>JALJVW010000206.1:22161899-23411899 GCA_024865655.1 Emberiza elegans
CTACAAAGCCTCAGCAATTACTGAGGCTATCTAGATATGCAATACTGTGCTGCATTTCTAAAGCTGCAGTGTAGTAGTTTATCAAACATGCTCTTTCCCCTCTTTGTATATAAAACAGTGTATTTCAGTAGTATATGAACTGATGATACCCCAATTATTTTCAAAAAGTTGCAATGGTAAGTAGATTTTAAAGCTGTCTGGCAATTACTTTTCTTAAAGCCTTGGTTTTCTGAAAATTGATCAAAACTGGTGTAAAAGCTGAACTATGACCCAAGACTGCACTTCTTGTCCTGTAAGAAAATAATTTCCAATCTACATCATCTAAAGAAATGTCTTTCAGACTACCATGGTGTTTCATTTTTTTCCCCTCCGAATTTCTGTTATTGGGGGAAAATAGAATACAGAGGCAAAAATGTTTTCATCGACTCCCACAAGTCTTTTATTAGACTCAGGAGGCAAAGAAAACATGTAACACCTGGAAGTCTGATGGTAAGAGGAAACAGGAATTATTTTTATCTATTTCCCCTCTACACCTCCACTACATTTCTTCAGCCCCTCAGTAAGTCATATGTCATCTTGGGAAGAGATTCTTTTTTCCTCCAAACTCCCTCTGACAATGAATTAATTCTCCAGCTCATTTCTGCAGCGCAGTGTTTTTCTTTCACGTTTAACCTTTTTAGAGAAGGATTTCACCTTTTTGCCCAAAGTAATATGTTCACACACACACACCCCTTTGGTTTTTAATTCATCATTAAAATGGTATTCTGTGCTTCAAACAGGTTAATCTCAAGTGTGCACCACAGACATTACCTCATCTGTGCAGCATATGCAGCTCAGTGCATGCAGTCTCCTTTATGTGACAATCTCTTCAAGATTGCAAATTATCATTTCTCTATCAGAAACATGAAAGCATTTTTCACAATATGAAGAGAATCATGGCACATAAAGGCACCATCAAAAGTTGCATTATCTTTAGAAGACAATGAATGTGGGGTAAAAACAAACTACATGTTCCTGTTCACATAGAGCCAACAAAGGTGTCATTTGGTTTTATAAAGAAATTCAGATTTTTTTTTATGTATGGACTTTATTTTTAGCTCTGTAGAGTGTTAAAGGCTGCAAACTTTTCTATGACCTAGCTATAGAGACTTCTTTATAACAGAAGGGATAACAGCTATGTAAAAAAAAATTAGGCAAAAAAGTAGCTTATGCACACAGCAGTTATGCAGTTGTGCAAACTTAGCTGCTTTGCCCAATCTAGAACAGTCAAACTTGCATTGAAGAAACATTTTTAGTGCTTTTTGTGCATTTTGGCACAGATTATTTACGACCCAGGATAGCCAGAAAATTATTTCCATAAGCAGCTTGCTTTTCTTCTTTCTTTTCATCATTTTTCCTCTAAATGCTGAAGCTCACCATAACCCATATGTAGACTCCTTTACAAGTTCTGCTAGTGATATTTTTGTTACTGCATGCAATTTGTGGCTAAATTGCATGTATTTAGCTTTGATAATTTTAAGCATTTACCGTTCAATCCTGTTCATGTTGATAATATTCTACTGGATTTCCAAAAAGATCCGAACAATTCCCTCAAAAACAAGTATTGTGCAGCCTGCTTAGAGCTGAATCTATTATACTCTCGTACATGTTATATTATTTAAAGGAAGCTACATAAAGGGTACATTTTCTTTTCTATCTTTGAGAAATAAAAACCCTGATACACTTGCAACCCTCATACATGATTTAGTTATCTAGAAAACAGACACACAGTAAATAAAAATATCTCCAAACCCGCATATATAATACCACAAAATCTTCTGATCTAACCAATGAGTTTGCATTTAGAGTCCACATCTCCACTAACTCCACAGTTGCATCTGGGCCATTATGTTTAATAGCCCCCAGTGGACCCCCCCTCCCTTTAATGCCCTTGGCCTCCACAAGTGTTGCATGTATTCTCATGCTGTTCTCTACTGCAGCCCTAGGAGCCTGCATTAGCTGCACTGGCAGAAACATCCAGGAGGCTTGAATATTGTGTTTAGAGGATTAAAGTGGTCGATACCCCAGAGCAGAGTAAAATATTCCTCCTCCTCCAACAAAAATTTAAATGGAAGGAAGAACTACCTCAAAAAAAAAATTAAGGGGATTCTGTCTTAAGAATTTACTTTTTTATAAGTTTAAATATAAATTGGAAAAAAGTCTGCAGAAAAAAATTTCTGCATTTCTTCATCTCACTGATTGTGCTTTTTCCTTCACACTGTTCCTAAAATTTCCAAAGACAACAAAGAACCAACCCCAAGGTTGGTTTCCATCAAATGTCTTCTATGATGCTTTTAAGTTTGACTAGATTTAGATAGTATATAATATACAGCACCAAACCTCAAGGAAAGAAAGAAATTTCTACATTAAACACAGATAATGGCTCTATTACTTATTAGGAGACATGAACTGCATCCCTGATAGTAAAAGATAAATTACTCAGTGTTTGCAGGGCTATGCATTAACAAAGTCAGTGGAAGGGTACAGAATATAAAAATGTTTGTTTAAATAACAAAATTAGCTGAGAAAAGAGACTGTCTATGTGTAAGCCTTAGAATTCATGAAAACTCACATTTCACTGAGGACAAAGAGAGGTTGAGGGAGAGAAAGTACCAGGCTGTGGGGATGTTAAAGAAACACCTCTCCCAACAAATACCAGGGAATGAAAATAACATTGCACTACTACATTTCCAACATAAAACTGCTCCTGAACTCTCTATTCCTCAGCCTGAGAAAAGATGAATAACGCAAGAATTTTCTGTCAAGCCTGTTCAGATGCACAGATACCATCTGCACAAACTCAGCAAACAGACACGAGCACAACAGAAACATGCAAGTAATTGTAACCAAGCCACAAATTCTGCACAGTATAAAATATTTATCATTGCCACAGGTGGTGGAACAGTTTGCTGTGCAGATGCTCACAAACCTGTCTATTAAACCTATGAAAGGAGCAGGTTTGCCAGCTTTACCTGGACTCAGAGCAGTGACTGAAACACTAAACCCTTAGGTAGAGTCCCCAGAATTTCTTCCCTTTGGGTGATTGTCCTTTGCAAATGTTTTTGTAAAACAAACAACTATTGGTGGACACCAGTGTTACTAGAAGGTTCATAAGATCTGAAAGGCATCTAAAACTTGTGGCTGTGAATATTGCAACTGGAGTTGGCATCAAAGTAATTCCTCTGTCTGTCCTTTCTCCAGAGCCTCAGACTTGCACAGTGCATGGTCCCATACCCAGAACAAAGTCAGGTGTGCTGGGGAATACTTCGGAGCACCTACTTAAAAGCAGAAAGGCCAGATCTGATTGCAAAGAGCCCAGACTACTAAATCAACCAACAACCAGAGCTCCAGCCCAGACTCAAGTCTCCAGATGCTCTTCCTCTTTTCATTTCCTCTCTGAATTGCTCTCTAACATCTGTGTTTCCTTTTAAATACCATGCTACAATCCAAACCATTTGTAAAATATGTCAGTTTATACCAGAGTAGAGTGCTACTAGATAAATACAGGGGTTATGTGGAAGTATACACAGAAAATATGGCAGAGCAAATGTCCAGAATGAAGCATGTCCTGTCCATGGTCCCTTCAGGCAGGGTGTCCCAGCTCTCATACACACACATCTCTAGCCACTGTCTCCTCAGTTGTTGCAGTTTCTTATTTTCCCACCTTCAGGCAGCCCAGAGAGCAGCGCATGTGCTGAGGAAATGACATTTCTGAAAGCCATTCAGTTAGGCTGTTTGCTTCAAATCCAGTCTCCTCACCTTCAAATTCATTCTCAGAGCAAATGAGTTTTCAATTGCATGTTTACATAGTGCTGAGCCCTTGGAAGGCAGAAGTGACTGGAAAGACAACGACCAGGGGCTGTCTCCACCACGGAACAGTTCAAAAACCCAGGCGGGGACACGAGAAGTGGTGGAGGAGCGGCACAAAAGCCTGCTGTTCCTGCCTATAGCAATATCTGCTCCTACTCCCACCTCATTAATTGCTAGTTTTCCTGATTATAGAAACAGCTTTTTCTGCTGCTGAAATGTATGGCGCCGTGCCATTTGCATATGCAAACTGACAAACGAACAATGAACCAGTTGCACAGTTCCTTAGAGAGCAACAATGTGGAGGATTTACGACATGGATGAGGCAACAGGCAGGGAGGGAGTGTGGGGAGACGGACACAAAACCGCTCCTGATGCTCTTTATCGAGGTTTTCTGATAAATAATCTTTCAGACAGTCTATTGAAATAAAATATTTAACACTTTAGTGGATTTCTGACACTGGATTTGGGGAAATAATAGAACTAAAGGTCTGTGCGACTTTGATTTGCCTCCAGATGATATCTGTTTATCAGATTTTAAGATATGATCTTTGATTACGTGCACACTGTTCAGCCACAAGGTCTTTATTTTATTCATGCAGAGAAGACAGTGTTAATTTAACAAACAGAAGCCCAGCATTCTGTTTTCTTCCTGTTATTCGAGGTGTAATCCAAGACTTTATTTGTACATGCTATTGAAACTCTACTATCCTAAAGGAATTACTCATCTCCTTACGGACATTAATCACTGGATCAAATGTATTATTTCTCTAATTTTTTACTATTTTTCTCCTCCATTAGATGTGAGACATCATTATTACTGCCATTTTACGGACCAGGAAAATGGAGACAGATGGGGGGGGGGGCGGGAATTAATTTTGTGATGCCTGCAACCTATTTTCAAAGCACTGGATATTATATAGGACTTCATAGATTCAAAGCACAGGTCTCATCATGCCAACTCCACCTCTGTGTGTCTTGCATTCCCACAGGTCTTATTTCAGAAACATGAAAACAGTGATTGCCTGGAAAAGATTTGGCTTAAATAGTAATCTGATGAGCAAAATGTAGAGCCCTGCAGGGGCAAGGATGGGCTGCTGTTCTCCATACCATCAATTGGCTGCCTTAATCATTAGCAATGGTTATACCACCCCTATGGCAAATGAAGACATTTTACTGAAGGCAAACCCCCCCAAGAAGCAGCAATTGTATCAGATGGATGGATGGACGGACGGATGGATGGATGGATGGATGGATGGATGGATGGATGGATGGATGGATGGATGGATGGATGGATGGATGGATGGATGGATGGATGGATGGATGGATGGATGGATGGATGGATGGATGGATGGATGGATGGATGGATGGATGGATGATGAACCCCATGGCTGGATGGACCTGGGGATGAACCCCATGGCTCAGCACCTGGGCAAACACATGTGCCACTTGAGGTGAGGAAGCAGCTGGCAGCAGGAGCAGGTTGTTACATCTGCATGGATCACCACTGGAAGGGAAGACAAGGCACAACTCACCAGAAAAGGTCTCAGCTATTTTGTGATTGCAAAAGAAAGGCAAGATTTAGAAACCATAGATCCCATCCTTGCTTTAATCAACACAGACTTCCAGTCTTTCTTCTTGGGATTGATCCCTTTCTGCCCTGTCCTCCACTCTGCATTTCACTCACAGCCTTTGTGCCCACACCAAGCTTCTCAGCTCAAATGCTGCCTGGACAGCCCTGGTTCCCCCAAAAGTACAGAAAATGCCAAATTGTGCCTCCTTATTTTAAAACATGGAAAAACGCCTCAGAAGTTAAGGACCAGTTTGCCTGGCATCAGTGAGTAGAAAGCAGAAGGAGGCCATGCCAGCAGAGCAGGATCTCTCCCAGGTGTCTGACTTGGAACCACACAACAGGTGATACTTTATATGGTCATAAAAAGGCTCACATAGGTTAAAAACTATCTCAATTAAGAATATCAAAATGTAAGGTGTCATTTAATGAGAAAATATCTGAAAGGGCCTCTCCTGGGAGAACATCCTGAGTGTAGTTCTCAGTCTTTTCATCTATTCATTGATGGTCTACTCAAGACCTTGGTCAGTAGAGCTGGTGCATGGCACTAAAACCAAGGTGTGCAGAAAGAAGTGAGCACATTATTCTTATGTGCTCTGACAAATGAACACAGCTCTACAGGAAATTTCAGGAAAGTCTAATGGAAATCAGAAATGCAAGGGGTGCTGGAAGGACAGAAGACTACTTTGAAAATCACTTTCTCAGAGGGAAGCTGAAAAGGCCATCCAGAACACAAGCCAGTGCCATAAGGTGCAAATGGAAATATTGACTGAAAGGAATTGATTCTGCTGCAGTGCAATTCACTCCCAAGACCACTACTATGTGCAATCCTGATGCCCACTTTTTTAAATCTCTCAACTTCCTTATAGGCAGCTCTACAAAAGTGATAAAAATTTGGAAAACAAGTCATAAAAGTGTGAGCCAAGGAACAACTGCATGCCTAAGCTGGGCTGGATAGCTGTTGTTCTTCCTGACCCTGGAACTAGCTTTCCACCCGACTCTTTTATGGACACTGGCCAGACCTGTATGTTTTGTAGCCTCCCATGAAGCCAGCTATTATTTTCTTCAAGTATTTCATTTAAGTTTTTTGCTATTAAGTAGAGGAGTCACAGAGGAAGGATTTCCCCATGGACACAGATGCATGAATTTGGCTTCTGATCTTAGGAAAAATACGGATGTCTTTTTTAACTTTGTTTCCTAAGGAAACTGAGACGCAAAGGCACCATGTGTCTCTGTATGTGTCTGATCCAGTTCTCATCCAGATCCTCTGGCCAGCTTTAACCAAATTTAACAGGGAGGTGCAGATGGCTTTGAGCTACCCAGTTCCTATCCATCTTCAGAGGAACAGAAGTTCAGGTGGAAAAGGGGGACTAAGCACCCTGCACAAGGGAAAGTGGAAGCACAGCCCCCCAAGCTAACAGTCACTAACTGAGACACCATGGAACATTTACTCACAGCAAAGTTCCATTAGGAACTGAGGATCAATCACAAAACACAAATCTGTAGGAAGTGCTGGAAGGGGTGAAGGCAGATGGGCAGAATTATTTGTTCTGGTTCCCCTCAGAACCAGAGCTCAGCCCCAGATGCTGGAAGGTGCTGACAGATCAGAAGTCAAGGGAGGGGAAGAAAGCTGCCCCTGGGAGATGTGCCTGGCACAACTGCTCCAGGACAACCAGGGCAGAGCTGGCCCGGTCTGGGCAAGGTGGTGCTGCCACATCAGAGGGGAGAAACTGTGGGGAAGGTTCATCTTCCCTGCAGCTGAGCCACGCTTCACCTGCACCCTAACCCCCACCCCTATCTCCTCTGATCAGTTCCCTGTCATCACAGGAACCTGCTGAGCTGAAAAATGGATTATAAGGAACTCCATGTATGAAAAGTACTCAGCAGATTCTTCTCCACTGGACTCCTTTCCTAATCCCACCTGTGAAAGCAGTTGGCAGGTCTTCTCTGCTTCTCTTCTCTTCTTCTCTGCTTGATTTCTTTACTAGCTAAAAATGCAGTCACCTAAAAATAGGAGAAACCTCTACCAACTTAAATGAATCCTTCTGCTGTTAAATATATGCAGAAGTACTAAATAATTTTTTTTTTTACTAGGAGAATATACGGTCCAACCCACTGTACTGTTTCAAACAGTGTATTTTGGATAATGTTTAATAAACTTCCTTCATTAATTAGTTTAACTGTAATAAAGTATCTGAATAAATCCTAATGCTATACTTGACTGGTAATCTGCAAATAACACTGGTATCAGATAAAAACAAACCCAGGAAACAACTAAAATCAATAATTACTAATTAGTCTATAATTATTATTAAATACTATAAATATTATTAATACTTTCATTGAAATTCTATTAACAACTACAACAAATTCTAATAAACTGTTAACAGTGCTTCCTGGAAGCTCAGGAAACACCATTACCCCAATAATTTTTTCTTTTCCTCTGCTTTCACAAAGATTAGGTTTACCTAAGAGTAAGCAATACTTATATTGTTTTTTTTAATTTGTTAGTAGTTTTCTCTTGTTTAACTGTCATTTTCCTAGACATAATTTGAAAAAAGAAAAGGCTTTAATTTTTGTTCTGATCCCTTGAGACAAGTATTAGAGGGAAAAGGTTTACAAAATATAACACTGTCTGAAGTGCATAGAAAGAGCAAGTTCTCAAGCAATATCAAACTCCTTATGCACCCAGCTATATTTCACAGAAATGACTCACAGAGAAAAAAATATTTCCAGAGCTACTTTATCAGTTCAAAGACCACAAAAGAGTCATTTCACATGTATGTATTTAATATGAGAGGATGTTTTATATAAACAGAATAAATGTTTTTGCTTTGACAGCTATGACTTTTTCTGCTGGGTAAGAGCTCTCTATCTATAGGCAAAACCTTTCAAGTTTTAATTATGGGAAAACAATTACTAGATCTATGAACTTTAACAGTACTATAATCTGATGGTATTTCTAAAATAGACCTGTGTCACAGCAAAAATATATTCCTTTAAATATCTTAGGTGGAAAAATCCTCCAGGGGAATAACTAGGACAAACATGTTTATGATTATTCAGCACTGTAGATTGCTGAACCAGTGATGTCAACTATACAAAGCATTTCTGCAGGGGGAAAAAAACCAGCCACGAGATACCGTTTGAATGGCCCTATCTACGTCCCACATTGAAAGAAAATGCCTCATCCTGCAGACCCAGAACAGGTGAGAGGGAAAAAACAACAGTGAATGTATTCGGCTTCCAAATGAAAATATTTTGAAGATAAAACAATTTATGCATTAGCTGAAAGCATGCTGTTAACAAGAACTCTTTTATATTCAGTGTTTTTTAACATTTTTGAAACGGTGAGGCAAACCCATTCCCTTAAATTTCCAGGGTGTTTAGCGCATCCTCCCGAGCCGCGTCGCTTGCGCTGCGGGCAGGAGCGAGCGCGTTTTTCCAGGGTGGCACGGGCACGATGCCACAGGGGCTCCTTGTCAAGGAGCTGCTCGGGACCCACGGCGGCCCCGGCCCTGGGCGGCCCCAGCCCCGCACCTGCACCGCCGTGGGTGATGGAGCCGGGGCCGCCGCTCCTGCCGCCCACGGCGCCTCTCAGCCCGCGGTTCGGACGGCGGGTTCACAGCATCTATTAATACCTCTAGTAATGACACTGTGCCCCCTGCAGTTTCCATGGGATACGGTGCCTCTCCTGCCGCCCTCTCCCGAGCTGCGGGGCACGAGGCTCGCCTCCCAAAATCGCTTCTTTCCGGCACAAAGGAAATCTGGGTTGAGACTTTGTTAGCGGAGCTGGCAAGGGCTGGATCCCGGCGAGGAGCGCGCCGTGCGAGGTGGGCAAGGAGGAGCTCTGCACCTCACTACCCGCCTCTCTCTGCTGCGGAGGCACTCGGCGGCAGTTCCTCATCCGCACAAAAGTACATTTCCAGAAAAGCGTCCTCTTTCCTCCAGAAGCTCACCCTCACATCCTCCTCTGTTACCAGGCAGGCCAGAGACGTCTGAGTGCCGTTTCCGTGCTGTCACGCCGACTGCAGGCAGGCAGAGCCAGCCCCGCTCCCTGCGGCGGGTGCCCCCGGCTGGGACGCTGCCCCCGGGGCAAGGGCAGCGGTTCCTGCGTGGCGGCCCTTGCCACCAATGCTGCCAGCCAGCAACTGCAGGCTCACAGGTGGCGTGTTACCGGCCCCGTTCTCTGCACACGCTTCAGCACAAGTCCACATAAATCCTGCATTATTAATGTTGCAAACAATGTTATTAATACTGTTGCAAGTAATATACAAAACAAATAAAATACACGGCAGATGTTAACTCTGCAGAATTACTGAGAACTAACAATAACACAAGTTTCACTGACTGTCACTGTTTCTAAAGGCCTATGATTGAATCTAAAACTTCCCTTCTAAACACACTATGGTTTCTGTTATATAAATAAAACACTTCTCTGGCTCAAGCCCAGGCAGCATGTTGACCCATTTACACCATCTTGGTTTCCTGCTCATAGGTGGTAATTATAACATCTGTGTTTGTTTCTAAAATTGGAACTTAACACACAACTCAGTTTACCTCAAACAGGGCCAGTATCTGCAGGCTCAAGGAAAGCTTTCTGTAACATTTAGGACTCACCAAATCTGCACTAACCTGGGCTGAATTTAAGGAGGCAAAGGAATGCAAATTTTTTTACCCCATGGGAAATACTAGCACTCATGAGTCACAGGGAAATTCCCATTGACTTCAACAGAGCCAGAACGGAGTCACCTCTGCCACTGTAAAGCATTTCAGCAAGTAAAATTTTTGGAGGAGGCAAGCAACAGGCCACAGACTGAAAAATATCACAGTGCAACATTATTTTCAGATTTACAGAGCAGTTAACATGTCTGGTGACTTTCAAAGGATCTTTTATTTTTAAGCAATTTAGCTGCTCATGACAACAACAGAGAGTGAAGCACCCAGTTCTTCACTCCCATGTGAAGAACTTAAGATGGGAGCTGCTGTAGCTGTGTTCCAGTGGGGACTCTTCAGCCTCTCACTTTGCCACCAGTTTCTCTGTGGGGCTTGATTTCTCTGCCCTTCCCACTTTGCCAGCTCATTTTGTTAGAAATACTGGTGTATTTGCACTACATCACTGTGAGGCAAGGTGGCATTATTCTCTTAGTTGTATATGCAAGACAAAAATTGAAAGAAAAAAATGAAAGCAGAAATGTCAGATCTTCTGAAGGGTTTTCTTCAGGGAGCCATAAGGGCTGGCTGCTGCCTTGGGGCCAGCAGGGCAGGGACAGGGACTGACAGCCACAGACTGGGCTGGCACAGGGCCCCGGGCCAAGGGCAGGGCCGGGGAGGCCCGGGTGAGGCTGGGCAGGTGCAGGGCGATGTGTCAGTGCCTTGAGTTTTGGTTCTCCAAACTGGAAACCCTCAGAGCTGAGTCTTGTGGTATCTTCACGTTTTGTACTGCTTCATGGACTCACAGCATAGCTCTCAACAACTCAAACAGAAGCTTTTCCCAAATCAGGTCCTCTTCACCTCAGGTCTCACCTGCTCTTGGAGGACCAGAACTAAGCACGGCACAGAACAGCCACACCAGAAAATTTTGTGACAGGGGCCAGCCCAGGTGACAGATGAGCTGTCCCAAAGGCAAAGCCCTGTGGTTCCCCCTCAGGAAAAGAGTTGCCCGCTACTGCTGCCTGCCCAGCACTGCAGCCCGTACCAGGGAAGGACAAAAATACAATCTGGACTCACTTGCAGGGCGGGAGGCATCTTCTGCATTAAATGAGAGAGTCTTGCAGCAAAGATAAGGCAAAATCTCAAAATCTAAATGGACCAAAAGCCCTTTATAGTAAGGCCACATTAACTTGCAGGGGAAAGCTTCATCCTGCTATTTCCTACTTTTGAGTGCTCCATTCTACGTACTTTTTCTTTTGATTTCTATTCTGTGAATTTCTTACTCAGAAAAAAACTTCCACTGAGAGCACTACACATCACAAAAAGTAAACTTTTTGCTGAATATAATTCCATCTATCCTGCATTCCATCACATGGCTTGGGAAATCAGAAGCTGCAGGTGAGTCCTGTGTGACCTGTGCTAATGAAGGCCCAGTGTAGGGATGTGCCTAGGAAAGGGAGGTGCACAATTTCCCAGTAGAATCCTGAGTTATTAGAATTGGGGGAGAACAGTTCTTCAGTCTTCACCCCTCACCACCACTCAAACAGCTCTGCAAGTCCAGCACAGCAGGCAGCACAAGGACAGGAATGAATAAACTGGAGATAAGAGGGGAAGAGCTCCTTGCACAGCCTTGCCACCAAACGTGAGATCACACACAGCTAGAGCCAGCATCATCTCTCCTGTCTGGGCAACAACACACTGTGCTCACGTGGCTCTTGCACCTAGTGCTGTGCTAGATCATTTCCTGAGAACCAATTTAAAAACTTGTGGTTCTAAGCAGTTTTCTGAAAGCTTGATGCCGTGTTTCCACACAAACTATTAGTTCTCAGCCTTTCAGCTTGGAAGGCAGGATTTATGACTCACAAACAGTAGCACTAGCAGACCACGTGCAAGTGGACAACTCCAGCATCTGACATAAAGGCTGTTTATGTATTTTGTATGAGAATTACTGCATGAAGTGCATAAATCTCAGAGGACAGAGATCCAAGCTCCCTTCATCCTTAATACAGAGGTGTATTATACCAGTCACCACTGGCAGAAGGTTCGCAGCACGGACTTTGGGCTCCCTTCTTGTTGTCTGTCTTGCTGGCCCAACAAACCTGGTGTTCCTTTTGATGGAGCACCCCAGCTTCACACAGAATGATCGTGTCCTTGGTCAGGAGCAGTGTCCTCAGCCACCACTGCACTCAGGGGAAAGACAAAGCTCATCTCATGAGGCTGAAGAAGGCCCCAGCCCCCGGTGTCCTGGGCAGGGCTGCAGGCTGCAGGAGTGGAGCTCTGCCCACTGCTCGGGGGCTCCTTGGGGGAGAGGCATGGCTGGAGCGCGGTAGCCACACACCCTGGCTCTGCCCTGCAGCCTCACCTGTGGCTCAAAGGCACGGTGCCAGGCCACTCAAGGTGGCTGTGCTGGACACCCACTCATTCTCCCCCTCCCGAAAGACGAGGGGAACAGACAGGAGCTGGGCAGCACCTGCAGGCGGCAGCCCCCACACCGGCCCTGGAAGCTGGTTCAACACCAGCTGAGGCCCCGGCGCTCCCCAGCCCGTCCTGCCCGGCTCGGAGACCCCACCCCAGGCCGCTCCGGCCCGAACAAAGGGCGGGGGGAGCGGGGGAGCGGGTCTGCTCTCCGAAGGGGATGCGGCGGTGCCGGAGCGGGGAGGCAGCCGCGGTGCCGGTGCGGAGCTTCGCGCCCGCATCGCCCCCGGTGCTGGAGGCGCTGCCGCGGCCGGCAGAGCCTGCGGGGCTCCCCGAGGGCTGCTCGCTCCGCCCGGAGCCCTTCCCGGAGCCCAGCGCTCCCCGGGAGCGGGGACAGGGCCGGCTTCTCCCGGCCGTGGGGGTTCCCGAGCAGCGGCACGGCATATGGTTTACATGTTGCACTACTGCATACAAGGACTAACATTCAGCCCAAGGATTCATTTGACATAAAAAAAAGCCCTAATTACAATAATTTAGAGGTGCCTGAATGACAGCAGGCTCAATTTTTGGTTGAATTTGCAATTAAGGGTAGATAATTATGCCTCGCACTAGCGCAGAGTATTAATATTTATGGTAGGAGCCAGAGGCTCCTGTGGCTGAGGGGATGCGGCGGAGCAAAGGTTGAAGCCCCGCGGTACCGGCGAAGGGAAAGTTCGGAGCCCCATAAGCTGGGGAGACGGCGGCTGCCTCCATCGAGCCGATGGAATCCAGACCCCGCCAGAGCAGGCAAAGATTTATACACATCCTTTTATATATATTTATATCTCCTGAGATACGGATACTTCCTCTATAAAGCTTTTATCTTTCAGCAGGCACCTCCTTCACCTACTTCGGTTTTACTCCCGACTATGGATCCCGGGGGCTTTCCATGCCTCATTAACAGATTGGTGACTAAATGAGTAGAATTAATTTTTAAAACCCTTTAATTTACTTTATTAATTACACACATGCGCCCTTGCCTACCCTGTGTGTCCGGCTCACAGGCACTCAGTGTCGGGGCGCCGGTCACGGCAGGGTGAGAGGGGATTAAACGGGGAAAGAAAGGTGTCTGAACGCTCCCCAGCGCGCCTCTCGTGTCCCAGCGCCAGGCACCGGCCGCCCCCGCCGCCGGCTGGCCAGGGACCGGGCATCGCCCGCCAGCGCCTTTAAGGACACTTTGCCATTCATCGAGCGGCGCCTCCGCCGCTGCCGGGCTCAGCACAACAAAGGCGAGAGCCTGGCGCGGGGGCGGGGGCGCTTCCCCGGCAATTTCGGCCGCCTGATTTCGCGGAGAGGAGAAGGAGAAGGATGTCGAAATTAGCGGGAGCGCCCCGGAGCCCCCTCCCCCTTCCCGCAGGCCGGCGGCTCCGGGAGGGCGGCGGTGCCGGACGCGGAGCGGCGGCCCCGGGGCGGCGGTGCCGGTCCCATGGCAACCGGGCCGGAGGATCCGCGCAGCCCCCGCTCCGCGCAGCCCCCGCTCCGCAGCCCGCGGACGGAGCCGCCCCGGCGGGGCAGCGCTCCCGGAGCGGGGCTGATCCCCTGTCCCGAGCCGGGCTCTCGGGCCGCCTCCCTGCGCGAACCTCTCCCGCGGGTGCGTGAAAGACCCAAACGCAAATGGGGCCCTGTATTTATATGTGGCAAATTCCTGTTGCCGCCGGGAAAGGCTCATGTATCTTTCTCCAGGACAACCCCCACCAATTAAAGTGGAATATTGGGAGTCAGCAGCCGTAATTTGTTTGGTTTTCCGTCTCTGAGGACTGCCACTTGCTCGCAGTGCAGCCTTCAAACAGCTACATTCCCAGCTCTCAGTCCTCATGCCAGTAAATTAAACCATCCTTATTCATGTTTATTCTTTTTTAAATTCTTTTTAAATCCTGGCAGATTTTATAACTATATTGAAATTCTATCTGCGCTTTATTTTCATGAACTAGAAATTAGAAAGCATAGACAGAAGTACAGCTCAGAATTAATTTTTTAAACCCTTTAATTTTTTATTAATTATAATATGCGCGCTCTTTTGTTTACCCTGCAGTAGTCCGCTCACAGGCACTAGGTGTCGGGGCGCCGGTCACGGCAGCAGGTGAGGATTAAACGGGAAAGAAAGGTGTCTGAACGCCCCCAGCGCGCTCTCAGTCCCAGCGCCAGGCACCGGCCGCCCCAGCCGCCGGCTGGCTGACCGTTAACGCCCGCCAGCGCCTTTTAAGACACTTTGCCATTCATCGAGCGGCGCCTGCCGCTGCCGGGCCCAGCACAACAAAAGGCGAGAGCCTGGCGCGGGGCGGGGGCGCTTCCCGGCAATTTCGGCCGCCTGATTCATGGAGAGGAGAAGGAGAAGGATGTCGAAATTAGCGGAGCCCCGAGCCCCCTCCCCTCCCGCAGGCCGGCGGCTCCGGAGGGCGGCGGTGCCGCGTGGAGCGGCGGCCCCCCGCGGCGGTGCTGGTCCCATGGCAACCGGGCCGGAGGATCCGCGCAGCCCCCTGCCCGCGCAGCCCCCGCTCCGCAGCCCGCGGACGGAGCTGCCCTGGCGGGGCAAAGCGCTCCCGAGCGGGGCTGATCCCCTGTCCCGAGCTGGCCTCGGCCGCCTCCTGGCGAACTCTCCCGCGGGTGCGTGAAAGACCCAAACGCAAATGGGGGCCCTGTGTATTTATATGTGGTAAATTCCAAGTTGCCGCCGAAAGGCTCATGTATCTTTCTCCAGGACAACCCCACCAATTAAAGTGGAAAATATTGGGAGTCAGCAGCCGTAATTTGTTTGGTTTTTCGCCTCTGAGGACTGCCACTTGTCGCAGTGCAGCCTTCAAACAGCTACATTCCCAGCTCTCAGTCCCCGCCATGCCAGTAAATTAAACCATCCTTATTCATGTTTATTCTTTTAAATTTTTTAAATCCCGCAGATTTTATAACTATATTGAAATTCTATCTGCTACCATTTTCATGAACTAGAAATTAGAAAGCACAGACAAAACCTGGTGTTCCTTTGGTGGAGCACCCCAGCTTCACACAGAATGATCGTGTCCTTGGTCAGGAGCAGTGTCCTCAGCCACCACTGCACTCAGGGGAAGACAAAGCTCATCTCATGAGGCTGAAGAAGGCCCCAGCCCCGGTGTCCTGGGCAGGGCTGCAGGCTGCAGGAGTGGAGCTCTGCCCACTGCTCGGGGCTCCTTGGGGAGAGGCATGGCTGGAGCGCGGTAGCCACACACCCTGGCTCTGCCCTGCAGCCTCACCTGAGGCTCAAAGGCACGGTGCCAGGCCACTCAAGGTGGCTGTGCTGGACACCCACTCATTCTCTCCCTCCCGAAAGACGAGGGGAACAGACAGGAGCTGGGCAGCACCTGCAGGCGGCAGCCCCCACACCGGCCCTGGAAGCTGGTTCAACACCAGCTGAGGCCCCGGCGCTCCCCAGCCCGTCCTGCCCGGCTCGGAGACCCCACCCCAGGCCGCTCCGGCCCGAACAAAGGGCGGGGGGAGCGGGGGAGCGGGTCTGCTCTCCGAAGGGGATGCGGCGGTGCCGGAGCGGGGAGGCAGCCGCGGTGCCGGTGCGGAGCTTCGCGCCCGCATCGCCCCCGGTGCTGGAGGCGCTGCCGCGGCCGGCAGAGCCTGCGGGGCTCCCCGAGGGCTGCTCGCTCCGCCCGGAGCCCTTCCCGGAGCGGGGACAGGGCCGGCTTCTCCCGGCCGTGGGGCTTCCCGAGCAGCGGCACGGCATATGGTTTACATGTTGCACTACTGCATACAAGGACTAACATTCAGCCCAAGGATTCATTTGACATAAAAAAAAGCCCTAATTACAATAATTTAGAGGTGCCTGAATGACAGCAGGCTCAATTTTTGGTTGAATTTGCAATTAAGGGGAGATAATTATGCCTCGCACTAGCGCAGAGTATTAATATTTATGGTAGGAGCCAGAGGCTCCTGTGGCTGAGGGATGCGGCGGAGCAAGGTTGAAGCCCCGCGGTACCGGCGAAGGGAAAGTTCGAGCCCCCATAAGCTGGGGACGGCGGCTGCCTCCATCGAGCCGATGGAATCCAGACCCCGCCAGAGCAGGCAAAGATTTATACACATCCTTTTATATATATTTATATCTCCTGAGATACGGATACTTCCTCTATAAAGCTTTTATCTTTCAGCAGGCACCTCCTTCACCTACTTCGGTTTTACTCCCGACTATGGATCCCGGGGCTTCCATGCCTCATTAACAGATTGGTGACTAAATGAGTAGAATTAATTTTTAAAACCCTTTAATTTACTTTATTAATTACACACATGCGTGCTTGCCTACCCTGTGTCCGGCTCACAGGCACTCAGTGTCGGGGCGCCGGTCACGGCAGGGTGAGAGGGGATTAAACGGGGAAAGAAAGGTGTCTGAACGCTCCCCAGCGCGCCTCTCGTGTCCCAGCGCCAGGCACCGGCCGCCCCCGCCGCCGGCTGGCCAGGGACCGGGCATCGCCCGCCAGCGCCTTTAAGGACACTTTGCCATTCATCGAGCGGCGCCTCCGCCGCTGCCGGGCTCAGCACAACAAAGGCGAGAGCCTGGCGCGGGGGCGGGGGCGCTTCCCCGGCAATTTCGGCCGCCTGATTTCGCGGAGAGGAGAAGGAGAAGGATGTCGAAATTAGCGGGAGCGCCCCGGAGCCCCCTCCCCCTTCCCGCAGGCCGGCGGCTCCGGGAGGGCGGCGGTGCCGGACGCGGAGCGGCGGCCCCGGGGCGGCGGCGCCGGTCCCATGGCAACCGGGCGGGAGGATCCGCGCAGCCCCCGCTCCGCGCAGCCCCCGCTCCGCAGCCCGCGGACGGAGCCGCCCCGGCGGGGCAGCGCTCCCGGAGCGGGGCTGATCCCCTGTCCCGAGCCGGGCTCACGGCCGCCTCCCTGCGCGAACCTCTCCCGCGGGTGCGTGAAAGACCCAAACGCAAATGGGGCCCTGTATTTATATGTGACAAATTCCTGTTGCCGCCGGGAAAGGCTCATGTATCTTTCTCCAGGACAACCCCCACCAATTAAAGTGGAATATTGGGAGTCAGCAGCCGTAATTTGTTTGGTTTTCCGTCTCTGAGGACTGCCACTTGCTCGCAGTGCAGCCTTCAAACAGCTACATTCCCAGCTCTCAGTCCTCATGCCAGTAAATTAAACCATCCTTATTCATGTTTATTCTTTTTAAAATTCTTTTTAAATCCTGGCAGATTTTATAACTATATTGAAATTCTATCTGTGCTTTATTTTCATGAACTAGAAATTAGAAAGCATAGACAGAAGTACAGCTCTGAACAGTTGCACCATTTACAGTGGAAGTTAAGTCAGAGGTGTGTTATACCAGTCACCATTGACTTTATACAGCTTGTATCCCTTTGTATGCCTCGTCATTTACTGACTAAGCTGCTGTTTTCAAGGAGGAGGAGAAAAAAAAGAGGGGAAAAAACGTGGATCACGTTTTTTGGGGTTGAAAGATGAGTATATATCCTTTTGTACACACACACAACCATGCAATAGGCTGTCCTGCTAGTAGAGCTGGCTGTGCCATTCAAGAGTTTTTGCCAATAGGATGATTTATTAATGGAGTTTGCATGACATTTCCCTGTGCCGCCTGCAGAAAGGCACCACAGCATCATTGTAAACTCATCAGCGCTGCATGGAGAGAACAAGAGGGTGCTGAAACTGCAGCTCGATGGAAGAGAGGAATGTAATGCAGAGACTTAAAGCATCTTACAGTGAGGACAAATCCTGCCCCCCAGATTTCCACATTTTTAAGCACTCCGGTCCAAAGGACTAACAAGGAACCTTTGCAGCTTTTAAGCCTGAGACTCTGTGGGGTTTAAGTGATTCAGTGACTTTGTACCTGTCTTTCTACACAGAATTTAGGATGAATTTTATCCATGGCTAATCCCATTGACTTCAAAGGGAATGCCTGCATAAGTGAAGTGGTTGATGTTTATTTAAGTGAGATCTTAAATATGTTTTTAAAAATGAAACAGCTTTGCCATTTTGCCATTTAGTTTCTGAAGTTATTGCTGCTTTGATTCTCTTTCTCAAAAAGTTCAGTTTTTAATTTCTCTGTAACTGAGTATTTCTCAGCAAGTCCTCAATTTTTTGTGCCATCAGAAAGGTTTAATATTGTTCAGAATGCAGTAAAAAATGATGTATGGTATAATCTAATCCAATCTGAACTAAATCAGAAAGACCCATGGACAAAACATATGTTGTTTGTTTTGGCTTTTAAAAGCACAAGTTAAATGTGGAGAAAACAGCATGGTGAGATTTTAATCAATGCAATAATGTTTGAAATCATGGAAAGAGAAGATGTGTAAATCTGTTCTTGTCTGGTTTTCCTTTTCACTTAAAATTTCAGGGAAATCTCTAATTGTACCTTCATCCTTGACTTATCCAAATGCTCCTCGAGACAATTCCTTTTACAGTAATTCAGATTCCCACCCCTGGTAGCTGGATTAAGTCAAGTCTTTGATGTCTTTTCT
This sequence comes from Emberiza elegans, assembly GCA_024865655.1. Taxonomy (NCBI): domain Eukaryota; kingdom Metazoa; phylum Chordata; class Aves; order Passeriformes; family Fringillidae; genus Emberiza; species Emberiza elegans. The sequence goes on from JALJVW010000206.1 coordinate 22,180,880, forward strand.
CTTCTGATAAGTTCAAAGTTTCCTGTTTTTCCAAGGTCCTCACATGTTAGTTGATTTGTTTATTATTGGTGCTTCATTGCAGTGTCATTCTCATCACCCCCAGTCAGCACCTTTTTCCAAAATAGCTATGAATTTCAAAAAGTTAAACCTGTCACCTTGTTGAAACCAAATAGCAACCAAGTCAGTGAGCAAGAGGGTTGTCCACTGAGTAATACAGTCTCCAGGCTTGCCCATAGGTAAATAGATTGTGTAGGAATGTAACATCCTTCGGAATAACATCCTGGAAACTCAAGATTCCTAAGTGCAGGAGACAAATATCTGGTGCCATTGCCTTGTAATGTCAGTAAAATCACAAATCTACAGGTTAAAAATAAAAGAAACAAACAAGCAAACAAAAAACCCAAACCTCTTTCTCTCTAGAGAGGAACATCTTTCACCATCTATGGATTACCATTTTTTTAAGACAAGTGGGCAAAAAGATAAATCCAGCTGCAGCATTTATCTGATGAATCCTGTCTTCACATGAGGACCTGTTTGGTCTTTATCTTTTAAGCAGAGAGTGACTTCAATTGCAGTTAATATAAAGATTTATTAACTTGAGAAGTAAATATTGACCAAGGTGAAGCCAAGGTCAATGTTTACCTAGAGGACTAATAAATCTTTGCATTAACTTAAATATGGAAACTGATGGGCCATATTTTGCTCTCAAATCAGTGTGTACCCTAAATTAGCCCTACTAAGATACTTTTGTATTTGCATAAAATATGTTTAGTTTATGAACTGTTGTAAAATACAGTCAGTGTGAATTTATCAGAAATAGGAAAATTTGGGGGTTTTTTACAGGATAACTATTTCTTCACATCTGAAAATCTGACAAATACATAACAATAGTCAGCTAGAATTAATTTTTGCTTGAGGGTGAACATTGATTTAAGTGAATACAGAATCAGGAGAGGTGTTTGTTTTATTTTACACTCTGGTAAATATAATAAATTATCATGGAGATAAAAGGATACTAATTTGACATGAACAGCTTCAAGAAATCACAGGTTTTTATCTTCTTATTTATATCAATACTAGTGTCAGCCCCTTATTTAGGATGTGAGGGTTGCCTGTTCTAGGTAAAACAGCTGAAATATTCATCAAATCTGCTGGCCTGCCTTTCTACAGAGCCTTTTGAAATAACTTCAGTATTACAGAATTGAGTGCTTTTGTCTTTACAACATTTAATTTCTAAGCCACACAGCTGTGCTGTTTTGTTGACCCTCAAAAATATATAATTTCATCTTATTTCACAGGCATTACTGGGCCTTTAACTCGTAAAGAAATCACCAATCCTTTGGACCTACCACAAATATTCTACTAAAGCTTCTATGTGCCTTAGAAGAATATCACCTTTATCAACCTCTCAGGATGCTTCATGAGTTTTGACAGAATTAGTGTAAGTGCTTTTCTCCTTTGTTATCTCTTTAATAGATTTTTTTCCTGGGTTCTCTGTCTCAGTTGTCTGGTTGAAATGCAGCTTTCTCTGTTCTCAGGAACAAAGAAATGGCTCCTGTTTAACTTAATCAAATACTCTGCTCTCTTTCTGATAGAAAGAATAGTGGCCAATTTACCTCTAGCACTATTAAGTCCCCAACAGTTTTCCTGTGTTTGATTTCTGTATGTGCTTTCAGTACAGCCTTTTTTCCCTGCCCATTTTCCTTTGTTTCCCTCTCTTTAGGAAGACTGACACAAAAGAATAGCTTACCCATAACATATTCTCTAAGTAAAATCTAATATTATTTCATTAATTTATTTCTTGACATTTATTTGCAATTAAATTAATTCTATCTTCTGCACACATGAGGTTTTAGTAAATGAAAACATTCCTGCTCCAAGCACCAGATCTTTCTATCTTTGCTTTGCTTAGCCTTTGTGCAGCAGAAATCCTGTTGGCTGTAATGGAAAAGCAAAGTATTACTGACTTTAACAGTCCTGCCTGTGTGAGAAATGAGTCTTGAGTTTTGTCTGTTGCTAAATGTGTTCTGGATCATATTTCACAATCAGACTTTCATACGCTCACTGCTAACATTAGATTTCTAGGCTCAATTTTTTAGTTGCACTTCCCATTCATCACACAGAATAACTGATCCTATAAAATGAATCTGTGTTGGATGAAACAATAAAAGGAGCATCCAGTCTCTGCTGCTCACTTTTCTCATGCAAGTGGACCCCTTGAAATCAATAGAATCATTCAGGGGAGTCAGACAAGCAAGAGCTAACTCAAAACAGGTACTCCGTGCTGCCCAGAAACAAACTGCCTCTGTCCTCCCTGCCTCCATGAAATAAAGGTGCCTCGGGTTGGACCAAAATTGTGAAAGGAAAGTAATTTTTAGAAGAATTGTAGGGGGAAGCCTGTTTAGACTCTGATGGCTGGCTTTTGCATGCAAAGGGCACAGTTTAGGGGATGAGTAACACTGCAGTGATCAGGAAATGTTGAAGGACTATGTTTTTAAAGGAATTGCACCACTGTAAGCAATGCACAGTTAAAGCTGCTCTCACTTGTTTGGAACAGCAAATGCAACCTCTAAACTGGTCTTTTCTTAAATGGTGAGTGTTAAGGCAGGAGGCTGAGAATGCCTTAGAATGTTACTACAAAACAGTTCTGCTGTTTAATTAATTTGTTTTCAATTTGTTTACATTCCTTTTGTATCCAGTGTTTTCAACTGTGTGTCAAAGGGGCAAACTACTGTCCAGTTTTGGTGAGACTGTCACTGATACAGTAATTTTTAACTGTAAAAAGTTAAAAGTGAGAAAATCTTTACAGAAACAGAGTCTGGAATTTACTACGGCACATAATGGAAATACAGATTTCCAGGGCTGTGTTTCATGGCAAGAAACATTCCTCAAGGTTCAGTCAAAATACCTCAGATGTCTACATGCTTCTCAAAAACTCATGAAGATTTACACTAAGATTTACTCGCTTACATATTTTAAAATAACAAATATTCAGATATCTCAATATGCATTTGTGGTTGAAATTCAAACAGGAGAAGAGATAAATTTTGTTTATATAGTTGGTGGACTGCAAATTATATTTGTGGGATTGGTAGAATACAAGTCACACTACACACCAGATTTCTGTGGAAATGAAAATCTGGTCAGACTGATGGTGTTTTATCTCAAAAGACCTGAATCTGCTGTTATTTGTCAGTATTTTTTTAAGCACAGACTGCTCCCCCAAGTAAAGCTGTATACATGTTCAGGCTGCTCTAGTTTTACTGTATTAATCACATTGATCTAAACATTTACAAATTGCCTTCTAATTTCTACTATATCATGATAATTAGAATCTTTACAAATACTACTCTGAAGTGAAAAGCCTGGCTAAAGCATCAATTAAAACCTTAAGTTATGTTACTGCCAATAAGTGGTCATTAAGGGCATGTAGAGGGCAACCAGCATTGTTGTAGAATCACATTCTTAGGGGTTGGTCTCTAAAGCAGATGTTTTTCATTTTTATTTCTTTTTTAAATGACTTATGAAATCTTAAGACAACTGTAAGGATAGAGATTTTTTTTTCCTATCAACAATTCATTATAAATGCAGAAATAAGATTTTAAACATGAAACCTGATTATTGATGAGAGAGAAATAGCCCCTGATCTGTGGAGAGAGAAGCATTGCAATAATATTGATGGTTTAGGAGAATGCTCACTACATTTTAATGGAGAGAAAAGGAATTATTAGCTTTCTCTAGTGTGACAACTTCCCAGCAACATGAGAAAGGAATTTCTTCAAATATAATAAAAGAGCAGAATACAATTTCTTCATAGATTACAACTCTTCCTACTTACTGGGAGGATACTACTAATTTTCAATACATGTTATGAAAAGACAGATTTTTAAATCTGTTCAATAAATTTTTTTTTTAAGTATGTCATGCATAGTCAAAATGGAAGCACTGATCAGCTTTCTGATAAGCTTGTGTTTTCCTGCATGACCTGTGAAGTGTACTATTCGCCCAAAAATAAGTACTACTGCTAAAATATAGTCCCAGATCACCACTTCCAAATGAAAATTGTTAATTAAATAAATCTCAGAGTAGGTGAAAACTGTTAATTTCACTCACCTCCTTATTCCCGTATCACATTGCCATCCTAATTAATTTAATCTTCACTGAAAATGAAGGATAAACTCTTGTTTGGGAAGTAATAATCACAGCATGTAACAGGCTCAAATACCATTCTTAGTCAACACCAGCTGTTTGGCTTGAGGTACTTTGTGGTGTTGAAAAAGCATTTAAATTATACAGCAGCAGTGGACTTTTAATGGAATATCTGTTTCCACTAAGTAGAAACCTCTCTGTTGAATCTAAACATGAAACAGAGAAAAATACTCACTCTCACCTCTTTTTACATTTTTTTGGTCAAATTTCAGCATGAAGTAGATCAAAGTATAGGCGATAAATCCCAATAATGTAAGGAAACAAATAATGCCCTTCCTGCACATGCAATAAACGGGACTCTGAACACAATTACTTTGTAAGGTAAACCACATAATAAACAGAAGTTAGTAGCAGGCTAATGCCCAACAAAGTAGCACGGCAATTTAACATGCCTTGTGATATCCCCATTGTACAGCACAGAATATTTCCTTTCTCCAGCTATTTTCATCTCAACTCAAAAAGTGCAGAGTTAATGGAATGGAAAATTCAGGCAACCCCACGCTCCTGATTTATGCATGACAAGAGAAACACTTCCCATACATTTCTATGATAAAACACTCTCTTTTTATTACAATCATGTTCTTTGCAGTCTGTTTGCTTTTCCTGGGCACGGATGTTACCCGTCACAAGTTAGACAGGACACAAGTACTTTTGAGATACTCCAGAGTTCTGCTGGCATAGGCATGTAGGTCATGGTGGCTAATCCCCTAACATAAATGCAGTTTTACTAGCCTAATTTTGCTTTTTTTTGGTCACAGTACCTAATCCCCTAACATAGATTCAAATTTACTAGCCTAATTTTGGGGGTTTTTAACCTCTAAATTCCGTGGAAAGCAACCCCGTGGTTGCATGGTGGGCATTCACAGCTGTAGGACTGCACTGGTACGTCACGCCACTCTCCCTATTTTGGTAGCATCTTCCTAGTATAGTCATGACAAAAATATCCACCCTAGCACTGCCAGGGCAAGTGCAAGCAGCCCGAGCATAAGTCAGGCGTCGTGTGGGACTATTTGTACATGCAAACCCTGACCCACAGTGTTATTTGCAGCCCTCCACCAGATATCTACATTTGACCCTTCAATGTCAACAGAAATGTCTGACTACCAGAACCTGGTTGTCATCTCCTTTCATTATCACAGGATTTTCTTGGGCCTTTTTTCCCATTCTTCATATTCACAATGCTAAGCTTCCATATTAATTAAATGTCAACATTCACTAGTCTGAGACTATGTTATCCAATAAATACCTGCCTGGAGCCAACTACAGGAAGGGTGGAACCCGCACAATTTTTAATACAAATTATTTGTTCACAATGTTTGATCAAATTAATCAGTAGCAGAATAAATAGGAGCTGCAACCATGTCTGAAAAGGGTGTGAAAAATAGTATTAATGCTGCTGTTGTAGCTCATCTCTCCAACAGCCCTCATTTTGGGGATGTTCACCTTCCTCTGGTCCAGAGCTGCATGGTTGTCTGTGTGCACAACAGAATAGTTAAAGACAGTAGGAAGCCTCACGCAAACAGTCTTATTTAGATTTCATGACGTTCTTTTTCTTTTCCAGGTGTCTCATTTTCAATTCACGTACTTTTTTTACCAACAGAAGGTGGGGGTGGGGAGGGTGGAAACCTTCATGGGAAACCTAACGAGGCACGGCCGCTGTCTCTCAGTTGGTTTGACAATTTTAGCCACTGGCTGTAAGCGAGGAAGCTCCCACGGGCAGATATTATTATCCGGATTCCCGAGGTGAGGAAGCTGAGCCAGGGGAGGGAGGGGCTGCAGGGGAGCCCCGCGCTCGGGCTGCCCTTAATCTGCAGAGATAAGCGGCACTTGGGGGCCGGTCGGAAATAGCGGGCGGTGACACAGACCTGCCGGGAGCCGCAGGCCCGCTCTCCGCAGCACCTTCCTCCGGGCAAAGGCTCGGGCTCTGCCCCATGCCGGATCACTCTCCCGCAGCTGGGAATTAATGGCTTCCGCGCAAGAGGAATGACACTTTCCTCGGCAGTACTGCAGATGGAGCTCCAAGCAGCAGCCGAGGCAGGGGACTTCCACCTCCCGCCAGCCGAGGCAGATCGGAGCGGGTGCCCCCCGCAGAGGGCTCGGCAGCGGTTCCCAGCCCCTCGGTGCCATCCCGGCGCAGCGCCAGCTCCCGGCAATCCCGGCAGCCATCCCGGCGCGGAGGGCAATGCTGAGCCCAGGGTGCGCTGCAGGGCTGGAGGTCTCGCCTCCTTGTCAGGCTCCTTGGGATTTCCCGCCCTCCACATGCTGGATGCCTTCCTTTGGGAGGGCTTTGCTGGGATTCCTGGGAGAAGCAGCCTCAGCCAGCGCCTGCTGCCCCTGCAGCCCCCCAGAGCACGAAGTGACCGTGCAGCTCTGAGCCTCCGCCGCATCCCAGCCCGGAGAAACTCATGGAATTGTTTGTTGTCGCCTTTTCTTCAGGGGAAGACAGGGCAGCGCCGAGGCAGAGCCGCGCGTGTGAGCTCAGAGGTGTCCGTGAGTCCGGCTGGCACCTCCCGGTGCCCCGCGCCGTGCCCGCCCTGCCCGGCGCTGCCGCGCTCTCCGCCGAGGCACAGCCGAAAGCGGGGGGCAGCGTCTGGCACACGGTGCTCCGAAACCCTCCGGAAGGACCTGGGCTGTCAAAACAAAATGCTGCCACTGCCTGTGCCGCAGCATTCTCATTACAATTTCACAATATCTGTATCTCAGAACCTGGCAATTTTAATGACAAAGTACTGCGATGCCACCAAGTATTTTTAGAACTAATAAAACCTCTGCAGAACATTTCCCTGGAATGTATTAGGATCCAATTTCTGCATTCATTAGTAATATCAGCTAGAATGTGGTGGATAGTTATTTGGAAAAAAATGCACTCAATGTAAATTGATTTTGTATTATCAGGAATAATGTGGAGAGAGGCTTTTCCAGCTTCTTTAGATTCAGCCATTGCACTGCCTGCTGCAGTTTATGCTCTAATCTTGTGAGATTTACATACCATTTCAATTTTCAGTCTTGCCTGCATTTGCCAGGTGAGGGGTTCTTATTATACTTTAAATTAATTCCAAATTCACACCAGAACAATAGCAAAAAAAAAAAAAAAAAAAAAAAAAAAGTACTGGCAAAGCAAGAGGCCAAACATGACTCAATTAAAATAATATGTATCACTATTAATCACCTCTGCCTGTCCGTCAACATTCCCGTGGTGGTGCCTCCCTCTGCAGCAGCAGCAGCATCTGTGAGTAAAGCCAGCTCTCATCCATCCCTCTGCTCCTCCCTCCTCCCGCCGCCTTCCTGAGGGAAGACGGGGAGCCCGGCAGAGTGGGAAGGAGCACAAGGGGCAGCGCTGGGAGCAGCCCGGGCTGGAGGGAGCCAGGCCGGTGCGGAGCCCTGTGCCGCCGTGTGCTGTGCTGGCCGCCCGGCCAGGACGGGAGGAAGGGCCCGGTGCGGCCGGTGCCAGACCCGTGTGCCCGCCGGGAGCGAGCAGCCCGGTGCCAGCGGCCGTGAGGGGCTCGGGTTTGCGCAGAGCTCAGCTGGCTGCCAAAGCCGAGCGCTTCACGTTGTTATTAGCAGTTAATGCACATAAGAGTAAGGCACGACTGGCGACGAAGAACAAAAGCAGAGCAGTAATAACCACGCTCCGCAAAGCAAACCCCCCTGGCTAAGCCAGCCAAAGAGGGCAGGGCTCCCGCACAATGTGCCACCAGCCAAATTGCCACCACCATCAGGTTAATCTGAGACCAGGCGGGGGCTGGCAGTGACAAAGGGGACATTGGTCGCTCAGGCAGGAGGCTGGGCCCTGGCTGTCACCTCCTCAGCCCCTGCCGTGGCCCACGGTCCAGCAAGGGAGCTGAGGGGCAGAAACAGGGAGAGCTCTGGGGCCCACGGGGCCTCGGCCAGGGCGGCTGCTGGCAGCTGAGCACAGGGTGAGAGATGGGGCTGCTCCCCTTGGACAGACAGGCTGACGAGCCCCAGACCTGCTCAGTGCAAAGCCCCTGATGGTCCTGGAGGCCGGGTTTAACACAGACCGCTTGGATCAGTCTCTCCCCTTTTCTGTGCTTTATGCAATCGCTGCATCTGCTCCAGATGGGAACGTATGACTGCTGGCTCAGGCCAACAGAGCCCTGTGCCTACACGGGCAGTGGAGCCCTGCTGCAAGGGAAAGCCCAAGCACAGCAATGGAGAGCAGGGCCAGCGTGTCCCTAGGTGACAGAAAAACAGAGCCCCACACACTGCAGACTTGCACTAGCAGGACTTTGAAAGTCGTAATATGAGGCTGGTATTGCAATGCCTGTCCATGAAATTACAAGGTTTTAGAAGAACAATCTTACTGCTCTCTTGCATCTATCTAGCCAACAGCAGGTTCTGTTGCCCCCAAAATCATTTAAATGTGACCCAGGAAGCTCCTCTTGGAAAGAGCTTCAGTGAGGTCTCAGCCTTTGATAGAAATGGCCAGGACTGCGTGTGCAGGAAGTGATGCTGTCTTGTTCTCCCCACTCTTTTTCCAGCTAAGTCCTCTATGTGTCAGCATTAGCTAGAGCCCATAGCGCAGAGACGGGAGTCATCAGAAACCACAGACAGCTTGGTTCAAAGGAGAGCAAGGAAAACCATGCACCAGTTTACAGCCAGTATACATGTTTGATCTGGCTGTGCTAGCTGCTCACAGAGCGCCCAGCCCAGCATGTACGGGCTCCATTTCATTTGAATAAAAACACTTTGGTAGCCATGGAGGAAAAGAAACAACTTGCAAGAAGCACTAGCTAGTTTCACAAGAGTAATCACTCATCTGAAACTGGTAACAAAAAAATGGCCCTGTAGCCAAGCACATCTAACTTCAGCTTGACTAATTTGTGACTGGTTATCTCTTTGTGAACAGTATGTTGAATCTAATCTGGGGAAAAGTGGGTAATTAATGAATCAGTCAATGACACCAGCTCAGTTAGGGACAAAGCACAGTATCTCTTCTAGCTTGGGACTGTCATTTGTTGCAAATGATCAAACACCTAAAGAAAGAACATATTTGCTGAAAAATGTACTGAGCCAGGCAGATCCAGAAGCATTTGCAACACAGCTGGGCTTGGCTGCTTCCCTGGGTTACTGCTGTACCACAGCTTTCCTCTACTGAAACAGCAACACAAGATGACACATCAGGCAGGTTAGTACTAAAAGAAATTATTTTTCTCTCCATTCTCATTGCTGAAGCTGCCGGGAGAGGCATTTCCGATTTCCCTCAGCAGTAGCAGCTCTGGCCATCATGTAGTTTATCTGACCTTTGGCTATGCCACACCATGAAATCAGACACCACTAGGAGGGGGGCCAGAACAAAGCCTGGAGAGATTAATAAGAGCATTATTTGCAATGTGGCACAGGGCCATGAGTCACCGTGCAGCCAGGCTGCTGCACCTTCTGGCTACAGGAACAGCCCAAGGTCTGCATCAAGCTTTCTGCTTACAAAAAAAAAACCAAAACAAAATCACACCAACAAAAACCCCACAAAAACAAACAAACAAAAAACTGCCGCCAACTTTACTTCAGTTCTTTTACACAAAAACCTTGTCAAATGAATTAATGGGAAAAGAAAAAAAAACAACCTTCAACTGGAGTGGGAGAAAATATAAAACATAAAGTTAATGTGTGACTTTCATTCAAAAGAGTCTATTCTTCTCATGATTGTTTGGGGCTTTGGGGTATTAACCAATAAAGAAAAAATTCTGCTTGTTCAGCCTGATGTTAATGTTGGTGCAGTTCTTTCATTAGCACAAAGATTTGCTCACGTGCCCCTCTAATACCTTCCATCTTCACAGCTGTAGCATCCTAGGGTGCAAGTGCAGCTCTCTGTAGCAAACAGAACTTCATCTTCTGATGTCATCATGTGCAGATGGTTTGACTTGGAGAACACTAAATTCTGTGCAGGTCAGGTTCAAAGAGCTTGAGGATAAAGCAATATATATGTAATTATTATTATTACAGTTCTATACCAAGCCCAGATAATAAGAAAAGGAATTAGATTTCTTATCTTTGACTGCATTTGACTGTAAGGTTAGAGATCAGTGACATCTTGATTAGGAAACAAGAATGATATGAATCAAGAGATTCAAAATTAATCAAGAAGATGTGTATCACAGTGAATCAAAAATGAACAATATGAGTTGTGCTCTGTCTTAAGGAGTTCCCTGACTGCACCAAGCTCCAGCAGGAAAGAGACTGAAAAAACCTCTGGGTGAGGAGCAGAGGGGACAGACCTGCTGGGAACAGGGCAGCCTCTCACAGCATGTCCAGCCAGGAGGAGCCTGTGAACAGGGCTTCCTACAGAAAATTGGCACAAGTGTCTCCTAGTCTGACTGTTACCAAGCATTGCAAACCAGGCATCTGCTGGAAGGGTAACACAGCAATGACCAGGCAATCCAGGAGCTCCTTTTACAGCACAAGTGATAATTCCATCATGTGAATGCTGGAGGGGACAGCTAGGGATTACACTCGACTTCCAGTGGTGAGCATGGTCACAGTACCAGTCTGGATTTATTTTCTGTCACCATTATTAAATTCAGGTTCCAGAACAATGCTGGGAAGGTAAGCCACAGAATAATTACTCTGGATTTCAGAAGAAGAAACTTCAGTTTACTCACAGACTTGCTAAATAAAATCCCTTGAGATGCAACCATGGAATGGAAATGTGCCCAGAAGTTCTGAATGATATTTAAAGACAACTTACTGAGTAGCTCAGCAAAAAATGATCCTGTTGTGCAGGAAGAAGGAATTTCAGCAGAATATTTAATTGGCTACAGAAGCATCTTGTTGATGAAACCAGATGCAAAAAGGGAACATACAAGAGACTGACATGAGGCACAGTACACATTTCCAGAAAGAACTGGCCAATGGGATTGTAACACCAGTCTGTGACAGCTGTCTAGACTGGGGAAGTCCCCAATATCTGGAAAAAGTCTAACACCTCATGTGTCTTTAGAAAGCCAAGAAAGGAAACTGGGCAACTACCTGCTAATCACCATCATCTCAGTCACCAGAAGATCAGGGAGGGTGTCCCTCTTGGGGTCCACATTGAAGGCCATAAAGGACAAAAACTTATTTGGGAATGGACTCACTTATGGCAAACTGAATTTGACTGACCATCCTCTTTCTAAGGTGAAATTGCTGAATGTGTGAAGATGAAAGTGCTGGCTGTACTGCGCCCTGTAAGGTTTTGACACCATTCCACATAATATCATTTGGAAGCTTAGAGGGTGTGGGCTAAAAAAACTGGTTGGAAGAGAGGCTGAAAACCATCAGGTCATGCCTGACAGGTCACCAGCAACCAGAGGTGCACCCAGGGGTCAGTACCAAAATCCACACTGTTCAGTATCTTTATCAGACACCTTGATGGTGACACTGTCAGTTTTGTTGATGACTTAAGCTGCCTGCACTGACAAACAGCAAAGCTCCCATGCAGAGGCTCCTTTATATACTTGAGGTCTGGGCCAGCAGGCACCCCATGATGTTCAACAAGGAAACATGATCTGTTCCAGGCTGGGAAGCACCTCACTGAGGAGCCATCCTGGTTAAAAGGAGTTGGGGATTACAGAGGGCATAAGGCCAGAAGCGTCAGTTTGGAAAGGGTCCAGTAAAGCACTGCTGGGACCATCAGAGGCCTGGAGCAACATGAGAGGGGCTGAGGGAGCTGAGCCTGTTTAATCTGATCAAGGGAGGGCTGAGGGCTGCTGCAACAGGGTGGCTATACAGAAGGGAGTCTAACCTGTCTTCTTAGTGCTAAAGGCTGTAGGAGTGGACACACGCTGAAGTCTGGACAGGACATGTTCAGGGGGGCAGGATAACCCTGAGAAAGGCTGCCCAGAGACCCTGTGGAGCTTCTGCTCCTGAAGGTGGTTCAGGATTTAGCTGTGGTGTGGTTGACCTCATCCTCTATTGGTCACAGCCCCATTTCAAGCAGGAGGCTGACCTAGATGAACTCCTTGATTCTAGGAGTAACTAAATAAAATTATAACAGTATGAAATGATAGAAAAATGTTTTTATTAATTCACCTAATCTTATTTATTTCCAATTTGCAAGAAGGTAGCTGAATAAGCACAATTTCTTATTTTTGCACTGCACAAAATATGTGGTACAGTGATTCCTGAGTAAGATTTTTAAAAACTCCAAAATCAGTGCAACAGTATGCAACAAGGAGGAAAGATTCTAACCCAAATATTCAGCTTGGTCTTTTGCATGGGCAAACCATAATCTTTCCAATGAGGCCAAAAGCAAGCTCAGACACATAGAAAGAGGAAAGACTCACAGCAGAAGAGAGCCCATGCTGATGAGCCAGGTTAGGGAAAGACAAGGATACAGGCCAAGTATGATGCAGTACATTATGTCACCTCTGACACCTTCATGGGCTGCTCTGCTCAGGCCACCTCCTGAGTGGGGCACAAATGAACAGGAGAGAGTCCTAGAGGCTACACAACACCTTACAGTGAGGGATGGAAACATTTTAGAATGGTATCTTTGCAAAGGTGAACGCAGTGGAGAATGCTGCGCTGTCTGAAGAGACAATCCCACATTTCTCAAAGACACTGGGGCAAAACTGAGTTTTGCTGCTTCTTAGTTGAAAAGAAAAGAGCCTTTATGGGCACTTTGAAGTGTTTTCCTCCATCTCCTACACAAAGGCAGAGCCCTGCAAGCCCATGTCAAGCCCACCAAGCGTGTGCCAAGACCTGCAGGCCCCTGCTCCTGCCTCTGCCCCAGCACTGGGCAGCAAACGCAGTGGGCATGGGCAGCAGGGACATGGCTTTACCTCTGCAGAACTCTTCTCCTGCTTCCAGGAATTTGCTTTCCTGGGGCATCTGCCTGTTCTACCCTCACCCAATACAGAGTTTGGTCTCCACATATTTAGACAGGGAACACCAACTCACAGTCTCTTAAAGCTTTCCCAAAGGTTGGGAGTTGAAACTAGATCAGCTGAAACAGGAAACAAGCCTCAGTTATCTACACAACATATATACAAAATAAAATCAGTGGTGATTGGTGAGTAAATGCTGTAAATTGAGTGTGTGTTTGTCCCAAAACCTGGTGTTTTCTGCAGCTACTAGGCTTGAAACATGCCTTGCCTCTGGATTGTCTAGGTGGGAGGTCAGCTAGATGAGCGCTCTGGGTCTTTCCAGCCCCAGATTCTGTGGCTCTGTGGAAATTATGTGTCAGAGGGTTTTTCTCATCGTAGCCAGACTGAGAGCTTGAAATCCACATGGTTACTGACAACTCCCAACTGTCAGTAAAGCTGTTTTGTAGAAAGTGTTACATGACTGATGTCTCTACAACTGCACTTTTCCAAACAGATGGGGGAAAAAAAGGCACCGGTCTCAAATCAAATTAGTCTTGATGGATTACGCAAAAAAAACTTAACACATGCTCCACATTCTGAGAAACTTCTAAATATAACATCTCCATTGAAAACACAGTATATGGCAGTGCTAAAAATACATAAATACACATCTATAAAACTATTTTCACATTGCAGAATGAGGACCACTACAAGGGGCCAGAAAAATAACATTTTCTTGATGCAGGAGCCCCATGTCAGGGTTGCCACACCTTGTTTCACCTCACAGATAAGCTTATTTTTGAAAGCTTACAGCTTGACTTCTCAAGGTTTGTCTCTATGGGACATAGGGCAAAGATAAAAATGTTCCCATTGTAACTGATGTTGTAATTGCATTCAGAAATAATAAATCTGTGACATTACGAAAAAAAATTCAAATAACCCACAAGAGAAAGTATGGTATTTAAATTCTGTTGCAGCTGGAAATGTACTGTAATAAAGAATTAACAGGTGAGTCTTGGTCAACACCCTGGGTATTTTCATTATAATTAGACTGGATATTATTTTATTTTATTATACTGGTAAAATATTTAGTGTACATGTGATTTTACTCACATAAAGGTGTGATGCATCACCATTTCAACAAAGAGATACAGCAATGTAAGAATAACACACTAGTAGACCTCTGCACCTCCAAGTAATTGTGCTGGTTTAAATGGAGGCATGCATTCAAGGGAACACACTGTGTACATTCAAATAGGTTCTTGGAAAGTTAGAGTTTGCAATTACTTTTAGACATTAATAAAAAAGCAGTCTCCAAGACAGAATTAGCAGAATAAAAAAATGGAGGATGGATACTTGCACAAACAAAAAAGTCAGGGATTTCTTCTGAATAATTTCAAATTACACTGGTAAAACAGGCCCTGAAATGTATAGCAAAAAAGGGCTTATATAAAAGAGGAATTATTTTCCCAGGAAAATTACATTTGGGTTCATTTATAGCCATTTTGGTACTCCAAGTGATAAAAAGTAAATCACATCTCTAGGTTCTTTACTCCATGTAGAACCTGCTTTGAAGGAATGAACAATGACAGCTTCCTAATTACTAATTTGAAATTAATTTTTAAAATAAGAAAAAGAGTCTCCCATGTAATTATCAAAAAGAATTCATATAGTTTCAGGAACAACAGCAAGAAAATTTGACTGTAGCCTCCTACCTGGTACAGTGCCAGGGAGCTATCTTTGCTAAGTCTGTGGCAGCCAGAAGAGGCATAAAAGCCATTGCAGCAGTAGATGTTAAGGACACTTGCACGAGGGACAATTTTGATCCTCTTGTCAGTGAGCACATGCCTGGCTATCCTACTTAGCTTGGTAAAGACCAGTGCAGCTCTGTGAGAGTGGCACAAGAACGTTCATTTTTCCACTGAGAACACCCAGAGTTACCACCGCATGGAAAGGCACCTGCAGTTCCTGCAATAACAGAACTGTTACTGGGGGCACTGAAATAATATCAACTAGTGCCCGAGCAGTGCTTTCTCTGTCTTCAGTATGTTTTACAAACATGAATTTGACTCAGCACTGGCTGATGGCAGCTTGCAGCAGCAGCCAGATGGGGCTCAGTGCCCCACCAGGCACCTCCAGGGCTTTGTGGGGACGTTTGGCCCGTGGGAGGTGCTGCCTGGGAGAGGACCTTGCCCAGGCATGTGCTGAGTCAATGTGTTTCTCTGGCAGCTTGTACGGGCAGAACAATTATAGTGGCCAAAGAGTTATTTATAACTGTCCTCCTGCAGCAGGATTCTTGAGGGAGGATGTTGGTATGAGCACTGCTATTCCATGTACACACACAGCTACACACACCACAGCCGTGTGTAGAGCCACTCAACGCATGCAGAACACTCCTCTGACATAAAGGCTGGGGTTTACTTTCCAAGGAGGTCACTCATACAGGGGGAAGAAAGAATGCAGCTCCAACCACAGTCAGTCCACACCTCATGCAAAAGCCTGGAGGCCTCCCCACAAATTGCCACAACTTCTCCACGAACTCATCAGGACTGACAGCATGGTTAAGCCTCTGACCATACAAACAAACCCTACAGCTAATGTGGCTTCACTCACTTTGGCTTGCTTTAGACTCACCTCCTCTCAGAAAACAGCCACCATGCAGATTCTGAAGCCCATATAGGAATGGGGAGAAGGAAGCTTATTTTGAAAACCTCTGGGCTCGAACTGTCACCCTGCAGGAAAGCCACCCCCACCGGATGCAGCCAAGCCTCGCTCCCCGCTGGCTGCAGCCCCTCTGCTTGCTCATGTGGAACGACTTACAAAATCAGACCAGTGCTTAACCAGTTTAACCAGTAATCTACCACAGGTGAAGATTTACTTCCACAGTATTCTTACTTTCTTGTACTCTAGAATATGGATGAACCAGGCAAAAAATTAAAAGGATCTAAAATTGCAAAGGCAAATGCTCAATCTGCAAAACGTGGTGGCATGTATGGGGCCTCCCACACCAGCATGCCTTCGTTATTGTCCAGGCTGGGAGCAGGTTGGCAAGACCAGAAATAGTCCTTAGGCACTCCAGAATGTGTGCTGTGAGTTTCTCTTTGTTTTTTTCCAATGTGAGCATGCAGCCTGCCTGTCTGCTGTGAGAAGGCTCTGCAGCACAGGAGACACTGCTTCTTGCACCGAGGTTTTGCACATTTTCTTTTCCTAGCATTTCCCTGTGCAGGGGAAAAATGTGCGTTTTGCTCTTTGTGCACAGAAAATGTAAAGAAAATGGGAAAACATGATAGGGTTTTTTACTAACTCTCTCAACAAGCCAACATAATGGTAAAGAAAGACCAAAAGCAAAATCTCTGTGAGAGAGAAAACAAAGCCTGTCTCTCTTCCATTTGAATCTCAGGGTCCTGCCAGGCAGGCATGATGCTTCACACATTTAAAGATGCAAAGCACATAATAGGAGCTATATCATAGGGGAAATAAATATGTCTGCATGCATTTCAAAGAAGCTAGGCCAAGCACAAACCTTTCTCCACTGTTTTCCTTTGATACACAGATGTGGTTTTTTGTGAACCACCACAATGGTAGAAGGAGGAGCTGCAAAAGAGAGACAGGTGACTGATTCAAAAATTGAGATTCAAAACCTCTTGCACACAGGCTAGAGATGTAATCTTCTATATTGATGGCACTGAATTAAGAAGGTTTCATTCATGGTGATTCTCTATTTCAGCAACACAAACACTGGTTTGCTTTGGGGGGCTCAGAGAAGCAAACAAGACTTCATAACTCCTCTGTGTCAGAGTTTGATGGCTGGTTTTCATTCTAGACAACATAAGGGATGTATGGCAGCTATCAAGGTGCCAGTGTCAAACAACCAGCAGAGATGTTGCCTTCAAAATGATTTTTATTCTGAGATTCATGTGCTTTATGTGTATTCATGTTACATTTTCTTTTTAAAAAAAGGAAAAAAGAGGGGGGAAAAATCCCTATCCTTAGTGGCACTAAAATTAGCAATGCCTAGAATAGATACCAAAATTGTCTTCTTCCCCATTTATTTTGCTCAGATGTGAATGACGCTGCATCAAGCACAGAAAAGGAGCATATTACTCTCATTCTACTGGAAAAACAAGCACATTACATTGCTGAAATGTCAAGTTTCCATCATGCATTTGATAATAGATCGTGTGCTCAGTTTCTTGCATCCATTGCAGCAGCTCACTGAAGATATGCTCTGCCCCTGCCAGCAGTAGTTGCCCTTTGGACTGGACTGCTTCAGCCAACCAGGGCTTTACCAGTCACCCTTTCAGGCGTGGCCTGGCCCATCAGATGGTTGGGTATTTCAAAAATAGTTAATACTTCTTTTAACAACACAATTCTACACCTGACTGGTCTTTATTTATTTTATTATTCTGCAATTTTCCATCATGCACTCTTCCCACAAAGATTTTTGGCTACCGTAGCAGGTGAAAGGTCACACCTGGACATCATCCATCACCGTGGCCTTTTCTCTGCCCTGCCATGGCATGGCTGGCTGCTTGCTTTGCAGCCTGTGGTAAGCAGGTAGGAACAACTCCAGTGAGAAGGGCTGTACACTGCCAGTGCAGGTCCCCAGATGACTTCCATCATGATTTTAAGGCTCTGCATGTCACGAAATACCCTTGCATGAAGTTTCAGTCTGTTTCAAATTATACCAAATGCTCATAAATCTCATTCAAAGTGGTCCTCCTCAGACACAGGCTGTGACAAGCTCAGGCTGAGGAGAGCTACATAACTAGGAATGATTGTTATATCCTAGTTATCAATTGGGAAAAAAAAAGAAGAAACATACCTAGAGTACCTTTGTTCACCTCACCAAAAACCAAGGTTGGAAAGTATCAATGATCATACACATCTTCTCTGGAAGTTCTGGAGAGGAACTGGCTTCTAGAAATACCTTCCTTTAAACTGCAGCCTTGTGAAACCTGCTTGTCTTCAAAGTCTTACAGCAGTAGTTGAGCTCTTAAGCTGTGCTGTTGGCTGCCTGGGTTTAGACACACTGCTGCTGCGGGCTAGAAAATAAATGTGGGGTCAGTACCTGAGGGATGTGTGTGCAAGAGGAGAGGAAGGAACCTGCACCTATGAGAAGTGACCTGCCTAAAGACCCCCAGTCATCCTGTTTCTCTTCTCCCACCTTGCCCCCTCCTCAAGCAGCGTGGGATGCCACATTGTGCAGAAAAATCAGAGAAGGAGGAAGACTAACACACCTCCAAGCACTGGAAAGTAGTCAGTATGTCCAGGAACAAGAAGGGCTTAAAGCAGCAGTGAGCACAGAGAGGATGTTACCAGCTTGATGGAGGAAAGAAGCACTATAAGAAAGCAAGAAAGGAAAGTGAACAAATTAGCTGAATAAATTTTCTGGTGAAAACAGCTGGATGAGCATCTCTGGAGACTAAAAACCAGAAACAGAATGGAGAGATCATCATCATCTGTCCATGTTTATAATGATGACAGATATGACAACCCATCCAATGCAAGCATTCCCATCCTGCTGTGGCACTTTCTCTTCCCAGAACAAAACTCCTTGGCAGTTGCATCAAGGACAACAAAAATTTGACATTTTACCTCTGCCTCTTGTAGTTTTACTTGCTGTTTGCTATTTCTTTTTTGCTTTTGTATTTTCATTCATTCCCATTTTGGTGATGATTAGGAAAGGGCATTACCTGCAAAAGTGCATTGCTACCTTACAGTCTCTTTTACAAGCTGGATCCTCTCAGAGGCTCCATAGCAGCATTTGTCCCTCATTAGGTGTCATATAAGACACCTGCTTTAATACTCAAGTATTAAAAACTTTTCATTTTGGTATTTCTGTAGCTCAAAGGGTTTGTATTTAGCTATGTTATTCCATGTTGTGCTCATGCCCTCTGTTAAATCTTGATCTGGATGATTTGAGAGTATAGTCCCTTCCTTCCCCCTTCCCTTCAATACAGATATTTCCACCACACTGTAGGGAATATCCCACCAAGTACCAATTATATATCAATAGCAGGTATGAAACCCATGACAGAAGTTGTGTTCCACCTAATCTCTACACATCTCTGTATTTCACTGACCTTTGTATGAGGAGCCATGATATAATGCCTTGTCCCTCTGGGGGAAGAGGGGAGAAATAACTGGCACTGAGTACTCCCTTCAGAAGTTCAGCAAATATGTTTTGAAGTTAAAATAAATTAGTTACTGACACTCCTCTGGATGGTGGTTTCCACTCCTGAGGAGAGCTCCACTTTGCCCCTGAGTATCACCCACCCACACCCCTCAGGCTGCAGGGGATGGGGAGCGCAGCCCAGGCTGTCAGCGGGCTGGCAACCTGCCATTGCAACTCACGGCCAATAAAAGGACTTCAGAAGGGGCCCTGGGAACTGCAGACCAGGAAGTTTGCCATCCATCCTTACTAATGGCAGTAGAGCCTGAAAAATAAAGTTACTGTAGACAAGGATAAACATGGTCTCTTGGGAACAAGGCAGTGTGGTTTCTGTAGAGAGAAGCCCTGACTCACCAACCCACCACAGCCCTCAGAGTGCATCAGAAAAGAGAGGGAGTGAGTGCAGCAGACACAGAACTGTCCAATTCTTAAAAAAAAAAAAAAAAAAAAAAAAAGTTTGATTAGGTTCTATAACAAAGTAACCATAACAGAGAAACTAACCACAGGATGAGAAGACTCTTTACAGATAGAAAATTGGAGGCGGGACATGAAGCAAATATGAGGCTCAAAAGCCACTTTTCATCAACAGGATCTCCACACTGTGGGATTGATGGTGGGACTGGCTTTACTCGACATTTTCAGTGAGTACCTGAACAGGGAGTGCACAAGTCCTTAAGTTTACATGTCACACAGTTTTTTCAGGCAAGTAACTCTGGAAGGACTTCACAAAATGGGGTGAGTTGGCAATGGCTCTATCAGCATGACACTAGCAGGCTTAGGCAGTGACGAGCCTCTAACACCCAAACCCGGCCCTTGGGGTGCTGGGGGCGTGCAGGGAGGCCGGGCTCACCGGCTCTCTGTAGGCAGCACTGTCAGACTCAGGGCCGGACGGACCACTGACCTGATGCAGCAGTTGATGCCTTACATTCTTAAATGTGCTTCTGCACACCATTCCCAGACACGTCCCAGTTTCAGTGCACACTGTGATGGAGCACATTCCCAGCCTGGCAGTAAGGCTGAGATGTAAAATCCAGGCAGTCCAATTGCTGCAGTCCCCAAAGCCAGTACTGCCTATTCCATCCGTGTTTTCCTGTAGCTGCCCAGCTGGCAGGCTGACCTGCCAGGCACACTAAATACAAACCCTCCAAGGACCGCAGAACAGTCAGAGAAGGAAACAGATCTTGCAGCTGTGCCTCGCACACGTGCATTCTCTCACTTCCTCCTTCCCCATTTCAGACCTTGCAGAGTGAAGCTCTGCTCAAAACCGACAAGCGCTTTACTGGAGATGCCAGCTTTCACCTCCTCACCGTTCCCTGGATTTCTCGGGGGTTTGGTGAGCACACTTTTGGTGTCCAGGATGACTCACGCCCCATTTTCCCGCTCAGCCTGCCGGGGCAGCAATGCCGCTCCCCGGCCCGGGCGGGCGGTGCTGTCCGGGGCTGAGCCTGCGGAGCTGCTGGAGCAGCCGCTCAGCCAGAGCCGCGCTCTCGGCAGCCGAGCTCGGCCCCAGGCAGTCCCAAAGCCCAGCCTGCCTCCTGCCAGGCCAGCGGTCTGTGAGCCCCGCAGCAGGTGCCGGGGTCCGGAGCGCCGCCAGGAACGGAGCCGAGCCGCGCTCCGGCTGCGCGCTGAGCTCCGCGCCCCGCCGCGGAACCCGGGGCTGGGAAACCGCGTCAGGGAAGGGAGATGTGGCAGCTTGTGTGCCCTGCCAGCCCTCCGTGCTGTGTGCCTCCCGCACGGATAGGTAAAGGTGAATTCTCGGTCTCTCTCCCAGTTCCTCCCTCTTCTCTTCCCCGGTTGTTTGGGCTGGTCTCTGAAGCCTTCCGTGCATTGCGTCCCCTTTTCCAATGCCCGGTTCCATGATCTCGGGGGTTCTTGAGCTGACTTTACCGAGGGAGGGCTGATGAGCCCAGGCCCGAAGAGAGATTTCTGCTACCACTTAGAGGAGCTGCATCCCAGCTCCCCTCCCCCAGCCCCTTCAACACCACCCACACAGCAATCCATCAGCATCACCCTCGGAGCATCTGGGGGCAACATGTAATTAGGAATGATGCTGTCTGCCATTTATAGACATACTACTGCAAAGAAAGGCTGGTGAAAGTAATACCCAGCGACAGACATACCTTAGAGCGTGCATCGAACGTTAATGGGGAAAAGTAACGGAAAGGTGGAGGAAAGAGGAGAGAGAAGGATGAAAGCAGCAGTGTACTCCCCACAGCTTTAAACCAAAGCAGTCATTAAAATATCCTCTCAGTGTGCCCGTGACGTAGTTTCTGATAAAAGTTTATTTGAAGAAATAAATCAATTCTGTAAAATAGGAACATCCTCTTGCTGGGGAAGTAGAGCTGCATTTGCTCTGTGATCCCTTTACTCAGACACAATCCAGCAGAAGCTGTGCAGGCATCCACAAGCTGCATTGCCTATGCACAGGGCATCATGAGGCCCATGGTGTTTTTCTCTCAAAGTCTTTTACTGCAAGAGATCTTATTTGATATTTACCTGACAGCTGATACTGAGTGTCTCATCTCAGGCATGTTTGCCCCTCAGTTTGGTATTGTTTCTTTTCAATTATTTCCTATTTGGAATCTCCGTCTTAATTTTTTCTTAAAAGTATTTAAAAACTTGGTTGTGCTTGTCACAACACTGTAAGTGTTTAATATGCAGGTTGTGTGTTCACTCTGGAGCATACATCAGCCTATTGTCACAGCAAAAACATCTGTTTGTGAGATGCTGTAACAATTCTGCCAACACTCAGTAACTAGCTTTGGATAAAGCAAAGTCAAACAAAAGGAGTGTGAACTATGACAAGCAATGTATGGAGTGGTAATTCAGAAGGGCTGAAGGAGATGTGAAAAGTAATTAGCCAAATAAACAAAAACAGGGGACAAATTATTTAAGTGTTTCATGACTTGGAGTCAAGGAACAGAGGGAGTACTTGAGGACTGGGAAAACATTGGAGTGAGCTAAAGGTGAGATTCCTGCATTTGTCCCACAGAAAAAAAATCATGTAGGACATACGTGCATCACTGAATTTCAGTTAAAGAAATGAAAGGGAAAAAAAATAGAGACAGAGAAGAGGTGAAGGAAATCCAGAAGGCAGTGACTGAACCTCTATTTTGCTCAGTAGGAGAAAGGGAAGGAAGCAAAGGGACCAGCTGCCCAGTTAGGGCACAGCAGCATGGCAGCAGACCACAGCAAAGACCTGACTTCTGTGCTTTTGGGGCTATGGCAAATGCTCTTCTAATGGAGAGCTTTTCAATTGAAGTACGAAGCCAGACCAATTCCCTCCATTGCTCTGTTTTGTACTTTGGTTTGCTCATCTGCAGCAGAACTGGTGGCAATTAAACAGGATGGAATTTATATCAGGCTTAGGAATTGTACTTGCTGCCTACGGTCTCCCTGCAGAACAGCCTCAGATTACACCACACTTGTGTGAAGTTGCAGAGTTTTGACATCCAACCATCCCACCAGTCCCAGAGCCCATCATGGGAGCTGCACCACTGTCATCTGACTGCCATATGCCCCAGGCCAGAACCTTCCCTCAGTGCACAGTCACCCTCAGATCAACAAAAGCTTTTGCCTGGCTGAGGGTTTTCAGGACCAGCTGCCCAGACAAGTAGGATGGCCTGTCTGCACCATTAGCTAACTAACAACCATCTTTTATCTATTCTTTATGTGTTTATCACCACAGGATTCCAACATCACTAGCACCACATTTCATTCATCTGCTACAGATTGGAATGAACATTCAGCTGAAGTTTTATTAGCTTACTTGTGGATTTTCAGGACTTACCTTTTAGTTTTGTGGTCCTTCAATAGCTATTACTTAAGGGTTTTCACACTATGATCCTGATAGGTGACTAACTCTGTATAAAATATGTCTAGCTCTGTTCATTTGGACTGCTCACATTGAGGGGAAGGAAGAGGTATATCCTTCTTTCAAGATTCAAATAATATTCATTGAAATTACAGAAAATTACTTGTGGCCTTGGAGAAGAAGAAAAAAAAATCCAGATTTTAGATTGCTTTTATAGTTCTGTGTGCTTCCTTTAGGTGTGCAATGATGTAGCTCTGTCTATTTTCACACAGAAGGAATCCAGCTGAGAGCATGTTTTATTATAGCTCCAGATGATGTTCAAGGGGATGAAAAACTCATTTTTCTCAGGTGGTCAGAGAACAATTCCCAGTAAACTGACATTCTTCCCTCTCTAATCTGAATTCTGCAGAGGAATCCAAGTTGCTTGTAAGCCATTTGAAAGATGTTTCAGGAAAAAAAAAAAGATGGTCCTGGACTTTTTTACATTTTCAATTACTTTTCAATCTCTTAAGAACAGTCATTTAGGTCAGAGTAGTTAAACTGCTATAAAACAGCTGCTAAAGCAGTCTTCTATTGTAAATTAAATGGCAATTTTACCAAACATTGGCATTGCACGACTACATTAGAATAAACACAAATATGGATTTTAAAAAACACTTAGGAGGGGGAGGGCTAGGCCTAAAGTAGTGATTCATGACCTTGTGATAATTTGAGTCCATGGCAAAAATTTTAACAGATTTTCTTACTAGTAGGTCATGTCTGATATTAAAAAAAAAAAATACAAAAATAAGGGGAGGTGGTCCAAGCTGCAGCTCCACACTTCAGAGGGAAAGCCAAGTTTCTGCTCTTGCTGTTGGTCAGGGTGATACATTACAGGCATAGCTATAACTTCTGAAATGGCAGCTTCTTAAAACATTGTCATCAAAACAGTTCATTGTCTTCAGTTTAACCACGGGAATTATCCCAGGAAAATGAGTTATGGTCAGCTACACACTGATGGCACTGATGAACCAGCACGTGGCACTCATGGCAGTTTTCAGCTTCAAAGCACTGTGAACATTACCCCAGGGATGTCCTGAGGAGCTGGAAGTGCTCACTGTGCCAGAGCCAGCTGGGTAAGGCAGGTGCACTGATGCCAAGTGGAGATGGGATGGAGGCAGGAGTCTGGAATCGCTCAACCCTGTAGGCACATGCTCTGGGAGTGCTACCTCTGTCCAAGGCTGGGCGGGGTCTTGACCCATGCAATTAAGGACAGAGCAATTTCAGTTCCACCACTAGCTGTGACAGCATACAAGCAGCACTAGCACGAGGCCCACTCTCCTTGAACCCTTTTCATCCTCCCCCTGCCAAATTTCCCTGTCTCTTGTGTGCTCCAAGACCTTGTAGCCTTCATAGATAAGCTGGTACAGGATTTGCTCTGGAGTGACTGAAAGCAAGAAAGTTTTATATTTTTAAACTGCTTATAAATCGCTTAAATTATCCTCCTTTCCATTTCCACAAAATAAAAATGTCTGTATGAATCATGATCCAATGCTTGGCTGGCATGAGCAGCACTGCCACAGTGTCACTGAAGCAATCACCTGTCCCCAGAGCAGGAGGCAGAGCCCTGTGCCAAACTGGGGGACAGTTACAGCAAGGAGGTGTTACCCATGGAAGGAGATGGGAAACTTGAAACCTCCTTAACATCCATTTCCCAAAGCAGGTGAGAGCTGTGACCCCTGCATGTTACTGATTCCTCAAACCTCCCTTTCCATCTCATGCTCTGCATGGCTGCAGGTTATGTTTCTAACTCAGAGCATGAGCCATTCCCCAATTCTAGAAAGATTTTCCTACCATTCCCTCATTTGAAGCACTGCTGGAGAATAAAGCAGGGAAGTAACTTTCTTGCTCCTGCTTTGCTTCCAGTAAAAAGCAGAGCTGTTCAGAGCACAGGTGATGAAGATCCAGTGCCTGATTCTCACTGCAATGGAAATCAGATGTGTGCTGCTGGCCTGGATGGAAATTAGTACCATAAAGCTGGCATTAGTGAGCACAGGAGCTGCCCAGCAGCCCCTAAAGATGCTTTACAGAGGCAAGTCTTGTGAAAGCAGATGTAATTTTGATTACATTTTGGTTGACTATGCTTTCAAGTGTGTACAGAGAGGAGTTACATAAAGACCAGGGCAGACTACAAATAGGTGCTGTTATTTCCAAATTTTACACATTACCTGAGTCACAAAATATTAACTGCACCCAACCCAGTGAACTCCCTTCCCTCTTTGTTCATATTCACTCTAGTATATCCATCATTTTTGATTCTCTGCTGATTTCCATTGTTGGGGCTTATTTTCTGTGACTTGAGAACCTGAAATTACACTATATATCTTTGTAGTTCATTGAACTAACCAGCATTTATTTTAATTTAGTAAGGAAACATTTGGCTGGGTGTGACCAAATAAATACTGTGTCTAAACCAACACAAATACAGTTTGCACAAGGCTATAAACCTGTCTCAAGAGCTCTAATGATATTGCAAGTCAATGAAGCTTCAGTGTTCTCATTAACATGATTCCATCAGACCTCTATGTTGCATATTATTAATTTTTAACAATAGATTGTAATATAATTTATAGCACTGTGGGGCAACAAAGGCTGGATCCTGATAGCAATCCAACCTTTTAGGTTGATAAGGGCTTTAACACTGACCTAATATTGAAAGGTGAATGTGTTCAGAGGGCATCAGACCAGAGTATAAATAGGAAAACAGGGATTAAACACATCACTAGTCTGCATCAGTGACAACAAAACTTTCCTCAAGAGCAAAGGGCACAGATCTCATCATAAGATTATGAAGAGTTCTGCTGCTAAATTTGACACAAACAAATAATCAAAAGCTTTGTTTTAAAGAAATACATTAAAACATTTTTCTTGCCTCTTGAAGTTTAATTTTTGTTACAAAAGGAATAAAATACAGAACAGCTAATGTTAATCTGGGTAGCTATAATTTAATTCAATTTGGAGTCAGAACAATCATATATTTATGAAGAAAAAGCAAGCCTTCAAAATCTCTGTGGAAATATGCTAAAGGGATGACATTAGCAGCCTTGCATTGTTCCTCCCCATGGCTTGCTGATGCACGAGAGTGAACACAACCAGATTCTGCTACGGACAGCAGCTCCAGTCCCTCAGCACTCGGAGCTCGTGGTGCGACCTCCGGGCAGGGGCGACACAGCCATGAACAGGCAGGAGGAACTTCTTGTGAAATGCAGCACAAAACCATTTCCTGGATTAAAAGGCATTCTCATCATCAAAATATGTGTTAGTGTTGCTTATACGTATTTCCTAACTCCGTCTTTTGTGCTGTATCTAGAAATACAGTACAGCGGTAATAAGGTAATTAGTATTTTCACTAGCTAAATTACAGAGCTGGCTGCAGAATAAAGCACAGTAGCATCAATATTATCAGTGAAGTATTATACAAAAATAACATCAATAGTTTTAGTATAGTCACAAGACCTAATAATTTCCTCTTTCTCTGTGATCCCTTTAAATTTTATCGGATTAGGAAACTCACAAGATCCACTGACTCTTAGTTCAACTCCAATTCCAAAAATCTAGGTAAATTTTTGTAGGTTCTTGAACAATATTTCTTTCTGAATATGGTATTAGTTATAAAGAACTTAAGTTCTGCTGCATCAATCTCTCATATGAATTTAATTTTCCCAGCACTTCTGTAAGTTAACAAAGGAGTAGAACAGATACTTCACAGATGAAGATGATGAATCATAGGGATTTGTAATAATTATCCAAGACCATAAAAGCAATCCTATGTCAGTGTGAGAAGTGGAACCACTGGCTTTGCAATCCAGTCCTACTCCATATTTCCTTCCCCCGCCGGTCACCAAGGGAGATCTAAAATTCCAAAAACCAAGATACTGGAAACCAAGCAGCCATTAGGGAAGAAATTGAGGCAAGCATGCTTTCACAGATTCCTTGCATGGTGAGACAATTGTCTGCCACCCTTTATACCCAGAACTCATAGGACTCCAATTTATAACTAAGTTGAAAGCATCCCCTGGCATTTTCCATGCTTAAAACTCCCCTTTAGCCAGGCTAGTTCACAACCCCCTAGACCAAATCAAGAACACTTGAAGATCTACTCACACTCCATCCACTTCCTAATTACAGTAACTTTATGCTTTACATCACAATATGAGGTTCATTTCCTCCACCAGTTCCATTCAATTCCTTCAACATTTTGTTCATTTGTTTGTTAAGATGCAGATCTCCAGCAGCTTGATCACTTCAGATGAGACAAAGCAATCCCTTGGTAAATCCCTCTGGACATGCAGAACATATTATATGCACAAGAGTTGAACTCCTTGAATTTACCCTTTTCAGATCCTCTAGGTTTCCAGTCATTCAGATAAAGAAAGGAGCTTTTGTAGGCCAGTTAATCCATCTGCTGAATGAAATATGGTACAAGTTCTACACATCCACAAGTTGTCAAGGCCCTGGTTTACATCTGTAGATGTAATAATAACTGCAGTAATGCAGACAGAAATCATGGCTCAGGCCCCCAGAGAAGATCTTTAGAGACTTAGCTGAAAAGTCCCAGTGCCACAGTCAAAGGAGCAGGCAAAATGATTTAAGGGCTTGCATTTATTTCTGCCAAAGCACTGGCTTGATTATCCTTGTGTGTCTTAATAAGCCACCTCTGTGAGAGGGACTCTTACTTGAAATGCCTGTATGTCCTAAGCTCCAAAGCAGGCACTGTGGAGTGGTAAGCTGAGACAAACATCCAAGGGCAGTGTAGGGGCCAAGCTGCAAAATGAGCCTGTTGTTCATCTTCTCTAGCACCACAGTCACACACTCGCTTGAAAACAGCATTTGAACGAATTAAAATGCAAATCTACATTTTATTATATGAAATTGAGACAAATGATACACACTTGAAGCCTGCCAGAGCAGCTATTACAAACATTAATATAGTTTTAGATGATGATTTAAACCAAATGAGAGGATGGAATAGAAACACTGAAGAAACACCTTTTGAAACACTACAGGAAAAAAGCAACTCTTGCCACAGTTCCATTAGTAAAATACAAATTAGCAATAATTCTGCTGTAAAGGGCTAGATCTCACTTGGGTACATGTGTTCCTCCAGGGAAGCCTCCAGCCACAAGGTGTTTGTGCAGGCAGAGAAGCAGCCTGCCAGCAAAGAACAACTGCTGGGATCTCAAACTACGTGGGAGAGGACTTTGCACTGCCACAGCCTAATGGGATGTGCCATCGTCCAGGAATCCTTCAACAAGGGGCCAAACAGGCACTGGCCTAGGCCAGAGCTGCCCAGGGATGTAAAGATGTATTTATGCTAGGTCTGATTTAGATTGTGCTCTACACAATCAGATCGCTTTGAAGGTTTGCCTTGTGCAATCATTTCCTTTGTCAGGAATCAGAAAAAGACTGTGAAAAGACTGTGAACAAATTGTTTAGGCATTGAAATTTAACCCTGTGGAATCCTTACAGTGTAGCACAGTGTGACACAGCAGGAGCACATTTGTCAGGGGACTGAAGCCTCTTTGCTCTCTGTGCACAAAACATATACATTAGCATTGTGTGGGGTGGGGGTGCTCCCGAGCACACGAGGGAGGGAGGCAGCCGTGGGGACACAGCTCCATCCGTGCCTCTGCTGCCTCCCATCTGCACACAGCCCTCTGCACCACTTCTGCTCTGCCAGGGAAAACAGAGGCTGCAGATCCTTCAAGACTGTCTTGAAGCCCTTCCATTGCATTTTGTTTCAGAGGTTGTACAAGATTTGATTTTTAAATATCCATAATGCATGTGATAAAATTATTGAGTATTGACTCAAAATTATTGACTCTTAACAACAATCTTGTTAAGAGTCTCAAAGTTTTTCCACTAGCATTAATAGTGCCAGAATATCCTAGCATTAATGTCAGAATATAAACACTAAAATCAAAAAGGCATTTGGTAGAAGCTGGTCAATTCCAAGGCTTTTCACTTAGCTGTGGGCTAAGGAAAGAACCCATCTGCTGTGGATTCTATACCAACATTCATGACACCAACAGTTTCTGTCTCAGTCTCCACTCAGTAAGGTACTGTGCACCCTCTGCCCTCCTGAAAATCAGAGTCTGAGAGCACCAAGTACCTCACAGCAGGAGCACAGCCCCCTGTAGAAATAAATTTTAACACAGGATAGCCCACCAATGTTTTTGTGAACTGTTGAAAAATATGCTGGCAAGAATAAAAAAATAGTAATTTGGAATTTGGCAAAGAAAAGCCACCCTAAATAATTTCCAACTGTAATCAGTCTTTGCTCCTGCTTTACAAGTAATAGATGACACTATCCTTCTTTTATAAACCCATTATGTTTAAGAAAGTAGGTAAGTTTCTCTCCAGTGAAGGTTTTCAAATATTGTCTTTCCTTGTGGCTGCCAGTATTTCCACATCCCATTCCAGAAACAGTTTAATAGCCTTCAGGAAAAAATTTTAAAAAAACAAACCAAAATCAACCAACCAACCAACCAACCAACCAACAAAATAAAACAACAAACACTCCCCCAAACTGCTGCAAATGAGAAAAAGAAAACTGGTTAGAACAAAAATGGTAAATTACAATTATATATTAGGGAAGATTAGAGGCTTGTTTGCTGTGTGATACACCAGAGGAGAAAGCAGAATGTAAAAGTCTTTTCACTCTCCAAAAGAAGGTAAAAATAGTTTCAGGATTTTCTTCAGATGGGAAAGAGCTCATACCTCTATGTCGATGTGATCTTGCAGCTTCAAGACTTAAGTTCCAAATGTGTTTTAACTCAACTCTTTGGCTGTTTCAGCTCTTGAAGGATAAATCCTAAGCCACCTTAGTCCCATCACTCCAATTAGTGTGACCCAAACGTCCTCAGATTTCCTCTGAATGTGCTCAGAACTTTGCTATCAGTGTTCCTGCAGCCAAGCAAAGCTCCTCTCTTCTGAGCCACATGCAAACCAAACCTCCCAGGGTCCTTCCCCTTGTGTCCATGGAAGTTCTGAGTTCACTCTGTCCTTCCCAAGAGGAACAACCATGCACAGACCAAACAGGGTATTGCTCCATTCCTCCACAGCAAATCCTGCCTTAATTAGGAGGACTTTTGCAGAAGATGTATTATCTACCAGGCTAGGATCACCACACTACCATATTATGAAGAATTAAGCCCTTGTATCATCTTAATCTCTGATTATTTCTTTGTTTAGCAGCTACTAACATGTTTGGAGATGTAAAATCACAACACTTTACTTCCTCAAAGGTAGCAGTACGAGATATCTCAGTGCAGAAAGAATTCCATAATTAGAAAAAGCACAGGGGCCAGCTTTTTTCCCCTCATCAAGCCTGGGAAGCTTTAAACAATATACAAAGGCAAAAGGAGAAAAGGGTAATAGTACTGAGAGGGCTAAAATTTGAATGAGATAACAAGCTTTTCTTGTGGAAGGAAAAGGAAATGACTGATTCTAAAAAAGCTTCTGTGATAAATCATCTCCCCTGCATGAAACTCCATTCATATATGTGGCAATATCTGGTAGTAATGTTAAAGTAAAACAAAAAGGAACAAAAACTTAGCAACAAACAAGTTTATAGAGAACAAAATATAGCGTGCTAGAATTGCTGAGCTTTTTCAGTAGTTCAAACAGTAGAAAGAGATTTGAGAATCAAGCAAGGCTTTCAACAGCTGTATTTGTATTACAGTCATAAAGGCATAAATGTGAAATGCAGCTCTAATAAAACACTGGAGTTTATAAAACTGGTTGGTAATTTTCCACCCTTTCCAGAAGTATCTCAGAATATCCAGGGGAATAATACCTGAAAGAGAAGCATTTTGTTTGTGTGTTAGACTACAAGGCATGTTCTGTGCAAAGTAATGAAATACTATGCATATTTCTACTGATCAGGAAAAAATCCTAGTATTAAACACTGGTCAAGGAATTCCACAGTTACTCCCCTACAATGTTTTAACAACCTCCTTTTCAACTTACATTATCATTTATACTTGGAAGTCAGGTTTTTTAAAATATATTTAGCTTCTTTTAGGGCATGTAGGTAAGTGGCTGCATTTTAGATAGGTTCAGCTGCCATAAGCATTGTCTTTACTAAGAAATGTAGGTGCTGGCTTCTTTTGAAATTATGGTCTTGAACAAAAAAGCATGAGTTTACACAGAACTGTCAGCTGCAAATGACAATAGTCTGCTGCTTCTTGTCAGACATAAGAACACACCCCAAAACTCACATAAAGTCTACACCCATGAGAGGGACACTGGAACAAAAAAAGTTGTCACAGTGACCTTCTCTCTCTAATGCCACTCAGGGATGGACACTATCCAGGGGGTTTTCATTAGAGTAGGACTTTATGCTCCCATTGCTGTCCAGCTGTGATTCAACTAGTTTTCCACAATGGACCAACTACATGCATCCAATATGCAAGCATCAAAGCTGCATTTAGTTCTTGTTTTCCAGGTTAAGAGAATCTGAAATTTAATACTGTATTATTCTAAAAACATACATCTCAGTATATTTCTAGTTTTGCAGGCATGTGTATTGCCACATCTGAGCCCTGAAAGCTTCAACTG
The DNA here is from genome assembly GCA_024865655.1 of Emberiza elegans. Taxonomy (NCBI): domain Eukaryota; kingdom Metazoa; phylum Chordata; class Aves; order Passeriformes; family Fringillidae; genus Emberiza; species Emberiza elegans. Next base: position 22,212,480 of record JALJVW010000206.1, read on the forward strand.
TGAAGAGAAACACACTTCCATGTAATGTAGGCCTAAAATATACTCAAAAAAATCCCCAGTGCTTTCCCTTGAAGGAAAATCTATTTACCTTGCTAATTTTAATTTTTCTGAATAATTTCTGCATAATTAAACTCTTTTTAAACATCATATTAGTTCTGTGATTTGTAAAGCTAACTTTCCAATGCATTACTGTATTCAGTCTGCAAGCAGCCTAAAATAACAGGTCTCCAGGACAAACCCAGAGCTGGATTCTATCACAGCTGCTGTGCCTCAGGCAGCAGAACCAACATCAGGCAGAAGCACAGACAGGCAAGCAAGAGATGCTCAGAGGGGCCTTTTGCTTTATTACATCCCAGACTAGATGAGTAACCTTTTTTCATTTACAGGGGGAAAAATAGCTATAATAAAGAAAGATTATTAATATCCAGAAAAGCATAAACAAATTCCTCTTTCCCTCTGAAGTCCTAGCTGCAGAATAAAATTTCTTTATGACTTTGCTTTTACCCATTTGACAGCCACTGGCTTTTCTTTGTAGAGACAAACAGGGCTTCATTTTGTGAGACTTAGTTTCTAGCTACTATTAGCTGAAGAACTCTGCTGCTAAAATAAAAATTGATGATGCAGATTTTCAGAGCCTGTAGAGGGAGTACATGAGTACAACATCCTTCTGATGTGTTGATGGAGTGAAGGACTGGTAAATGGGTATCTAGAATCTAGGAGGGCATTTCTCTCATTATTACAATTTAGGATGGTGACATTTTGACTGTAAGCTATTTAATAGTGTTTCTGTATTCATTAAGGGCAAAGTTCAACTTGGTGCAGACAGCTGGTGTACGGTCCTTTTATATAACACTTAAGCCTTGTGATGAGGCTCAGGGAGGAAGGGCAGCTGTGGGCAGACCAACTGCACAGGAGAGCCTCTGGACCCTCTGTACATTAGAGGAAGTTTCAAAGGAGCCTCTGAATACTCTAGCTCAGACACACTATTATGAAAGTCAAGGATGCAACCAGAGATTCACCAATATCTGTATTTTTGGAACCTAAGTAAACCACAAATAAGTTACCAAAATAAATTTCCCACAGACATTCATAAATATGAGTGGTTGTACTGAAGACTCACAGTCCATCTGGGCAGTGCAGGACTGACTTTTTGTCACACTTTCCTGCAAGAGCCTGATTATTTGGGCTTTGTTGACAGACAAAGAAATTTGATTCCAAATACAAAAAGAGAAAGCATTCTAATGTATGTGTCCAGAGGTTGTGTTACTGCTGGGGCAATTAACCAAATGTTACGCTTTGGTTTTATTAAAACCAAAATTCACATAAGAGTGAAATTACTATTTTAAATCCTTCCTTTGTGTTGTTCCTGTGAAAAACATCTAACAATGTTACAAGTATGAATTCTTTAAATTTCATTTTCCCTACCTTACTATTTCCTCTGGGTAGCAATTGTTAATAGTGTTGATATATTCCTGAAGAAGTGACCCAGGTTCTGCTTTTATTTCTTGAACCTTTTTAAGTCCACCAGTTGTTACAAAGAGACGACGTGCTTTATTGTCATGTGGTAGCACCTACACACAGAATAGTACATTTAAAAAAATTCTTTTGAATTAATCCGTAAGCCACTAGGCTCAAATATTGCTTATTTGTTTTTAATTCAGAGGACAGATAAAATGGAAAATCAGAGAAACAACATCTGTAATGACTACTGTATTATAACACCCAGCTGTACAGGGAAAAAAACCCAGAAACCAGCCCTTTATGATTACAACATAATTTATAATGTACTTTAATACATAACATATATAAAATAATGAATTTAATATTTATCCTTACATAAATAATATTTCTTGAATTATTCCTACAGAGACAATAAGATTGTGAAGAATAAATAGATAATCAAAACAGAACACTAACATGGAATAACAACAGCATCTGTTCCACTTAAACCAAGTTATTCAGGTCTTTTATGTCAATTCCCACAGTTTAATTGTAGAGCTGAATTTTATATCATTATAATGATCTCGTATAGATTAGTGCATGAAAACAATACTGAGAATTGTTGCAAGTGAACAATACGGCCTTGAAGCATTACACGCTACTATTAAATTCCTAGATATTAAAATCCTTTAACACACTGTGTAGCCATGGAAGCCTTTTACAAACACACACACAAAGCAAAAAACGTGAAGTTTCTGCAGCCAAAGGGGATGAGAAGCAGAAATGATCAGACAATAACATTCTGTGCTCCCTGAGTGATGCCAATACGCAGCTCTGTCCAGAGGACGGCAGCGAGGGAGGGAGGAGGGAGGAATGAAGGGAGGGAGGTGGGGGCTGGGCCAGGCGAGGGAGAATGACAGCCTGTAGTCCATAGGCCCATAGGGCTGCAATATTATTTAAAAAAAATAGAGAGAAAAAGACAGAAAGATAATGCAAGATGTCAGCTGCATCTACAGCAAAACCAGATGCGTTTAAAACCAACTCTGAGAGTTACAGATTATGAGGGCAAAAGCATTTTGTAAGCTTCCACACTGGTCAGACATTAAGCCATAAATTTGACTGTATTTCAGTGTAAAACAAGAGCCTCAAATGAGGAAGGAAATGCCTAAAAGGATGAAAAAAAAGAACAAAATTTCTTCCATGCGTTCAGGCAAACAACCTTCATTTCTGTGGCTCCTCTAGGCTGTACAAAATCAACAGACAGGTAAAGAAAAAGCAGGAGAGCACAAAGACTTCTCTCTATTCTATGCTCCACAGAAGTGTCAGGAACAACTGTGATTTTTTTCGTTGTAGGAACTGAACAGACGTCTGTTTTCACATCTCTCCCACAACAAGAACTGCCAAGGAGGAACTAGCAAGGAGACAGGATATGGCCCTTTCCCTGCCTTCCTCCTCCACACTGTGACTTCCAGGCTGGATAAGGCAGCAAAAAACTCTCTGGGAAGGGGCCCTAAAGAGAGAGCACCTCTAAGACACAGTCTCTTCCCCTAGTCCAACCTGAGACAGCACAGAACCGCACAAACTCTGAAAATGCTAACGCTAAAATACACAGTCCAGCACGAAAAACAAACAGCATCCCATTTTGAAGCACAGTTTGGAAATAAGGCTTTTACTGTGCCATAAATAAGCCCACAGAAGTAACAGACCACAGCTCTAAGAATAGGAAATTCCCAAGCTATGGTACAGGAGAGACAAATGCTTTTACTACAGAGAACTTAAAATTAAGAGTACACTTCAGAAGAGCTAATGCCAGACAAGTATAGTTTAATAACATACAGGCAAATGAGAAAATTGAAACAAACAAAATATCAGCTGATATGAAGGGCACAAAACCATTTCAATAGCAAGCAATGTTCAAATATACACTGGATAACCAATTGCTACACACTTGGCTCATTAATAGCTCCAGTCAGAACTAGAAGCAAAAGGGACTGGATTCTGTGCAAATCTCCAGTCTTTGAACAGCCTTAGCAAGAAGACAGGACAAATGAAACTGTGGCAACATAATCAGGAATCTGCACTACCAACAGCAGTGCTTCCAGATCTGTCATAATCAGAACTGAGTATCAAGAGTGTTTTACTTGGCTATTTCCAGAAAGAGCATCTCACCCACAGAGCTTGGTATCCCTGCTAACAGGTTACACTGCAGAGTATTGCACAAAACATAGTCTGTAGTTGAACAGGATTCCCAACATGAGCTGAACATGACAGACACTGCAAGTCTCCCAGTTAGTTAGCAATTACTTACAAAATTTAAATATTTTCAATAAATTGCATCACTTTTACATGCTGCATTCAAATCAACAATGTATTTAACAACTAAGTTTCAAAATTTTGAGAGGGATGAGAAAAGATTTGGAATTTTTACACTTATTTGAGACTGAAAATTAATCAGGATAAAAGGAGTGAAGCCTTTATATTATTGTAAAATATCTGACTTAAGTCGCTGCTGTACAGACAGCTTGTAGTTTATCTAAAACAGATGTGACTGGGATTTATGTGATACATTGGCTCAGGAAAAATATTTGCACGTGAGTTAATATTCCACTTAATCTCAAGAGGCAAGGAAGAAAAAACCACCTTGCTTATAAGAAACTGTTTTCCCAGTCTTAGGATGAATTATGGCAGATTCCAAATAAAACAGTATCCAGCTGTATAAGACAAAAGAACAGGATCCAAACTGCTTTGGAAGGGATGCTTGAGGATCCTGAGAAAACACTGACACCTTGAGAGTGGCTAAATGGGAAACAATTAACAATTAACATATTACTCACCAAGAAGAGCCTTTTCTTACCTTACTAAACTGCCCAATAATATGCTTCATAATACTGGGAGGGGCCTCATGAAGCAGTGGTTCAAGGGCTGGAAGATACGTGCATTTCTGAAGAATGTTCTTTAAGGCTTTCTTAGTCTATTGAAATGCAAAATAAACTTTCTGTAGTAAAATATCAATGAAAACAACAAGAATTCATATATATCACTGAAGTCTGATCAAAAAGCAAATTGATCAGAATTTTCAATGAGCAATTTCTGAATAGAAACTATGATACCTATCAGGTCACTTAATGAAGAATCAATTCTCTACTTAGATTTATTAAACCTCAAAACCTACAGTGCATCATATTATTATTGTGTTATCTACAGTCAAAGTAATGGCAATTTTCCTTTGACTGCAATGAAAGCTGGAGTAGACCCTTCAAGGTAAATTGAAGTACTCTAATATAATAAGAAAGTTAAATCAAAACATATTTTAAAAGATTGTATTTTAGAAGTGGCTTACTAGGAGAGGCTGCTGGTCTGGGGTAGCAAAGTGCAGTACGGTCCAGGCAGGGGGGAAAAGAGAGAGTGAAACAATTGTGCATTGGTGCATATTTCTGAAAACAAAGTCAGTGTTGACTGATACAAGCAGAAGTAACCTTCTCGGGCAGGATCACAGGTACAGCTAATTTGGCTTCAATATTTTTGGGACTACTGGAAATTACTACATAAAAGGTACTTTACATGGAATGTGGCATTTCAGTGGAACGTACAGAAGCACAGTGCAACACGGGAGATCATATCCTGTCCTACTGCACTCTTACTGTTGCTCAGAAATACACTTTACTAAACTGCAACTCTACTGGCTCCCACTCAAGGAAAGGCCGTTAATATGGGCCGTTGCATGTTTTAAAGAGCAGAGTCTTGATTAGCTGTTACAGTTTTATTATAATAATAAAAATGTAGGCAAAATTATTACAAGGACTATAATATTTTCTACAAGATCTTACACTTGCAAAAAAAGAAGTGGATAATTAGAAATGAGTCACAAGAAATTACAGCAATATGGGTCCATGCAACTCTGATCTAAACTGGGAAAAAAAAAAAGGGATTAGCCTGTGGTGGCTGTAGCATATGATTTGGTATACACCACATGCACATGCATTAGGACCAGCCAGTCCCCTAATAAGTGACACAGCACCCAGGAAAGCTGTGACTCAGTGAGCATCAATAAAAACACACATAATTCAGTAGTTTTTAAGCACTTAAACCTCTTGATTACAATTAAAACACCATAGTGCAAATACTACAAATCTACTTGCTTTTGTTCTTAGATCTTCTGAGCTGCGTGGGTCCACAAAGATATCGAGCAGCGTGGGCAGCACGTTTGCTACTGCAACATGACGTGCATGCTCAGTAGTGTGCCTTCCAATCTGTCCCAAGGCCCAGGCAGCTGCTGCCTTAATATGATCTTCATGTTCTTCTACCAAGCAGAGACACAGAGGTGGTATTCCCTGTAGCATTAATCAAAAGCAAAACCTTTACAAATGTAGACCAGGGAACGACAATGCGAAACAGATACAGATGGTTAGAAAATGTTTCTCTATTTACACTGTTCTAAAAAGCTAGTGGTGTCATATTGTTACAGCATTATGATTAGTGAGAATTTTTAATAAACATTAATAAATATGGTTTAAAAGAAACAGATTCAACATTCTAAGTCAGAGAGTGGTTTGAACAAACATGCAAATTTAAGGTATAAAAAGAATACACAACATAATTCAGGCTGTACTGAGTAAAGATGGCAGTTTTTCTCAGACTGAAAATAAAAGAATTTGAGTGCTCATGATTCTGTGAAATCAGTTTAAGACCAGAAGGGCCCAATCACTGAGTCTTTCTTTTTTTACTTTCCACAGCACTAAATTTCAACTTATCAACCTCTTCTTGAGTCCAGTACTTCACGTTTGACTCACCAATCACTTCAAGAAGGGCTTCAGCTTTTGATTTGCAGACATCAAGAGGTGAAGATCTCACATCCAGCTGTTACTAAAGTTGTTCCGGTTCAGGGTCTTTATACTTTCTCCACAACTACTTAGTAGCTGGTATTTTATGCCATAACACTCCAACAGGAAATATTTCATGCTACTTTAGGTAAGGCAAGGCTACTAAACCTCTACCCAAAAAAACCTTTTTCTCCATCCCATGAATCCTTCTTTTCTCTTCTCTGCATAGTTTTCTGCTTTGTTGTTTTGGATTTTTTCCCCAAGATACTTTTCAAATACAGACAGTAGAACTATATATATTTCTAAACCAAATAGATTAACTTCTCTTTTCCAATAATACTTCATGTTCTACTCTTTCATAGCACAAAGAACTAAATTGTGGGGGATTTTGCCACTGCCTTATAGCTGAAGACCACAATGAAGCGTTTGTCCAGTATGATCCCAAAAATCATTGTTCAAAATCCATCCTTTTGGGTTAGAGTACCATGGAATGGAACTATCAGTTTACATCATAACATCAGCAGTGTCTAACTGCATATGGTTATGCTACAGTGCATTTATTTCAAATGGTTCCAGTTTACCAAGCCCCATCCTCAGCACTATGTACCACTCCACAATTTAATTTCCCCTGAAGCAGCTTGGTTTTTTTTAATGGGTTTCAGGTTTATTGAAGTTTATTATTATTTCTTTTGTAGATCATTCATTAACACATTTAAGTTCATCAAAGTTTGCCCAGATCCCTAGAACAGCTCTCACAGCAGTTCCATTCAGTTATGATAGGAATCATTATTATTCTTCAAAAATCTAACTTAGGGGCTTCCTCCAGAACTTAATCCTGGTTTCATCCCACTTAATTTCAAGTACTCAAAAGCAGGAGCATATTTGCTCTAGGCATCACTAAAAGTGGAAAGAGAGATACATCCAGAGAAGAAGAGCCTCCAGAGATGGCAAGAAAAAAGCATCTATTTCTTTAGTTTTAAAATACTGAACAGCATTTTTTTGATCACTCCTAATTTCCATGCATACCATATTATGCTGTAGCAACTTCCATTTTTCAACTTGCACTTCTACTAGAAGACATTTCTGTTCCTTTATTTATATTGTTTTGTTGCTCCACTCACACATACAGTTAAATGACTGACATAGTGTGAAAATGGGTCCAAAATGTTAGTGAAATTGTTTCCTTCCTTCTGTCATTAGTTAGCATTATTCACATCAGACTACTAGGCCAGGCACTAATTTCACCTATTGCAAACATTGCAAATTCTCCCTTTTCTATATCATTGCCCAGCAGAATTTATTTAAACCTGAAAATGTGTAACTTTACTCATTTGAAATGTCATTTGCAGAACTGAATCAAACCACATTACATAAGAAACTGAGGTCTATTCAAGTCTGAAGATGGCTCTTGCAAGATACTCCAGCAGCACTAGCAGAGCCATGTTTGTACAATGAAGAACACACCTTTAAACACAGGTGTTCCAATGGAGCTTTTGATGCAGCCACAAATACACATTTTAAGAGGAAGCAGACTACAGAAATTCAGTGACTTATTTGCTGTACCCATCCAATTGCAACACAGAAAAATCACACACTCTTACACCAACTAATCCACAATGTTCTGTAAAAGGTTCAGCACCATAAAGACATCCTTTTATCAGGTTGACACAGAATTTCAGTCACAGAAAGCAGCAATACTAAGAGAAAGTATACATTCATGGAGAGCAAATACATAATCCTGTCACAAAACACATTCTCTGCCTATGTTAATTTGTACCTGTACCAAAGAATACTGCTGAGGAACTACAGGAAGACAACAAAGTGATAGCTAACCTTGGAGACAATCACTGCCATTGACAGGTTCTCCGAGTGAGCCGCCACATAGCCAAGTGTCATGATGCCAGGCAGCCTGACAGTCCCTCTGCAGCTGCCAATACAATCAACCACAGCAGCAACTCCACCTGAATTTACTATAAGCTGGGAAAGCTGAAAAGATAAACAGAAGAGATTAGATACTCTGAAGTATCAACAGGCATAAAGAACCACATCAGAGAAGCCTTTTAATGTATTGCTCCTGTTTTAGGAAATAAAAGTGATATATCATACAGACTGTTGGGAACTAAGTGCAGCATCAAGTTTTCAGGAATGAGGCTGACTTGTTACTGTGTTTTTGATTGACTTTACTGCAAAGAAATCAGGGTTCTGAATCCTTGATGCTTGTATAGCATGGAATGACATATTCTCAACTCCATCATCACACACCAGAGAAATGTGCAGATGACAGCCTATCACAGGACTGATCTTGAAGATGCACCTAACGCACCAGATACTGTTTCATCCTAGTGGCCCCTCATTCCCAAACTAACATCCTCTGTTTTGTGCAGGGACAGAGGCAAAGGCCCATTCCTCCTCTCACCTGCATTCTAAATTACCTCTGTGGCATAAAATCCTTTGTGGATCCTCACACCAAGGCCAAGGACAACTGTTCTGGATGTGCAAAACTGACTTGGGCTGCCCCATTCTGCCATGTTAGCATGCTCTGAGGGAAGTGTCCAGGGAACACACTTGATGGGTAATGGAGTCTGCCCCAGAATGCCAATGACATAGCCTTCCTTATAAATAATAATCAAGCAATGCAACATGGGTTTCTACCAAAAGCAAACTTGTCACATCACTTGTGGGACAGCAGTGGAATATATATGATATCAATAATGCATAGAAATCAAAATTACTATTTATTCTTATTACTATTATTTTCTTCCATGTTTTTAGGTATATCCCATTCTCCCTACAGATTCCAAAGCGCAAGGAATGTGTTCTTAAAAGTCAAAATTAAATTAACAAATCTGAGGCACATGAATTCCCAATCCAGTTGATTTCTATAAATATGAAATCCACCTTTGTCTTAGAGCCTTTAAAAGGGGATTGTTTTCTTCATGAAACAGCCAGATGAAACTTTCAGTTAGCACTTAGGAAAATCTGTTCACATGATTTGAATTACAGCCAGTGGCAACCAAGTGGATGTGCAGAGCTCCTGCCATGTCCATCAGCCCTCACTCCAGATCCCTCTGCTGCTGACCCTCACATGAATTTTACTGCATCTGCAGCTAGAGAGTCGAGATCCAAAAGCCATGAGTCTCAAATGACACAGCCAAGTCCTCTAGAAATATCATTTGCTAGCCTGTCTCCACTGCAACATGCTGTGTTTGAATAGGGTTCCCAGAGCTGACCAGTCATCTCTGTCACTCTGAGTCAGAGATGGATTGTGCCTTCCCATTGGGAGTCACCAAGATGCCTCACAGTGCTCCTCTGGGGAGCTGCTAGCATGGCCAGGTCCTCTTGTGTGGAGGATCTGGTGCCAGAAGCTCTTCTGGCTTCACCTGCAACCCTGAGTTTGGCCTCTGGCTTCTGACTCTAGAGCCCCCTTTTGATAAATGATAATTCCTTTACTTTTTTTGGGGAAGTGAAGTTGCATTGCCCATGAGGTACAGAGAGAAAGCAGGAAATGTGCCAAGACTGTAAATTTTTATCACCAGCTTAAAGACTGGCAGGCTGAAGAAGCTGCACAACATTCATGTTTAAACACTTCTCAGTTGTTAAGTTAGCATCATGATTTTGAAATTACTATGCTCAGCGTAGTGTGTTCCACAAATACACGGCTTATATTTCATTGCAAAGTCATATTTAGTGCCTTTTAATTATCTCTGTGGTCTGGCAGATTACCACAGTTATAATTATATGGTTTTCCTATTTATTTCGTATTGACTTTGCCAAACATCCCCACCATCCTATGGGTAAAAACACTGTAAATGCTCAAACTCAAATTACAAACTCAAGTAATCATCAGGTTAATAATAAATACGAGAATTTTTGACCTTCGCTGTCATTGGAAAAATAATTAAAATGTGATCCCAGCACCCCTGAAGATTTTTAAAAAGACACCCACCATCTATTATTGTTAAAGAATGATCTTGCAATTTATTACCTGGTATCATGACTTCTGTGAGTCTTTTCTCATAATATTTTTAATATCTAGGACTGACAGTACTGTCAGCCAAGAACTCCCTCTCTGTCCTGATATCTCACAGAATGAAGTAGCTAGGTATACATTTTATGATTCCCGGTTTCCTAACCCAATTCATATTCAATACACATCTCATAATATCAGCATTTCCATATTTTCCAATGAACATGCCAAACAGCCATTTGCCCTCCCTTTCGAAAAGCAAATGACAGAATAATCCTGTATTTTATTTAAAGTGTAAAATCTAATGATATGACCTTGTATTTGCATTTTCAAGGTTTTACCTCAGGCGTATGCTTTGCTATCTCTCTAATTAAAGTTGCACCATTTTTCTTGACATATTCATCTGAGTCCTTCAGGCATGTGAGCACAACTGGGAAAATTTCTGCTTCAACCACCAACTCTGCAAGATCCACTGAATGCTTTGCTATCTGGCTTAGAGCTGACAGCACCTGACGCTAGTAAATAAAAATTGTTATAAAATCAATAGTATACAAACATCCCACAACACACACTCCCCCCTGCACACAAAAATCTATTGCATCAAGGAAAACAAAGCAGGATAGGGAAAACAATTACAGCTATTTTACAATTCACTGAGTCAATTCATGCACAAATATAATGGCACAGAACATTCGCTGGTTCCTGAATAAAAGTTTCTCTTCTGTTTTATCCCATTCAAACTTGTATGTATTAAAAAAAGATATATATACACCATTTAAAACTGTAATTTAAAATTTACTAAAATCTATAGAAAGTGTTTATATTTACATAAATTAGATCTGTCAGATCTTGTATTAAGAAATCTTTGTGGCATTTTTATGTTGTCTTCTGTTTGGTAGAGTAAGACAGAAAATTTATAATAAGAAACCATTTTTTTTGTCAATTAAACACTAGTGATTAAACCTTTGACAACAGCTATTCACATCAGATAGTACATTCTAAAATACAATAAGTTCACTATTAACTGGCTTATCGTATAATCTTTAGCATGCAAAACCTTTTTTGTAACTGAAATGTCCAAATCTTACCTATTAAAAGTATCTGTTGCATTCTTCATATACTGTATATTTCTTAAAAAAACCATATTCTCACTTTAAATATTAGTTTAGCTGTTCCTCACAGAGCTGCAATTTATATCCAGTAGCTAAATTTGCAAATATGTGCAGAACTCTTTGTCACTAACTACACAGTTTCATTTTGTTAACACCCAAACCAAGAGCTTCTAAATAAATATGCACATCCATGTCTTTGATTCAATCTCAAGTAACAACTGGTATAATGGAGATTAAAAAATTTAAATGTACCTTCAGTTTAGCATCAGGGTTCGGGATCATCTGAGCTAAGTGAGCGATAGCTCCTGCATCCACTACTGTCTGTGCTAACTCTGGAGAATGCTTTGAAATATCACTGAGAGTTGAAGCAGCAATCCTTTTCAAAGCAATTTCTGGCTCCTGGATACAGAGCACTAAAAGAGGAACAGCGCCTGCATCCACCACAGCTTGTGACAGTTCTGTAGGTCCAAGGAAAGTAATTAAGTGAGTATGGGTGACTGACCCTTGTGCAAGCCATTTTTCACCCTGACAGATACAGCAAAGGAAAAAGGGGAGGGTGTAGTTCACTGTCTCGACATCTGCATTTCAAATCAGCCCTCCTGGTTTCATAAACCATGTGGACCAATCCACAACTGAAAAGAATGCAGGTCAATAGATGGACCCCCATTTACATGCACACATTTGAGGTAGATTAGGCTGAAATGGTTTGTTATTCTGTTTTCTTTTTCTTTTTTTAAAGTAAGCAGATGTCAGCTGTTTAAACCCTGGCTATTCTGCACTGATCAATAGGAAAGCATTTTATGCATGGCTAACAACAACACAGAAAGCCAAAGTACCAAAATTTTATCAACCGGCTAATTAGAGAGCATTTTACCCTCTTTAAATGATAAGCAGATATCAGCATAGATCAAATGCCAAAAACAAAAATACAAAAAACATACATAAAGGATTTATCTTACATAAATGATTGCAAAAATGGAACTTGGTGATCAAAACTAGTCTTTGCTACCGTACGTGGGATGAGACAGAATTTATACTTTAATGACAAGAAAATGTTATCATACACAATTAGACAAATGAGAAATATCATCAGTGATATTGTGTGTCTGAGATTAGCACAATATCCTTAACTAACTGCACCTTAAACGAAAAAAAAAATCTGAGCATGTGATTAGCTGACATGGACAAAAATTACACTATTAGAAATTCATTAGCTCTCTCTGTGTATGCAGCATTAATCACAGTCCTAAAATGAGAATTACTGGGTATCAGAAGCAAAATTTATATTATAACCAAGCTGTGCTATTTTAAAATAGTGTTGAAAAAGTGGTAAAAACCATAGGGGATTCAATAATCTATTAGGTTCTTCGTTCAGTTTTCCTACACCTTATTATGCATATCCATTATTATCTTTAACATTTATCTTGACTTACAGTACCATGGCAACATATGGCTGTTGTATTTCAAGACTCTAACTTAGCTTTTGATTTATAGTCCATCCATAAAGAGATTTTCATACTAAGAAAAATACAGCATACTTCATTAAATATACATAGACTAATATAGTTTTTCATGAAATCTGTATGTCATGTCATCATTACGTTGTTAATATCGAAATAATGTTCCAGACCAGATTCGTTTTCAATTAGTGAGTTATAGCCACACACTCTAATACATGTGATAAGTCAAATATTTACACTGTATGTTATTTTATAACACAATATTTTAAAGAAAATATAAATATTACATCAAAAAAAAAGCAATAATTTTTAAACTAATACAATATCCTGAAATTAGCTTAGTTGGCTAGAGCATAGTACTAATAATGGCAAAGTTGTGGTTTCAAACCCTCTACAGGCCATTTACTTAAGAGATGGGTTTGATGATCCTTGTGGGTCCCTTCCAATTCAGAACATTCTGTGAATCTGTAAAATTAACTCTACAAAGTTCATTTTTCAAATAAATATTTGACTGAAAATGTAGTGCATCCTCAAAATACACAAATCATAAGATTTCAACAAACTCAAATGCTGTATCTTGAGTTTTGAAAATCTGAAGTGAAATATACCTGAAATGTATACAAAAACAATTCTGAAAAGGAGCTAATCAATATAAGTGGTATAACTTACAGCATGCTTTTGGTGGGAAAAGCCATACCCAGTTTCTTCAGATTGTGTTTTGCTGCTGTACACTGACCAAGTGGAATTCATGGTGATCTACTGACCCACAGCCCAGATTAACCCCTCCAGTTGTGCCTCAGAACTTCAGACCAACCAGAGCTCCACTGCCCACAGTCTGCTGGGAAATGCTAAAATCAAGAATCTGATGTCAAGAGGGACATGGTGCTAGAAGAATTGGCTTCTTTGATGTCTTAGGAGCTAAAATGATGAAGTTCAAGCAGGGAGAGAAAGAGCAATACTTTCAGGTCACAGCTACACTCAGGCGTGCAAAAGAAACCGTAAAAGTTATTTTGAAAGAGCAAACTAAATGTGATTCAATTTAGATCAGCTCTTGCTGCTAGAAGTCTGATATCATTTAAATACTGATGGTTACTGTTGGTCATGGGTAATCACATGGTTTTTCTTCCAGCGGTGTTTATAAGGTTCATGGCTAATAACTTACCACATGGAGAGCTGGACCATGTGTCAAGACAGACAAGTCGTAAATGGACTGTCAGAAAAACAGAAAAGCTGAGACAGGGAAGAAAGGAAATACAGTACTTCCCATCTTGTTTCCCTGCAAATTCAGCCCAAAATTACAATTCTAAGTATTAATGATTCTATTATCAATTGCAATTCTTTTTTTCTCCCCTCAAGAAAAGGCTCAATTAATCTTCCTACTTGTAGAACATCTTTAATGCAGATCATACACTAAAGGATTCATGAAACTTTGCCATCCATTTAGAAACACAGACAGAGGTGGGAAAAAATTTAGACTGAGAAGGAGTTAGAGGTGAAAACAAACTTGGCAATAAGAAAATTTTCAAACCAAATATTCACTCAGAAAAAATTAAAATAACTAAAACAAATTACAAAAATACTCTTCCAAATACTACACCAAGGCTGTATTATAAGGGCAAAGAAAAGACAGCAGAGAAAAGCTAATGTATGAACCTCATTTCATTCCACAGAAAGTTATGAAAACCACAGGCTTGGAACTCACATTGGGGTACAGCTCAAGGAACTTGTCCAGCTACATGATAATAAAGTTGAACTTCTCCCTTTGTGAGTGAAAGTAGGAAATTGAATTCTGTTTGTTCAGACACAAGAGAACTACAACTCAAAACTCACCAAAAATTAATCACTTTCATCCAGATCTACATAAGGAAGATTTTAGCAAGTGGAGATACTGCAGACAAGACTCAAATTGATGTAGAAGAAAGACTAATAAAGACAGATTTTGGAGTCTGAGATGCCACCAGTTCTAGTACAACTAGAAGTTGTACTAGAGTTGCACTGGTTTGTCTCAATACAAAAGTACTCATCAGAGATGAAGAAATTAATTCAAAGTAGGTTGAAGACTTGTCATGAGTTTATGTGATCAGGAAGAGGGAAAAGCCAACAAAGTGGAGCCAAGATCCTACCTACACAGCCACTGAAAACAATGGGAAGTCTTACAGGAATATTCTAAACTAGTTTAAGGTGCTAAAAAAAACTCTAATACTATTACACTGACAATAATATCATGGATTATGAAAACCAGATGAGGATAAAAAAAGATGAAGGTGAGAAAATGAATGTCCAGGTTTTCCCCAGAGAAAGAAAATCAGCTCAATATTATATTGACAATATACAATATTATATCCCCATAGCAGAGCAGCAGCAACACCCCTGGTTGGAAGGAAATGCAAGTTTCAGTTCAGACCAGGGCTCTCAAAGAGACCTTGCTGTGGTAGCAGGTGCATCCACAGGAAACAACTGGTTTTGACCAAAACAACCACCAACACTGTATTTTTCTGAGGACTGTGTCATCATGTTATGGCCACACAGAAAGACCAATTCCCAAAAGTAGCCCAAAGGCTGCACTTCAAAATCAGAGGTTTCTGCAGGCCTCTACAACCACAGTGCTAAAGATTCTGCTGGAACCAGTGGGAAAACCAGGGGGATGGAGATGAGACTCAAATCTCTGAAGAGCTGAGGAACTGGTTCTTGCCGCTGATGCTGCTTTGAGCGGGAAACTGGACTAGAGATCTACCAAGGTCCCTTCTAAGCTGAGCTATGGTCCACTGGATGACAGAAAATGAGCAAAATCCTGCTCTTAGCAATAAGCTTCAGTAACAACAGTGTTGTTTATTTTTGTTTTCCTACCAATATACTGAAGCATGAGACAATGAATAAATTACACCTTTAATGCAGACAAAGAAAATGGAAAGCCAAATTATTTGCATACCTCAAAGAAAACAATACTGCATTTTAACTGAATATGGTGTAAGTAAAATGTTACTAAATATTTTTCATGGACCTGATGGTATCCATGGTATTTGAAACATTTCATACTTCTTTTTAAACCCAATCAGTAAAAATAATGAATGGCAAAATCACAGCACATTGACTTGTACACTTTGGAGTAAGATCAGTATCTGAAATTCAGCTCAAAGGGAAAGAAAGAGCAGAACTGCACGAGCAGTTTCTAAATTTTGGAATCTGACCTGGCAAGATTTCTAACATCTTGAAACCTCATGAGATATTTTTCTTTACCTAAAATCTCACAGGCCTTCTGGAGACATCTGTTCCCAGAAGAACTGCATTTTAAGACATTTTTGTATGAAGTCAGTATAGAACTTGCTAAGCAGAGAGTGTTTTCATTGTAGCGGGGAAGCCTCAGTTTCTCAAAATGGAAGTTTTTTCATGGGAACACACACTGCAGTTCTTAGTAGCTTTACTGGGTCATAGGTGCAATTTTTGATTAAAAGCAGAGAGACCCTCACCATTGCAAACAGTTATCACTGAATGCCAGGAGGCTGTGACTGCACTCACAAGGACAGAGGTCCACATCCTGCCTAAAACAGATCTGGACTTTAATCCCAGAGACACGCCCTAATTGTTGAACTTTTCCTACTGGGGCAAACAAACCTCCCTACCCCCCAATCTTTTCAGGAGAGAGAAAATGTCTTGTCTCAATATTGTCCCAGTTCAAAACTGTAACAATTTTTGAAACTGAAAAACCTTCTGTGAGTGGGGGGAACCATTTCACACCCAGGTCTATTTTTAAAGTTAAAACTGCATTATGTGTCCACAGACAGTCAATGACAGAAAATCATAACCACCAGATTTTGTCAACAGGAGCATGTCAGTCTAATCCAGAACTTCTTGAACAGTAAACACCAGCTATTGATAAGAGAAAGTCTCTGTATCCCATTTCTCTGTCTCTGTATCTCATTTCCAGCAATATCATGTTGCAAAGGCATGCTTGTAGCAGTGTAAGAAACATACCATGTACAGTGATCTTTTCTCAGTATAACTCCTCTACTTTCCATAATCATTTCAGAGACATCCTGTGACTGTTATAGAGGCAGTCAAATCCCCTAAATTGGCCATAGCTGGGCAATTTTTTCAGGGGTGTTTTGGTGGGCTTTGCTGGCATTCAGGGTTCTTTTACGGATTACATCTCGTGATCTGTCTATGTCCTCATGCTTGCAGCTTGGTAGCACTCACAATTTCAACCTAATTTCTGAGGATGCTATTCTTATTGTCATTGTAAATTGACATAAGGTATGCACCCATTCACCATCAGCAAATAAATTATTCATAACCATGGAATAAAAATTTGTACAAGGATTTTTTTGTCTTCAACACCCCCACATCACCTACATCTTTGCAGACAATGCTGTCACAGAGTGAACTGGATCACCCTAAAGCTCCATCAGCATTCATGCAGTGAATAGCATGAAGGGCAATTGAAGTGAGTCAATATTGATTTAGTGACATAACAAAACTGCAGAAATGTTTATGTTAAGAGTAATGCAGACACACACATTCTACACACATTTATACAAATGAACGCTTTTGATATTTAAATAAATATCTTTCAGATGGAAGGAACAATTATTTTCCATCAAGGGTGGAATTCAATCCTGATGACCAAATGATAAAAGATCATTACCAGAGAGGTGTCCCAAGAATTAATTTGTTCCCCAGAAAATGCAGTCTGTTAGAAAGGTGCTAACAACTTTGGAGACTGTCCCAGTAAGCTAACTGCTAAGTGGGATGGGGGAATCCCCCATGCCTTCTGCAGTCCAGCATTTTGTATTGATTAAAAAACAAAGAAAAACACTTTCAAAATCAGTCTATGTACGTTTTAGAGCCAAAACCAAATATAAAACTACGAGTTAATGTTATAATCCAATAATTAGTTTAACTTTGAACAATACAACACTAACTGTTTCTCCCACCCGTTCCAGCTAGCAGTTCCTTCCCTCAGTTCTTTCATTCACAGTCTAAACTTTTACTTGAACTATATAAATAGCTGGTAGAAGAAGTATCAGCCACGTGGATCAGTGTTTAAATAGGAACATGACACCACCAGTGAGTTATACAACTGCCTGTGAGACAGCAGTGAACTGCTCAATACTGGATCCCTAGGATCTATTCCTGACTCCCAGAGAGTAGTGTGGTCCACTGGCTAATGATAACATAGTGCAGTAAATTTGGCCTATTTATTCTGCAAACACCACTGGAATGAATGAATGAATCAAACTTGCTTCTCCCTAGGCTTCTCCATTCAACTACGTATATCAAAGAAGAACTAATGTCAAGCAAAAGAAACCTGGTTCTGCAGTAACACCTACACAATATATAAAGATTCAGAAATCTGCTCATGAAGAGGAATAAAGCAGAGTGTCCTTTTTTGACCAAGGGCCCAAAACATCTTCTCTTAAAGCACCTCTCATAACTGGGCACTGCTGATGTCAGGTATGCCAGTTTCCCACAAAAAGGTACAGCATTGTTGGAATGGTACAGTTACACTAGGGTTTCATCCCAAATTTAAAATTTTCTAACTGTAGAGAAGAAAAAGTATATTTTTATACTTACCAAAATAACACAATTTATTCTTGTTATCACATGACATTAAGCTAAAAGACAACACACATGAAACTTGTTACCTGGATTGTGTCGGGCTATGTATCCAAGTCCCCAGGATGCACCTTCTTTGACTCCAGGGTCAAAATCTTCCAAGCAAATCACCAGCACTTCCAGTGCTCCAGACTGAACTACTGCCTGAGCTAGTTGTGGAGAATGTTTAGCAACTGCTCTTAGCACAAATGCAGCTGCTTTCTTGTAGTAACGCTAGACAAATCGGAAACAAACAAAGAAACTTTCACTAACATTAAGAAGTTTGAAGCATAATATAGTACAGACATGCCTAAATTAGACTTTTTTAGTAGCAGCAATATCTCACACAGATTCAAATCACAACCACTGGACATCACACAAACTATGAACCTGCAGTTCTTTGGGACAGCTCATGATATTAAATGTGCAGCAAGTGCATAAACAAACAGAAAAAATGAGAGAGCTAAGAGGAAATGGGGGAAAGAGAGTAGTCTTGGTAAGTCTGTTTGTTTTAAGTGAGTAGTGAACAAGAGCTGCAAAACCAATAACTCTTAACATACTGAACCAGATTACACAGGTTAGGCAGGGCAAACTCCTAAAATAATTCTACCCATCTGTAACATTTGCAAGGTTTTCCACTTTCTAAAATAGATACCCGCACAACATCTCTATGAGAAAACACTAGTTACATTTGCAAACAGGAACTGAGGCAGAGAGAATTAGATCTAATAAAAGAGTTTAAAATCTGAATCCTGAAATGCCTAAATACTGCCTAAACCCCACAGCTAGGAGACTGAAAACCCATCCCACCAACACCCAATACTGAATACCCCCCAATTTTGATCAAGCAGACTGCAATTTTACTCCTGCCTGTGTCCAGAAAAAGCTCCCTTTGAACAGGAGTAAGCACCTGGCCCTTTTGTCATAAGGGCACACGAAGTCTGAGCTCTTGTCTCAGTTCTGCCCATCTCCCTCAGTGCTGGACCAAATAATGGCTTCAGTACATATATGTAATGCAGGACACTGCACACAGCATGGGGTTCCCATGTAAACTGCAGCAGTGATTTCTTCTAAAAGCACAGTTAAGTCTTCCCTCAAAAAGTCATATCTCAGTCTCCTCCTGCAGTTTTACACCCACCATTAGCATATGGAAGCTGAAGTTTCCTCTATTGCCTTACATTTTCAAAATTCAGAGCCCAGTTAAAGTACTCTGGCCAGAGAAAACCATGTTGCCAGAAAGACAGGTCGTTCCCCTCCCTCATGAAGGGCAAGATTCATGGGGACACAAGTAACCTGCTGCTATGTCTGAGTGCCTGGAGTATGCCCTCCAGCCTGGGCACTGACAGATGATCCCTATGGACAAGCTCTAGAGGGCTCTCTCCATGTGCCAGCTGTCTTTGATCTCATCCCAAGACGCTTGACTCTCCCCTGCTCTGCACAGGCAGTCTGGGCACTTTTCAGTGCTAGTCCTCCTGTCAAAGCACCCAAAATTTCAACAATGCAAAGCCCACATCCCTTCTGGATCAAGTCCAGAAAAACAAAGACCCACGTGAGTGCTTTTGTGCATCCTGTGAGGTACCCAAACACCGTCAAAAGCCTGATCTAAAGCACTAAGATATGCCAACAGAACAGTATCTGCAATGACCCCCCAGGAAATAAAACACACCCAGGCCCACTCCCTGGCACACAGCATAACACATCTGTGCACCTAAACTCCTCTTTCAAAGCACAATGGCCTCATCTATGCTACTGGAAACTGTTCCTGCCTTGTGTTATCCCTTAAACCATGCTCAAGCATTGTTGAGTAGTTTGGTGTCTGGCACTGGCAAAAACCACATCAGAGAGCATGATTAACAAGCTACTGATTAACAAGCACAGTCATCTTTCAGTGCTCCAACACATGCCCTTACCTTCCTTAGTTTAGCAGTACTAACATAATTCCTTGATGCCAAAAATCCAGTTTTCTAAGTTAAGGTCTACAAGCAGGTACATTAAACACAATTTACAAGCAAAACATTAAACCTCATTTAGGGGGAACAGAAGTTAGGGAAACAGCACAGACAAATGGTCCAATCCCCAGATAATGTAAGTTACTGTAAGCTTTGCTGAACTCAATGGAGCCATATTTGTTTACATAAGTCTGTACAAATATGGGTATGTTATTTCTGTTAAGTAATTATGCTCCTGGCAAAGAAAAACACTTCTTTGTTTTCATTATTCAAAACACATTCTTTAGAAACAAACCGTATTCACAGGCATAGCCAGAATATGCTGTAAAACTGAATTTTGCTCAGTTTAATGGACAAAACATTGATCTGGGATGTTAGTTACCCTGTGACTGCTCCCCATAAATCAGTAGAAACAGTGTTCATTGTATGCTCAAAGAATCTCATCCTTAAATACCTAGATATTGATACACTAAAAGTGAGCAGAATGGAAAAGGTTTCTTTGCCTGTGGGAAGTGACAAACTGTCTGCTTGCTAAACTCTGCATGAACTGGATGAGTTTCCTCCTCTTGCCCTCAGTCACCAAGGCATAGCAGGCTTTCCATGACATCACACAAGTCTTGCTGCTGCTTCCCCTATTTACTCTATCTCAGGGTACTTGAGCTAACTTAGTGAGGGTTTCAAGTTGTAGCAGGGGGTAGTTTCCAAACCAACAGTGGGTGGAGTTTTGCTCCACATATTCCCTTACAAACAGAAATAAAATAACCAAAATGTTTATAACCTTGTCTAATTAAAATCTTTAGTTTCTTTTCATACTATACCAGTATCTTGCCATCAAAGTTTTTCTTTAGTGTTTTCTTTTTCAATTTTAATTGTATAGGCAATGATTCTATATCCACAAAAAGTATGCAATGAGTACATTTACATCTTTGTTTTCCTCAAAAGATTGAAAATTAAAATATATGGTTTTCCAAATTATATTTCCATTGAAAACTTACTTTTCATAAATCAAAGCTGCAACATAAGTGTGGTTGTGATATAAGTGCACTTAACCCTTCAGCTGTCAGTTTCCAGCTGCTAGGAACCTTACTTGAAAGCATTTCTGTTAATCTAGGCTAGCATCATTCAAAAAATCAAAGCTGAAAGAGACACAGAGCTTGAAGAAAAATGTGAGGAAGGGTGTGGAAGAGACCAACAGATTTATTTGCATTGCAATTTTAACTGTACTTTGTTTGGTTTTGGCAAATATGAAGATGAAAACCTTTCTGTATATTTTCCTGTGTCAGAGGTTTGTTGTTTCTCACACTACAGATTTCCAAAGGCCTGTGTTTGGAGATACAAAGTATTTCATTACAGAAGTTCAGGGGGTTTAGATGTATTTTACACATGTCTGGTATCATGGACAAAACCTAGTCAATTATCACCACAGCTTCCCAACCGTCTCCTTTTTGAAGTGGGACCTTTTATAAAGCATCACTCAACATTTTAAAAATGTTACAGTGCAATGAATGTATTTCCTATAGTGCATTAAACGGTTATACAATATTTTAAAGTCAAGCTTATTTGAAGTCAGAGCTCGGCATACAGTACACAGAGATCTCTCAGGGGTTCAAACACACATGCTGCTCTGACTTCAATCCATTTAATGTCCTATTAGAATAACACCAGATGCTGACACAGAAAGATTTCCCTTTCCCTGTATAATAATTTTTAAAAATATTACTTAAGAGAACAATCATGCCTTACATTCTCCTCAGGCACTGAACATATGAGCTGTGGAAGAATTCCTGCCTTCACAACTGCCTCTGCCATCTCCGCATCATAATCAGCAAGTCTCCCAAGAGCCAAGGCAGTGGTCTGTCGAATATTTGGGACAACAATATTCCCTTACAAACAGAAATAAAATAACCAAAATGTTTATAACCTTGTCTAATTAAAATCTTTAGTTTCTTTTCATACTATACCAGTATCTTGCCATCAAAGTTTTTCTTTAGTGCTTTCTTTTTCAATTTTAATTGTATAGGCAATGATTCTATATCCACAAAAAGTATGCAATGAGTACATTTACATCTTGTTTTCATCAAAAGATTGAAAATTAAAATATATGATTTTCCAAATTATATTTCCATTGAAAACCTACTTTTCATAAATCAAAGCTGCAACATAAGTGTGGTTGTGATATAAGTGCACTTAACCCTTCAGCTGTCAGTTTCCAGCTGCTAGGAACCTTACTTGAAAGCATTTCTGTTAATCTAGGCTAGCATCATTCAAAAAATCAAAGCTGAAAGAGACACAGAGCTTGAAGAAAAATGTGAGGAAGGGTGTGGAAGAGACCAACAGATTTATTTGCATTGCAATTGTAACTGTACTTTGTTTGGTTTTGACAAATATGAAGATGAAAACCTTTCTGTATATTTTCCTGTGTCAGAGGTTTGTTGTTTCTCACACTACAGATTTCCAAAGGCCTGTGTTTGGAGATACAAAGTATTTCATTACAGAAGTTCAGGGGGTTTAGATGTATTTTACACATGTCTGGTATCATGGACAGAACCTAGTCAATTATCACCACAGCTTCCCAACCGTCTCCTTTTTGAAGGGGGACCTTTTACAAAGCATCACTCAACATTTAAAAAATGTTACAGTGCAATGAATGTATTTCCTATAGTGCATTAAACGGTAATACAATATTTTAAAGTCAAGCTTATTTGAAGTCAGAGCTCGGCATACAGTACACAGAGATCTCTCAGGGGTTCAAACACACATGCTGCTCTGACTTCAATCCATTTAATGTCCTATTAGAATAACACCAGATGCTGACACAGAAAGATTTCCCTTTCCCTGTATAATAATTTTTAAAAATATTACTTAAGAGAACAATCATGCCTTACATTCTCCTCAGGCACTGAACATATGAGCTGTGGAAGAATTCCTGCCTTCACAACTGCCTCTGCCATCTCCGCATCATAATCAGCAAGTCTCCCAAGAGCCAAGGCAGTGGTCTGTCGAATATTTGGGACAACATCCAGCAAAAGAGGTCTCAGCAAACACACCACACCTGAGTTGCAGTAGGAAGACAAAAGCCAATTTGGTAAGCAGAAGTTTTTCTAAACATTTGCCTTTACTCATAAAAACCAACTAAATTACTCTTCCAGGTAATAAGAGCATGTAGGAAATCCAGGTGTTCTGCTGAAATGAAGTTGGCACTTGGACAGCACTGCTGATGTATAGCATTGTTTCTGCCCACTTTTCATTGGTACAAAACAATTCTGAAATGAAAAAAAAAGGCACATGTAGAAATAAGTTGTAGTCAAATAGCTATAAAATACATCCTAAAGTTTACACAAGAAACGAAGTTACATTCCAACACACATAAAATGCATCTGTTCCCGTGTGCACAGGAAACTCCATCTGGAGATCCTGGTGAGAAGACACTGGCATGTCCCTCATTCATCATGCCAGTAGAACCCCTACACTGAATTACACCAAATTACATTTCATCTGTTGTAAGCAATGACTGACTTAAAGACCAATATCCATAATACATTACACTCCAAATAGAAGAGTTGTAGATTTTCTTATCATGTTATTATTTATTATGTGTTTTCACTGATGAGTTCACAGTATATCAGCCAAGCATAAAAAATGTGAAAGTAGCAGCAAGGGAAACTATAAAAAGTTACAGACTGAATGACTGGATAACAAGATGGCAAGTGAAATGGAGCTCATGCAGGGAACCCAACTCCAACCTCACAGATGCAGTGATGGACCCCAAACAGATTACTACCACCCAGGAGAAGAATCTCAATGTTAGAACAGACAGTTCCATAGAGATCCCAGCTCTTGGTCAGGAGTAGAGGAGAAACTTTACCTGCAGAAGTATACAGAGTGCTCAGGAATATTGGGAAAGGGGCAGAGGCTAAAGCACTCATCACTATCCTACATTTAATACCCTCCACTAAAGTAGAACTGAAAAAAGTTCAGTGAAAGGGAACAAGGATGATCAATCTGTATGTGGAAGCTCTTCCTGTTAAACTAGCACTCTTCAGTAGGGATAGAAATGAGATTCAAATGGTTATATAAAGAATGTGACTCGTAAGGTCTGGGAAGAGAACATTACTTGTATTGTGATCTCTACAAAGTGCTGTCCCTGTAGCAGCCAGCTCCATGAATTAACATTTTGGAGCTTTAGACCTTAGCCAGAAACCAGAGCTCTCTGAAAATGGAGATGTTACAACATAACAATAAACACTCAGAGCTACAGGTCTCTTCATATCAGCTCTCTCAGCCCTTCCCACTAATTTTCTTTTACAAATATAAAGATCTAGTTGAGCAACAGTGAAAGAAAGCAAGACTTGCCTTCTCAAGGGCTCCTATGGTTATTAGCACTGAACAGAGGCCTTTTAGTGTGACAGTGTCACATTGGGGGATCACTGCCTAATGGCAAGCAACACACACCCAGGTGTTCAACAGGCACTCCACGACAAGGAAAAGCTGAGGACCTCAGAGCAAGGAATAGCCCAAAGACATGCAGGCTATAACAAGTTACACCTGTAGCATACTTCTTTCCCTAAAAAGAAAAAAAAAAGAGAAGCAGTAAAATTCTCACTTTTATTTTATACCAAAACCAAATTGCTTCCAGCAAGTAGAAAATAGCCAAATCATCTATACATGGCTGTGAAGGGGCTGGAAGAAGGACTAACCATGGAGGCCATGCTATCCACTAAAAAAAATTTAGGAAGGTCAATACTCTTGACAAAAGCTGCACTATCATGAGAGGCACAGCCTCCCAGCATGTTCACAAGACAAAATAACACAGCTTTCAGGGGACACATAACAAAAACAAGTAAACTGAACCTATGGAAACAGGTCTGTAATCTTGGTGGGGTCTGCTCACCCTTCTGTTAAAGCCACTGGGAACTGAAAGAGGTCTCCTGTGTACCAAATGACAAAAGATGGATCCAGTATTGTAAGATCATTGTGAATTCATTTAGCACTTGCAGATATCACTACTTCAGAACGTGGTCATCACTGACATCTCATGAACTCTACACGGCAGGTATAGTGTCATTAGCAAGTTGTGCTTCATATCAAAAACAACTATATACTTTACATGAGAAATTAGAAGTAAAAACAAACATATGAGTTGGGGCCAATGCCATGCATCATCTGTTATCTTCTAGCCAGTCATCTACACCCTCTGTGGGAGGGTATTTTTTTGTCAATCCTTGTAACATCGGTTGCATGGTCAAACAGCTGCTGAAATTCCTAAGGGGACCTCACACTGTTCTTATGATCTACACTGAAGGAATTTCAGTGAAGCAGGAACACTTACAAGTAGTTCACTTGCATTCACTGTACAGATATTACATTTGAGCTCTTGACTTGAGATACTATGAAAACAAGATTATTTAATAAATAGGAAAAAAAGGGGGGGAATTCTTTTACTAATATAAAAGAGCCTGTCAGAAGTGGTTGGGGGAGACGGAAAGGAACATTTCAGCCTGCAGTGTCCTGACCCTAAAAAAGCCAAGAGCCTGATGGGTGGGACAATAAACCAAAATGTGCCAGACAATTCAATTCTGATGATCTCAAATCCAGTGAAATTTAAAGAAACTAGAATCACTTAACCCAGGAGCTAGGTCCAGGCCATGTGACACAATTCTGACCTTTATGACATACCTCAGGCACAGCAAAATGTAAAACCACATTTAACGAGGTTTACATACATACATGATTTGAGTTGTTCCAAATGTAAAATTTATATATTTTGTATTTTCAAGATTAGCTGATACAGCTTTCACTTTCAGAACAGCCTAAAAAGCCTTCAATCTGAAAATGCTTCCAAGCAGCATGCCTCCCATGACCAATGCCTTGCATTCCATGACAGTGTAAACCATGCAAAGTTTGGTGATGACATTTAAGCATCAGCACAAAATGTTCTATGGCAAATTACTTTAGCTGGTAGCTGGTATTACTTATAATAAGGAAAGAAATAAAAAATTACATGGGAGTTACTATTTGAAGAAAGGATACAAAATGTTACAACACAGATAAAAAAAACCAAGTTTAGAAATAATAGCAACAGTGCTGGTCCTCAAGGAGACTGTATTTTCCTAAAGTCATGTTTGAATGTAAGAAGAGACAGTGGACAAATAATTACAATGAAATGAGTTTTGGAGAAACAAGACAAAGAAAAAACAATTCCTGAAGCTGTACAAGCCTTATATTCACATCAAATTAACTGAGAATTGAGAGAAGCATATACAGGCCTAGACCATGCCTGTGCATTGAACATAATTAAAAGCTTTTACCTCAACTTTCCACCTCCTCTTAAAACCTCTTTCTTTCTCTGTGTCAAGATGCTTTCCATTACCTCCAATTACTCTGCAAGACCAGCTGCTTGAGGAACTTTCACCATTGTCATCATTCTTGTATCTTCAGCAAACTTAGTATTTCTTTCTTTATAGCACTTTAAAAAAATAATTAATTCTGAGAGTCTGAAAACAGCTAATAGAGATCCCACAGTAAAAAACACAGAGATCCACTAAAACACCTAGAGGAAGCCAAGACATCCAACCTTTCCTTCTATGGCTTTTGAACCCAGTGCTGTAAAGGACGCGCCTGGCACAGGATGAGGCTTTCCTGCACTGGGCCCAGCTCTTTGTTCCAGAGACAGCTGGATTTGGTGACCTCCTCTATTTGATCTCTTCCTTTCATCCACCCTGTTTACAGCAAAGTCTACTCCTCCAAAGAGGTCCAAGCCAGGATTCCTATCAGCATTTTTAATTAAATTCAAATGTATTTAACGTTATTTAGAGCAGGAAAATAGGCAAGAACCTTCCAACTACTTCCTTTTATCTTGACCATTCACTCAAGTGAACAGGGCCATACAGATCATGGAGTAGCAGTGTCTTGTTGCTGAAAACTTTAGAACTCTTTGGTCTTCTTCTAAATAAGTCTGTTGTGACAGCAGTAGGAAATTCATTAACTCTAATTCAAAAGCAACCACACAGAAAGTAAACTACAAAATAAGGCATTTAGACTATTGGACTAGATTTATTTTGGAAGAGTTCCCACTAGCACTCAGAAACTGAGTAACAAGAGAATTACTGCCAAATATTCTCTCTTGCATCACAGAACCTTGACTGACATTGGGCAAGGAACGATTCCCCTTTCTATCCTCAGTTTCCCACTCAAATTTGTTTCAAAGAATGACACACTTTAGAAGCTGAATCACTCTTAACACACACTTCTCAAGTGGAGCTGTTCCACACAGGCCTGATGCACTTTCTTTTAGCAAAAAAGTGCTGGCTGCTGCCTATCTGGAAAACAAACAAAAAAAATCACTCAGGGTAGCAGCAGATTCCAATTTTTTTTCATTCCAAGTTTCTGCAGGAAACAAACAGTCACTATTCTGGAGATAGCAATCTTTGCTTTGCCATTTTGATTTTTTGGGGAAAACAACCTGGAATTGATGCAAAATACTTCTACCTTCTTCCCATCCCCATCAAATCCCTGTCAAACTTGACTAGTCACCAAACAGAATCACTACACTAGAAATTCTTTCCATTTCTGTATATGAAGATGACTACTCCTATCTTATCCTCCTTCCTTAAAGGAAAAATAATTTCTGTTTTAAAATGTGGGGGAAAAAGTCATTCTACACTACAGTTGTCTCTGGACACACTCTTGTCTTGCACATGCTGTCCTTCTAATTTATGCTTTGGATCAAGATAATGTCTTCTTATTTTTGTGTGCTACCTGTTACATTTAGAGCATCCACAGAGCTAACATTAGCACTCAAACATTCATCATATCGGCTAGATTTTTCAGAACTCTTTATATCAAATTCAGCTGACATAACAAGGAAAAAAAAAATGGGAATTTATTTCTGCCTCACCCTAACACCCTATCTTCAATGACCTTTTTCAAGGAACTGCATAGCAGTGAGTTTTAAATCCCCTGCTTAAAACAAATTTCCCAGAAGAGCAGTGAGAGAGAATTTTCATACTCACTCATCTTGACACAGCCTCTTGCAGGGACAGCCGAGTACGGAGGTCTCAAGTACACACTGCTCAAGCGTGACTTGTCACAAGGAAGGACTCCTCAGTGCCACAGCTCCATGCACAGCACACTACCATCCTCCAGGGATCAAAGGGAACATCAATACACTTTGGTAACAGAGACTGGCTGATCAAGTAATTCATACAGCAACTACCAGAGGGCGTGGGACACAATGCAGATTCCGTTTGACAGTATCGCTGAAGATTCCTGAAGGATTGAGGAACAGTAAGTTTCTCCTCCTTAGATGCCGGACCCCTGTTTCTGCATTAATGAAGCAGAACTAATCCTGTTACAAGAGGACAAATTTCTGAAAATACCACTTATAGGGCTGTTAGTGGCCACCATGCAATTGTGCACAGACACACCAAAGCCAAGGTGGCCACAAGGAGCTGCTTCTTTTTAATGTCCACTTGTTAAGATGAGACTGAAGTTTCTAAAAAATTCTGGTTTTCACATTTTACTTACAAATCTCCAGACAGGCCAGGAGACTGAGAAGAGGAGGAACAGTTGAGCTTTCACTTGATTGAGTCACAGAAAAAGTCAATCCTACAGCTTCCACTGCATTTATTTTCTCCTTCTATGTCACCTCTCTTGTACTTTCCTTAAAACAACCTCTTTCTTCCCTTCATCAGGCATCACAATGTCGTAAAGCCTTTGGAAAAGCCATTCTCCACACCTGATCTACCACAACTGCAAACCCAACCTTTTGTCTTTTATGCCACATTGCATTAATCCTCTCCCACTTCTGCTGCTAAAGCTCGGTAAAGCTTTTAACTGACAATAAAAAAATTTTTTTAGAAAACACAAAACCAAAAAACAACCAAAAATAAAACCAAAGTCAAAGCTGTCTGCATCCTTTACAAAAGAGGGTACGTAAACTCCAGTGTTGAAACTGGCTGCTTGGGGGCACTGGTGTCTGTCCATGCATATCCACTTGCAAGATCCAAATATTCCCAGGCTTTCTATTAAGCACAGTGCTATCAAATAATATTCTTTAACATTATATAAAATACGGAACTATATCCTAAAATCCCATCCTAGGGTCTGGTTCTGACTACACAGGGCCAAGTGTCCAACTGTCACATTGAAAAATGGTACATTTAAAATATACACATCAGAACGAAAAATTGAGAAAAGCATGGGCAAAAATATTCCATGTAATTGGAGGAGGGAAATAAATTTGAACAGCTTTTCTTAAAAATAAAGGCTCCTAAAACCAATCCAGAGATTCAGAAATACAGCTTTTAAAACCTGTCCCCAGTGGAATAGGTCTGGAAGCAGGAAAGAACTAAAACTGATGACATCACCCTTTACCTACAGAAAAACAGAGCACGAAACAGGGGAAAGTCTGCCATGCCCAAGGGCTGCTGGTGGAGCCCAGTCTGATTCAGGTAAGCCCTGCCTCCAGGCTTTAGCCTCCTGCCAGCATGGGTTGTGTGGAACAGGTACAGGAGAAAAAACCCAGAGGTGAAAGCAGAGGAGAGGGCTCAGGGCTGGAGTTAAAGGCTGAGACGCAGCTTGGTACCAGGAATAATGGAAGGGAGACCTGGGCTCGGGGCTGTGTCTGGGCTGATGCAGTTGGAAGAGATTCACTGGGAGAGGATCTTCCTTTACAG
Source organism: Emberiza elegans (assembly GCA_024865655.1). NCBI lineage: Eukaryota > Metazoa > Chordata > Aves > Passeriformes > Fringillidae > Emberiza > Emberiza elegans. The sequence continues at coordinate 22,242,497 of JALJVW010000206.1, forward strand.
TGACATTCTGGAACTTTCCTGGAACCCTGCAGACTGTCCAGCAAGCCAGCAAGGCAGAGGAGCAGCAGTTGAAGTTTTCTGCCCAAGATGATAAAAATACCCCAGCAGCAATGTGAAGGGAAGCCAGGTGTGCAGGGCCCCAGCACACAGGCTGCTGCACACACACCTCTGTTTTTCCACATCCCATACCCAGCTTTCCCCATGACTGCTACAGTCATTACAAAGAATGTGATTAGCCCCAGGAAAGGGGTTAAAGAGCTGATCTTGTAATATCTTTAGAGTCAAAGTAGCAAAACTAAACTGTTTCTTAATCACAATGACAGCCTTAAATAACTCACGTATTAAAAACAACATTCTCATCACCATATGTTCCAACATAAGATAAATACAAGATAATCAAATAATCAATCAAAAACAAATACACAGAAGTAATTATTCTGATATATGTATTAATCCTGAATTGTAAATGCCTCCAAAAAAAAAAAAAAAAACAAAATACAATTTCAAAGGGGTTGTTTATTTACAGAGGGCTGCACTTCACAATGAAAAAAAACCAAGAATTAGACCCTCAGTGACTAGTTCCACACTGTTCCACACATACTAGAAGCACTTCAGATTTTCACCTAGCTCTTCTAAAAGACAGGCAGCTGCCCAAATCTCAGTGCAAGAAAAAGAGCTCAAGTTCATCTGTCATTATAACTGAAAACAGCCTGTTTCTTGGATTTTAAATTTTGGAAGGATGAGGAGATGCGGAGCTGAATAATGCATTCCAGTACCAAACTCCATGAACAGTAGCTACCAAATTAATAGATTTATATTTTAAAAGTATATTTAAAGTTATCACTATCAAAGTGGCTTCTCCCATTAGTCAGCAGCCCTCAAGAAACAAGATTTGATAAAATGTCTGTCATTGTTTCACATGTATATTTACTAAATGGAAAAGGTTTAGGAGTTTTCGAACAGACTTTTCTCCCCAAGTATCAACTAACTAAACATTCAAATGACAAATCCTGTAATTATTCATGGCAGTATTTAATCATAAGGAAAAAGTTTATCAAAGCAAAACAGAGAGCTGGAAAACACACAGGAATGAGCTCCAACCAAAGAATCTCTCTGATCATTCCTTGCACTTTCTTGCCACCAGAAAGCTGTTAAGCTCCCAGGCACTAACCCCCAGGACATTCTTGACCACGAAAGGGCCAGTGCCATGCAAATGTGTTGAATTGGGCCAGGTTCCAGTTCCCTGGTTACAACATCGTTGAGATTTCTGCCCAGTGGGAAAAGCAGCTCCAGAACTTGATGAGACACAGAAGTTTCAGAAGACAGATGCCCTAAGAAAAGGCGAGCTTCCTGTTGGCCCTCTCTGACCTTCTTTTCATCTTTCCAGCAGTTTTCCTTACAGGTCATACATAGGAGTCTCCACAGTAATGGCACCTTAAGGTTTCCCAACAGCCAAGCCAGCACAAGGAACTGGAGCCTCTGATCCTGGCCGCTTGCTCCCCTCCAGGCTGCAGGCTCCAAATGTGCAACAATACCACTGCTTGTACCGAGTTCAATACCACAGAAGCAGGCTTGGAGGGTAGTAAAGAATTACTTTTTCAACACTCCTGTCTTTAATTATGTTAGCATGGTGTCCAGACACACCTCCACAAAGAATAAGGTCTCAAACAAGTATTTATTTTCCTTATAAGATGTTAACTATTTATCAAAAGGACTTCTAAAATGGGATCAGATGCTTTCTTCCTTGAGAAATCATCTTTCATTCTTATTCCAGGAATATAAACTGGCCACTAATACCTGACAGTACACTTTAAGGATATAATTTTGTTCAAATTTGTCACTGTAATCTTGCCTTCTGCTTTTGCCAGAAAGATACTAACCCTGACAACTTTTGAAATCCAACAAATGAACCCTGTAAGGTGCCCCTGACTCCTATAGCTAATGTAAAATAACAGTGGGCAAAGACTCTTCTCATCTTCTTAAAACAGCAAAAATAAGGGGTGGCTAGAATTCTTATTCACCAGAATAAGAAACAAGTCCCAAACCCTTATAAATTCACATTTATACAGAGATACATGGACAGACAGGCATCTTACTTAAATCACTGCTCCAGCACTCACTAGATTAAGACCATAAAAGGCACATCAGTTATCTGCTACACAGCAGTGTCCCAAAATATTTGTTTTAATAAAAGGACCGATTTTATTTGGTGGAGGTTTTAAAGAAAAACACTTAATTACATATAATTTACAAGGAGGTTTTAAAACTTGTATCTAGCACATCCAGAAAAGGCCAAAATGAACAACTCTCATTGCAGTTTTATAACTACAAAGTATTTTTAAAAACACAGGTGGGAAAGATGGTAAAATATTTGTGGCCCATCTAAATAAATTGTAACAGGCATATTTGCAGACATTCCCCTCTTGTCCAGCATCTGAAAAACCAAAACTTGTGGAAAAGCATCTCATGACCAGAAAGAGCCAAGTAGGATAATCTACACAAATGCACATTTCCACATTACTACCCAGAGCCTGATCCTTGCAAATTTAACCTTCAGACCAACACCAGCTGTGTGCAGAAGAAAGTTTCAGGCCTCTGAATCAATTATTTGTTCTGCACAAGCAAGGAATCAGTTCTGAGGTCAAGTTACCAACCAGATTACATTAAAATAGTTATTTTAAAAAGAAATTCAATGCAATTAAAGTTAGCTTGGCACTTTGATTGCTTTCTTAAAATAGAAACTTTCTGCATTTCTACAATGCTGAGCTGCGAGAAGCCTGCCTATACAGGATCTCTCTCTGGGAGCTGCCATAAACCAGGACTGCAAAAGGACTCAGAGGGATCTCTTCCTGCAAATAAGGCATAAATTATTCCTATAGCCACGATGTCCCCTTGGCAAACAGAGATCACTTGTATGAGCTACAGCAGTGTCATTAACTCACCAAGAGATGGAAAACAAAACAAAGATTCAAGAGCCTCAGCAAGGTAATACAAAAGGCCTGGTATCAACATGCCACTCCCATAATGAAAGGAAATGCTTCCTTAAGAAAAGGTGATTCCTCAAGAATTTAAGTGATAGATTTTTAATAAAACAATTCTAATAAACAGTTGTAAATACAATAACAGAAAGTTGTAAATATTTACACCATTTTTTTGTTTTCTTTTTCATTTGCTTGTTAGATGTCATTGAATTTGAGAAAAGACTGATAGCTTTATTAGATCTAGGAAACAAATATCAAAACAAAATTGAGACATGCCAAAACATAATCAATTCATGAATACCACATGGCAAACCCACCACTGATCTATAGCACATTTTCAAACTGTCATTCAGGTAATCAATTACCAGGCACTTCTTTTTCCTCTTTTAAGCCCAGGAACTTTGGCCAAGCGGAGTGGATTTGCCAGATGCCAGCAGCACAACAGCTGGCAGAAGGGCTCCCGCAGCTCCTCTTTCTAAAAATGCTCAATTTGGTTCACGACATCCCACGACAGCAATATAACAAAATCAAATCCGTCCTAAACTGAGCCAATCTGCCGGCAGAAAGCATCGAAGAATTTAGGAACAACTTGTAAAGCCGGTATAAAAATTTGTTTATTCTGAAGTAGAATTTCCTTGGCAAATTAGTGCTGGCTTCATCGGGAATTCCAATCTCTGTACTTTACATAAAGCTACACCGGAACCGGGAGGAAGTAAATTTGAAAAAGGATTATACTGAGAAATGTTCCTTGAAATAAACTGGAGGTCTCCGCCAGAGACACCCACCCCGGCACAGGCACCGGCCCGCAGCGAGCAGCGCAAGGTGCTTTCCCACCGCAACGAGGGGGCCTCGGCAAGCAGGGTGCGGGCCAAATCCTACTGGGAAAAAATCTCCGGAAACTGAGCGGCCACTGCGGGAGGAGGGAGATAAAACAAAAACCGGGGAAAGGCCGCGGCGGCCCCGCGCTGCCCCCGCCCCGGGGCGCGCAAAACCCCGCGGCCGCGCACGGCCGGGCCCCGCCGGCTCCCGCGTACCTGCACTTCGGAGAGTGTCGATGCTCTGCGGCCGGGCGGCGAGGTCGGCCACCGCCTGCGCGAACTGCGACCGGGCGCGCTGGTACTGCTCGAACACTGCGGGCGGCAGCGCCGGGGCGCCGGGTCAGCGGGCGGCAGCGCTGGGGCGCCGCGCCAGCCCCGCTCCCCCGGCCCCGCTCCCCCGGGCCCCGGCCCCCGGCCCAGCCTACCTTGCAGGACCTGCCGCTGGCTCATGGCGGCGCCGGGCGGGCTCCGCGCCCGCGGGGATTTCCGCGCTATGGACGCGTCTCCCCGGCAACCGGGCGGAAGCGGAGCCGCCGGGGGCGGGGCCTCGGCAGTGACGTTGGCGCGCCCGCCCGCCGCGCCCGGTCCCGCTCCGCCCCGCGGGCTCCGCGCGCCGCGCTCGGGCCGTGCCCGCGGGACCGGACCGGACCGGACCGGACCGGACCGGACCGGACGGGACGAGCCGAGCCGAGCCAAGCCGAGCCGAGCCGAGCCGAGCCCAGCCGAGCGGCGGCTGTGCCCGGGTGGCCGTGCCCGGCCCCGGCCCGCACACGTGTGTCACTTGCTCGCTGTCGGCGCAGGTGTGGGGATCGGCACCTACAGAGGCTCGCGGGGGCGGGCGGACCGGCAGCTCGCGGGGAGGGGAGCGCCGCTGTGTCGCGTCTGTAGCACAAGCACAGCACAGCAGCTGCGGGACCGTGTCAGCACGACGTGGCATGGAAACGTGTACAGCCGCTGTGCGCACTCACCTCTCGCCGGCGGGCAGTGCTGCTCCCGGGGCCGCCGGCGAAGGATGGGCACGGGCAGGGAAGGCGCAGCCCCGCGGGACGGCGCCGGGCTCAGCGCAGGGACGTGTCCGGGCCACAGCCCGGAGTCCCGCGCAGCGGAGGCTGGCGGGGAGGTGTCGGACGGCCGGACCGGACCCTGTCCGCCCCCGCTGACATTCGGGAGCGGCGCCGCGGCCGCCCCGCCGGTGCGTACCGGTGGGACGCGCTGCTCCCCCGGGGGCGCGTCCCTTGTCCCGCTCCGCTGCTGCGCAACTTGCCAAGGGCTCGGCGGGCAGACGGGGAGAGACTCGCCGCTCTGACGAAATCCAGCGCATCTCCCGGCAGAGAGAGGGTTCACCTGCTTAGCTCCCGCTTCCCTCCGCTCCCTGGGTGCGGAGGGAAAATAAAAACTAAATAAGAAAAATAAGGACAGCTCCAAGCTGCTCGCCCCCCGCCGCGCCTTTATTCTTCGTGGTGTCCTTTGATTTTAGTTTTTTCTTTTCTATCTCACCACCGACGCGATTCCTCCTCGGGGATCTCCGCTCTTGCCTTGACCGCCGCGACGACCCACGCAGGGGGTTTTTGCGCTTCATGGGGAGTAAACTTGTCCCGCGCAAGGCCGCGGAGCGCGGCGGCGCCGGGCGGTGTGGGCAGCGCGGACGCGCAGGGTCGAGCCCGTGGGCCACAGCCTCCGCCGGGAGCCACGGGAGCGCGGCAGAAGAAGCGCCGTGCCCCGCTGAAGGGAAGGCTTTCCTCAGACGATAAACAGAGCAGTGAATGATGCCCGAGCGCACCCATCCGCGGAACACTCGCGCAGCGGCAGCTCCCCGCCCCGCTCGGCCGCAGGTGGCCGGGAGCAGCATCCGCTCTCTCGGCGCGGGGGAAGCGGCGCGGGAAGGGGCACGGTGGGGAAGGATGCTCCGGCAGCAGCCCTCTGGCTCTGCCTGGCACAAACACAAGTTATTGCTGGGCACTGTAATGGGCGGGGGGGGAGAGGGTATTTTTTTTTTTCCACCAGCGTATCATTCTGGTAGATAACCTGCGCACTGCCTTCCACTTTTTCCCATCTTGGTGGGACCATAAGGACTAATTACGAATAATTCTCTTCATTACTGGTTGGCAAAGACATGGTTGCATCTATGAATAAACACAACCTTGGAGGTCTGTACAGCAGCTAGTGCAAACGGTGGGGCTGGAAAATGAAATCAGTATTATAAGGGTTTGAAGAGAAATAGACTCTACGTCTCCCCCAGTATCCTTTGAGGGCGATTCCCAAGACGCAGGATACTTGTGAACGAAGGTAATAGTTAGCCCTGCTATCGATCAGGCTGCTCCAAGTGAAATTGTGATCCACAACAGAAAATCAGACTTAATAGTCAGTAAAGAATGTCTCCTTCTGTAGCCACATATTATTGCGTAGTGGCTTCAAAATTTCACAGGGGCGTTATTTGTCCTGAAAAGCTGCAAATGTACAAAAATCAGACGACTGGCACTATATAAACATATTATCTGCTGGGTAACATAAAGTTTTGTCTCATACCTTAAAGTTGGAATGCTGAAGGTACTTCAGCTGCCTTTTTAAAGTTTAGAAAAGTGTAAGAGAGGCGTCTGAATTTTTTAAAACTCCTGTCTGTGTTTGCTCAGCTGAAAAAAGAGGCGCTAACATACACAATATCATGGTCTAAAATGAGCTACGTGTTTCCAAGAGTATTTAGTGCGGGGAAAAAAAAATCTCTTTAAGCAAACAAATTAAACAGGTGGTGTGCTATTCTTTACAAATAAAGGAGACAAATAAAATCAGATTGGTGAGAAGGTCGTTTGCCACAGAAAATATTTTGGGAAATTATCACCATGTGTACTTGAGAAGGGAACAGCTGTTAAACACATTTCTTTATACTTATTTCTGTTCCTAAGTTAAATAAAAAATAAACAAATGGTGATTAATTACTTCCAGAGGTTCTAAAAAAAAAAAAAAAAGCAGATGTGTCGATTACAGATAAATTGATTTGTCTGTCTAATTAAGTCTAATGTTTGGATAAGGAACAACAAAACGCACCCTTAGTGCCACCAAGACTTGCTGTTACACTTCGTTGCTTGATACTCAGTCTGTCTGCGTGGTTAATAATAATAATGAGGAATAAACACCATGCGAATGCGGTCTACGGAAATGTCACCGGCTCTCGCAAAAGTACTGAAGACGGAAAATCATTTATGGAAATGACGTAGTTGTGAGACTTCATTGCCTACTGCTGGGGTGCTCATTAGTGGGAAACCTGTATCCTTGAGCGGGTGGTGTTAGTAATGACTGCGTTACCGCACACGTCACCTCAAAAAATAAACCGGAGACCAGGGGAATAAGCAACAGTTACCTAAATGAATAATGTGCCTTCGCTTTCTGGTGGGTGTTCTTTAATCTCAGACTTTGACTCACTCGGAAATACGCCCGGAACGTGGCGGGGAAGCATCATTTTCCCCAAGACGGGGAAGGGCGAAGTTGTTCCTGGGATTTTTGGGGGGTGAGGCGTGCCGAGGGCGTGGGTTTTCCCGGCTCGGTCTCGTCCCCGCGCGTGCGAGGCAACAGGTGACAGCCCCGGGTGCCCCCCGCTGCAGGACCCCCGGCTGGAAGGGCGCTGGGAGGCGGCCCAGGATCGGGCTCTCTGCCCCCGCTGCGTCCCGGCTGGCCAAGCCGCGGATGTTCCGCTGCGGCTTAAAACTGCCCGACGCCCATTCAAAGGTGAGATCTTCCCGTGCCTCGGGGCCGCGGCTTCCCCAGCGGTTCGGGAGGCCCCCGGGACAGCCCGCCGGGGCTGCGGGTCACCCGGGCTGTCCCCAGACCGCCCCCCGCCCCCGTCGGCGGCGCTGGGTCACCCCATCTGCCTCTGGAGGGTCTGCTCCTCCTGCCGCACGCCCGGCAAATTGTTCAAGGCGTTGAGGAGATATTCATAGGGTTACAGAAATTAGGGGTTTTAATCCCGTATTTGCACGACTCAGCTCATTTGGTGGGAAGAGCAACGCGCAAACTCTCCCACGGATCGGAGTTGGACGTGCTGCGTTTTTCAAAGCCAGGAGTTTGAACCTGGGAAGGTTAGTGGGAGTGAATGGGATGTAAGCAATTGAAGTGCTCTCTCGAAAAGAGTACACTGAATGAAGACTCCCCAACTCCATGTATAGCCTCTACTAAGATTAATTTGGATCCTTGAATAGTTTATTTTTCAAATTTAAGTTGGGCTGTGCCATTACCTGATTTTAGCAAAAACTCTATCAGAGAGACCGTAGGAATGGAGAGCTCTCTCTTTTTTCTCCCTGGGCTTTGGTTCGGGGCTGCAGGGACTCACGTCATTCTAGGGTCCCCTCTCCGGATTTTCGGTGGCGAGTTTAGTTTGTAAGACCTTCCTATAGAGTAAATTATTTCTGTGAGGCGAAGATAGAAACGTCGAGGCACTTCAGACGCGCTAGAAAGAGGACTTCTCCTTTTTCTTCACCCAAGAGGACGACGCTGGCATTTGAACAGATATTTATGACAACTGCAATCGTGCAAACGTTACAGATTTGGCTAGTGGAGGTTGGTGCATAACCATTACAATCGGAAAGGCTGAATAAAAATTTTAAGAGATAAATAAACCGGAAAATGGCAAAACATGTCAGACTGACTTGCAGGATGGGACCAGGAAATATTAGCTGGTAGGGCTGAGCCCTTTTCACCACGCGCATATGGTTACACCTCTGGTTTCCTGCGGAACCGTCAGCGCCTGTGCAGTGCCATTAAAAAAAATATTTTTGGGACGTTCCAAAACTGAAAGCCGGAGCTTAATTTATTCTGGGGACTTGAAAGGAGCGAGGTCTTCCTTTGTGTCTGATGCTCCGGGGGAGGGTGTGTGTTGGCTTGGCGCTGAACGCTGCCCGCATCTACATATGTAAACCCAGCAGCGCTTCCCCCCCCCCCGCGCCGGTCGGATTGCAGCTCTCAACAAAGCTACCACACAATGCGAAATGCGCGGAGCCTGCGCGGCTGCGGCTGAAAGCCAGTATTTAGCTCTTGATGTGGAAGGACCAAATCTGCGCGGTGCCCAGCGGAGCCCGCAGCGCGCCCCGAGGCCGTCCCGTCCTCCTGCACCGTTATTGTCCCTGGCTGCTGTGCTTAGAGGGGTGGGGACAGGCAGCAGCCAGACGACCGTATCCCGGTTTGCAGAAGAAGGTGTAACGAGAGGCGCTGGCAGCAGCAAAGGCTGCAAATCGCTGTCGTGTGGTTGCTATTAGCAACAAATCAGCTGAACAGCCTGCAAACCCCGAGCACCTAGGGCGGAGGTGGCAGGGAGAGCGCCGGGGCTGGGAAGGCTGGGGTTGATGGGCGCTTTCCCGAGGGGACCTCCGGTGCCGCCCCGAGCTGCCTCCCTGCCCAGCCGAGGAGGGGCAGGGCAAGGGGAGATGCTGCCACCGCCGCGCACTGAGCTCCAGGAGAGGGGAAAGCCAACCCTCTCAAAAGAGACAAAATGGCAGCTCATGGCTTGTAGGCGTCCTTCCCGGCTTTGAGCCCCTGTCTCGCCTCCGCCGGTCCGCCCTGCTGCCAGCTCCTCCGTGCCCGGGGCTCTCCCCGCCTGCCCCGCAGCACGGCCCCAGCCCAGGGAGCAGCAGCGCGGTGTCCCGCGGGGCTCCAGCCGCAGCCCTCCGCAGCCAGCCCACCCAACCTAGAAATCGAAGAGCCATCCCTTCGGAAGGGACACGTCCCGACCGGCTACATCGAAACACCCGTTGGCCGGGTGGAGCTGCGGCTCCGCGCACCGCGCACCGCAGCCGGGCTCGAGAACCTGCGGAGTGTGTGCGCAAGCTCCGCAGCCCGCGCAGTCAGAGCCTCGCAGGGGCATCGCTCACTCAGCATTCCTGCACCTTGGCCATGCCTTCCTTCCAGCACCCTGTTAGCATAGCCTTTTGGGTATCTCGATTTCAGTTGTTTGGGCTTTCTTCTGGTTTTTATTTTGTCGTTTGTTTTGTTGGAGGGTTTTTTCCCTCATTTCCCCTTCAAAGTTTTGGGATTGTGTATGTGGAGTTATTTGGGGGTTCTTTGGTGGAGTGTAGGGATTTTGTTATTTTGTTAGGAGTTTTTTCTGATTTTTGTGTTTGAGTTTTGGGGAAACGTTTTTGTTTGGTTTGGGTTTGGTTTGGCTTTTTTTTTGGTAGACTCAGTCCACCTTGGAGGCCTCCATCAGCTGCACAATGTTGTTTCTCACAGATTGGAAAATGCCTCGTTGAGAAGGCAACTCTCGAGCATCCCCAGCACATGGAGAAGGAGGAGTAAGAAATGTCACCGCTGGCAGCAGTGCCTGGAATCTCTGCGCTCAGCGGAGGCCCCAGGATGCGAGGCGGCTCCTCCCGGCCTCGGCCTCCTCCACCGGGGATGCGGCGGCCGAGAGGCAGCGGGGCCGCGGAGCCCGGCGGCGGGCACTGAGGAGGCAGGGCTGCTGGCTGCCTCTGCTATTGGAAAGTGCCTCCCTGCCACTGCGGAGTTCTCACCCGGCCGCTCCCGGAAAATGTACCCCTCCACACGGTGGAGAGCATCGGCGTTCGGAACGGGGAAGGCATCTGCCGGTCCCCGGCGATAGGAACATACAGCCCTTTGTCTCTCTAGCCGAGGTGCGATATTCAGCTGCGGGCCATGAAAATAGATACGCCAAATGGCTACCGCGACCCCCTCCTATCCCTCGGGGAGGTGGGCTCGCCCCGAAGCCCCACGGTGCCCCGGGAAGGGCCGGTGCCGGCCAGCCTCAGCGGGAGGCCGTGTGCTTGCGGCAGGGCGGACGGGGACACAGGACAGCGGCGCCCCGCATCTGGAAAACCCGGAACGCTCCCGTCCCGCTGCGCACATTCCCAAATGCCCGGGCTGCCTGGAGCACCCTAAAGGCCAGAAGGCAGGGGAAGGCAGACTGGACGCGGGACGGTGCGGAGCCTGCGGTGGCACCGCCACACCTCAGCGGAGCGGCCGGGGGTGCCGCCTGCCAGGCGTGCCCGCCGCACCCCGGCCGGACCGGGCACGGCCCGAGAGCTGCCAGAGGCGCGACGGTGCACCCGCCGCAGCCGCCGGCGGTGGCCAATGGGGCGGCGCTGGCGGGGCCCGGGCGCGGCGGGCGCGGCCGGCGGGTCCCCGGCGGGTCCCGCCCGCGCAGCCCCGTTCGAATCTGGCGGCGCGGGGGAAGTTCCGCGGGCGCGAGAGGTGCGCAGGCGCAAGATGGCCTCTGCCGGGCGCGGGGGGCGCGGAGCGGGGCGGCCCGCCCGTGAGGGGCAGCCAGCGGGGGCCCGGCCGCGCCCGCCGCACCGGCGGCGCCGAGCGCCACGTTTCCACGCCGGACCGAGAAGCCGCGTTCCCGCCGGCGGAGGCGACGCGGAGACAAACGCAGCAGAAGCGCAGCTCCCGGCTGGGCTCCCGGGGCGGGCAGCGGCCGCCCGCCCGGCGGTGGGGAGGCCCGCGGGCTCCTCGCAGCCCTGGGGCAGCGCCCGCCCCGGCACCGCCACTCGCGGCCTTTCCGTGACTGCCGCTGTCTTGTCCGTCGCGGCCGCGGCTTCGCGGCAGCGAGCGGGGATGGAAGTCCCTCTCCGTGCCCAACCCCGGCAGGAAAACCTCCTTTGCCGTGGGTGTTACGTGTCCTTCGTGCTCTACCCGTTGCTGACACTGATTTTTTTTTTTCCTTTTACCCACATCATCACTGTTAAATACATACAAATATTCTATCCCCAAAGACGACGAGACCGAGAATTGCCTGGTCCACACCGGGCTTTACAAGTGTTTCTGTTCTCCTGGCGGGACTCCTCTGTTGGTCGCGGGGAAAGGGAGTGAAGGAGCCAGAGTTGGAAAAAAATCCTCGCTGCCAGAATCCTTGCCATCCTCGAGTTAATAAAACACAAATCAACCGTGGGTCGGAGCTCCCGGAACGGGGCAACGACACTGAGCTGCAGAAAGCGGAGATCCGCAGCCCTTGGGAGGTGAGGGCAGGTTCTTCTCCAGGCGCCCTCCGGGTAAGAGAAGGGCACAAAAGATGAAAAATAAACTGTTTATAGTAAAATAAAGGAAATCCGTTTCAAGTACCCAGAGTAGGAGCAAGAACGTTAAAAATTAACAGCGGAAACAGGAAACACTTATCTGAGTAAACACTGTCTCAGAATTTCACCGTTTTAAAATCGGGAGGGCGCGAGGTGCTCGGCGGGGCCGCCGCCGCCCTCCTCTCGCTGCGGTGCCTGCGGCGGGGGCCGCCGCCGACCGCCCGTTCCGGGGCCAGAAATCGGAGCCCGGCACGATGAGACAACCCGATCCTCGTCAGCCAGTTTGGTGGCAAAGATCGGAACTGCAGGAGTTCCTGCGTGGTGAGAGATGAACAGTCCAAAAGTGATGTTTGGAAGGCAGGAGCAGTCTGCCGCCGGGGCTGAGGAACCGGCGGTTCGGGGCCGCGGCGAAGGAAAAGAGGCGCAGGGCTGGCGGCGGCGGAAGGAAGGAGAGTTCGCCCCGGTACCGGCACCGGCCATGGGAAGACTTGCTTTGGGCGCGCTTTGAAAATCCCCAGCGACTCCTGGGGCAGCGGTGCGGCGGCGGAGGGGACGGCGGTGGCCCGGCGGCCGCGGCCAGAGGACCAAAGGTATCGCCTGGTCGGGACGGGCGCCCGTCGCTGCCGCTGCCTCCGCCGTCGGGTTTCTATGCCCGCTCATCATTCAAAAATTGGGGAACATCGCTTTCTCACGGCGTTTCCTGGAGCTCCCCCGGTGCTGCCCGGGTCACCGGCGCCGCGGCGGTGCCGCCCGCCGCTTCCCTCTCCTGCCCACGGGACGCTGCCGGTGTCGGAAATCTGCCGGCGGTACCCGCCCGCCAGCGTCGGTTTTCTGGAAGTCACGGGCGCAGGTTGTTGAGAGAAATGGTCAGTGCTGGGGGACAACTATCTCGGCTCAGCAAGCTCGTCATGCTCCTCTTTCTCTTCCGGCACATTTCTGCATTCCGTCTCCCTGTTTCTGTCCGTCTTCTCCAGAAGCGTATGGAGCTTTTCATGCTTCCTCTCTGTTGCTTTCCCCGGGGCTGGATCCCATTCGTGCCGGACACAAAAGCGGTGCTTGGAGCTGCAGGCAGCTGAACCAGGGCGGAAAATTTGGTCGGATGAAGGCAGAAAAACATCCTTTTCCAGCCGGCACAGACCACTCCTGCCTCTATCCTTGACCAGATTGCTTGTTGAACAAGCTCGGGAAAACGAGTAGACTTCGTCTTTATCCCAACATCTACACAAACGCAACCTACCGAGCGGAGATTTCTTTCATTTCAGGGAGAATTTAGGTACATGTGAAAGGAAAACCTGTCACTATGTATATGCAAAGGAAAATATTGTGAAACCGGGAAAGCTGACATAGCAGCTTCACAAGTAGAACACCAAGATGCTATCTTTGATCGTCCTCCCAGTTGTGCTTAGCAGTATATAAGCATCGCAGTGCCATCTGCGCAGGGCCAGCAGCAAAACAAAAGTTTCACATGGCAGCACAAACATCCTCGGCGGCTTTTGCAGCTCGGCAAGAGAGCTACTAGAGCGTTTGTTCTCGTTCAGACAGGAGATGTCAAATTGGGAGAGGTCGAAAATACTGTAAGAGCTTAGTAAACCTCGAAGGGAAATATCCAACTCCTGTTTCACTGCCGAGTGCTCCAGGGGCACTCCACAACGACCGAGATTAGCTCCGTATTGATGCTAGAAGTAGTGATTAACTGCTATTTCGAGTAAAATTAAGCACATTTTGATCAGCGTGCTAACGTGCAAGCCTCTGCTGCAGGTTCAGTGCTGGTTTTTGGGCAAAATAATTCAACCAGTACAGTGTGATTCACTCATGTAGCTGAGGGAATCGTGCCAAGATAGACCCTTGGTCGCATTGAGAGGTATCTTTCTATTAAAGCGTATTTAGTTCCACTGAGGCTTTAAAAGTAATCCAGGGTAGCACAGGCAGAACATTGCACTCGCCATCAGAAAAATCAGGTTCTTCCCTTGGGGGCGGTGCAGTTTAACAGGGGCTAAGTTTGAACAGAGATGAGGTAAAACCTGTGGCTGACTGGGATGAGAGGATGAACCATTTGCTTATTTTCAATAATAAAGCGGGGTCTAATAAAGAACAGCAAATGTTTTCAAGACAGGCAACCAAAACAAATCACTACAATTTCTAGGTAGTTTTTTTTCTCCCTTTGTTATTTTAGTGTGCTGTACTGTACTGTTCACTAAAATCTTTGGTACACCCAGAAATACTTCCCAGGAGAACAAGATGTTTGTCCTTTAACACCACATTATCAACAGAGGTAATTTGCTACTTTTCAATGAATTATCCCTTTTATTTGTTTATTTCTTTGATCAGCTATAAATGAAAGTTATTCGTGTATATAAAACTGAAGTTTTTACTGTTGAAATTGAACTGTACATGTTTACTACAGGAAAAAATATCAACTCTTGTTTAACAAGACATATACATCAATAAGCAATAACCTTGTGGAGGATTTGCAATCACCTGGTCTATAAAAACAAGCAGGACAAGTAACAGCAATTTATATGCAAAAGTAATGATTTAATGACTATAAGCAAGACAAAGCAATAAGAATTGTGCTTCTTTTGCAGACTGGAGACAATGAAATGTTTAACTACAATTTTTCCGTACAAACATGAAACAATATCCATATAGAATAAACACCCTCACAAATGTATAACTGATGGGTGATGAACACACACAAAGTTCGACCAAAGCAAAGCACAAACTCAAAAGTGTTCTGGGCTGTTCATACTTTATGGTGGAAAAGTTCCTCCTATTGAAAAAAACCCACCCATAGAAGCCTCTAATAAAACGCACCTACTTGCAGGCCTTTAAAGAGAAGGCATTCTCCACAATTTATTGGAAATATTAAAGTACCAGTTAAATTTTAATGAAGTTAGTACTGTACCATATACATATATATTAAAACAAATTTAGATAAAATGCCTTCATCCAGCCACTTGCTGGTTCCTTAAAATTTATATCAAACAGTTTATGGCTTCTATAATGATTCTGTGTGCTTTTAGAAACACAGTCCCACCACACCAAATAATAAAAAGGTAATCAAACAGGTCTAAAACTTCCACATCCCTTGATTTCTTTTTTTCCACTGTATCACTTCAACATTTGGTAAAGTAAAAATATTCCACTTGGAAGAAAAAAAAAAAGACAAAGCAAGTAAAATTCTTTTAAGATTGCCAATTGCCTCCAGGTTATCAGAGACTTGAATGTGCTTCCCCAATACTGTAGCTCTCACACACAACGTGTTTCTTGCAGTATGAGCAAAGCTCAAACAGGCGGCATCTGCAAGGGTCGAACCTGTTTAGAAATTTAACAACCATATCATGAGTGCATGAAACACAATATTTTCTTTATAGTATTTATAAATATATCATACAATACTGTTTCCTGTTATGTCATATACCAATATGGCATTGTACAATAAGCATAATGCCATCTGATTCTTACAAAAGCGAATCATTTAAACAAGTCAGTAAATAAAACGGTAATACCCGCTTTTAGGCATACAGATTGTAAAACTGAAGTTTTCTTTTGATCGGTTCTGCGCAGCAACAGAGAAGTAAAAGATGCAACATAAGAATCAAAATGGCTAATACGCAAAAATTGTTATTCACAGTGACATGGCTACATATATGCATTTTTCTATGCATATTCTTTCAATTTTGTTGGATTTCAAGATGAAAAAGCACTTGCTTTCTACAGGTTCACAAAACAGTATAAGAACAATAACAATCGAAGAGAACGCAATGGAGGAGTTAGTCTGGATTAACAAACTACTTCCCAGGATTTGTATTGACTTCTGGAGACTCCTGGCTCCAGATGATGGGGACAGAAACAACTCCACATCATTCAGAACAGGTGAAGGTGTAACTTTCGTTTGTATCCCAGTCCTCTGAAAAATTTACATTTCAATCTTGCGTTTCCAATAACGTCCATCCTGAATGTCACCTAGTCCGCCTTTTATAGCCAAGTTCAGTGTTACTACAAAAGAAAGCAATTTGGATGATAGTCACATGGATTAGCATCTATAAAGCTGTAATGGCATGGAGAGATCTATATAAAGGAGGGGCGAGGGTGGTAGCCTGGTTGGCATATCAACCAGATGAAGTGGCTGAGGAGCCATTTATTGATGTTTTCCGAGCTCTGTTGGTAAAGGAGGACTGGTGGTTACTGCTGGGGCTGCTGCTGGTGCCATTCATGGTGCTGGAGATGTGGGGGAACTGGGGGTGAGGAGACTGGACTGGCGTGCTGGGGCTGGGCAAACAGGAGGAGGTGGAGGGGATGCCTCCTGCTGGGCTGCTTGCCTTGTCGCTCCCAGAGTCACTTTCCAGCTCCCCACTATTATTCAAGCCTTCCCTCTGGTGACTGATCTTCATCCTCTTGCAAGTAGGTCGGACCCGGTATTTCAAGGGCAGAGGCCCATTCTGCAAAGCAAAAGGGAGACCCTGGTAAGTGCCCTGGCCAGGCCATGACCTGCACCCTCCCGGGAGACTCGTTGGAAATACTCACCCGCCTCCAGGTATAGATGTAGGCAATATCCATTAGGGTGTAGTAGTCCTTCAGAGGCTCCTCTTCATACATCACATCGATCTGTTCAAGATATGAACCCTTGCATTAAGGAGCGTCCAGGCACTTACCCCTAGCACATGACTGCTCTGAGGGAGAAGTAGCCCCACTGTCACAGATACCACAAACACATCAAGGAGCAATTTCTTAATACTTTGGTATTTAAAGCACTAAAAAAATTACAACGTCACCAAACTCTACAGACAGATATTTTAAAAATAAACCAAATAATGCATGGCACACACCAGAAATACTTGGCTGTTTCCACTCGCTGGGACTGGCTGTAATGAAAAAATGAATCCTACCAAAAACAACCCCCAAAAGCCTCAAACAAACCAACCAACCACTCTTTCCCCATGGGTACCTGGAAAGTGTTAGGTATATCCATCTTACTCCGCAGGAATTTTCTTAGATGCATCACTGTCATTGCTGCTGGGCAGCGCAAGTATCTTTTGTCATTCACCTAGTGGCATGGTAAAGAAAGTCAGTCTACTGAGAATGCACAAGTACTCCCCAATACAACGTTGTATTCCAGCATTTCATGTTGAAAAAAGTGCGCCTTACTAAATTATCTACTGTAATAAACAATGCCTGCTGTCTTGGAGGGCACATCAGAAATAAACAGCAAATTACAGTTCTAGAGAAAGTAATTTAAAATTGTAACTAAATTCATATGTACATATTTGTATTGTATTTAATATCTTTTTAGGGTACATATGCAATACATATTATTTTTAAATAAATTACTAAATATCTTTTCCCAAACTTTGATGAAAAATCAGATTCTGCTTTAAAAATAATACTATGGGTATTCTGAATTTTAAAAAGTTGCCTGCATATACAGCTATATGAAAATGTTTTACCTCTTCTGTACCTAGTGCCATGTTAGGAGGTGTGCTTCCTTTATTCTAGACACACATAGCTACATATTTTTCTCAGCTACAATCTGCCCCAAAGTTGTGTGTGTGATTTGTTCCCCCTAGAGTAAAGGAAAGTTATTTACCTCTTCCTTTGACTTTTCTTTCTCCTTATTTCCTTTTCGCTCCAGTCTGTGAAAAGAAATTACACAATTACAACAAATAATAAATACAGGTGCTATCAAATAGGTAAACATAAAATTTTGCTATTCTGGAACTTGCCTATTCTGGTCAAAGAATTCAATGGATAAGCTTATTATCTCGTCGTCTGTTATAATCCTTTTGTCTTCATCAGCCACTTCTCCCCTGTCTTCATTAGAGCCATTGGCAGCTGCACAGAAATTTCCACAATAATTTACATTTTGAAATTCAAATCAGGAAGAATTGCAATTCTCAGTAACAACAACAAAAAAATCTTCACAGTAAGATAATGAATGAAAGCTACCTGACTGTTAAAACAATAAACTTTTATTATGCTGACTTTACTTCTTAAAATACTGTGACGGTAATACATCACTTGTAAGTTAAAAAGGAAACAGTAAAACATCCAGCTCAATGCCACACATATTAAAGTTGCGAACGAGAAGCTTTTACCATCAGCCGACGGATGAGCAGCATAAAAATCCCTTCTTCTTTTCATTTCATCTAGATGGAAAAGCATATATTTTTCTTTTAGTAGTTACTCTGTAACTCACGGTATTGATAAAGGATAGTGGCTCTGGTTTTGTTTTTCTGCTCTTAATAAAATACCTGATTTCACTACTTACTTTTGAAAAGGCCTGGTACTAGCTTGTATACAATATCCTGGAGAGTTTTATCTGACCTGAAAAAAGAACAACCCCACAACATAAAATTAAGCAGATGAAGCAATATTTTAATCCAAATGGCAGCTCCTCACTTATAAACTTTCACAACAATGAGGCATCTTCTACAAAGTGGGAGGCCAGTCATAAAAAGTTAACTTACAGGACCTTGTAATCAAACTAACCCTGCTCTAAATACCACTCTGAACCCAAACTCATCCATGTTACCACAACTGAAAAAGAAGTCTCTCAAACTGAAGGAAGGCCTTAAATCTTCTTGTCCTTCCTAGAAAGTGCAGAGAGGAAAATGCAGTGCTGACAACAAAAATGTTTCTGAAAGGCAAATGATATTTTAAAGGCTTTTGCCTCTTAGTTTGGAAAGTTGCAGCAGGAATTTTCATGACTAGGAGCTGTGGTTGGAGTGATGCATGTCTTGGAGATACAGAAAGTAGAGGCAAGAACTATCGGGTGGTACAGCAGAATTCGGGAGAGGGAAGAGGCATCAATGACTGGTCTATGCTAAAATAGGCCAACAAAAACATCTAGAGGCATCTTCAGTTTCAATCAGCGAAGAAACTCCAAAGAGACCACATACACACGAGGTAGCTTGTAAATTGACAAGCCCTTTCAGATTTAAATTGCAGACGAAGAGATAACATTGACACCGACTACTGCTAGTCTCCTCACATAAAGCAAAAACAGAGATACAGGGATGCAATACGGACTTGCCAACTTTCTCCTACCTTATATTCAAAAGCGGTCGAGTTTTGTGAACTTGGACATCACAGATAGGACAATACTTGCTGGTCTCCAAGTAACGCACGATACAGGTCTTACAAACTGTAAGTCAAACACCACAGGCTTTTAGTGATGCTCCTAGGTGCCGCTCAGATATGCATAGATAAAGGTGCGATTTTCTAAACTATGCAAGCTAGAGCAAATCGTCCATTGTCAGCAACACGCTGCTTAAGCTAAACAACTACCCAAATAAGCTGCAATTACCATGAAAAGGAGACGCTTATAGCACATATATTATTACTTTAACAAAGACCGTAGGGCCGTCCTCAGAAAATCTGCACCGCGGCTGGAACACCTACTTCCCCTCCAGTCGGGGAGGAGGAGGGCGTCGGTCCCGAGCCCCTCGGGGGGTTTGGGCTTGGGAGGATTGTTTTTTTTTTTCGTGTGTGTTCCCGGGATGTCGGGAAAGGAGGGAAGCGGCGGGGGAAAAACGCGGAGCGCCCGGTCGTACTTACAGGAGTGGAGGCACTCTATGATGGTTGTTGCATCAATGAAGTACCCGCCGCAGAGCACGCACATGAGATGGGGGTTTAGCTCGGTTATTTTGATTCTGGTTGTTCGGTGCATTTTGGCGTGGCGCGGAGCGGCTCTGAAAGACACACACACACAGAGGACCGGTCAGCGGGGCCAAGCGCGGCGGCGTCCCAGGTGCCGCGGTCCGGCGCATCCCCTTCCCCCTGTGCATCGCATCGCATCCCCCGGCGCAGAGGAAGACCGAGCGCGGAAGACGAAGGCGGCGGCGGCGGCGCGGGGCCGGGTGGCGGGCGAGGGCCGGTCCCGAGGCCGGCGGGGCGTCCCCGCACCGCACCGCCCCGGGCCGGCCTGGGCGCAGCCCCGCGGAGGGGCGGTCGTTCCGCGGCACCCACCGCGCCGTTCCCCGGCGGGCACGGGCGATTCCCGCGGCGCGGCGGCACCGGCCGGCTCGGGCTGCGCGGGCGGCTCGGCGGCGATGCGGCGGGGAGCTCCGGGGGCGACACGGCGGGCACCGGGCTGCCGGCGAGCAGCACAAAGGGGAACCAGCGCCTCCCGGTGCGGCTGCCCTGGCATTTCCGGAGCGCGGGGAGGGGCAGCGGGGGGAGGGACGGCGGGGGGGGGGGGACACACGCACCTCGGAGCGGGGCCGGGCACCGGGGCGGCGGGGCCGGCCCGCCGGGGGGGTCCGGGCGGCTGCCGCTGCGGCTCGGTGCCGATCCGGATCTGCTCCGCTCTCCGAGGGGGTTGCTATAGCAACTTACACTTACACTTGGCATCCTGCCACCGCTGGGAACACACGAGAGCCGGGCGGGGGGCGGCCGGGGGGGCGGGCCGGGCCGGGCCGGGCCGGGCCAGGGGGTGGGACGCGGGGCCCGGGGGCTGGCGGTGGGGGCGGAGGAGCCAAGGAGCCCGTGGGGGTCTGGGAGCCCGGCCGCCAAGGGAGGGGAGGGGAGGGGAGGGCGGGAGCGGCCCGGGCGGGGTCGGGTGGCACAGCCCCGAGGGTGCCCGGCGCGGTGCGGGGCAGCCCGGCCGGCGGGGGCGGCCCCGGGCTTTGGGGTCTCAGCCCGGCGGAGGCGAGTGCCAGAGGCTCCTCCCGAGCCTCGGCCATTTCGGATCCTCTCAGGGGCCTCTCTCCACGTCGACTCGGTGCGAGGAGCTGGTCTGAGATAGCTCCTCTCCCCCTCCGCTCCCTCCCTCCGGCGAGCAGAACCGCGCCGCGCTCCCGGACCCAGCCCCCTGCCCCGCCAGTGGGGTGCCGAGCCCCAGCTCCCGCTCCACCGCGCCGGCATCCCCGCTCCCTCCTTCTCTGCTCTCCTCACTTTTCCCCTTCCCACCTCTCTCTCACCCCCAACTCTTTTTCTCTCTTTCTTTCCTTCTCCCACCTTTTGACGCTTGTTTTTAAATCATCCCGCGGACGAGGCAAGCGCGGTGCAAAGTTTTGCAAAAGGTATAAAATAGATTTGCATCACCAGAGTAAGGTGCTCGGACGGGAGAAAACAAGTCTCCGGATACTTAAGTAACCCCCCTTTTCAGCAATAAAGCACACCGAGAAGGGGGGAAAAGCCCAAACCGACTTTTAACGGTACATTAGTGACAACATGCGAAGGACCATGTGACCAGATCATTCCAAAAGCTAAATCAACACCTTGTCAACACAATGCAGAGACAAGAGTGAAAAACAAATGTCATTTTCATAGTCTGAAACCCATAAAACCCCATCGCATGCACTGGCACCAACGCTTGATGCATACACACTGTTTAAAATTGAGAGGGAATAACAGATAAAGGGAAAAGCACACACACAGGGAAAAATCCCTGCCAGCCACGTCAATTATAGAGTAAATTATTTTCTGTCAACCAGATCCTGAAAAATGTAATGTAACAACGTTGCTCCACTCCAAGCTATTAATTTTCCCAGGTCAGTGCTCCCAGCACACCAACTCCTGCCCCTGGTCCCCCTCCTCCCGAGGCAGAGCTTGCGAGCCACCTCTCACCGCAGCACCGAATGCTCAATGTGCGAGCAGCCACTCGCAAACTTCAGTGCTAGGCAGCGGGAGGGAAAAAAAAAGGGGGGGGGAGTAAGTGGCAACACAGTAATGTTTCTAAAAGCTCTGAACGTCAGCCAAACTGACCAGGACAGGGGTACAACATTCGTCAGAAGTGTGCACAGCGCCAACGAGCGACCCCGACCAGGAAACTTCTCTTGTTGCTGCAGGAGAACCCTTGAGTGAACAGCAGATAAAACTCCCCAACATCAAGCCATAGCCGGCCAGCTCAAAGAAAAGCAAAGTTCCAGAAGCACCAAGCCAGACCAGGTCCCCAAAGCAGTTCTCAGCACCGTGCGGGAAAGCAAGACCCCCGCTGCATTGTACTGCGGTTTAAATGTCGCTTCCAGGGTCCCTGACCCTCCGCTTCTTCCTTTTAAACTGATACCGAGGTTTTGCTTTTCCCAGAAAAGGCAGAGACGGAGTTTCTGCACGCCTCTCTGAAGAACCCAGCGCCCTGAAGCCGGCGGCTCTGGAGTCCTTTTAGGTACTTATACATGGACAGCTTCCACGGTTCTGTGTTTTATTTGTTCAAGTCACTACCTTATAATTCATAAATATCTAAACCAAAAAAAAAAAAGCAGTGACCGAGGTCACACAAGTCGGCTGACCGAGAATTCCTTCCCAGCCCTGACAGACTGGGACAAACCTTTCAAGACATTAACGCGTTTATTTCACGCAGGCGAAGCCCCTTCCTAAATGGAGGGGGATTAAATTCAACCGTGAAACCTGTTTTGTCGAAGCAACCCCTAAATGCGGATTATTTATTGCCCAAAGTTAGCACATTTTCAACGTGCTATGAGCTATCTTGAAAATCAGTGATTTTCCCCAGCGAGCTGAACTAGGCACTTAATTTCTCCCCAAAAGCCACCCGCACAGGCACACGCGTGTCTGTGCCTGCGGGGATGTAACATGAACGCAGCACATTTTACTACATCAGCCTGAGTTTAATATCTTGGTACGAGGGAAACCCTTTCAGATGTTTTTTTCTGCTCCTGCTGATCGCACGGTGAATGCCAACACTTCACAGAAATACAAACAGCCTCTTAGCCAGGACAATATATATTTACACATTGACACATGGAACAACTAAACGTAAAATATATGTGGATAATACCTGCTACAAGTAAACACTGCCAGCCAACCGATTATACAGAGGCCTTAAACAAGTTATGTCAAAATGAAGAAAAACAGAAGTACATTCTCCTGCTAAGAATCAGCTACATTATTAAAAATCCATAAAGCAATAAGCTATCAAACCTTGCTCGACAGGTCTCTAACAGAAAATACATACATAAAAAAACAGAAGCATCGCTCGGGTAGGTTTGTGTACTTTGTACCCATCTCCTCTCGGAAAACTCTCATCAGGAATAAAGCAGCCTTCATTCTACATCTTCACCCATTATCAGCCAGAGCCACTTGTACTATCGAGCCTGTTATTACTCTTTCGCTTAAGAATGGCCACATATGTTTTAAAGGAGAGGACAGTAGTTCATTCAGAGGACGCATACGAACCTCAAGTATCTCTGCGCACCTCGCTGCAGCGAGAAAAGACCTGAATATTGGCAACACAGTGCAGAAGGACCCCAGTCTCTCAAATCGCCTTCCTGGGACTAGGCGTAAGACACAATCTATCTAATTTTAAAAATACACTAAAATGTTAATTTTGTAATATCTAAGCCATCAGGTAGGTCAAGACTTCGTGTCTCTGGTAAAGTGCAACACAAGTCTCAGTTTCCATGACGGGCTGCACAGAGTCACTCAAAGTAGTTTTACTGGACTGTACTGAACATCCCTGGTCTGAGGGACAGTCCCATAACAGAACCTGCTCTCACCACTACAGACTACGCAAAAAAATTCTTTTAGCGACAAGGCTGCAAATGGGCACTCATGCCCAGGTTTTCTTCCACTTTCCTGGAGAGTGGAGGAGTGAATCAAAGTTTTTAGAGGCTGAAAAGTTACTGCCTCACTTTTATGGAAATGCGATTTTTTTCCTGCTTATTTTCACCTGATTATTTGCAAATGTTTACAGCAGACACACAGAAACATCCCGCTTTATATATTGCCAAGGCCATTCAATTATAAAAACATAACACCAGCAACTTTCAAGTGCTGCCCATAAGCAGCACGAGGAGCCCACTCGTGACATCTTTAAGATCTGACAAAGGATTTCATGTAAATTTACCCTTCCCGGGGCTCAGGGTAAAAAAAAATACCAACCAGAGAAAAGAAATTCACACACACCACCCCCCCTCCGCGTCCCGCAGACACATCACCTTTGCTCCAAAGGCTCCAGCAAACCGCTCGCCCCAGCTCCCCAAGACCGCATTAAAAGTGCTACCCTTACCCCCCAAAAAAGTTATTTCTCGGCGTTGACCACCCCTTGCCTCTCCCAGTAGGCACAAACCCCTAAAGTTCAGCATTTAGAGCAGAAATGTAAGAGGAGACATTGGAAACAACTGGGAACCGCCATCTTACAACCCATCCAATTTCACAGAAGTACTTGTCCAACTTAAGTTAATAACATTTTCTGCTGGGTGCCCCGGCGCCTAACAACCCCCCCAGGAGGATCACTACCCCCCACTGGCTCCGTCTCTATAAAATGGGTGCATTATCTGACATTTTAACCCCCCCCAGACACATTTCTTTCGGGGAGGACTGAAATCACTTGACCCAGGCAGCTCCAGATTTCACGAACGTCCCTGTTTAATCAAAATCTGCCTTTAAACAAAGGGCGCTCGGGCCGGGCTGGCAGCAGGGTCGGGAAATATAAATATTCTCCTCGGGGGCCATGTGCACAGAAAGGTTTTAGGGGGCGTCTGAAGAAAGAAAGGAACTAAAATTTGCAAATGTGGGTGCGTAACGCGAGCGAGTGCACAGGCTGCTGCTGCTGCGTGTCTGTATGTGTGTGTGTGGCTAGAGCAGCCTGTCAGCGCTTTTCCCATACGGAGAGCTCGGGGGACACCTAGGCGCCCCTTTGCAGCCCCCAAACCGGCCGAAAACCGCCGCCGAGCCCCCCGAGCCCCCCGCCCTCGGTAAGGCGACACCTCGCTTCATACGTACCCGGAAAACGGAGCCGGTTGGTGATGATCGGAGCGGCCAAAAAAGACAATGAAAGTTAAAAGTCGTTCAGCAGAAAATGAATGTGAGCCAAGCGGCCATCTTGAAATGAACTGCAGACGCTGTCAATTGCAATAAGCTTATTGCCGCCGCCGCCGCTGCGCTCCGCTCATTTTAGTTACAGAACGCTCGGGTCTCCTCGGCTGCTCGCGGGCCCTTCTCGCTCGCTCCCTCGCTCTCTCGCTCCCTCCGAGTTGGCCGCCCGGGCGGCTCAGGCGCTGCGAGCGCACAGTCTCCCCGGTCCGGATGGGTCCTCTCTCCACCAGCCCATTGTCTCTCCCTCTGCCCCCCGCTCCGCCTCGCGGCCTCTCTCGCGTTCCTTCTTTTATTATTATTGTTATTATTACGAGTATTATTGTTGTTGTTATTTCATAGTTGGTGGCGGGGACCCGGGGAGGGAAGGAGGGCGGGCGGGCGGGCGGGCGGGAGGAGGGCGGAGGAGGGAAGAATGCAACGCTGAAGGCACACAGTGGAAACTGACACCGTCCCCAAAATGGCTCGGAGTTCGCCCGCCCCGCCAGCGTCACGTGGGGCGCCTCATTCCTTAAGGGCGGCCTGGGAATTAGCGGCGCTGCCGCCGGGGCCCGGCAGCCTCCCCGTGACCCAATCCCGCAACCCGGCCGCCTCCTCCCCCTCCGCCTCCCCCCTCGCTCCCTCCCTCCCCTCCCCCGCCCGCCACCCCCTCCCTTCCCTCCCTCCCCTCCCTCCTCCTTTGCTCCCTCCCTCCCCTCCCCCCGGCCCTGCACGCGCTCGCCCGCGCGCCGCCGATGCCTCCTTTTCCTCCTTTTCCTCACCGCCCGCCCCGACCCCCGGCCCCGCTCCGCGGCTCCCGCCCGCCGCAGCCACGGTGCCTCCCGCCCTCCTTCTCCGCGCTCCCTCCGCCGGCGCCGCGGCTCCCCTTCAGCCGCTGCGCCCCCCGCCCTGGCCGGCGCTGCCCTCTCCATCCTGGCCGGGCCGCAGCCCCACGGCCCGCCGGCTCTCCGGCCCCACACGCCGCCCGTCGCCCTGCCCGCGCAGCCCTCGCCTCCCTCCGCGCACTTGTTGCGCGCTCCCACCCCCGCACGCCCCGTCCCGCCGCGCGGGGACCCCCGCGGGGACCCGCACCGCGGCCTCGCGCCTCCGCCACCGCGTGCGCGCTGCCGCGCGCCCTCGCCCCGCCGCGCCCGCCCGGGGCCGCGCGGAGCCGCCGCCGTCGAGGCGACGCGTCCCCTCGAGGGCCGCGCGGACGCTTTTCCGCCCCGAGCGGCGGCGGGAGCGGGTGTCGCGGGGACCCGCGGGGTCCCCACATCCCGCGGGCGGGACGGGCGGCCCCGGAGCGGGAGGGAGGGAACGGGGGAAACCCGCGTGGTGCTCGCCTCCGGCGAGGTTAAGACGCCGCCCGCCGCTCGGGCGCTGAGGAGCGGAGAGGAAAAGCCCTGCTCCGCCGTGAGGGACCGGCCGCCGCCGCAGCGCATCCTCCGCGGGGCCGCTCTCCCTCGGCGGCAGGTGCGGACGCAGCGCCTCGGAGCTCCTCCGCGGCTGCGGGCGGGAGCGAGCGGAGAGCAGCGCGGCCCAAGGCGAGCCGGAGATGCCGGGAGCAGCCGCGCCGTCGAGCCGGAGCCGCCACCCGGCTCCGCTCCATTCCGCGGACTCTGCCGGCTTTCCGCGAGACGCCCCGGCTCCACAAGATTAAACCGAATCCTTTCTCGTCCCCCGCGCCGGGGTCCGACTTGTCCTCGTAGGAGAGATGCAAGATCGGCTGGAAGTGACAAAGCGCGGCGGGCGATTAGCAAACGCGCCGCAGCCGCGACACGGGAAAAAGGCGCTTTTAAAGCCTCACTGAGCTGATCTAACGTTTAGCATCTTACTTTTAGGTACAGCTAATTCATCCACAGAAATTGCACAACAGGCGCGAATAAACCTTTATTAGATCACAGAGAAAAATAAGCAGTGACAGTTGTAAAAATATACAAAATAAGATAGAAGGAATACTTTGATGACACAACAGTTCAGCAAATATTTAACAGGAGTTAATAATAAAAAAAAATTACATGAGTAGGGAATACCCAGTGCAGACGTAAAAAAAATCATTTAATTCACATCCAAGGACTTAAAAAACCCTCAGTTTGCATCAAGAGATGAAAGACATTTGTCATTTAGGAGACACTTAGGAAGGAGAGTGCTTCAGCAGGCTGACACCTTCCCTCAATCACATCTGAGTCGCTCGTTCTAGACTTTTTGCAGCATCTTTTAGCTTTCCCACTAAGTCCTAAGAGATGAAATAGAGTCTTAGGATAAGCATATTTTTTAAAGGTCAGCTAGAAGAACAGAGTATTTTTTTTAAACAGAGACTCAAGTGAAACCAGCACCTTGTAGTACAAAGAAGTGTTGCAACTGATGAACAATGCAAGCAAATAATTAAATTAATAGCTCTGTATTTTATAACGCAGTCAGAAAAGTGGGAACTGAAGGAAAATACTTTTAAAAATGTATTTTCTCCTAAAATAGAGCATTATTATTTACACATAGATTTTATTGGTATTGCCACAATGGCTAATGATGGTATTTGCTTCCGGCTTTGAAGTACTACTTGGATTTCTAAAACACTGAAAATATTTTGAGTGCAATTTTGCACTAGGACTATTCTCCAGCCAAAGCACATCAGATTTCACTATGCCAGCAAACCGACTAGAAACACTCATTACTGACAAAAGGACAGCTTTTGAGACACACTCAAAAAGACAAGGTGTAAACCTTAAGTTTTAATATCTTGCTTTTCCTCTCACACCAAGCCCTCTTCCCGATCCTCCACAGTTTGGTCACTTCCAAGCATTACAATACCTCTATTGTTCAGTTACACATTTAAATCGCTAAACAAAGATCAACGTTTGTTTCAGGACATTTCTTACATGTCATTAACACCACTGAAGAGCCTTCAGTTCCTTTTCTATTTTTAATCATGACACTTTTAAATCACTGAACCAGCTTTAATCATTTCTCTAAAGCATGGGAAATCAGAGTTTCAGAAAATGATGAGTTTCCTCCCACATATACATATGGATTGCAGTTATGAAAACAGACAAAATATTTATGCACGTATGTAAAACACTCCCCACGCAACTAAATTCAGTTACTTTCCAACTTTATTTGAAAAGACAGTAAAAATACACTTGGATAACTTTTATGGAAAATTCTCTTACCTTCCCAGTACTGGATTTTTTTTTAAGTAATAGTGTATATGATTTAATTTTGATTAGCAATTTGTTAAAAACATGTACATCCACAACTGGGGCTAAGCACAGAAAGATGAAGGAAACAAGTACCTGTAATTGCTCCATTGTACAACTAAAACTAACATCTGGGTGTGATCCTGAATCACTGTTCTGAAGGGAAAAAAAAGCAAAGAAACAGCAATGTCTACTGTATTTAAAAATATCTTGAAATTGCATTTTTTCCTTTGAGGGTGCTGGGAGTACAGTACCTCTACATTTAAGGTCACCAAATAGGAAGGCTGGTAAGTTTTATGAAGTTGATTGTTCTAAATTAAAAACAAAAAACATATAAAAAAGACAGGTCTCAGCATTTAAACAGACTAAAGAAGCACTTGATCTGTTAAAATTACCTTGATCTGATATTCCAAGCGCCAAGACACATCAGTTACATGGAGAGGAGATCTGCCTATGCTGGAAGACACAACAATTACAAGTCCCCTATGCTAGAAGAAAAGGTCATTTTCTCAAGCTGTCCATCAATAAAGAACTTTTCATGATCCTGGTAATGCTTCTTGGGAAGTTCTAAAAGGTTATTTTAGAGTAGAATTGCAAAGAACTTTTCTAGAGTTTATTAAAAAATGCACTTTATATTTTAATGGAACAATATTACTTACTTTAATCACCTAAAGTATGCAGAAGTGTTTTCCAGGACAGTTTCAAACTAACTGTAAGTAAAACCATGTCTCTGCTGAATGATTGACCTACCTCCCCAACAGGATTTCCAATGCATCCTTGTTTTTCTGAAGCAAGAGAAAAAAAAATTACTAGGTTCAATAAATTCCTATGAAAGAAGAAAAAATAATATGCTAAAGTTGGTTTAAAAACCTGATATTCGGTGCAAAATTGTTCTATTCTCTCTTTATCCAGTTTGCAGTCTTCTAGGCACGTGCTACAGGGAAAAAGAATTTATTAGTTTTCTGTTAACATTACCTCAGCAGTACACTTTAAGTAACAACTGCTAGAAAAATGGTGCAGCTTCCAAGTATGAGTACCTTATAGCAGATATGTCAGCTTTCTGCTTCCCTGCCTCCAGAATACACGTTGCAGCCGCAGCATGGCAATGTTTTAACACTGTAGGGTCAATATCTTTCAGGTCTGGATCGTCTAAAATACATGAATTACTGATGACACACTTACTTGCCAAACCCCAGCAGACGGTACCAAAGGCTGCTGCTCGCCCTTTGAACGCTATCTTTCCCACAAAAACGTCAAAATGAAACACGTTTGGTGTTTCAGAGCGAGAGGACAGAGCAAGCAGGCAAGGTGTGAGGAGGCGGAGGAGAAGGTGAGGGGCTGAAGCACCGGCTGGGGCGAGCCGTACCAGGCGGGGCTGTGCGGCGCTGAGCGCCCCGCCGCCCCTACAGCTCCTTCCCGTTAAAAAAAAAAAAAAAAAAAGGGGGAAAAAAAAAAGAAAGAAGGAAAACCTCAATTTCCTCTGCGAGCCCCGTCCGCGATCCTCAGCAGCCTCTTAATGGCGAGAAGCGGGGCTCGGGCCACCGGCCGGGAGGGGCACCGGGATCGCCCGCCCGCCGTCCCGGCCCGGCACCGGCGGCTCGCTCCGTCCGCGGAGGCGGCGGCGGAGTCATTAACACCGCAAAATTAATTGCACGGCCGCGCACCCTCGGGCCGGGGCTGCCGTGGGACGCGTCCCCGCGCGAAAAGCCCGGCAGGGTGGCAGCGAGGGAACACCGCCCCCTTAGCCCGGCCCACCCCGCGGACACGAACGCGCGGGGACCCTTCCCGGCCCACCCTCCTTACTTCGGACAGCTCGGAGCTTTAACGGAGCGGGCGAGCATTAGCGATGACACCCCGCGCAGCGGCACCCGGGAGCCGCCCGCGGGCAGGAGCCGCCCCGCGGGTGGGCGCGGGCAGCGCCCGCTGCAGCGCGGACACGCGCGAACATCCGCGGGGGCGGACGGAGCCCCGCGCCCGCCTGCGCGCCCCGCGGAGCGGCGCGGCCCGCACCCGCCGCCGCGGCACGCCTTACCCAACGCGGCCTGCGGGTCATCCAGGAGGCTGCGGAAGGCGGCGCGGAGGAGGGCGGCGAACGGGCGGCGGGGGAAGCGGCGGGGGTCGCCCAGCAGCCGCCACCCGCCCTGCGCGTACGGCGACAGCTCCATTGTGGGCGCCGTGACCTTCGACACGCGCCCACGTGACGCGCGCGCAGCTGATCGCGGGCGCGAGGCGGGGCCGCCGCCGCCGCGGGGCGGGCGCGGGCGGGGCGCGAGGCGCCGGTGCCGGTGCGCGGCCGCGGAGCCCGCGCGGGGCGCCCCCCCCCCCGCTGCCCTGCCCCACCCGGCCCCGCCGCCGCCCTCTCCGCGCGTGTCCCCCTCGCTCCCCGCGCTCGGAGCGGGAGGTGGTGCCGTTTCCGTGGGAGATGGATGCGCCGCAAGGGCGTGTTTCGGCGGTGTAATTACCTCTCAGTGAGTCTTACAAGTGCTCGTAGCTCATGAAATCCCTAAAGCGCTTGTGTCTCAATAGATGTCTGACGTGCCTGTGTTGGTGTGAAGCTTTACAGCCCAAAAATGTCGTGCGGGCAATCTCGGGAACAGAGCCTTTCCCTCCGTTACAGGGAATCATAGAGCCCTTGAGGCTGGAAAAGGCGTTCGAAATCGCCAAGTCCATCCCTCGCCTGGATAGCCCCGTACCCACCCAAGCACAGCAGAGCGCCACAGTCTGCTTGGGGTTTTTGACATTTCCTGGGATGGCGACTCCATCACCTCCCTGGGGAGCCTGTTCCAATGCTTCACCACTCTTCCAGGAAAGAATGTTATTTTGCTTCTGAAACGTCTATGGGTGTCATCAGATAATCCCCCCCCCCTCTCCCCACGGTTATAGGTGTGTGTATCAAACCACGTTTTTACCTGTGGTTATGGCCAGCTGAAACGTGAACTTACTACTAAACTAATTCTTTTTTTCCTAAAGTAATTTTCTAGCCAGGATTGCTGTTGAATTTTGGCAAAAGGCTTTGTTCAATTTGATGTACAAAAAATAGTTACTGATAGACAAAACAGCCTTTTGTGGTGATTTAGGAAAGGTGTACAACTGCTGTCTGAAAACATTTCCATGAAAATCAAATAAATCCTTCACAGGGTATTAATCTCTTATGTTAGCATTTTATTCTTTAAGTACTGAAACATTGCCATAATCCTCAAAAATACTAAAGTTTACTTAAGTAACTTAAAAGTAAACAATGAAATATTGTGTGGTTATATCTCAGCCAAGGACCAAATTAGTACTGATGTAATCAAAAAAGTAAAGGCCTTAGTGTGTTACATGAATCATTAATCATCACGTATATGACCTTTGGAGTTTATGTACAGAAAATGTTTTAGATCTTAGTTTTTTTCTTTGTGTGTGTCTATTCTGCATAGTCAAGAATGTTACTGTGTTACTTGGCATTCTTTATAGAACAAACCTTTCTGCTGGACATTTCTTAAAGGGAAATGCAATGCTGAAAGCTACTCAGCCTAAAAAAATATGAGGAAAAGCTAAAGGCCTTTGCCAGATTCATTATTCTAAAATAATATCTATACAATGTCAAAATGAACAAAAAAATTAATTTCTTCTGAACTTTCATGGTGATCGACTGGTAGCTAATTTAACCAAAAAGCTGTGTGGAATTTGTATCCATCACTCTCACTAATTACAACCCGCCATCTAAATGCTTGGTCCAGCTTTGGAGGCCAGCTCCAGCTTTGTCCTAGCACAGATGGTAAGATTAGACTTCATCACATCTCACCACAACACCTTTTTGTGTTTATTTGAATTATGCTGCATTTGAGATCATCCATCAACTCATTTTCTTTTTAATTTTTTTGTAATTTTAATATTTTAGTGATATCAATTAATTAACATTTTTGGCAAACCCAGCCAGTGCTTGCATCTCCTTCAGTATGGATGCAGGCTATCAAAAGATTCTGCCTCCAGTTTCCTGCCTCCCGTGAGTTGTCTGACCACTGTGCTATAAAAACACACATTTATATACCGAGGTCA
This sequence comes from Emberiza elegans, assembly GCA_024865655.1. Taxonomy (NCBI): domain Eukaryota; kingdom Metazoa; phylum Chordata; class Aves; order Passeriformes; family Fringillidae; genus Emberiza; species Emberiza elegans. The sequence goes on from JALJVW010000206.1 coordinate 22,274,299, forward strand.
TAATTGTGCCCAAATTAAGGTAAAGAGGAAAATCATACTGGCTGCAGGATCAGGCTGTCAGTTCTAACTCTCCTGTACAATATTAGGCCTCATGATGCTGTGCAGAATGAACATGGAATGTTTTGGAATACGATCTGAAATGCTATTTCTGGCCTGATACATCAAAATTAATACCACTGAATCGAAAAACTGCAAGCTTCAGAGTCTGGCAGACAGAAGCCCCAGTCTTTTTTTTTTTTTTTTTTTTCCTCCAGAAACAAGAAAGTGGTGGTGACAGGCAGGTGGGCTGACAAAATAAGGCTTTCTCTCTTTTTTTGGGATGGGTGTCAAATATAGACATGATACCTAAGAAAAGCCAGCATAAAATGGAGGAGCAGAAAAATCATAACATGGAGGAGAGGACAGAGTTCTGAGCAGTAGAATTACAAAGGTAAAGAGACCAGGGCTTTAAAAAGGGTTGTCACCTAAAATATATTAAAATGAACATGCAGGGTACGAGTGGACATTACAGCAATTTCTTCTTCAACATCCCATTATCATTTATAGCATATTGAAATCTATAAATTAACATCTAGCTTTAAAGGCGAAACAACTGCTCAAGAGTCATTGTAAGATTATGTAGTACATGTAACTCTCATCACAATTTCATCACAAAATTTATATTATCAAGTCCTCTGCCCAGTCTCTCAGCTTGTCATTTTTTCTTTCTTTTTCCCCCCCAAGAAAGTCATGAGATGGATTCAGATGGGAAGATTGTGCTGAGGTTTTACTAATTGTTCAGAGCATATACACATTTTAAAGAGCTGTTATTTAAAATTTCCTAGAGAAATCTAACCTGTAGATTGAATAAAGAAATTATGAAGGAAATGCATAAATATTGAATAATAATTATTCAGGGAAACAGACTACCTCAGCCCATGCCAGACAGTAATTTTTACAGCTTGAGCTTTGTTACTTAGAGCCAAATAATTAAAATAGAACAAAATGAAGGGAAATCATTAACGTGATTCCTCTCCAGAGGACTAATTCATAAAATTTAAACATTGGCATAAGTATTTCTGAAAAGTCTCAGATTAACATTTTTTGATCTGTGTATTGCTCTTCAGTTAAGAGACAGTAACATAAGATGATATTCTAACACCCATTTGCTGCCAAATTATTACTGAATTCCAGGAGTTTCTTCCACACATTAATGGAATGCCCCTTGAATTTTCTTTTGAGTCAGTATCAAGCCTTCTTTATTATAAAATATATTTTTCTGAATAAAATATTTTAAGCAGCTCAAAACAGTAAAAACAAGTCAGTATTTTCTACCAAAATTATTTCTTGCTGGATTAATATCTTTAGAGACAGCATGATATCCAGATACTAGTAACTGACACGATCAGAGGAATAAAGAAAAGGAGTCTGCATATGCCAGAAAGTCCAGGGAAATTTCTCTCATAATCACAGGCACAAAGGTGCAGTATATTAAATAAAGTACTGCCTTGAACCAGGCAATTATGTGAATTATTTAATTGGTATGATTATTGTAGGCAGTCCTCATATTGCTGAAAATGCAGTACTTGTCACATATTAAAAAGAAAATATTTGCTTTCAGAAATTTTTGGTATGTATTAATTTCAATAAATGCATTGTTTGTCTAGACACAAGGACTATTCAATAAAACATGCTTTGTTTGCTTACAAATAGTTCAGATTAACAGTTAAGGAACTTATCTTTTTATTTAAATATGTGAAAGCACTTGATTTATTTCAGTAAGGTAAAACCTCTAGTGGTTGAATACATTTTTTACCAGCTATTTAATATTTTTTTGTCTATTTAACATGAAAACCATTTTTTCTACTAGGTAGTATTTTTGGAGTTGAATGAGATTAATTTATTAAAAAATAAGGAGGTCTTATCTATTTACCTTTTGATTATCTTTATTCAACTTGCTTTTATCTTGTATTTGTCAAAACTTAAAGTCTTCTGATTTTCCCTTCATACATGAAAAAAGCCAGATATTCCTAGGCTGTAGGGAAAAAAGGAAAAAAATCTAGAGCTTTCACATTTTAATTTTACTTTTAAGCTATTGATATTTCAGTACTTATTTAAATACTCAGGAATAGAGACAACCAGAGAAGTACGACTGCTTAAAACATTGGAATTCCTCTGATTTCTTTCAATTCAGGAAAATCCTAGATATTATAAAAGTTCCATTACCCCCTTATTTTATCAAAACACAAATCAAAATTCTAAAAATTTATTTGAATTCGTATTTTATAATTTCTTGCCAAATAAAAAAAACCCCACAGGGGTAATTTGCATACTTTATGTCCAAGATCATGCAAAAAACTCAGTAATGAAAGAATGTAAAAATCTGTGGATGTGAGCCAGAGTCACCGTGATGTACTAGACAGTACATCCTCCAGGACAGCAGCCTTGTTGTTTGATGTGTTTTGACTTATTTTGAAGTCATTCTAATTAAATAAAAGTCCTGTATTTACTGAATTTTCAGTCGTTCTCTTGGTTTCTTTTTCTTTCACAGACAAATAAAGCTATGTAGCTCATAGTGTGTTTGCTCTTTATTAGGATAAAACTCTGATGCCTTTGATTAAATTCGTGGAGGTTTACAAATGAGGCCTACATAGAGCATGCTGCTTTTAATGTCAGATGGAGAAATGCAAACATTCCTGCTGCTTTACTGGAATTACTGTTGTAATTCCACCTCTAGTCCTGTGTCACAGATGAACAGTTTGTCATCTTCACAAAAATACTAGGAACTGCTTTTTAGTTATTATATTGGTATTCTGTCATTGTAAGCAACACTTACTGGAAGCAGATCTTGAATGGCAATTTTTGCTCCTTTTCAAAAGATCTGACATAATTTACAGATGCTTCAAAGTTGAGGCAGCTCTCAGATACAGATGCCACACATTGTACTCAAAGTTCTTTATTTCTAGCTTTATTTTGTAAATTTATTGAGAAAAGTCTAATCTGTATGTGAATTTTTGCAGTAAACCAAATATAATTGAAATTTGTTAACGTTTAAAGTAAGGCTTTTTACATGTTTATACATGTGATGGTAAGATTGTAGCCTTGCTGGTGGAAACCTGTAAGGAGGATATTATGTTTTATTGTCAAGAAGCATTCACAGTCTGTCACATTAGTGCTAGAGATGTGTGTAGAAGAGTAATTACTATAAGCTGACATGCAGGAAATGTAAGTAAAAATAGATAAACCTCACAGGAAAATTAAGCTGTGGAGCTCAGGTACTGTTTGTCTCCAGATGTTTAATGTCACGACACTAAAATGTTATTTAGCATAGCACCTAATTTTGGTATGTAAAATAATTTTGTATTTATATAACAAACAGAAATGTGATTTTCTTAGCTCTCCACTTAGTTTCCTATCAAATTAGATAAAAGTAGAAATACAGACAGTGAGTTATTATTAATCCAGTATTTAGAGATACATCATACATTTTAAATTCTCTTTATACAGTTCCACAGTATCAAGCAGCAAAAGTATCTAATTCTGCTAATGTAATAAACAGTTTTTGTTAAAAAAACCCTTGTTGAAACAGATGTTGTAATATTGCAGCAAGAACAAGCAATATGTGGCATTTTTTGCTAGAATTTGACCTGCTGTTTCATGAAAGTGTTTGATTCTGGTCATAAAGCAAGGCATGCATGCCAAAATGATAGATGCCTTAAAAGAAGCTTTGATAAATAAAGTTCTGCAGCCCTTGGCATTCACAGTTTCCTTTTGGCAACAGTGAGGAACGGCTGAGTAATAGTTAGGAAACTGACTTACTTAAAATGGTTTGTTACATCTAAATATATTAGGGCTAGATCTGCAGCTAGTGTGAATCAGCATATCTGCCTTCAAATTACTTCTATTGCATTGTGTCAGCAGAGAATCTGGCCCATATCCATTATCTAGAGGGAATATCAACTACTACAAAGCATACTTATCTAACCAAAAGCAAACGTAGTGTACGTAGCTCATTGATGTTTCTTGTAACACTTATGTTAACCTTTATAGTGTGATAAAAATCTGGCACAGTTATGTATGGTTGCAAAGGATCTTGCTTTGATAATATCAACAATTATAAATTAGCACTATTGCTTTTAATGCTGCTTCAAATTACATTGATAAAAGCTTAACTTGATATTGATGAGAGGACTAGTAATTTAGGATCTTGCTGTTGCTCTAATTAACTTTACTGGGAGCAGAATGAGGCCTCTCCTCTGAAACAGATCTGCCTATCAAAGTAGTATGATGTGGTTTGGGTTTTTTCCCTTTTAAATTTTTTAAAAAATATTTGTAGTGTGTTTTTTGTGTTCTCTTGCTGCACATATTTTGTATCTTGTAACAGCCACATTTTACAGAACTAAGTTTAGAATCCTGGCTTTTATGTATAAACAAATGTGTTATTCAACTCAGTAAAATCAGCAAGAGTGAATTCAGATATAGATGCATCTGCAGAGTTCCAAGTTAAAAGTTCTAGTTGAAATTATGACCCTGTGAGACCCAGAATAACACAACAAACCCTGTTTTGTTCTACAATTCTTTGGCTCAATTAATGAAAATTTAGTAGTTATCAGAATTTTGAGCAGTAAACACTGGGTCTAAAGAAGTATCTCAGTCAGTGGATGTGATGCTACAACCATTAAACCTGTTCAGCAGATGCTCCAGCAATAACTAATGGGCTGTTTGAAGCATTGAAGTGCGTGGAATTTTACACATGCTGAATTGTCTGCATCATTTACACGACATCAAGTTTACCTCAGGCTGTGGAAATAGTTTTGCTCTTAAAAATACAGTTGTGGTTTCTGCTTGTTTTAAATAGCAAATGACATTATGATCACTCTGAGAAAACAAAGGTGAATGCTTTGGTGACTCTAAATTTATTGTACTGGCAACACCACTGAAAACTATGAGTGTCCATGTTCTCTCTGTTTCATGCAAGATTTATTTGTTGTGAGAGAAAACCCTGATGGTTGGTTACTGAATTAGGTCAATAAGCAGTAGGATAGTGATAGGGGAGATTCTATTGCTCTTGGGGATTTAGGCTTCCTAGCACGACATTTAAATCAATAGGAATCATCAGCTACCCTAATCTGCCCATACCAAATAGCACTGGGCCTAAGGTGGTGGAGAAAAATTGGAAGAGACCCTGAGAAATTGCTTTCTTTTCCTTGGAAAAATTAATGACATGTATTGTGTAGGTTCTTATAAAGATTTTTATCATCTTTTCTGTTCTGCAATTTTATTAAAATACAATTTTATTAAAAACACAATGTAATTTCTAAAGATAATACTAATTATAATAATAATCACTTGTTATTTATGCAGTCATAGAATTCAACTATTTTTGCAAATCCATCAGTAACCTGTCAAAATGTAGAGAAGGAAGCGGCACAAGGCAAGAAATTCCAATTACAGTATAAACAAAATGTTAAGATGCTGTCTTGCAGCTGCTGGTAGTAGTTAATACAGTGCTGATACTGTTAAAACGACAACAGAAAGACAGAGTTAAAATTATACAGATATGTACAATCAATATGAAGAAATTTAAGAAGCCTCTATTTCATAGGTTAAATAACACTTATTCAGTAATAATTCAAATTACTGATGATAAAAACCAGAACTATATAAGTCCATCAATGACTTCAGTGATAAATCTGTGTTGTTTTTATATCCTATGCTTTCGCTGAGTATTCTATTTCACAGGAATTTGAGGTGAATGAATACTGCCATAGCAGCTCTTAGAAATCTGAGAAACAATGTTTTTCTAAAGGCAAATTGATTTTCTTAATTTCTTAGTACGGTCAAATATAATTTAATTTTGGTTAATTTTCTATATAAAATCCTGAATTACATTTGTTATCCGGGTGGTAACAATTTTAGATAATGTATTATCAACAGTGCATCACTGGAAAAACCTCTTCCCTCCTCTTGCCTTATGCTTACTATAAAACATAAGTAAACCTTTAATTTGTTTCTATGATTATATTTATTAAAAGGATCTTTGCAGACCAAAGACTGTATCTTAGACCAGCTTTCAAAATAAGCATTAGAAGCTGCCTTGAATTGCACCGCGTGCTCACCCAGGAACATGTTAGCCTTGCAGAGCTACGTCAGCTGGTGGCAGATACTCACTGACGGCGTCACTCTGCCTCTGCCAGCCAGGACGTCTGCTTGCAGCACCTACATGGGATGTGTGTTTGTTCAGGCAAATGTTGTTGCCATTATACCATTTTTACAGCAATAAAGTTCCATTGAGGCCAATTAGGAACTACTAGAGTGGAGACGGAGCAACAAATTTCAAAATTTGATCCATCATTTCTTGGCTGTCAAACCCCGTGCCCATCTGCTCACATGGCAAGCAGCCCACTTGCAAGTGAGCCGGACCTTCCCTCTAAGAAATGAGTGACAGGGAAGAACAGTTTAGTTGGTCTCTAACAATGAAACCATTTTTTTTTCCTGCAGGAAGTGTGGTCCAGTATCCATGAAAGCTGGACAGCATTTGTCTTCTTTCACCTAACTGTATTTTTTTGACATGTACGTTGTTAGAAATGGTTAAGCAATAGAAGAAAGAGAATCAGGGGCTTACTGGTACTGCTTGCTGCCAAAAAGACAGGTTGTATTGGAACAGGTGCTTTGAAAATCTGTGAAAGCCAGCTGAAAGGTGTCAAAATGTGCATAACATGAACCAACAGTTCACAGACATTTTGTGTGAATTTGGTGTTGTATCAGGAAAGTTTAGAAGGAACCCTCAGCAGAGATTATCTGCCTTAGGAACAGCCAGCCAGATTAACAGGCAGACCCTTGTCTGCTCGATCACAGCGTGCATGATGCTCTCATGCAGGAGGGAAGACAAAGAAAAGAAAAAAGATTTCTTTCTGTTACATTTATATACTTCATTATCTTGGAATCATCAAATCAGGAAAAAAAAATATAACAATCTCTTCCTAAAATATGTAAAAATTATCATCTAGCCTAAGAATAAAAGTAGATCAATTGAGACTCCATACGCTGCATTTGGGTGAGTGTTTAACTGCAGAGTGTGTGCAGGTAAAAGAAAGTAGAATGTGTGATCCTTTTTTATCCTACCAGTCAAACTAATGCCTGTGAGCCACACTTGTCCCTTGACCTTGTTAAATGTGGCCCACGTGTTGGAGGGAGTACAAGAAACTTTTCTGACACATTCCCTTCCCACATGTTTTTCCTGCAGTGTGCTACTGTAGATAGTTCTAAAACACATGGGACTACAAGTGGGTTCCCCATGTGCATTTAAAACCTGACAGAGCTACAACAGCCAAAACCACATGGGGATGGAAAAGGAGCATCGGGAAAAAAAAGCTTTTAACTATTTGTGTTCATGTTCTTCATGTGCTCAGAGAACACATGGGAGTGCAAGAGCAAGACAAAAAAGACAAGGGAGAGCAAGAGAAGAAAGGAAGAGGAAGAAAGAAACAGACAAGCAAATAAAAAGGAACAAAGCAAGATGGCATTGAAAAGGAAAAGGAGAAAAGACTAGTGAGAAAGGAGAAGGCATTGGAGGAAATGACAGGAACTGACAGGGAAAAAAATCATAGAGAAAATAATTTCACCGCTTGAAAGGATGAAACCAAATAAGCTTGCCCGTGCTTTTCATTTCAGCTTTATAGTTTGTGTGCATGTTTAGTTTTAACAAATGGAAGAAGAGGCATCCTGTGCACATTCCCCATGTCATCCCTCCCTTCATTTTGCCTCCCAATGCTGCATCTTTGTTTCTGCTTTTGCTTTCTGTCTCGTTCTGTCTCTTGCTTACCCCTCCCCTTTTTGTCTTCTCTGCCTCTCACAGGCAGTGAATGAGACGTAGCATATCATTGTATTACCAGGGCCAGGTTTTTCCTGAACTTGCCTTAAAACTGGAATGCCAGTGTGTTGTTATTCTTTCAGCCTCCCCCCCCCGCCCCAGACTCAGTGGAGACAGCCTGAAATCCTCAACAGAAACCCAAGTGAGCATAGGAGTGAAATGTGACTTTTGCTCCCTGTCAGTTATGGGATATGGTCATAGTCTTGATTTCAAGGAGCTTTACAAGAAGTCAGTGCTGAGAAATTTTTCACTTTCTTGCTGAAGTCAAAGAGGAATAAATAAACTATCTCCCATCTTCCTCTCTCGTGCTCGTGGACACACATCTGCATGTGCAGCCTCTCCTCTGGATGTCTAAAGGTGTACTACTCTCTGTGTGCTCCACTTACCCTGTTAGCTGTCTTTGGGAAAGACAGTTTTGTGTATTACATAGTAAATCTAAGTACTCTCACAGAAATATATAAATATTATGTTATCTAATATGATGCATTTGGTTTCATTTGAATTGGAACAAAAATTAAATAGCATTGCATCAATTTTTTATTATATTATCATTGGCTAGCCTTTTGTGTCATCTCAGAATTTTTTCTTTGATTTGGGGAAGAAGATGATGCTGAGATTTGGCATTGCATTTAGATTTATGATTTTTATCTTTATAAGCAAAGGAAGAGTTTTTAAATAAACATGCACTGTGGTTTTGTCCCCACTTTCTTTGGATTTTACACTCTATTTTTCTGTTTCTGGTTGTTGACCCTTTTTAGCTATATGCCAGGATCTCAATGTTTCCAAGCTAAAACCAGGAGCTCAGGAGGATGAGCAGCTTTCAGCAAATGGTCAACAGCTCTCAGGGTGCAATTCTAAAGGTCATTTGTTATCACATCTGTTCCTGTCAAGGCTCCTCTCTGAGGCAAAGCCCATCTGAGAGGCTGGAAACCCTGGGAGGTTCTATGGTAGGATTTTCTCTCTCATGCTGTATGATAAGACTGAAAAGAGTGCATTCATCTGTGGAGTTCTCCCAGTGTCAGGGAAAGCTGTCAGAAACCCTTTCCCCCTGCCCTGTTTCACTGTGACCTTCATTTCCCAGCCAGTGGCCTGAGCCTAAGTGCAAAACCCTCCCAGTCAATATTAGGATTTGTCTGATTTCCCCTGGTTCTCTTAAGGCAGAGTAAAACTGGAAACCACCAATTGGCAGAAAGTCCAAGATTTTTTGGATGTGGCTGTGAGGAATGAGAGTCAGGGGAGAGGGGGAGAATGCTGGCATTGAATGAGTAGCCCAGGATGAGTGCTGGGATAGCTTTGCTGGCATTGGAACTTCTCAGTGCTGGAAGTTGTTCGCTGCATGGAAGTTACAGAGCTGGTTGGGCTAGGCAAGCCATGCTGCTCAGGCTTGGGGGTAGAGTCCTGCTCTGTGCTTCCCACCATCCACTCGCATCACTAGGATCACTGTGCTGCATCGTACTAGAAAAATGCCACAAGTATTTTGTACATAGAATTGGGGACCACCATGCATTTTATGGCAGTAACCCAATTATTTAAGCTGAGATATTATCGTGATAGTGTAGTACTAAAAAAAAAACAAACAAAAAAACAAAACAAAAAAACAAGAGGCAGAATTTAGAATATCCTATTTAGAATATCCTGTATTATCTAGGGGAATTCCTGTATTATTCTAGTAGCATATCCTCTATTATCTGGGCTGTTATCTAGTCCAATGTTTTAACAATATGTGAATGTACTAAAATACCTGATTAACTGAAGCAGTGTTCTTGTATTGGGTAGGTAATATCAGGTAGGTTTTAAAATGTAAGCACATTCCAGGGTACTTGTTCACTTCTTCTGTTATTTACAGGGCTGTATTAGACTAATATTATCAGGCAAAGTTTCTCCTAGCACAATCTGATAATGCCCTGTTGGGATCTATGTCGGTGTCCCATTTATTGGCTGGACTGCTTTAAATAACTAAACTATTCTATGTCTCTGTTCATATTTTGGAGAACAAATTGTTTCTGCAAATTAAAGGAAGTGAAGATATAGTAGCTTAGAGCATAACCCTTAAGCATAAATAAATTCAGACAGATTCTTTGCACATTCTGAAATTTCAGTAAATTTTTAATGTCTCTATTGCTCTATTGAGGTAAACAAGTTAGGTGACAGTGGTACTTTGTGGGAGAGGCTTTTGTCCTTGTTTACAATGAGGAGGTATTCCAGAACTGTTCCACATTGTATCTTACATAGCAGACAGAGGATAAAAAATGGTGTGTTCTGCATCTGTCACTATTCTGCATCTGTCACTCAAAGAAAATTCCCCTTTCCCTTTTTGGGAAAGTTGCCTAAGGATGATGAGATATGACTGATAGCAATTATCCATATTTAGGCAACTAGAAGATTGTGACAGCATTAGCTAGAGTAAGGGAATGCAGACAAAGTCAAAACATCTGTTATGGTAACTTTAACTTACCCTGTTATTTCTAGTTGTTGGGGTGTCATAGCTTAGATTCCTACATCATCTTGCCATAAAAGTATACATCTAGCTTTGAAATTCAGCTCTAACTTTAAATTATTTGCTTTACACTTCATATAATACAATTAATAGTCTGAAACTCAGCAGTTGATCTTTGTGTTTGGTTTGCTTGGACAGGTTTTTGAAGTGAGAGGGCTGTGGGGGGTTTCTTTGAGAAGATGCTAGAAGCTTTCTCCATGTCCAAGAGAACCAATGCCAGCCAGCTCCAAAGCAGACTTGCCACTGGCCAGGGCCAAGCCCATGGGTGATGGTGGCAGAGCCTCTGGGATAACATACTTAAGAAGGGGAAGAAATCTGTGCAACTTCATGTGGAGAGAGGAGTGGAATATGTGAGAGAAACAACTCTGCAGACACCACGCTCAGTGAAGAAAGAAGGTGGAGAAGGAGCTCCAGCTGTGCGAGCAGAGATTGCCTGGGAGTCTGTGGTGAAGCGCTCCAAGGTGGAGCAGAGATCCACATGCAGCCCACAGAGCTCCCTGTGCTGGAGCAGGTGAGTGCCCAAAGGGGGCTGTGACCTTCTCAGATGCCCAGGCTGGAGCAGGCTCCTGGCAGGACCTGTGACCCTGTGAGAGAGAGCTCCACACTGGAACAGGCTCCTGGCAGGACCTGTGACCCTGTGAGAGACCCACACTGGACCCTGTGTGACCCTGTGAGAGAGAGCTCCACAGGCTGGGACCTGTGACCCTGTGAGAGAGAGCTCCACACTGGAGCAGGCTCCTGGCAGGACCTGTGACCCTGTGAGAGAGAGCTCCACACTGGAGCAGGCTCCTGGCAGGACCTGTGACCCTGTGAGGGAGAGCTCCATGCTGGAGCAGGCTCCTGGCAGGATCTGTGACCCTGTGAGAGAGAGCTCCATGCTGGAGCAGGCTCCTGGAAGGATCTGTGACCCTGTGAGAGAGAGCTCCACACTGGAGGCTCCTGGCAGGCCCCTGCTGGAGGATCTGTGACCCTGTGACCCTGTGAGAGAGAGCTCCACACTGGAGCAGGTTTGGAAGGACCTGTGACCCTGTGAGGACCTGTGACCCTGTGACCCTGTGAGAGAGAGCTCCACACTGGAGCAGGCTCCTGGCAGGACCTGTGACCCTGTGAGAGAGAGCTCCACACTGGAGCAGGCTCCTGGCAGGACCTGTGACCCTGTGAGAGAGAGCTCCATGCTGGAGCAGGCTCCTGGCAGGACCTGTGACCCTGTGAGAGAGAGCTCCACACTGGAGCAGGCTCCTGGCAGGATCTGTGACCCTGTGAGAGAGCTCCATGCTGGAGCAGGCTCCTGGCAGGACCTGTGACCCTGGGAGAGAGAGCTCCACACTGGAGCAGGCTCCTGGCAGGATCTGTGACCCTGTGGACCTGTGACCCTGTGAGAGAGAGCTCCACACTGGAGCAGGCTCCTGGCAGGATCTGTGACCCTGTGAGAGAGAGCTCCATGCTGGAGCAGGCTCCTGGCAGGACCTGTGACCCTGTGAGAGAGAGCTCCACACTGGAGCAGGCTCCTGGCAGGACCTGTGACCCTGTGAGAGAGAGCTCCACACTGGAGCAGGCTCCTGGCAGGACCTGTGACCCTGGAGCAGGCTCCTGGCAGACCCCAGACCTGTGACCCTGAGATGAGAGCTCCACCTGTGACTGGAGCAGGCTCCTGGCAGGATCTGTGACCCTGTGAGAGAGCTCCATGCTGGAGCTCCTCAGGACCTGTGACCCTGTGAGACCTCCATGCTGGGCACTGGAGCAGGCTCCTGGCAGGACCTGTGACCCTGTGAGAGAGAGCTCCATGCTGGAGCAGGCTCCTGGCAGGACCTGTGAGCCCAGGGGTGTCCACACTGGAGCAGCTGGTTCCTGAAGGGTGGTGCCTTGTGGAAGGGGCCCCTGCTCGAGATGCTTGGGAAGAACTGCAGCCCGTGAGAAAGACTTATGCTGGAGAATGTTAAGGACTGTCTCCCCCAGGAGGAACCCCATGCTGGAGCAGGGAAGGAGTGTGAGTTCTCCTCCTGAGGAGAAAGGACCAGCAAAGAAAATGTGATGAATTGACCACAGCCTCCATTCTCTATGCCCCTGTGCAGGGGGGAGGAGGTAGAGAAAATGGAGAATGAAGTTGAGCCTGGGAAGAAGGAAAGGGTGGGGAGAACATATTTTACAATTTAGCTTTTATTTTCTCATTACCCTGCTCTGACTTGCTTGGTAATAAATTAAACTAATTTCCCCAGGTTAAGTCAGTTTTGCCCATGATGGTAGCTGGTGACTGGTCCCTCCATGTCCTTATCTCAATCCATGAACATTTTGTTTTATTCCCCTCCCCTGTCCAGCTGAGGAAGAGCGATAGAGTGGGTGGGCGCCTGGCATCCAGCCAGGGTCAACCCACTACAATCTTTAGACACTAATTGTACGAGTAAGAGATCTTCTACTTGATAGATTGCAAAGTGTGTTGGATTTTATCCCTGATTATGATAATAATTTGATTTGCCTCAACATAGCTATTAAATAGTTACAGAGAGATTGATTGTAGTGTTATGAAAGATTTCACATTTAATGGTTTTATGAGAGAGATTCAGAATATAAACAGGTTTCATGACTGTTCTTAACTGGAATAGCTGAATATATACCCTTCCATCTCTACAACACTCAGCTTGCCATGGAAATTTTTGGCAGAATAGCGATTTCTTTGATTTTCCAGCCCTTCTTATCACAACATGTTGCTGTATTGCTAGGACTATAACAATGAGGACATGGTTATATAAACCAGAGGAGACAAATGCCCAGAATAAAGCACTATAATAAATGAAAAAAAGGTGTAATGTGTTATGAGCCTGATCCTGTTGCATGATAGATCTCAGCCAGAAGATTTCACTCTGTAAAGTTCAGAGAGGATCAGTCCCATGATGTCTGCTAGGAAATGTGGGCATTAATTCTGATTCTGCCTCTTTTACCAGTCACTCCACTAATTAGCAGCAAGACTTGGTAACTTGTAGCTGCTGTGTAGCTTGAACATAGGAGCATCTGCAGTGTCTGTGCATGGGCTGCCAAGTCCCTTTGCACGTCCTCTGTTCATTCACGGTGCCTGCTAGAATAACATGTTATGATACTGGACTTCCAAAGAATATATTAACTTCCTGACTCTCTATAGTAATACCCTACAGCTGGTTCAAATAAACATTCCGAGCCAGTGCATTTTTCATCTTGAAAAACACAGCAATCCCAAAGAAGTTTTGTATTTATTCAATGCTTACTGTCATTGCCTTTGACACCGAGAACAAAATTAATAGTTAAAAAAATTGGAGTTACTCTCTAGGCCTTTGCATTGATTCTCTTTTGTTGTTCTTCATTTATTTTGTTGACCATTGCCATCAAAAAGAGAGGAAAAACTGCTCATGGCATTAATTTTCTTGAGTTATTTCACTGTTCTGTCTCACTAAAACTTTATTGTGTTTTTTTTATACTTTGAATAAAATGTAACTATTTTTATCTGAACCAGAATCCATTTAAAGAATTCAGATTGCTCTTGATTTCACCTACTTTTTGTGAAATTTCACTGACATTGATACAGAAACCAGGTAATTAATATGTTTATGTTAAACTTTTGCATACCATTAAAAATATGTTCATCTGTTTCTTTAATGATTCCATTGTCAGTTCATCTATTAAGGCTTTTATTAAAAAAGCTGTTGAAACATGACAGAACCATAGGCAAAGTCATCATGTCAACAATGGATATTTTGGCTGGATAAGGACTGTGGGTTTGGTCATATTTGATTACATGATTTTTGCAGTTAAATTGTTGTAGATGCACTGGCTTTTGGCTTCAGAAAGAGTACACATGACTAAATAAAGAAAGATTTTGCTCCAAATGTTGTTCATCCACAATATACTAATTCCCACCAGAGAAAATGAAATATATCACAGCCTACAGATCTCCTATTTCTATTTCATACTGCCATTTATTAAGTAATTTCCTCAAGAAAATGCTTCAATGAGCCAGGCTTCTGAGTTGGTTTCTTGTAATCTAAGCTACAATTGTAGAAAAATGTATGGATAGAATTATGGAAAATACTGTGCATGTCCATCCTTTTCTGAATAAAAAAATTTATATTTCCAGTAAGTTGTGAAACAATCAGAGTTATTCAAATCCATGTGATACCCAGTCTTAAGAAGTTTTCAAAAACTGGACATTAGTGTTGATCTCTCATCCAAATGGCAGCCATGTAAGTGGGAATATGTCCCTGATTTCAATGGGAGCAGGACTGGGTGTTAGTTTCTCATTGTTATACAACACATGAAGAAGGCAATTGTGTATGCAAGACTTACAGTGATGTCAGATCTACATTTTTATATGGTTTGTTACAGTCTGTGAATAACTGGACTGTATGGATATAAATCTGTCTTTGATTAAGATAGATTATTCTGGTGTCCTGTTATAAGATTATTTTACATTAACGGAGTTATCATTGACAAGTACAGAATCATTCTGATTTATAGAACATTCTGAAAAATGTACACATCTGTGAAAAATGCCAACTTATGTCTGGAATTAAGGGTTAGATGCATGTTCTTTTTATTCTGCCTTTGCAGAAAGAAAAAATATTTGCCTGTTACTGGTTCACATAGTCAACGTAAATTTGCTTTTCTCAGACATCTTTACAGAATTTACAGATAAGGTTTTACGACTGGAAGCAAGGGAGTATTGTAAAACTGCAGTATTAGACAAAGTACATAAGAACATTCTGAACCCCCAAATGCTATATTAAGGTCACACACGTTTTAAATTAGGACCCTCTGTTCTCACTCATAAATGTCTCAAACTTTCAACTTCTGATCTGAAACTTTTGGTGGCTGAATATTGTAACAGTAGCCACTGGAATTAGTAGATACTGACCCTTGTGCCATATGACAGGCTGTAGGTAATTGTTCATGACCCTGGCCAGGTTCATGTGACTGAAGCAAAGAAACTAAAGTTAGCCTGTCACTGGAGCTCCTGCAGGCTGGAACTTTATAATGCAGGTAAAGATGATTGGGTTTTGAGTTAGTCTCTCAATATAAAATACACTTACATCAGGAATATTATTAGATTTATATAAACTTCTTCCCATTCACATGACATCAATCATATTCATAAGCATGAGGAGAGCAAAACATAGCTCAGTCACACTGGCTTCAAATGTGTGGTTGTTACCAGTGAATGCCTGAGCATTTCTCTTTTATGTTTTCAGCTCAGATTTTTTAAAATTATTTTTGGTATTGTTTCTTTGTTGTTTTTCTTTTGTTCTTACTATCTGCAAGACATGTTACATGACAAGTACTGAGCATCTATTTATGTGGAGCATTCTAGGAATGGAGAGTTATAAATATGTATGTCTGATGATAATATGGAACTCTGACAAAGATACTCCTGCCTGTGTTTTTTGGAATTGACAATACAAAGCTGTGGTTTATTGAATAATGATAAAAATAACATTCTAAAAATGTACTAGTTACTGAAAAAGTCAAAAATACAAAAATGTTTTTAGTCCCAGGTAGAAAAGCTCCTCATTGAAATACTTGCAGAAAAATATTCCTGCATCTCCCTATCCCTCAAGATCCGTTTTCTGCAAAGCTCTTTAAGTGTGAGAGAGGATAGAGTTTCCCAACAGTTTATTGCTAGATTTACAGTGCTGGCGACAAAGCCATTCTTAAAAAATGGGATAGACTTCTCCCAGGAATTGTTCTCTGGTTGGGTTAATGGATTTTATGGGCCAGACTATGCCTGTGACTACTCCTTAGCCAGTAACACTGCAGAAAATGCACGTGTGATCCAGTCTGGTGAGAGAGAGCTTCTGGGAGCTCAGCACCCTGACCCTCCGCATAACCCCTGCAAAGGAGCAGGAACACGCCGGGGTTGTGCCTCTGCTTCTCCAGTGACACAGCAGCAGCAAGAACAGCCTTCCCAAAGCCAACCATGTCCCTGCATTGAGCTGATTATAGAAAGATTGACCCTCTTGCAATTACCCCAACTTGTGTAGTTTGAAACAGCCATCATCAAGATGCTCGTGGAAGGCTAATTGTTCAGCAGCATGCTTTGATTTTATTGATTAGACTTTATGAGGTTATCCATTGTCCCTTACATGGCATGTTAGCTGAAATTGGCAGGTTGTAAAACCAACATTTTGGAACTCATATTTATCTGTTATTTTAAATAGTTTTTAGAAGACTTCCGCTATGGCAAAAGGCAAAAATTGGCTGAAATTATTTGGTGCATTAAATTGGGTGGGATTTTTTAGTCCCTACTGACTACAATAAGACCATTGTGTCCCAGAGTCTTTATCATACCACATAACTGATTTATGGAACCTTGCTGCTGTGGGCAGCTGGATCTCACTGCCATTGATACTGGTGGCAAAATCCCCTTTTTGTTGTCTTTGTCAGAATTGGGATTGGGCTTCCCAGTGCCTACAGCATAGAAATTGGGTGGCTCCTCAGAGTCGCTGTGGGTGTACAGTGATTTCTCACTCTTCTTTGTCTCAAAGAGCTTTCACTGAGGGCTGCTGCACGGCAGTGAAACCAACACAGCTCAGAGTGTGAGAAAAGCACACCAAAACTGTACAAATTCACTTCTGAAATTTAAATCCCTTATAAAAGGTGGCAAGATTACAGCTGTCAGTGCTGGCATGTCTCTTGGGTTGGTCATTGCCTGTGAAGCAACCCTGGCCTTAGACCAGAGGAAAGTTACTTTGATTACTCAGTGGTGGCCAGGTGGGAAGGGTGGTGCCAGATGGAGAATGGGAAGGAGCCCTGATGCCGTGACCCCCGATGGCCAGGGTGTGCTCTGGAGCTGGCTGCAGGCCAAGCTCTCGGGATGGCCATTGTGGCCTGGTGGGGGGTGCTGGTGGCACTGCAGGCTGCCTGGGGTGTCCCGTGGTGGTGGCTGTCAGAGCGTGTTCCCAGCAGGGACCAGCAGCTCCATGTTCAGGGCTCGGCCATGCAGGCAGCTCATCTGCACCTTTTTTATGAGCAAAGCACAAAAATGTGTGAAATCCAAACCCTTTGCTGTCCCTCCAGCTTAGTGGTTCTATTTGAAAAACAATTACACAAGATGCTACCTAAGGCAAATCACATAAAATTAAAATAAAGGGTACGGTGGCATAGCCTCAAATTTCATGTCGGTAGGAAGTTTTAAAATCCTCAGCCTTCCAGAATTCCTGTGGTTCAGTGCTTGGTCACTAGGGGAGAAAGTACAGTAATCCTGCACAGAAATAAATGTGACTGATTCCTGTTTGCTTTCAAATAATTGCATTTATTTACATCAGTTTAACCTCCATTTAAAATGGAGGCTAAATATCTCAGCTAGATTAATGCATGTGAAAAAAATAGCCTCTGTGGGAAGTGTTTTGAGTAAGCAATTTATTTTGCTTGTAATTAATGGATTCTTACCTAAAGTACAAGTTATAAATAAAAATAAACTAACAGTGAGTGGTAGTTTGCTGCTGTCATTCAAATAGTGGACAGTTGGGTAATTACAGACCATCAAAGAACTGCTGCACTGCTGATTATTATCTTTTAAGAATTTGCCAGCCTTTCATCGTTCAAAAGAAACTTGCATTGAAGTCTTTAAATATATGCTATTAATAAAATAAACCTATTAAGTGGTGTGATGGTTGGTGTTTACAGCTCACACAGGGGTACAAGTCACCTTTCCTTTGTTGCTTTGTCTGATACAGAATACCACATTGTGAAATTGGCAGCCAAATCTCATTTAGCCACGTGTATCCGTGTCGATACCGGGGGCTTCATTCGGCAAACGCAGCTTGGCTCAGATGAGAAGATTTGGAGCAGGGCTGGACTGTACCTCTGGAGAAAGTTACTCGAGTGTCTGTAAGGCCAGATCCTGAAAATGTCAGAAAATCCATGGTGATGAAGCTACAGAGCAAACCTTTGAACTGAAACCAAAAATCATCACTGAGGAAGATGTAGCCATAGTTGCGTCTGCTCCGAACAAGAAATGCATTTAACTTCTATCACATTTTATACATACACTTATGCCATGTGTTGCTAAGATTTATTATTTAAAAATCCTTATGAGTAATATCTTAATATGTATTTACAGAATTTAATTTTCAAAGCTAAGCTAAATACTAGACACAGAATTATTTTCACAGTTGAGACTATCCACTTACCTAATATCAAAATGATCCAAACATACATTTCCGAGGTAATTTTAGTTAAAAGCTGGCCTTAGGATGGAAATGATGTTATAGATATCCCTTTTCCTCACAGAGGTAAACAGATGTATTTAATGCATCCAAGACTATGATCCTTGTATTGACTAGAAGTAACACTTGAAGCACGATATTGAGCGACACGTTGATGCACACAGCGGTGCTGGAGACGGAACTTTCTGTGCTGGGGAGGAGCGGACGCACGGCCCAGGGCTGGCTGTGGTAGGTCTCCATCAGAGGTGCTGCGAGCTCTCAGAGCATTCAGCGTTCAGCGCCGCTGTGCTCGTCTGCCCAGAGCCGGCAGCAGACTCCTTGTCTCCAGCAAGGAGGCATCCCCCACCTCAGCGATCCGCGTGGTGCGTCTGCCTGCTTATCTCGTGTTTACATCAGAATAAAAGAGTCACTCCTGCATCTTCCATTCAGAACACTTGAGCGCTTCCATTCAGTAATAGAATCAAGAGATTGGATTACTCATCTCAGTAACATTGCCAGGATGGGGATTGTAAACATCTGTAAACAGAACACTGAAATTATAAGTAATATAAAACAAATGCTAAATATTGTACTCTTTCGTTGCTTTCATTGAGCCAGACTCTAATAATCATTAAGGCATGTAAAAAATATAGAGATGTATGGGTTATATGAAAGGTCAGTTGCAGTCCACAGTTATTTTGAATTCATTGAATTGTTTTTTAGCAGGCATATCTCTATGCAGCATAATGTTCAGCCCATTTTCAGCAAAACATGCCTAAATTCATCATACATGAAAACAGAGCTGGAGGAAGAGGAAATGAACAATTTTCTAATTTATGCAATTTAAGAGAAATATGGGGGGGTCTTTAATGACAATTAGCTGATGAAATACAAATTTATTTTGCTTGTAATTAATGGATTCTTACCTAAAAGTACAAGTTATAAATAAAAATAAACTAACAGTGAGTGGTAGTTTGCTGCTGTCATTCAAATAGTGGACAGTTGGGTAATTACAGACCATCAAAGAACTGCTGCACTGCTGATTATTATCTTTTAAGAATTTGCCAGCCTTTCATCGTTCAAAAGAAACTTGCATTGAAGTCTTTAAATATATGCTATTAATAAAATAAACCTATTAAGTGGTGTGATGGTTGGTGTTTACAGCTCACACAGGGGTACAAGTCACCTTTCCTTTGTTGCTTTGTCTGATACAGAATACCACATTGTGAAATTGGCAGCCAAATCTCATTTAGCCACGTGTATCCGTGTCGATACCAGGGGCTTCATTTGGCAAACGCAGCTTGGCTCAGATGAGAAGATTTGGAGCAGGGCTGGACTGTACCTCTGGAGAAAGTTACTCGAGTGTCTGTAAGGCCAGATCCTGAAAATGTCAGAAAATCCATGGGCATGAAACTACAGTGCAAACCTTTGAACTGAAACCAAAAATCATCACTGAGGAAGATGTAGCCATAGTTGCATCTGCTCCGAACAAGAAATGCATTTAACTTCTATCACATTTTATACATACACTTATGCCATGTGTTGCTAAGATTTATCATTTAAAAATCCTTATGAGTAATATCTTAATATGTATTTACAGAATTTAATTTTCAAAGCTAAGCTAAATACTAGACACAGAATTATTTTCACAGTTGAGACTCTCCACTTACCTAATATCAAAATGATCCAAACATACATTTCCGAGGTAATTTTAGTTAAAAGCTGGCCTTAGGATGGAAATGATGTTATAGATATCCCTTTTCCTCATAGAGGTAAACAGATGTATTTAATGCATCCAAGACTATGATCCTTGTATTGACTAGAAGTAACACTTGAAGCATGATATTGAGCGACACGTTGATGCACACAGCGGTGCTGGAGACAGAACTTTCTGTGCTGGGGAGGAGCGGACGCACGGCCCAGGGCTGGCTGTGGTAGGTCTCCATCAGAGGTGCTGCAGAGCTCTCAGAGCATTCAGCGTTCAGCGCCGCTGTGCTCGTCTGCCCTGCGCAGGCAGCAGACTCCTTGTCTCCAGCAAGGAGGCATCCCCCACCTCAGCGATCCGCGTGGTGCGTCTGCCTGCTTATCTCGTGTTTACATCAGAATAAAAGAGTCACTCCTGCATCTTCCATTCAGAACACTTGAGCGCTTCCATTCAGTAATAGAATCAAGAGATTGGATTACTCATCTCAGTAACATTGCCAGGATGGGGATTGTAAACATCTGTAAACAGAACACTGAAATTATAAGTAATATAAAACAAATGCTAAATATTGTACTCTTTCGTTGCTTTCATTGAGCCAGACTCTAATAATCATTAAGGCATGTAAAAAATATAGAGATGTATGGGTTATATGAAAGGTCAGTTGCAGTCCACAGTTATTTTGAATTCATTGAATTGTTTTTAGCAGGCATATCTCTATGCAGCATAATCTCTAGCCCATTTTCAGCAAAACATGCCTAAATTCATCATACATGAAAACAGAGCTGGAGGAAGAGGAAATGAACAATTTTCTAATTTATGCAATTTAAGAGAAATATGGGGGGGTCTTTAATGACAATTAGCTGATGAAATACAAATTATCTGTACCTACCAAGCTGCAAAAGCCTGTTGAAGATGGCAGAAATGCTGCTTTTAAAGGCTTCTATAGTCTTGAGAGATTAGTTTTGTTATAAATCTGTTTGTGTGTCATTGAACTGGATACTGTGATTTGTAAAAGACCATAAACACAATTTTTATCATTAATATCATCATTCTTTCTGCTGTGGTTTAGCTTGATGGCTTTGGCATAATATTTTAACATGTTCTAAAAAATCCTGAGTTAAAAATGAAAGAATTTCAGAAAATAATCTGTCTTAAGTTTGTTTGAGAATTTAATTGAGAGTGATTTTAACATTACAATTTTGTTGATTTTCTTAATTTCAAAAAAAAAAGTTTGAAAATTTCCAGGTGCACTGACAGACTCAAGTATGCCTGTGGGAGTTTTTTGAGGGGTGGGAGTTGGGGTGTTGTTTAGGTTTTTTTGTAGGTTTTTTTTTTTTGCTTGTTTTGTTTTTGTGGGTGGGGTTTTTGTTTGTTTTTGTTTTTGTTCTTGTTTTTTTTTAGGGGTTTTTTTATGAACTGCAAGAAAGGAGAAAGGTAAAGCCTCTGAGAATCTGGAAATGCCAATCACATGAATGCATGAGGAAAGCAACTGTTAAAGTGCTCTGAGTGTTAGCAGAATTTTCTGAAGCTAGTTAATGTGGTAATGACAGGAGCAGGAGGGCTATAAGACCTAGAAATGTGCTGTGCACCGTCAGGTGCTCTTTATATTTTGTTTTTACACTTAGGTGGTTAGTTGTGGAAGCTGAACCAATGCACAGGGCATTAGCAGAGAGTGTGGAAACACAGCAAAAGCTAATGGTCCTACATTACAGCTTGGCTGTGTGGAAAATTGAAAATGCTGGATTGTGTTCTTTTGAAAAACTGTAACAAGTTGTAATGCTGGATCATTAGGAGTCTCTTCAGCAGCAACAGGGAAGTGCTGCAGTGGATGTTTATTAATATACCATTTCTTCATGAAGTAGAATTAAAAATATTTGAAATAATGATTTGGAGACAGTAAATAATTGCAAAACAAACCTGTGGAAATCTAGAAACGCTTTTATGTAAGGAAAGAAAAGTGAGAAAGGAGAAGGGGAAAGGAATCATTTTAGAGCTTTCAGGCCTAGACGGTTCCTGGGCAGATGAAATGACGAGATTTCACATGTGGTCTGACAATTCTTGGGCTTATTATTAGGGCCTTACATCACAGCCTCAAGAAGGAGGAGGAACTTTGGTACTGTCAGAATGTGCTGCTGTGCACAGCTTGTACTTCCTTTTCATGGGAGGGTTTATGCTGTGTGTGAGGGACAGCGCTTGGCATAGCAGGAGAGATGTCTGAATGGAGGATCCCTTCCCCCAGGGGTGGCACATCTCACTAAATGTTCTGGTCACTTGAGCCAGGGGCATTTTGACCAACATGTAGTAAACTCTGCAGATGTGACCTCTTCTGTTCTTTTTTAAAATTAAATAGCCCATGTGTTTTTATTTTTAGGGGCAATTTTTCATCTTACTCACACTTAGTGAATTGCATGCATGTGGAAAAAGAGAGAGAGAATTATCTTGTGTGTGCTTCTGAAATAATTGTTAGTATAGTCTAATATTACTTATAATAAAGTCCTTCTGAAGTTGCTCATGGCAAAGACAATGGCAAAAAAAGGAAAGTGGTTCCTCAAAACACTCTTGCTCTGTCTTACCTTCTGTGGACCACCTTAGCTGTATTAAATGTCTAAACAACAATCTTTGTACACTGTATTCATACTTTTAGACATCCATCATGCTTTTATTTTACCTTTCATTTCCTTGGCAGATGATGCCATAGGGAATTAAGATAAAGTGCAATCATCAGTCCAGCTTCTTTCCTATAGCCATATTGTATATTACATTCTCAGACCCCACAGTGTTCTGCACGAGATTATCCAAGAAATGATAAATCCTCAGTAGGAGCCATCAAAGCATCATTGCCAGTTTGTAGCTGCCATAAGACCCTCACATCTCTGTCACGCTCACTGCATTATTGATTAGCCTGTGAAATACTGAAGCTCTATTGATTGCAAATATTTAGGGATGAAAAGGGAAACATTGTCCTCAAAGATATTTGCAGTCTTCTCTCCTCTGTTAGAGATCTTTCTTGCCTTGTATTTCTCTGTCTTCTTACCTTTATGTACAGGAGGTTGATGTGCTCACCTGAGGGCTCTGGGGAGGTGGGCAAAGCTGCCTCAGCCTGCTGGGGCCAGCAGCCACCAAAAACCTGAAAGAGGAGAACAAAGGACAGTGCCTGCATAAAAACTGCTTGATTGCTTTTGCACACACACATGCATTTTGACAGAAATTATAGGAGGAAAAACCCATTTCCTGTTTGTCTATCTTTTAATTCATTTGTTGTGGTGGGTCTAGCAAAACATTTGTATTTAAAAATTACCTTGATGATCCAGTCCATGAGGTCTGAAGCAGTCTTGTCTAAGATAGCACATATTCTGGTATTCTAGTCCCATCAGACAGCAGAGCTGCTGAAATCCCAGTGCATTCTGTCTGGAGTCTCAGGGGTTCTCCTAATCCAGTTACAGGAACCCTCTGCAGACAAGATAAAATACCAGACCTGAGAAAAATCTTAGCTTGCAATCCGTTTGGGTGAGAGCTGAAAAGGGACTTTGCAAAGGCAGAGCAGTAAAATACACAACAAAGCAAGTCCCTGCAAATCAGCAAGTTAGCTCTTGCTGTCCCTTCTCCAGAAAGCCCCTGCTTAGGAGGGGTGTTGGCACATGCAGGAGGCTTCTGCCTGGTTGCTGTACAGTTAGTTCTCTGCCTGGTGCTTGAGCTGAAATCATTAACATGTGTCTTGTGTGTTACCTGAATGAAAGGAGAGTTCATGGGTTATTACTGCCCAGTTTTTCTCTTTGCTCCTGCACTTGCCTGTTTCCATTACAAATCCCCCTCCAGGCACAAAGCAAGCTGGACACCTACAGTGCAGCTAAAGAGTTATTTGCTCCCTAGGTGGACACTAATGAATGACTGCAGTGCTGCCCTGAGTGAGGGGGTCCCCACTATTAAAGTTTAATAGAAAGATCTGAGAAACTGGGGGCCAAGAAGAGGAGGAGGGGACAGGAGGCTGTGAGTAACTCTCCAAGTGCCTTCTCTCTTCCTCTGCTGTAGGGGAGATTATCCCATCCTTTAGGACAGCAGCAACAGGAGCCTGGTCAGTTCCCTCTGTGTTCTCCTGTTGCCTTCAGTCTCACTGCAAGCTATTGAAGCTGCAAAAATATGGTGGTTCCTTTCCACCAGATATTCCAAAATCTCTGAAAGCAGCAGGAATATGGCCTGACTCAATAATTATCTAATTCAGACTTACTTTCTTTTTCTGACTTGTTTATTCTTTCGTTTCTCTCACAGTCCACATTGTCCTCTTTTGTTTCTCCCTAATCTGTCTCTTTTTTTCTTTACTGTCCCTAATCTAATCTTCCTCTACCTCACACTTTCCAGGATTTAGGATTACAATAGGTATATTTAATTTAAAGGCTTAAAGGTGATTGATTTGGTGTTTTAAAAAATTATTCTTTAAATATTCCATCACCCCTGAATTCCTGTCCATGTTAAGTGATGATAAACTATCACAGAACGGTAGAAGTACATTGTCCATTATTTCAATCAATGTAAGTATAAACCTCTTCTGTTTTTCTCTCCCCCACTGAATTGGAGGAGACTAATGTCTAGTTTAAGATTTGCTTTTTGTTTTTGAGGCCCCATTGTTGTGAAACTTGCCCATGTCTGAGACCATATAAAGAAAAGGGATTTGTTATAATGTATACAGAGAGATGTATCCTTTAGTTCCTCTCTGCTGTGAATTACAAAGAATATTCTGAGTATCTCTCTCACAGTATTTAAAAGGAACAAGACAAATCTCTCCAATACCATTCTTACTACAACTTCAAGAAGGAGGTTTTGTTACTGCAGGTTCAGAGCACCAACAGGTTTGGTATCCTGAGGTCCTACAGGATGTTGTTCACATTGCAAGGGACAGCTAGGAGACAGCAATGGAAGAAACTTCCTTGCATCAGAGGTGTTTGAGAGAGTTAGAATTCTTCTGGAGATAACAAGAACGATAGGAATTCAAGTTTTGTTTCAGGATGGGGTATCATAGCCTCCCTCCCTTTTGGCAATAGTTACAGGATTAGAAACCTTTGTTGGTATTTTGCTAGCTGAAAATAAATGCAGCTGCAGAAACTGAAATATATTTGCTTTTCCATGGTTCTTTGAACCTTCTGTGCCATCTGTCACACAGAGCTCTTCTAGAAGTCAATGCAAGAACACTTTGAGCCTGTAAATGCATCCTGAAAAGAGCACTGATACAGGAATTTGGTTTATTATTTACTCTTTGAAAAGTGGTGTTGCCAACACAACCTGTCAGCGCAGGTTTCTTAAGCCTGCAGCCTGGCCAAACGTGTTGGATTCCTGTTTGGAAATATCTGGACTGGGTCCACAAAGCTTACCCATGTATTCCTTTCTCACTGCCGTTCCTTCAGACATCCTGGCTGAATTGTAGCACTTCAGCAGATGTAAACCTGGCTCGTGTGATGACCTGCAAAATAACTTAGAACTGGTGAGACTATCAAGGAGATTTCTTGTGTTTTCCTCAGCATGACAAGGATACAAAATTTGTGCTCTTCTAATTTCTTAACAAACTATGGGTTTGGGTCTACTCTAAAATTTGCCCCTTATTTTTCTCCCTGAAATTTAACCTGTTTAGGAAAGCACTTTTAATACCATGTTAGTAAACTTATTTACTTGAAGGAAACATATTGCTCTGAATACAGCTGCTTTCCTGAACTGAGGCCTATGCTGAGAACTTAAATGTGAATTCTGGACTTCAGGAAATGGTAAAACAGGTTGGTGCTTCTGAAAACCCAGGCTGGAAATTCCTGTGCTTTCATGTGTGTTATGTAGAGACAACAGTCAAAGTTCAGTTGCATAAGACTCATTCTTATTTTCACAATATTCACTATTATTTTAAGAACTCTCAGGCATTCCTAGTATGAGCAGTTCTAAAAACATGCAAAGACAGCAAAGTTCTCCCTTTCTTACCATGATAATAAAAGTGCTTGAGATAAATAAATGCTATGTGGGAAGCATCATTATTACTCTTCCCATTTTTTATGCCAGTAAAATTTTCTTCTTTTCACTTTATATTGTATATGGGAGTTTTTGTTTGCTTGGGGTTTTTTTGGTTTTGGTTATGTTTGTGTGTGTGTGTGTGTATGTATGTAAACTATTGAACTGACTGCCACAATGATTGCACTCCTTTCAGTAGTCACCCAGATAGATTGCAGGGAATGGCAAAAAATAAAATTCCCCTTACAGTATGTTAGTTGAGATCTGAAGACCAATTCTGAATGCAGCCCTCTCTCTTGGTTTGGGGTTTGTTTTTGTTTTGTTAATTTTTGTCATTGTTGTGGGCTTTTAGGTTTTGGTGGCTTTTTTCCTCAGTTGCAGACTGTATTTCAAATTGTTGATAATAGCAATGGCTGTTCTAATTTTGTCATAAGTCACACTGAAACAACTTTTTGTGTCTGTAATGTTGTAATACATATGCTGTGATCTAGAAGCAGGCAGCCTGTGCCATTTCCTTTTGGTAAACATGGAGGTTGGGAGTAGGGCTGACTTAGTTTACCCAACAGTCTGCAGTTGACAATAACCCAAGATTTCTGGATTTTCTCACCTAGTCATCATCCTTTGTGTGTCTTGTATCAGAAGAGAAGCCAGGGCTAAGTGAACTAGATAGCTCAGTAAAATAATATTGTTTGGTCTTGTTCTTTGCTCTTAGGGTAAGTTGATCAGATTTGGAGGGATGCCCTCTCAGTTGTAACACTTCTCTGATTTTATTACAAACCCAAGAATAGAAGTGTTTAGCTGACAAAGTCTGTAAGAAATATAAGGCATCTTTGCATCTGAAAGGAGTAAATTTGTATAAAAACAACTGAAAAAAACCCTCATACAAATACATTTTATTGGAAGAATAAAAGAACAGAAGTCTTGCAGTTGGTCAAGAAAAACTGCCAATATCTGCTTCTTCCAACCTTTTGAATCCTTCTTCAGGAGTAATGTTTTCCATGGTTTGATGCTTGCAGCTCCATAAAGAAAAATCTTTTGTCATGGAAATCTTATTCTCTGCCCATAATAACTCTAATAGCAATGTTGAATTGCATTATCTGTCCATTTATCTTAATGTCCCAGTTCTTGTAAGGATTAGAATCGTATGTTTCTGAGGAAAACACAAGAAATCTTTGGATGGTAACCTAGAGATTTCTGTTACAAAGTAAGGAATTAGAAATGCATTTGGGCAGAAACTGAGTAGCTGTTACACAATTTTTTTGTGACTATGAATTTTTGCAGTTTGGGCAGAGTTGTAATTTGAGAACTGACAAATAGCTGACCAAAACTGACATGGGATAATAAATAAAGTAAGGAAAATCGTTCTTTCCCACGTAGAAATTGTAGAAATAGAGTAATTCTGTGATAAAAGTGGAAAGATTATTTTGTTTCTGCTATATACAGTGGAATTTATTTTAGGAATTGTTCTGTGTGAAAACCCAGATTTATTTTTTCTGAACAGCAGATAAATATATGGTATATTTATAAATCTTGTGAACAGTACCAGTTTCATCCTCTGTCCTGCAGTAACTTTCTCTGACATTTAAGAACCAAAGACTATATCTGAAGAAGGTCACAGATGTCATAGCAATGAACATTTAAGCACACAGATTTAGGAATAAAAAAAAAAAGTTACTATATAAAACATAAATTACTTCACATTATATAGTATTCTACTTTAATATATTAAAATGCAATATATTGTTATAAATTTATGTTTTTATAAAATTCTAAACCATAATATGAATCATAGGTAGTGAATGCAATAATAGTATTTAAATTATATACACTAGATATTGCAAGAACTAAGCACCTCCCAGTATAATCCACCAGAAACAAAACATCAAGGAACAGAGCTGTCCAGAAATAAAGAACAAAACCCTGATAGGAAGGGTGATTATTCTGAAGCAGCAGCCCTTTCTGATTTCTGAATGCCCTAAACAGTACTTGGGCTCTTCCTTTCTACTAAAGATACAGTCAGACCCTTCTCCCCATGGCAGGCAGTGCATCTTTTCCATTTGCAGGGCAGGGATGGATAATGTTGCCCTCTGGTACCATGTCTCACTGGTTCCTGCTTCCACAGCCAGCCAAGCCACCCATGTTTGCATCTTTTGCTGATCTGTAGGTTTCAAGCTTTAAGGGGTAATACTCACAGCTAGGTATGTTCTTTTTAGTTTCCTTTTTACCTTGTAAGACTTTAAATGAGAGATTCTGAGATTCAGGGAGGAAGACTGCTGAGAAGAATGGCGCCAAGCGGCTGTGCAGCCTCAGCTCCAGCGCTCCTCTCACTGCAGCAGTGCCTTGAGTAGGCAGCCTTGGAGGTCTCACACCAGGTGAGACAGCTCAGAGTTAGAGCTGGTGTTCAATATCAGCATAGCAAAGATCCTTTGTAGATCTGGCCTCTAGACACAGAGTTTGAAAATAGCCCACTTTTGTTAAAATTCATGTGAATATTCATGTGCATAAAGTAAAACATTTCAGGGCTCAAAATCCCAGCCAGTCTGCAGGATCTATGGATTAGGCCTTTAGTCAGAGTGAAATCTTGGTCATTCCACTAAATACCCAATGGCTTGTGCATAAAATCACAGGGCCATTTGCTTGTCCTCCTCCACAGAGCAGACAGAAGAGGTCCAGCCTGTGAACTGATCCTTCTGACCCTGAGAATAGCAGATATCTGGGTAGGAAAATATGCAGCAGCAGGCATTGTGTCCCAAAAGCAACCTTCAAAATAATTATTTCAATTACTCTTCAGGACTTGCATATCTTGTATTTATCTTCCAGGTTTTAAAATGTGTCAGTCAGTAAGGTACCAAAAATACACAACAAAAGAAAATTGAGCCACCCTGAGATAATGCTGGCATTTATGTAGGTATTTTCCAAGTACTGAAAAACTGAAAAGATTGAGCTGTGATCAGTAAATGATCAGTATAAAGCATCCCAGAATAATGCTCACTGGGATGAGGAATGAAGTCAAACAGTGTTGATGAGCAGCATTGTGCAAAATATGAGAGTGTCAGGTTTCAGGAGTGAGCTGGGACTTCTTGGTCGTGGGTGGTGGATACCAGGAGATGACCAGCCCTGCTTGGAAAGCAGTCAGTGCCTGAGCTGGTGCTGTCAGTGCCATGTGCCTGCCCAACTCCGAGGGCAAAAGAGCCATCAGGCAGAGCTTCAGGGAGACATAGGGACAACATGAAGCCAATAATATTGTAAGAGTTCAAAGAGATTCAAACAGTATCAGTCTGTGAAAGCAAAGGGGAAACAATTGCCCAGGTTCAGATGTGAAACTTTGTAGTTGTAGAGCTGTAGGTATAGATTTACTGTAAGGTACTCTGGGAAGAAGATTTTGGTAAAATACTAAATAGGAATGTTAGCTTTTCTTCACAACTGTTTCCAGTACTTAAAACTGTAAATACACTTAACCTACACACACAGAGGACTGCTGCCTATTTTAGAGAGTCTAAATGTTCCCTGCAGTCACTTAAAGCTACCTTCTAAATATATTAATAGAGCAATTTTGCCATGATATTTGGAAATTATATTTCGGTTTGCATAAGTAACTCATCAGTTAGCAACATCCCAGAAGAAGCAGTTTTTTAAGTCTGATTCATTAATTTATTCCGTAAAATAAAGAGCATTGCTGCAAACAATGATTTTGAGAATGAGGGTTTCTCATTGGTTGGGGGGGAAAGCCGCTGTTTTCGCCGTCTCCTCAGTGGTTTTTGGCGTGTCGCGGGGGTCGCGGTTCAGGATCCCGGGCTCGGTGGGTCCGCGGTGGCCGCCGGCGGCCGGAATGGGGGCGAGGAGGCGGCGGGGACACGGCGGGGGCGGCGCCAAAGCACTTGGTTAACAGGGCGGAGGTGCACGCAGCGCAGTCTCTGTGGCGCAATCGGTTAGCGCGTTCGGCTGTTAACCGAAAGGTTGGTGGTTCGAGCCCACCCAGGGACGGCTTTCTGTTTTGGGCTCGGCGCCGCCCCCGCCGCCGGCCGTCGTTTTGTGCGTGTGCGCCGGGGGAGGGTGCGCGACCGCAGGCGCCGCGTGGTGCCGGGCAGGGGGGCCCGCGGCGGGGCGCAGCGCGGCGGCCCCAGCGGCGGCGGGGCCCGCCCCGAGCGGCCGCCCTGCCCGCGGCTCCTGCGGGGCCGCCCGGCCGTGCCCCGCCGGTGGGGCGAGGCTTGCGGGACACCCGGGAGCTGCTCCTGCGTCCGTGCTTGCGGCGATGCGGTTGTTGGAGCGGCCCCCGAGGCCGTCGGCTGCAGCGGCGGGCTCTGTCCTGAGGCTGGACCCGAGTGCCCGGGATTTTCTGCACCCCCTACTCCCGCGGCGGGAGGTGCGAAGGAAAATACGGTCTTCGAGCTGCTCCGGGATAACCAGCGATGCTGCCGGGCCATTGGGGTTTGCTCCGGGAGGCGCTCACGGCGCTCCAGCACTCGAGCGATCGCCGGCGGACAGCCCGGGTGGGAGCCGAGGCTCGGGGACAAGCGCGGCTTGCGAGGAGGATTATTGCGATCGCTGCCCACTGTCCCTGCGGCCGGCGCTCCGCGGCGCGCTGTGGACGCGCGCACCGGCGGCCCCGTCTCTCCGCGGCGGAGGCAGCCCGCGCAGCCGGGTGAAGCGAGCCGGGGCACCGGAGCCCGGCGGCAGAGCCGGCTGCGGGGCTCCCGCCGCCTCCCGGGCCCGGCGGGCAGGAGCGGGACAGCGCCGTGCCCCGCGCTCCCTCCCCGCCCGCGCGGGACGCGCTCCAGGCCCGTTCCCTGCTGGCAGGCGGCGCGGCCGCTCCGGGCTCGCCCTGCCCGCGCGGAGCCGCTTTGCATAAATGAATGTTAAAAGCAATTACTCTGGGAGCTTCGCCTAAACGTGTCAATTAGAAGTTGGCACCTTCGCCGTATCCGAGCCCGAGAGGCGATTCCAGCGAGCGCTCTGGTCGCGTGAAATCCGGCTGCCTTCCAGCCCGACCTCTGCCAGCTCTGAGAGGATCTATTTACAGTTTAGAGAAAACAGGATCCGTATTAAAAATGCCCCTTCCCCAGCGAAGCTGTATTTCACAGATCCTTCTGTTCAACCCGCCTGGTTTGAATAAGGGATACAACCCTCTTAAAGGTCAGGCTGTGCCATTGATTTACCATCGATGACAAGATACGGCCCTCGCTAGCCAAGATAGCAGAGAAAAGACGTGTATTTAGAAACACCGAAAAATCTTTTGAAAGTCGTAAACCTTAAATCGTTGATGTAATGGTATTTTTTTTTTTTTGCTATCATCCACATATTTTTCATTTCGGTAAAACATTTTGAAAAACTGGCAGCCGTGTGCTGAGCATCAGGGGAGGTGTAGCTCTCTGCAGGACCCCCCTATCACCGTTAGCCACGCTTAACCCGTAAATACTTCCTGCTGTTAGGAAGAATTTTATTTTAACTAAAGTGGTTCAGGTAAATTCCCTCCTGGACATTTCCACGCTGTTTGCAGCGCAGGATGTGTTCAGCCCGGTAGCGCTGCATCCGCTGCAGCCAGCAAAGCCTCGCAGGAGATGAAACCTGAAAATCTGCATTTGCCAGTGCTTGGACCGCCGCGCTAGCAGGCAGGCATCAAGAGCTTACAGGAACCACCACAAACAAAAAATTGATCGTGTCAGTGTGAAGCAGCAGTCCCTGGAAAGCCAGTAACAATTTAGCAACTAAAATTAGCTGATAGTTCATGGGGAAGAACAGGCGTTTCTGCCCCCATAAAGCAAGTCTTGCTGTCCTTAGTAAGTCACGGATGGGTTTTGCAGGGGTGGTTATTGCTGACCACGGCGTTTGTTTAGGCTCATCCCAGTTGCTACACGTCGCTGTGCAAGCGTGCACCGTCAAACCTGTTAAAATGGGTGCGGGGTGTGAGCACCCACACGCGATCCTGCGACACGTGTACAGGAGGGGCTCATCGTGGGCTCGGTAATACAAAGCGACATTTAGGCAGTGCTTGATAAACTAATTTTGTAGAAGTGGAAAGCTCGTGCATGGGAAGTGCCTCATCCCATCTGCTCGCCAACTAATTACAATTAAGGTTGTGGAAAACGGGAAACCTGATACATTTTTGGGACTAGACAGGGAATCGAAGCTTCCTTTGTATGAAGTAGAATTTTTTCAGAGGTCAGTGAAGCTTTCAATTCTTGGCTTCTCGTAGCTGTGTAATGTACCCAGACAAACCAGCCGGTGCTTGCCTTAATCCATTTATCTATATGCAGTCTCGGATAAACGCTGTTCTAAATGTAATGGGGGACTGCGCCGTCTGACGCTTTTAGGAAAAAGATTTGACATATTCAAAGTGACCTCTTAACTAACACCGAGATGAATTCCAAAGTATTCCCAGCCGATATTCCAAACAATTTCTAAGGCAGCTGGACAAGACTCGCCGTCGAGACGTTCGGGAGAGCCCAGAGCCAGCGGACCGCCGCTTGCCTCACGCCGGCATCACCAGCGCCTGGATAACCCGCAGCAACCCGCAACGCGCCGCGGCTCTTTGTTCGCGCGGCGATGGGACGGGGACGCGGGGCTGGGGGCGGCCGTGCCTCGG
The DNA here is from genome assembly GCA_024865655.1 of Emberiza elegans. Lineage (NCBI taxonomy): Eukaryota > Metazoa > Chordata > Aves > Passeriformes > Fringillidae > Emberiza > Emberiza elegans. The sequence goes on from JALJVW010000206.1 coordinate 22,307,086, forward strand.
GCAGGGGACGGCGGGGACAGCTCTGCCGCGGTGCCCCGCCTGGGCAGCGCTCGGGGGCTCCGCGCTCGGCCGAGGGGGAGCGGCCGCTGCGGGATGGAGGGCTCGGGAGCCGGCGTTCCCTGCGGGTGCGGGTCCCGCTGCCCTCCCCGCCGCGTCCAGCGGAGCCCTGGGGGATGGGGAGGACACGGCCGCCCGCACTGCTGGAGCCCCCGGCCCGAGCCGGCCCCGCGGCCGCTCGGGACACCCACAAACGCGGGGACACGCGGGGACAAAAGAGCGCGGACTCGTCCCCCGCCGCGGGAAGCCCCGGGGGAGAGGTGGGCTCTGCGTGGGAGCCGGGGGGACCCGCGCCGCCCCCGCCCCTCGGCGGGGCTCCCCGCTGCCTCCCGCCGGCGGGCGGGGCCGGGACCCCCCCGCAGCCGCCCCCGGGCCCCGCGGCCGCCCCGCCCCGCCCGGGAGGGGCCTGGGGCCGCGCGGAAGTCCAGGTGCGGAACGGGCCCGCCGCCCCGCGGGGCCGCCGCGCTCCGGGCGCTGCCCCGGCCGGGCGGGGGTGCCGGGGGTCCGGGGTGCCGGGGGTCCGGGGCGGGGGCGCATCCCCGGCGGAGAGCGGCCGGGCGGGAGCGGCGGCCGGAGGGGCTGCGCGGGGTCCGGGCTGGGAGCGAGGCCGTGGCGAAGCAGCTCCCTTTGAACTTTGGCCAATATTTAATGACTTGGGAGGCAGATAAGATGGGGAATAAAATATTCATGGTCTCAATAAAGACGGGGAGCCGGGGTATTGGAAAGATGCAAAACTGTACGGCTCGCAGAAAGGGTGCAGAAAACAGCCATCTTGAATATTTTAATCTCTGGCAAGTGTTTCTTTGGAACAAAATGGATGTTGGAGGGAAACAGCATAGTTAACATTACTGTAGCCTTCCATTCCTAACACCATCCCTCTCGCAGAATTCAGCTGGCACGGAACAGGGAGACTGGAAGGAACGCCGCAGCCTTTCATCTACCTACAATGGCAATAAATAATCATAATCTGAATACTGTGGTCTGGAAATTTAGTACCTCTCTAAGTGATGGTGCTTTTTTTACCCACGATTTATATCGATTTGTTTTCATCGACATAAGTCACATGTAATGCTGCAAAAACACTCTCAGAGCTCATGCAACATAAAGAAACAATTGCTCTGTGTTCAGCCGGAACACATCGGTAAAGATTTTTTATTTTTTAGGATATTGTACGTTGTTACCATGACCAAAATCAAAGGGGGTATTCCTACAAATTACCCTGCAAATTGAATCGAGGCCTGGGTTCAGAGTTTGTTGTGTATTCATGATATGAACCAATTATTTTAAGGATTCATTGTTTGGCCATAAAAATCACTCTAGGCTGAAATTAGGCTTAAGAAGTCCCCAGGATTTTTCCCACTTCTACTAAAATGGGTTAACAGCTGTCTTTATTTTTTCTTTCTTTTCCCCCCCACCTCAAACTGATGGTGAAAACAAATACAACATGCTGATTTCAGATGCTTTTTGTTTTCATATAACAAATAGCTTTTCCATGGCTTTTTTTTTGGTGGTGTTTTATTTTTTTTCCCCTAAGGATTGATAGGCTTTAAATAAGGTAGGCCTCCACAAATTTTAAATTTTTTGTTGGTTTAGGTTTTCTGGTGGTTTTTTTCTTTTTTTTTTTTTTTTTTTTTTTTTTGGTTTTTTTTTTTTTTACAGAGGAACAACCAACTGAAGTGGGGGGTGTGGTGAGAGCAGAGACAATAAGTCAGTGCTTCAGCTACACAGGCTCAGAAAGGCTCCTTCCCCGGGATTATTTATTTATTTATTTATTTATTTTCTCGTTGCTGTTTGCTTACTTTGGACCTACTCCTTCAAAGATAAGCACAGCAGAAACAACACACTTTAAAAAAAACCAAAAATCCCCAAAGACAGATAAAAAAATATAATGCAGGGATGGCTGGAGACCATTGTCTGAAGATTGAAGAATAGGATTTTGAGACAGAACTGCTTGATTTTGTTCTCTTACTGGTTTCTTTAAAGTCAATTTGGGCAGCAGTTCTACTCCTAATTGTTAAGGATAATGTTCCTGTTGAGAACTATGCTGTTCTTATTCAAGTTTTTAATTTTTCAAGGAAATTCTGAGATATTGCATACACAGTTCCTGTTTATTTCAGCATATTGGTACAGCTTACCTTCTGTATCTGAACATTTTTGCTTTAATTTCTCAGTTTCATGCTCTCTCCTATGGATTGATACATAAAAATATGTCTAGCACCTCTTTCCTACACATCCTGATGTTGGTACAGCATTTCTTGAGACTATTTGAACCAAAGGCCTAAGAAACCAAGCAGCTTCCTGGTTATTTTTTTTAATTGTAGCACACAGGAATCTCCAAAGAATATTATTTGTGAAAAAGAGAGTGAGCAAAATTACTAAAATGCAAATTACAAGCTCCATCAAAGGCTAAAATTACAAAATTGTGCTTGTGGAAAAAAAATGCAGTCTAGAAATAATAACCTAGAAAAACAGGCACTGACTTTTTAATGGGCAGGTCTTTTTCTGAAAAGGAAAGTGACACTCAGCTCCAATTTTTAATATTATCTGAGAAACACAAAGATTACAACCAGATTGAGTAATACTGGGGACTGCTGTAGGGCCCAGAGAGGAAAGCTGTGTCACATTTGCTGAAAGCTTAAGGAACTGCATTTAAATGTCATGGAAATCCGATTTATGTGTGAAAGGTATGTAGGGTTCAGGGAGGAAACAGGGTGTGAAGAAGAACTAGGGAGATATAACACTGTATTTTGTCCCACAGATATGAAGGACAGAGAAATTTTGTAGAAATAAATAGAAGAAATAAATTTATTTCTAAAATATAAATCCAGAAAATATAAATTACTTTAAAAACTGTTTCTATGATTACTCAAAAAATGTATTTTGCCACAAAGAAATGCATTCACAAGAAGAGAAAGGCCAGTGTAATGTTTTTCCTGTAAAGAATATGACTTTGAGTCATGAAGTTCATTTGCCCTAATGTACTTAAAACATTGTTAATTTTTCTGTTAAATATTATGTTCCTTTGTCATCATCATAGCTTTGCTGGCAAAACCTGAGAGCTAAATTGCACCTTCATAGTTAAACAGATGTGGGAATACTTCTATCTACACCTTCCAGAAGAGCAATGAGTATCTGGGAATTTCCAAATAACTGAGGCCAAGGGACTGGTGATTTTATATTTTTTTCTGACTGGTGATTTTCTATTTTATTCTGATATTCTGGTTATTTTATTTTCTTGTTGTGCCATTGGCATATCAGGCTCTGCAAGCAGCTGTTAAGTGCTTGCTGGAGTAGTGCCTATATTGATAAGGTACAATTGGTTTAACAAACTGAGAGTTGTTTGTAAATATTCTGCTTCAAATTTGGTCTTCCTAAATCCCTTGTACTGTTTAAAAGATTATTGTAAAGCAGTGAAGTAAAATGGCAGGATTTGAGTGATAATTTTGGTCTCCTTTTCACTTCACAGATTCCCTGCAAACATTTCTGGTTGTGTAAGATGGATGTGCTCTTCAGATCATGTCTCTAAATATTTCCCCTTCTATGGTTCTATTGAAACAGGCAGTGATAAGTGGTTACTACTCAAAATTAAGATCTCCCGTTTAACGCGAGGACATACTTTATCTGATTTTTTTCCTTGGGTGACATAAATATTCTGAAACTCGAAAATTAGCCTTGCAGATGCCCTCCATAATTTGCTTTTCCTGGGCAGAGTGGAAGTGTCGCAGAGAGGGTCTGTGCCATGGCACACACTGTGCTCGCCACTCCCGGGCCTCAGGGGCTGCCCGCCCTCGAGAACTTCCCGTGTAAATGAGAGATAGCATTTGTAATTAATGATGTGCAAAGTTTTCAGTTTAGACAAATATTTGCAAAAATGTTTTGTTCGTTTTCCCTTAATATTTAGCGATGGATTCTGGGTTTGACTGGGTCTAAGTTAAAATGAAAAAAAAAAGATTTTCCTCTTCTGCTTTCCTTTGGGCAGCACAGGTCTGGACAAACTGAAGGTGGATGGAGTTTCCCCACAGCTGGTGGGGCCGTGGCTGTCCTTGGCCTCTCTGGTGTGGATAGTTCACTCCCAGCCTGTAACTTGTTCTGTTCTATCATGTTGTCCAGATCTTGAAAAACAGGGATCTTCTGTATGCCTAACCTACCGATTCCCTTTTTTTCAGTCCTAAAATCCAGCACTTGCTTTTACTGCTGTCCCATACTTTTAAAATCCCAGATATGCTGGCTGGAAAGGTAATAATTAGGAGTTTATTGTGGAAGGAAGATAAGATTATCTGTAGTAAAGATTTATTATTAGAAAATGAATAGCCTCATTTTCAAGATTTAAGAGACTTGTACAAATTGCCATTGCTGGATGGTTTTTTAGTTTCCAGTTCACATTAGTACTGAAAGAACTGTTTGGGGCCTATTACCCAGCTTTTGGAAAGTATTCTTGTGGTGGAAAAATTTGTAAGGGATTTGGAAATGAGGACTCATCTGGCTAGTAGATGTTCATAAAAATCTTAATGACTTCAGCAGCCTGAGGCTGTCGAGGCTGGGCTGGGCTTGGCTGGAAACTGTGGGGCTTGCTGGGGGATCCTCTCCCTACATGCGTGGTGGTGATAAGGGAAGGGCAGAAAAAAGGCTTTGAACAAAATCTTTGAATATATCTGTGGCTGCACTGACACCATCTCTTTTAAAAAATGATTCTGTATTATAAATCACATTTAAAAATATAGTAGCTCTAATGCATAGGACAGTTTGGAAACTTGTGCATAAAACTATTCAGGTTTTCCTACGAAGGCACTTTGCAGTTTTATACATGCCATTTTCTTGCTTTACTTTGCAGCTTTATGTAAAGAGTATATTCCTCTGAATGGAAAGTGTTTTCAATTTAGTTTGTGTTGCTTTGGAGGGCTTTTTAAGCTAAAATCACAATGTATTTGACTTAAATGGTGACACTGTTATATATGGAAAAGCTGTTTTCCAACATTTCCAGAGGCTTTTACATACTTCAGTAATTTTACAGTTACTCAGACATCTGTGTGCTTTTAACTCAAAGGCAATGCTGTTGATCTTAGGGGTAACTTGACATTGGTGTTAATATGCAAGGGAGAAATCTGCTTTATGGTCAGTTTGGCAGCTGCCTTGAAAAGTGAAATGATACAAACCCCGTATTGATTCATTAAAAAGAAAGATAACACCTTCACATTCACTTCTAGGCTGGTCTGTGTGTACTGAGCCCATGACACAGATGGGTTAATTGATGCTATTGACACTTGGGGGTTGTCTCTGAAATCCATGCCAAACTTTCACTGAACATATTTAATTCTGTTTCTCTGTGAAGAAAATGTAGGGGAGGTTGTCTTGTTCCCACAGGGCTGAATGGGATGGCCCTCAAGGTGAGGAATACTCTGGTGCTGCTGCTAAGAGCAGAAAAAGGTGTATTCTAGAAAAACTCAGCAGATGGTCATTCTCCCCAGGAACAAATCTCCTGTCTCTCAGCCATGGGGCTGCAGTACCCTGCAGCAGTCTGCTGCCCTGCCAACCTGTGGGACATTCCTCTGGCAGCAAACTGAAATCCCAGCTGAGTACCAGCTTGGGGCTGTGAAACGTCCTGGGAACTGCAAGGTGAGTTGCTGCAGCACGATGGCATCACTGAGGCCACCAAAGCAAGACATTTTTAGTTACCCCTGCATTCTGGGAGGTACAGGGCTGAGGAGCACCATCAAATAAGATGTTTTTCTTTAAGTGTTACTGATTATGTATTAAATCTCCCTCTGTCTCTGGCTTTGCTAAGATTCCTCTTGGCAGACAAACAGGCTTGCCTGTGACATTACTAACCTGCAGAGGAACATCAGACTTGCAACAGCACAATCCACTTATTACAGTGGTCACTGTCATCCCTAAGAGATTTTCCCCCAAATTTGGTGTTTGGGAGACTCTGCTGATTTAGTTAGTGATTCCAATTGTTCTTCTTGGCCTTTCTGGACTAGGGATTTAGGTGTTGTCTGCAGGAGGCAGCTGGGAATGTGGAGGCTGCTGTGGTCTTCAAGGGAACCCCAGAGCATTTGCTGAAGCTCCAGCCCCACCAGACTAGGCAGTCACAGCTTTCAGAGGCAGGAGCTGTCCTGCCCTGGCCCCCAATGCCCTTCATTGAGGGGCACAAAGAACAAAGAAACAAACTCTTTTGCTCTTGTGGTGCTGGTGCAGTTGGCAATAGCTTCAGAATGTTCACATGTGGGCATATAGAAACAAACCATCCTTTCCTCTCCTCTCCGATTCAGTCTCCTTTGAAGCAGCTTTGTGTTTGGTCAGAGCTGCAGTCCATCCATCCCTCCATCCATCCATCCATCCATCCATCCATCCAGGAGCCATCCATCCATCCCTCCATCCATCCATCCATCCATCCATCCATCCATCCATCCATCCATCCATCCATCCATCCATCCATCCATCCATCCATCCATCCATCCATCCTCCATCCATCCATCCATCCATCCATCCATCCATCCATCCCATCCATCCATCCATCCATCCATCCATCCATCCATCCATCCATCCATCCATCCATCCATCCATCCATCCATCCATCCATCCATCCATCCATCCATCCATCCATCCATCCATCCATCCATCCATCCATCCCATCCATCCATCCATCCATCCATCCATCCATCCATCCATCCATCCATCCATCCATCCATCCATCCATCCATCCATCCATCCATCCATCCATCCATCCCTCCATCCCTGCTGCTCTCAGCTGCCCACACTACTGGCTCAGCTCCTCTGGAGCAGCAGTTCCTGTCAGGCAGCAACACGAGTGCTGTCTGCACAAGATGAATTTTCTCACTCATGTTTTCTCTCCTTCTCTCTCCATTTTCCCTTGGTCTTTCTGCTGGATATTTTTCTCCTGAGAACCCTCACTCCCTTTGGTTGCTTTGCCATTTCCCCCTGCCCCCTTTTCCTTTTTTTCTTTAATTTTTTTTTTCATTTATTGCATTCTCCCTTCACTTCTTTTTCTATTATCTTTCCTGTCCTCCTCTGCATCCTTTCAATCCCAGCAGGGCTCGCGCATACAAATTGCCCCCTCCCGGCCGGGAGCGATCGAAGCTCTTTGTGGCTCCGCTATCTCTATGGTAACTATCAGGGGGGTCTGCGCTGCTGCTGCACCCAAAGCACCGGCCCGCGTCCTCTTGCTGTTCGTGCCGGTGTTACGTGCTGGCCACAAGGGCCTCATTGCTCATTTACAACTAATTCTTATTTTTAAAAAAAAAAAAAATTGGTACCCCCAAAGTGCTTAAATGGGGGAATCAGAGCGCACGCTTGAGCACAAATTGTTGTTGGGTTCTCAGGGGTTTTGCATTATGGTTTCTGGTTCCAGAGCTGCTTTGCTTGGTGGATCTGTTGTTTTCTGATTGTTGTGGAAGTGTCACACTGGCTGTTTAGCGGGCTCTGGAAGCGATGGTCGTGCTGCAAAAAGGAGAATCTGCACTGCACGGGCGGCCAGCGGCGCTGCACTGGTGGTGCCTGAAACTGCCCGTGCAGACTGAGAAAATATTTACAAGGGTTTGCATGTTATGAATGTTGAGCCCTTGCTTTCCCCCATGCTAACCAGCTTACCACATACACCCAGTTCCTGGGTTTGTGCAAGCATGGAGCAACCATAGGATTTGATGGAAAGAATGACTGAAAAACTTATGGTGTGACAGCAGAAATAGACAGGGCTCCTTTTGGTGCTCAGATTTTCCTCAAATAACCAGGGATTCCAGTGGAGAACTAGGCAGACAATGAAACCTAAGGCTTTGGTAATTATTACTTTTGCAGTACATACAATATAAAAATACAATTCCTGTCATGACTGTACTCCAAATATTGTTCTGTTAAATTCTTCTAAACCACTGTGATTTTTGTGCCCCCTCCAAGTGTGTATATATTAGTGCCCAAAAAAATTATTCCATTTGTCATACCTGTTAATTCCATCAGATTTATAGGCATCAATATATAAAATCTATTACTTTTTTTCCAAGATTTTCCTGGCTTTTTAAAATAAATTGTTTCATATTTTTTATAACTCAGTGAAAATTTCTGAAATTAAAGAAAAGTCAACTAGCCTTATTATATCCTGACGTTAAATATTGCTGCATCACTTAGGATGTGCAAAGTCAATCAGTTAACTGCACCTTACCAGCCCTTGAGAATTCACTGGGTGAAAATTCACTACAAACCCAACACCATCCTGTTTGAAACTCTTCAGCCCTCAAGCAATTAGCCAGCAGTGTTGATTCTGAAAGCACCACCTTGCTCTAATATTTGAAAGGAATAAACTTCAGAATACAATTATTAGATTTTTCAACTGGCTTCATAATCCATATTCATAACTTTATTAATAGTTTAGTTCACTTAAAAGTGCATTGATGGAGAGTTTTACATCTACTTGTTTGTGTATAAATCAGCATCTATAAACTGCCTTTTTGGGTGAAATGCAGCCAGCGGTGACAGGGTTAACACTGTGGGCATTTAAGTGGTCATAATTAACAGTCCATTAAGATGAATGGACTAAGTCCGCACTTAGTAATGCTGTTGTTTAATTCTGCCTGTTTACAGACTCAGGAGGACAACAGCAAGGGGCTTGAGATTGCCCAGGCTTTGCAGTAGGAAAGCCAGGAATCACATTAGTATAAATTATAACTAGATTTTTTTTAAAAAAATCATTTGGGAAACAAATTTCCTGGTTTGGGGGATTTCTGTTGTCCCAGTTCACTTTCTCAAGTAAGTGGGTTGATACTAACTAGGATTTTGCTTTCCACTGAACAAGTCCACCAAAACAAAGCCCTTACTATGCTTAATCCCCTCCCAGTTATTTATTTAAGCAATAGATTTTGTTATAAATAGGGATGCAGGAGGAACTCGGCTGTTCTAACCTGTAAATGTCCTCTGGCTCTGATGGGTGGCTGCTCTTCTGCAGTGTTTAACATTTGATCTAAAACCTCACTATTAATATTGTCAATCTTGAGCATTAAAACTATGAAATAGAACATAAACTCAACATGCCAGCCTAGAAAGTCTCTATTGTACAAAAACCCCTTGGCCTTTTTTGCCTTCCACATCCCCAAGTTTTTACAAATTTATTTTCAACTTATTCTCCAGTGAAGTTGAAAATTAATTTTGTTTAAAGGAAGCTGAATTTTTCATGTAATCAGTTAATTCCAAGATGTGAAGCTTAAAAAAAAAAATAAAATCACAAGACCAGGCTTTACCAAGGCTTGCAATAGAATCCTGCCCTTGCTGCTGAAGAATGCAGCTTTTGCTGCCAGTCTGGAGTCAGAGCCCTTGAGAGAGCTGGGCTGGGCCCAGGTGGAGAATTCACCATTTGAACAAGAACGATTTTAGCCAAAAAGCAGGAGTGAAACTGCTGGAGAAGCCTGTCATTTCAAAGTAATACACAGTTCTTTTTATAAGGTCTCCATTTTATTGGTACAATTATTTTCCTTGTAAAGGATTGTGAGTGTAATTAATTATGGGCAATAAATTGTAAGTGTATTTCATAGCTCCTGTATGTCTGGCTGTGTGACAGCACCCAGAAATGTGGTTGTTAAACATACTGAAGAGCAATAGAGTAAGCAGTCATTTTCTCTAGATTTTTGTGGGGTTTTTTGGGTTTGTTTTGGTATCAGAGTGTCTGCAAACAGTATGATAAAAATTAAAAATTAACAATCCCATGAAATATTTTAACTACTAATGTCAACATAAATTACTGCTACATTTTTCCTGACACAATTTTGATTTTAAGGGCAGGGATGATGCTAAAAGATAACTTTAAAATACAATCATAGAATTATGTTATCCATTCTTGCTAGTAATAACATATTAATGAATAAATACAGTTTTGTTTTTGTCTACAGTTTGGATTTCTTGTGCTTTTAAATGTAACTTTGAAATTTAAAATTACAATGCTCTTTAAAAACTTAATTTTGAAGTTCTGATGACAAATCTCAATGTTAATTTTAGCAAGTGTTTGGTTAAATTAAAATTAGGCCATAGTACCTTAAACTTATTAAAGAGGAAAATGTACTTGAATGAGCCAGAGTGATTCCAGGCAATCCTTTGGAGAAAATCTCCTTTTATCAGGTTTTCCTGGGAACTCATATTTATAGAAATGTAAATTGATTTGTTTTAAAATAAATTATTTTTAAATAGTTTAGCAACTTGAATTGTGCACATCTCTGATTGATAGAAATTGTTAATATTTCAAAAACAATGAAACTGAAAAAACTAGTCTGAATTAACAAGAAACAGTACTTCATGCAGTATGCCCCATAAAACTGCTAGTTATTTTTCAAAATTTAATAGGTTTTTCATTGATTAAAAATAGAATCCAAAACAGGGGAGAAAGACACATTTGAAAAATAGTAGAATTAATTAAGCAGAAATTAAAACAGGTTACTGTAATATATAATCCGTTGTAAAGAGGAATCTTGGTCAGCAGCTTGAAGGCAATATGAATACTTCTCTCTTTTAGAAAATGCACATTTTACCTCTTCTTTTACCTGATACTCCATTCTTTGGTGATTCTTGATCTGTGTCCCTCCTTTAATTCACCTTTAATTGCAATCACTGACAATTTCAGCAACAAGCTCGGTATGTTTTTTCCTTCTGATTTGTGCAGTAACTGGCCACAAATCCTTTGACTTCCCCAGAACATGAGCCACTGGTTTCCACGGATTAGGAGTAGACTGGTTGCAGGAAGTTCAGTAAATGCTCTTCCCTAGAAGTCAAACCATACTGTTTCTTTGTTCCAGCTGTAAAGAACCTGCCACGCTAACAACAGCCTGTAAATGATGATGTCAAAATGTCAGAGAGGAGAGCGGCCCTGTGTGAGGTCAGGAGTCTCACTGATGCAGAAAGCAACTGCAGAAAAAACTGGCATGAGTTCTGGTGAATTTTGGAATGGGTTCAAAAAGGGAATATTTATGAGAGTGGCGTAATATATTTATTCTGGATACAGAATCTGCAGGTCTCCCTTTTTTGTTTGTTTGGGTTTTGTTTGGTTGTGTTTTGTTTTTGTTAACTAAGGTGAAACATCCCTCTATAAGACTCTCTTACTTCTAGCCCTGCACAACTTCCTCAAATGAAAGGAAGAAGGAGAATTTGTGATCTTAATCCTTATACAGAACTCCAATTTATTTAAACTTGAGTCTTGGATTTTGAGTTGTGGATCTTGATTTATATCAAGATTGTGGTGATAATTTTGATTGAATGTGGATTTTGCATATCCTGCACATTTTATATAAGCTGCTGTGTCTGTGGTCAGACTTCACACACAGTCCCAGAATGTTCTGCATTGGGATGGACCCACAAAGATCCTGAGTCCAAGGATTAAGGGAATGTGTAAATTACCTACACAGACTGACAGGGTGGTGTCTGACTCAGACTTCTGGTCTCTCAGAGTGTGGTGCAGGTTTGCCTAAAATACACAGGGAGTTCTTTGCAAAATAAAGACAACCGTTTAAAAATCAAATGGTTGTGAGGATGTGCAGTTGAAAAGTGCTGGAATGCAGCAGCATTTTCAGAGAGTAGGCGCTGTCCCCAGTGTGGGTGATGACTGACAGGGGATCTCCAATCCCCAGTGCTTGGATGTGGTCTGGGAAATCTCACCCTGCTGGTTGTTGCAGGCAGGGCTGCAGGGGTGGTGCCCTGGCCTGAGTCAGACTCTCACTGGCATCTGTGCTCCCTCCCTGGGGTCTCCTACCAGCAGCAGGAGATGATGCCCCAAAGTGGCACCAAAATCCTTGATTTAATGAATTGCATAGTGACTTTTTTTAAAAAAATATTATAATAGTATCTAATATCACTTGGATGGTACTAGACACCAGAGGGTTTTGGGGCTTTTTTTTAATGTCAGAAATTAAATTTCCAACAGCTCACTTTACTGGCTGCTACATAGCAAAGTTTTTCTGAATGTTTGTTTAAGGCACTGAGATAATTCTAATGCATAAATGGGCTTTGCTTGTAGGAATAAATAAATTACTTGCTTTCAAAACAAATAGACCAATCCAGGCTCACAAGATGTTTTTTGATTTTACTGGACATTAGTTCACACCTTGCAGGCTGATATAGGAAGGATTTAAGCTTCCATTTTAACTAAATGAGTTATTATTTTCTACAAAGGACAGCCTATAGCCCCCCTAGCACCTGCTGCCTGTCTCTGGGACATACCAGTACATCATGCACTTGGACACCCCAGATTTTGTAGGGTGAATTCCTTTGTCCAGGACAAGGGCTAAGTATAGGTGCCCACAGCTGCCAAGGATGTCTGTGATTCCAGTCGCTCTTCAAGGCACTGGGCTGTTTCTGTGACCTTATTCAGTGAATATGGATCACTCATTTCCCAAAAAAAATTAAAGCACTCACCAGAAATGGAGGCAAGATGTGGGGTTTTTTTGTTAATATTTACAATTCACTGCAGATGTTTTTAAATGGGTAATTTTTCTCCCAAAGGTTTTTAAAACCTTTTAAAATCTTGCCTGTTCTATTCATTGAATAAAGAGAGGAAGAAAATCAATGATTGGTCTCTGGTGAGCAGAAGCTTAATTTTAACTGGTATTTCCTCATTTACATACCCAAGGTACAAGTCATAAGAAATTCTGCTTTGGAACTAGAGAAAGGCACTCTGCTGGGGAAACTTTGCCAGTTTGGAGAAGCCTGCTTTAAACTCAAGCCAGACAGTCTTTCTTGCAACAACTTACTTCTCTTTCTTGGTAGAAATACTGATTTTAAAAGAAAAACATGAATAATGATTTTTTGTCTTGCTGAGAAAAAGTGGGTGACTTTCATCATACAATTTTCCTACATTTGCTCTGAGCAGAGGAGAGAGTTTCAAAATTTGTGGCATATCTAGTTTGTGTAAGCTTTGGATCTGTGGACTGCAACCACATGTGAGAGAAAGACCTCTTGAAATACATGGCAATAGCAAAGGCTTTACCTACTTTGTGAGATTTACTGATGGAGGATTTGGATCTTTTCCTAAAACTTTTGCTATGGAAATTTTTGAGGAATTGATGCCATACTATTTACTAGCTGTATGATTTGGCATGGGATTCTCTGCTGGCAGCACCACGGGACTGGTCCCACCTTGAAATGCTGTGATCCTTGTTAGGCCTGGATGTTTGAAAACTGTTTGTCTTTACTGGCAGATGCTGGAGGAAGATCAGAGCTGCAATTAACCTATTTACAGCAAAAGCTTGCACATGACTTAAAAAAAAAAACCCTTAACTTTAAACCAAAAAAGATTTTAAAGTTATAGAACAAATGACTGAATAGAGCAAATCTGGGTTTAATTAACTGTAAAATTGGTTGCAAATGTTTTCAAAAGCTTATGGGCTGGGAAGTTGCTATTTTGGAAGCTCTGGGCAAGTGGCACATCTCTCCAGGGAGTGTGTGGGTGGTGGGAACGCCAGGCTGGGCTGGCTGGTGGAGCCAGGTGCCCCCAGGGAGTGGGGCAGCCTCTCCCAGGAAGCAGCTGAGCCTGGGGCTTGCTTGCACAGAGCCCAGCCTGAGAGTGGGACTGTGGCTTAGGTCCTGTTGCTGTTCCTGCTGCTGAGACAACTCAAATCACTGGGAATTTCCTTGCTCAGAAACACTTCCTTGCACAGCTGCCTTGGGGCCCAAGCAGCATTACTGGCCTTGGTGTGCACCATCACTGGACAAAGGGCAGGTGATCACCAACCACTTGGGATTGTCCCAAATGGGGAATCAGCTCCTTCCTGGGGGTGCCCAGTGCACAGGGAGGCCAAGAAAAAGCAGGGAAGGGTGAGGGGTTTAAGCACAGCTTGTGCTGTCAAAAGTTGCAACTGCAAATGCTTGGCAAAACATTTTTCAAGGGGCTGGAACAAGGGCTAATGATAAGAATTGATCACTTTGTTATTGTGACTGAAAGGGGGGACATAGCAGAGGAAAAAGTATTTCCAGAGCAGTCAGTATTTCAGATTGTATTTGTTTGCTGCAGGGAAGCATCCAAAACTCTCAGCCAAACCTCAGTGCCTAAATGGCAGAGATTGGCCTAGAATGAGTCAAAGTACAGTGTATTTGTCACTTTAGGTTACAAATCTAACTTCTGATCCTTTCCAAATTATCAGTGGCCATTATAAAAACTGGTTTTGTGGCAGAAACCTTACAAACTGAAGAGTTTCTTGGGGAGTGATGGGAGTTGAATGTAAAAAAATTTTGTGTTTATTATCTGAGAAGCATTATTAAGAACTATTTCATTTTCCCAAAAAATTCAGCCTTTATCTAGAAAAGAGTAAGCTCTGAAAAAGCCCCAACAAAATCCCTCAAAAAAAAAATTAAAAAAAAAAATTAAACCTTGAAAAATGTCTTAATAATGAAGCTGAGCAAATAATTTAAAACATAATTTATTCATTGTATGTAAATAATGTAATAGATTGCCAAAGTAATAATTTATTCAAATTCTTTAACTAATACATGCCTGTTTTAATTATTACTTGATGGATTAAAGTATTTGGTATTTGTGTAGAGTAGCTCTTGGTCAGAGTTGCAGTAGCAATTATGGGCTCTGTTCCAGTTCTGTGGTCAGATCAGCAGAGAGCCTTTCCATGGGAGATTTTTACATGTGTGCATTTAAAATCTTCCTCACATGTGGGTGTTTGTACACTACATGGTTGTGAAAGCAGCTGTCACAGTTTGTTTGCTGTTTCAGTCAGCAAGCTTTTCCTATCAGCTCTGATCAAGGCTTTTCTCCCTTGATTTCAGCTCACTGAGGTTCTGTGATCTTGACCTGGCAGTGCTGAGATTGCTGAAGCTCTTTTGCTTGTCCTTAGTCCATGTTAGGAACTCACCTCTGGCACTCATTACGGTCTTTAAGCAGGTGCCATTTTTGAAGATGAGCCTGTCACCTCTCAAAATCACCAGCTTGTGCTGAGCACCCCAGCTCAGTGTGCAAACTGGGGGCCAGCGCTGCTCTCCAGGCTCTGCTGCTGCTCGTGGCTCTGCCATCTGTCCGTGGGGCAGGATGAGACCCCATCAGACACAGCATGTGAGACCCTCATGGTGCCATCGCTTTTCACAGCCCGCTGGAGAGGGAGCAAAGTCATTTTGGTTTTACAAGCTGAAGCACAGAGCCACTGCAGCCCAAATCTTTGAAGATATTTAAACAACTACTTTCTGTGTAGGTGCTGGCCCCAAGCAGACATCACCTGTCTGATGCAGGCTCTGCAGATCCTTCCTGCCAGCATGAGCTTCATTTTCTTGTATTTGTGAGAGGAGGAAAATATTTGTTTCAGGGTGTAAGACTCCAGTCTTAGAGGCTGCATGGGTGTTGTTAGCACCTGGCAATTTTACTGTTATGGAATAATGGGGAATTTTCCTTGTGAGGCCAGGAGCTGTGGTTCAGAAAACTTTCACTGGCCTAACAAAGTAGAAACATTTACAGGCCTCATCAGGAGTAAGTAATAACTTTAATGGAGCAGTTAATTAGTTCTGCTCTTTTCAGACGGGATCATTAGAATTTAATGAGAATTAATAATTTCATAAAGCATGGAAATATATTGCCCCAAGCAAAATACGGTAACACACATTTCACAGATAGCTATTTTAAATGAATACAGTGACATTTCCTCATACTGTTGGATGATCTATAATATTTTTATGTAGTAACTCAAGAGAAAGTATTTGATTGCATTATAAAGTATGTTGCTGTTTGAAGGTACCAAGTCCCCATTGTTTGTGAATAGGAATATAAACCTAAATACAGTGATGTAAATGCAATTCTTTATCACTGTTGGCTTTTTTCTTGAACTTTTAAAGACAAAGATCACCTAGAAGCATCATTGAAGAGCAGCAGAATTCCTTTGCCATGTGCTGTAATCTCTTGTGTCAGCTTTATCACACTACCTATTGATTAAAACAAGCACATTAATAGTTTGAGAATAAGATGTCATAAAAGCAGGACAGAAAATATTCATAAAACATATATTTGGGGTATTTTAGTTGGACATCATCTTGCAACATAATAACTAATGTAACAAACAACAAATAAGTATTCCATATAAGAGGATTTTTTTTAGTCTAGCATTTTATACAAACTATTAGCTATAGTTTCTGTGGCATAAAAAGAAGCCATTTCTCATTTCCAGATTCTGAGCTGGTTTAAATTAGCCTCACTTCCACTGACATTCATGAGGTTGTACCAATGCCCATGAGTCAAGGATGGGGCCCAAGCACCTTAATGAAGACTTTGAAAGTCCTAGAAAAGAAGGAAGGAAATTCCTTCTGTATATGCCATAACTGCTGATGTGTCTTTCTCACAGAATTTTTCCTTTGCTGCTTGAACATATGGATGACATCCTTTATTGTGCTCATTGCAAATTGAAATAATTGATCAACAAACCCAAATTTGATGGATGACATGAACTGTTCCTCTGAACATGGCCTGAACTTGCAGGCTAAATGAACACAGCATAAAATGGAGGCAGCCAAAAAAGGTATTGATCCTATCCAGCCCCCACCCCTATGGTGTGATGCAACATATGTACATCTAACATGGTAAAATCAACATAAAGATGGTGCCATGGGGCAGAGATGCAGACTTGCATAGTTTCTAATCTTATTCCTGAAAGAATTAAAACTTGGACAAACATGTCGGAGTGAGTAAGGGGAGTAGAGCTCCCCTGCCACTGGGGCTAGGCTGTGGTACCCTATCATTAGAGCACTGTTTGTGGGGAGATCTGAATTCCTCATGCTGTAGCAAAACCTAGCCAAAGCACAGACAGATCAAAATATTCAGCTTTTCATCATGGTCCAACCCATTTCATTTTTCAAAACTGCAGAGCAGTAAAATGAAGCATTCTTTCTTGCTGGCTCTTCAGAGAAAAAAAAAAAAAAAAGGAAAAAAAAAGGCAAGAGAAAATGCTGGCTCAAACTTCAAATGCATAATACATCTCCCATCACAGATGTGAAAGAAAATTACCTACCAGATCTTTTTTCAGTAGGAGTTTCTATTTAAAGTGAAACATGTGATTATTACAGTATTTCAACAGTTAGATGAAAAACTGCTGCAATATATGTATATGTATATAAAATGATGCAAGAGTACTTGAAGTGAGCATTCCAAGTATTGGCCATCCAAATATGCAACAAAATACATTCTGCTTCTCTCAGTTTTTCTTATTTACTATTTTAAATTGAAGACTATGATGCATTTTTTCTCAAACTCTTTTTCATCTTCCAAGCATGATGTTTTCTGTTCCTGTAATGATTGCTGTGTACTGCAGCAGCACTGAGGCACCAGTGGCTGGAAATTGAGAGCTCCTGTTTCTGTATAAAAAAAGAGAACCTCCTCCAGAAAGCTGGCAAATACAAGAATATAGAGGGGGGACGTGTGGGCACAGCAGAGCAGGGAAGACATTGCAATGGCACCACTTGCTGTACGTGCAGATGTGAGGGCGAGGTTTGACCACTGCCCAGTAATCGCTGCCTGGGGACTTGAACAGGCGCTGGATGTGGCAGCATCTTAAAAGCCCTGGGGGCTGATGGCAGCTGGTACCTGTGAGCAGAACTCGGAGAACCCTGCTCCCCTGCTCCCCCTGCTCCCCTGCTCCCTGCCCCTGCTCCCCTGCCCCCCTGCTCCCCTGCTCCCCTGCTCCCCCCTGCCCCCCTCCCCCCTGCCCCTGCCCCTGCCCCCTGCCCCTGCCCCTGCTCCCCCCTGCCCCCCTGCCCCCTGCCCCCCTGCCCCCTGCTGCAATATATGTATATGTATATAAATGATGCAAGAGTACTTGAAATGAGCCTTCCCCCTGCCCCCTGCATCCAAATATGCAACAAAATACATTCTGCTTCTCTCAGTTTTTTTATTTACTATTTTAAATTGAAGACTATGATGCCCTTTTTTGCTCCCCTCAAACTGCTTTTTTCATCTTCCAAGCATGATGTTTTCTGTTCCTGTAATGATTGCTGTGTACTGCAGCAGCACTGAGGCACCAGTGGCTGGAAATTGAGAGCCCTGTTTCTGTATAAAAAGAGAACCCTCCTCCAGAAAGCTGGCCCCCTACAAGGATATAGGGGGGGGACCCCTGCCACAGCAGAGCAGGGAAGACATTGCAATGGCACCACCTGCTGTATGTGCAGATGTGAGGGCCCTGTTTGACCACTCCCCAGTAATCGCTGCCCTGGGACTTGAACAGGCGCTGGATGCCCCCCTGCCCCTGCTTAAAAGCCCTGGGGCTGATGGCCCCTGCTGGTGCCTGTGAGCCTGAACTCCCTGACAACCCTGCTCCCCTGCTCCCCATGCCCCCTGCCCCTGCTCCCCCTGCCCCCCTGCTGCCCCTGCCCCCCCCCCTGCTCCCTGCTCCCTGCCCCCTGCTGCCCCCCTGCCCCTGCTCCCCTGCCCCTGCCCCCCTGCCCCCCCCCTGCTCCCCTGCTGCTGCCCCCTGCCCCCCTGCTCCCCTGCCCCTGCTCCCTGCCCCCTGCTCCCCTGCCCCTGCCCCCTGTTCCCCTGCCCCCTGCTCCTGCCCCTGCCCCCTGCTCCCCTGCTCCCCTGCTCCCCCTGCCCCTGCCCCTGCCCCCTGCCCCCCTGCTCCCCTACCCCTGCCCCTACTCCCACTGCTCCCCTGCTCCCCCCTGCCCCCTGCCCCTGCTCCCCTACCCCCCTACTCCCACTGCACCCCTGCTCCCCCTGCTCCCCTGCTCCCCCTGTTTCCTCTCCCACACTGGACCATGTGCTGGAGGTAGCCCATTCTTGGCAGCAATGGTCTTTTTCCACTTCTGTTCTGAAAGAATTTTCCCTCGCTCTCCCTAAGCAATGGGAAGGTAAGGGAAGGAGGAGCCATCATGGCTGGGGCCTCAGTTACTCCTGAGTTCCGTTTCCACCTCCTTTGGAGGCACTGGTGCCATGAATGACCATGCATTCCCTGTGGGAGGGCAGGCAGTGGAAAACTCCCTGTCCTTGCTTGCAGGTAGCCAGCAGCCTTACCCTGCTCCTCCTGACTGGCCCTGCTGGAGACACTGCTGGACTTTTCCTGTGGAAGTCTGCCTTTCACCTGTCTCCATCTTGACAGGGGTCAGGGCCATGAGAACAATTGCTTTTCACTCACATAATGGGTCTTTCCTCAAAATAACAAGTAGAGAACATGAATGGCAATAACAGCTTTCCTAACCCAGATCTTCTGCATTGTTTGAATGTTGGTTTAGGTATTAATTAGAGAGAAATGAGCATCATCAGTTCTACACTTCATCATATATCATATGATCTAAAAACTAGCTACTTGATGCCATCAGATGATTAGTATTTTTTTGCTATCTTTTATTAAATATTGATGCCAAAGGTTTGTTTTCAGCATTTCAGCAAATCCTTTTAGTCAATTAACAGTAAAATGAAAAGGTTTCAGCTTGGTGAGAGCTATTGTAATGATATTTACTATGCAGTTTATTACCATATGCTGAATATGTCTGTACTTATGCAGTGCACCTACAAACTCCTTAAGAGAACAATAAAGTTGCAAAGTGGAGTACTATGAAATTGGGAAATGATGGTGTTCTCCTGTGCAAATTTAAAACTCCAGAGAAATCAGACCTGCAGGTCTGGACACTGCATACAGTGCATGAGGAGAGGCACCCACCTCCAGGGGGGATTTATACAAACTCCTGGTCTCTAAGCCACCTTCACTCACTAACTGGGAGCGCAAGAGACACAGCTCCATCTGGAATCTGAGCTCTCTCCAGAAGTGCAGCCCCTGGCTGTGGTCAGGAAGGAGCTTCCTTGGTGTGTGCAGGACCTGCAGCCTGCTCTGTGCTCCTTTCCCAGGGGAGAGAGGCAGCAGGACAGTCTCTGAGGGAAGGTGTGCTGCTGGGGAAAACTCCTGCTCTGCAGTGAGATTTCTGTTTATTCAGGGAGGGTGCAACACCCTGGCTGCCACAGGGATGCTTGTGCCTTGTGAGCATGATTGTAACAGGATAAATAAATGCAGGAATGTTGCAGGAGTTGCTGATGGACTTGAGGGCTCCCTTGGGCACCACCTCCACTGCCAGGTATGAGATGCACTCTTGGCCACTTTCTGTGGCTCAGTTGATCTTCGTTTCTTTGCTGAACTTCAGCACACCTTCAAAATCAAGGGGTTAAATGCACCCCCCAGAGATTTGCCCTGTCGATGGGGTCTAGGAGTGTTTGAACTCCCTTCAGTGTGTGCAGGAGTGGTCTAAGCCTGCTGCTCCTGTGGAAGTCCTCAGTCAGGAAACAATTTTATAGAAGGGATTACTGCTGCTAACTGCAGGGGCATCATAAAACCAGTGATCCCTGCTCCACCTCTGGAAAGTGGGGCTGGAGGCAGAGAGGGAGCTGCAGACAGTGCACACTAAAGGATCCAGGTACCACAGCCCAGGAGAAGAGAGGAGCTGCCATGAGCAGGGAGAGAGGAGAACTGCCCATGTCCTCTGCACTTCTCTAGCAGAGGGCTGAGGACATTTGCTCTTTATTGAAAGTTGAAATTGTTTCATGCATTTGAAGAAAAGCTGGGAAGGCAGGCAGAAAGCTCACAAACACAGCCCTGCTCTGACCTTGTCTGCTGATCTGCTGTTCAGGAGGATTTTCAAATGTGCATATCCTGGAGATTTTGCACAGTGCTCATTCTGGATGGGAGTTTGAACTCTGGGGCTGCTGTTCATGTGGCCAAAGAAAAGCTTCACAGTGAGCAAAATTCCTGCTCTTTCAGCCAATGGAGCTGCAGTGATAGCCTTTTCCTTGCAATGGGTTCATTGGAAGGCTTTTGCCTGCTGCTCTGGCTAGAAACTATTGAACCTGACTAAGGTTTGTGGGACTGGGAGCTATGTAAATAATAGAGGATTCAGGCAGCACTTTAAAACACTCTTTTCACATGCACATAGATCCCATTTAGCAGTATTTTTGTCAAACTGCTCCTTTATGTGATGTTCCCTATGTGATAGCATAGGAGCCAAGCCTAAAATTTATTCTTTAATGTGTTTCAGCCTCAACTTCTGTCTGAAGAAGATGTGAATTCCTATCTTCAATTCATAGGTGTGAATTCATGTAGCTCCTTTGGCTTTAGAGGTGTGATGATTTACACCAGCCGAAGAGAGGTTCCCTCTTTCTAATGTCATTTCCTTGGGTCTTTTTCATGTGGTATTTTCCTGTCATTTCATTCCTCATTCTTTTCCAAGAATCTTAAATGTTTCGCTGTAAACATTAAAAATTCACTTGTGTCTTTGGCATCCATTATAACAATAGAACTTGTTTTTACATCTCTCAGTGGTACAATATAGAGGCATTGCCAAAAGCTATCCACTATCATTACAAACATGGGAATGGAAGACATTTATAAACACAGAAGTGTAACCCCTTTCTCGAATAAGAGTTTATAATAGCAACAGTGAACTTGACCCAGTGCATTTCCTGTAGGGATAAGGTGACCTGCAGGGGTTAATGGCCCGTGGCTTTGCCTTGGGCTATCATCTCACCCAGCCAGTGATTAATCCTGGAGAAATGCCCTTTGCTCCCATCATTATCCCTTAAATGGAACCTTTAGAATTCAAAATGATTTTGGAATGGAATTTACCACTGCCCTGCACTCCATTCATTGCAAGGAACTTTACTGTAACTGCATGTCACACTTGCATAAATAACCTTCAGAGGAAAAGGAAAAAAAAAAGAAAGATGAAAGGACTGGCCTAGAAAAAGGAATAAAACTCCAGTGCAGGCTACCACTGCTGGTAATATTCCAACAGCAGAGTGATTCTATAACAGGAGGCTAAAGCTGCTGCAGCAAGTGGAGGTACAAGAGTCCAAAAGTATTTGATGTTTATAAGATTTTTCCTGTGCAAGCATTAACTGTAGCATATCTTCAGGCAACAATATGTTATGCTTTTTGTTTTGTTTACTTAGCTGCTTCCCAGGCATATTCTTGACAAATTAGTTTTTCTTAATAAACGTAGGATGGCAAAGTCCCTGCACTGGCAACACATGGTCTGAGGAGCTGCTGAAGGAACTGGTTATTCCTCTGGACAAGCAAAGTGCAAGGGACCTGAGTGTTGGGGTATTGTTCTGCTTCAAAGCCAGAAAGCTTCGGTTCATCTGCTGACCTCTCTTGCAGTTCTTTTGCTTGCAAATTGTATCTGCTAGCTAAGCAGCTCAGGTACAGAGTATTGCTTAAATTTTATTCCTGAGAATGGAGTAAAATCTCTGGTAGTAAAGCAATCAGTGACCTCAATCATGTCTGTACTCCCCTCTTAATCCATCTGATGTAGCCTTCATGCCTGGCTATATTAAGGTACACATGCCTAGTACACAAGGTTGTGGAAACAATTAAATCTACTTACTGGTTTTTATCTTTTTATAGCCATGAGTTTCCTCATACACTGTTTTAATCAAGGAATGTTTCAGACAGGAGGATATTCAGCATCAGTGCTGTACAACCAATTTAACATAACTCTACCATTAATACACTGGTGACACTCTACCATTAATACATAATAGTCTGCAATGCCATTCTTACAGTCCCCTGTGTCATATGTCCTGGTCACATGCACACATCAGCAAGAAAAATATTCCTGAGGTATTTGAACTAATTTTAGTGTGGAGCCATGTCACCTGTTGCATGAAGTGGTTCTGGTGGTAGTGGTCACCCAGTGTATGACTTTATTTTGATCCTAGTGAAGGCCATTTTTCATATTTTATTCAGTAGTATCTTGCACACTCCACACTTTTTTTTTTTTACTTTATTGTGGACCAACCTCAAGCAAGACAACCTATAGTTATTGCACAGTTGAAATATTCTCCAGCTGGTTCAGGGTTAAGAGAGTTTGGGATGGTCTCCAACAAGGTTCTCACCCTTCCTCTGATGTGTGGCCAGCATGCAGGAGAGTGAAGCAGGGCTGTCCCTCTCCTGGGCCTGGCTCCTGGGCACTGTCCCTGTGTGCTGCTTGTCTGCCAGAAGCCGCTGACTGCACCAGAGAGAAGCTCCTAAGCAGAGATGGTCGTGGTCTTCTCTGTTGCTCTTCCAATGAGTGAACCCAACTCAAGATTTTGATGGAAGCTGGCCTTCCACACTGTGCCAGCATTCCCTGCTGGTATCAGGAGTGGTTTCTGATGAGTACAGGTGATGGTGTGACCCTTACCTTGCTTGCTGAGCAATGAGCTGGGATGGACTTTGCCTGCTCTCTGGGCTGTGTGGAGCTCTGGTCTCAAACCCATGGACAAGAACTTTGTGGATCAGTGCCTGAAGGTACAGTCATAGGTAGAGGGTCAGCACTGGAGGAGCACACACCCTGAACAGTTCTAGCACTTGAAGCCCAGACTTTCATATTCTTAGGGTTTAGGTGTTAAAATATCCTCCAGCTCTTCTACTCCTGCAGTAGCCAGAAAAAGCTGTGGTGCTGTGCCATGGCTCCCTGTGGCTGCTGGGCCAGCTGGCAGTGCCCAGAGAGAAGCTCAGTTCCCAGGTCTGGGACCGGCACCTTCAGGTTCTTTGCTCTCCAGGTTCCTGCTCTGCATTGTGCCAGACCTAACATAAAGGCAGAAAACACAAACGTGATTCCTTGGCTTGCTGGCCTTCATTCTTAATAACAATCTCATCAACATCTCCTGTCTCTCACTCCTCATTCATGGGGTCTCAACTAAATTCTAAAGTGACTGGAGGATGTGTCACATCATGGAAAGATGCAAGACCTCTCAGGATACTGTTGGAGAGCTGCATTAACCAGAGGATAATACAGACCCTGGAGCTACCTCTAGCTGACCAAATCCCTCATGCTTTGAAATATTTTCCCCATGCTTTCCTTAAATTTTCTTCATATTCCAAAATCAGGCTAAACCTCTGACTGTGTTTTGGTAAGCTGCCTATTAAGTGGGTACTAATTGTACATAAAGATTTAGCATTAATCATTTAAAGTAACATGGAAAAGGAAGAGAAAGGGAGGACTAGGTTTGTTTGTTTCTTTCTTTGTTTTTTGTTTGTTTGTGGGTTTTTTTTCCCATGATGCTGGAAAAAGGCATTAAGTATTTTGGCGATATTTGATTTTTTTAAATGAGATTTTTCTTCCTTCTTATTTTTCATCAAGACTGCATACATTATAAAATAATAACTTTTATTATCAATACTTATATCAATGCTTATAAGATTTTTAGAAGTCTTTGTTTCTTTGTTAAGAGAAAGCAGCTGCTGAGCATCAGAGACTCCTAAGACATTTTTTAGCAACACCACGTATCAGAATAGATGCTGCATATATTCAGATACATACGTGAATTGAAAGAGGGGTGCATGTCTTTACTTTTGGGAGTAGCTTTAATTCTGGAAATTAGAAGAAAAAAAGCTTACAGTTAAATTTTTTAAGTGTTGCAGCTGTTAGGAAAAAAAGGAGTTTTGTCTGAAAATGAGTGTTCTGATTCTAGTTTACTGGGAAGGAGAAAGAGTAATAAATTGTATCATGTTTACAAGCACCTGTGCAAAGTGCTGCCATATGTGTAAAACCTCAGGGCATGTGGGGCCATACCACAGTTGGGACACCCATTCTTCCTTCTGTTTTTCTGGAGGAAGGAAGTGTGTTGTTCCTATCTTGGGACTGGGAGAGGCAGTCTGGGATGGGACCTGTGTTACCACCATCGTTATAACATCAGGTTTATCTAAATCAGATTCATGTTTTTTCACTTAAAGACAATGAAATTCCTTCTTGGTTTCATGTCTTTTTTTTTTTTTCTTGCAGTACTACCAACTATGAGAAAACATTTAAAACAACCATATGCCTGAAAATAATTCATTATGAATTCTGTTAAATTCTCCCAACTGTTTTCATTTTACCAGTCTTAGAGCCATGTTTCATTGTGTGTTTGGAGGGAATCAGGCACCACAGAACATGAAACCTGAAAGAGAACTCCACATTTTATTAGGGTATAAATAATGGTAATAATTTGATGGAGCTCCTTGAATAACACAACAACAGAATGGGGTTTGGTTTACAACATCATACCATGCCTTGTCTGTAGAGCTTGTGCTGCAGATTGCTTTGCTGCAGATTGGCTCCTGCCAGTGAAAAGGTCATAAATGCCCACCTTAATCACTGGATATGCCTAAACCCCCCAGTTTAATCCCCATATAGGGCACCATGTACTTTTTAAGATGCAACTTGTAGAACTTTAAAGAGTGGAAAATATGTTCTTATTAAGGTGTAGTTGAGGCTGCCATGTGATAATGCAGGGGCTGGTCCCAACTGTGTTAATCTGTAAGGGAGCAAACAACAACCCTGTAAAGGGCTCACTCTGCTGAGACACTGGACTGTCCAGGACTCGTCTAAAACTCCTTTTGTTTCATAAAATAATTTTCATCTATTTAAAACAAGGCCAAGGGAAGGGGAGAAACAGCAAAATTTCTTAAAACAAACCAGAAATTTTTGTAAACTGTAATTATTTTTTAAAGAGAGCATTGTTTCTAATCAGCTCCATAGGTTGGGTTGTACAGCACATGGATGCCTGTGGACTTCAAGCACACTTACTCTGTCTCCTCCTGCCTCTGCCCACAAGGAATCAAATTCAAAATATCACTTGGGGAAAATAAAATGGGAAACTTCATTGCTTGACTAATATTTTGCCCTTTCACTTCCAGCTCTGTATCTGATCATCATGACCTTTAGCTAAGGGGATGCATTAGGAGACATGTTGCCTTTGCTGGCACAATCAAATAGGCTGCTTTCTAAATCACCTGGTAGGCAGCCTTTCCACTGGCAATGTAATGTCTCTGTGCTCACTCCCTGGTGCAGAGGTCCCTCATCCCAACAGAAGGGGACAGGGACATGCAGTGAAGCTGTGCACGAGAGATCACTCCAGTGCATCCCCATAGCTCGTGACCATTGCTCGTGTCTGTATTCCCCAGACAATATTTTCAACAGGAGAAGGGCAAATGGCCTTCTGGAGTAATCCTTGTTTGCAGAGATTTGAGTGCAGCTGTCAAGGAAGGGCAGCAGAGCCAGTATTGTTCCACAGAGACTTGTGGCATCATGGCCGTGCTGCAGCCATTTATCATCAGCCTCTGTCATTCCCAAACCGGGGCCTCTCACATGATAACACAGAGTGCCACTGCTCCTTTACTGACTTGGTCCCTGCTTAATCAGTTTGTTCAGGTTTTGAATGCTGTATTCAAGCATATTTTTAACAATGAAAAGCTCTCTGTGCAAAAAGAAAGGTCCTACGTATTTGAGGCACATTCTTTTCTCTCCAATCGTTTCAGGTTTTGTGTCACTTGATTTGTACTAGCTGTGGCTCATTATTAGAAGTATTTGTCAGTGTGGGCACTAAGGCACGCACAGCCCTACATGTGAAATTTAATTATGGGCATGGGAATTTCCTGTCCATTCCCTTGAAATATTGTTGCTTAAAACTTGATAGAGTGAAGGTTTTGCAAATTGAAAGAGAGAACCATGAAGGAAGATAGACAGAGGAATAGACAGAGGGGTCCAGAGATGTCTGATGTCTGGGGATTGAAGAAAAAAGCCAGGTTCCCTTAGGAGCAGTGAATGACCTTGGAGCCATAGGAACAGAGAAAAAAGAAGACACCCTGAAGGCACTGAGGGATACAGGATGGAGCCTGATGACAAACACTGAGAGATGGATCCTTGAATTGGATCAAGAGAGAAAAAAAGGTTTGGAGGGGAGAAAGAAAGAAGGTTAGGGCTGGAGGGAGTCTGCTGTCCAGAGGACCTTTAAATCAGAGATTGTGAGCACAGGATGCACATGCTGATATTGCAGTGCAAGGTACTTGGAAAAGCTATGGGATAAAACTGGTGTAATTTTTATTTCCTAGATTTGCTCCACCTCTCCTATCTCACTAGAAAGATTTAAGCAAACACTGAGCCCTGGTCACCAGTGCACAGCTGAGCAGAACAGAAGGACTTTGCCTCCTGCAAATGAAGCCATTTGCTGGGAACCCTCCTGCTCATGCAGTGATGCTGTTTGTATCTTTGCTTGAGAAGGGTTTTATACAGGATGGAAAAATCTTTCTTTTCAGGTGGGCAAGTGACATCATCATTGTTACTCGTTTCTCTTGAGACAGGGACTGTATTAAGCATTTGCTAAGCATTCAGGGCCTCTAACTGCAAAATCCAGTCTTGCTGCAGAACTTCGCTTCATCTTCTGAAATCTCGTTTAAGTAAAAGAAACCTCTGTAGTTTGTAGTCCCCTTTGCTCAGTTTGGGTTATCATACCACAACCACTGTTTCTGTCCTAACACCTGTAACCATCCCCTCCTCCCAGGGAGCACAGCTCTGACCCTCAGTCCAGTGGCAGAGCACCAGCCACACACAGGGAACGCGAGCATTATCACATACAAGGACATGGGGCAGAGATGGCTTTTTTTGGAGAGAAAGAGATGGTAGCAGGTAGCTCGTTCCTGTTACTGCATCACAAACAGCTACAGCATTCTAACAGAGGCTCACAGGGGCATTGAGGCTCACTTAATTATTACTCTCTTTCTCCCTGCTCTAAATCCACCCCTGGTAGAACTTCAAGAAGGAGTTGAGGAGCTCTGCTGGCTGCAACCTGACAGATAACAGTGGTATCTTAATCAGCAGAGCCTGAGGCACGGCCACAAACTTCCCAGGTGTTTTTCTCTGCCTACCAGTGTGATGCCTGTCACAGTTGCTCACTGGCTGCTTTTCAGTGATGAGCATTCAACAGATTTCACCCAAACTCCATGACAGTGCTGTTGTCATTCGTGGTGCAGCTACAGAGAGCTGGATGTTGTCTCCATGCTCCTGAGAGGGAAACCATCAAAACACCAGCAGACAGCAGAGCTGCTGCCTTGTCTCCCTGAGTCTGCAGATGGTATGAAAGTAGGGAGCTTTCATTTCAGCAGAATGATAAAATCTGAAACTTAATTGTGACAGCTGCATTTGCATTAACTATTTCAGTTCCTGAGTGTTTTAGCAACATGTTAAAAATATGAGCTATCAGTCCTCTGTGTCATGAGAATGACCTCCAGTTCAGAAGTTAACTTTCAGCTTCCACCCTATTAACTTCTGATGCTGCTTTCAGTCACCAGTAACTGAAAATGTAGATACGTGCCTTTAATTTCATATTGAGAAAATACAAGTCTTTCCTGTCTTCATTATACTACTTATTTTCCTGGTAAGGATGATAGAAGTTCAATTCCATTGGCTTAGGCTATGGGGAAGATCTGCTTGGTCGGTGTCAGCTCTTTTTAAGGGTTTTCCCTGGAACACACTTCTTTTGTACACATGCATGACCAGAGCTACAGCTGAGGATCTTTTCAGTACCACCTCCCTAGTCATGGTAATTGGATTACTGTATCAATCATTAATTACTCCATAAGGAATACAAATAACTGGTGTTCATTTGGATATGGGGTCAATGTTTTGCACCTTTAGAACTTGAGGTGTTGCTGAGTTTCAGCTAAAACACAGAAACTTAAGACATGTTACTTAAAATCAGAGCTAAGTTCCTTCAAAGTTGATGATTTTCTATTTGAACAATTACCATGCCTTAAAATTTTATCTACAATCAAATTTAAGAACTTTTCCATTGTTTTTGGACAAAGTAGAATGTGAAGTTTTTGCAATAGGAGGTGTTCATATATAGCTGAAGAATGGAAATTAATTCATACAAAAATACAAAGCTAGACATATATTTGAAAGCTAACAGTCTTACTCAGACTTATTTTAACTCAACACTATCACCATAGTCTCCATTATTTGGTTCTGGAGTCATATAGTCTACTGATGTGCAGATAATGTCACAGTCCCAGAGTAATAGCTTTCTGTTTGGAGGGTATTGAAAGAACAATTGTTAGGAAATGAAAACTTCAGAGAAGCCTGAGTCCTGAGATAAAATAATGCAGATACCTTATTTGCCCATTATCTCATTAGAATCCAGAATGCAAAGGTGTATTTAATATTGATAGCAAGTTATGAAAGCATCACTATCAACTTAGTTACAGGCTAACAATTCTCACACTTCTAAGGAAGAGTGGGAAGGGAAGGGCATCCCACAAAGAGAGAGAAACTGAGAAGACTGTAGAACAGGACATCAGTATTAAATAGAGAAATTCGGGAAAAGCAGCTCACTGTAAACTACAGTAGCTAGTAGAGTAGGGATGGGATCAGAGGGGAGAGTAAAGAGACTGGGGAGAATAAAATACTTAACCTTTATTTGCCCAAGGATAATGCTGGGGTAAAATACACAACTGTCAGTGAGATTCTGTCAGATTTACAAGCATTAGATCAAGCTGACTCATTTGCTATCAGCTGTAACTATGTGAAATATGCTGCTCCAACTAAATTGGCAAAAGGAAATAAAAAAAGAATGGTTTGCACATAAAGAGCTAAATTTTACGTTGATTCACCATATGTCCCTTGCCACCTCAGAGAAATAAAGATCTGAAGAGCATAAATATGCAAAGAATGTTGGCCAGGTTTTGCATTTTTAGTATTTTCTAGTTCTTCCATACGTACAACAATCTTGCATCAGGTCTGATTGCTGTCAGCTGCATTGGTTGCAGAATTCTAACACTGACAGATAGCAAAATACAGATAATTTATGGGTCCCTTTTTCTTTTTCTTGGAGTGTGGGATTTATAGAGAAACACAAGTCAGCTTGTTGATATTCATCCAGTTGGAAGACTGTTTCCAGAGAACATGCTTAACATGTAAACTTTTGGAGTAGGGACTGTCTTTTGTTCTGTGTTTGTGCCAGGTGGTCTTGGTCTCTAAACAGGGGTTCTGGTTGCACTAATAACAAATAATCTTTAAAGATTATAGTAATTCTTGATTTGGAGGTGACAAAGAGGTGTAGAAAGCAAGCCAGCCATTTATAAAAAACCAGCCTAGGCTGGCTTAGCCTTTTCAGTGCTGTGAGCCAAATGTCAGCTTTGGGGCACCTCTGTAAGCTGGTCTCTGGAGGTCCATCAGAGCAGGGTTCTCCTCCAACACAGGTGGGCTGACAGTTTACAGAGTAAGTGTTTGGGCATGTGGAGGTGCTTGGGGAGGTAATATGCCAGCTGACACAGTCCTGGCAGCCAGCTCTGCCTCATGGGTTGCTGCTTTGATCTGGCCTTTTCATCACACTCATGAAAACTGCTCCATTTTTTAAAAAATATGTTGATAAATTTATCCTTTCCCCCTGTATTTGCATAACTCATGTAATCGCTATGAAGTGACTTGAGAGCTCTCTGTATGTACTCCATAATCCGTGCTTGGGAGTTGTGTCATCTTGATTAGGTGTGACTGTGTAGGGTCTTGCAATGAAGGTTTTGTTCCTGGTCCTTGGCTGAAGGAGAAAAGAGAAGCTGAGGGCAGAAGTGTGGATGCCAGCAGCACTGACTTTCTGCCCACTCTGTCATGGCAAACATCACATTTTCAGGTGGAATCTTCTAAAATGAATCGCCAGCAGACAACAGTTCAGTATAAACAGGCAGTGGGATATCAATTACGAGTCAGTATGAATGAAATAGGGGTCAGTAATATTCTGTAGGTGATCACTTATCAGAGAAACACACAAATATGTAGCACTTAACTGTTGGTTTGCTCTTGTGTAAGAATAAGACCACGACTGAGGTACAGTCAGCACATTAGCACACAAAAGACATGCAATAGGGTCAAGTAATACATGTATGCATAGAAATTACATTATGCTGCAAAAATTATGTTTCTGTTCCTCTTTGAATCAACTATTTTAATAAAAGGTTCAGGAATTTGTAAGGAAATTCAGTTGTATAGTGTGCAAGTAGTGTACAGTTTGGAAATGTAGTAGCAAACTGTAACAGAGGCTTTATTATAATTACAAGGTGATGAAGGGCTAAAATCAGAGTGAGAATGAGACCCTTATAAAGTGGTGCACATAATTCATGATACATTCTAAGGTGTGTGTGGAAAACTGAGGATTAGCCTGATTGACCAGCAGAAGCTGAACCACACACAAGGTTCAAAGACAGAAAAACTGAGCTACCTTAACTCAGAATCTATGGGAAAAAAACCACTAGCAATCCCTTTATCTATTTGTGGAAACATCGTGCTAATTTGTGCTGTGCTGCTCCACCTCTTAAACCAGAAGTTTAGGTTAAAGTTGCTGCATTCACTCTCAAAAGCCTGTATGCTGCTGGAAGTCTTTTTCTTTGGAGTTCCAACCAGCATGAGACTTCAGGGAGGTGCCTGTCCAAGGTCAGGGGTCTGTGCCTCAAGAAGGATTTGAGGCTGTGAACTTCACAGCCATCAGAGGTAAAAGCATGACCCGCCTCCCCAGGCAACCACTTCCAGGCTTCATCTCATCTCACCAGATTGTGAAGAAGTGTAGCCACTCCCAACCCTGAAATCAGCTCAGCTGTTCAGAGCCTGGTGCTAATAATGCCAAGGCTGTGGATTCGATCCATGCATAGGCCATTCATTTAAGAGTTGGACTTGATGATCCTTGTGGGTCCCTTCCAATGTAGAATATTCAGAGATTCTGTTTATCATTAAAGCAAGGAAACTGAGAAGCCCCTGCTTGTGGTCAAAGGGAGCAACCAAAAAGACATTTTGGCATTTAATAAGACAAGACCTAGGAAAAAAAGCTACTTATGTACTTGACCCGAGAGGTTAACCAAAAATCAGCTTCATAACAGTATTTTTTTGTAATAAGAAATTGCTGGTGGAATAATGTATTTCTTTGATGCTGTTATGATTCTTTTCAAAGACTGTGCGCGGACAGTCCTGATCCCTGAACACAGCAGAAATGTGACAGCAAGGAGCTGAATTTTTTTCTGTAGCTCCAAGTCCTTTACCAGTTCTTTCTATTCACTGTGAAAGGGACTTCCTTTAACATAAAAGTCACTTTTACACAGTCACTAAGTCTGCCATAATGTTCATTTTCCTACTGCATATGTTTGACATCTGTAAGAAATATTGTTGTACATGGTTTGAATATACAGCCCACCACTCAAGCCATGCAGAAAATCTGGAGGAGATGGCAGAAGCTCAAGACATCTGAACAGAACTTTTACTGTTAGAGAGGTATGTGGGTTTTCAACCAGAATGATCTTGATTAGCTGAAAAGGAAAAAAGATAAAGTATTTCTCTCTTAGACATATAAAGGCGGTTTCATTCACTGTGTATCAGAGCGGAAGCAGCGGGGCTGAACAGCAGATTTTTCAGCAGAGCAATTGCAGTCTCTCCAATGTTGAAGTCTGGGGAGAATTCTGATTTCTTCCTGTGCTCTGATACCTCAACAACAGGAAATCATCAATTCTAATTTCTAATTTGTCAGTAAGTCTTCTGTCTTCTACTTTAAAGCAAATGAATTATCCTCTTTATTTTTCTAATATGCATCAGAAATTTTATCTATTAATTTGCATTGATTTCTTAGCTAGGCAAATTATATATATGTACATTATATTCTTTATTTGAAAAAAAAGTGGGGTTTTTTTTAATTATAAGAGAAAGAAAATATAAAACAATTTTAAAAAATAGAGACAATATAGCATCAGACAGGACTATCACACAGCTCTGCAGACACCAAATCCCTAAGCAGGATTCTCTCCTGGCCTCAGAGAAGATTACAGCTGTGGTATTAAAGGCCAGTTCCCAAGGGCCTTTCCTCTCACATAAATTAACTGGAAAGCAGTGGCAGAGGGGTGAGGCCAGAGGTGGGCATTGACACTGTTGGGAGTTTTGATCTGCTTCTATCTGGATAGATTAGTTAAAGAACTGCCACAGGATTTAAATTTAAGGAGATAGTCATGGTAAAGTACAGGATCCTCTCAAGACTTCTTCATTTCAGTATTTTGTGGAGGAGCTGAGGATCTGGAAGAACAATACTGAAATACAGAGGTGCCCTGGCAACTCCCTTGTCACTGACACGGTGCCTCTTCCCCCAGGGCAGAGAGATCCCCAGGGCTCTTTGGTCAAGGAACTCAGGCTCAAGCTGAAGAGGAT
Source organism: Emberiza elegans (assembly GCA_024865655.1). NCBI lineage: Eukaryota > Metazoa > Chordata > Aves > Passeriformes > Fringillidae > Emberiza > Emberiza elegans. Next base: position 22,340,062 of record JALJVW010000206.1, read on the forward strand.
CCCAGAGCAGAGTTCAGTTTTCACAGCCCAGCTCCATCTCCCCAGGGCCTGGATCAGCCCAGTGTGGGTGCATCCACACTCATTCTCAATAACCCACCCCCCATCCCTGTCCTGCCCTCAGCATCTCCCTGCTCCATCCTCCAGCCAGAGCCTTACATCTCTTCTGGGGTTTCCCTCCCTCTCTTCTCCAGCTTGCCTCTGTGAGCTGTGTTGGCTGCTCAGAAAGTGGGAATCTGGAGAGCAGAGGTGATGTAAGTCTCTGTCACTGTCCAGAAGTTTTTTATGGGATAAATGTTCTATGTGAACAAACCCATGATATCTCCTTATCATGATGATATGATCCTTAAAGGTGTCTGGTCAGTGGAAATATAAAATCAAAACTATAAATTGGCCTCCTAAGTTGCTCAGGACTCAAAATTGTCCTCTTGTAGTGCAAGGTGTGTATTCCCTGTTGTAAGGATTCTGTGGAGATCAGATGTTAAGCCTTATCCCACCTCCTGCTTGTTTCCTGTTTAAGGAGACACCTGGCAGAGTTCTCCAGACAACCCAGTAGAGTTTCAGCAATGCTTTTGAAATGCTGTGAGTACCAGGGGCCATACAAAAGTGTATTGACTGATAAACCTGCATTTGTTCCTGCCAAAATATAGCATGGTGCTACGGATTAGGAATGGTAGTCCCCAGTTAAGCACTCCCACTAAAAGTAAAACCACGAGCTGCTCCCTCTCCATGCTGGTGAGAGAGACAAAAGGCGCAGGTAATGAGTTGAGATGAGAAAAATTTGTTTGAAACAGTGAGATAACCAATGAGATAAAGACACAGTAACAGCAACCATATTACTGACAAAAGGGTACAAAAAGAGAGGGTGATTTCCATGCAAAATGCACATCCCACAGCAAGAACAAGCAGAGCAGACAGGTTTCACACTCCCACCTTTGGTAAGCAAAGGTGGCTTTGAAAAAGGGAAAGGTGAATTTGAACAGGTGGCTTTTGCTGGCCCAAAACCATGCCTCTCATCTTGGAAGCAAGAGTCCCTCACACTCCTGGTGAAGATGTCAGTGGTAGAGCATCACAACCCAGACACAACCACACAGCTCCAGGCTCAACCCTCCCACAGTGAAAACAGCTGTGAAAACTGAACTTCTGCAAAAATTGACTCTGTCCTGGTCAAAACCAGGACACGTGGATGCAACCAGAGAGAGCAAAGACAGCTTGAGGTGACACTTTGCAGGTACCTGATTTTTGTCATTTGGCTCAGCACACCAAGCCTGAACACAGCTGCAGTGACTGAACACTGTGGATTTAGGCTGGATGACTGCACTAAGCAGGGATGGGTGGGATCACTATTTTAAATCCTGCCAATGGCTTTTTTCCACTTTTCTGCTCTAGCCCTGCCCATCCCAGTTCCCTCCTGTGGCATGGGGAAGAGGAGGAGCCGACACTGTTAGCAGAACAGCAAAGATGTCACATATTCTTTCGCTCCCGTGCCAGACCTGTTATTTTTTCGCCAGGTGCCTCTTGTTACAGGTGCAATGGATTGATTCCTCTGCTTTGGGAAAGGTCTTCTAGACAGCTAACAAAGAAGGCTCTTAATTACCAAGACGTGGTTCTGGAGGGGGTACTTTGCAGGTTGTAGGTGAGAACTGTCTTTTTAAAGGTCATTTCTAGTTCCATTAATTACAAAACTGTAATCTAACAGGATCCTGTGGAGTGTCAGTCACAGGAGGCGGGGAAGTCCTCCCCAGATCATGAGGAGGCGGCTCTGATTAGTGCACGACCCCATGGCAGGACCTGTGGAGTTTTGCCTGGGAGGTGAGCAAGACAGGGGTTGAGTTTGACTAGCAAGTCATCTTTTCATTAGCACAGAGAAGAAAAGAGTAAAGAGGGGGAGAGAAGAGGAGGAAAAAAGGGTGAAAATGGCAAGGGAGTACTGAGCAGGTCAACATCTGTGCTCCTGCAGTGGGCCGGCCTCTCTGGCACCAGTTTACCAGCATCCATTACATCTTTTGCTTAATTTTAAAAGTAGTTTCTAATCATTTATCAAGTATGTGATAGAGCAGAAAGTAGCTATGGTGCTAGCAAAACTCTGGAAATGGTAAGCAAATGAAAATGACACAGCTGTTCCAGGCTTTCCCAGCCTCCCAAGAAGACAGCTCAGACTGCAGCACGACACACACCACATTTCACTGGCACAGGGCCACGGTTTGTGTCACAGCCAGACAGCTTGCAACAGAGCTTGGCCCAAATGTGAAAAGCCTTCTTATTTGAACTTGAGAAATACAGAGTCATATTCAGATTTTAAAGCTTTTTAATGAATAAAAGTTTAGGACAGAAAATTTAGTGCAGCTGTTACTGCTGAATCCAGACAGGGCTTGAAAGGTGGACATTCAGCAGGGGGTGTTTCCAGCAGCCCTCATCCCTGCATGGTGCTGAGCACCCCCCAGCCCTGCACCCTCATCCTCCCAGGGTTCTGAGCACTCTCCTGCCCTGCACCCTCATCCCTGCATGGTGCTGAGCACCCCCCACCCTGCACCCTCATCCTCCCAGGGTTCTGAGCACTCTCCAGCCCTGCATCCTCATCGTCCCAGGGTGCTGAGCACTCTCCTGCCCTGCACCCTCATCCCTCCATGGTGCTGAGCACCCCCCAGCCCTGCACCCTCATCCCAGGGTGCCCTGCACCCTCATCCCTCCATGGTGCTGAGCACCCCCAGCCCTGCACCCTCATCCCTCCATGGTGCTGAGCACCCCCCAGCCCTGCACCCTCATCCCTCCAGGGTGCTGAGCACCCCCAGCCCCGCACCCTCATCCCTCCATGGTGCTGAGCACCCCCCACCCTGCACCCTCATCCCTCCATGGTGCTGAGCACTCTCCTGCCCTGCACCCTCATCCTTCCATGGTGCTGAGCACCCCCAGCCCTGCACCCTCATCCCTCCAGGGTGCTGAGCACTCTCCTGCCCTGCACCCTCATCCATCCATGGTGCTGAGCACCCCCCAGCTTTGCATCCTCATCCCTCCATGGTGCTGAGCACTCTCCAGCCCTGCACCCTCATCCATCCATGGTGCTGAGCATCCCCCAGCCCTGCACCCTCATCCCTCCATGGTGCTGAGCATCCCCCAGCCCTGCACCCTCATCCCTCCATGGTGCTGAGCATCCCCCAGCCCTGCACCCTCATCCCTCCATGGTGCTGAGCACCCCCCAGCCCTGCACCCTCATCCCTCCATGGTGCTGAGCACTCTCCTGCCCTGCACCCTCATCCCTCCATGGTGCTGAGCACTCTCCTGCCCTGCACCCTCATCCCTCCATGGTGCTGAGCACTCTCCTGCCCTGCTGGCTTCCCTGAGAGCAAGCGAGCAGCCTCTCCTAGTGCTAACCTCATGGGACAGGTTGAACTTACAGCTCAGGAGGGAAGATGCCTGCCTGTGACCCAGGGCTGTCTTACAGCTGCTGGCAAAGCATCCTTCGGAGGGGTCTGATGCCAGGTGAAATCTGCAGCAACTCTGTTTCTCACCAGTAGAATTACATCAGTGTAAAGCCACCACAGGAAAAATCAGAATAAAGCCCAAGGTGGAGGAACTTACTAGAAAGTGTAAAGAGGTGATAAATCTTACTCCAGTTGCACTTCAGATGGGGTGGTTTTATTCTGGACCTGGGATATGGCTGCTTTGGGTGCTGAAGCCATCTTAAAAATCACCTAAGTGTTCCCTCATGTGGGTATCCCTCACCAGCCCTGAACCTTCTGTGCACTGCAATTCAACACTTGAAACCGAGGGCTCAGCCTTTTGCTGCAGCAAAATTTAGAGCAGTTTGGGAAGTGGTATCTTGGTGTTATACTGGACTTGCACTGCAAGCTGTTTTGGCCTTTACCTAGACCAGGACTGAAGGGGAGGGTGGGGGAATAAATTTATGTTTAGAACTTTAAGATTGGGATTTAGGATTTTCCATTATTTACTTGGCCACCAAAAGAAATTTAAGGACTATCAAAGTTATTTGCAAATGTGAGCTGAAATTGGCAAATTGCTTTGGATTTTAAAAAAATTAGATCAGTTTGGCATTTTCTGAACTTATTTCTGAATCCTTTTCAGACTAGATTCATAGGCACACCTGAGTACAGCCCACATAACTGAGGAAGATGAGTCTGTAGCAGGGTGACAAACTACCTGCAGACTGAAGACCATGTCTAGTAGAGTTCTCTGAAATGGGAGATAAGTGAAATCCCTCATCTGGTCAAGTGAGAAGGACTGGAGGGCAGATTTCCTTACTGTTGGAGATACAAGAGAGGACAGAGGAAAACAATATATTTTGTCAGACTTGTTTTTAATTGATTAAAAAATAGGTTTAGTTTAACTCAGGACAGGTTTTTTTTTCCCAAAGTCAGACAAAAATGATTTCCATGTCTGTGCTTAGAGCTGTATTTCTGGGCAGCTCTCCTTGGCTGAGCCAAGCACCAGCACAGCCTGTGTAGCAGCGCATCCCTAGGTATGAGGCACCATGAGCGTGGATGAAGGAATTACTGTAGAGCCTTGTTCTTGGTTTGGAATTATGGTAAACATTTATCTACTAATGCAAATCAGATTCAGTCTACGAGGATTGATTTTCATATAATTTGACCTTGTCTAATAAGTCTTCTTGACCAGATGAATTGCAGAGACTTTGCACTGATTTATTTTTGCTTATGCATAAAGTACTGCATGCTTGTTCATTTATTATGCTTAGCATACTGGCCTCAGGAAGATTATATTATTTGAAAATTAAATTTCATACATTCGTATTTTAACACAGACTTTTCTTCAGCTGTTTGACTTCCTGTAGCTCTGGCCTCCAAAATTAAGAAAATGCATAGAAAAGAATTACTTATTTTTCTGAAGCTTGCATATTAAGTATTAATCCCAGAACTGTCACTATGTGCACTCATGCTGTGATGGAAGAAGAAAATTGCACCATGTAAGGTTACCTGAAGCATTTTACCCTAATCTGTGTCCACAAAAAAAGATGTGACTTAATTATCATTGCAGTGTTATTGTGCCACTATGAAGAGATTTTGCCATTATTTGATCATCTTGTCTTTAACCATATTCCTGAACATGTTTTGGTTTCTTTTACTCTTTACATTAACTCCATCCTAAATCCAGACGTTTTTGTAAGGCTGGATCCGAAGTTACTGACATTAGGGAAAGGCTCCCTTTCATTTTCACAGCCTTTGCATCAGGCTCCTGAAGCCAGCAGTGCCTTAAATTCTTGAATCTATTTTAAACAATAGCTATATAGGAAGATAACTGTGTGAGGAGAAGATAATTATGATTGTAATTAATCTTCCTCATATTATTATCTTACATTTCAGCTGAAAGTAACCTCATGCTGCTACATTCTTTCAATTACTATGGTTCTTTCCCCCCATCTTCACTTACATTGAAATTTAAAGATATATCATTTACTCATTTAATCAACTGCCCCTTTTAGAACATTTATGCTTATAGTAAATTTGTTTCAACACTGACGTCTTCAGTATCTCCCCAGATACCTCTTTGCATCTATTTCAACAAATTGCAGCCTATTTATCATTATTAATTGTTTACAGTCCTTCAAGCAGTCCATGATTTATCTCAAATTATTTAATATAGACCCCTCATTTTTTAAAATATGAAGCTGAATTATTCCATTTAGCCAATTACCCAAGTAAATAGGGAGTGTGATATCCTGATCATTAAAAAATAGTTGTGCTTTGGCCACTGTATGGTTGGACAATAGAGCCTCTGTAAAACTCAGCTAGTCATGTGTGCATATAGATCCTTCCAAACAAGTAACAACAAAAGCTGATTTGTCTTATGACTTTTATATATATATATCTGTACACTTGCACCCACATACATATATCTGGAATCACAGTCACTTCTTTTTTAAAAGAAAATCTTAGCTACATTAGAGCTAAGATGCTTTGGGATTCTTCACCTATAGGGCTATGTTTTTAGGGCCATGATTCTGCAAAGCATTTAAATATGTAACAGCATGGAATTACACTGATATCAACAGAATGAACGTGCCTGAAGAAATGCATTTAAGGCCTGTGAGAGAATTTAAGCAGCAGAACTTGAAGACAAACCACTTCTAAAATAGCTTTGTGTGGTTCTTCTCCTAATGAAAATGTGAACATTTAAATGGTGAATACCTGTTACTGTCTTGCCAGTGACAGAAGCAAGCACTGAGTTCTGGAAGAAGATTATATCTAGTTCTGTCTATAATGACAGACATCTAACTTTTAGCCCTTCAACTCCTCATGTTTTGAGATTGAATAGTGTACTTCAGAAGTATATCATTTTAGCAGAAAGATATCCATATGTGAGAGGCAAAAATATTTCCCTAGAAGACTGATGAAAATTAAATATCAGGTGTTTGAAACTGCTCAGGTGTTTAGAAAGTCAGAATTTGCTGAAGGGAAAGGAATTTGTACCCAAAGATCAGGCAACGCATTAAAAATGCATGGGAAAATATGAAAAAAATACCCCATAGGATGCATTGTGGAACCATGTGATAAAATCAATTTCACAGTGAATCGTGCAGCTCTGCAGTTCAGTGTTGATAACTCACAATTCAGCTGAGAGTCAGAAAATATTTACTAATTTTTTTACAGCCCCAACTCTTAAATTCATATGATTACAGCGGGAATTCCAACTTTAATTAAATTTGAAGTAAGTCCCTGCCTGCAGAACAATGCTACAAGCCATGTTCATGTATGCTCCAAAGACTTGGAAATCAAAAGACAAATAAAAGCAACCTGTGGGGTTTTTTTTGTTTGTGTATGCTTTTATTGCTAATAGATTGTAAATAAGCTTTGTTTCATCTGGAGGCTGCTTTATTCAAAATGAGTAACAAACTACACTACTGAGCTAAGGAGAGGAATGCAGTGAAATTAGACAGTCCTTCAAGCAGTCCATGATTTATCTCAAATTATTTAATATAGACCCCTCATTTTTAAAATATGAAGCTGAATTAGATATCCTGATCATTAAAAATAGTTGTGCTTTGGCCACTGTATGGTTGGGACAATAGAGCCTCTATAAAACTCAGCTAGTCATGTGTGCATATAGATCCTTCCAAACAAGTAACAACAAAAGCTGATTTGTCTTATGACTTTTATATATATATATATATATATATATATATATATATATATATATATATATCTGTACACTTGCACCCACATACATATATCTGGAATCACAGTCACTTCTTTTTTAAAAGAAAATCTTAGCTACATTAGAGCTAAGATGCTTTGGGATTCTTCACCTATAGGGCTATGTTTTTAGGGCCATGATTCTGCAAAGCATTTAAATATGTAACAGCATGGAATTACACTGATATCAACAGAATGAACGTGCCTGAAGAAATGCATTTAAGGCCTGTGAGAGAATTTAAGCAGAGAACTTGAAGACAAACCACTTCTAAAATAGCTTTGTGTGGTTCTTCTCCCAATGAAAATGTGAACATTTAAATGGTGAATACCTGTTACTGTCTTGCCAGTGACAGAAGCAAGCACTGAGTTCTGGAAGAAGATTATATCTAGTTCTGTCTATAATGACAGACATCTAACTTTTTAGCCCTTCAACTCCTCATGTTTTGAGATTGAATAGTGTACTTCAGAAGTATATCATTTTAGCAGAAAGATATCCATATGTGAGAGGCAAAAATATTTCCCTAGAAGACTGATGAAAATTAAATATCAGGTGTTTGAAACTGCTCAGGTGTTTAGAAAGTCAGAATTTGCTGAAGGGAAAGGAATTTGTACCCAAAGATCAGGCAATGCATTAAAAATGCATGGGAAAATATGAAAAAAATACCCCATAGGATGCATTGTGGAACCATGTGATAAAATCAATTTCACAGTGAATCGTGCAGCTCTGCAGTTCAGTGTTGATAACTCACAATTCAGCTGAGAGTCAGAAAATATTTAGTAATTTTTTTACAGCCCCAACTCTTAAATTCATATGATTACAGCGGGAATTCCAACTTTAATTAAATTTGAAGTAAGTCCCTGCCTGCAGAACAATGCTACAAGCCATGTTCATGTATGCTCCAAAGACTTGGAAATCAAAAGACAAATAAAAGCAACCTGTGGGGGTTTTTTTGTTTGTGTATGCTTTTATTGCTAATAGATTGTAAATAAGCTTTGTTTCATCTGGAGGCTGCTTTATTCAAAATGAGTAACAAACTACACTACTGAGCTAAGGAGAGGAATGCAGTGAAATTAGACAACCTACAAAGCATCCTATTTAATCTAACACAGGATTGGAGAGTAACAAACTTTATCCTGGTAAACTAAAGCACTAGCAATAAAGGTTAATGAGGTAAGAGCAGAAATGTAACCTACCTTAATGCCAGTGAAAGGATCCACCCAACTACTGTGTGTTTCCAACTAATAAAATACAATTGACATGTGTTACCAGCTCTAAGGCACCCAATAAATGATGGATCCAAAGACAAATCATCTCCTTCCCCCTTCTAGTTTTGCACAGTATACTGAGTGACTTTATCAAAGAAAAAGAAGGGTCTTTTTCAAGAACTATCCCAAATGTGCTCCTTTGAAATGTTGGGGTATCCTCTAAGCATTTGCACTAGTCTGTTCTGGGGATCACAAAGGAATTACAGGTATATAACACACACAGAAATAATGATAACTTTCCTGAGGTTGAAAAATCAAGTTCCTATTTTATTCACAAATGGGGTTTTGTATAACTCCAGTCTTTTATGAGTTTGTATCTGTTTTGGCTCTCATGGCCAGTAAATCTTAGCACTTGTACCTAATGTTGAAGATTGCTCTATTTAAGACCTAAAGAAGTGTCTGTCTGTCCAACCCATTATTCTCCAAACCATCATAATTTGATTTAATAAAATGCACTACTTGTGACTGCAAATCTCACTTCATTCGTATTTCTGATAGGCCTCAATTAGTGATACCACTGAAAAACCACATTGCACTTAGTCCCTCCTCTTCACGTAGCTCTTCATCAAATACCAGTGTGTTCCCTAGGCTAAAGCCAACTACTCTCTAAATCCAGGTTCTCCTGCCTCCCATTCTCCATTTTGTCTTGAGCTTTTGCTCTCCAGACAAGGTTTTTGTCTGGCTGGTTCCAGGTCTACCAGCCTGTCTCCCTCTGCCCTGAGCCAAGTGGCTCCTTCCCCTTGCACCAGTCACTGTTGACACAGAAGGACATGCTGCATTTCCTTGCTACCTCTTCAGAGCTGTTAGTGTTGAGAAAGTACAACTTCCCCTGCATGTACTTGTTGGAAAATGCATGCCTAGGTGTTCCAGCGAGAGTCACAAAGGATTCTGGAGAGAAAGGAAAATACTTCGTGGCGTGGAGGGGAAACACATCTGTGTTGTAGTCACACTGGAGCTACAAGCAGAGGCAGCACACTCAGTTTGCAAAGGATTTCACAGGACACTTATATTAGCAGTTAATGAGTTTTAGTGTTTTTAAGTTAATACCTCTTGCTGCTCTTGGGTCAGTCAATATAAACTACCAATAACTTTCTATTTGATTTGTTTTGTACCTTGTTGTGCTTAGGATTCAGATCAGTATTCTGAAATATCTGTTTCTGATCATCGTGATTTTTGAATATCATCCATCCTTTCTCATTTAGTCTTCCTGGCCCTTTTTAACCAGTTTCCCTGACTGCTTGACCCAGTGTCAGAGAGGTGGCAAGAGCAGGCACAGAGGAGAAGCAGAAGGGCAGATGCTGATCTCTTCTCTCTGGTGACCAGTGACAAGACCTGAGCATGGAGCTGTGCCAGGGGAGGTTAGGTTGGATATTAGGAAATGGTTCTTCATCCTGATAGTGTCTGGGCACTGCAACAACTCCCCGTGGCAGTGGTCACAGCACCAGCCTGACAGAGTTCCAGAGTGTTGGGACAACGCTCTCAGGCACACGGTGTGACCCTTGAGGTGTCCTTTGCAGGGCCAAGAGATGAACTTCAGGGATCCTTAGGGGTCACTTCCAACTCAGGACATTCTGTGATCCTGTGAAACCCTGGAAGAGAGCATGGGTACCTTTTGATACCTTCTGATCTCTTCCAGAATCGTCTTCTGACTCAAACTGTCCTTGCTCTAACTCCGAACTGAGGGAATCTCCAAAGTTATCACTGTATGATTAACTATGTGATGAAGACAGAAAGCACTGAAAATTAGGTCGAAACTTTTTTTGTTCATGGGAAGGAGAGAAGCATCACAGGGCTTAGAGGATCTGCTCCTACTTCCATGAGAAAATAATCTAGGAAAAAAAAAAAAAGTTTAGTTTTGAAGTTCTGTGCTTTTTTTAATATTTACAGTTTGTCAGCATCACAGGACCTTTCTCTGGATTTCAAGAGCAGCTCATGAGACAGTGTCCCTGCAATCCCATCGGGCTCCTGTCAATGGGATTGTTGTGCTTTCTCCAATAAGATTATAAACGCTCATTTGCTTTCAGCAGAAGTTTTACCAAGCATCTATTCATATCTTAATGGATTATTGACATAACACAGCAGACTGTTATGAAGTATTCCACTATGTGTAATTAGAGAGTATTTAATCTGCATAATAAAAATCCATATGAACAGTTGTTGTCATTCATGCCCAAAAGCTGCTCATCTAAATGAAGTATCTAGTTTGCCCTATAAATTTAGGATGAAAAACATCATTTTGAAAAAATCTAAATTCAAGAATACCAAAAAAGGTGGTTTTACTCAGCAACCCAGATGGGGGCAATTTGATTTCTCTCCACCCTCCCCCTGCCAAAAAAAAAAAAATTAAAAAAAAAAAAGAAGAGAGAAAAGAAAAGAAAATGGCATATAGATTTGAATGTAATAGTGCAATTTTCATATTGGGTCATGTTTTACAGCCATTTGTTGTATGCTTACTGCCCCTTTCCTTGTGCCTTTAGCAGAATGCCAAGACAGCATACAAAGAGCTTGCTGAGAATCCTCCTGCCTGGGCTGGGGAGGAACGGTGGGTCAGGTTCTCTGCACTGTAGGGCCTTGTGATTTTTCTTTTACAATCCATCCTCCCAGTGCTCCCACATGCACAGGTTGGGCAGAAGGTCAAGCTGGCATCTGTATATCATTTAAGACCTGCTGAAGCATGTGAAGTAGAGCTTAATTGGGAATATGAGTGGTTCATAGAGCATCGCTGGGTGCTCTGTAATGGGAAAATTTTAGGGTTGAAAAACAGCAGGGGAAAAGGAGCTGTAACTGATAATGCAGCCTGATAGTGCTGAGAGAGTAACCAGTAAATAGAGAAAATATTTTACCCCTGTAGCCTGCTAGGGCTTCTTTTATGAAAGGCTTTTACTAGATCAAAATTTGCAAAAAAAGCAAGAAAAAGGAGTTAAATATTTAATAATATGTATTTATATAATATTTTTTTACTTGTTTTAACAAAAAAGTCTTGTGATTTTTATTTTGCTGAGGAACTTCCTTGAGTTCAAAATTAGCCAAAACTGAAGGATACAAACTTTCATTGTAAAGAAATGTTCTGTTCAACCGCTGTCACTGCTTGTTATGTCATGGTGAAAATCAATCTCAGACTAGCCTGAAAACACAAATGAAAAGAAAAAACCCCAACCAAGGTAAAACCACAGCTGTAATTTTCACATCAGCTTTTTACAGCCAGAGCACAATACAGTCATTTTGTGGTATCATAAAGAGTTGTTAGTTGTTCTTCTGGTGATTTAAAGCCCTAAAATTGTCCACATAGTCCAGAATATTAGTGTGTACAAAATGAAACTCCACTGCATAAATTCCATAAATCTGTTTGGTTTGGCATGAAAATTATAAACTCAATTATTTGAGAAAAGGCATCTATAGGGTATACAGTGGGCCTGTCATGGCATTGATGGGGGTGTGTGTATGTGTTGAATTAAGCAGAAGTGTTCACAAAGAATTGAAAAATCTGTGCTGGTACATGAGGGTACTGTAATATTCAGATGAACAAGCCCTGTAAAGTAACTTCTAAGTGACTAATGCAAAACCCCTACTTTTGTAGCTAGACATCAATGTTAAGTCAACAGGAAGTGAGTTATTCTGGAATTGGTTCTAATTCCGATACTTAACATTCAAATATTTGCTTTCACAACATTAACAATGTTCCTCACATACAGCTTCCAGTGAATGTGAATTTAGACTCGTAAATTGCAGGCCCCTCCAGATTATCTGCACAAATGTATTTGTGGTTCTCAGCTGAGGGGGTAGGATTTAGGGCTGTATTGTGATTTAAACCAAAAAATGTTAATTGTAGTGTAGATGTAAAACACTTGAAACTGTCCTAGAGGAGTCTCAAGATGCTTTATTAACCCAGACATTATACAGAGCTTTCAAGAATCAGTTCCTCAATGTCTGAGTTTAAGAAAAAAAAGGTCAATACAATAAGAAATATACTGAAAAACCTTCTAAATCCCTTTATCAGAGGGAGAGAGGTAAAAATAACAACACTCAGTAGCTAAAAAATACAATCTGTGGAAATCTTAATGAAGCCTAATGAATCATGTGAGGTGTATTGTTAAATTTACTATCCCTATTTTACAGCTAAGAAAAAAGAAATATGAACGCGAACACTGACATTTTCATCTATTTGGCGTATTAAATTTTGCAACTTAATCCATATTCTTACATGCCAGTGAAAGGCAGAAGAATTTAGTTCTTATTGAAAGTTAAGCTATCACAGAGAGGGGGAGAAATCTGCAAGGGTGAGAGGAATACCCCCGTTCTGTCAGGCATCTAGTGACTAGTGACTCTAACTTATGGTTTGAAAGCAGGAGGCTGAAAGCTTTAAAGTGCCAGCCATCCAAACATTTTGCCCCTCTAAAAGAAGGAAATGTATTTCAACAGTGCTCAGTCAATGCCAGCTTGGTCTCCATCTTAAGGAGCCTGCACCTGAGTGCTTATAGAGTGAGCACCTGCAGGGTTTCACACTTTGTGTGTTCTTCTGTGCATAACCATCTCCTCATATTAGCTGATCATCCTCTGGTTTATTGATAGTCTCTTCTGCTTTGGAATTTGTGAATTTAGGATCTTGTTAATTTTCCTCCTTTTTTCCATCAGAAACTGTGAATATCTCTCACCCTACTGCAGTCTGTGTGTCACAGGCACTATCTCTATGCCTTTTGAGCCTCTGTTTGCTGTTGTATAGATATTACATGCTGTCTTGTGGTTGCTTAGATATACTTATTGATATGTATAAAGAACTAACAATTTTGATACAATTTTCTAATGAGGATTACATTGTGAAAGGTCTGTGTTCAGCATTTTGGTCTCCAGCACCAGGTTGTGGTCTTTCTTTCTCTTGGGCATACTTTATGAGTATTTTTATGATCCTATTGTGTCCATGTTTTTGTCAATTTGCTGTGAACTTGGCTTTCTCTTTTGAGTACCTATCTATGTATGTCTCTGTACTGCCATGCACTGATGAGGAAGCAAAATGGTCCTGGTGGGAGATGCACAAATACAGCAACCCTGTCCTCATTCCAGGCATTCAGTGTCCAAGGGTTTTGTTGCCTCATCTTAGTAGTCCATCTGATTTGGATCAAGACCCCGGATTCTTGTTAAAGTTCTGTACAAATGGAATTATTTATAAAAATAGCTTCTCTATAGAATGTATACATGCACACATAGATGTATATATGTAAGCAGAATCTGCATGTAAATAATATGAAGTATGGACAATTTCATTCCATATAAATATAAACACATGTAGATATAAACTTTGGGCAATTTCCAGCTTATTTTTGGCCAAAATTTTACCAGCTGTTACCTGCTTCCTTAGTGTGGCTTAGATTGCTGGACTTTTCCCTGGGGAACCTGTTTTTCCAAATCTGATGGCTGCTGTTGTCTTAAATGCTGTAAGGAAATGCACTAAGGAAATGGCAGGATGTTCAAAGTTGGATTCAGACCGTGTGGGGATCGCTGGTGTTATCTCTGAGAACACTCAATGAGCAAATCCAGAGGTTCTACAGAGTCAAACAGCCTGGAGAATGAACTGGCTGACAGCTCTTGGGCTGCTTCATGTTTCTACAACCAGAAAGAAGAAACAAGCTGTTGACAAAACAAGCTTATGGCTGCTGGCCCTTAAGATGTGGTTTGGTCAGATGTAGGTCTGCAAAGGCTGGTTCTTCACCTTTGGCTCAGGCCATGCCATGTCTTCTGAGACCCCCTGGTTTGGAACAGCAGCTCATGAGATCTCCAGAACAGTCGTTCCTCTCACATTTTTGAGATCCACAATGGTACTCTGCTCCTTCCAGAGTCATTCATAGATAGGTCTTGGATACTGACTCTCTCTTCAAATAGCTTATGTTTGTGTACTGAGGTTTTCTTTCGTATTATTATGAGACTTGGTCATTGATTCAACAGCATTTACCTTTACCTTATAAATTCCTTTTCACCTCAGAAGAGAAATCAGAAATCAGACTTGTAATCTGTTCCTTATTTTCCCTGGAAGGCAAGAAGGATTTCCAATGTTTTGTTAGATGTTTCTGGAGAAATTCCCAACTCCATAAGAAAAAGCACAAAGCAAAGATCACAGGTTTCTTAAACACTGACCTGTCCTTTTGAAACAGTTCTGCTTCCTCAGTGTTCTTTGAGACAGAAGAGCACACTGAGAGTGTCTCACTCATTTTAATGACGAGAGAGCTTTGTTATCACATTACTCCTCCACCCTAACATGGTCAGAGGGATTTTGTATGGACTTAAAATTGACTTGTTCCTTGTGTGCACCATGTCCCCTCAGCCTCTCATTAATTTATAGGTCTTTCTTTGATACATAATGATAAATTATGTCTTTTAAAGATGCCCACCGAATCAGCTTGGTGACTGTTCTCTGCCCCCTGCCAGAGGTTGTCTCCTATGCCTTCAATATGCATTGCAAGAATCAATTTCTGCCCTGGAGCTCGTTCATCTCTACAGTTCTTGTTAGACAGCTTCTTGATTTGTCAGTTAGAGAAGTATTTGTTCACAGAAGTTTCTTTCATGGCTGTAGTCATCCAGTAGGTGAGACAATATACCACTGCAGTTATTCTTCCATGGCCTACTCTCCCATTTCTCTGCTACACCTGAGCTGGTTTCAGTGCCATGGCCTCCTAGTGCTGAGCTTGCCTTGAGTCGGCAGCAGGCAATGGCCCTCTGGATCATGGCTTACCTGTTTATTCTGCTCAGTGATACCCTGATAAACAACAGTGGAGATTTCAGCAGGCACGTGCAGCAAGTGTGCTGATGTGTGATGATGATTTATAGGACAGGATGTTTTGATCAGCTTGTTTGGAATTGCCCCATTGTCATACCCACATTATGTCGACAAGTGAAGGATTTTCCACTTGGATTTGCTGAATGCTCTTGAAACTCCACAAAGTTTCTTCCCGTCAGGGTCTTAGTCCTCCTTGCCAGGTGAGATGGTTTTCATATATTTGGTAGTACACCTTCCAAACTTTTCTCCATTCTTTGTTTCTCAGTGAAATGAGCCTCATAGTTATTTCAGTCAGGAGGGTAAAAAGAGATTATAGCCTTTATTAACAGACAGGCATGTGCATCTTTTAGAGTTTGTGCTTTACACTCATCCTAAATGGCTTCGCAAGGAGTGTGTCTGCATTCCCTCTTGGATGGGAGAGTGACTTCCACCAGCTGCTCCCAAGCTACATGCTCCCAGGATGGAGCTCTCTGGCATACCTGTGATACCATGTCTCTTGCACCAAGAGGCAATATTTTATCTGACTAACTCTGTTTGGGTATGAGCGACATTCAACCACATCTCAAAGGCAAGGATACAGATAAACTACCTCTCCTATGTTACTTCTCTATTCCATTTCATTATGTTCTGCCTTTGCTTTATGTTTTTGCTTTCTGGACTTGTGTTTTTCTTCATAATTTGCATTATCATCTAGTATCTGACATTTCCAGTCCTAAAAAAGATACAGTGTTTCATTTTTGAAGCCACTGCAAGTATTAGATTTTCTAAATTTTGCCTTGTCTAGGCTTGCAGTTCACATTCCCCACAGCACAACTCCTATGAGATGAGCTTTGCTTGTTTGTATTCAATATAATTAGAATTTCATTTCAGAAGTATTTCTGGGACTTCAAATATAGTATAGCTTGTGTATGGTGTCCAAATGTAAATCATACGTAGTCTTTTCAAAGTGATAGTCCAGTCTTTGCTCTTGCAAAGTTTCTGCTACAATTGATTCTTTCTAGCCCTTCTTTGTCTGTCTTCAGCTGTTGTCCACAGACTTTTGCAGAATTGTTTAACTATACAAAATAAAATTAAATATAATGGATTTGCCCAGGGGCTGCTTGGGTCTATATTTTATTTCAAGCCTTTGTGCAGTCTTCTCTGGGACTTCTTGCAAATCTACTGACTGTATTTTGTAGACTTCTCTGTAGAGCCTTCAGTTCTGTTTCACAATTGCATCTCTTTATGGATTTACAGTTTAATACGTATAAAGCATCACACATCTCCTTTTTGATTTCTTAGAGTAAACTGATCCCTCTGCAGCTTTACCTTTCTGTAACTGAAGAAAACTCTTCATTTATTTAGTGCTGTGGAACAGCTGTCTTGCTCTTTCTCACCTGCACATAGGCTACTGGTCTAATCTGGTGCATCTGAGCCCCAGGATGTTTTAGGCCACTTTTTAATCTTGTCAGGAATAAAAAAAAATTGTCCTGCTTTGCTCAGTTTTCTAGGGTTTTTCTGAAAAGTTAGATGCATAGTGCAGTTTTTACTGGTTTCTCTAAGATATCCTTTACTCTCTATGAGCTCCAAATCAGGACCCAGAGGTACCATAAATCATCATCATAACTAAAGAGAAACTAATGCTGGGGAAAGATCCACATGCTTTACTCCATCAGGTGCTCAGCACTGACTGAGTGTAGGAAAAGCTAATTCAGACCTAAATTCTTCTTAAAGTGCCTTTTACTGTGAGTGTTATTTAATGTTCAGAGGTGTTATGTACTTAAGACTGTCTCTGAAGTTAAATGAGGAAGGAACAAAATGGTATATTTATAAAAGACCAAGATTAAAAATTGGCTTGTAATGCCTTACTATTTAGAAGTTCTTACATCTAGTTAAGTTATTCAATGTTGTTTTTCATGGAGATATTCCAGAAAACTGCTTTCAGTTCTGGAATGACTGATCTCTTTCTAATTGAGTGAAACTTGGCAAGCCTCAGATCTACAAGAAACACAAAGACTGCAGGTAAAAAACATTACTATAAAAAGATTTAATTAAATACTGTATTTCTAAAATCATAATAGCTGAGAAACCACCATTTTGTTTTACTTACTGTGAAAAGGCAAAATGTAACCAGAAAACAGTAAGATCCAATTTGCTTATTCCACAGCTACAAAATCTGCTTTCCAAAATAAATCTTTATGCTGCTTCTTTCTCCTTCTAACAAATGTTTTTGTCTCTCACTGGCAAAACTGAAAACAGAAAGAAAGACAATAGTTTGTGAAGAGTCTTTTCATTTGGGAAATATGACTTTATGGTAACTGTAGTATAATCTGTCATAACTCCAAATGTAACAGACTAGGACAAAAAGAAAGCAACAATGGTAAGTGCCTCCCTGGGTGTTTCATGGTAATTACAGCTCTCTGGCTGAGAGAGCTGATGGCTAAAGGCAATTTAGACATTTAAACTGACCAGTCTGATTCCCTTCCTTTTAGGCTGAGATCACTCTATTAACAGGCATGTAGATTGATGGTGTATCCAGGATTTTCTGGAGTGGGGTGCAGTTTCAGGAGACAGCCTTCAAAAATGCGGGTAAAAGAGTGATAGAATCAACCACACAATAACTGAGGCATAATTAAACAAGAGCCAGGAGAGCATCATGACCACCATTTTACAGCTGGCTTTGACTGCCATTGCTGTTTTGTACCGTCCTTAATATGGAGGATACAGTGTGTCTGTATATGGGGTTATCCTGTACATACTGTTGTTAATGTTCACTGAATATTCTTTACAAAAGACAAATATGTTTTTTAATGTAAATTAATGGGCTATTATCTTCAATAGTGAGCTATGGAGCAACAACAGCAGCGGATTTCTGATTACAACAGTATTTAACATTTTCTATAAAGACACACAGAAATTCCAGCTCAGGAGGGACCTATTGCTGCACTTGTGCCTCTTTCTGGATTGGTTTTCTTTTCAATATTCCTGTATTTTAAAATGACTGCAGAGATGGCGGGATTTTGGCACAGCAGGAAGTACTGTAGCTATGGAGGAACTGTCATTTTGGTGGATTTTAGTCCTGTGCCCAGTGGGAACAGGAAAAGCAGTGTGGAGAGTGGGGGCAGAGTTTGCTACTGGGCCTGAATATGGCAAGTGGCAAGTTCACTTGCTTGTAATTGCAGAAAGGCCTAGGTTACATTTTTAATACTCCTGGGAAGCCAGACAACACTAACAACCACATTTGTACCCAAAGGTGTAAGTAAAAATTATTCAAAATCAAAACAGAGATGAGGAACCCCCAAAGTTAATCTTTTTAAACAGAAAACCTAATTATTTTTTACCTTTTGTGTTTCAATGTACTGTATTCTTCAATGTTAAATCTTAGAAAAATACAAGGACAGGTTTCCTCCTTTTCCTACCAGGAGCCACAGCATCCAGAGGGCTCTTCATTGCCTGTCAGGTCTCCAGAGGGCAGATGATCAGAGATGCATTTCCTGCTCCACTGACCTGTTTTGGCTTCTTTTTGATGTCCAGAGTACTTGATCCATTCTCAGTTGGATCTACTGACAGAATAGGTTGAGTTTGCCCCAAATCCTTCAAAGAAAAAGGTAACTTGTTAAAGGAAAGTGGGGAAAGTTGGAATGTATGACTTTTGGCTAGAACTCATCCATTCTGACTAGCCTTTGGAAAGTTACCTGGAAATTGTTCCCAAGCTGCATGGTCTAAATCAGGTTTTTTCTTCTGGAAAAGCCAGCAGGAGTGGCTGTTGGCACATTACAGGAGCAGGCAGGAGGGGCCCCAGCTCTGGGTGTTGCTCTGCAGGTGCATGTGCCAGTGGAGGACAGATGTGCTCAGGTCCTATGTCCATAGCCAAGGCTGGGGCTGGCACAGATGCTGGAGCAGAGGCTGGAGCAGCAGCAGGGGAACACACAGAGTGTGGTGTGGGTGGGAGTGGGAGAGAGAGGGCTGGGCAAAGCAGCCGGAAGGGGCTGCATGGCTGCAGGGAGCTGCTGGTGGTTCCTAAGGCTGAAGGAGAGGCAGAATGGCAGTTCCTGTGCCCTCAGGAGCTCCCTGCAGACAAACCTCACACCACACAGTGCAGGGAAGGGCAGGTGCTAGGCCTTTCCTTAGCCAGGACTGACAGACACCCTTGGAACATGGAGCATCCAGCATAAAAGTTCTGCATCTTGTATGATGGCCACGTACAACCAGCTGCCAGCACAGCAGCTCAGTTTCTGGCTTCTCCTGCCATGTGTTTGATTTGCTGTGCCCGCAGAGTGTGCATATGCACTGCTGCCAGCTGGGACAGTGGGCACATGCATTGCTGCCAGCTGGGACAGTGGGCACATGCACTGCTGTTAGCTGGGACAGTGGGCACATGCACTGCTGCCAGCTGGGACAGTGGGCACATGCATTGCTGTTAGCTGGGACAGTGGGCACATGCACTGCTGTTAGCTGGGACACATGTGGGGACAGTGGGCACATGCACTGCATGGTGCACATGCTGCTGTTAGCTGGGACAGTGGGCACATGCATTGCTGTTAGCTGGGACAGTGGGCACATGCACTGCTGCCAGCTGGGACAGTGGGCACATGCATTGCTGTTAGCTGGGACAGTGGGCACATGCATTGCTGTTAGCTGGGACAGTGGGCACATGCACTGCTGCCAGCTGGGACAGTGGGCACATGCACTGCTGTTAGCTGGGACAGTGGGCACATGCATTGCTGTTAGTCAGGACGGTGGGCACATGCATTGCTGCCAGCTGGGACAGTGGGCACATGCACTGCTGCCAGCTGGGACAGTGGGCACATGCACTGCTGTTAGCTGGGACGGTGGGCACATGCACTGCTGCCAGCTGGGACGGTGGGCACATGCACTGCTGCCAGCTGGGATGGTGGGCACATGCACTGCTGCCAGCTGGGACAGTGGGCACATGCACTGTTAGCCGGGACAGTGGGCACATGCACTGCTGCCAGCTGGGACAGTGGGCACATGCACTGCTGTTAGCTGGGATGGGACAGTGGGCACATGCATTGCTGGGACGGTGGGCACATGCACTGCTGCCAGCTGGGACGGTGGGCACATGCACTGCTGCCAGCTGGGACGGTGGGCACATGCATTGCTGTTAGCTGGGACGGTGGGCACATGCACCGTTGCCAGCTGGGACGGTGGGCACATGCACTGCTGCCAGCTGGGACAGTGTGCACATGCATAGCTGTTAGCTGGGATGGTGGGCACATGCACTGCTGCCAGCTGGGACGGTGGGCACATGCATTGCTGTTAGCTGGGATGGTGGGCACATGCACTGCTGTTAGCTGGGACGGTGGGCACATGCACTGCTGCCAGCTGGGACGGTGGGCACATGCACTGCTGCCAGCTGGGACAGTGGGCACATGCATTGCTGCCAGCTGGGATGGTGGGCACATGCACTGCTGTTAGCTGGGACGGTGGGCACATGCACTGCTGCCAGCTGGGACGGTGGGCACATGCACTGCTGCCAGCTGGGATGGTGGGCACATGCACTGCTGTTAGCTGGGATGGTGGGCACATGCATTGCTGTTAGCTGGGACGGTGGGCACATGCACTGCTGTTAGCTGGGACAGTGGGCACATGCACTGCTGCCAGCTGGGATGGTGGGCACATGCATTGCTGCCAGCTGGGACAGTGGGCACATGCACTGCTGCCAGCTGGGATGGTGGGCACATGCACTGCTGCCAGCTGGACCCTCCTGGCTTTACCCTGACCATCTGCAGCCCTGGGCTCCACAGGACTGCAGTCACTGATGCCTGGTGGCATAAATGATCTGTCACTGACATATGATGCAAGTTGGTCCTGCAGGGAGAATTCCTTCTGCCCTTTCCTCTAACGTGCTGCAAGAATAAATCACTGATTCAGCTTAGATGGTGCTCAAGTGATATAATGGAGCTCTTGGCTGGCCTGTAGACAGAGGTAACAGCACTTGGAACTAGCACTGATTAAAATTCCACTAGCCTGGTGGTTTTTGCTGTTTTAAAAAATATTTTGCAACAAAAGAAAATATGAAAAATATAATTTGACTATAAAAGCAATCAGGGATAAGTGGAATAAGGACAAGTGGGCTGTTCTTTGACATTAATATTTATATTCAAGGATATCCTACAGGCATGCAAGGGACATAAAATTCCTTTTTATTTGCAGGATAGAAGAGAGTTCTGAAGCTTGCATTATGTGTCAAGAAAGGAGAGAGTATTTGTTTGGCCTCTGCAACACAAGGGAAACAAATTAGTGGATCTGTAATTCAACCACTTCCATTAGCACAGCTTTTAAGGGTGGTTGCTTTTCCCAGTTTTCGTAGGTTTGATGTTGGGAGGATTGCCATACTATGGGCAAGATGCTAAATAAGGTTTTTTGTCTTGTAACTTTTTGATACTTTGTGTTGAAGGTGTAACTCATTAGTACTACTTACATAAAAGTGGATCCAGATAATACCATTGTGTATGCTCCTGCTCTGTGCTCTACAAGCCACCTCCTCATCCTGCCAGTGACCAGGAATATGTACCAAGAGCATCCACTAAGTGATTTCTTTCTGTACATGCCACATGGAGGAGAAGTCAACGTTTATACCTCTCACTTGATAGAGTTCATTAAATATATTTTGCTAAATAACACTCCATATTACATATTCCTTGTCTAATATTTGCCCACAGAAGTATTTGTTATGTGAGTTGAATGCCTAGTTAGGACCTAAATGAGTAGAACACATTTAATATTTATTTGCCAGCACAATACAGTAGATACAGGGGAGATGAGAGAGAATGCAAATAGAGGAGGAAGAAAAAGTGATTTAAGGGTACAGACAGAACATGAACTATTTCTACATGACTGAAGTGATTCTGAAAAAAAGTAAATGGCAAGAGAAGCTCAGTTATTTAGGTTTTAGAATTTAAAAGTAAAAAATTTTAAGAAAAAAATAATGTTTAAGGAGATTTTAAATTACTATTAACAGCAGTCCTGCTTTATCTAAAAATGTGTTGCTTCAAGACAGCTCCAGAAATGAGCCACTTCTCATCAGATCTGGACCATCTGGGTCCTCCACATTTAGGGCACCTTTTATCTTCAATGACAGGTTCTTGGTATGAGAAATCTTTATTTTTACTTTTCTATTGTTTTAGTCTGTGATGTCATGAATAAAACTCATACCACAGCAAAATCTAGTCACAACAAGGACAACAAAATCCCCATGAGGGTGAGAGCTGTTAAAGCTCTGTTAAAGACTACTTACTAGAGAAATTGTGTTGGCTAATGGGGTTTTGTGAGAAATTACATTGCAGAATTTTGGCAAAGAAAGTGCTTTGGACAGTAATTTGTTTTTCTGAAAATAATGTTTTGTAATAAGAGTAACATGCCCAACTTTATTTTCTGAAATATATTCCTTGACAGCAAATGGAAATTGCAACTGTGCAGGCAGAGGAAGGATTTTGGCCATTGATGTGATTTGAAGAAATCACAAATAAAATCCACCACCAGCAAGATGCTGTGACATGTTTAACATTGAACTTTTAATTTAATAAAAGCAAGTGAATCATGAAGTAAATATATCTTTACTTGACATGATACAAATGTAAGAAAAGCTGTACCAGACATTATAATGCCTTATTTTAGCAGATATGTGTTTGCATTTGTAGCTGTGGGCAGGATTTCAAAGCTGCCTTTTGGTAAATATAACCATGGAATAATCAAACCTCATTTCTTTATATTGGTTTTTACCAATGTACTTTTTCTGCTGTATACTTGTGATTATTCAATCCAGACTGGTCTTCCTAGGAGGTACTTTTCTGTATCTGTGTATACTGGAATTTTGTGGATGAGAATTCAATGGATTTTTTTTTCCAGTCACAATTAAGTTCACTGTTAAATTTAAAGGGGAATTTGAAGAATTTTAATAGATTTTTCTTAGAAAGACACTTGTACACATGCATCATATTAATGGTCTTCCTATATTTAGTTAGTTCTGCTGGTTTTGCACTGTGTAATCAGAGTGTGACTACTTTGTTAATGCAATCCTGAAGTGTGAAAACGATCTTAACTTGAAATTTAACTTTATTTTATGAAGAAAATATTTTGAACATCCTGAGCAAATTTCAAAGCATTATCCTCAATTTTGAACAGGACAGCAATCTACCACCTAAAAAAAACCCCTATGGTAAGGAAACAGCAGTTTTGAGTAAATAGTGTATTCTATGTTCATCCATCACAGCTTTCAGTTGCCTCTCCAAATGGACTCAATCATTTTATTGAAAAGATATCCCACAAACCAAATGCTGTCCATGATTAATTCCTGCATGTGTTTGCTGTAACAGGCTCTTCTGTTACACTGCTGGCATGTTGTGTTGCTGGTTGCACAGTCTCTCTATGCATGGTCATACTGGTTTATTTTATGGTGGTTTTGGTTTTGGATTTACCTGATTCTCTTTCTTTTCTCCAGTATTTTGTGGTGCTAGTTCCTTTCTTGGGAGAGTTCCTTAGCAAATGTCACTAACATACATACCTACCACATTAATAAATGGGAAATTAGTGTTATGTACTGACAAATGGAATTGTATGGTCTTCACAGAAAATTTCCAGGTGATTTAAAATGGTTTCTTCATTTGCAAAATTAAATTCTATTTTTAATTATTATCAGCCCATCTCTGGCAAAGTAACAAAAAAGAGCGACCAAACAGAAACAAAACTGAGCTGACAGAATTAAGCAGGGAATTAAAATCAGCTGAAATACACTGATTCTATGATTCTGTGATAAGTGTTATGATACTGTGTACAATGCTGAGTTGTTTGTTACCTGGGTTAATGCCTAGATGGTTGACATTTCTTTCTGCCCGAGACACAGCACCGCGTGCTCCTGACAGAGGCGCAGAACACGCACAGAGCAGCGCTCGCGTCACAGCCATCTTGTAGCACCTCTTCTGGTCTTCCAGCTTGCTCTGTCTCCCAACAATTATCTTAAACTTAGAGCAGTCAAAGTTGGCAAAATGGTAAAGATGTTCCTCTAACATATTTTTAGGTCTGCACACTTTTTTGTTTTTAATCACATCTGCAATTACTGTGAAGTAGAAAAGGACCTTGAAAGGGTCACGCATGTATAAAACCAATATAAAAACGTTCCCTCCGGAGAAATAGTTCTTTGCCCCCTGGTGGTGAATTAATTTTGAAAAATATTACAAAACACTTTTAGGAAAATTTACTTGAAATGAAAAATAAATGCTAATTGCTTCATTGAATACAAGTAATAATACACTGCTAAGCAACGCTTAATGTGTCAAACATAATTAGAAAAAATCCTATTATGAGCAAGCTCCATCAATCTTTGATAGTCACTGCAGAATGCATTAAAAATAGTTTGAAAACTGCATGACACCTTCAATACTTTAAAATAACGTCTCTTACTTTGCTTTTTTTTTGGGGGGGGTGGTTAACACAAATATCTTAAGAATGTAAGGTAGTCTTGATTTCTAATTTCCAGCATTCTTACTGGAAATGAACAATGGAAATGATATTCATCCAAACAGCATCTTCACATCTGCCCCTCTTGGTATATTGTCCGTACATTGAGAGCTACCATTCTGGTCCACTAGAATAACATTCCCTGAATAAAACTTTTAAAATAGTGTTACATATTTCTCAAAGTTGTCTAGAGGTTTTCAGCTGGCATATGCTGACCATCTCCATATGGGAATAGACTACCAGCTTGTCATTCTTGGAATAGTAATAACAAAATTAACACTGGTAGTCACCCACTTGCAATTTTAGCCAATGATAATTTTGAAAGGTGTCAAGAATACATTGTTTAAAAATATGCCATTAGCCTTCTAATCACTGATTTTGTTCTATCTTTTAATTATTGTGGCTCCAAAACTTCTCCTTGAGAATGCTTCCCCATGTTGACGTTCTTCTTCAGAAAAATATATATTAAAATTTAATGACAGACTATTGTCATGTCATGCAGCAGAACAGTATACATTTAAGCTGGGAAAAGGTCATTTATAATGATCAGGGCTTTCACATCTTGGCTTTGCACTATTAGGATATGGCTCCTAAGGATATGGCTCATATGAAGATTATCTGGGTGTATTACCATATCTTGTATGATGGTAATGTGGCTTCAGGTAGTTTTTGAGTTTGGAAAGTAGCATCAAAGGTATGGCATGCTCAGCAGGCACTATTGGGTTCTGGCGCTAATGATGTAACATGAAGAAAAATAAAAAATAAGAGTAATGCAGTTAAAAGAGATGACTTTACTTTCTAATATTTGGCTGGCTTTGTAAACCATCTTCCTTTCTCTCTGCTCTTGTTTTCTCTCACAAAGTCACCATTTCTTGTTGGTTTTGGGCTTTTTTGGTGTCTAGAGAGGAATGTAGGCTTCTCAGAAGCTTCTCTTGATACAGATTACTTGTATAGTGTTGGCATCAAATAAAAGGTATGTCTGATTTACCATAATCAAATAATGCTCTTTCTGCAATTTCTGAGGAGTCTGGCTGAGCTGCCCAGACCAGGCACAAACGGGCTATTTCCTAAGTAATATTCTTTCATGTCTGATGGACTGCAATAGCTTTCTGTTTTTAGCTCTGTTGCTTTTGCTTCTCTTCCCCTTCCCACATTTATTTCTCATTACTTTGACTTACGTCTGACCTAAGGTATCGGCTGGTGTACACAAACAGCATATTCCTTACAAATCTTTCAGTGGGCAGGGTTGTTATAAAGTGGTCCTGTCCCCACTGTCCTTCTCTTCCCACTGCCACACTGGATGCCGTCTCCTCTCCGTCTCCATTCCATTCGCCTGATCGCGTGGCTAAACGCTAAACTGCATCTGCAAAATGCTCTGACTTTAGGAAAAAAAAAAATCCTTAAAAAGGCAACAGCCAGGCCAGTCTCCTACGGGGACGGAGCGCTGCGGCGCCGCTCGGAGCTGAGCTGCTGCTGCTGCTGCCCCGCCGCCTCGGCAGCACAGCCTCCTTCTCTTCCGGGGCGAGTCCTGCGGCGTTCCTGCCGGCTGGGATGTGACAATTCCTGCCGGCTGGGATGTGACAATTCCTGCCTGCGCTCTGCCCTGCCCTGCTGCCGGGGGAGCGGCTCCGGCTCCAGTCGTACCGCGGGGTTTTGGCCGGTGGGAAGGCCACTTTAAGTGGGGCTGTTTCCTGCCTGCTCTGCCCTCTCGTTCTGGCTCCCTGGTCGGGGCTCGCTGTCCCCGTGATTCTGGGAGTGCAGCTGTTCGTGGGTTGGGCTGCAAACTGGATCGGTGAAGCATCTGAGTCTTTCTGTGCGGGTGTACGGGCGTGTGCGCGGAGTTTGGTGTTGTGCTTTTGGGAGGTTTTTGTTCGTTTGTTTGTTTTTTGTGGTTTTGTTGTTGTTTGTTTTGGGGGGTTTTGTTTTTGTTTGTTTTTTGGGGGGGTTGTAATTTTAAAGCTGGATCATGTCACCCATTTGATTTGTAACGCGACCCACAGGGAGCTGAAGGAGCGCGGCTGAGGAGGCAGCGAGCGGAGGCGCGGAGGTGGGAAGCAGCGCCTGGGCTGGGGGAGGGCGCGGGGAGCTCTTGAGCCAGCTCTGTGGGCAGAGAGAGGTTCCCTGTGCCCTGTGACTGCACAAAACCATGCACAAAACCATGCACAAAACCATGCCGAGCACCTACTCTAACCCGCCGGGAGGGAGAACTGGAATAGACCGCAGAGCAGTCAGGCTCTCCAATTGCTGGAGATAAATAAGGCTTTATCTTTAGGAAGAAAATGGGTGGTCCCTTAATAAGCTCTTTCCCCTGGACGTCTGCTATTCATTTGAGACACCGAGATCGCAGGCTCTTTAGCTGTTCACAATATGATCGTGTGAATCCTACTGGGCTCATGAGGCATGTTGGTCTTTCAGTGCTGTTAAAAACGCTAATAATAACTTGTTCACGCCTTGGGCCTTGGGTGCTGCTGTCAATTAGTGTCAGAACAGAGATTTATTTAAACAAATTATTTCTGTATTTGCTTCTTTCCCTTATGCTTTGTGAAGTAGGGCTTCATGACCGAGTGGACCTGTTTCAGTGACACCTGTCTGCATGTGTGGGCAAATTTGGGGCACAGAAAGGAAGCGCTATCCCTGCCTTCGTAGCTCTCTACATCCTTCAGTTGGAGGAGCTGCCCAGCTGCAGAGCCTACATACAGGCTTAAAAACTCTTCTCTGATCTTCTTGCAATTTAAATGTCATGGCTGAGTCACAGGGAAAAAAAACTAATACTTCCCAGCAGGAGTAATTTTAGACAATGATGAAAAAGCCATGTGTATTTTTTTTATTTTTCCCTCTACCTTTGTGTCAGAGTTTGCAATAGTGAGATTTAAATCTTCATCATCAGTCTCCCAACTCACCTGCCTGTGATGTCTCACTTGTAGTTGCAGGCTCATAGAGAGGACAAGCATTGCTAAATTTTATTATATTTGTTTTATATTTTAAATCTTTCTCTGAAGGCAAGAGAGAAAACTGACTTGTATTTTAACTGATTTTTTTATATTGGGGAGGCCTAATGTGACTTTCATTGAAATGCTGGAGAAGGGGAAAGTACTCTTCATTACTCTCATGACTTTAAAGAAGAAAACTGAAGGAGATTTCATTACTATGGAAGCACTAATAGCATTTTAATAGTATTTTCAGCATTTTCCTCCCAAAATTTCAGTATTTGTGCTTGGAGTACAGAATTATTTTAATGGAGACATTTAAATTAATCTCATAGTGTAGAATTTCTTTAAAATCCCTTTTGGAAATGTTCTGCACAGTATTAGGCCTTCTGTTCCAGTGGTTTAAGGAGCAGAATAAAAATGAGTTTCAAATTTCTCACATTGCTAAAACCAATTGGAATAATTTAACTATGCTAACTTAAATTAAGAGATCTCTTAAATATGTGTTTTAGATAATCATAATCCCATTAACATTAGCACATTTTTCCCTATTATTCTTCCCAAATTCACATTCCTCTTGACTAAGAAAAGCCATCATTTATCTGAAGAATTCTGAGGTATTTCTTTCAAAATAGCCATTATCTGCAGTGTTCTCAGAAGCACTGGTGCCACAAGCCACCTGCAATTTGTGATCAGTGTTAGGACAGGTTTCCCTGGTCTCAGTAGTATGGAATAAGTGACTTGTTTTTATCAGGTTTTTTGAAGGCTTTTTGAACACTTTCAACAAGAGCAGCCAGAGGTGGGTTTTGAAAGTAGTGATTTTTCATAACAAATTCCAAATGCCAAAACATGAGATCAACATAACAAATGCTTCTCTTCAAGGTTCATCATCACACTACATCAAGGTAACTAAGGAGGCTTAGAAGCTAATGAGGCAAGAGGAAGTAGATATGAAAAATATAGAACGAGTCAGAAGGAAAGGAGAATTTGGAAGTATCTGTTAAGGGGAATGAAATCCCACTAATCTCACATTTTAAAAAATCTACCACGTAGTTTAAAAATGATGCTACCTTATTGAACTATTTATTTGCCCCTGGTTTCTGAGGATACTTTGCATTTTTAGACTTTGTTCTACAACCTTAAGAGTAGGTGATGTTTTGAATCCAAAGGTGGTATTTTGTGCAATAAAGCTTGAGACTTGAAAGGAAGGATAATGTAAATATACAGGGCAACAAAATCACACCGTGGATACTGGCATGCAAAACAGAACAGATTAACAAAATAAGGATGTGGGAAGAAATTGATCTATACCAGGTTCAGTTGCTCCAGCCAAACAAAGCAGCTGATAAATTAACAAACCAATGACTTTGTCATTCTCTAAAAAAGAACTTTTTTTTGGCTTTGTGATCAAGTGGGAGGAACCTTTTTTAAGATTATAAGAATGAGCAGCTCAGTGCACCTTTTTGTGAAGGGTAAGTTAAAAGGGTCTATATAAGGCACTGTTGGCTAAATTACAATTTCCTGCCAAATGGGTTTAGGACTCACTTCAGAAAGCAGAGCCGGAGGCAGAATTGTGATCCTAAAAGCCCAGTGGGCATACATATGGGATATGGAAACATGAGTTTAAATATCAATCTAATTAATATTTAAATAGTTTATACAAAAGGGAACAGTTTCAATAGTAGAGAATACCTAAGACTACTCTATACTTTATGAGTTGGAAAATTGATAATGGTTGTGTTGGTTCAGCTCCTTATTCAGAACTGAGCAGAGTGTATTTTAAAGCCACATCCTGGTATTCCCGTGGAGTATCCAAGGAAGCACTCTACTGTACAGTGGTTCTGCAAATGGTAGCTTAGGTGAATTCAGGTGCAGAGAAGATTGGCATTTGGGATTTTTTTTTCTTAAATTGCAAGCAAATCCTGTTTTTTAAAATTTAGTTCATGAATATTTTTCAGATGAGTGAATCTGTCTTTTCTTAAAAAGATTTCCAGAGTGAGTTATTAAACAGGCCTGGTTTCGAGAGAGACAAAACAGATGGGGTGTGCCGAGGAGTCTGTCCGTGCCAGCGAAAAGTGATTTAATGCTGATAATTTGTATTGTTCGGCCATTAAGTTCCCATCTAATTTCTCATCTAGCGTCCCAGGTGAAACATTTCACATTCATTTAAGCTGGGAAAGAACGAAAGGCTCGGGGACAGCACCCTAAAAATCGGGTTGACACTAACATCAGGGTGGAGCGATTTCAGGGTAAAATAGGTTACAGGAATCACGCACGCCCTTAAGGAGTTAATGAAGAGAGAAAATCGAAACACGATTTGGCGCGCGGGGACCTCGCGGGCACCGCAGACACCGGGGCTCCACGGCCACGGCGGCAGCCGCGAGGGACCGGAGCCCTCCCCGCGTGCGTCCCCGTGTGCGTCCCTGTGTCCCCGTCCCTGTGTCCCGGTCCCCGTGTGCGTCCCGGTGTCCCGGTCCCCGTGTGTGTCCCTGTGTCCCGGTCCCCGTGTGTGTCCCTGTCCCCGTGTCCGTCCCCGCTGTTCCCGGCGGGACGGGGGAAGGGCGGGGGCGGGGCGTCCGCGCGCACACAGCTCGCGCCAGGAGCCGCTCGCGCCCTTCCCCCTCCGGCCTCTCCATTGCGCCAGCGCCGGCGGTTGCCGGGGCCCGTGACGTCACGAGTCGCGGAGGCGGCGATTGGCCGGGCGGGGAGCGCCCCCCCCCCCCTCCCCGCCGTGGGACCGCCGCTGCCGGGGCCGGGCCGGGCCTCGCGCGTCCCCTCAGAGCTGAGCGGCCGCCACGGCGAGCGCGGCCTCCGCCGAACCTCCCGGGCACGTCCCCGCTCCGCCCGCGCTCCGGTGCCGCCACTGCAGGCGGGGGTCATGGCCCGCCTGCGGCCCACGCCGCGCCCTCGGCTGCTGCCGCTCCTGGCGCTGCTGGCGCTGCTTGCGCCCCGCGCCCGCGCCTGGGACAGCGGCGACCTGGAGCTCTTCGACCTGGTGGAGGAGGTGCCGCGGAACTTCTACGACTTCCTGGGGGTGCAGCAGGTGAGCGAGGGACCGAGCCCGCCCGCCGCCGCCCCCTGTCCTAGCCCGTTCCCCGTTCCCGCCGGTCACCGGTGCCCCTGAGCCCAGCGCAGCTGCCCGGCTGCCCCCACCGGCCCCTCGGCCCTCGCCTGGCGCTGTCAGCCTCCTCTGCCCTGGCCCCCCGGGCAACGCGCCTGTCCCTTGCCAGCCTCTCCCCTCCCGCTGCGGGGGCTCTGCTCTGCTTCAGGTACTGCTCTGTTCCTTCTCCTTCCTGCCCCACCAGAAATCAGCCCTCCCTCTCCCACACCTTTGTGTGCTCCTACTGCCTGTTGCTTTTCTGAACAGAGCTTATTTTCTCCAAATGCATCTACAGACAGACAAAAGTAGCTTCTGGGGTTTTCACACTTCCCATTCATATCGTCGGCATGGCAGTTTCTCACCTTTCCCTCCTCCTGCATAGCTGCCATGTCCTTATCTTAAGATTGGGAATCACCATGTGTTGCGGCTCATATTTTCTCTCACCCATGCCATGTGGTAGACTGTGACCCTTTGCTGTGTTAATGGCTTGTAGATGGTTATATTTGTTTACTTTCTGTGTACCTTGGTTATTGTGTTGTGTGGTTTTCACCTCTCTCTAATAAGTAACACCTAACATTATCTTAAAGAATTTATTATGCACCTTCAGTTAATTTTTCATGCCAGTGTGGTCAAGACAGGAACTCCTGTTAGGAACACTTTTATCCCATGGTTTGTGTGTACATCTTGGATGTGGTTGCTGGTTTCATTGCTGCTTGGTATCTTCAGCTTGTATCACTTGTCTGGGCTCCCTTGTGATGACCTTTCTTTTCTCTAGATGCTCTGCTCTATGTGTGACCCTACTCAGTGTCTCCACATGCATTTTAACCACTTTTTTTACTTTCTTCCAATCAGTGTTCTTTTCCTCAATAATGAGATACACAATTCTTTATATGCTGCTACTTCACCCAGAATCCCCAAAAGACATTTTGGCCTTTCTCTGTCTCTTAGTGCATTCTGTATCCCTAATAACATCTCTTTCCAGTGCTATATTCTGAGGATTGATCCTATTTAAATGGCTTCCCTGCCAACCTTGAAGTTTATTCTGATGTAGTTCTTGTAGGTTTTGAGAGTAATGGCTGTATTTTCAAGTGCATTTCACTAAGGCCATGTCTAAAAAGAGAGGGAAGATATCTGCAATGTATAAAGTGTCCAGTTTTGGGAACTACTGGCTGTGGTTCCTCTGACTCTGTTTCATCCCTTTCTTTCCTTCAGTCCTTCTTAAGCATCCAGTGTTAAATACTATGGAATACCATCAACTATACAACACAGCAAGCACTGCTATTCATGTTTCATTTTCACGACGTTAAAAATCTAAGTGTTAATTCTCCAAGACAATTTCAGTGTTAGATAATGTAGGTATGCAAAACTTTGTTTCTGTTAGTGATGTTCAGGTCTGGTACGCAACTCTTTGTTAGCATCTTTCACAGCCCCTTCTTCTAGGGCCAAATCTCTACCTTGCCCTGTATGTTTAGCAAAATGTTAATTTTAACAAGCAAATATTCTCCTAGTTCACGTTTCTACTCCTAGTCATAATGGCAAACTTGTATCACTTGCAGTGTGGGAGCAAGGAAAAAGTTGGTGGAAGTGCAACACAAATGAAACAGAGTTTTTTTTCTTTTTGTTTGTTTGTTTTTTTTTTTTTTTTTTAAAGTGTACTTTTGTTTGAAGAGGTTACTTGTCATTATAGCCAAGACTGGAAATGTACACGTGCAGCAGAATAGACCTGAGAGTGGAATAATGGAGTATGCAGTGTTGGGAGTTGAGTTTCCATAGGAATCTGTAAGATTGGAAAATGCTGTGTGGATTTACAGGTTCTTTCACACTGTATCCTTTGTTCCTGCTGCTTGCTTCTCCAGCTCTGTATCTGAAACTTCCAACAAGATCCTCGTGTCATCCTGAAGGGATGAAGGGATGTTGTCCTGCAGTGCCTCTCTAGGCAGCTGCTGCTGTTCAGGTTGCCTTATGAGAAGGGTAATGGGTCTTGTGCCAGGATGAAGGGAAGTGCACAAATCTCAGGTGTGCTGTATCCTACCCTGGATGTCTTAACACAAAGCTGTCTTTTTATCATAATGTCTCAATGTGATGTTTGCACATTTCTTCAGGTCTTATGCTATTTTTTAATACTATGGTTTAATGGAGCTTTATTTGCTTTGTATGTCATTATTGTGTTGGCATGCTTTTGACTATAGTGCTGTAATTTCACTTTTTGTAGTTCTGATACTAGAGGTTTCCTTCCCTGAGTTCAGGTGGTTTTCTTGTCAACAAGAGTTGACTCTGGCTGTGACAGTAGCCTTTATGGCCACACCTTTGAACTGTTTAATTATTTTTCATTCACCAAGACTTGCTTTTCCTCCCACCCATTCCTATTTCATTGCCTTTTATCATGTCCTGATAATCCCTTCTTCCTTCATGAACTTCTGGGAGAGGGAGTACTTCTCCATTATGCAGGATGTGACTTCTACATCTGAGATACGGATACTCAACCGTGTTTGTTAACAGTAGTGTATCAGGGCTGCCAGATTTCTTCTAAACATGCCATCTTGTGCTTTGAAAAAATATAGGGAATGACTCCAATGCTTTCTTAAGGCATTAAAGCAGCTTAGGTTTTGATGGGAGAATTTTGGCACTGATTGTTGAACTCATACATGATGTCAGAAGCTGATGTTGACCTCAAGTGACAAGATGCAGAAGGCGTTGTGGGAAGTGCTGTAGCTCTCAAACATGCTTTGGTGAAGCCTCTGCTGTGTGGATCTTTTTGCTCAAATTGGAGAGAAATGATTAGGGTTTTGTTTTGTTGCTGTTCTATGCTTGCAGGAGTATGGGTTTAGTGTTTTGTCATTTTGAGGGCTTTGTGGAAGCCTCCTGGCATTGTCAGGTAACTCACCCAACTCTGGTAAGGTGTTAAGTTTGAGCTGCTGGAATGTTTTCTGATATCAATGGCAAAGATAGAGGGTGATCTAAGCAAGGTAATTGTTATGGTTCTGAATGTGGAACAACAAAGTAAGAGTAAGATTGTGACTGTTTTGGCTGTTAAATAACTGACCTTTGTTCCTGATTTCAAAGAGGGATGGCTGAGCAATCTACAAATGCTCATGGAATGGTTGAGGCTGGAAGGTCCCTTCTTGTCCAACCCTCAAGTGTTAGGGATGAGCACCTAGATTAAGAAGTGTCTGGTTTTTATACAAGGACAGAATCTATCCATTTGGGTTTTTATCAGATATAGTACCCTGGCATGAGGAGGTCATGCACTGTTATGTTGTTACTATTGCTGTTCTGACCAATGTGGGAATTGCTCTACCTTCCCTTTCTTTGGTGGTTCTTAAATTGATGATGGAATTAACTTAAATGACTCATATAAAACATTGCTGGTTTCAAGAAGTTTGGCCTAGCAGAATGGGGATGTAATCTTTTGCTTGAGAAAAAGTTGCATTTCCCTGTCCCCCAAGTGGTTACTGAAGAAAATAGAATCATAATCTCTTGACAAATCTGATGTAATAATAACTTCATTAATCACTTCAATATAGCCAGTTTCAAACCAACAAAGGAATCAGGACCAAATAGTAATCATCTAAAAACTCAGATGAAAGAGCAGAATTAAACCAGAGGCTGTGCAGGCTCAGTAATATGATGACCAGTTACCTGAGAATGAGAACACAGAAATCCGGCGTTAACATCTTGGAAAAATTCCAGGAAGATCTGAGGAGCTACAAGCTTGTGTGGTGGACAAATGAATGGGTCAAGTTAATGTTATCATCTCTTACAGCTTTTAATAGTTGATACCTTCATGAATATGATATGCTTTGGATAAATCAGCTTTGCATCAGTTGAACCTGTGGCTCTTCTTCCCAAAATATGCTTTTGATTATAACTTGTTAATATGGCTTCAAGGGAATTATTTGTTCTTCCACTTTTTTTTACTTGCAACCAGGAATGCACTGCAAGCCTCTGAATGTCTTTTGAAATTTGTGATACGGTTTTTGGATACAAAAGATCTGATAAAAAAATTTTTAGGTAACAGTTATTTGTGAAGTTGTAGTAGAGTGCATGAGCTGTATTGCTGGAATTGAGCTGTGTGGAGCTGTGTGTTGTGTGTCAGGAACCAAGGAAGGTCTGCATAAGGCTTTGGCTTCCACTGGTGGTCACATAAGGGAAGGGGTTGGTGGTGTAAGTTCTGCTAGGCCTGTGCATTGCAGGGAAACAAACACTCTGAGCACTCTTTGGGGTGGTGGAAGAGGTCCTGGGAGCTCAGGTTCTTGAGGGAGAGTTAACAAGCAGGACTTGCTGGCCAGCAGGGTGGATATATATGTAACCTGAAAAATGTTGAGAAGGATATTTTCTTCAGTATTGGCTTATGCCTTTTTTATGGCACATGAGCTTCATATTGAACCAGGCTCTAATGTGTTCATGTGCCTTTACTGTAGAGAACTAAAAGTGTTGAATCCGCTGCAAGATGATGGGTTGGGTAGATGATGCTGCAGCATAAAGTCAGAACTGGGTGTACAGGGCCTGATTTTGGTCTGACAGCCTGTGAGACATTGGTAAGTTAGCAGCTCCAAGAAAGTGCATGACATGAAAACCAAGGAGTTGGATATCTATGGCTGTGGGAAACCACAACCTCTCCAGATGATCTGGATGTGTTGGGCTAATAGGCTTCTTTCAAGAATGCTGGAACAGATGAGCTGTTGTGTACTGTGTCAAGTAGCAGGGTCTGACAGGGTTATGTCTATAAAATGCAATGTTTGCAATATTTGGTGCTGTGGAACTGATTTCCATACTGTTTGCATTTTGGGGATTTTCTTTTTCTTGTTGTTGAACTAATTCCAGGTTGGCTGCATGGGCTTAATGCCTGTTTGTGTTGAAACATGCTGTTTGTGCTCTTGGTTTCCTTGGTTCCTTTCCTTCTTGGAGCACTTTGTGGTTCAGTTCCCTCTGAAAGGAATCCTGTTCATCCACTCCAGGAATGCTTCATGGTTTGCAGTCAGTAGGTACAATAAACAGTTTGATTTACACGTGCACTCCTGGGCTGCACTAAAAGTATGAGGTAACTGCACCTTTAAGACTCTAGTTTCTAGTAAATTGCTGACACTGAATTGTACCTCTTGGCATTGCTCTGTAAGAAAAGGAATGAACACCACAACAAACTGTGTGGCTTTTATGGTATTATCGAGTGTTACTGGAGGTGGAAGATTTCTACATAGTCTGTTTTATGCAAATGCATTGACTGAGGCATGCAATGCATACATCACCACAGTTCAAAAGTTGTGAATTTGTATGTTATATAAATAAAGTTATTGGGCATAGATTTAGTAACCTATTTTTCAGGAATAGCGGCGATCTCGGAAGTTGTCAGTGTTGTTTTGTCTGGTCCTGCCATAATTTTGTCTTTGAATGGGTTATTGTCCAGAAAAAAATCTTCATTGAACTACTTTTCCTGTAGAACTTCTGGGGAACCTTGAGTACATAGATTGGTCCCCATGAGCTCTCTCTCATGTGTATCTGTCCAAGGAATACTCTTAAGTCCTCATCAAGAACAGCCTACCTGTACCCATGCAGTTCTGTCTTTCCTGGCAGGCAAGGTGCACATAACTAGAGCAAGGAAGGAGGGAAATAAGGAGAGGTAGCCCAGAAACTCAGCAGTCTGTCTGTTCTTTCCAATGACAAGCTGGATCACTCTCCACAGACATATTTTGGTTGCTCTTCTGCCACTTCAGACTGTTCTCCTCCCTGCTGCTTTTTGAGGTTGGAGTATGTGGGTACAGTGTTGCTAAAATCATGGAGTGTGCATCGTCTGCAAATGATTTAGCAAAAATCTAGTAGTTCAGTCTTCTAAGCTTTGGAAGTATTTGATCAAGTAAGATAAAACTTCACTTGCATGTGATTATAACATCACTTCTTCAGATGATTTTGTCAAAACTATGAGCTGTAAACTATTCTTGCTTTGTTTTGTAAGATTATTTTATCTTGCATGATAAATCAGATATTCAGTGTGACTTTCAAAAGTGTGCTGTGAAATGACATGGAGCCGTGTAGCACCTTGGTGTCTCACTCATTTCTGACAAAGAAAAGTTGTTCAGCTAGTGATTAAACATCATGTCTAGTGGTCTCAGCCTGTTCTGAGATTGCTTTCTGCTTCTTGTTCAAAGTATATGTTAAGGAGATCTAAATTGGAAGACATTAGATTTAAATGCACTGTCAATTGCAACATCAGAATTCTCAGTTAGATGAAATGTTTCCATTTTCTTGCTCCAAGCTTTCAAAAATAATTAACTTCCATAATACACCACTGGGTGATAGTAGTAGCGGACCTTTATTTGAATACTGAGGGATTTTAGTAATTCCTGAAATTGTATTTCTTATAAGACCATTGCACTGGTTAAAAAAAAAAATAGAAAATCCACTTTTGTTTCTGGTGGTTTTAGCTCTAACGTCAGTTAATTCCATAAAAGTAATTGTGTGGTTTTTCTTAGTATGTTACTGGGACACAGCTTTGCATTCCTTTATGGTTAAAATCTTTATTTCTGAATATGTTACTTGAAAGTTATACCTAGAACTGAGATTTTCAGCAGCTCTGGAAACTCTGCTTGTCCCAGAAGATGTAAATTATTAAGATTGTGTGAAGTCATCATTGATATTATTCACTTGGATCCTGTAGAACAAAGTTGTTTCAATTTTGAGTAGTTTAATGGCTTGTAAGAGTCACTACAGAGAAGTGCTAATGATAACTGCAGCATTTGTAACTGGGGATGGTGCAGGGTACAGGTTTCTGTGTGTTTTGGGATTGTTTTTAAATTGCTGAATTTAGAGGTAAACTGCTGATAATGTATTCTATTCTGTAAGTGCCCTGCCCTTATCTTTTTGTTCAGTGCTGTTGCATATAAAAATGATTGAGACATCTAGACATGTAAAGCTTGTATTTTCCATAAAAATGGGTTTTCTGCATTGCTGCCTATTAAATTTCTACTTGGATGTTGTCCAAGAATTTTTTTCTTTCATTGTTGTCTCCTTTTTTCAAGACACAAAAGTGCTTTGGAGTCTACCAATTTAAGTAGTTTTAAAGACACTTCCTCTTAACTTTCCCTGATAATTCATTCATGTAGTACTTTCCTGATTTCTTTCAGGTTATCTTTTTCTTCTTTCTTGCTGTTTAGAAGAATATACAGCAGTAGGAAATTGTTATGTTTGGGAACCCAAGGGAGCTGACAGTATTCAAAGTGCAGTAAAAAGGATTAAACAAGCACTCTTGAATTGGTTTGGTTTTGGTTTTTTTTCTGTCTGTAGCAGCAATAATGTTTCAGCTCTTTCTCTCTATACTTCTTGTTTCACTAATTCTTTAAGGATGTATCCATAATAGTTTGATCTTCAAATTGCAGAAATAAAAAATGGTTTTGGTTGTTTTTTTTTCCCAAGTAGTTCTGTGTTTGATTTGTAATTCATTGAAGGGATTGACCAATTTCTTAGTGTACAAGAGTGGATAACCTGTGCTGGTGGCCTTTGGTGCTTACAAAAGACTCTACATTTTATGGTTCAAAATTCATCTCCTTTGCTGAAATTCTAGGTATGTGCCCATGTTGGTATCTGACACAGCTACGTAATTGATCTAACATGGAATTTTGTCAACAACTTCCCAGTGGGCCTTTTACTACTTGACTGCTGTGGATTGATGGGGATATGATGACTGTAGTCTTCGTATTTGTCTGTAAAGCTGTGTAAAAAAAGAAAAGAAATTGTAGAGGCAGCCCTAATTTCATTCTGTTGAATGATAAAGCTTTTATGCTCCATCTACAGTCATTTTACAATTAAGATTAACATGGTTTTCTAATCAGATCTAGAGAAAACTGTAGCTTCAAGGGAGATATTTGGAGGTATCTGTGGTGCTATTTTAACTTTAAGTATGTGGTAAAATTTAAAAAATAAAATGAGAATTCAGCATATAAGATGTTCCTTAATTGGTTTGGTTCTTCTTGTGCTCTCAGCAGAGCTGGTAACAAAGAGTCTGTGGTGCTGTTGTGCAGCTGAGCCAGTAAGAATGAGAGTATAAGTGATAACAGAGGGGTTTATTTTGTCTTTAAGAATGGGTCTGATACACATTAATTTCCTCCTTTTATTCATTTTAATATCTGAAATGTTTTGATTTTCCACAGAATCCTAGTGGGCTAACAAAATTCATGCAGCATATGAAAATCTGCAGGTTTGCTTTTGATTTGCTTCTTAGTCTTTGTGCTTTTGCTTAGCTAGGTGCTGTGCAGGTTAGAAATTTGCTTCTCTTTTGGTTTTTTTTTCCCTTGCAGTGTAAAATTGTTGGGTTTCCCTAAATTATGAGGAGATTGGGGGATTCTGGGTTTCTTTTGTTTATTGTTTGTATGTCAGTTTTGTTTGGATGTTACTAACTCTATATAAAAGTGATTTGTAAACAGTCTCACATATGTGATAATGTGTTGTATGCATGGTATATGTTACAGTTATGCAAACAGTAACAGTTTAAAGTGGGATTGTGTATTCCTTGGCCCTCATCTGAGGGTTTGCTTAAGTGCAGGTTTCCTAAATGACCTGGTTGCAGGCCTTGCAAACTGTTCCTACTAATGTCAAATGAACAGTGGGGTGGGAAGTGAAGAAAGTTCATATGTAGTCTCAGATAGATCTGAAATTCATCCTTATCAGTGCTAATCTGGAAAATTTGTGGAAGAAACCAGACAATGCATAGGACCTGTTGAAATAAAGTTGCTTGGGAATCCTTGTATGACTGAAGAGAGAAGGAAGAACTTGAGGGGTCTTGCCACATGGGCTGTAATTATGAAATGCTGCTGTCTCCAGTACTATAAAGTACTTTCACTTGTTGAAGGAAGCATTCAGTGCTGATGAGGATATGAGAAGGCTGTGAAATAGCCTTATTGCACTGATTTGGGCTGAATAACTTCTCCTTCTCCTAAACAAATTATTGTTTACACCTACCCATAAAACTATTGCAAATGATTTTTTAGTGTAATTGGTCAATGCTTTATTACATTTTATTTATTTATTTATTCAGCCTAAATTTGTTTTATCAAATTAATCAGTTTTAATTCATATTTATCAAATTGATTTGGGCTAGCTTTTATATTCAATGATCAAGTAATTTGAAACTCAGTGATTTCTCTAGTGTTCTTCTGTGAAATATAAATGCTGTGATGAGAGAATTAAGAGTTTGTATGCCATTTAACTTTGTGACAGTCTAAGTCATATTATGAATTGCTTTACTGGATGTTGTGTCTAACAATGGTTGCTAAAATGTTATAGTACAAAAATTATGTAAAATTTAATGCTACATGGAGGCCTCTTCCCATTTCCTATTTAGATTTATTAAAAATCTTGCTCAATTAATGCATTTCCTTCAATTGATTAAAAACTTGAAATAGATGTGTTTTCCAATCTAAGTCTACCTATCTATTGAATAAAAAGTATTTCTTTTGTCGTGTTGTAATTTGTGTGTGTTTCTTTCTAGTTTCTGTTTTCTATTTCTTCTAGTGGTGCCTTTTCTGTTCTATTTTTCTATTTCGAAGCCTTTCCACACTCCAAGCTAAGTCAGCAACATTCAAAACAAAGCAAAAAATTCAAATGTTGGCTTGTGTCTGTTGAGAAGGGAGTTTTCATAGTTGAAGTACAGATTTGCTTGGACAAATACAAAAGTCCTCAGTAACATTCTGGAAAGAAGTAGGAAAGCATTTTCTTAGCTACGCATTCCATGAATTCTAATGGAACTGGCACAAAAATCCACCATGTTGCTGTTGTGGCTATTTATTGTTAGAAGGAAGAATAGCTGCTGTTATGCTGTTTTTCCTGTTTGATTAACTGCTCCACATGAATGATTGAGCACATTTTCATAGGAACCCAGGCTTTTAACTGAGATATCCATAGGGAGTTCAGGAACATATCATCTGCTTCTGGTCACTTTGCTTTGGTTACTGCTCTCAAGTCTGTAACATCAGTCATGGATGGTAGTTCTCTTTTCAGGCAGCAAGACAGAGGGCTTGTATTACTACTCGAGCTAAGAGTTGAGCAGAGTTGGTTTGTATCCTGTGATTCCTCCCCCACTTCCTTTTTGACTCACTGTTGCTTTATACCATAATAAATCCGTGGATTTATTATTTCTGCAGCAAAGTTCTTACTGTGATGTACTTAAATATATTGTTTTGGAAACAGTAAGAATATTTTAATCCAGTTATTGTAATTCTGATGGTACCACTTACTTGCTATGTCTTTGCTTATTCCTACTGGTTTAGGCAAGATTTTGGTATTGCATAAATCATAGTGAAGTCTTCAATTTTGTGTTTTCTATTGGGTATTGGCATTGTGAAGAGAAACATGACAGGGTTTTATGAAATACCCTCACTTCCAGAAATTTTTAAAAGGTAGAGACTCGCCAAAATAACTTTTGCAGCAGGGAACTTGCTTGAAATAGAGGCACTTTAATTGAACATACTAAAGCTAAAAGTTGTATCAGATAAAGGGTATTGAATTTCAAATTTTCCATACAGTTCTTTATTGTATAATCAATTTTCTTCTTCTTCTAATTAGAGTTGATCTGTTTATTGTTCAGGGACATAATAAAGTCATAGTTCTAGGTCCTATTTAAAGGAATTAAACCCTGTCTCTGATCCTGTGTGTTGGTTCCATGCTGTGCATGCACCTTGACTATCATCAAGAAATGAGAATTTAGGGTAGAGTGTGCTGTTTGCTCACATCTGCATGTCTGTGGTACATTGATGTGGTACGTTGAGAAATCAAGTTTGTGAACACAAGGAAACAGTATCTAGAAAAAAGTGTGGCGTAATGAAAGATTAAATCAGACTTTTCTGGGAACAGTGGTTTTGTAGGTACAATGTACTGGGTGCAGAGTTTAGATGGAGAATTTTGTAGCAGAGGTGTTGGTGGTAAATACTTACTGTTTTAAGTTCCATTTGGGATTGTCTCTTTTAGGCTGCAGTTTGTCTTAGTGTGACAGCAAATTGCAATATATAGTTAGCTTTATTTTGATTTTTAGGTAAAACTGTAATATTTAATTCTCTGTTTCTGAAGATGTATGCTTGAGTGGACTGTTTTACATCCAAAATGTTTAGGTAGTACTATATTCTCCAATAAAAAGGGGTAGAGTTGGTGAGAAATGCATTTGAATTGAAAATCATGCCCTAACAATAAAGTGCTTCAATCTTGATATTATGTTTCCTATTTTAAATCTTGCTGTTTTAAAGATTTCAGTACAAAACTTTTGTTAGCATTCATTTCATAATATCTGAAGTCTAAAAAGTAAATTGGGACACCTGTTTAAAAAGTTCTCTTGCAGAGGTTGCCGTTGTGTATTGCAGAATGTTGACTTCCCTTGTAAATGTATTTGTGAAAATAAACACTGCTTAACATTGAATATGGATATCCATGTTTTCCTCTGTGTGTTTGACTTCCTCAAAGTTCAGATTTTTAACACAAAGAAAAAATTTTTGGAAAAGAAAATATGACTGGTATTTGGACAACTGTTAGCAGGGGCATATCTCCCTGAATTTCTGACCAAAAGGAAGCAGAAGACTGTAAAATGTGAGTGTCTTCGCTTCTGGAATATGTAAGATGCATTCCTGTAGCTTCTGGTGTCTTTTCTAACAGATTAACTCAAAGACACTGTCATTGAATTAATGGTATCCCATTATTATCAGGGTATTGGTTATCCTGTCTGCTGTCATGAGATATGAGAGCCTTACATGACAGCTGGTTAGACGTGATTGGATTGATACTATGGCCAGGAAAGACAGTACTGGACTAGGTTGCTTTCTGAAATTGATTTCTCAGTCAAGATAGAATTGTATCTTGATCAAGTATTCAATATTTTGCAATTCATCTAAGACAAATATACAAACTATTTCCCATTCCAGTTACAAGTGTAGAACTTGTCATACAGCCAAACACCCACCCCACCCCCAATTTACACCAGGGTTGCTCGTGCAGTCTCAGGGTGTTTGGCTGCAAGGCTGAAAGGAGTGCGTATCCTGTAGTCATCGCCATGCTTCACCTGAGTATGAGATTCACAGCATAGTTTAGTAAGATTCTTGTTTTTACTGTTCTTAAGGGATAGCTTGCTCAAACAGAGGCCAGGGGTTCCTCTTGGAACCTCTCCATAGGCAAAGGGTGGATGGATAAAGAGATTCACATACAAAAAAAATTATCAGTGTTCCCTCTGACACCCCTCCCCAGTCTATTAGTGGATTTAGGCATGAAGGTAACAATGCCTAAAAAGGTGGAATCTTGTATGAGTTGGCAAAGCTGAAAAATAACAAACTGATACAAATGACAAACATGATAAAAATCAATTTTTTTGTCCAGTTAAATAGTGAAACCAGTATTGCCAGTTAAAGATGAGATGGTATGAAGTGGTGGTAACAAGAAAAATTAAGACTCCGTGAAGGACACTGATCTCTCAGATACTCTAAAAACATGGAAAAATCCAATGAAATGTGGAAATTAACAGATCTTTCCCCCTCCTTCCCTGCTTAACTGTTGGGTTTTGGTTTTTTTTGTGTGTGTGTGACTGAATTAATACAAAAGGCATTAGCTTGTGTGCTAGGCTAT
This sequence comes from Emberiza elegans, assembly GCA_024865655.1. Classification (NCBI taxonomy): domain Eukaryota; kingdom Metazoa; phylum Chordata; class Aves; order Passeriformes; family Fringillidae; genus Emberiza; species Emberiza elegans. Next base: position 22,383,334 of record JALJVW010000206.1, read on the forward strand.
GGTAAGTGTAATACAGATAATTTTTTGATCTAGAAAAGGCTGTTCTGCCTCTCAGCCCAAGGCGTGTGCTCTGGGATTTTGGTAGTAACAGATTCATATATTGGCAGTAGGTACCTTGAAAACAGGATTAGTTTTCCCAAGGATTCTGTCTTGCAATGACTTACTTGGTTAAGGAAAAACATAATTGCAAGAGGTGAAATAATGCTCTAGATGAGCTGTACTAGTGTAAAATCTATCCGTTAACCTGATGCACAGTGCAGGGTGGCACTTTGCTGAGGCCCAACACTCTGGCAAGAGGTAGGAGAGCAGAAGAATAGAGAGCCAGCATGTGCTTGGAATAGCAAGCTACTCCAGGGAAGTTTCTTATGCTCAGTCTTGCTGGCTGCCTAACAGGCTTGAGGCCTTCTGTATTCAATTTTTAAGATGATTGTCTAATTGGTGATTTTAGCAAGAACTATTGCATGTGCTCTAAAATTGTGTTTCTTTTCAAGCATCAGGAAAAGTGCTGCAGTTTCTAATATAGCCCAAGGAAAGGAGATAATCTTCAAGAGATTCATTGCTGATCTTTTGATGACATTTTGAAATTGTATCTTGCTTATTATGCTGCCCTTTGTTTTCTGTTTAAGTTGGACCTTGGTGGTTTTATTTGGATAAAGTATGAACACCTATCCCATGTTCTGACAAAGCCTGGTTCAGATGACATATTGGATGTTTTGATCTTAAATTTCTAGGCCACAGCCTTTCTTCTAGAGTCCCAATGACAGTAGCATCTTGACAGAGAAGAGTGAAGGCAAGTTTTCTTCTGTTACCACTGGGATAACGCCTATAGCCCCAGAAAGGAAGATGATGCTTCCTCGTAGATTTCCTGCATGTTTTTAGTTAAGCTTTGTTCTTTACCCAGAAAAGATGCAAACAAAACTTCAAAATTACTTACACTGATAATTTTTCATTTCTTCAGGCTCTTAATGTCTGTCTAGACATTGTAACAGGTCTGCCTACAAGGACTTGATGTGCTAGATCAATATTTGGCAACAGGTTTACAGTTTTTGCTGCAATTAGCTTGCTGGACTTCCTCATGGCTTTCTTGTTGTTGTTTTGATTTTATCCTTTTTTGCATCATTTTTCCCCCAAATGAAATCCCTTTCTTCAAACTGTTAATCCTAGAATAATGATGAAGTACGAGACAGTTAAGTAAATGGTTTCTTGTTCTTGGGTATGCCTAAAGCTGTTTTTCACCCAGCCAGTACTGAGTGTTTCTTTAATGAGGGCGGTGTCCGGGGTCCCTGGTGGCCGCAGCTGAGAACTGCTGTGCTGGTTGTGATGCTTGAGTGCTGTAGCAGCTTTGTGAGTGCATCCCAGGAACCTTCTGCAATGCGGTTCTGGAGCTAATAATTGCTCTCTGTTCTTTGAGGACATTTTCCATGGCTTCTGTGCTAGTTGTTTTTTGGTTTTCTTTTACTCTAATTTTTAGAGGCTGCAAGAATGGGCAGTCTGACAGTCCTCTCTGTTCTGCTTTGGTTATAGTGTAATTTGTCTTCTGAGTTCATTTCCCTTTCTTATTTGTCCTCTCATTAAGAACTAGAGTTGTCAATCAGGGATACTTTACAGGGATATCTGTAACTTTTAAAGCACCCTTTCTCTTGTTACTTTTCTTATCAATGTGTTTGACTCTTCTGAGATCTGCAGTCAGTTCAAACTACATGTAATCATGTTTGGGAGGAAAAACTAAAGGATTTTTAAATATCTTGTTAATGTCCAATGTCTTCTGTTTGTCACTCCTAATCTTTAAGGTCATATTTTTTCTTTATTGTGTGGTTGGTTATTTTGTTTTTAAATGTATTCCTGCTGCCATCAGATTTTACTGTGGCTTTCACTGCTCATCATAAATTCAGTCTGCCCTTTCAGCTTGGGAGCTAAAGTGGTTCCATGCACCCTGGTTAACTTACATTTCAATTACTTCAGGAACACCCTCTTTGTCTAATCCCTATGCTTTCTGTAACTGACTGTCTGAAATTGGGTTTGGCTTTTCAGTTGGACCTGGAGATGAATTGCCAAGCAAGAGGCACTTAGTGTTGCCTTGATATTAAAGCTACATGTGGCTTTAGGCTGCATGTTACTGTTGCCCTATCTTTTCCCATTTTTATTTTAATCCTTACATAGTTTGGCATTGTTGGTGGTGCTTTTTATTTTTTTTTTTTTGCCTTTGCCAGTTCACTGATTTCTGTTCAGTTTTTAATCTCTTCTTATTCATGTAATTCCTGAAGATCTGGTTTTACTTCTGCCTGCCAGTATCAGTTCTATCTCTCCTTTCCCAACATTGTAGAAGAAATAATTGTCCTAAGTTTCCCAGTATATACTTTATTTGTGGCTTTTAAAAGTTATTGTTAAATAAATACTTGATGTGTTCTAAATTTCAATATGTAGGTGTTGTACCCATTTTTATTTTTTAGGATTTTTTACAACTGTGTTTGAAAATTTCTGGTCTAGAAATGAAGTGTCTTTGGATGAGCAGGCTGGGTTCCAGGGACAAGCAAACACAGAAGTCAGATCTTTCAGACTGACCTCTTCCAGCTGGAAAGTTTGACTGTCTGGAGGTTGCTTTTTAAATGGCAAAAATTTAGCAGACTGCCTTGTGTGAGTCTTCTTTTCAGCAGAGCTCACTCTGCTCAGTTAGAAGTAGGTAAGTGGCCACCCAGAACTTACACAGATCAGGCTGAATCTGTGGACTGCTGGACAGAGGATTTGATAGAAGCAAATCAGTAGTTCTTTCTTTACCAATGAAGTAATGATGAGGCATAGAATATCTCTGCTATCAAAACTGTTGGGTTTTTTTCCTTTTCACTATTCCTTTTTCTGTTTTTAAATTTCTGTGACAGAAGATGAATTCCTAATCTCCATTGCACGTGCTGGTCACTATTCTGTCTACCAGGACAACATTGAGAAGTCTTTGTACTTTACCTTCTGCTATGGGCAGAATACCCAATTGGAATAACTGCTGAAAAGAAAATGTAGTGAAATAAGATTGTGTGCATGCAGGAGCGCATAGAAGCCCTTAGTGCAGTGACACTGGATGTGCGCTGGGAGGTTTATTGCAGTGCTATTCCTTGGTATTCCATGAAGATCATGGTGGAGACCTTGTGGGCTTTCTGTAACTCAGAGCACTCTATGTGGGAGTGATGGGCAGCCATGGGAGTACTTGTACCATAAGTCACTGAGGGGTTGAAATTGAAATAATCAAGGTCTTGCAGCCCGGCTCCATTCTGCTGTTACTTTGTTAGTTCTTTTTCCTGTTTATTTGATCTAGACAAACCCTCCCAGTTTTTTGTGTGTTGTGTGCTTGTTTCCCAGTAGGTCACTTGTGATTGTAGAGCATAAGGCTTCTCCTGACATAACCAATGTCCACAGTTGATTACAGCTGTAGAGCACAAAGAGACTGACATAGCTGCATACTTGCTGCATTAGACACTGCTGGAGAGATGAGCTGCTGTTTCACTCTTTCTTTTGAGATACTGCCAATAGGCAACACAAAGTCTGAGGAGATGTTTGTGCTGTTCCTGCTAATTATGTTATGAAATTCTTCCTAATTGCCAAATTAAATATTATAGTGTCAGGCATTATGTACATTATTCCTTTTAAAGAAATAAATTATTTTATTGTGATGCCTTTCTTTTTCAAAATCTAGTGTTGTGGAATATGGATTTTGATTTTTATTCTGTGCAATTTGAAGTAAAAATAAAGCTTACAAAAAGAGATCTGAAACCATTGCTGAATTTATTGTGTGAGGCACTATAGTGCTCTGGAGTAGATATACCAGAACTTCAATGAGAAGAACCATAAAGATTGTCAGTATTCAGTAATTATAGTTATCTCTCTACCATACTGATAATTTAATCTGATGATTGAGATTTTGCATTTTTAAGTTCAGTTTGGGTTTCTTACCACTTGATGGCAGTGAAGGAGCTAGTGTTGCCGGGCAAAGGTTCAGGGCAAGAACCATTATGAATAACAAAAGAGGAGGTACAAAGGAAGCCTCTGACATTTAATATTGTTCACATTTCTAGGTGATATTACATATACCACAAATGACAGTAGATGGAGAAAAGCCTCTAGATGGAGCTTCAGTACTTTCAATGGGGGAGAGATTTTTATACTCAAGTGGTTTCCTCCTATTTATAATAATTGTTTCTAACAACAACTTTTCCATTTAGACCTGGAATGATACCAGACATTATCAATAAGTAATGTCAGTGCTTCTGCTCTTATAAGCATACTACTTGAAGAATGTGCAATTCTGGAATTTTTCTCACACCTTCTGTTCAAATCCTACAACTTCTTAAGTTTCTTAATAATTCGCAGGTATTGTTAGAAATGTATTTTGTAGATTAAGGATCAACATAATTATTCAAGATTTTTTAAAAAGAAGATAGTTGGATTTCACTGGTAACCAAAAAGAGAAACTTGAAAAATACTGTTAACTGGAAACTGCCCTGCAATATTTACTGATGTGCATGGTCTAGTCCACTGAAGAGGTGTTTGTTGTAAAATTAAATATTACAATTCATGGATGTGTGTTTAAGGCTCTTTATTAGTGAAGGTTCTTTTGCACTTCCTACACCCATGTACACCTCTTGCCAAGCTGGTATGGGGAAATGAACCATATAATGGCCCTGCTGTAGTAATTGGCTCCACATGGGTGGACTCTAGTGCACAGACAAAACCTTATTTGAAGTAATTGGTGCTTTGTGTAGGTACAAGGGTCTGTACATGCAGATTTATTTTGGATCCTGGGTCAAACCTTGGCATTAGTAAAGGTTTCAATTTCATGCAGTGTCTTTGACATGTAAGTGATTTTGAATGAGTATCAAAAACATCCATGCAGATGAAACTTGATTGAACTTTTTTGTTAAAATACACAAAGCTAATATTTTGCAGTTATATTTTTGATTGCATGATAAGGAAAGAACTTGGTTTGTTAAGTTTTCTGTGTGAGCAGCCTGTTACTAATTTAAGAGAATGTCAAAAAGCAAACTCTAAATTTGCATAATTATAAAATATTTTAATCATTATCAGCATTATTCTAGTTCTATAATAGTACTATATAAACTCACAGTTAAAAATAAGTTAGAATTGCCAGAGCTATCAAATATTTATTTTGGTTTCAGATGCCATTCTTATTTTTAAAAGGCATTAAAGCATGTTATTCTTCATAATTAGTATTATTCCTCATATTAATGTTAGCAATTCAAATTGATGGACTGCTGTGCTGGTTAAGTGTAATGGCAGCCAGAGCAAACTTACTGGGGAAAATTCAAGTTTATTTTATCAAATAAATACCAAATAAAAATTCTATCAAGTGGTAGAAAGAAAAGGTTAGAAGATAGAGTCAAAGATAGTGCAGTATTTAGAATGATGGTTTTAGTCAGGGAGACTCATTTGCTGGAGATGTCCTTGTGAGACTGTAGCATTTCATCTCTGGCATTAGTTTGTTGTGTAGCATAAAATGGTGTTGGAATGGGTTTCTTGTCAGTGCTGTTTTCAGTAAGATTTGTTAGAAAACAATGTAATTTTACTCCATTACATGGTACGGCTGCATTTATTTAATGTCATTGGAAAATCTTAGCTACTGTGGTGCAATACAATTTTATGATAAGGTGATGCAAGCTTTTCTAGCTGCTACTGTTCAATTTGGGGGAATCTGAAATTTGAAAGATACAAGAAAATTATAGCAGCATTTGAAACATCAAATCTGTTTTAAGAAGTTAATGTTAACTTTGCTGTGTTTTGCTTGCCAGGATGAACAGCATAAATGCCAAAAATCAGATATGGGAAGAATACATCTATTTGTGCAAAATAAATTTTATATTTTTAGGTGATTGTTAAGCATTTTAGCAAATGTAACTTATAAAAAAAAATCTGGTTGGTTTGTTTGGGTTTTTTTTTGTCCTAGAGATAAACTTATCTAGCTGATGGGCAGCTTATTCAGGGGTGCATGTTATATGACTGCATACAATTGTTAAATATTGTGTGGAAGAAATCACATTTTATAAAAGGGGGGAAAAAGGCTGTGAGTATAATGCAACTCTCGTGCTTCCTAGAGGGTAACTAGTTTGTGCTAAATAGTTTCTATATTAATCACTGCAGTAGTAGCAATTCCCCAGAAGCAATGTGTTACTTTTATTTCTCCTTATCTGGTAAAGAGTTGCCAATAATAGTAAAGGTCTCAATTTCTAGGTTTTATCTCTGTGGAAGTCAGCAAATTCATATTGATCTTTTAAAAATCCTCTGGCTTTTTTCTTTTACTGTGCTAACACTTGGGATAATTTTTGCCCTGAAACCGTCTCTTAGTTTATATCTTTATATTAACTTTATCATTAAAACTTTGAGGTTTGTTGATGGCATTTTTATTTATCCTTGACTGCTGAGCAAATCCCAAATGGTCACTTCCTGTGTGGGCAGAAGGAACAGTTCTTGGAAAAGGCATAAAATGGAACAAATTACCAACCAGTATCTGGAGTTAATAGCCTTGAATATTCCTATGTTTACTCTGATGTGTATTTTGAACAAAGAATTAACTCCCTTTATTTAGGCAATACTTCACTTTGTAATTTAGAAATAAAAATGCCTTACCAGAACTGAAGACTATTGTGAAGTTCATTTTCACATTTACTTGCTTTTTAATAGTGATAGAGGGAGATTCACTATTCAAAGCTACTGAATTACTGAAAATAATCAGAAGTTTCCTTTCAATGAAGAGACCTTCTAAACAATTCTAATTTATATTAACAATTATAAAATTCAATAGCAATTCTTTGTTATAATTATAGAATAATAGAAAAAATTATAAAACTTGTTATAGAAAACTGTGTAATGATTAACATTTATTGAAGTGTTTAGTGAGAACAGAATAAATACAAAGAATTGAAAATTGCTCATATAATTAACTCTCTGTTTTATTTTGCCTTAAGAGAGCCTTTCAGAATTTGAACTTCTGTTGCAATTTATTTATGTGGTGAACAGCAAGTTTTTTGTTGGTGTGCCCTTATTCAATACTCACTTGTATTTCAGACCCAGCTAAAGATTTCTGTAGACTCATTTCATAAAGAAAGAAAAATTTTTCAGCTTGTAGATATGAGTCTGACTGGAGATCTGTAAATATTTTTGAATTAAAGTTTAGCATGCTTGTCAGTTTGGGAGCATAATTCCATCAGTATTTAGGCAGCAGTAGCATTTAACTGCCATGTAAGTATATGCATGAGTCCTAGTATTCCTGAAAACTTGTGTAGTTGGAATTTCAGTATTTAAAAAATGTTGGTTTAATTGCATGCAAGTTTTGATTGCCCCATGTGGGAATAGTATGGTTCTATATTTTAAGTTATTTTTTTATATAGTGCAGGAAACTGCATTAATTATAAAATACAGGAAATATTTTATCAAAAATATTACTACAATACTTAGAGTCCTGTGGCTTTTTTAAGAAAAGGCTTGGATTAGTCATGCTTATTCAGCTTAATGGAATTTGTCTTCCAGGGTATATAAAGCTTTTCAACTCTCAGTCAAATGTTTTATGTTTAATGTGATAAATAGAAGCGATATAAAGTATTGCAAGTATGTCTTGTATTGATACATGCTAACAGTGCCATTCACATAAGTAAAACGGTTCAGATTATTTCTAACTTCTGGAAATGTGCCTCACAAATTAGATTTCAGTAAGATTCCAAATAATTTGGTTAAAAAGTTGTTGCAGTTATTTGTGATCTAAAAGTAGACATTTCCATTTGTTTTTCTGAGTACCCTCTCATGTAGAGAACTTCTGTTGAATTATTAAGGAAGAAATTCGTTGTACCATAAGAGAATTAGTAATTAAAACACTTTACCACTTTCTCATGTGACTACCATTATTTTTAGAATCTCATTATTTTCATTATACTTGAGAGATTTTGGAAGATGCTGGGACTTGGGCTGCTTTGTCATAGGTGATAAAAATACATAAGCCTTGCAGAAAGTGCTTGGTAAATACTTTGGGATCTTTTGAGACAGAAAGTACATTTTCCTGTAAGAGAATCATCAGTTGCATGGACACTGCGTTTCAGACCTGTCTGTCTGCACCCAGGCTCACTGGCTTAAATACATTCAGTCTCCTTTCCTTTCCTAATTGATGCACTTGCTTTACCAATTTCTCCAAACCCTTTTACAATGATATTTTGCGTCTATGAAGACATCAGCACTACTGCACATCTCACAGAAATGTTACACTTACAAGGAAAAATCCGTTTTATGTTCTATTTGTGTTAAGATCTATAATTTGAAATAGGCAAGTTGTTAACTAGCCAGATTGTTCCACAGTTTAGTGGAGCCTGTTAGAATCAAAATGATGCTTCAGAGAGCCGGGGTTTATTTAAAGGGAGGGGGGAAAACACTGCTTGTGAGTTAGTATTAAAAAGCAGGTATTGGATATGCAAATTTTTATTCCTTTCTGCTTGTTTCTCCGTCTTTTTGTACTGCAGCCATATACCTTAATATCACTTTTAAAAGAACTAGGGACAAATTTCTGGGGCTGCATGCTCTAAAATTAGGGAATGTCAGTTTTCAGAATGTTTCAAATCTTAATTTGGTTTCTTTGTGCTTGTTCATTGTGATGATTTTTAATTCACTACATTATATTCTACAGGGTCTTTACTTATTCAGGCTCAGGGAGAGATCTGGCCCCAGTGCAGCTTCAGGCTTATGTATTGAAAGAGACTGTTGTCTGTAAAAACTGTTTAACCTGTAGATGTTGAGGGTATGTAGAGAGTGGGGGAGAAGATTGCGGGGGAAATGGTTTCATGGGTAAGCTAGTCAGACGAAAAGTGCCCTTGAGGATTGAATTCTGTTCCTCTCTCTGCCACAGAATTCCTATGTGATGCTCGGCAAGTCGTTTAAACGAAACTTTTCCCAAGTGGTGACTAATTGATTTGAGTGCTCTGCAATTCTGGTTGCATAATTTGAGGTACTAGGGCCTTATATGCAGAAATGCTGAGGGTTTGCAGCTGCAGCTGAAGTCGATTAAAGTCTGTGCCCTGAATGTATGAAATGTTGTTTGATACTGAGCACTTGGAAAAATCATATCTGAGATAAAATTAGTACCTGAGATTACTGATGATTTTACCTTAATCTGTGCCTCATTTTATGATATATTAAAAAAGGTAGGTAATGTCCACTCGTCTCTTAAGAGACTACAGTGGTGAATAATATTGATGAACTCTGATGCCATCAAGATGGGCTTCAAAACAAATAGCCACAGCTTCCAAACATGTCTGAACAGCATGCAGCTACGAGCAGATGAGGCCACACATGAATAAATGCGTGGAGAAAAATCCTGAATAGCTGCTCGCTGCGTAAGCACTCATCTTCTGCGTGTGGCATAAAGACAGAGTGGCAGGAGTAACAACAGATTGCAGTTCCTTTTCAGGGAATCACTGAGTTCTTCCCAAATCCCCTTTACTTGTTTGGAATATTCATTATTGTTTGTAGCATGTAATATCTTTATCATATTTCTGTTACCTACTAATTTTTAAATGGTAAGTTTACATTTAAGATGGAATTAAATTCAAATTAACCTCTTATCTTTTGGCAATCTCATCATTTTTTTAACCATACCTTCTCTTGCTACTTATAAAGTTTCACCCTTTCTCTTGATTCAATGAACAAAACCAGAATTTGACCAAATATTTTTATCCTTTAGGTCTCTTTGCTCTTTGTTGACATTGCCACAGGGTATTCAGCTTCCACTGCTGGCATCTGCTTAAAGTTGGCTCAGGGTTTGTGTGGTACTGATTGGAAGAGGGGAGCTAGATGAGGAAACAGATTAATTTTAGTAGTTTCTTCCTTCTTCCTGGTTTCTTCACTTTGAAGTTAATATTTCTGTTATATTGTCCTGTAGTACTTACTGGGACAGATTTTTTCAGAGCTAGTTTTGCATTATTTCTGCCACCATTGTTTTGTGTTTGGGTTTTCTTCCTTCCAAAAAAGACAAGTTATGAGAAGAAGAAATTGCATCTGTTGGGATAAAAACTCTCCATGTATTAGATTCCATGGCTGGGATTATGATGCAGAGAGAAATGCAGTTTTGGTGTATTATTGTTACTTGCAGGATTGTCAGTAACAGAATGCTTATTTCTGTGTAGGAACTGTATACTTGCAGTCCTTTCCTCTCCCCCTGTGTGAAAAGTTACCTATTAATTCTATTTTTACTTGTATGATGATTTTTTTTTTTAGTCTTGACTTCATTACTTGAAAACTTGGATGAGAACCCATGTGAAGATTTATCCTTGTTTCATTTAAATCTTATCTTATGCATTTGAAATATTCTACATTTCCCAGTGTTTCTACTTGAAGCAGCAGGACCAGAGTTTTATCTCCCAACTTTCACTGTTATCTTTGATGCTGATAATCCTGTAATCCCATGTTGAGAGGCAAGTAATGAATTGGTGTAGCCACTATCTTCTGCAGTCAGTTGGCTGAAACAAATTTCTGGTAGCACAGTTAATGGGAGGCAACCTGTGCCAAGTTTTTATTGCTGCTCACTCAACTGCTGATTCTTCTTTTCCACAGGCATAGAAAAAGACATACTTTCTCTCTTTATTTTGTTCTTTTTTGCCTTTTGCAGTGTTTGTCTTCCTACCAGCTCTGCTCACCCAGCTTTATAGGTCCTGCAGTTGGCTCTCTTTTCTGCTCTGTAATCCTTCCAGTCTGAGGAGGTATCCTTGAAATACAGGTGTCAGAAGAAAATTCCTCTTATCTGTTACTTCTGCTTATGATGATAGGGAAATGAAAATGGAAATGGAGGAAGCAAGAGATTTCTTTAGTAGTTCAGTTTCCACTCTGCTTTTGTGATTTGAGGACAGGTCTCTGTGGGTGGATGACACATGATGGGAGGCAAATACAATCCATACAGCTGCTACCTGTGAATATCAGTGGCTGAAAAACTGACCTTACATTAGCTCCTTTACTTGTTTTTCTCTCAGGAAACAGGGAGCATTTTCCAATCTGTTTCAGTCATGACTTCAGGGTGAGTATTGAGTATGGGCTGTTACTGTGCCTTTCTCAGCGCTCTGAGGGTGGTGATGAACTATCCAGCTTATCGGCACAAAAGGCTTGTTTTTGCTGAATTATTTTTGTGCATAAGGAGAGAAACAGGCATGTACATGTGGTTGATACCCACTGCCTTTTGTAGTGGTGAGGCTGTTGGGTGTTGCACTCAGCTGACTGAAGAATGCTTGAAGCAGATCAAAGTGTTTCCTTCACTCATCTTCTCTGTTTCTCTTCCTTGTGCAGACCTGTGCTCTGTCTCTTGTCTTCTCTGTGTTTCAGTGTCTGATTCAGCTCTTGCAGACCAAAAGAGGAGGCAGTTTATGAATCAGCATGAATTACCCCCCTCCTTCACTGATGCAAAAATGCCTCCAAAGTACTGGAAGAGATGAGAAATAACTGCTTGCATGAAGTGGCTTTATGAAAAGCAGGGAAGGGATCTTTCTGCCCCTTGCTTGGACCTGTGTGGTTCAGTTAAAACATTTTGATTTGAAAAACACAGAGGGCAATTCAGGGAACAGCGTGCCACTGTGTGTAACAGTATCTGCCCACAGCTGCCATAAATCTTGAGAGGTAATTATCTTCCTTAAGGATTATTTGGCTCATTCTCACTAGAAATAATGTCAGATAAGCATTTTTAGAGACCATAATACCAGTTTTCCATACAAAATTGCTGCTGAGTGGGAAAGGCTGTCTTCAAGTCAGTCCCATCATAAGTCGTTGCATTTATGTGGCTTTTCACATATGTCCACAATTTTAAAATTTTAACATTATTTAGGCTTCAGTTGCTTATAAATTAATTTTATGTCTGAATTTTAATTGATGATTTCTAATGCTGAACTTGATTTCTTTATCTGCAAACCTTTGGACATCAGCTGCCTAATTTATGGCTCATAGAGATTCTGGCAGATTTTGCCAATAGCCTTTTGTGATGGTCGTTTCCCCTTCCTCCTACCGTGGCCCTTGATCAGATTTGCAATATTTTATGCCATCAAACTGTGACCTGAAGTGATCAGATAATGCTCATGATTTCAGCTCCTTTTATTAGTAGGGTGAAAACATTTAGCAACGTGGTGGGCTACACTTACCGTAATCTGTTAAACTTATTGGAGTTTAACTGAGATGCTTTTAAAGTTTTAGGATGGGATGTGTCTTACATGCAAAAATCTTGCTGATGCTGGCATCTGAACTAAAGACAATGATGGAGGGCATTCCTATATTCTTTCAAGGAGGCTATGTACTAACTCAGCAGTGAATTACTATATAGGTAGTGGCATGTTACAACCTCCCTGAGGTCTTCTGAGTCCCGAGGTAGTAATAGCTCATTAAAATGGTAGTTAATGAGTATAAAGGGATCATTATATGACTCTCCTACATGACGGGTAGGGCTAAATCCTAACTAGCTCAGTAGAAAGTATTCTGAATAAAGAAGGAAAGAATTTGACAAATGCTGTTGGTAGTTCTTTATAAACCTAGCTATTTAAAACAATGTTTTTGAGAAAAATACACAGAGAAATAATTTTGGAATAAATTAATTCCTTTTTAGAAATGTCTTTTAGGGCTTTCAGAGGCATTAGTATTAGTATTTTTAATCTTTGATTAAAAATATGTAGCATTTTGCCACTTCTGATCAGTTGGGTTTGAAGTTACATAAAAGAGAAAAATTATTTTACCTTATGATTGCTTACATCTGATTTTTTTTAAGATCACAGAATATTCCGAATTGGAAGGGACCCTCAGGAATCAAGTCCAACTCTTAAATGAATGGCCCATAGCTCAGGATTTGTAGACCTTTTCTGTTTTATATGCCAAAAATAAATAGTGAAACAATTTTGCCTTGTGGTAGGTGAGTGGCATTCCCCAAATATGGTTTCATTCGTGGAAAATATAACCACCTCACACATGAGGTGGTATTTTCTATTTCTTTCATTTAACAATGGTTATTTTCTGGAAAAATTTGCTAAAAATTTATTCAAACTGGACAATGTGGATTTTACAGCCATGAGATGAAAAACTACTTGATCTCAGTAAATGCTGCATGTCTTCTTTCAGACTCTAGGAGGATGAACAAACAGATGAAAGACTGTGGACTCAGGTACACCTGGATGTCACAGCTCAGGTTCAGCGGACAGAGCTATTTCTAAGTGTCCTTGACCTAAGAAAAATAACATTGCTTCTACAAAATGAGCCCTTCAGTAATATTATAGGAAAAGTAGGGTGAAAGCAAATATGAAATGTATTAAGTAAAAAAAAAAAACAAAATATATATATATATATATATATATATATAATATATATATAAAATTTGGTGGGAGGTACTCCTGTTTTCTGTCTTAAATGAATAAATTATGCCTGCCCTGCATGGATGTGGTTTACTACAGCAGCTCTACCCTATCCTAATTTATGTGGTTTTGTTACAGCATTTACGGATGTATTTATAATAAACCAGATACAGCACATTTTTAAAGGAACAGTTAATTTTTTTTTTAAGTTTTACTTGTAGAATTTTCTGCTTGTTTTTCTTGTTCAGCTTAGTCCTTATTTTCATCTGACATTGTCAAGGAATCTTGCTTATCATATGTGTTCTGTATTACCATCTTTCAAGGTTAAAGCTGGTAATGGATGGAAAAGTATTCTAAACTCAGATTATATGGATGCCTTACTTGTGATCATCTGCCATGGGATGACTTTCTTAGTTTGGAGCAGCTGCTGTGTAACAGGACAAATAAGCCTAATGCCTAGTGGTGCAAATCATGGAGTGGCGTCCCATGGGTTTTCATAGCAAAGAAGTGTTTCCTGCCACCTCTTTTTATTTGCCACTCCTTTCGAAGCCTTTTAGGTTCTGTGAAAATTTCATGGACTTTTCCGGCATGAACATCTGTCATCTTCAGTGTGACAAGAATATTGTCTTTCAGCTAGGACCTTTTAAACTACATAAACAGATGCAGTAAATCCAGTTGGAATATTTTCAGAGTAATTATTAAATTGATCATCAAAAGGGCATTTAAATTCTGAAAAATAAGACTGTTAGTGACCTACTGTACCCTGCTGTGACAGAGCTGGTTAAATCGAAGTCCCGCCTGATAAATGTATGCAAGACTTGCTTGTAAAGGAGACTTCAGCAGTCTGTTCCACTGATATGCTGGTGTTGCTTATGGGATGTTTTCCTGGTACCTGACTTGAATCTTCCTTGCTGCCAGCTGACTGATAGTGCTTAGCCCCGGGTAGATCAGACAAAGCAATAATTAAAGTTTTCCTTTAAAGCTACCTTTTGCATATTTAAATATGTTATTTCCTTGTGTCAGCTGCCTTTTCTGTAAGCTTGAGTCACTCTTGTTCTTTTGGTTTCTCTGAACAGGTCACTGTTCTATTCTTCTAGACCTCTTATTAGTAAGATTTCTTTGTTTATCATCTGAACGTGTTCCTGGCTGTCTTTAATTGTATTGTTTGAACTGGATGCAGCAATCTGCTGAGGTCTTACAATTGCTGTGTGACATGGCATGGCTGCTTGTTGCCATACTGCTCGTGTCACAGTGCTGTGCGGCACAGAAAGGCACCATCATGCCTCTGACTCACCCTCAGCTTGTGATTTACTGATCATTTCTGCCTAACTGCTTTTTTCTATCCTGTGGTTTTGTAGTTGATGAATTCTGTCCAGATGTAGACCATTAGTCTTTCATTTAGGAAATAATGTCGTATTTTTTAACAGCAATTCTCTGATTTGTCCAGGTCTTTTAAAACTCCAGTTCTCTTTGACTGCATCGTGTAGGTTTTTCAGGTTAGTGTTAACTACCTGATTAATCATGATTCTGTAATACACCTGCCAGTTAAAATACTGACTGTGGGTTTGGGACACAGGCTTCATAAAATCCTTTTTGATACACCTTTTCATTTTTTACTGTTAGGGCCTTTGAATATTTAAGGTATGATTTATTTTTTTTTTTTTTCCATTTTGTTTTGCGCTTGCAAGAGAAGCTTTATAATACCCATGTTTTTGCTTTTGTTTAAAATAAGGTTGTTCATTAAAAGCATTACTAAAGTCAGCATACAAAAATGGTCACGCTATTCTTTCCAAACTTATTTAACTCTGTTCTTAAAACGCTTCATGAAGTTGAGCAGCAATTACAAATATAAATTAGAGCATTGTATAAACATTAAGTACTGCTGAGGATGTGTAAGGTTGTTTACACCTTTGTTTTTAAACTAGTATGTATATTTATGTGAAAATGTGATGGATGTATCTGGGTTTATGGGCATATAAATTGGTGTTCTTCACTACTGATAAGCTGAAGAAGATGCTAATAGATTGTTAATGTTTATTCTAGAAATTAATGCCTGTGGGGATTATTCACCTTGTGTTGTTGATGCATAAGATAATGGGTATATTTTTGAAAACTTGTGTTGAAGGTAATTGTGCTCTGTTTGCTTCTTGTACGGCTTTGTTTTCAGTCATATCTTCTATATCCTGTCCCTCAAATGCTCTTTCTTCATTTTTTTGGCCATCAGAAGGAGGGTAATAAACACCTTACAAAAATATGAACAGTTTTAGCAATTGAAGTTGTAGACACGGAAGTGACAGTGTGTTTCTCTGACACAGGAATTCAGCAATTAGAAGCTCAAACAATTTTAAATAGGTATTTAGTTTTCATTAAGACCTTAGTCTGTAGTTGTTAGAAATCTCCCTGCAAAAAACTACCCTTGAACTGAAATCAGGGAAGAGTTTTTTGGAAAGATGTCTACGTGTGTCAGAGTGTATGTGTCAGTTCTGGTGGAAGGGTGTAATGAGAACAGGAATAGCAAAAGGAGGAAGAGGTAAAGGTGTGGTATGGATGTAGCCTTGGTGGTTTTCTAATTTTCTTTAATTCCTTACCCTAAGAAAAGAAGCTGGAAACATTCTGAAGCAGAAATGTAGCAAGAGGACTATATAAACAGTCAAATAGCAGCATATTTTGGGCATTACATCATGGGAAGGGTTGGAACTTGTCAGATGCAACACCCTAAAATCTTTGCTCATGCTCCACAGTGGTGAATGTGGACTGCATGCAGCTGTCCTTGGGTCCAGTGTCACCTCTTGTCAATCAAGGGGCTGTGCTATCTGAGAGCAAAGGCATTGAGCATGAAATGCACTGCAGGAGACACCACATTTTGCTGTCACTGCCAACCTGGACTGCAAAAGCAAGAGTCTTTCTTTGTAGCAACTCAGTTCCTCTGGAAATGTGTCAGGATCAGGGATTTTGTAGGTAATGTTTATGTGTGAGAGCTGTAGGCTGGAAATAATAAACACCTTACAAAAAATATGAACAGTTTTAGCAATTGAAGTTGTAGACACGGAAGTGACAGTGTTTCGGTGACACAGGAATTCAGCAATTAGAAGCTCAAACAATTTTAAATAGGTATTGAGTTTTCATTAAGACCTTAGTCTGTAGTTGTTAGAAATCTCCCTGCAAAAAACTACCCTTGAACTGAAATCAGGGAAGAGTTTTTTGGAAAGATGTCTATGTGTGTCAGAGTGTATGTGTCAGTTCTGGTGGAAGGATGTAATGAGAACAGGAATAGCAAAAGGAAGAAGAGGTAAAGGTGTGGTATGGATGTAGCCTTGCTGGTTTTCTAATTTTCTTTAATTCCTTACCCTAAGAAAAGAAGCTGGAAACATTCTGAAGCAGAAATGTAGCAAGAGGACTATATAAACAGTCAAATAGCAGCATATTTTGGGCATTACATCATGGGAAGGGTTGGAACTTGTCAGATGCAACACCCTAAAATCTTTGCTCATGCTCCACAGTGGTGAATGTGGACTGCATGCAGCTGTCCTTGGGTCCAGTGTCACCTCTTGTCAATCAAGGGGCTGTGCTATCTGAGAGCAAAGGCATTGAGCATGAAATGCACTGCAGGAGACACCACATTTTGCTTTCACTGCCAACCTGGACTGCAAAAGCAAGAGTCTTTCTTTGTAGCAACTCAGTTCCTCTGGAAATGTGTCAGGATCAGGGATTTTGTAGGTAATGTTTATATGTGAGAGCTGTAGGCTGGAAATCTCAGATGTAATAGGCAGATTTTTAAGAGAACTCACTAGAAACAACTTTCTTTAGTCTATAAGGTATATGTACACATGCATATATAAATATACACAACTCTGTATATTATAAAAATCATGTAGCACATGTAACTGTGTAAACAATAAATATAATATATCAAATAGAATAAAAATAAATATGTAATAGGGTTCATGGAAAAGCATGTGAAATAAATAAAGAATATCTACTAATTCCTTCATTTTGAACTATCAGAATAGAAAACTAAATGGAAATAAAATACAGCAGTAGGAAGAATTTTTCATTAGTCAGTACTTGCTTGAGTTTTCCTCAGTTTTTGGTAGCCTCTGTTCATTGTGAATTTGAAGAATAATTCTAAAGCTGTTGAGAGTTGATGAGTGTTCTCTGCATCTCAAAGTCTGTATTAAAATATACACTTATGGTTGTACATGACGCTGTTCTCTTGGATAGTGTAATTTTTCCTAAGTAATCAGTTTCTAAAAAAATGTAGAAGGTAAAATAGTTGAAAGGAAGAAGAGAATTATATATAAATACTGTTGTTCAAGTTGGTGAAGAAAACCTAAGCCCATATAATTGTGCACATATGCTGAGGAGAGCACTTTTTTTGGTTTTTCAAGCATGAGGCAGCAGAATTTTCATTCATTTGGCATGCTAGGCTGAAAACAGAGTCTTCTTTCATTTGACACACTCCCCTGGAAGCAAACATGCCAGTGAAGGGATTGTGCCAGTTATCAGAAGCTTACAGGAATACATTGTGCTGGTTTGTATTCATTTTCATTTCATGAATTGCTTTAAAACTTAGCAGCATAAAAAAGCATTAAAACACCTTTTTAGCATTATTTTTAGTTCCTATGTATTTCCCCGCTGTGCTGTCATTCGGTTTAAATCAATGGAATGTTGTGAGACACATGGCTGGGTTTGCAGCAGAGCACATCTCTCCTCCTCCCTGCGTATGCTCCGACTATTCATCTGTAGACAAGCAGCAAATTTGAGTTTTACTCATTTTACATCCTTGGAAAAGATGAGTGTCTTAGAAAGAAGTTCAGTAAAAATAAAGGGTAATTGAACAAAGGTTATGCAGCGAGAAATTTAAGCTAAAACTCAGCTGGTATCTATTAGCTATGAAAGTTCACAGATAATGCTTGGTCTTCTGGGAGACACTTGTTTTCCTTTCCTAGAGTTATATTCTTCAGGATTGCCAGCAGGTCCTTCCCACCACCTCTGGAATTTTCTACAAGATTCTATTTCCCTCATAAATGTTTTTCCACATGCAGACTTGGCAAATTCAGGTGTACTTCTTGGAACTAATCTGGTCACGGGAGCTTAAATTAAGACCAGGTTGCAGTGAGTATGTGTGAAGTAAATCTGGGAGTGGTATTGAGGGTCTGTGTCAGCCTGTGCTAAACCAAAGAGGGGGCGAAGAATAAGGAAAAATCGTCTTAGCAATGTGGTTCCCATCCTAAGAGTCATCTAGCGAGGGGTTGTGGAGTCACAGCTGTCGCTGTTCTGTCTCCATATGATAATGAGGCACTAAAGAGGCAATCACCCACCCTGAGTTCCTTGATGTTGCTTAAGGAATGAGAACAGTGGATATTTAATTGTTGACCTACAGTCACGTTTGTTTGTTCTCTGACACTTAGGGATATTCGTTTTCTGTGGACTTCACATGAACACAAACAAATAGATAGTATCAGTGTTGACACAACGTTTAATAGATGGTGGTAGCTTCTGTCCAGTTATCTGTGCTTGCTTGTTTGTGAATTTTGTGGGACAGGCTGTACATCCTGCAGTTTGAAATCATAGTTGAAAAACAGGCGATTGTAAATTTACAAAGTGTACTTTGTTTCTTACTATTCTGCTTCAGCTTGTGTGGCTGATGCTCACCAGAAGGAAAGTAGTGACTTATATACCCTCTCTTCTACACAGAAGTACTAAATGAAATATTTTTATCAAAGAAAGCCAATACATTTGAATTGCTTTAGAATTTAAAAAAAATTGGAAAATCCAAATGCCAAAGTTTCATAGGTTTGATTTATAGTTTGAGAAGGCTGAAAAAGGCCTCATGAAAGCTTGCTTGCACTGATGTTGCTAACAAGTTCAGACTTGAAATACAGTCAGCTGGTGCTCTATACAGTTGTCACTTTTTGCCATATAGCTTCAGTAACGTGGCTGTGGAAAATTCTACACAGTCATTCAGCAGTGCAGTGCAATGAAATAGATATACTGATGTCATTTTCCTTTCACCCATTAACTAGTGATTGGGCAAACTGCAAGTGAATAGAAATGTGATTTCTGTCTGCATAGTTGGTTCTGGGACCATGTGCCTTCCATTGCTAATAAAGATACTGCCACCTATTTGAAGACATTGGCAGACATATTTAAAACCCAAGATGAATTGAGCACATTTACGGCGTTAGAAGCAGTTGTTAAATTGTGAGTAACTAAGTCTTGTTGTATAACTGCATTGCACTCAAGGGAACAATTTAGGTTTTGAATTGTGTATGTTGGTAAGTGAAAACTATGTAGACATTGATTATTTTTTCCCCTTGACCTAATCACTGTTTGCCTATGGCAATATCTGATATGTTATGTGTTCACCAAGAATTGTCTTGGGAACACAATGAGGCTTTTTTTTAGCTTCATTAGTAATCATAGTTACATTAGGAATGGAAGGCAATGGAGTAATATGCTTGTACTGTGTACTACACCAGTTGTTTGATTTATTGTAAAGGTGGACATGAACTCTGTGGGACTCTGAATTTGTATAGGTAGAGGAGGAGACCAGATTTAAAACTTTGTGCATCTTGAACAGGAATTTAATTTTAAAAGAATGGAAGGCAAATATGCATTTATATATTTTATTTATTTTTTTGTTGTGAAAAATTCCTTTCTGTGTTCCTGCTTATATATTTGTAGTATGAGAGAACTTTCCTTGGTAATACTAGAGAATCTGGACATGATGCTGAGTAAAATCAAATTTAGTAATGTGTTTTTCATTGTCAGAACTCAACAAGCTGCCAAAAGTACATCGTAAACAGGGAGAAGAATATTTCTTCTTCTGTCCCAGTCTTTGAATCCGACATGTATTGCCCTTTAGACAAAAAGGTGAAAGTCCAGCAGAGAACCTTAAGAAATGTGTTTAACTTTGGACATTCTGTTAATTTATTTAAATGTTAATTTTGTTTCCATGCTAAAATACTTGTTTGAAACATAAGGGACTATAAAAAGTACAAGATTAACTTTCAAGTTTTGCCTAGAGGTCACGTAACTAGGCACATGGACACTCTGATGAAGTGTTGGGCATTAAAAAATGAATACTTGCATATTTCCATGCATAAGAAGCCAGAGTATGGCCTACCTAGGTGTAGACTAGCAGTTTTGTATTTCTGAGAACCAATTCTAGCACAAAACAAAGAGATGTTCAACCTTGGAAGTATGAAGGGACAGTATTGCTTTGGAAGGATATTTATCAGGAAATAAGGTGACATTCATGGTGTTTGTATCCACCTGAGGGTGACAGTGTGATGGGTTTCTTTGCAACAATTGGTGGCAAAACTTGCAAACCTGAAGCAGTGTTGGAGAAATCAGTGGTTCAGCAGCACTTGCTGTCTGTAATGTTACCAGCTCCTTCTGCTCTTAACTGAGATGCCTCTACAGGTTTTACCTTTCCCTCCTTAGATGTAATTTAGATTGGGATTCATTCTCTAGTAAACAAAGCAACCTAACATGTTGTTTCTTTTAAACAAGCAAAACCTTAGTGTGGTCATGGCTTTCTCTAGTCTCTTGACTTCTGTTGTAATATGTAAAATAATGTCTTAGTCTGCAGAAAACACCAACTCTTAACTCTGTGTTTAAAAGCTTTAGCTTTTATGGAAGTGTTACTGAAGATGGCCAGCAGAATCAGGTCTCTCAGAGCAGCTGACATCAATGTGGGAGGTGTTTCTTTATTGGTTGGAAAGAATCATTCTTTATAGGTTATTTGGAGTCATACACGGGTAGGAAGGAACTTCTTCTGTAGAGATGAGAGTCTTTTCTCAAAAACCAATGACTTTTGTTCAGGGCAGGTCCTAGAGGATCTGGAACAGTGCCTGAAGATGCCTAACAGTACCTATAGGTAACATTAGCTGGCAAAATGTTTGGAATATACAATGGTCCTCTGTGTTGTGTTTGGGGATATTGTGGAAAATGGATTAGCAGGCAGACTTACTGCTTTAGAAATTAATATGTGCCAGTTGTAATTAAATAATTGACAATTAAATCCCATTATTTAATTATTTGTCTATATTATAATATGCTCTTCAACCTTTTAGAGGCTTAATTACAATAAGCTGGTATGTTGATAAAGATCACTGTCATGGTTTAGAAAAAAACATGGCCAGTAAACTATTTCCTGGTTTTTTTATTTGCTATAGTAGTATTAAAATAATTATATTTTGTTTGAAGACTGGGTTGGTAGATGAGGGGAAACAAAACAATCTTTACATTATTTCCGGTAACTAAGATGAACAATCTGGTTTTGTAAGTTTATAAATTTGTAAGTTTATACATTTATTTCAACTTCTCAAGGTGAAATAACCTAAATATTTAATCAACTTTATCATTTCAGAGTTGTCTTGGGATCTTTTGCTTTGCTTAAGCATTGATCAGATAAAATACCTTTTGTCTTGATCTCTTACACAAACAATCCTGCTGCTCCCAAATAAAACTGAAATTTCAATTCTTCAGATACAACTGAAAACACTGTAACTTCTTTTTTTGCTTGTTTGTTGTTTGAAGTAATTGGAAGAATATTGCAGAACAGCTTTTAATATGATTTATTAGGTTTTTAACTGATAAAGCACAATCATGATTTGTTAATCCTGACTGCTCCAAAAATAATACTCAGCATATCTGAATGTGTGGTAGAGACGGAATAAGTTGTAGTTCATCCAAAATGCAAATCTAGAGGTACCCATTTGTCAAGGTTATCATAGTCTCAATTCCTAATTTTTAAAAGATATTTTTACATCTCATTTTCACATGTATTTAATATAATTCTTTTAAGTCCGTGTCTCAAGGATTTAATATTTCTTTGAGCTTAGAATAGATACTTAGTCACTGTCTCTTCCTTCCCTTTAGCTGAGAGTTAAAAATAAACCTATGAAACAATGGCAATATGAAACAACTCGTTGGCTGTAATCAAACTGGAAGCAAGTTGCTGTTTGAGCAGAGGAATTCTGCTTCGGTGTGCGCATGCCTTAGAAGTAGCTGTTGAAAATGGAAAAATTTAAAAAGGGATGTGTGGTATTTTCAGGAGAAATCTTCTTTCAGTAGTAAAAACATTTTCCTTTGACAGAGAAGAGACTACGGAAACTTCAGTCTTTTATTAGGGGAAAATACGAACTTCCTTAAAGATAGTTTCCATGCTGTATTTTCACAAATTCTGCATTTCCCTCTGCTTTTCTCCCTCCCCTAGTTCAGTCTTTTTCTGTTATTCACTCTGGGCCCAAACTTGTACACAGCATTTTAATAGCCTTATGTTATAAAACCAAAATTAAAGTAATGATACATAATAAAAAGCCTGGCAGACTAATTACAGTATTGCATTAATTATTATCTTATTTCACTTTGTTCTATGACTAATTCAGGTCTGGGTTTTCAATCCCTGTTTATACTGTAATTTTGAGAGAGAGAATATACTTAGGAATAAGCGAGAAAATACTTAGGAATAGTATATATAAAATCAAAAAATAAAAATTGTCAGATAATCAGTTGATTTTTAAAGTGTTGACTTGGACATGTTAGCAGTAAAATGCAAGTAGTTCTGTTTAAATGTTGTGCTTTGTGTATCTTCTGGTGAGGATTACACCTATATGACAAGGAATACCACTCTTGATATCTTCATTTCTGGATATCTTTGCAGCATGCACTAAATAGCAGCCATTATTCAGAAATTTGCATTTGTGCAGCTTAGTTGGTACATAATTTTGTGTTTAATTTTATTTTTTCTCCCAAAATGTGTGCAATTCTTAAAATGGTTAAGGTATAGATTGATGTCAGTGCTACAGTATAGCTCCAAGACTGCAATTTGAAGCTACTTTAGAAAAATACAATTCTTTAAACATGGTGAAGCTGAAGTTGAATGGAAGTCCTATTAGGAGTGAATTGCATGTAAATATTAATAAGGGAAGAGTTCCTAGCAAGTCCTGAGTTTGGGAAATTGAGCATGATAATTTGCTGAAATTATGTCTGTCTTGAAGATATGCAGATGCAATAATTTTCAGTTTTCAGTTGAACTTTTAAATGGTGCAGAAGGTGCCTGGGCTAGGTTTTAAGCAAGAAAGTGTTTGCAAGTATTGGCAAATGTCGTTGTAATGGATGTATGGTAATGAAAGGAGTTAAGATGAAAGATGAATTGGACTGAATGGCTGTTAAGTCATTTAGGCTGGGCGGGTTGCAGATTGGGTTGTTAGATGTCTCAAATTACATTGCCTTAGTTCCTACACTTGCTTGGCTGCCTACAGATCTTCAAAAAGTTCAGGGAATCCGTTTCTCACCATTTGCTTTGTTTTCCTATTTTTCAGGATGCTTCATCTGCAGACATTCGGAAAGCATATCGAAAGCTTTCTCTGATTCTACACCCAGACAAGAATAAAGATGAAAATGCAGAAATACAGTTTAGGCAAGTAAGTAAAATGTGTGGCAATAAAACTTTTAGGGGAAAATAGAATTTTTATTTCGATGTTCTTCCAGTAAGAACAGTGGTACACTTTTGAAATTAGTAAGTTAAACATTGAATCACAGTTTTGCTGAGGTACCTAGACTAAAACCAAGTACACTTTTTTGGAATTAACTTGTTCAATAACTTGTATTTCATATTTGCCTGTATATTAAAAATAATTTTAACATAATGCTTATACACTCAGGAGGTAATATATGTTTTGCACTTCAAAAAGCAGTGGGGAAAATTTCTGATCAGTTCTCAATACAAGTCCTAGATAGGCATAATTTAATGAAAATAATTAATTTTCAATTTTATTTTTGAATATTTGTAGAATGAAATAACATTACTTTGTAATTAGCTCTACCTTTAAAAATGTACCTTGGGCTGAACTCAGCTTACTTGATTTTAGTAAGATCTTCAAGATCTTCTACCTGAGACAAAACTTGGTTTGACAGATGTGAGGATGGGAAGAAAGTCTTGTATAAGAGTTGCTTGTTTGCATCTGATGACATTTGTATATGAATATATTACTGTTTCTTTTGCATGCTGGGTTTGCTACTTAGTGGTGTAGGGAAAAGTAAAAACTAGCAAAGGTCATTTGTTGGCAAATTTAAAATGATACTACTGTTCAAAATTTATAAATTCAGTCATAAAGTAAAATCCTTCTCTGTTTTCTTTTTTGGTGTGGTGTTTGTTTTAGTTGGTGGCCATCTATGAGGTTTTAAAGGATGAAGAAAGGAGGGAGAGGTGAGTTAAATTGCACAGGTTTTTAAATAAAGCATTCATACCAGTGCTATATTCAAGCCCTTCGTTGTAACACTTCAGATTATTCTTTTGCATAATTTCAGTTAGTGAAATCTATGTAATTGTTTAATTAAAGGTTGTATATGGCTTAAATGGCAAAGTGGTGTTTTTGCATGACATACTTTTTTTTTCTCCTTTAAAATTATTACTTGAAAGAGCTTTGAAAGCTAGCTGTTATTTCAAGCAATTAAAAAAAATACTTAACAACTATATCGGCTTTTTTGCTCAGTTGTCAATTTTTAAAACTGTGATTTAAAAATATTGGCCTTTTATTCAAATGTCATTAATACCTCCCTGTATCAGTAAAAGGCTTGTTGCATGATATTTAGGGATTATTTCCATTGTATGTTGTCTTCAGTATTGTTTTCTATTGCTTAGTTCATAGGGGTTTTTTTTTTTCAGATTTATTATCTCTAGTAGTGGAAAATTTTAAATATTTTTTAAATAAGTGCTAGTTGTCCTTGCTGGTTCAGGAACAGTTCCAGCAACACCTGAAGGGTAGGATGAAGAACTGGAAACCTGGGGCTAATTTGCTTTCTGGAAGATTATTTTGAACTTTTTTTCTGTTTTTAAACAAATAGGAATTTCAACCAATGATTATCAGAAAAACTGAGACCCTGAAAGATTTTGCTTTTGCATTGGTGTTTTAGTACATCATCTTTCAGCTTACAAGTCTTTAAACGGGGTTTTATGAGACATTTCTCGAAGGGATTTTGGCTTTGTAGATGTCTTGGCAGGAGTCCAGCGTTTATAGTACAGATTATCTACTTTTTTGATAATCCCCTTTTCAAGTGTCATGAAAATGTACTTCATGGAAGCACTTTTGGAAATTTATGAGGTTTTTTATTTCATCCTTCTAAAGAGAATTTAATTGTGAAATTACACTTAACAAAAGTTTAAAAAATGTTAGCTAAATGATTTCAGGTCACTTAAAGTGAATTATCTCCCAGATCTTCCCAACTTTTTGCTAGTAGCATTGTTTGCATGCACTTCAGAGTGTTGTTTCTCTGAAACTCAGTTCCATCATGGAACTTGTAGGAATTTCCTTGCAGCTGTAATAGAAGCTTTTTGCACTAAACTGTGATGCAGTAGCTTGCAAAAACTATGGCTTAAGCCTTGCATACATTACAAAGGTGACTAACTTACTCAAATATTGTTAATTAGTGCATCAGTGATTAAATGAAAAGTTAAAGCAGCAGCAGATAGTTCTTAGATTAATTTAATAGTCACTAACTTATTTTGTACATAGACAATGTCATATTTTTCTTGCACAGTGTGGATGTATGATTGATACTGATTTTATAGTTGAATTAATAGAAATGTGGTGGATTAAACAGTGTTTAGTTTTGGAGAATTTTCTGGAAATAATATGCAGAGTTTAGAAATAACCTGTAGAGCAGAGCTGTATGGTCTCATTGCTTGCAAAGCCCTGTATTGATCAGGTTTATTGCACAGAGTAGTGGTAATCTCTCAGCTGAGCTCGTAAATGGAGGGTGGCCTGTAAGGCGTTGTTGTAGCACGTTTCTAATACAGGTCTTCAGTAAGTGTGATAGGAGCTGCTCTCCCTGTTTTATTGGTTCTGTTTAAGGTAACTCGAGCCTTACTTGCTGCTGTACAGCAAAGGAAGGGGTGGGAGTTACTAGTTTTTGGAATGGTTCTACTTTAAATGTTGATATTTGGTTTGAATTGTGTGAGGCGATGGACTGAGTGGGATAGGCTCAGAGGTGACTCAGTGCCCCTGCGCTGGGCAGAAGCCACTGCAGCCTCATGCTGGTGTTGAGTGGGAATTCCTTCCCTGCACCTGAATGCTTTGGGGCAGGGTTTGTACCACCAAGAGGAGAGCGAGCTGCAGGCTCCTGCTCTGTGCAGTGAAGGCAGCTGTACCTGGCTCTTACTGTTCCTCTCAAAAGTGGTGTAATCATTCCTGGTGTGTGTACAGGGAGTGCAGCCAGCAAGAGCAGGGATGAGGTCCTGCGCTATACGAGAGAGTGATGAACTCATTTTGAAACAATAAAACCCCTTCTCCATGAATGTCATTCTTGGTGAATGTCAGAGGTGTTGCTCGTTTGTGTGGGTGCAGAAACAGTGTTTTAAAAAGGCAGATCTGTTGGCCAGCTACATGTAATTTTTTTTTCTAAAGCCTTTGCATTTTCTTATTTATCAGTGAATTTTTACTTTATCTGATGGCAGAAGCCTTTTTTAAAATATTACAGTTACTCTACTGACAGTGATATGACTGGGATTTAAAACATGGATTTCTTTTTTTAGAAATTTATATAGTTGTTTGTGAAGTATACCAGTATCATTAGTAGTACTACATAATATGGTAATACTACTGTGTTAAGACTTCTCTCCTGCACACTCTTGAGTGAAGCATGATCAAAACATGCAAATATTCTATTTAATGTAGCATTGTTTAACATAAAATTAAACATATATGCAGCAGAACACAGTATTTTATGTTTTGTATACGCACTCAAGTGTGAAATTCTACAGAAAATTTTATCTTTAGGGTATGTAGAGATGGGTGCATTTCCTGCCACACACTTCACCTTTAGGGCATTTGTTGGTAAATCAATTTGACAGTGATAAATTTTATTAGTCTTTGATTGTCTTAGTTTATGAAAAATAATTTTATGCACTTTAGTTAATTGTAATTAGATGTAAAAGAAATCTTACATCTTCATTTCATTGTTTGTTACCTTTTTAAGGAGCTTTTTTTACCTACCAGGCCTATCCTCTGTAACAATGTTGGCTTGATTACAGGAAACAAAACATTTGCAAAGGGATCAAAATACACTTGTGTCGAGTAAGAAAGGTGTCTATCTTAGTTCTCATTAATAATTAAATGTCTGTATTTGTAGGTATAATTGTTCTGGCTGATGTTGTGCTGGATGTCTTTGACAGCTTGAGGAAAATAGGCCTCCCAAAATAAAAAGCACCAGGGCAATCTTTCTGTAGTTCAGAATGGTCCTCATTAATTCAAGGTTATAGTATATAAACTATATCAGATCTCTGAAATTATTTGAAATATGAAATGCAGTGGCTCTCTTAAAGGGAAAAGAAAATTATAATTATATTAAGATGAATGATACTGTAATTAGTTACTACAGTTAATGGATTTTTTACTTGCAAGGTAATTGATGCACAAAGAACTCTAAAAACTATTTTATGAAATAAAATAGAAAAAAAATGTTAATAATCTTGCAGTTTGTTACTTTTAGTACAGGACTACCAAGTCTTTTATAGACTGCTGAGTTTTAAAATAAATACTCAGCATAGTTTAAAATGGGGAATGTTTTTGGCTTTCTATTTCTGTACCGGTTCTTTGGGGTTTTTGTAGCTTGTTGACTGCTACATTTCAGAGACAACTGGTAGGCATACTCATATGTGAAAAATTTGCTGTATTCTGTGTGCATATGTTTGTGGAAGAAACCCTGCAAATGTATATTTTCTTTTCAGCTTGTTTTTTTCCCTACATAGTTACAATTAATATAGGTTGCCAAAAGAATGCTTTGTAATTATATTCCGAATGTAGTTCTTGATGCACACGGATTAACTGTCTTTCATAGTTAATATAAGTGTCTATACAGGAAATCTTTAATGAGAAACTTATCTTTAATTGAATCACATTCAGAATTTGAAAATTAAGATTTAAAAATTATGGGAGCTACTGAGTTTCAGTAGGATCATTTTCCAGTTGAAAACCTAAAAATCATTGATATCTTTATTTTTCAAATACAGAGCTTAATTACTATTGAAAGCAGTGATTTATCTTTTAACAGTATATATTCTAAAAAGTGGGTTATAATGGAAGCGATCTTCCCTTAAAATGGCCAGTCGTGTGAGCCATAATGCTCATTGATAGTAAAATCAATAGAGCATTGATTCCGAGCCTTAATCCGTGGGGGCTGTTGTTCAGAGCAGCGACGCAGCCTGGTAAATACAGAGGGCTGTTTAAAGCACTTAATGCAAGAGGCTCTGCTGTCTTCATTTATTTTTTCTTAACAGATAATTTATAATAGAACATGGTTGCCAAATGTTATTTTGAAACCTTGCTTTACATATTATTGTGTTGTTACTATCAGTATATATGGACTTTATTTAAACGGTAGCCACTTTTTCAGTGCATCAATTAACAACCCTTAGTATATAAGAAGGCAACTGCTTAATAAATGTATGTTAAATTAGGTTGTACATGTATTTCTCTGAAGATTTTACAGGAAGAGCATCTTATGTAAAACCTTGTTATCAACCTAATTTGTTTTAAAGATGGTTCTGTTTCTAAAATATTCTCTTCTGTTATCACTAAAATCTTGTAAATGTCTTAATATTTTTAAAGGCTAAAACATCTACTTATTTCTTAAACAAAAGTTAAGTAGAAAATTTTAAAATAACATCATGAGCAATTTTTTCTGAACAGAGTTTTATTAAGGTGTCAGTAGTTAATTTGTTTTGACTTACTGGGAAAGGGAAAAAGTTATTAGTTCAAATTTTACAATAATAGATGTTAACTTTAGTATTCTCATAGTTTTAATGGAAGATAGAATTTTGTAATATGAATTTTACTTCTGGTATCATTCAGAGTACAGCAGAATCCTGAGGTGTTAAATCTTTTATGCAGACATAATGGTGCCAACTTGAACAAATGTTTCATCAGAAGTTAGCTTTTCAGATATGCACTATAGTAAGGTATATTTTTTTAATTGAAAACCACTGCTTCTTTTTCTGCTTAAAATGAATTTGCTTCTGGAAATAATTTTTTTAGTACATCTCCAAGGTATCAATTTAATAACTATCAAAGTAGCTAGTGCAGTTGTTGCATTTAAATTGATTTACATGTCAAGACTGGCAGTTTAGCAGCTGCGCTATTATTCCTGGATTGGTCAATTTACTTGAGAAAAACCTACTACTGAGTTCTACTGACCTGCATGACAATATAGGCCCTATTTCTATTCCTGTAATTAGGCCTGCGACTAACTCAGAATATTTTTAATTAAAATATTTTGGTCAATGTGTTGCACCAAATTAGGCCTTTCAGTGCAGATTTAATTCTGGAAATGGTGTGATTAGAATATGTAATGAGTTGTGTTCAATTTAAGATTAACAGGTTGTGCATCTTGAACATACAGATTTATGAGTTTACTGTAGAGATTTTTGTTTGAAACTTTACTCTGAAAAGTTAAATTTTAAAAAAATCTGGTTTGCATGTCTGTGGTTTGTTTATTTTTAATTTGTTTAAATACTGTAAATAAAAGACCTCAGACATTTCAAAATACTTCAAGACATTTGTGTGAAGGAAAAGGGATTGTCATAAAATTGTTTTTCTACAGTTGGTAGGGTTAGTAATTAAACAGTTTTAAAATAGATTGATTTTGAAGACAGTGTTTCAAATAGCACATCAAAAACTGGTGAACTTCGTTTTCAAACATCAATATCAAGCCTCTAATTTAAGCCCTTATCTTACAAAGAAGGTATGATAAGTCTGGCATGTTTTTACCTAATGGATTTTGTGGTACTAAAGGACAAAAACAAAAAGCAGAGATGCTTCTCCCCTCCCCCCAGCACTTGTGCATTTAATTTGTAAAAGGAAAAAGGGTTTCTAGTGTTTGAGGCATTTGTTCTTGGCTACCTATTTAGTTGTTTGTGGCTTGTTACTTCGATCACGGAGACCTGCCCACTGATTACGGAGCACGTAGAACACATTTCTGGAAGTCTCTTACTTCAAAAGTGAATGAACTTGGAAGGGGAGGGGGGCAAGGGTTGCAGGAACATTTGAAATTTTTTTTCCCTGCCCCAGTGTTTGGAGCCTGTTTGTTTCCATATGCAAGCCTATCTGCTGACAAAACAAGGCATTACTCTCTAAAAAAAAATAATTTACTAAATGATCTTTTTTGTGTGTATTATTCAAGCACTCTGTGGATATCTTTTGTTTTATAATTGGATGGTTTGGCTTATTTCATTTTTAGCTCTCCATGAAAGCCTGTTATGTTTGCTACTGTAGGTATGATGATATTCTGATCAATGGACTACCAGATTGGCGACAGCCTGTGTTCTACTACAGGCGGGTGAGAAAAATGAGCAATGCTGAGCTGGCATTGCTCTTGTTCATTATACTCACAGTGGGTCATTATGCTGTGGTTTGGTCAATCTACCTGGAAAAACAGCTGGTAAGTATTGGTAATAAATCAAACTTGCTTCAATTTTTAGTACTGAATTTCCCGTACAAGTTTGTATATTATAGATAGATACCTCTACCACTTCCCCTGGTTTGAATTTGGACTTTTCGTATTTTAAAAATATTATATTTTAAATTATGATAGTTATAGAATGAGATATTCAGTATCTCAGAAATGGTAATCTAAAAATTACTTAATTTTTCTAGAATTGGTAATAAATTGCAAGAGCTGCTCCTAGGTTTTTATCTGGAAGGAAGAAGACAAAAAGTCTATCATTTATTGATGAAGAATCATATGCTACTGTAGTCATATTTAAGGTTTAAAATAAACAGGTTTTATTTGTTTAAAAGTCATACTTGATTTGCCTTTGTTCTAAGCTAAATGCTTTTTTGTTTGGGGTTTTTTTTAAGAGGGTGGGAATTGGCAAGAAGTATAAATCACATTATTTTTTGGTAATTTTATTTTTTTGTCATATAAAAGTCTGTTGCACTTAGTAGACTAAGAAAAAAAACTAACCATAACTTGAAAAATATTCATACATTAGCATCTATTTACTTTTTTATTTTCCACTGCATTATTGAAGTTGATGAATGAGAAAGGAGGCAAGTTGAATGCTTTCTCCTCTTAGAAAACTTTGATTGCTATGGAGATACACATGAGTGACAGAACTGGACTTCATGTGTGTTTAAAGACTGGATACCATGGCAACAGTTATTGTTAAGATAGATCATTTTACTTAATCATGTAGGACCCCAGATAGATTTGCATAAATGCTACTCTAGTGTTTACCCTTCACAGAAGAGTCCCAGTAACATTTGTGGTTTACATGCTAATGATAACCTGTAACCGTAGTTCTTTCTACATCAAGGATGAACTACTTAGCAGAAAAAAGAGGGAAAAGAAGAAAAAAACAGGCAGCAGGAGTACAGATGAAGCCAAACTTGCTGCTCTAGACAAAAATGAAAGGTGGGAAAGAACTCTCTTGTTTTGTGTGTTTTAAAACATTCTGTCAGCTTCTGATTCAGTTCTCTCATTTTCTTTTTGCATCTTTGAAATACTCTGTGAAAAAAACAACTGTATTTGTAGTAACAGCCATTGCTGATGTAAAGTGTGCCAATGTAAATGTGTTTTCAGGTTTGGATTTATAAATAAACTCGTGGCATTTATTCAGCAGATCAATAATCATTGAAAGATTAATGCTGAATTAAAGGCTTCTGTCTAATAAAAGGCTATTATTTTTACAAGTTGATTTTAGGAGATTTTAGAACTTTTTCCCTCTTTAAGGGTTTTTGCCTTTGATTACAGCTAACAAATTGCAATTTATTTGAGCTTCAATTTATTCCTATTCCAAGCAAGGAGTTCTTATGGGGTTTTAATGCTTGTCCGATTAAATGCTTTATATCTGATTAACTTAAAAATGAGTGTGTTAGTAAAGGCTTCTAACACATTGTTTGTCAAGGAACACATAAGGAAATAGTGACTTTCAGGACACTCCAAAAGATACCACTATTTCTTCTATTGATTCATAGAAAGAAATAAAGGGTTTAAATAGTTCACACAGCAGGGGCATGAACTGGATCAATGAGGGATGGAGATCAGAGACCATTCTGCCTGTCGTCTTTCTTGATGACATCAGTGAGTAATGCTCCAGTGAACTGCAAATGACATTAATTTTTATGTATTGTTTTGTTTATGCTACAGTCTTCATATCTGGTTGTCAGCACCCGTGAACACTTGGTTGAAGCTTGAGTGGTTTTTTGGTTTGGTTTTTTATTTAAACTGAAGTGATTATGTGGCTTATGAATTTATTTTCTTGAAGAAAAGTCCTTTTAGAAGATCAAAATAAAGAAATGATTTGAAGTTAGCTGTTAGATATTTTGAATTAAATGTTTAAAATGTATCTTTATTATTATATAGTCAGACATTTTTATAGGAGTTGACGAGTGCTAATCATCTTAAAGGATAATGGGAAAGTTCTGGCTTTGAGATTGTGTGGCAATAATGAAAAACCTACCATTTTATTTGAATGCAGGGTACTGGACAAACCACAATGGCATGACTTACTTCCATGCAAGCTGGGAATATGGTTCTGTCTCACAGTGAAAGCTTTACCTCAGTTATTCCAGGTAACAGTAATGATGTTAAATTGTGTTACTTAATTTTTCCTGATGGTGTTATTATGCATAATCAGATGTGTAGCACTTGTTCTTAATTAATTTTTTGGCTCAAACACATAGCATATATATATATACACACCATATACACATGCACACACACATATATAAAGAAAGAAATTACTCTTTGGAGGCAAATTTGATATCAAAATGTTCATGGAAATATGAATGTATTTTAAATGCATATTAATCTTAATGAGCTAGGGAAGCAGTTTCTGTTAGGTAAAACTACAAGAAGAAATGATGGGAGAGGGTTGTATATCCATCTAATTAGGAATACCAATGTTTAAATGATCTTAACAAAAGTACTTTAATCTCAAATCAGCAAATGCTGTACTTTCATAGCAAATTTTAATATGCCATTTAAATTTGGGGTAACAGTGAAATTACTTTTTATGATGGAATTTGTTTCTTTAATTCATTGGATAATGATACAAATTGATACCTGAAATTGCTGAAGTAAAATAACAAAGGTATGGTTGTAATTTAGAAACATCGACGTGGCAGGCTTGCTCATAGTTGTGTTTTAATCAAATACTATCAACTGTAAAATCTAGCTGGCATTCAACCAGTGGAAGTATTGTCAGATTAGTTCCAGAATAACTTTTTTTAATATCACCTGCTCTTTCTTTGCGTCTTCCTTAAATACAGTATTTTGTTTTGAAATACTGTAATTAATACTGTAATACTGTAAGAAATATTGAGTATTGTTTTAAAAGTATAAGTAGTACAAATGGCATCAGTATTTGGGGTTTGTCTCTGTTCAAGCTAGAAAAAGACTATAGTTATAATTCCTACTATCCTATTTAAAACCTTGTAAAAGTTATAAATACAATAATGCCTGGTCTTCCAGCATCCATTTTTATAGCTTTTAACTTTTCCTACAAATAGAACCAAAGTTAATCTCTCTCTCTCTCTCTTAAAACTTTCACCGGAACTTTGGGGCTGTTTTATTAAAAAAACCTTTATTTTTACAAGTCTGTAAAGCAAGTTGATTATGCTTAATCAACTGTTGTGTCAAAATTAAGCTTTGATGTTAATTCCTCATCAAGATGAGTCAGATGTAAAATAATTAAGATCAGCAAACTTTGTTGCTGCAGTTTTGAAACTTTGTTCATAATTATAGTACTTTCCCTTTTGCTTTAATTGCAAAATTTTTAAAAAAATCAGACAATATAGTAAGATTAGTGAACAGTTAAAAATTAGGACTTCTTATGGCCTCTTATATTTTTTAAATATTAAAATAGTTTTTTAATACTAAAATAATTTTTAAAATTATATTAAAATAGTGTTATGTCAGTATAGCAGGTTTCAGGTTTGTTGTTCAAAAAGCAGCTCCTATGCCTGTCAGAATTGGCAGAAAAAAATACAACAAAATGATGTTTCATGCTTTGTTCAACTTAGCCCTTGTTTGGATTCCTATTCCATTAAATTAATGGTGCTGGAAAAAGAGCTG
Organism: Emberiza elegans; assembly: GCA_024865655.1. Lineage (NCBI taxonomy): Eukaryota > Metazoa > Chordata > Aves > Passeriformes > Fringillidae > Emberiza > Emberiza elegans. The sequence goes on from JALJVW010000206.1 coordinate 22,417,770, forward strand.
TCCAGTAACTCCTGGAATATTGGAGACCCTCAAGCAGGGGTTTGGTGGCAGGGGAAGCATGTTATATAGGAATTCAGAGCAGGAAGGCTTTGAAGCAAAGGGGAAGGAAAGAGATGGGGTTCTAGACAAAATTGACCCATATACAAATGACACTACTGCTTAACTGCAGGGTTTGTTTTGTTGTTGTTTAATGGGACCTGCTAGTTACATGAGTTAAAATGTACCAAACCATAAATAATCTTTAATGTTAAAACTATTCAGGACTTCAGGTGACTAAAATAAATTATTCTGGCTTATTATTTATTAATTAATTAACAATACTTAATGAAGTTATCTCCCCTTCTGAAGAGCACAAGAGCAGTTGGAGCTGTGTTCTGAAATGACAGTTCAAAAGATACCTGGTGTGTTGTAACTGCCTTGACAGAGAGACCTCTGGGTTCTTTTTGATTTTAATGTATATTTAACATTTTGGCAATATCTGCCTTAATGACCAAGATGGGGCAAAACGTTATCTCTACTTGTAAGATTATACCCTGGTACAGAGGTTCTGTTTTAAATCTGAGCGCTTTATTTTTCAGTAGTACACAGGCTTGAGATTTCAGGGTGCTTAGTGCTTTTAATAAAAGTAAAATCACTGAGACAGAAGATGAAGGATCCTGCAGATACTGAGTAGTGTTACGTGTCGTATTGCAAGTGGTTGACATCAGGATGAATGCCACAGATTTTAGTTGTTTATTGTTTTAATCTAAATTATTTCTCCAGTCATTTAAGAGCCAACAAATAATTTTCAAAACCTGTCGTTCAGCTGCAACTAATCCAATTGTAGATGAACTTCTGAAAATGCATCCATATTTAAAGGAACCATGTTTGGGACAGGAAAGGGGAAGGGCTAGCAATTCTTTCAAGTGGATGTTGCTCTGCCACTGAGTTTTTCAAAGCCCTGCCAGTAAAACAGCTGAACTGTTTCCTCAAACTAACAAAACAGAAGCACATGCCTGTAACAGACACAAGTTCTTCCTCAGAGGAGACTTTATTTAAAAAAACCCAAAACTAATCAAACATAACAGTGTAACAACAATAGCAACAAATAAAACTTTTTATCCCTTCTTGTATTGATTTTTATTTTTACCTAGCATCCATCTCTCCCCCTATTAGTTAATGTGAATATTCTTGCAACAGCTGTGTCTGAGGATTCAGGTTGCTGAGCTTCTGCTCATGCCTGGCTCTCATTTATCCAATTGAGTGTCTTTCTCCTACTTCCCTTCCTCCTTCAAAATGTCAGATTTCAGAAGGAGGCACTTAAAATAATTAAGGTGGGCCTTCACTGAAGAAAAATGCTTTGTTTGCATGCCCTTGTGATGGCCTATGCCATTTTATTGTAGCCTGCATTTTATGTCAAGAAATTGGAAGAAAAATGTGTGAGGGGAGGATGAGAGAAACTAAGAAAATGAGCAGGTTTTTTAAACTGTTGACAATTGTATTTTGAGAGAAACTACAAAGATTTTTATATCCACACACTGAGTTTAGTTAAATTTAGGAGTGAAAATAGCATTTTAAAGTTTGTTTGAAGAAGCAAAGGGAGAAAAATACATAAAATGTATCATAAATCAAATATGTGTGCTGTGAAGGAAACATTAAGTGGAGTGTAAATTACATTGCCTATTACCAAGTTTAATTCTTATAATGTAGGATAAGAAAAAAATAGAAAAAGAATGAAAATTGTTTCTAAGGCCATTTTAGTTAATGCTTTCATGAGAATGACCTGGAAAAGGGCAATGTATTTTTTAAAAAGGGGGGTCAAAGAACCCCCAAAAACTCAATTAAAATGCTTGTTGAAACTGAAATTTCTTCTTAGAATGAAATAAACCATCTACATGTAGTGAGCAAGAATTTCAGTTCAAATTGTATATGTAATACAGTTGTGTTAAGTGTACTTATGTTTTGAGGAAGAGCTGCTGTAAGTAAATTGCAGTTTATTCCAAAAGCAGCTGACTAGAGGGTGGTTTTTGTTTGGATGTCCAGACATATAACTTAAGAAAAGTGGACTTTTTGAAAACTGTTTTAATTATTCTTCACAAAATTTTTCCTTCAGAAAACAGAAGATAGGCATGTTTCTTAGTGGTCCTGTCAACTTTACCTCCACACTGTTGTGGTGAAGTTTAGCAGTGAATGTCTTTATTTTTACAGCGACTGAATTGTGAGCCTGCTGTTGTCCTGAGGGTAATGGAGCAGAAAGCATTTTTGTTTGTTTCGACAGAAATGGTTTCTTGTTAAGAAAATAAAAGTTTCCTTCTTTTATTGTAATCCTGTAGGTGTAGAGCACACACCCTCGCAGTGAGCTGGTGGGAGAACTGGTGGCTCACCAGTAATAAGAAGCCAGTTTGAGCTCAGTACATAGTTGCACTGGATATTGTAACCTAGTGAGATTATCAACAAAGCTTTCAATTACAATTGAAACTTGTGTTTATAAAGACCTTTGTGTAGCACAAAGTGAATTAAAACAAAAAAGGCCAGTAATTTATTTTTATGTAGACTACCAGATGGTAATTACTGTAGCAGATTTAGTAGTCTGGAATAGATTCAAACTAGTGACCCAGAGGTGTTTAATTTCTTGGCATTTTTTCCTCAGGTTTTCTTTTAATCCATGATCACAATTCAACACCTGTTTAGAGATGGTTCAGCTTTGGCCTTAAACGGATTGGCAATGTGTCATTAAACTCAAGAAGCTTTGCCAGCAGGGCATCTCCTTTGGCAAGTTAGCTTCCAAGCAAGATTTGATTAGGTCAGCAGATGTATTTGTGAATTGTTTCTGTCTTCACATGTGACTTTATATGAAATGGTGTGAGATTAAAACAAAATTTATTGCATTTAATAATATATGCCTTAAAAATAAAAAAGAAATTGTTCAAGTCAGTAAGGTTAAATATCTCTCTATTTCCCAGCTTTACAGGTCTTTGAGGGTTTTGACGTGTTCCAATTTACTGTAGAGCACCAATGTTGGTATAATTTGTGGGGAGCAAGCAATTGCAGGATGTGTGGCACGAGTGATTGCCCATTTGCTCTGTTTCTTGCTATTTCACAGCTGTTGGGAGAACCAAAGTAAGGATGAAGCTCTTGACCCTGAGGTCAATTAGAAGCTTAGAAGCAGGTCAGAGGAGAGTGGATAGTGAAACAAGTATTCTGGATGTATGCAAGTGAGCAAAAATAATTTGTGTCTAACAGGGCACTGCTTGAGGCTCTGGAAGAAGAATGTGCTGCAAAAATACTAAAAGTTTTAAATAAATGTAAGAGAGTGAAGAAATTTGCTTTTAATTGCCTGCTGTGCTGTGGCAGCTTCTTTGTATCACTTTAAGTCTACATGTCCTACCACGAGTGTGAGATGCTGGTGTGTAGGAGGCAATACTGGCTCTCAGTTGTTGCTGCTGGTCTGCTGTGGTATGAGGCTCCACGGGGTGTGAAATGGGTCCCAGAGAGGCCTTGCAGCACTGACCTCTGTTTCCCCTTCTGGCTGCCTTTGTCTCCCCACTGGGTACATGGAATTCCCGGCAGAGCCTGCAGTGGCACAGCCAGCTGCTGGTCACACGGTGCACGGCTGGGAGCCACGCCACAACTGCCCACGGCTGTACGCAGCTGAAGAGCCTTCCCACACCTGGGATTATTCTACAGGCAAAGCATGATTTTTTTATTATAAAGGAGGAAGTAATGCAATTCCTATTTGTTTACTAGATTGCCTTTGGGCAAAAAGGTAAAAATGCCAAAGAAAAGTATAAATCATAATGTTCAGCTCTTTTTAAAACATTATTTCTTACCATAACACATTGATATCACTAGTTCAGAATCCTATCCAAAGAGTATTTTTGCTTTGGTGTAATGGCTGGAATTTTTATTACATAGAAATAGCAAATTGAAGGAGGGCTGGTGGAGTAAATTTAATTTAACTCTTTTTTTTCTCTCTTTTCAATATAAATTGCGTATAATAGTACTGTGCTCAAAAAGACAAATATTTCAATAGCTCCATGAGAGTATTTTTTATGTAATAAAAATTAGTTCAAAGAAAATTATTTCAGTATACTGACTTTAAGTATGCTTGTGAGAAATTCTTTTTCAGTTAAGTGTGAATTTTGTTTGTATCAGTTCCATACCCAAAGAACTAAAATGTGAACTATTTCTATCACAAAATCTGAAAAGAAGATTCTCATACAGCAAGTTGTTTCAAGTTGTTTGCTTTCTTTTTCCTAATCTTGAGTTTCTTTTGAGATAGACCAGAAAGCCAGGAGGATAATATTTACTGGAGGGGAAAATACCCAAACAATGAGAACCCAAAAACCACAAAGCAAACAAACCAACAAAGTCTCACCACCCTCCCCAAAAATCAAGGAGAAACCAAAATGACTGAGTCTTACTCAGAATGGAAGTTTTTACTTATAGAATTACAGTTTGAATAAATGCTGTTCTCTTGATTTAAAAGCGGCAAAAAAAAACCCCACCTAAAACCCCAACCAAGACCTCAAACCCTAAAACGAACAAATGAAAGAAACCCTTGAAAGTTCAGTATCAGGGATTTCTGTATTTCTGCATAACTCAGGCTCAGCTTTGTCTGGGCAATCTCAATTTACTAAAATGAGATGATACTGATATAAAGAGAGAAACTATATTTTCAATAATTTTTCAGTATTCTTCATTCTTATTTGTGATTAAATATGATGGTAGTCACAGGATTTTCCTATATATGGCAGTTTAAATATAATTTAGAAATACTTATAGAAGAATTTTGCATTTCAAATACATTCTTTTTTTCATTCTGTTCCTTTTTGGAAAGTATGTATTTGAACTTATAATAAACCACCATGTATCAGCCCCTTGTTTATTCTTTATGCTTACCTAATTATATGTTATACTGCTTTAGTGGTGAGAAGAAATGATGTCTTTGTTTTGGTGGGTTTTTTTGAAAATGTCTTAAACCTCCTGCAAATGAGAACATATTTCTGATTAGGTAAGGTGGAGTTTTAGTTAGAACTGTTTCAAGCTTTGTATTTGTTTCTCTTTTCTCTGTATCTTTCCACCCCAGAAGTACAAAAATACTACTTTTCATATGTCTATTATGTCTTGAAGGTCAAGTATACATTAAGTATAAAATGTTGATGTTTTGAGATACAAAATTGTTACTGGATCATGGGGAAGGAGCATTAGATTCGAAGAGACTGTATCTGTATTGACAGTGTCTTTAGGGCCCTAAAATGCTTGTATTGAGACAAAATGACTGCTTAAATTTATCACTTTGGAAAAGTAAAAAATCTGAGCATAAATCTATTTTGAAATACACTACCAAAACAAAATATTCTTGGAAATGAATATTCCTGTTTAGACTGATTGAAAGCTAATGAAGAATGAATTGAAAGGGGCTTATTTACGTTAAGGCAGAACTTTTCTTCAAAGAACTTCCCATGTTAAATGTTTTTCCAGTGGTTTTTCGTTTTGACCTATAAGGTCTAATTCGCATAAAATTTGTGTCTGTGGTTAAAGTCATTACTCAGGTATGCCTTTTAATTTTTCTCTACAACCTGTAGAGCCATTCTTATTTTTTATGGGAAGGATTTGATTTTCTTCAAAATCCATTTTGAGTTAAGCTTTTTGTTGGGTTTTTTTCCTTTGCTTTTCTTTATAGGTATACATTTGTGTATGCTTTAAAGTGTGTAGTTTCCCCTTTTTTTTTGTTATTATGGTCACAGCCATAATAATCTTATGATAAGATAAAAGACTGATGCTGCCTTTGTTACCTGCATATTACTCCATTTGTAGTGATAATCCATTCTATATCTATAAAGCAACAATTCTACCATATTTCATTTACGTGCTTCTGACTAGTTTTCTTTGTTGTTCAGCTATTGTGTCTCATTTTCATCTGAGCCACATTTCCAATTGTTCTGTGATTGACGTGCTGGAGAGATTGACAGTTACCCCCTAGTGCCTGCTGTCTGGAGATCCCACAAGCAATAATGGATTTTACACCAGAATTTAGCATCAAATATTGGCTTTCAGTGTCAAATGGGTTAAATTTAAATGCCAGTTAATTGTAGCCATTTTGAAATCATAGCCTTAAACAAAAGTGGTTTTTGGATATCCATACGTCTGAGTCCTGTGTATGCCACGCAACCCGAATGTCTCAAACTCAGCAGAAATGAACTATTACATTCATGGCTGTTTCTGTTTCTTAATTTTTCAAGTAGGCCAAACCTCAACAGTACAAGGAAAGTTTCCAGTGTGGTAGGGAATTCTTATTTCAGGTAAACCAAAAAGAGAATCAGTGCTGATACTAATTTTGTGATTCAAATATGTCTCCTCAAAGCTTACATATCTGCTGTTAATGCTAGTCCTCCTGTAAGTACACTTTTTTTTTTAGCCACAAGTTTACTTAAAAAAACCCTTTTTCCCAATCCTAAAAGTATTAGCATGTGAAACAGTCTCTTCTGTTATGTTCCAGAAGCAAAAAGTTATGTAAACCCTTTGAAGTTATTTTTGTGTGCGGAGATTTCCTACATAAAACTGGCAAAAAACTCCCCAAAACTTCCTATTTCCTGTACCCAGGAAAAAAAAAAGAAAGAAAGAAAGAAAGAAAGAAAAAAAGAAAAGAGAGGTGTTTTGGAAGGAGGTGGAACTTTACTGATCTTTTGTGGGAATTTGTCAGAGTTGTTCTTCAAGCATCCTGACCTTATCAATGAGATATCTCCAAATCACTACAAAGTTCTGCTCAGGGCTTGGTCATGATTCCTGTCATGTGCTCTCCAGCCTCCTTCAAGTAGCTTTGAAAGGGTAGATGCAAGTGTAACATGAAGAACAACTTTACAGGGAGAGTGGAATGATTTCTATCATTAGGGTCAGTGATAATGACTGCTTAGCTCAGATCTTTCTTTTCAAGATTTCTTAAGGTGTCTTGTTTCATGTCGATGATACCAAGTTTTGTTTAAATATAGTTGAGATTATAGAAGTATCTACTATCATTTTACAATACATTCTGCATTCAAATTTAAGTTACCCTTTATATGTAAAAAACAGTACTGTTAGTGTAATAATCCCACAAATTATTTTTGGGTAAAAAGATGTAAGATTACGTCTATCAAATACCGTAATAAATTTTTGTGTAATACAATAGACATTCTGTGTGCTTGATAAAGATAAATAACAATTTCTCTATTTCAGCATTTGTATTATGGATTCCTTGTTTTTGGATGAATATAGAAATCTCTTAAACTGGTGAGAGTAAGGAAACTTCAGCAATCTGGTTGTTCATATTGGAAAGCTTTCAACAGAAATCTATAATAACTCATTCATCAGATTTTGGAAAGGTGTACATTGTGGTGTATGTGTGACAGGACTTCTAGTTTTATGTGTACATTTGCTTCATAGATTTCAGATTAGAATCTAATCCTTGGAGGAAAAAAAAAGTGTGTTTTCAACACTTTAATAGCAAGGTAGAAGTTGGTTTAAAAAAAAAAAGGGAACAAGTTGGCACATGCAGTTAGTGTTACCTTAATGAGTTCACATTAAGGTGATTGCTGCATAGCACTTGCCTTTGTTTGTTCCTGCACACACTACTCTAATTAAAAACATCTCTTTCTCCCTTGAACTTCCAGATTGCTGATTTGAGCAAAGTGGGTGCATGCTCAATGCAAAGCTGAGGTAGTTTCTCCAACCATTTTGCTTTTCAGGTTGTCAGTGAGCATCAGTCTCTATAATATCAACGCTATTACATCTGATCCTTTATTACACAAATTCTATGTTTTAGACTGAAAATTGCTGTTACTCAAGGAAACAAATATATCTTAATTTTTATTTTTTTTTTGTGTGAGGTTAAGTGAGAACTTAAAACAGAGCCATTGCAATTACTTGTTTGTATAAGGATGCTAATGCCATTGCAACGTTTTCTTAAAGGATGCCAGACAATTATATGTAGAATATAAAGAAACAAAAATGAAGGAGAAAGAAGATGCCCTGGCTAAGGCTGAACTTGAAACACTTCAGAGTGAGTTTTTACCACTGTCTTAATAAACAAAGATGTAATACAATATACCTTCTACATTGGATGTATATGAACACTTTTCTAATCTTCTAAAATACATGCTTTATATATTTCTTTACTGCTGCTAAATTTAAATAAGCTTTTAATTTTGTGGCTAATTTTGCAGTAGGCTGCTGGTTTGCTCCTATAGAAAGATACAACTCAGGTGATCAGTTAGATTATAGCAAGAAGAACCTACCATGCTAGAAATGTTGCTTTATGGGAGGGGAAGGCCTCAAATGTGCTATACTTTTTCAGAAGTGACCTCTTGGGTTTTTGAGCATTTTTCTATTCTCATTGTTTGTAAATATTTTTAATAATGTGTTTAATAATTATTTTGTTCATTTTGAGTTGATTTTTGTGATAGAAAGTGACAGTGATTTGAATTTCCAAACGGATGGATGCAGACTTCAGAGGTGGATTTGTGCTATTGTTCAAATAAATACTTTAAAGTTTTTATACTCTTACAAAATAATAGACCAGAGAAGGCAATTAACATTTCCTTTAATAAAGCATTCAGAATAATTATAGGTGGCTTTTCCTTTTCTTCTTTCAGTTATTTGCTTTTGACAGTGATTAAACCTACCCTCTTCTGAAGGCAGTTTTAACAGTTTTTTGTCCATGTTTGTATCTGCATGCTTGCTTTATTTACTGTACTTAAGTGCATGCTTTTAAGTTCCTTTATTCTGACAAGTGCATTGAGTGCTTTGCGATAATTTAGTAGCTTGGAGTAAGCATCAGCCTTTAGGTACTTAAAATACAGCTGCATTATTTATATTTACAAAGTAGCTGAATTTTGTAAAATCAGCAAAGAGATCCAGTCCCAGCAATAATTCCCAACTTATCAGTAGCTGAATCTGTTTTGGGAAAATGGATAACATTCAGCATCTCAGTGAGCATCATGGACCCAGGCCAAATCTAGCAAAATAGTCCATTTAATGCTTGTTAGGAAGGCCTGCCATTATGTTTGAGATACCTACCACAAAATGGGTCCCTGAAAAGGGTCTTGACTCGGGTTATTAAAAGCTTGTTAAATTGTCAGATAGTAATGTATTACCATTGTTCAAAATAGCTGGCATGCATTCCTCATTGAAACCTGTGAACTACTGTGAGTTTTAAAAGGACTAGTTTTTGAAAACAGAAGTGCAAATGAAAGTGTAAAGTTATTAACATCATATTGTGCACATTCCTCTGTGTCACTGAAAGGCCACATGTGAAGTTTTAAGTATTTCCCTGCTGCCAGGCGTGTTGTGAGAGTCAGTTTTTTTGTTGTTACCTCCAGTAGCAGTGCCCATCCCTGAGAGGTGCAAGTTTGGCCTTCCAAGTCACCCCTGACCTCTCACAGAAGCACCACCCTGTCCCCTGTCACGCTGCTGGGTGCCCCACGGCATGACTGCCATGTCTGCCAGGTGACCCAGTGTCACTCGTGTGAGCAGGGGCCAGGCCTCACCGGTGTCACTGCCATCCTGCCCTCCCCTCACAGGCTTGCTGGCAGGGAGCAGGCAGGATTGAGAATCACCACCTGTAATTAGCAGAGTTTGAGATTTGGCATGGAATTATTTGATCAGTGCTATAGCTGGGCAGCAGAATGAGCTGTCAGTTACCCTTTTTTTCTAATAAGTAAGACTCCCAAGAGAGAAACAAGAGATCCATCCGTGTTACTGTAGGCAAAAAAAATTATATCATTTTTAACTGAAGCTTGCATGCAAAGCGTCTGCTAAATTTGCTTATTTCATTATGTTGCTGTGCATTGTCATATCACAATTAGCATAAAAAGGTTGTAAATCACCAAATGTGCATTTTGTTTGCCCCCATTCTTCTTAATTTTAGACACTATCTCTGGGATGCGAGGTCATAATAAAGGTTCTGTCTATTTAATTGAGTAAACATATATCTCATGCTGATTAGCAATAGCTGTTTTACAGTGCTTGTTTTTTTTCATGCCCTGACTGCTGGTTTGCCCCCTTGTCTGTCTCCTTTCCTGCTGAAACTGTGCAGTATTCTGTAGGCAGCTTGAACTAAAACCAGAGTAAGGTACTGAAGGAGGAAAATGTAGTTTGCTGAACAGGAAAGAGAGGACAGTACAGAGATGTCATTAAAGTTCTGGTTTTGGGAAGGAGTGTGAAAAAATAATTTCTTGGTAACTTAATATTATGCACTTTTGATTTATTTTTCTGGCACTTTTGCAGTGTTTCTTATCACTTCTCAATCCATCCAAAACTGTCATTACTATCTTAATAAAATATAGCAACTTTACCTTACAAAAATAGAGCAACTTATAATACAGTCTTAGTTTTGTAGGAAATAGGGTTTTGTAGGAATTACAGGGAGCTGTGTATTTTAGGCACAAAAGTAGAAATGGTTTGCATTACATTTTCTGATGCATTTTTCACATTTAGATGTGAGAACACAAAGTTTTATTTTTAAATGGAAGTCCTTTAATTAATAAACTTTCTTTCAACTTCTCCCTCTTCTGTCATGTTACGTGTGTGATCCCTGCATCAGGGAGTGGTTCTTTCCCAATGGATAGCCCTGTTCCTCATAGTCATGGGATGTAAAGTACAGTAGGTGTTAGCTGCACTGAATAGGCATTATTAAACTCAGATGACATAGGCATACAATCTGGATAGATCACTCAGTTTTTAAATTTAAATTGCAAGGGTTGAGTCGTTATCAGGACACATTCTAGCAGCTCTCAAGCTGGTTTTGCATGGAGTACTTCTTTCAATGATGTCCATTTTAGGGGAAAACACATCTATTTTTCTTTCTTTATACTTAGCCTTGGCAGTTCTCTTACTTTCCATTCTTCTGAGTTTGTTTTCCCTGGCCTTCAGCAGGAAAACTTAAATTTGTTTTTAAAATATGTCCTTTTTTTTTTTAAAGGTGCCTGCTAAGTATTGCAGGTGAACTCTTCACTGGCATCCCAGTTAAGAAATATATTTGCATTGTAAATCCAGAATTCTTGCCATGATGTACAAGGCATCTGGAACAATCTATGGCAGGAAACTGTTTTGTTTCTAGCTATAAACCACGTTGAATGGTATGTAGGGTTTTCTGCTTTTTCCTTATCCCCATCTTTCAAGCTTAACTCAAGTATGAAATTACAAGCCCCGTGGCAGCTTGATGAGCTGCTTTCTGTGTCAGGCTTTTATCATGTGGTAGTCTTTCCACAGGGTCTTACAGCACTTTTACCCAAGTGCCTGCTACCAAACATCCAGAGCTGTAGTGAAACCTTTAATGCATTTGATCAGGTTTGGTTAGGCTTGGTTCGTCACCCTTTCCTCACAGCTTGGAATACAGCATGCTGCTTGCACAGCTTTTTATATTGTTTCATGAAACCTAGGGATAGGAGACATCATTAGGTCATTTAGTACAATGGGTTTATTTCAGACTCTTACAGGCGAAAATCAGTGGAAAATACTGATTCTCCTGACTTGTCTTACTTGATTTGTACCAGTGGTGCACTTCAGCATTGCATTTCCTTGTTACTCAAGATACAGCATTGATCAGTAAACCTTGAGATGCCTTCTGTTCTTCATGGTTTGTTCAGATAATTAATTTTGCTATTGTATAGTTATGTCCTAATTTCAGTATGAATTTCTCCAGATTTGGCTTTCAGTTGTTCATTATTAACATGTCTGTGCCTAAAACAAATTTTATTTATCTGCAGATTTTCTTAACATAAAACCTTTCTTGATCCCTTAATTTCTGTGGATCTTCTGTAATTGTTTTAGTTTTGCAATGTATCTAGAAGTATTTGACCCTAGGTTTGTATATAATGTTCTAAAGTTTATCTTCTGATTATGAAATCATGTTTCTTCTGTGGTTCTTACAGAATCACAGGTTACATTATTTCCCATTGCTCTGATAGCTCATTTCCGATTGCTTATCCATCATAAATGCAAGCCCTGAAATCAAAGGTTCCTTGCCCAAAGTCCCTTCTAAGTGCAGATGAGGCATAAGGCCCTCAACTGTGTAATTTTCAAAAACACTTTTGATTGGTCCCAGACTACCAGCCAGCCCATGTTCCTACTTCTTCTTGTGCTTTCCTCTTCGCTGTGAACCATTTGGAATAAATTTGTAGAATCTAGCACTGTGCTGAAGGTTACTATCCTTCCAAATAATTGATACATATATTGGATAATTGTGTTTTGTATTAATCTCTGCCAAAATGCAATGTTGACATGGCTGCTGAGTAATGATTTGCTGACTGGCAGGTTCAGAGAAAATTAATTTATGCAATGCACGCTTTTTTGGTTGGTGTGGGTGTGAATGTTCTGATCACTTAATTGTTACCTCTGAAGCCTAATTATGGCAAACTATGTATCATCCATTTCACTGATTGTTTTGTCAGGCCTGCTGAAAGAATTTTGAACTTTTAAGCTTGTGTATTTCTCCCAGTTGTTTCAACTAGGCTTGTGTGATTCTTATCCCCACAAAACTTGCTTAAGACTTTATGGAAAATATTCTGCAAAAATACAGTGCATGAGGCTCATTTAAAAGAGGCATGCATGCTTCATTATATGTTTGTTGGAAGGCAAATTAATGCTCAAATATTGGAGCCTTGTTTCTAACCCTTTTGTATTTTGGGGGAATTGGAAGTTTTGGGAAGGGTAGATCTTCAGAAAAAAAAGATGTAAGTCATCAAAAGCTGTAGCTTGTGAGAAGTTTTTTGTAGCTGAGGATGCATTCACCCCTGAGCATGTCTTCAGTCAGTTTGCTCAAAAATAAACTAGCTTGTATGTCCCAGTACAGAAGAGTATATATCTGTCTCTAGTTCTTGATGTGTTCATATAATCCCATTGACTTTGAGTATAGAAATGTGTACCTTTTTTTAAGCATATGTGTGTTTGCCCTGTATTTGCATTGATATTGAACATAATTTGCTCCATTTTCTCAATATACTGTCAAAACCTTAGTACAATTTTTTTTCCCAGAATTCTGGGTTCTTTGTGTTCTGTCTGATTGTGTAACTGTGTGTGTAAGTGAATTTTTCTCTTGTCATGTTTTCAACAAATTTTAATGCTACAAATGCTTTGGTTGTCTTTCATAGCTGCATAAGTAAGTGAACTGTGTTGAAAAAAGAGATCTCAGTGCAGTATCTTACTGATTTGCCCAAAAGATGTTTGCTGTCTACCTTTTTGTGTGGTCATATTTCTTGCTTACTAATGCATGAGATATCAGACAGTTTGTCCCTTTGATTTTCAAGATATCACTGTCTTTTTTTGACTGTATTTTCTGTGAATTCTTTCTCATGCTTAAAGCTTAGAAGCCTTGCAGAGAGAGAGCTACAACTTGATGTGTCAAAATTTCTTTGCAGAAGTTCAGTGCTTAGTTTTGGTTTTATTTCTTCCTCTATGAAGCAGTTGTTTTGGGGTTTTTTGTGGAAAAATTCTCTATTTTAAGATCAGCTAACATATAAAATCAATATATTTTTTTCTGAAAACTTCAAAATGCAGGACCTCTGATACTTGTTATGGAAAAAGCATCACTGTTATATTACATGGCACTTGATCCATAATGCCTAGCAGATTCCTTATCTGACAGTATCTTAATGCATGATGTATCCTAAAGCAAATAACCATTAGCTAGATACTATTAATTCTGCCAGTGATAAAACTGATGTAGTAACAAGGTGGAAGAACTAATGAGGAAGTGTCTGATTACGTGAAAGTGATTCATTAGACTTCATCACTCTGGCACCATAAACTAGTAAAATGTAGAGCCAGTAGAAGAATAGTATTGGAGGCCTTTAGAAACATAAAATTTTATACTTTAGGGGAGTTAGCTAATTGTTATCTGCAATGTCTGGGCATCCCAGTGATAGGTTTGTTTATATGCTGTTCAAACATAGGGGATGTAATTGCATCTCTCTTTTTTTGACTCTTAAGTTGTTAACTGCACATTCAATTTTATTCTTGTGATAAAGAACTTGATAGTTCTAAAGGTGGAAAATACTTGTAGAAAATTAGTTTTTTTGCAGTATGAATTCAGGAAATGGTAAAACAAAATCTCTTCTGCTAAAAAAGACTAGAACTCTAAAAGTTACAAGTCATGTAAAATACTGATCAATAGACATTGGACTGGTAGATATCAAACAATTTCCGTTGTGCTTATGATCTTGGATTCCATATGCACAAAAACCAAATTCCATTTGTTTTTTAAATTCTATTTAATAGACTAAAAAAGTTACTACACTATAATTTGGCAATTAAAGTACATTATCTTCCCAGAAAATAGTAATGGGAGTAAGTTTTTCATTTACCCTTTTGAAGTCAGGCTCTGTTTTACCAAGATTGTTTTCTCTCCCCTGTGTTTAGTTGTATGAGTGCCAGTAACTCAGGTTATAGTGAAGGTTTGCTGGATATTGGTGCCCACATGGGGCACTGTGGTCTGACTGGGTGTCCAGCAGATACTGAGCTCAGTATTGCAGAACTGAGAGGAACCTAGGAAATCTTTACTGTTTTCCTGCATTTTAGTTAGGTTTGCATGTAACGATATTAAAACAATATTTGGAACTGGAGGAGAAAAATGTTTTTTAAAGCCTGTTCTGTTATAGTAGATGGCCTAAAACCAGCACCATTAGAAAGTGAGACTAAATATTAAGGGAACACTTGTGTTTCAAAACTCTGAATCACAGCTGCACTTGTCACTACTGTCAGCATGATCAAACACATCCTTACTTTAGGTCATGGTGGTGGGCAGATGCACCAACTTCCTGGCTGTCTGTCAAGCCTCAGCAGATACAGGATTCAGGTGTCTGGGCATCATCCAGTATTTGGAAAACCTGATCCATATTCTCTTCAGGGCAAAGTGCCTGGTCAGGTCGGAAGTGTCTTTTAGGCTGCCAACTGAATTGCTGATAGTGAAAAGATAACATGAAGGAGGAGGTTTTCTTCCTGAGTATCTCCTGTGAACTTCTGTTGTTTGGCTGAAATAGTTCCAGTGGTCTGTTTTGCTTTCTCAATATTCACCTGAAAGAGTACCAGGGCTTGGCTGCCTTAATTTGAGGCTTCATGCCACTAAACATAACTTTGGAAATTCCTCTGTCTAAAATACTTAAAGGTATTACCATTAAACTGCTTTTATGTTCTTTCCTGTTCTAAAAAGTGGCTTTGAAAATTCTGAGGTGAAACTGCTCTTGATAGGTTATTAGGAGCCCTATGTCAAAGGTGCTGTGACTTCAATTTTATTTATTTATTTTTTAAATTCAATATGACAGCCATTGGGGTATCAAGAGATATGCTGAACTCCTTCCTCTTTTTGTATATGCATGGGAGACAGTAGAGATAAGGTTTTTTAATTCTGGTTGAGTGCTTGTTTGAGGTTGTACAGCCATCTTCTCTAGGTGGGATTTCTCGTTCCTTTGATAGTCAGCAAACAGCAGGGTGTCTTATCTGTGTTAGGTCTTCCTCTGTCACTTAACTGCCTGAAGAAAGCCTAGATACTGTCTTTGATACCTCATTTTAAAGTGGAGCACAGTGTTTTCTGGAAATAGTTACAGAATTACTTCCAAAACTACAGCAAGAGCCTAGATGACCTATTCCAGGCTATGCTCTTCATTTTTAAATGTTGGTTAGAAGCATTTGGACTTTAACTATTTGGATATTTTATGGGGAAAATTAACAAGCAGTAGATGATAGGGTGCAAGATTCAGGAAAAGCCAGCTGTCATGGTGTGTCTCCACTGTTAAGTAATTCCAAGTGAACACACAGAGTGTGCTTGATTATTTTGAGGGATTGAAATAAGGGGGTGAAAATTGTCATTGAAGTTAACTTCCTAGAATATTTTTGCTGATATCATTGTTTGCAATGAAGAGCTGGTAAAGCTATTGTTACTTATCCATACAAATCTTAACAGATTCTAGAAGCTGTTATACATGGGAGTTTTGGAGTAAAATGAGATAATATTTAATATATGTGATTTGATTTTAAAATTTACCTTTTGAAACAAAAAATTGTACCTGCGTTGTGTTTACTAATATCTGCATAGTGAGACAAATGCTGCTATTACACTTTTGAATTTTCACTTAATTTTGAGGCATATCTGTCATTTCATTATATTTTCTACACATCCCTACAGGAGGCTGCTAAAAAAATCCAAATTTTAACTTAATATTTCATTTATTGAAATGTGACAGATAAAGATTCTTTATGAAAAAAGGTCTCTGAACAATGTACAGGGAAGCTCTGAAGAGTGAAAAGTTTAAAAGCTCATTCGTCATCCTGTTAACTTTCAAGATCTGTATGACTTTTCTGTTCATTTTGGACTTGGAACAGTTGTTTATCCCTTTGTTGTTTTCTTAAATACCCAGTTCCTAGGGTTTGTCAAATCTGTGGAGTCTTTTCACTGTGCTGTTTCTGCACATATACTATTAGGAAAAGAAATTCTGCTTCAGAGTCTGCAGGGAATAGTCCTCTGTCCTCTTTAGGAATTATTTCAAGGTTTCCATGAAAAACCAGATTTTTCTCCTCTGAAGAATTAGGGCATGGTTACAAAGGCAGATAAGCTGATCATACAAGTGTGGTTCTTCTTTTCCTTACCCACCACCTTTAAATGACTTGGACCTTTTTCTATTTGTTTGAGTATTAAGAGCAGTTTTCTACTTGCTTAGTAAATTGGAGTAGCTTGCTGAGTGATTGGGTGGTTGTAGAAACACAATAGGAGGGAGAGGAGCACAAAGTTCTGCAGGGGAGAGTGAAAAGGTGGAATCAAGTGTAGAACTTCCTTCTTGGTTGCAGTGGAGTATTAGATCAGCTCTTTCAGTTTAGGAACATTTAGTCATTGTGAATACAGCCTATTTTGAAAACAAGAGGAAAAACCAGAAGAGTCCCACTGGGCACACCTGAAGTTTCTGGATGCTTTCTGAGTGTTCAAGCTTCTTTCTGCTCCTCATCTTGTTCTTCCTAACGTTCTGTCAATTGTCCATTTTAAGTCTTGCTTTTGAGATAATTTTATATAATGGAGACATTTTTAGGTGCTGGGGTTTAGGTTATTGTGGTCCTTCCTTCCTTTCTTTCCCATAAGTTTGCTGCTCTCATTTAATACCATTTGAAGGGCAGAGAGAGCAGAAAACAGTAATCAGTGTTAGAAATGAGGTCCAACATTTAAATCTCCTTAAATGTGTAAGTGCTAGAACAGAGCTATTTGTGGTTTGAGAAATCTGAGAATAGAGAAGCCATTTGTTGACTCAGAAGCTTCTACTTAGCATAGCTGACCATAAAGTAGTACAGAATTGTCTAAAATTCACCTTTCTAACTCCACCAATTTCTCTGAAGCTGACTGGACTTCAGAATCTTTTAACAGCTCCTGTGCTTTTGCCTTTACTAATCTTCTTTGCCAAGTGGTGTAGCAGTAACGAGAGCTAACTCATCTGGCCCTTTCCAGCATAGTTCAGATGGAAGAGGGGCTAATTGGGTGCATTGCCATTTACTTCTAATAAAAATAAAATTATTATGCAAAACTCTGATTCTCTTTTTAACAAAGAAATTGAAGGCACTTCCTGAGTGGAAATTTTAAGATAGGATTAAGAGATGGAGAGCTAAAGCTACTTCTGAATTATACATGCCTGCAGTACTAGTAGCATTACTTTTTTCTTTTTTTTTAATTTTTGTATAGAAGAGAAGAAGCCTAAAGTCAAGAAACCCAAATTGGAATTCCCTGTATACACAGCCCTGGAATCAAGTGGGTATATACCATCTTATGATCATGGAGCTTCAATCGAAGAGATTGAGGAGCAGATGGATGATTGGTTGGGAGGCAGGAACAGAACCCAGAAAAAGAAGGTAGGTTCAAAATCTTTCATGTTGTTATATATTTTAAATTTTGATTCATTTGCTTGCCTTTCAGGAAAACAGAATATTGTGTGTATACCACCACAATATTCATATACCATTAAAGTGTAGAGAGGTGTTAATTGTCTGACAGAGATATAACAGAAAAAATTATATTAATGTTCAGTATAATTTGTGTAATGATACTGGAAATGTTGTTATAATAAGATGTCGTTGATTAGGCCATATGAAAGCTCTCTACAGTTTCTAATATAAATACTATTCTTGTTCACTAGAAATTAGTAGAATGTAATGCTGTCAAGTTGTATGAGGCTTGGTTCTTTCTCTTAATTGCAGTTAATAACATTTTGCTTGCAAGAATAGATTTTTCTCTGTTAAAAGAAAAGCAAAGGAAAAGGAGGAAACCTTCTCTTTGTAATATGCAGATGTATTGTCTTTTGATTGTAGAACTGATTGTGTACTTTGTGCATTTTATCTGATGCATGGAACAGTTCTAACAAATCAATTTAGACCTATTGTTAAGGTTCTTTCTACTCAGAGATAAGGGTTCTTAGTGGCAGTTAGTATAATTGTGTTCTGGTAAATTTTGTTGAATCATACTAGCTTGAAAATGTATAATCTTCACGTTGGAACTGAGAATAAACATTGTAAATTAGTCTGCTGTCTTGAAAGTCTGTCTTCCTTGGAAAATAGGTGAGAAGGGTGTGTTTGAAGCAAAGTTGGGTTGGTTACATGCTTGATCATCTAGATCCCCAAACTCATCTTCTCCTCTGACAGAAATTGAGTCTGTCTTTGAATTTCCATGAAAATGCAGAAATTGAATAAGACTGGGCTATTCCATCTATAAATGTATACCTCTTCACAAAATATATAGAAGTTGTGTCTTCAGAGACACTGCTAGGATAACTGGTTGTGGGTCCTTCCAGATTTTTCAACAAAACTAACTTGGTTTTCTACACTTTCATCTGGATGTTCAGTATTGCATCTCATTGCTTTGATAAATTAGTGTATTTTTTAAAGCATTCTGTTACAAAAGGGGTTAACCGTTTAGGGACAACCAGGCAGTTTGCAGGTATGCTGTCTGGGTAAAGTGTTTGACCTGAACAAACTGTGATGAGTTCTGCTTCCTTTGCTTGACAGCTAATACGTTATCACAATGCAACATCAACATTTAATACTGTTGTGGAGGAAAACAGATTTATAAACTGCAAAAAGAAATGGAGAATATATGTCACTGGCTCCAGAAGCCTATAGGAGCCATTTATATCTAATAGGAGAAGGGCTGTGTCATATGATTTGTAATGAGCTCACTGGGAAAATGATTGTACCACAAGTGAATTGTTCCTAACTGTCATTTGACACATTTTCCATTTCAGAAATACATATTGTTCATCTCATCATGGATGTGAACTGGGTCAGCATCCCTTTTCTGCCTCTAGCACAGATGTGAATCCAAGTGGTCTGTAACATCCCCCTCTCAGTTCTGCTTGCTTTAGGAAAAAGTTACTCTGTCATAAATCATTTTGCTATCAGACCTTTTCTTGGGATTGTCATTCTTCACTCATAAGGAAGCCTGTTCACTTCTTTTTTCCTTTGTCTTCTGTGGTAGCTCAGGGATGTGGACTGTGTACCAGACAACATCAAAGTAGCTTGATAAAGTAGTACATGACTTTATCATCCTTCCAGGAGTAAGAAGTGGAGTTGCTTTCCCTGCTATTGGCATCCCAAATGTTGACAATTGCTGTAATTTAATATTGCTCATCAACTGCTCTGCACTGTTGATATTTGTACTTTAGAGGTGCCTGTAATCCATGAACTAGTGTTTTGGAAATGCTGTATTGTGCAAAGTGCCTAATTTGATAGAAAGATTAGATTATGTTCAGTTCTTAGGTTGATTTATTCTTTTTGAATACTTTGAGTTCTTTTTTCCCTTGTGATTTATTCTTTTTGGTTACTGCTTCCATAGGATTTAAATATTGAAGTAGATAAAGAATAGGCTGTAGAGAAGAAAACAGCTTCCTTCTTAGGCATTGTAGAATGATCTACCAAGGGGGGGAGAAAGAGAAATGTTTTCCCTTTTTTTCATAAGGTTACATAGCTGGATGAAGACATGCTTATAGCATTGTAAAGTTATTCTTCTGCCCAAATTTCAGAATGCACTGAGCTTATGTCCCTAAGGAGCTAATCTTGCCATGTTGTTATTTTTTATTTAGAACAAAAATTATATGAAATAAAAAAAGAAAGCAAACTATTTGGAGTTAGTCAGATAATACCAGTATTGCAGAACAGAGAGGTAATTTTTCTGTATTTCTGTGTACCAGTGATCCATCCACCTTTAGTAACTTCTTTGTATGGTTTTAATTGTACTTTTCAAAAAAAAAGAGAATACTTAACAGAAAGACTCGGTCAACAGTAAAAATAAATTTAGAAAATGATATTTATGAGGGAAGGTTAAATAGTTGGAGTTTTGGATCACAGAAGAGGGGGGGACTGTGTGGGAATAATGGGATACAATGCTTTTCTAGTCCATTCCAGTTTTGTCTTAGGTAAAATTATAATAATTTATTATGACTTACTACCATTCAAAAATTCAGAGAGAAAGAAATACTGAATCTGCTTTGCAGCCAGGATGCTTAAATTCAGATTTGGGAACACATGTAGGTGGAGGCACATACCAAGAGCATGCTACCTATATAATTTATGAAACCTTTCCATCTATCCTGTTCTTGAACTCAATCTGTTGGAAATAGTGTGAGCTGACTCAGTTGTATTTGAGAGCATGGAAATGAAGTAATGGGACTCTAGAGAGGATTTTTTTGCTATATAGAAAATCATATACTTGTCTAGGATTAAATTCCATATTTGTATAGTGCTGGCTGTACTATTCATGCAAACTGCATATGACTAAGGACCTGGGAGGAATTGCTAAAAGCTCTTCTCATGCTGATCAACAAAACTCAAAGCAAAACAAGCGAAGCTTATTTCTAAGATTATTTTTGTGACTGAATGTTGGTGCTCTGTTTCTGAGAAGGAGATCTGCAAGATCTGACAGGTTGTTGAGATCTTAGTTCACTTAGCAAAAGTTTCTGATTTTTTTTCCTGTATCTCACTAAAAGGTGACTGGAAAACTTGTTCTATATATGCTTATTAGTAATTAAGGGAAATTTAGAGGGAATGGACTTGCTTTGAGGTGTACTATTTTGTAGCCTGAATATGATGTTAAGCCACTAGTTAGTAACCATTTAACCCTTTACTTCCCTGTTGAGCAACCTATTATGTGGAACTGGAAGAAAGAAAAGGAACTTCTTAGAGGACATATTTCATTACATCTGATCTTATTCAGTCATTTCTACAAATATTCCCGCAAGAATATATGTCTTCACTGTTTTTGGAATCATTCTATTGATGAATCATTTCTCTCAGTGGGATTTCCCTCATACGTTTTTCTGATTTGATTTTATGTGATTCGTAACACATGTTGTTTTCATGAGAGTTCATTGCTGATGTGAAGAATATTGGTGTTGCATGAAAATCTTGGCCCTTAAGAAATCATTGGGAGATTTATCATTGTCTTCAGTGGGACCAGGATTATAATTCCTTTTGGTTTACAGATTCCTCATAGTCTCCACTGGAATCTCCATTTCATATCATTATTTCACTCATTCATCTGTGAAGACAGAGTTCCAAGTTCTGTCTCAATGACTGGTGAATACTTTTGACCTTTTGATATTTGCTTGCTCTGTAAAGAGGAGATAAAGGTGGAGAAAGACAGTGCTTGATCCCTTCCAGCTGGACCAGATGTATGGATAGAAAATGATGTTTCTCATTATTTTTGTTTTTCATGTTATCTGCAGCACTTCTTGGCATTTGGGTGTTTTTGATATTGCAGGAGCACCTGGCTTGATTTTACTAAAGCAGGAGTAGTAAAAACTTTTTGTGCACAGAGCATACAACACTTGCATTTGATATACTGTTAACCTTTAAATTAAGATTATTTAAAATACTGGGAAATAAAAGTATACATAAGCATACTTTTGTATAATATATAAGTATGCTTTTATACATAACCATTGTTTTTACACAGGTTATTGTAGATGCTGGAAACATGGTAGTTACCATTTTTTCTTAATTATTGAACTGTAGACTCTGATCATTGTGGTACTGTGCTCCTTTCTGGTTAAAATGCATTTTGTGCTTTTGTTTTTCTCAGCCTGGGCCATCAAAGCACTGTGTTTCAGATATAGGGTATTGATAACTGAGTGAGCTTTTTAATCATTAAGGTTTTATTTGAAAGCTGGCTGTGGAACAGTGATATAACTTTAAATGTACAGAAGATATCTCTGCTTTCTAACATTAAAAGGCAAAATTCTATACAAATACAAAATTAATATTTTGTTAGCTTAAAACGTATAGATTTGACAGTTAAGTCTTAGTCATTTTATAACCTTGTACATTTTGTAATTGCCAGCTAGCCTGCCACCTGCTCTCTTCTGCCTTGGATCTTCCTACATCTGTGCTGCTTTGAAATATGAGTATGCTTTTTCATTAGTAGCAAATAATGTGGTTCTTGTTCTAATCAGATGTCATATGACAGATTACCTGAATACAGTTTCCAGGCTTTTAAAAAATGTTAATTTCTTAAGCAAGCAGTTTGTATCTTAGCAGGATTAAGGTGCTGTGTAAACCAGATGTTTTAATAAATTGGTCTTTGAGGGGAAGGGTTATATTGTTCTGGTGTGCAGCCTGAGGTCATCTAGTTTTGAAATAATTTATTTTCTCTTTCTAAGCAGTGAAGCAAATATGCTACTTGAAAAGTGTGTCTGGGTTCCAATGTTCTTTTATTCTTGGGACAGGTACAAATAAGCAGCTAACAGTCTGAGATTCCTCATAGTGAGAGCTACTGGGCCTTAATCCTGCCTCAGAAGGATTGCTGTATGTCCAGAAAGTAAATCTCTCTGTGTTCCCAGTGAATTTAAGGCTCTGTATTGAGACTGCCAGCAGCCATACATGTTAGTGTCAGTTATGAAGCTATTCACTGGAGTAGTCTAAGTTCATAATACATTTTAACCTGAGCTCCAAATTCTCATCAAATGGTGATGACTTTGAGTCGCTATTGATCTGGGCCATATTGAATTTAGTAACCCCGAGGTGAAAATCTCAGTATTCTATTACCAAACTCTTAAAAATGTAGAGTTACTGCAAAAGTGCTTCATTAAAAAAATAAAATCTGCATTAGAGTGTTACTGAAAGTGTTAAGAGTTCAGACTTTTCTGGGATTTTTAATGCTTAGTGTCACTGCAAATATTGCAGACTCAGCCTGAGCAGAATATTGGGGTTTGCATGTTAAAAAAACTCTACAGTTTATGTTACATAGGATACTCCAGCAGTTGGCATATTTACATTAGCATTGTTACTATTAATGAAAAATTATACACATGCTTTTAAAAATAATTGTTTAAATCTACCTATTTTCTTTGGCTTTTTTCTGAGCTTGGTGGACAGGTATGGAACAATGTATTTTTCTTCTGTGCAACAGAAATCTAGTGATGAAATATTGATAAATTAGAATGATGGAATCATTTAGGTTTGAAAAGACCTCTCAAGGTCATCAAGTCCATCTCAGCACCACCATGTTCACCACTAAGCCACATCTAAGTGCCACATCTGTGAGTCATTAGAAAACTTTCAAGACCAGTGATTACGGTGCTTCCCTGGGTAGCCTGTTTCAATACTTGACCACTCTTTTAGTGAAGAAAGTTTTCCTAGTATCCAATCTAAAACTCTCCTGGTGAAATTTGAGGCCATTTTCTCTTGTCCTAGTGCTTGTTATCTCACCTACCCTCAGCCTTCTTTCTCCAGGCTAAACATCCCCAGCTCCTTCAACTGTTTCTCATCAGACTTGTGCTCCCTACCCTTCCCCAGCTCCATTGGCCTTCTCTGGACTCTCTCCAGCACCTCAATGTCATTTTGGAATTGAGGGGCCCAGAACTGAACCCAGAATTCAAGGTGGACTCACCAGTGCTGAGTGAGGATGATCAGGGGGATGATCACTGCCCTGGTCCTGCTGGCCACGCCATTGCTGACCCAGGCCAGGATGCCATTGGCCTCTTGGCCACCTGGGCACTCTGTGGCTCGTGTTCAGCTGCTGGTGAGCAGCGTCCCCAGCACCTTTCCCTCCAGGCATCTTTGCAGCCACTCTGCCCCAGGCTGTAGCTGCAGGGGTTGTTGTGACTCAGGGGCAGGAGCAGGCCCAGGCACTTGGCCTTGTTGGACCCCAGAGCTCTGGGCTCTCCCCATCAATGGAGCCTGTGCAGCTGCCCCTGCAGAGCCTTCCTGCCCTCCAGCAGCTCAACACTCCCGGCCAGCTCGCTGTGTCTGCAGGCTGCCTGAGGGTGCCCTGGATGCCCTCATGTGGATCATTGATAGAGACATCAAACACAACTGTGCCAGCCCTGAGCCCTGGGCAGCACTGCTGGGTGCAGTTCCATTCACCAGCAGCCTCTGGGCCCGGCCATGCCAACAGTTTCCCACCCATCCAACAGAGCCCCAGCCAAGCCATGAGCAGGCAGTTCCTGCAGGAGATGCTGTGGGAAATGGTGGCAGAGGCTTTCCTGAAGTCCAGGTAGGCACATCCACAGCCTTTCACCCATCCACTAAGTGGTGATCTTATCACAGAAGAGATCAGGTCAGGCAAGCAGGACCTGCCTTTCACAAACCTGTGCTGGCTGGGCCTGATCCCCTGGTTGTCCTGCACATATGATGGCACTCAAGAGGATCTGCTCCATGACCTTCCCTGGCACCCAGGGAGAGTGTGGAGAAGGCATCCTTTTGTTACACTTTATGTTGGTGATGTAGAGAACAGGATATACCCATAAAATAGCTTGACACCTTGGTTATTCTAAAATGTTTATGTAATTACATATTAGTGATTCTATTCCTCTTTCTTTTCCTCTTTGCTCAGTCAGCCTAATGAACAGAAGAAAACCAGAAAGATTTTTTTTCAATTTTTCAAGCATTATAACTGCCAGCCAAGTTTTTGTTTTCTGGGTAATTTGTTTGTTCCTTTATGTGACTGTTGAACCAGTGCAGTCTATTTCTACAAAGTTAGTGTATTTAGCATATTTTTATACAGTTGGTGTAGATTTTATTTTGTTTAGAAACAACATATTTATTTACTTTTATGTACTCCTTGAGTCATCTTTCCTTAAATGCAGACAATAACCTTCTTTTCAGGCTTCTATCTTGAGTATTTAAGCCTCTAAGTACTTTACTTTGGACTTGAATAGCTTTAAGGAGAGAATAAGTGTGATTCTAAAAAAATATAACTTTTAATTATTGCATTTTCCTTGGAGAGGATGACCCATATATTTAAATCTAGAATAAGGCTTGTCTGCTTTTGAGCTGTGAATATCAAATCATTAGGGTCAGGAATCTAATTTAATCTGCAGTATTAAACATGCAAGGCTTTTTAGTCCTCAGGTTTTCTTAAGGAAGAATAAAATGATAGGATGATGATATATTCTTTAGCATCTCAAGTTGGTGATGTCAATGTTATGGCAAATATACATCAAAGAACAAATTATATTTGTAAATACATAATGAAGTAATTAATTTCTCCTACCGTTGGATTCAGAGAAGATATTTTTATGATTGAGACAAATGCCACAAGTAGTAAGCATTAAACCAAGAGTTACAGAGTTTTGCCTGAAATAGGTCATGAATATGTAAAGACTATGAATAAACACAAACTGAATAGCTGCTGTGTAAGTATGTGTAATTTATGTATTTTCTTTTTTTTGCCTTTCTCTCTTTGACCTTTAGTTAGGTTAGTTTAAGAAAGCACAGGAAACTTTATTTCTTTATTTGTTCTTCTATGTAAAAAAAGTAATGGTGTGTTGTTAGACTATACATAATTCAATAATATCCTGCTTTCAAATATACCATGCTCAGGCTAGCTAAAACTGCAAGCAAGAAAGTCATGCTATGAACATTTAAAGATAATATTAAAATTTATCTAAATTATATAGAGAAATTCTTTTATGTGACAGCCAGAAAAAGAAGGAGGTTTGGAAATGGTGTGTTTCACAGCACAACCAAAATTCAGTCTAGATTGCAAAGGAAACAATGAGCCAAACTATATATTTCCCTAAGGACATTTCCTAAAGATAGTAACAATGTGTTATATAAACACTTATGCACTAGTTAAAACGTAAATCAGCCATGCATATGTGTTGAATTAAGGCCATACAGTTGACATTTGCCTGATATTTCCTGATTTTGATTGAGTTTTTAAACTTTCCTTCTAATTAAATATAGTAGCATGAGTTCTTGTCTTGTACAGACAAGAAGAGTAATACACCGATTTCAACACTGTGCAGTAGATGTTGTGGTGTCAAATGTTAGCTTTCAGTAGTTTTCCAACTGAATCTCTGTTCCAGAAGAAGTGATTGATGTGACTTGCTGCCATAATTCAATCTGACTAATTTCACACACGTACTCTCCGTATATAGTCCTCAGTTTTTTGAGTCTGTCAGTTGAAAACTACCAAAGAGCTCCAGTTAATTGTGCAAAGTATTAACCTGTGGGGAAAAACGCACAGTGTTTTTAAAATGCAACTCTGTTTCTGCACTGGGCAGTACTATAATCTCAGTTCAGGCACCTGCCTGGGTCCAGGTTAGGGCTGTATAGCTTTTTACATTAACTTTTTTAGCTCTGGTTGGACTTGTGACTCCACCTCAGGTCTCAAGTCCTGTTGCACTTCTGAGATTGACATAGTAGTTGTCTATTGCAAAAAAAAAAGGTAATTGACAGAAGAGAAACCTCATTCCTGTGAGGAGAAACTGGAAATTGATCTTGCCCAGTCAATCCTTGAAGATCTGATTTTAGTCGTTGTTGATGTCACTTCTGTCCTGAAGGTCATATCCATTTTACATACATATTCAAGAAATTGTGCAGTGGTTTTGTAATTAACATTTTTTGTTGCACTGGTTTTGTTTTCCTCTCAGCCTGGGAGAGATGTAGAAAAACATCTGATTGGATTGCTCTGATTTAGCCCAGTTGGAGTCAGGGGGTGGTGGATATCCTAGTTTCCTAGGCAGAGTTCCCTCACTCACTTCCCAAAACAAAGCCACTCCTATCTCAACTGTAAAAGGAAGAGTAAAGAAGCAGAAGGGAGTAACTGCACATAGCAGGAGTAGGAGCTGGAAGAAGATGTGAAAGCTGGTTAATCACTGTGACCTTGCTCCATTTGCTTGCCCATCCAAGAGAAGGGAGAGAACAATTCAACAATCCCAGTATCCTCACAGTTTTGGCAACAAATGAGAGGCAAAGATGTTAAATATCCCTGAAATGGGATTTTCACAGGATCCACAACTTAGGGATCAGAAAGAATTTACAGTTTATAGCACTGACTTCTGTAGTTCAATTCACTGCTGCTCTTTTTGGCTTTTTAACATTAATTTGAAAAATGCAAACTGTTGCAAAATGCTTACTTACTTTTCTTCACATGACTTTAGCTATCTTTAAGTTGGAGAAGGAAGTTAGCTTCAAATAAATCTAGTTTTAATTTATAAGGGTAAATCCATAGTGATGTTTCTATATCATATTTTCCAGACAAACCAATTAAAATCTGGTTAGATTCAGCATCTTACCTTCTTTCACAGTATATAGGCTGCTGCTTTCCTTTCCTTTTCTTCCTGGGGCCATGACTATAATGAGGTTTGGTCAAATTTATTTATAGAAATTACCCAGAAACTATAATCTATGGTAAACTCCAATTACTAAAAATAAACTGAACAGTGGGAGAGATTTGGCTTTTGTTGTTGTTGTAAAGATAAATATGTAATCCTGCCTTGCTAAGGAGCAATTTTATGCTTCTGACATAAGCTTTTTGTCACTTCAGAATTGTCAGAGAATCTCAACCCAGTTAATTAGCCGTTTTCTGTATGGGTTTTGTCAGGCAGGATGCAATCTTGAAAAGATCACCTTTAGTCTTCAAACTCTCAGTTGAGCACGCTTGAGCATGCAATTGCATTCCATTTAAAGGAATAGGAGTTATGTTCATAACCATTCTTATAAAATGCTACTGGATAATATATTACTTACCCAAACCTGCAGAAGAGGAGAGCACTCTTAAACTTGGCACAGTATGAGAAATGGACACTATAGTGAGGTTAGTTTATTATATTGATGCCATTTTCTGTCATTTCCAAATTACAGATTTTTTTTTAATACAGTGACTTGAGATGCAAATTGTGAAGGAGTGGATGGTCTTGCATCATTTGCAGCTGAGTATTATGGAAAGCTTGTGGTTTTTTGCAGTCCCCAGACTTTCCCAAAGTAAGCATGCATTTACAGTGTGCATTTACCTGATGTGTTGTATAGCATCAGATCTTTTTACACAAACCTCTTTAGGGAACATCAGCATTCTGACCATCCAAAGTTCTCCTAGTGGTCTTCTTTTTAAGCATAAAGTTAACTGTGTGCTTGGGTTTGGTTTTTTTTAAGAAACATATAAACATGAACATGGAAAACATAATACTTCCATTTTTACTATTTACTCAGTGATATTTGTAATTCACATTGGAAATGTGGTTTGGAATAGGTCTAGAAAGAAAATATATCCAGTAGAGGATCTAGGTTTGTAACTTCTAGTGTGTGAGTGTGTTTGAGGTTTTTTTAATGATACTGGTCTCAGTGACTGAATATATACCAGTACCTGCAATATATCGCTGCCTTGGACTTTTTTTTATTGTCATTGGTTGGAAAACTTGCCTGGTAATGGGAAAGTAATTGCAGGAGGAATGAGACTGATGTTAATGGTACATTTTCAAGTGGCCACAGATTATGGGAAGGAACATCTATCCATATGAAAAAAGGCTACCTTCAATTTTTAATTAGCCCAAACTTTGTGGTTATATTTTGGAATTTGACAGGCAGGTTCCCTTGTTTATATGTTTTAACTAGTTTTACTAGTGTTTCCCTTATTCTCAATTACATGTATTTCATAACAATTAACTATTTTAAATTTTGGGAGGTTCTTGGAAGTGCTCTGCTTGAGGTTGTTATCCAAGATCTTTGGATATCTTGTCCCTTTGTTGAAGGGTGCTGAATTTTTCCTTTGGGTTTTAGCATACTAATAGACCTGAGTCATGTAGTACTGGATTCCATAGTATGTCTACACACTTTGAGAATACAAAGTGCCTCCTGCATTTAAGTTAAAAATGAAGAGATCAGAATATTCAGGCTGGTTTAGGGCATTAGAGCAAGATAGCACTGCTAGTGAAAGAATTTAGTTGCATTTTATGTGAAAGAAAGAACATTATTTAGACATTATCTGTGGTACTGAAATACTTCAGAGGGAGACAGTTAAAACTGTATTTAAAGAAAGCCAAGGGACACGAACCCCCCCTGATTTTGGATAAGCTATTTAAGATGAATGAAGGTAGGAGAAATATGTTGCCAGTAACAGACCAATGTAAAAAAAAACAGAAAACCAAACAAATCCAAGTGTTATTGAGGTACAATCTTTATCTTATGATAAATTGTGCCAGGAAGCCTGACAGAAAAGCTGGACAAAGGTAGAAGAGGGAGAAGAGGACAGCACTGCAGAGCAGTCAGCAGGATTAGCTGTGTAACAGTATCTTGTTCATATTGACACCATCCCAGGACAATTTAGTGTATTGAGTGGTATTTAAATACCATATGGTAATGTTTTCAGAATACCCATAACATGCCATGTTGTACTGAAGTTGATAAAAGAAGAGTATACAGCCTGATGCTGTAAAATATTTGACACTTTTGTGAGTCAAATAATAACCTTGCAAGGAAAAACAGTCCTTATTAGTAAGGACTAATCATATGCTTTAATGTATGTGCATGCCCTTGGGCTTGTCTTCTCTAGTGAATTTAGCATGGCTAAAGATTTTTAATGTGTCAAGTAATTATGAAATAAGTTGCCACATGTGATCTATTGAGACTTATTACCCTATGCACTTATTGAAGTTTATGAAATTTGCAAAATTCTCCTGAAGAATTCATTGACCTATGACTATAGAAGATTTTTAATTTCATGTTTTCTATCAAATGGAAATACTTTTCAAACTCCATTTAAGAATCTAAAGAGAGTGGTGTTTGAGAGAGAATGAAATGAAAAACATTAATTCCCTTTCTTTTGGAATTTGTCTCCACATTAATGTATCACAGGCCAAACCTAATTACCTATTCAACCTATATTTTATTTGATCTACATGCCTGAGTGTCCTACAATCAAATTTACTGAAGAGCTTCTCACTTTTTTCTGCATTAAAACAATTGCCTTGAAGCAGCTAACAATTAAAAAATAAATGAGTTAACACTTTCTGCTAAGTGCTACCATTTAAGTTGTAATATGCAATTAAAAACTACATTTTAATTTCTGTTCAATTACATTGACTTAAATAGTAATTTTAGTGTTATACTTATGAACCATTTAATTGTGACATTTTTCCTCTGGCATGCATGATGCAAAAGTAGATTTGATTTTGAGTATGTGGAAAGAAGTAACTTTTTCCCCCTCATGGTTTGCTGTAATGACAAAAAAAAAGACAGAATTACCTGGGCATTGTGTAAATATGATGGAACAATTTAATTTCAAAAG
This sequence comes from Emberiza elegans, assembly GCA_024865655.1. Lineage (NCBI taxonomy): Eukaryota > Metazoa > Chordata > Aves > Passeriformes > Fringillidae > Emberiza > Emberiza elegans. The sequence continues at coordinate 22,448,257 of JALJVW010000206.1, forward strand.
CCATAAAAATATGTTGGAATTCAAATTATTTTTCATGTTTTTAAAAACTATCTATATAATAGAAGGAATACTCAGATTGCTTTATGGTAATATAGATAGGTATTTGAAACATCCATGCATGTATTTGGATATGTTAACAGCTCTAGGTTAAAGAAAACTTTGTGTTGAGTCTAAACCCAAAGCCTGGTACAACCTGAAGGGTGAAAAATTACATTGTAAATCAGTGGCCTTTTTCAGGTGTGTATTGCTAGAGACAGTTGCTTTATTTCTTTGGCTTTAGCTCCTTCTTTTAGAAAGAAATAGAAAACTATTTATGAGTTGATGCACTGCAAACAGCTAGTAAACACATTTTTATGTTAATGTCAGAGAGAACTTGCTGTGGAACAAGGTCCTGTCAGAGAGAACTTGCTGTGGAACAAGGTCCTTACCAGAATGGATTAAGATTTTCTTTTTCCCTCTGAACCCTCCAAGTCCTTGTAGCATGATGAAAATCACATTGAAGCATTTCGAATGTCCAGAATAAACTTCTGGTAAATAATAAGCCAAGTGCTCATGTCCCTCTTCTGTGATGTGTTAGTCTGTTCTGTTCAGGTTACTGGCTGTAGAGGTGTGAACATAATCAGAAAATTCTGATTAGACAAAACAAAACCTGGCCTAAAAAAAAGTTTTATTTTCTCAAATGAGATTCTGTGTCTCTGGAAGGACCTTATTTCATCCATTTGGTAGTGTCTTCTGTGGTTTTGATCTCTGAATATCAGTGGAAGTTTATAGTGACCCTTCTACCAGTAAACGTGGTTCTTTATCACTTGCAGTTGATGAGTTTCCCGCTTATGTATAAATTGAAAGTATCATGCACTTTATTTAATGCCATCCCAATTATATTACCAGAATCATAAAGGTCTTAAGATAAGCTGGTCTTTGCAAAGAACCAGAATTTTAGAGTATCATTTCTTCAGGTCTTCAACCCTGTTTCATGAAAAATTTTATCTTAGGACTGAGATGAACCCTAAGACATCTAGTTGTATTTCTTTCTGTTACACAAGTCCAGTTATTGCCATGAACTGTGCCCCAATTAGGTGCTGTGGTGAGGACACAGCAGCTTCACTACCAAGAAGGGCTCTTAGTATCATTTAAAGAGACTGTTGCTGGTGAGGATATCACAGAACAGTGTTGTGTGTTTAGAATCCTATTTCCCACTTATGAAACACTCCAAACCATGTGCTGCTGCTTGATCACTCCCCCTCTCCCTGTGATGGGTTGCAGAGGAGAATTGGAGGCACAAAAAATAATGATCATGGGTTGAGATAGGAACAATTTACTGGAAAAGGCAATGATATAAGAAAGAGCAGCAACAGTAGTAATGACAGTTTACAGGAAAAGGTGAAGATTCTCATGTCATTGCTCAACTCCCACAGAAACCCCCTGACAATACCTGACCTCTGCCCCTGCCACCCATAAGGGAGCCCTTGCCCAGAAGATGACACGAGGTGGTGCAGAACAACCTCTGGGTCCTAACTGTGCTTCCTTCTGGCTACTGCAAAAATTAACCCTGTTCTGGCCAGAACCAGAACAGTCTTTCAGTTCCAGTCCCAACCTCATAATGTGGTGTCTTCAAACAGCAGTGTCATCATGACTGGTGGATCTGCTTAAGAAAGAAGAAAGAGTACAATGTAAGAAAACTCTGTATAATTTTAAGAAGTATAACTTCAAAAAACATTTTATTTTTCTTAACAATTTCCTAATTGATAAATAACTTGCACCTTCACCCAAATTCAACTGTTCTAAGGGTTTTGTGGCTCAGGATATAAGAGTGATTGCAAACGTGTCTTTCTGGACATTCAGAATGCTCTCTTACTGTGAGAGTGGCAGACCACTGGCACAGGTAGCCCTGAGAGGTTGTGGAGTCTCCCTCCTTGGAGACAGATATTAAAAAACTCTCTGGGCATGATCCATTGCAGCTGGCTTTACTGTATTTACTCATGGACTTTAATCCTCAAACAATTCCAGGGTGATGCCAGTTTTAATTGACTGCACCAAAGAGAGAAACATCTTATTCATCAGATATCAGTGATGTCTTGTATCTTCCTGATCAAGTAAAAGTGAAATAGAAGTGATTTTTCCAAACACCTCTCGTTAAAGAAAACCAGAGGTAGAAAATTCATTAGTTCATTTAGGTTTCTGATACTATTTGAGGATGTGTAGGGAGTAATTGTTCTCTAACTTTAAATTAAGACATTTATGGTCCAGCAACTTCCTTTTTGGTTGTGTGTCCTTTTCATATGTGCTCATTTTATTTGTGTTTTATAGAATTGTAATTTGTATCTGTAATTTCTTTGAAACTTTGAGATCATGAAAGGGCTTCAGCATTTAAATGAAGTACTAGTATTTTCTGCCACTTAAAAGGGGTGACAATAACATTTTTAGGATGTAGACATCCATGGAAGATTTTCCTTTTTTATAAGGTAGTAAAAAAAAAGAAAACTATGTCAATAATTTTTTTCAGAAGCACCTAAATCACTGAGGGAGTAACTTTTTACTAAAATTATCATTAGTTGGTATAGGAAATTCAACCAGTTTGTTAGGTTCTATCAATAAGTAAACCTAGAATACCTTTCTCCCCCTCCCCTTGAAGTCAAGGCTCAACTTCACTCCTTTCCCAATTTTTCTCCCTCCTCCCTGCTCCCAGTGGCCCAGAGGGTTGGGGTAGGGAGCATTTGGTCAGTCTGTAGCAGTTCCTCTCTGCCACTCCTTCCTTCTCCCACTTTTTCCTGCTCCAGTGTGGGTCCTCCACAGGCAGCAGCATGGTGTATTCCACAGGCTGCCAGGGACTCTCTGCTCCCCTCTGACCTTGGTGCCTGCAGGGCTGTTCCTCACGCTGCCGCTCACTCTGCTGGGCAGCACTTTGCCCATTCCTGGATGTGGTGCCACTAGGTGTTCCCAGAGGTGCCACCAGCTTCGCTCATGGGCTCAGCTGTGTCCTGCAGTGGGTCTGCAGTGCCCAACACAGGGCAGCCCCTCCCCTCCTTTCAGAGAGGCTGCCTTGACTATCAGAATTCTGCCCACAGTCAGCTGATAAAAAGTCTCACTTTTTCTGTCATGTTTCTAAAGATTTTGCAATGAAATACAAAGTGTTTTCATTCTTTTACATCCCATTTTTCCAAGGTGATGTAACTTTACTCAGATTACTTCATATCAATGACTAGGCATTAACACGTTATTGTTTTTGAGCACTTTCAGCTCTATTGACAAGAAAATATTTTTATTAAAGTAATTAATATAAAGTTGTTTTTGAAGCATTCTTGTTCTGCAAAACCTAAGAATTACTGCTTAGCTGTACCTTCCTCTACAGATTATTGATGAAGAACTGGAGCTTTTTTTAAGTCAGTATTAAAAACTCCTCTTGGCTCCGAATTCTTGAAGTAAGAATAAATAATGAGTAGGAAAGGGGAAGGAAAATTAGCTCTGAATGGTTTTTTGTCATTTAGAGATTTACATTAAAAAATGGTGTTAAATAGGTATAAAGAAAATCTAGGAATTACTGAAGGGTTGGAAATGCTGTCTACTGATACTTGGAGAAGGACCTTTATGGGAGAAAATACTTGTTATTAAAGGTTTGCTTGGTCCGGGAGGAAGACAGAGAAAGGCCAGTGGCTAGAAGTGAAAGCCAGAGATGTTGGAATGAATGTAGAATAATAGCACTCATCTTGAGTGAGTGTACAGCACATCTTGTGCTTCTTTTTCAAGTCTGTTTGCCACCTTTTTTGTAAAATGATGGATTAATACTGGTTTTCAAGTATCTGCAACTTTCCAAATATTGTCATAAATTTAAAAATGTAATTCTCCTCCTCTTCCCCTGATTTTTGTCTGTCTTTTTGAAAACAAATTCTTCAGTCTTAAGGTATGACTTATTCCAAATAATACTGCTGAAGGTGGTGGTGGTGGGAGAAACTCTTATTCATTACTGCTTCCTGCTGAGGTTAAGTAAGATACATGTGGAAGTATATATAGAGAGAGAGAGAGGCAAATCTCAGGAATGAGAGCTGAATAGTAATTACTTTTTGACCTGCATTAGCTGTCAAGTGTACTTGTGAATAAATACTTTAGTTGTTGTTTCTGAATAGATGGCGGCTGGTTTTGTTTCCCCAAAAATGTATGGGATCTGTTGTATTGGCATTATGTGTTTGTGGACATATTTGCATTTTGGTTTTGGTATACTTAAACTCTGAGCTGAATTTTGGTTTTGTGGTTTTGGATGGGGGGATTGTTTTTTTTGTTTTGCTTGTTTCAGTGCTCACAGATCATCTGTTGATGTGCAGTTAGGTTGGGTTAACATATAGCTTGAAGGTAAAAAAAAATTGTGAATAATTAATATGGTAGCCAGAGGAGGAATCACAAATACAAACATTTTACTGGAACTAAGTTATTCTTGTCTCAGACTAAAAAGTGATGATAGCTGCTTTGGGAGTCAGTGTGGTGAGGAACTTCAAAAAGGGAAAGGCTTATGTAAATCCAGAATAAAGTAAGCCCAAGAACAAAAAATTACAACTTTTTGTTTTCCCAAGAAACAGAGAAAGGAACACTATCAAGGATTTAGGTGAAATACTGGCTGATCAAAATATAAAGCAGTTTCTAAAAGATGCTAGGGCCAAAAGTCCTTTTCACTCATGTTTACTACAAGGAAGTTTTAGAGACTTTTGACATCATGTATTGAAGACAAGTGAGAAGGGAATGTTTTAGATTGAAGTGTTCATCTGAGGATGATAAATAACAAATTGCTTGGAACAATGGTCTTCACCATTCGTTGACCTGAAAGTAACTCTAATATCAAATCCATTTAATACTGCTGTTAATATTTTAGCAATTACTTAAATGAGCCTTGAAATGAAAGATAGAAATAGGATACCAATTTTGAGCTTGCCTGAGGATTCTGGGAAGTACAGACTGGTTAGCATGAATTCCATACTGGGTAATTTTTTGAAGTTATGAAATGAATTGTACTTCTAGGAGTGCCAATTTAAAAATAATAGTAAGAAGTCAGTGTGAATTTAAAGAAAAGTTATGCCTTACTATTAGAGCTTTACAATGCACTTGGATTTTATAAAGGTTTTGACAGGTTCTGTCAACAAGACTTCTTATAGTTACAAAGTAATGTTAAGATGGAAAGGAAAATCTTTAGAGCAGTGCTTGTCAAGAACAGGAAACAGATACATTTTTATTATTGCAAAGTGTCACTAGAGGAGTTTCATATAAATCTGCAAGGATCTGTTCAGTGCTGGAAATTATCTATGGTGCAGTGAATTGCAAGGGGTAACAGAGTTCATCAGGGCAACACGGATCGAAATGTCTGTGAAATCCTCATTCTCATACAGGTAAGGTCTAAAACATCTCTCCTAGGAGTACTGTCTTTTCCTGTGGACTCCCTTCAGCTGTGGGTTTAGAAAGTAAATGGCTTCCTGGTAGTGGGGGTTTTGGGGTTTTTTTTTTTTAATGTGGGTTTTTTTTCTTCTCCCTCCTATATTATATCTGAAGCTGTAGAGCACAGTAGAAATCTATGGGATAGAGAAATGAAAAGGCAGCAGGGTATGGTAAGAAGTGAGAAACTGAATGTATAGAAAGCCAGCTTATGATGTTGGTTTAGAGTGGACAACTTCATCATTGGCTTTGTAAGCAAAATGGATTCAATGTCATGCTTAGGGAATCGCTAATCCATGCTGGGGACAGCTGTGAGGAAGGAAAGAATCTCTGTCCTAAAACATTTGTTTCTGCATGTGGTAGAAGACCTGACACTGAGGCAGATGAAACTTCTTGCTTCTGTTCTTAGGTTCTCGTTCTTCTCTAAGAGATGCTGTCTACTTATGTATATTGTTTAATATTTTAATGCTTTTAATGCCAAAGGCAGTCTTGTTTGAGGAATAGTATAAACAAAAAATGGTTATGATTAGGTTATTATTTTGACAACTTTATAAGAGAAGACAGTTACTTAAATCTTCATGTTTACATGTAGTTGCTTTGAAAAATTCTAGAATTAATGTTCTTTTAAACCTCTGTAATATATTGTTTAAGATTAAATTATTTTAGTTAGTGGGACCAGAGGATGTGCAACACAGAGTTCAAAGAAAATTTAAGGATTAAATAGTTCAAGTAACTGTTTATATTCGTGGGTGCCTAGGGACTGAAATGGCAAATGTGTCATTCTGCATATTTATTAAGTTGTCAGTGGAATTCAGGGACCTTTACAGGCCTGTACTTTCAACAACTCTTTAGAGAAAACTAACAAAAAACTGATAGAAAGAGAAGAATTCATGACCATCAGGTAAATATGACCTGCAGGGAGTCCTGAACATTGCTTCTATAATGGGAAGTCCTGCCTTAAACCCTTTGTGCTTCAGAGAAAGATTAACAAATATGCAGGGAGAAGGTGATGTGATTGATAGTCTCTGCTTGATTTTTCAGAAGGGTTTAACAAGGCTCATAGGGTTCTAAGGAAAGAAAACAGTCACGGAATAAGAGAAAGGCTATTTCCCAAACAAATAATTAATTAAAAGATGGGAAGTGAAGGGTAGAAATAAATACCTCTTTCAATAGAGCAAGGTTAGCATGCAGTTTGGCTGAATTTCTGCTAGGAATTTTGCTGTTCAATGTATTCATATAATGAAGATGGTAGTGTGGTAAAAAGATGATTCTTGAGGTGAGAGAGTTTGTCAGTGGTAGTATTGTGTGGAACACTGAACATGAGAACAAACACTGAAGAACTGCAGAGTGATCTTAGGAGTTTTGACTGCTTGGGCAATAAAGCAGCAGCAAAGTTTCCCAGTATACAAATACAAAGTGGTGCAGATTGATACAGTGGATGACTTCCAAACTTCATGTGCAAGATAGTGAACTCTGACCTTGATCCTTGAGGGGTTATTAGTGCTGGCTTCATTGAGAATATCAGCTCAGGAGCATGCCAAAAACCCATGTAAATTGTTAGAAATTATTAAGAATAGAGAGCAAAACAGAAGAATCCTTATTTCAGTGTTAACTTATGATTAATCCTGCTCTGTGCAGTTTGATACCTCATTTCAAAGAGGTTGGTTACAATGGAATTGCAGGTGGTTTAGAAAAAGGCATCATGGGAAGTATCTTGTGTAACATGGCTTTACAGCTGAGTAGATCAGAGCTCTTGAGCCAGAAAGAGAAAACTTACAGAGAAATACTCTTGGGGGGTGTTTTGAACAAATTTGTAAGTGACATGGAAGTCAGTAGATGCAGACTATTTGGAGGTGACTCCTGAAAGCCAAGAGCCAGATGTCATCAAAGCTGGTGGGAGCCAGGTTCAAACACAGAATAAGTTGAATTCTTGTATAGTGAGTAGCAGATATGTGCAGCTCCTCATGAACATGATGTTGCAAATCCAGAAAGTTTACATAGGTTTATGGGTAACTGGAAAATATTAATTGAAAACAGATTATTTAAAGAAATAAATCTAAATAAATAAAATGTATCAGGCTAGAGAAATTGCTTGAGATGAAAATAACTGGAGGTGGGAGAATATTAGGGGGATGCTAGGTAACCTATATGCTTGCCTTCATCTAACTCCTGTATGTGCATATGGTCCATGTTTTGTCAGAGCAGGGTGGGACTGAAAAGAATGAGTGATAAATATAATCTTTCTTGTTATCACAAAGTTTTCTGCCTCTGCACTCCCTGAGCACAAATGATGTGCTTACTGACCTGCTCTGACCATTGCTCTGAAACAGCATAGCTGTCTTTGTTTTTGTTGGCTCACCTAATAAAAACAGTACTAGTGAAAGTTGGATGTGAGTAAGAGCTTTGAAGGACCAAAGGGTTATATATGAACATGTGGCTTTGAATATGATGAGTTCAGATGATTAATACCCTTTAGCTGATCTTGAGAGCTTCACAAGAGATCTTTAGAACTGGATCAAGACCCTTTGTGTTCAGCAACAGCAAGATCACAATGCCAAATGTGTATTAACAACTAGATAAAACAAGATTGACTTCAGACTTCTTGTAGGTAAAGCAAGAGATTGTGACAATGTAGAAGATTATTGTAATAAAAGTAAGACATTATGAGCAAAAAATTAAGTCTGAAAACTTTCACATTCTGTTCCTTAGTTACTGAACCAAAACACCACCATCTTGTAGGTAAAATGTTTTCTGATTTGCAGAATTGTCCACAGTTTTACTAGGACCCTTGGTCTAAAAATATTTTTACAGGTATTTTTAAACAGATGCAAGATCTGGGACTAAATGTGCTCAAAATCAGTGAATCACCAAAATTAAATGAAGTGTAGCACAAAGTTCTAAATAGATTGAAACTTAGCCAAACTTGCATACAACAGTGATTTTATTTATACAGTGTATATATTTTTTAATTATACAGAATATACAATATATTTATGACAGGAATAAATTATTTAAAGCTAAAATTTAATCTAGAAAAATCAAATTATTTCAATGTCAAGGTACTGTAAATGACTCTGAAAGTTTCCTTTAAAACTCTCAAATACCAGCCACTTTCCCATTTTATCAATAAAAGCATATATAGTTTTATACTTATTAACAGGATTAAATGAGTCAGACTTATCTTGACAAGAAATGCTTTGTTGTCTAAAAACTTGCTTTTAATGTAATTGAAAATAGTGTTGCTCATATTTTTAAAAATCCTAATAGTGTAAAGCTGTCATGCTGAAAGAGGTGGGATGGAATTGCCAAGTGCAGATGCCCATGTAAGAGTGATGCTGAACAATAAACCACATTCATATTTCTTTTCTATAGAAAGTGCATGGCAGTTTGGGTGAACTAATCCCTCAATATTGCCAGCCACGTACAATAAATCATGCTAAAGGATTATTATTTATGGGAATGCTATGAATTTTTTTGTATCTACACTTGTAGCTTATTTTCATTTTAAAGACTTTAGACCATAACTCTGTACTTTTAATTTTGTATTCAGTATGGGGAATTAATCCCAGAATGGGGCTTTTTGGATGCAAAATCTGAATGCTTGTGTAGTAACAACAGCTGTCCCCTCACCATGTGGTGTCTTCCATTGCTTTACTGTAGAGATGAATTTTGGCCCAGTGTTTCAGTAATATTGGACACACATGGTTTTAGGTGACAAAGCAGTATGTTTATGCATTCATTTGACTCTTGCAGTTACAGTTGGCTACAGATTAGAACAGGGAGAATACATTCACACCATGACCACCCTCGTAGCTGCTTGTAGTACTTGGATCACAGTAGGCGCTGTTGCATCTAAAGACACAATTAACTGTTGCTGAGGAATTGCAAATTCACAAAAGCTCCTTTACAGCTTTTGCTGCTGAGAGCAGATTTTCTAAAAAAAACAAAAAACTTTTTCAGATATTTTCCAAATTTATAAATGTTTTAGATCTTCACATTCTAAAATTATTGTCAGCTTGAAATAAGATTAAGAAGTTGATATTTTAATGTAGCTAATGAATTCATGTGCCCTGAATTAGCTGTGTAATTAACTACAGATCTGCAGAATGATTGGAGTTTTGTCCATTGTTTAGGAAGATAACCTCAAGTGTTCTGTCATATTTACAAGTGGTTAGTAAAACTGTGAGCAAAAATCAAAGCTTACAGAAAAGTCTGAAAGTAAAACTTAGCAGAAAGCTTCCGACATCTGTATATCACTGAAAAGATCATCTTGATTTCCATGTGTAATTGTTTAGATATGGTTTGGATATGGTAAGAGAGAGCTAGCTGTGAATGTAGCTGTGAATCTATTATAAATACCCCACAAACAAACAAACCACCAAGTTTTAGTACAAATTAAATAGAAAATTACAGTAAACCACATATTAATCCTAATTTTGAAGTATGAAATTTGATTTTTAAACAAAAGGCTTTTAACCAGAACTCTTTAGAAGAATTCATTATTTAGATTACAGTGATAAAATTTTTTATAAGTGGAACATTCAGCACTGGAAATCTTTCTTTACAAAAATCCCTGAGAAATATTTTAATTTAAAATATCTATATGGAGTACAATGCAATGAAGGTATATAGTATATTGACATGTTTAAACCAGTAAAAATAATAAGGTAATTTTGCAATGTGGAGATTTTTCTATGTATGCAGTTTCCTCTGTAGGCTAGGGTGCAATTATATAATGCAAGCAATGTACGTGTGAGATCTCTCACATACACACATGTTACTTAAGCATCTTGTGTTTGAATCATCAGAGATAATTCATTTCATTCTTGTATTAAAAACTATGAATGTTTGAGGCTTTCAGCATTGAATAAAGGACTACATGGATCCAAACCAGGACGATTGATAAAATCCTTGCTACTATTGGCTATTATTTACTGTATTTTAAGTGGCAGGTTGTATTTATGCCAATTTATCTGCTTCAGGGAACACTCTTGATAGCAGAACAAAGTGAATAAAAGTAGTTTGCTTTGCAAATGAATGCAAATGGTGAAGCCTTTCGGGAAGCCCTTTAACGGGAGCAATGCACTTTGATTATGAGTGAAGCTGCCATTTGGACATGGTGAAAAGAGCACGCTTGAACCATTGATTGGGGGAGACAGTAAAAAGTCAGGAAGGGCCCCGTTAAGCTTGCAGTGCAGCGGGCGGATGTCAGTGTGGTTAGAGCACAGTGGGAGAATGACAGGCAGGATTAGTGTCAGGGAGAAGCTTTGCTGTAGTTGTGGAGATGGTCCCTGGGGTCACTCACCTCTGACTGTTGTTCTGTGCTGATGGCTCTGTAATGCAAACCGCTTGATATGTGCCTGTTCATTATCGGAAATGGTGATTAGAAGAGGTATGTCATAAAGAATTCCTTAAAAATAAATAAAATGGCAAACCACTGATCATAACAAAGATTTGGCTCTGCAGTGGTTGCCAAAGATGCTGCAAATGTCAAAGACGGTTACTGCGTTTTGCCTTCTGAGGCAAACGCGATTTCATGCCTTAAACTGCCCTAATTGTGTGTTCCTTGCTTTGTTCACTTTTATTTGGCCGTTATGAAGACAGTCATTGTTAACAGCTTGGCATGTAGTTAGAGTAAAACATTTTTATATCTTTTGGTTATTGAGCAGGGGAAGCATCCGGTCTGGTTTTGTGGCATAACTGCGTTTTAGGGAGGGGGGAGGGCTGTTGTTTAATCATCTTGATGGAATATTAGAGTCAACAGATTTCATTCCTGGTTTGTGCTAGAGTGCTAAAACACAGGATGGTAACAGTGACAAGAAGCTAAGGTGACTATTCTGTTTCATTTAGAGGCTTTTTTAATATGTCAAAATTGAGATACTCTCTGTGTCTTTGCTGAAAAAATATTAGATAGGCAATTAAGTAAATTTTTAAAACATTGTGTCTTAAACTGTTATTTAATCATGGAATCATTTAGGTTGGGAAAGGCTGTTCAGATCATTGACTCTAACCATTAATCCAGCTCTATGAAGCCCACCAAGTGTCACATCCACACATGGTCTTTTTAAATACCTCCAGGGATGGCAATTCCACCACTTCCCTGGGCAGCCTGTTACAATGCTTGAAAACACTTTTGCTGAAGAAACTTTTCCTGATATGTAATCTAAAACTCCCATGGCACAACATGAGGCCATTTCCTCTTGTCCTAGATCTTAGTACCTGGGAAAGAGGCCAGTCCCCACCTTGCCACAGCTTCCTATCTCAGGTAGCCGTAGAGAGCAATAAGGTCTCCTTGGAGCCTCCCTTTCTCCAGGCTAAACATCCCCAACTCCCTCAGCTGCTACTCATCAGACTTGTGCTCCAGACCTTTCACCAGCTCCACTGCCCTTCTCTGGACTCTCTCCAGCACCTCAATGTCATTTTGGAATTGAGGGGCCCAGAACTGAACCCAGAATTCAAGGTGGACTCACCAGTGCTGAGTGAGGATGATCAGGGGGATGATCACTGCCCTGGTCCTGCTGGCCACGCCATTGCTGACCCAGGCCAGGGTGCCATCGGCCTCTTGGCCACCTGGGCACTCTGTGGCTCGTGTTCAGCTGCTGGTGAGCAGCACCCCCAGCACCTTTTCCTCCAGGCATCTTTGCAGCCACTCTGCCCCAGGCTGTAGCTGCAGGGGTTGTTGTGACTCAGGGGCAGGAGCAGGCCCAGGCACTTGGCCTTGTTGGACCCCAGAGCTCTGGGCTCTCCCCATCAATGGAGCCTGTGCAGCTGCCCCTGCAGAGCCTTCCTGCCCTCCAGCAGCTCAACACTCCCGGCCAGCTCGCTGTGTCTGCAGGCTGCCTGAGGGTGCCCTGGATGCCCTTATGTGGATCATTGATAAAGACATCAAACACAACTGTGCCAGCCCTGAGCCCTGGGCAGCACTGCTGGGTGCAGTTCCATTCACCAGCAGCCTCTGGGCCCGGCCATGCCAACAGTTTCCCACCCATCCAACAGAGCCCCAGCCAAGCCATGAGCAGGCAGTTCCTGCAGGAGATGCTGTGGAAATGGTGGCAGAGGCTTTCCTGAAGTCCAGGTAGGCACATCCACAGCCTTTCACCCATCTGCTAAGTGGTGATCTTATCACAGAAGAGGAGATCAGGTCAGGCAAGCAGGACCTGCCTTTCACAAACCTGTGCTGGCTGGGCCTGATCCCCTGGTTGTCCTGCACATATGATGGCACTCAAGAGGATCTGCTCCATGACCTTCCCTGGCACCAAGGTCAGACTGACAGACCTGTACTTCCACTGCATCTTCCTTCTAACACCTCTTCTCAATGGGTATTGCATTTGGAAACCTCTTGTGAACTGAGACCTCTCCAGTCAGCTGGATGTGCTGGTAAATGTTTGAAAGGGTCCCAGTGAGCACTTTGTTCAGCTCCCTCAGTACCTGTGGCTGGATCCCATCCAGCCCCATGGACTTGTGCAGCAGTACTTGTGTGTGTCAGGTCACTCACCATTTTTTCTTGGATTATGGGGGCTTCACTGAGCTCTGTCTTCCAGGTCAGGGACTGGGTACGTGGAGACCAATGGATCTTTCCATTAAAGGCTGAGGCAAAAGGGAGGTGTGAAGTACCTCAACCTTTTCCTCATCCTGTGTCATTGTTTCTGCCTGCATCTAGTAAAACATGGAGATTCTTCTTAGCTCTCCTTTTGTTGCTCATGGATTTGTAGAAACATGTTCTGTCTTTTATGGCAGTAGTCAGATTAAGTTCTTAATGGACTTGGGCCCATCTAATTTTTGCGTAATCCTATAATCTAATAAAAGTATTGTTAAATATTATCTTTATTGCATTTTGTAGTGTTGTGTTATGTATGTTGTATTAAAGTTAATAGAAATTAAATGTGTTAGTCTACATAATAGACAAAGTGCAATTTTTGAGTGTTGAGAATTTTTAGTGTCTTACTGTTCATCTTTTGTTTTTATCCATTTTCAGCAACAAGACATACCCAGATTTTATTTTTTTTTTACATTATTAGATTAATTTGTTTAAAGATTTTTTTTTTGTCCATATATATCACCTTGCAAATAAATGTCCAATATTCCAGTGTAATGAATGTTTTACAAATGTTTTACAGGCACCTGAATGGACAGAGGAGGACCTGAGCCAGCTGACAAGAAGTATGGTTAAGTTCCCAGGGGGGACCCCCGGTCGATGGGAAAAGATTGCTCACGAATTGGGTCGATCAGTGGCAGATGTGAGTGCACTCAGATTTGCATTGTGTAGAGGATGACAAACCAGAACAAGACAGGCAGTGTAGAAGGCAGATATGGGGGCTGACATTGTCTTTTGAGAGAAGCTACAATCCTTTTAGGACCTGGAAGTGAACCATTAACTAACTATGCAAGAAGCAGATGTCAGCCAGTATCTCCCTCCACAATTAACAGCTGTAACTGATCAGCTGGATGGGGGATTCTGGTGCTTACAAACTTCAGCTACTGTAACCCAATAACAGAAAAACAATGAACTGCAGGTTTTGTAGTAACCTCCTTTCACTGCAAGTGAATGTTTGTATGACTTGGTTAACGATTACATCTCTGTTTCAAGCCAGTCCTTAAAAAATGCATATGAGCTAATGGTGTTTTGACAGGTGGTTTCCATTAATTAAGTAGAAATATCTTTACAAATTTTAAAACTCTGTAATGTGCATGATACTATTTCAGTGCCTTTTTCAGTATTATAGCATGCTTTAAAATTATATTATGTAAAATATTGTCTTTTTTAATTCATATTTTATAGTATATACCAGATACCAAAGCTTGTACTTACGTTTTTTAAGTGTTATGATCTTAAAACCCTTAAGGGCTAGGCTGTAAAAGACTTCTCCTTTTCAAGCAATAGATCACTAGAACATGTTGTGGTGTCTACTGAGGACCATTTGAAAGCCCTTTCAGCTGACCCTATTTTATAGGCTCTGTAGGGGTTAATGAGAATAACATTTAAATCTGCTCATGTACATTTTGAGATTAGATGTTCTTTATTTATCATATTTCAGGAATTATCTTAAATAATGGAAAACAAAGCCACTGACTACAGTGAAATATTATATCCCTCTGGGAAATTTGTGTACTTCTTAATTTTTTTTATTGTTGATAAAATCACAAAAACATATTTTGAGAACTTACTTTTCAAGTTTTAATGCACCTATACTGTTCTGATACATATACTAAAAAAATAAGTCTTTTGCACTATTCAAATTTTAGAAGAATACATTATTTGCAAAATAGTGTATGTAAAGAAGTTACTAGCCTAATAAATTAAATTAGTGTTTTTAAGATTTATTGCTTTCAGACTTGAATATTCATACTACTGAACTGACTAAACTGAATAATACTAAACTTTAATAATAATAATAATAATAATAATAATAATAATAATAATAATAATAATAAACTTAAATAAAATGCTAATACTGAAATTTATTAAAAATATGCTAGATTTTACTGATCTTAACAGCAAAAATATTTCACATATGTTGGTAGTATGTAATGTTTCATTGCAAAGAAACTTTTTGAGATGGGTGTGGAAAATTTGATTATCTTGATAAAGATAGTATGGACATATGGAATGGTTCTACATACATCCATCACAAAACTAACACTATCCTCAGATTGTCTTTTGCACCCACTGCCTGCTTTATTCCTTGACTTGGGTGTATTAAGAATCCTTTGCATAATATATTTGGCCCAATATTGTACTTGCACACATCCAGTACTGAAAAGAAAAAGTCAAAGCTCACTTGTTTTCTTCCATTAGATGAGAGATCCTCAAAATTTGCTGTTTTGTTTCAGTGAGTAGGAAAGAGAAATTAAAGACATGTGATTGTTCTAAGAACTGTCATTTCTTGTATGAAAAAGGAATGAAGTGAACCATTAACTAACTATGCAAGAAGCAGATGTCAGCCAGTATCTCCCTCCACAATTAACAGCTGTAACTGATCAGCTGGATGGGGGATTCTGGTGCTTACAAACTTCAGCTACTGTAACCCAATAACAGAAAAACAATGAACTGCAGGTTTTGTAGTAACCTCCTTTCACTGCAAGTGAATGTTTGTATGACTTGGTTAACGATTACATCTCTGTTTCAAGCCAGTCCTTAAAAAATGCATATGAGCTAATGGTGTTTTGACAGGTGGTTTCCATTAATTAAGTAGAAATATCTTTACAAATTTTAAAACTATGTAATGTGCATGATACTATTTCAGTGTCTTTTTCAGTATTATAGCATGCTTTAAAATTATATTATGTAAAATATTGTCTTTTTTAATTCATATTTTATAGTATATACCAGATACCAAAGCTTGTACTTACGTTTTTTAAGTGTTATGATCTTAAAACCCTTAAGGGCTAGGCTGTAAAAGACTTCTCCTTTTCAAGCAATAGATCACTAGAACATGTTGTGGTGTCTACTGAGGACCATTTGAAAGTTCTTTCAGCTGACCCTATTTTTATAGGCTCTGTGAAGTTAATGAGAATAACATTTAAATCTGCTCATGTACATTTTGAGATTAGATGTTCTTTATTTATCATATTTCAGGAATTATCTTAAATAATGGAAAACAAAATACTGACTACAGTGAAATATTATATCCCTCTGGGAAATTTGTGTACTTCTTAATTTTTTTTTTTATTGTTGATAAAATCACAAAACATATTTTGAGAACTTACTTTTCAAGTTTTAATGCACCTATACTGTTCTGATACATATACTAAAAAAATAAGTCTTTTGCACTATTCAAATTTTAGAACAATACATTATTTGCAAAATAGTGTATGTAAAGAAGTTACTAGCCTAATAAATTAAATTAGTGTTTTTAAGATTTATTGCTTTCAGACTTGAATATTCATACTACTGAACTGACTAAACTGAATAATACTAAACTTTAATAATAATAATAATAATAATAATAAACTTAAATAAAAATGCTAATACTGAAATTTATTAAAAATATGCTAGATTTTACTGATCTTAACAGCAAAAATATTTCACATATGTTGGTAGTATGTAATGTTCATTGCAAAGAGCTTTTGAGATGGGTGTGGAAAATTTGATTATCTTGATAAAGATAGTATGGGCATATGGAATGGTTCTACATACATCCATCACAAAACTAACACTATCCTCAGATTGTCTTTTGCACCCACTGCCTGCTTTATTCCTTGACTTGGGTGTATTAAGAATCCTTTGCATAATATATTTGGCCCAATATTGTACTTGCACACATCCAGTACTGAAAAGAAAAAGTCAAAGCTCACTTGTTTCTTCCATTAGATGAGAGATCCTCAGAAATTTGCTATTTTGTTTCAGTGAGTAGGAAAGAGAAATTAAAGACATGTGATTGTTCTAAGAACTGTCATTTTCTTGTATGAAAAAAGGAATTTCCAGGATTTTTATGTGTGGAGAAACATCTGAGTGTAATCCTTTTTACTTCTAGTAACCTCCAACTATATGATTAATGGAATTGTTCTCCACACAGGTTTCTACTTCTCTAAAAATTTTCAACTGCCGCTAATGCTAGGTCACTTTCCTGACAGAAACTAATTATTAGAGTTTCTGCTACTTTTATCATTGCATTACACAGAATTGCAGCAATTAGGTATTATGAGGAAACAGAGACGAGTATTTTACAAAATGAATGTTTTAAACAAAAGCTTCATGGGAACTTCTTTGGGTCTCAGACTGTTACTGCATTAGTACTAAAAATGGTGAAACTGGAAACTACTTTATATATATCCATTCAGTAAGATTTCAATATTCAATAAGAAATACAACTTATCCTGTATATTCCTTGGAGATAACATAGAAACCAAATTTACTGCAAGGACTCTTATTTTGTTTGGGCATCACCATAATTAGATAAAAAATGTTATAGTAAAGCTGCAGGAGAAACTTCTGGGTTGTTAACTTTGTGTGCAGTAAAAAGGTGTTTGCATGTGCAGGCAGCATTTGCTGCCCAAACAGCTGCTCCCTGTGTCTGCTGGGAGCAGGACAAGGGGATAAGTTCTGGTGTACAAGGTGCTGCTTTGAAACAGCTTGTGTAGCAGAGCTTGGGGATGCCTTGCTCACAGCTGGTTTAACAGGAGCCAGCCAGAGAGGGTTTGAAGTATGTATTAGCTAGCAAATGTACTATGTCCTGAAAAACATTCAAGGATGGATTTGAATTTGGTTGTCTAACATTTTCTAGTATAGGAAATACTTTGTAAGAACTTGAGATTAGTGTCTGCTTCTTTCTTCTCCTGCAAAGCATCAAGAGCAGTAAGGCTTGGTTCTCCTTTCACGGTTAGAGAATGATGATTAAAAGGATTGATAAGGTACAGTGTGCTTGCTTCTGAGTGATTTTATGCATTCAGACCTTATTTAATGGTAGATTAGCTAAATAGGTATTCCTAAAAATAACTCAGAGTAATCCAGTCCAAAATGCTGTCTCCATTGTTGCTTCTGTCTCAAAGCTTTCTTCCTCAGGAAAAAAAAAAAATTAGAAAAAATCTCAAAACTTTTTAAAGAATAAACTGAAACCACTCATATATATCAGAAGACCATCAGTGAAATTCAGTCCCTCTAATCTCCCCAAAGAAATTCTGTCTTAAATTTATTCTTTTTTTAGAAGAAATAAATTCCTACTATGTCCAACTGTGTTTCCACTTGCAGTTTTTAGGCAGTGGGAAGCAGTGACTTGAGGGCAATGTTCTTGACTTTTTTGAACTTTACAGCTTCATGGTGTTGTTTTAACTTACTGCATCCTTAGTTTGTGTCTAGTTTTCAGTATTACACTTAAACATATGGTTTGATAGCAAGAGTCCAGATGAGAATAATAGGTTCCTAAAATGTTATCTACAAGGGAAGATTGTGAAGGAATTCATGTTGTTGAGCTTAAAATTAAAAAAAATAACTCAGAATGTAAGTATTCAACTGCATAAAAAGAAAACCATAATGAGGAAGGGTCTTGTCCACTGTAATAGTCTTACAGGGCAAGAAATTTTTGTCTCAAATTTAATCAGAGGGTGCAGAGTTAGACGCTGAATGACAAAGAATTACAGTGGAGGTGATAAAGCAGTGGAATAAGCTGTTGCAGAGTCTCCATATTTGTGGGCCTTTAAGAGCGGGTTACACAAACATCTGCAAGAAACAACATGAATGCTGTGGTTCTGCCTGAGGTTAGGTCCTGCTCTTCCTATGGTCTGTGATTACACTAGCAAGTGCAAGCTATCTGGGAGGAAAAGGGGAGGAAAAAAACCTTCCCTACAATTGGAAGCATGTGTGAATTCACTTTTAAAAATGTAGAATTAAAGCCAGATAGTCACCATAGTTGGTCAGTAATCACTGCATATACCTTAGCTTGACTTACTTAATTCAGTAATTCCTAATAGTGTTTCTTCAGTGTTTTTCTTGTCTACTACTAATCAAGTTCATGTTTTGTAGCCATTTAGTTTGTTGTTATTTCCCAAAGCACAGCCCAAATAAGGATTACTGTAAGGCCCATTATATGGGTATGTCTACCAGATTCCCTGTCCAAACAAGTACATCTACCCTACAAGTGATGCAGCCTGCTGGGAAAGTGCCAGGCAAACTCCAGCAACAAACAGCTACAGCCATGCTGTAGTGCCCCTGAGCTCATTCAGCTCTCCTGTTTCTGTTTGTGCTGCCTCATGTGATACCAGAATAAATATCTTTGCAGCATATTCCTGTGCTTTTCATCTCAGAGCAAGGGCAGCCTTGTAGCTGTGGTACAGACATACTGGAGGAAGGGTTTCTACTTTAACTTCTGGCATGGTAAATGTTTATCTTGTCTCTCTTTGGGAAGACATCTTTTAACAGCCAATGAATGATCATCCCAAAATAGATGAGGTTAAGTTGTGCTCACTTTATCAGTATGTTTAATGATTTAAATTGCTAATTG
The DNA here is from genome assembly GCA_024865655.1 of Emberiza elegans. Classification (NCBI taxonomy): domain Eukaryota; kingdom Metazoa; phylum Chordata; class Aves; order Passeriformes; family Fringillidae; genus Emberiza; species Emberiza elegans. Next base: position 22,467,606 of record JALJVW010000206.1, read on the forward strand.
TCACTTCAGTATGCGCATATAGGAAATTTAGCAATCTTTTCCTATAAAGATGGTTTTCAGCTGACTTAGTATAATGAAGTCCTATTGCTTTCACAACTGAAAGCTTCTGCAGCTTTTTAAGTCATTTTTATTGCAATTGGCTGTTATTGTAAATTAGGTTTTCAAGTATTTTGATTATGAAAGGGAAATGGGGTTCAGTTAACTCTAATCAGGATTCCTGCCTGCTGACCTGGTTACCTGTACCACTGCTCTCTGTCATCCTCCAAACATCTGTTCTTTGACCCATTTTCCTTGCTGAATTTGTTGCCCCAGGGTTAGTTCTCATTCCTGTCTGCCAATACTTAAGGAAATAATTGACCTTTTAAAACAAAATAAAAAAGTTATGTTTGAATTTCCTAAGCACTGTGAACACTCTACAATGTAGCATAAATAATGAATGGAGGGAGTTGCAATACTATTATTTCTGCAAAAATGATATTGTTTGATTTGACAAATGCTAAGCTTTATGAAGATTTGTAGTAATGATTGTCACCTTTTGCTGAATTCAAAAATTGAGAAAAAGCACTTAGATGTGAAATTATAGAAGTATATTGCACTTGACAATACCAACCTTTATAGATAAAAAGTTTAAAAAAATTTGCTGAAAGGCATAAATTAATTTCAGTAACTACAAAGGACGTTCAAATTGTAAAAATAATAGAGGAAGTAAAAGCTGTCTGGCATGCCAAACAGACTTTAATGTGATTATTAGGTACAGGTTTTTTAAATTAAAGGCAAAGAGATCTCAGATTTCATACTTGTGAAGTAATATCATTCAGTTGTCTTACAGGATTTAAACTGATTCTGTTTGCTCCTGCAGTCACTAATCTCATGCATTTGTGTTGCAAAAACAGACTGATTGGGATTTGCTGCTTGTATAGAAGAACACTGGGGTAGACAGCAAAACAATAGCCAGGTGGCAGACATTCTGAATTACCATGAAACCTGAAAGCATAAGGTTTTGGGGGGTGGGTGCATATTTTGTGATATCTCTTGTATGCCCAAGCAACAGTTTCAGCCTGTAAGTCTGTGTTAGTTCATACTCATTACACTTCATATGCCATTGTAAAGTAGATTTCTTATTTTTGACAAATGCAAGCTCATTACTTTGCCAACAAGAAAACATCTATATGAGAAATGGTCCATATGTAAAAGCTCATGAATTTATTAGGCCTTTTGCTTCTGGAGATTAACTGTTTTCCTAAGACTGTTTTATATTTCATTTTGTGTACTGTGTCTGTGTTAACTCAGTTACAGTGCCATCCAGTTGTGGATATTCTGAAACACTCACCCTTAGCAGTTTGCATATATTTATGTAATCAATAGTTTTCCCAGTTGCTTATTGAAGTATAAAGACCTAGATCGAGGTCCTAGAGAGGTTATGAATGTCTAAAATGGGGTTTAGATAATATATAGGTCATGTAGACCCCTCAGTCTGAGCGTGAAGTCTTCAAAACACCTGGCTAATCCCACAGACACACCAGAGTGATTCTGTTGATACTTGGAGGGAAGAAAAGGTGATTGCTGTTCCCAGCACTCTCACTGTACAGTTTTATTCTGTGCACTCCTACAGTTGTCCCTGCCATTTTTACAAGATTGGGCAGATCAATGCCCCTTATAAACAAAATGGATTTTCATCTCGTAAAATGTGACCAGAGCATTCTTTCACCTAAAGGAAAAAGTTTTTTTACAGAAGGCAGTGGGACAGCAATTTTTGGTTCAAATAGATGGCTTGTGAAGGGTTTAAGCCAGTGATGCTGCAGATTTTTATAGAGTGGCATAAATTAATGTACTGTCTCACAAAGCTCACAGTGAGCTGGGTTTGAATTTCTTTGCAGAATTCAAATTTTTGACAGTCAAGAAAGGTAATGCATTTTGCATCATCAGTAACAAAATAAGATGTCCAAGTACTTGTTGCAGTGGGCATTTGAGTCAAACTCCTCTCCTGCATGAGTGCCCATAGGATTGAGCTAAAGACTCTCTGGTGGATTTTAACTGACAAAAAACAAGCACAGTATGAAGTCTCCAGTATTATCACAAGCCTAATTTCAAAGTTCTTCCTCTTGTATCCTGAAAAAATGAGCAATTCTTTTGCTGCTTTAAATTAACTGTTTGGGGACTTAAACTGGAGAAAGTTCTACATCTGCTGATTTAGGTCAAATTTGCCTTTTTTGCAGGCCACATCTTAAACTGCCTCATAATAAAACTTATGGTTGTTTTGGGGATTTCTGTTGCTGTGGCAAAGTTCAGAATCACACGTGGCTTCAAAGTCCATAAGGATAATAAAATTGTATTGTTGCTGGCTGCAACTGGTGGTTCTAAGCAAATTCATTTAAGTTCATAACATGTTTTGTAGTTCTTTCAAGAATGTTATCCTAAAAATACTCATTTGCTGTATTAGTGTCAAATTTAACCTACACAGTGACTAGAGATCAGTTGCATTACCAACTTTTGGGAAAGTTTGGAACACTCTACTAAGCTGTTACAAGCAGTGCCAAAACAAAGGTATGTCTGATTTGAAATACTTATTTCAAGTGGTCTTGTAAGTTGCAAATGAGGATACTTGGAAAATGGAGAATTATTTGGCTCAATGTCTCAGGATTTGAAGTTTCCACAATCTGGTAAAATTGAAAGACCTTTTTAGAAGCTCTTTTAGTGTCTAAAAGGGAAGTTATTGTATAAAGCAACAAATTTTGAGTCTCATGGAAATAAAATAATGGGTCATTATTGTTGTCTGACTTGTGTCAAACAGTGCTTGATACAGTTGTGGCTAATATGAAAAAAGCTCTTTATGTCTAAACTGGAAGAAAATTCAGCACAGCAGGTAGTATTTTGCTTATAAGAGGAGAATTTTAAATTTGGCAAATTATTCTGTGTGTTCTGGAAGGTTAGATCTGTAAAAACCTACTACTTTGACAAAGCCAGGAAGGCATTAAAATCCTTCTGGGTCTGGCTTTCCCTTGTAAGAAAAAATGTGATTACAACTCAAATTAGCCTTAAATATTCAAGAAATTTCTTATTGCTTTATAGTAACCTCAAGTACTCACAGGCTGTCTCCACAGTGGTTTTTTCTGTAATTATGCAGATCTTGGCATTTTTTCATGACATAGCTGGATGGGGAGCATGCAGAAAGATAACAACTGGGTGCAGAAGACTGCTACTGGGAAAGCAAATTTGTTAGTTAATGCTGAGAAACCATTACAACTTTAGTAAATACTTAGAGAACTTCTGCTCAGGAAGAAGTAACAAAAAATGTTACCAGCTCAGAGTAACAAAAAATGTTACCAGCCTCTCTGGTGTTCAGTAGCACCTTAACATCATCCTTCTTTGCAAGTTTATATATGTTTGGAAGGCCAAGAGATGCAGATTTTCTTCCTCTACAATTCCCACATTATTTTCTTAAAATCTCATTAGAACCCTAGAGTTTTGTACTTCTGTGACTATCTGCTGCAATCCTAATCAAAATACTCTCCTAGAGGATAGAAGGTAGGTTGTTGCCCAGAAGATTCCCAGGAGACAGGGAATGGTGAAGGTTCGGTGGCACACAGGTGTGTGCCCTGCAGAGCTGGGCTGGGGGTGGTGCTGGAGGGCTCAGCTGAGCTGGTGGGCCAGTGGCTGCTGCTGTGGGAATGGGGAATTGCTCTTCATCTTCTGCCAAAGGCTTCTGTGTTTCTGTTTAGCACCAGTGGGATCACTGTACCTGACTATACAGGGTTTTCCCTCTAGGTGTGTCATAGTTCTGTGCTTTTTTTATGTCTGCCTTCCCTGCAGGGTGAAAAGTACCCTGTCATTCATGTGATAGCAAAATTTGCTTTTGCCTATGCATCTGAGAGTTTTTAAAGCTGATTCTGATTTTTTTTCCCTATATATCTCTGAAGTATCAATTGTCCCATCTGAAAGAGGTGGCAGGTGTCCAGGGTAATAAGAGAGTTAACATCTGGATGCTCATGATGAGGAATGCTTTTACTGCTAGGTGTCTTGTTAAGTAGCAACTAGTCTTTGTGATCTGGACTAATTGTTAGCAGTACAGGCAGAAACCAGCTCTGTCTGGCTTACATCACATAAAATCATCCCACTAATCCCACTTGCTTTTGATAGAATCTTTTTATAGCTGAAGAGCTATTGAAACTGAGTTCAGAAGGGAGTTCTCAGAAGCAAATTGTTCCTGTGGTTTCTTTCTGTAGGTCCCATAGTAAGATAGTTTGATTTCTACTCCAGCAATTTGATTGCATGCATCCAGGTTTTTTTGTCATCTTTATCTGTCTAAGGAAATCTGTTTCACTGTGCATGATATTACCTGACTTATTTGTGACTTCTGTTATCCCTGGTGGACTACAACATTTAAAGTTGATTCCTATGAAATAATGCAGTGTGTCTGTTCAGCAGTACAAATACTTACAGGAATATGAGATCTTCTGTCTTCTGTTTTAAATCAATTTCACAGTCTTGATCCTTATCATTTAAGGTGTCCTCAGACCCAGGATTTCTTAAGGGGGCTGGCTAATACTCTGGTGAAAGCTGTTGTCAGTAACAGCAGGCTGTTAGCACACCTTCTCACAGTCAGGATAAAACTCATAATTTCATATACATGAAAACTGTAATTTTAAAGCATTATGCAGGAACAAATAGTAGTAATAACTACAAGAGTAATCTGCAACTGCTTCATACTTTGAATAAGTTTTTCCAAGTATGTTATCTGTTAACTAATGAAAAAGTAATAATATCATATAAGCAAGCTATGATAAGTAATTAAACAGAGAAAGCAATGGAGCAACTTATGTTGCGTAACTTAGTGATTTTTTTATGAATCAGTTAGGAACTAGCTAGTAAATAACACTATTCACCCCTGGAGAGGAAATTTAAATTGATATTAAGGATGTCAAAAAGCATGGAGGAATGGGCAACAGAAGAGTCTGCAGATTTGAGTGGCAAGAACAATGATTAAACTCCAACAGATCAAATTGAAATACAATTTCAGATGTTCCATAGGCTGGATTCCTAATAATCCTCAGCAGTTTAATACTGACATGTTAACGATTCTTGCCCTGTGTCAGCATCTGGAATGCCAATGACAGCTGAGGCTGATGGACACGTAAATCTGAAGGCTAAATAAGTGATACCTGAACTCTCAGTGAAAAGAGCTGGAGTAAACCTGAACTGTACATAGCACCTGGAAAAGGACTGCTGTGTGAAGAAGAAAGCTGACAAATATAATAATAGACAAATAATCTTCCCCTGTAACCTGTAAATGATGATAGTAAAGCTGTGGGAAGCTTGATGAGTTGTCAAACTTATATCAACTCAAAGTGCTTGTTCAATGTTTGGAATGGTAGATTTTCAGTATCTAAAGCATACACACAGTTGTTATTTCCAGCTTACCTGGTGAATGTTCAAATTGAAAGTCCATCAAAACATGAACAAATAGTCTAAAGCCTTCAAAAGATAAAGTCTTGGAAATACTAGATGTGATGAATGGAGTACCTTAATACTTGGTTTCACCAAGCTGTAATGAGTGAAGTTGGCCAACATAAGATTACCTGTGGAAAGACTGTTACTCCTGAATTTTCTGCATGTAAGGAATCTGGGAATAAGCCAAAATCCTTCACTGGTCAAATGGAGAGGTATGGTTTAGATTCCAGTCCAAATAGATGTAATATACAGCAAAATTTATATCTGTGATGAGATACATACACTAACTGAATTTCGGGACACCTGTCTTGTAAAGGAAACTGAAATTCCACTGATTTGCACCACTTCCAAAGCAAAGTTTGTGTTGCTTGTGTAGTCTCAGCTTGAAAGATAAAATGATAATTGTTGACCTCTGAAAACATCAGAGGTTCAACAGAGAGAAAACTGAGCTCAGTTGGCACTGAGGCAGCTCATGGTACCTGTCTTTGCTGTAAATTCATTCTGCTCTGTTTTATTCAGGGAATCTTTTCTGCTCTCTTTTTCTTGCCTTTGTGTCCTTATGAGCAGGCTGTAAATCTCTGACAGACCTACTTTAAAGATAGCAAAATGGTTTAGAGACAGTTTTCTGGAATACACAGAGATAGATAGGGCCTTGTCATATTTACAATGAATCCACTGCATCATTGCAGGAAGCTCTAAAAGCTACTTGTTTGCATGGCAAATTCTTATCCCTCTTTTGAAAGTAATCTATTGTAATCCAGTTTATATAACATGATTTCCATTTAAGAGATGCATAGTAGGACATCACTAAGGATCCATTCTGTTCAGCAGTCAAGAATGGTTTCTGTTCCTCTCAGCCTTTTAAATTATTAGTACTGTAGAGACACTGCTAAAGATGGAACACAAACATTTTAATTTTTATTATTTTAGAAAATAATTTTTTAAGGAAGGCAATTTCTATTAATGGATCATGTTTTTCAAAGAAGATACCTTCTATTGTTTCAAAAGTGGGATCACAGAGGTCCCAGAACTGTTCATGCCACTTAAAATTACCTGTTCATATTACAGTATTCTGACATTTTTCTTTGAACAATTAAAACTTTATCATACTGCAGCAGTAGAAACTGGTTTTCTATGCCAGATGTCTACCTCTGGATAAAGGTTTTGGTTAATTAGAGTTGGGATTTCATTGTTCAGAGTTTTCATTTGAACTTAATCATCCCAGAAAATGAGGCCTAATTTGTAGGGAAAATAGACCACTTTGCCTTGTTAAGTCTTGCTGTCATTTCCTTAAGGAGATCCAGCACCAGCCTATTTTTACAGCAAACTGCTGCAATTTTGTGGGCAGAAATGTGAGTGGAAGGAACCAAACAGACCAGACTAGAAGCAGATGGTACCAAGGTATTTTAACTATTGGGGTGCTCACTTATAAAACTTGTCATAGAACAAAAATCCTGAATCTTAATATTTAATTCTTCTCACAGCAAATGGCTTTAGAACCCTTGGGCAGGTTTGCTCTCTAGTCTGCTCTGAGTAGGGAATAATTGTTACTGTTAACATTAGGTAGCTAAAACAGCAGAAGTCTGTGCTGTGGCTCAGGAGGCCTAAATGACTCCTGTTGTGGCTAAATCCCACAAATCCCACACAGAGGAATTCCTGACTTTGTAAGTGATGTATTTTTTATTTTTGGTCTGAGACCACACTGCCACTCACCTTACACTAAAGGGATCTTAACATCTGAGGTCCCAGGTTCAGAGAGCAGGGAACACAGGGAACCCATCCCATGTAATAGCAAGTTTGATTCAGTGTCTTGCCTGTTCTCATTTTAAGTTTCATTTGAGTGGTTCAGACTAGTGGATTTTACTTTCTGGCTTTTTAATAAAGTCCTCATGATCAAAAAGAAAAACAAGAAATTTATATCTAGTATTTATAAAACATTTTTAGCAATTGAAAAGATTGTATAATTCTTTGAGTACTACATTTTGAGATTATTTTTGTGATACCTGAATTTGGGGCTGTAGGCTGCTACCTAAAAGGAGCTACAAGAGAGCTGGAGAGGGACTTTTTGCAAGTGCATGTAGTGATAGGACAAGGGGCAATGGCTTTAAGCTGACAGAAAGTAGGTTTAGATGAGATATTAGGAAGAGATTTTTTTTTCTGTGAGGGTGGTGGGGCACTGGAAAAGGTTGCCCAGAGAAGTCATGGATGCCTGGAAGTATTCAAGGTTTGGTTGGTCCAGTGGAAGGTGTCTTCATGGCAGGAGGGTTGGAACCACATGCTCCTTAAGGTCCCTTTCAACCCAAGCCATTCTATAATTCTGTGGTTATAATTTTATAACAAGGATGCTAAATAATTAAAGAATCTTAATCTTGAGTGAAGCCTGGCTTGTTATCTGAAGTCTAGAAATTTGGGATGAGGAAGCTCCTTGTTCTAGGTGGGGAGAAAGGGTGTCTGTTTGCTTACAAAGAGAACAAATTTTGAAACAATCACCTTTTACTCTAAAAAATCTCAAAATGCTAAAATTAGTGTTATTTTTCTCCTGGGACTGAGATTCCAGTGTACATGGAGAGGCTGAATCAAGCAGCTCTCTGTCCTCTGGACTGTCAGTAATAACTTTTGCTACAGTACCAGGACTTAGGAGGTGTCTTTGCTGATCTTTGGCAGTCAAACTGTTACCTTTCATTCGGGGACTGAATGCCTGTCCACTTGTGTGCTCCATCACCTGGATGTGTGTGGGTCATTCTGTTCTTTGGTTCAGTATTGAGAAACTAATGTAGAGAAGATAACTCAGTTGGCTCTTTTCCCCCTATCCTTATGGTATTTTTAGTCCAGAAAATTAGGGTTTAACAAGGAAAGAAAAAATATTTAAGTATCAACTGTGGTGATAGTAATAGAAATGTATAGCATCATTTAGATTATTTTAATGAGCCAGGAATGAGGTAGAAAGAACAAAATCTGGAAAGTTACTTTAAGCCAATTTGAACTCCACATATGAGCAAAGCCAGCTAAAGAACAACAGCCTCACCATATTTATTGTGTCTTCAATGTGGGTGTTTTGTGGTAAGCTAAAAATGAATTCTTCAACAGCCTAAATGATTATGTTTTTTAATAGTCCTTCATTTTTGTTGTTTTCATGCAGGTTACCCTGAAAGCCAAACAGGTGAAGGATTCTGTTACATATACACCAGGTGTGTGCTTCTGAAAATGGCTGGGTTTGGGTGATAGCTGTGCTTTTCAGAGTCTGCTCTGAAGAGAGATTTTTGCAACCTTGCCTTGCTTTGAAAAAAAAAAAAACTGCTGGGTATTCTGAGGGAACATTTCCCTTTAGCTACATCCTCCTGGATGTATTCCTGGATGTATTCCTTTCTTATTCCATTTATTGCAGGGTTTGGTCATTTGTTCAGCTTGCTCTCTTTGTTTATATCAGTGTGGGAATTTAGTAGCACTTCCTGTAGATCAGATAAGCCCTGAAGTTCATCACCTTGATGATCGAGTGAATGCCTGGATTTCTCAGTTTTTCCTTAAGCTGTCAGTCCAGAAGAGCTTTTTGTCCACTCTGCACTATTCTGAGAACCTTTATTTTGTGGGCAGTTCCCTGCTTGTTTGTGGGGTATCTTACTTTTTCAGAGGTGTAACAGCAGTGCTTCTAACAGGTATCATTCGGCTCTCAGAGCTTAAAACGCTGGCACACAATTCCAAAAATTACAAAGCCAACATGAATCTGCCAGATCACATAATCACCCAGAGAGAGAGGGAAGAGGAGGTGGAGGAGGAGGGGAGCTACAATCTTACATCAGAGCAGATGGATACCCAGGCAGATCCAAAGGAGACCCTAGCGAGTGAAACTAGACACCGAAGACGGAAAATTGTCAAAGCGCCTGAAACGGCTCTGCTGGCAACAAAAGAGGTACAGGAAGAGAAGGGCAGAGGGAGACGCCAGAAAGATTTTGATAACACTGAGCAAGAGGAAGAGAGTGATGATGAAAGCAGAAGAAGGGAGAAAAGCCGTGCACCAGAAGAACCGTGGACTCAAAATCAACAGAAACTTCTTGAAATGGCCTTGCAGCAGTATCCAAAGGGAACATCAGATCGCTGGGATAAAATAGCAAAATGTGTTCCTGGAAAAAGCAAGGTATGACTTGTTTTGACTGAATTATAGTATAAATTGAGGGGAAACATATTTGTTACCAATTTGTGATGGCCTTAAGAATGAGGGTCCATATAGAAAGGTGAGGCCTTTACGTGGCCTCTCAGTCCAGACTCAGGTGACCTAAAGAGCGTCACTATCATGTTTGTTGCTTTATTTGAAACATTTTTTCATTTATGTCAGCTTGTTTTCAGCCAACACAGAAAATGTTGAAATAACTCCTGTTTCATTTAAAATACCTACCCTTCCTCTGCCTTTCAGATCTTGAATTGCAGGACAAAATTAGATTTTAAAACTATTTTGATTCCAAGTTAGCAACCAAACATTGATGAGCAGCTTTGCTTACACGTTCACAACACCTTTCTCAACCCATCCTAATGAACAAACAAAATAAGTAATTCATCTGCAAGTGTTAAATGCTCAATAACCTATCTAATGTTCTTTTTGTAAGTATAATTTTTTAAAATAGCATTAATTGTCATTGATACAGATGGTGTGTAGTAGATTTCCTAATAGTTGTGATAGCTTAGTTTGCTTGCTTCAGCCATTGTAGCTGCAGAAAAGCCCTGTAATATTTGTGGCAAGCACAGTGAGGGAGCAGGAAGTGCCTGGGGACGGATTTGGGTGTCTCTGGCTCGGGAGCTGTACTGCAGTTTCTGCTGTCAGCAGGTGCTGAGTTGCCTGGAGGCTCAGCTTAACCTGCCTGCAGTGTGGCTCACACCAGAGTAACTGCTCAAAGCAGACACTGCAGTACAGCTGTGCCATAACTGCTCTTGCAGTCACTGTCAAGAAGTACTGGTAACTGTTTCTTTGGTTTGTGTGCTCTTCAAATAGATAAATGAGCCACTAAGAAATGTAAATTGCAAGTTCATTTTTCTAATCCCCACTTCACTAGATGTAGAGTCTCCTTCTCAAATTCAGCGTGCAACTTTAAAACAAGAAAAAAACCAACCAACCAAGAAAAAAACAAAAAAAAAACCCCACAAACAAAACCAGACCCAAACAAACAAAAAACCCTAGACAACCCCCAGAACACAGCTTTTCTTGTAGAATAAAATAGCATTGTATAGAGTTAAAGCAGTACCAAAATACCAACCTTTGAATAACACTTTTGTGTTTCATTTCAGGAGGAGTGTATAGCAAGATACAAGTTGCTTGTTGAACTGGTACAAAAGAAAAAAATGGCTAAAAGCTGAATGTTGTGAGCCAGAAGAGATGTAGTTCATCTTTGTCAAAATGGGGTTTTAAATCTCATATGCAGGAAACTGCATTTTTGTACCTCAGTATTTCTATATGTCATGTGCCTTAGTAAAAGAAAATATTAATAAATCTTATACCATCTTACCTGGTTTGTGTGTTGAAGAATGAAGGTGTGTTTGTATTGAAGAGCTGCTTATGCAGATGTGTGATAACAGTGTCTAAAGTGAGCAGAGCTGCAGGAAAACCCCCTCTGATAATCACATACTGAATCTGGTGGGTTTGCAGCCAGTGGATATACAAATAATTTACATTTGTTTTGAAAGATAGAATTGACCTGAAACTGTTAAGCAAGCACAAGAGTAATGAAACACTCCACTCAAAATATATTTTTCTTTCTTGCACCTCTAAATCCAAGACCATATACTTATAAATACCTTGTTCTTATAAATATCTAGTAATATTTTGAAATAAGTAGTATTTCTAATATTAACTTCCACATATATTTATATGCACCTGCAATATAATACCTTATTTTGCCAACCCTGCAGTGATAATTGATAGCATGGTTGATTCAGTAAAGTTGAAATGGGTAAAAACACTAAAGGCCTTCATGTTTTATTTAGAAATTAAGATATAAGGTACTTCAAGACTACTTTTTAAGTACAGAATGGCTAATATTCTTGGGCTAAGAGTTCTCATTTTGGGGATGGTTGTATACCCTGGATTCAATTTGAAAAATAGGTAATAAGGGTTATATTATTCCATACTTGTAATTTTGTTTTGTATAACTTTCCCAAAATTGTGAAAAGCTTAAAATGCTGGAACAAAGGGTACTTAATGGGCTGTAAATGACAGCAATAAATCAGAGCAGTGATCAGAGTCTCTTGCAAGAAACATTAAGGACTTGCATTTTTTAAAGCACTATTTACCATTCAAATTATGATTTAATACCAGGATTCTAAAAATTTGTTTGCTTTAATACAAAATCAAAATGAAAACTCAGAAAATCATGTATCTGAACTCAAAACTGAAACTTGGTAGCTGAAAGTCTCTGTTAACTTCCTGCCATTTCCACTGCTGATTTCCCCAGTAACTGCCAATTGTGCTCCTTCTGTCAGATCAGCACTTCACAACATTTCATCCCATTCCCATAAAACTTAAAAGGCTAAGTATTTAGGGAATATAACAGTGTTCCATATGTGTTCCCCTTCCAATTGGAGCTGCTTTTTTTTTTTTTTTTGTCTCATATAAAAAAAAATCTTAGTTGGTAGGAATAATGATATTATGGAAACAAAGCCAGATACAAAATAATGCATTGAATTTATTTTTTTTTCACAGAGACCTTCACAGCTTAACTATACTGGAAGTTAAAGATATTTACAAGCTGTAATCTGGGTGCTAATCAGTGGAACAGGAATTCTGTGCTACTTTGAAGGAAGAATCTTAGTGAGATCAAGTGAGGTATTTTCAAGAGGTATCAGGAAAACTTAACTTTCAAAAGCTTTTAGTCATCCAGAACACTCAATGAGAGATGACTAGACATAAAGCAAGGTAGTTGAAATGGCTGCAAAGAAAAGCTGCTAAAATGGTGAAGTGAATTGGTGAAAATTAATGGGTAGAGCTGGGTTAGAGTATGGGCAAATGGAGATGTACTGTTCATGAAAAAAAATAGACTGGTAATGGGAATATTTCTGCAGTTTCTAAAAGAAAAAGCAAGTAATGGAAGAGTTTAGCCTGTGAGGAGGAGAGAATCGTCTTTCTTTTCCACTCTGGATTTACAAGACTTTACCTGGGATGGTGTGTCTGGTTCAGTGTGTCACACTCTGAGATGCAGAGCATCCAGAAGAGAGCAGAGAGAATGATCCAGTGTTTGCATTGCCTGATTTGCTAAGAAGGTATTGTTGGTATTTGCTCTAGACTAGAGGGAGAGAAAAATCTTCCAGGTATGTACAAGAGAGCTTTGTAGTTGTGTGATCTGTTTCCCTGATGTGATCCATATGGAACTGCTACAAATCTGCTGTGGCTGTGAAGAATAACAATGGGCTCCGTTTGGAGTGAGAAATAGCTTAGTTAGGTGTCAGGGCAAAAAAATCCAGTGGCAACTGTAACAAGGACTCGGGAGGAGTCTTGCCACCTTTATTGCTGGGGGTGAGCTCCTGCTGGAGCCTGCCCATCCCCAGTGGGTGAGGGGCAGTAGTCACACGCTGCCTCCCAACCCTTTCTGCTTCCCTCCACAACAGCCTTCCTGCACGGTGCCAAAGGAAGAAGGACAAGCACTGCTGGCTGGTAAGAATGTTTGTTTGTTTGTTTGTTCATTTGTAAGACCATTCACACCCAGAGACCTAAAACAATGCTCTGACAAATCCAGTTTACCTGAAGGAAGATGTTTAAGGATGGGCAAAGGTTGAACATGCCACGCTGTCACACTTGTCAGGTTGAATACCTGAAGTGATGGATTTCTGTCTAATCACAGGTGCTGCTTGTGCCTGGATGGAAAGGAATTGATGGGTTGCATCCTTACTGCTTGAAGGCTGAACCTTCCTGAAAGCAGAGGCAGGCTGGCTGTGCAGGAGAAATGCACTGGCCTCTTGCACAGGGGCACTGCACAGGGGATTGGTCCCCAGCTGTCTCAGCTGAAGAACTGGTGTCGCTGTAGGACACGAAAGAACACACGCACACTACCGCTCTCAAGGTGAAGAAGAAAAAGGGCAGTTTATTTTCTGAGTCCAACATTTATAGTTTTACAAAGGTGACAGTGGATTGGAGGGTGACAGTGACACCTCTCCAATGACACTGGTTTAACCAACAGTCCATCAACTCTCTCCTCCTCCATAAAGGAATGCAAAACAATGAGTTATTTACAGAAAGTGTGTGAGAAAGTTCACTACAAGAATGTCAACATCAGAAGGCTTAGAAAATCTTAAAAAACCAGAGTGACAAATTGGGAAGATTTTGTGTGGCACTCATGGGTCCTTTGGAACTGAAGGTCTGGGATGGGGAATGTGCATCAGTGCCCAATCCCAGTGGATCTGAGCTCTGCAAACAGATGTTCAGATCTCATCCCAGATCCCAGCTGGGAGCCATTCCTCACAGAGCAAGGTGGTGAAGGCTTTGTCCAGGCTGCATCCAGTGTATGTTCATGTTCAGTTCCAAGCCAAGGGAGTTGCCCACCCTTAGCTTTAGCTCTGGTGTTTGGCAGTGGGGAGGAAGGAGGCCTGGGTAAGAGTCCAAGACCTTCAGAGCCTCTCAGGGTCCTCTCTGGGTTGCCAGGTGTTTTGTGACATGACACAGCCCGTTATCAGTGCCTTTAGTCTGTGGTGACTGAGGTCAGACATGATGCTCACCAGAGAAGTGGAAGACTGTAGCCAGGCTTTGTTTTCTCGTGAGTCTGTTACCCACTACCAGAGCTTATTTTTTTAAAACTTTCCACGAAAACCAAGGTCACTCAAGACTTGGAATTTAAGCAATTTCTTCCAACTTTTGTTCTAGCACAGAATCTAGAAGATTTCCTTTTAATGATGTTATTATTTGCCTGCTAGTGAAATACATTTTTATTCCTGGGCAGTTTTGAGCTGTACCTCAGCAGTGCTTTTGCACTGTAACTTTGTGTTCAGTCCTAGAGACAGTCTGTGCTGTGGGTTCTACACCCTGACTTGCACCTAAATGTGTCCAGTCTGAGCCCACTTTGAATGTCTTTGCTCATCTCTGCTGCTGGCATGGGCAGAACACTATGGAAAGGTGTTGTTTGGAGCAGATGAGACAGGGAGACATGGTAATATTCCCTTACCATGCTGAGGATGAAGTCCAGTGCCAAGCTAGAGGATCCTGACATCCATACACAAGTAGAATATGACTGAGATGCTGGGAACTGCTCTCATTTAGGCTGTTTAGATGCACTTCTGCAGTGTCCTTTTGTAAATGTAGATGTTTGGACTGTATTACTCTCAACTTTATAGTTCTCAGTGTTTGAACTAATTTAAATATATATATATATATATGTTTCAGGAAAGATTTTGCAATGTGACCTCTCTGGGAGATGATGGGGCCTGAAAACAACAGGAATGGTGAAGAGTTCTCCTTTAGGCAGACCCAACAGTAAGATTTTAGTGCAGCTTATGAAAAACATCATCATCAGAAAACTGGTCAGTTTAAATGTCACAGCAGTGCTACTGCTGAATGAGTTGCTCCTGCTAACACAGCTTGAATGGATAACATTGATAAAAGCAGGATTTCAGATGTAGGCTGTCCAGAATTAGTTGGCTTCTGTAAGCAATAAGGTTTGTTGTGAGTAAAGTGGGGTTTTGGTAAAAAAATCTTCTGAATGCAGCACCTTTAGTGTGTGCTTGCTTTTGTGCCACTGAGCCCACGACAGTTCCCAACACTGGGAGAGCTCAGCAGCTTGGCTCCAGGGACCTGTGGAGGGGCCTGGGCTGCTTTGTCATCCAAGGCATTCCACAGGGACAGCGCTGTGGGCTTTACTGAACTGGTGCCAAATCAGCCACAGACCATCATCTTTCATGTCAGGACCTGAAAAGTCATTGAAACAAGGTTGGTTTTGACTGCATCTGGCCCTCATGTGAACTTGGCTTTGATGTGGTCTCTTTCTTTGAAGGGCTGGTGAATTGAATTTTTGTTTGGATGTCAGAACTGTCCTTTTCATTATTTCCTTGCTGTTGCTGTTGGCACACCAGGACTGTGGTACTGTAAACCACCCTTTGCTATTCCGGGCTTCTGGCACCAATCTCTTCTGACAATTTCACAAGTATTTCACACTTCTCTTAGCAGGAGACAGGTACCAGAGTTTATGCTATCCCTCCAAGAGGAGAAATACACAAGGAAAGCCAGTACTTAGCAATTTTACTGATTCCTGTGGTATGCTCCAATTGGAGCAAGGTGACTGATATTGCCTAAGGGTTTTTGGCTTTGGTTTAGGTCCATGAATAAATCAGCAGGCCATGGGCTCCAGGAGAAGTGGCACTCAGAATTCTCTGGAGCCTTTGTGCTGGGAACAGGGGCAGATTGGGCTTTTCTTCCCCCTCCTCTCCAGGTCTGGCAGCACCGAGTGTAACTTTGGGGCCCAGCTTTCCGTGCTCTGTAATCTCCTCCTCAGCACTGACCAACAGCCAGAGCTCAACGGGGCCAGAACACCAACAGCTCCAGGCCCTTGTACAGGCTTCCGCAGTGGAAATGCTGAAGTCTCCTGAACCTCTTCACCTTAAAGCATAAAACATTCATCAACTACCCCCAAAATGTCAGGAGGTTTTTCTAGTCCCAGGGAGGGTGGGAGCAAGTGCTGCCCCTTTGCTGTGCCAGGTGCTGTTTCACATTTCCCTACTGTTAGTTCTGAGCTTGTTCATTTACCAATCTTCTTTCAGGACTCCAGTTGTCCCCACTGGAAAATGAAACAAACCTGTTCAATACAGGGGGCTTTGAGCAGATGGAACATTCAAATGGCACAGGCAGCAGCAACACCATGTTCCTGCTGCTGGTCCCAGAAGCTGCCCTGAGCATCAGGCGGCCTCTGACCAGAAAGGGGCTAAAAACTGAGGAAGCCACAATGCAGCTCTTGTCTGTCACCCCCTAACGAGCACAACCCCTCACATTTTCTCTTCAAGTGCCTGTACAGGAGGGGTTACATTCTCTTTGCTTCCTAGGAAATAAACAGGAGTTCAGCTATTTACCAACCTTCCCACTGAACTAAACAGTGACAGTGAACAAAATTAATGGAAAAAAGCACTGTGCTGGTTTTATAGAAAGTACAGGTCCAAAGGTTGCAGCAACACCCTCCTCCCCTCCCCCAGGCACAGGGCAGGTAAGGAACCATCCCCTCCCACTGACAACAAACGGGAGCCACAGGACAACAGCCACTGCTCCTGTGAGTTCAGTCATTGCTCCTGGAGGGGTGAAAGCAAAATCTGACATCAGTCCCAGGGCTGCAACAGGCAGAATTACCTGTCCAGTAAGCAGAAGTACCCCTGGACAGTTTTTCAGCTATGTCACTGTCACTTGAAAGCAAAAATGAACATGAAAAATAGTTTTTGAAACTTTTTGTAATAAAATTAAGTAGCCATGTGCAAATCACACGCTTCCTGTCATGTGATGTTAACAGAAATACTCCTTTCTTCTACAAGACTCAGTCACACAAGTCATATACAATGATAAACATTATTAAAGTTTATTAACAAAAGCTTTGTACATATCTTTTCATACACTTGGAATTTTACATCTAGTCAAAATAACAGCACATTTCCATCTTACCTTTTGTACAAATTGTTACAGAATATTCACCAGTGGGGTGAGTAAGTAAAATAAACCACTGGTTTACTTTTGTAAAGTATCTACAAAAGTGATTTGTGACATTTTTAAAAAATTCCCCAGAACATAGAAAAATAAATTATTTTTTACTTTTTCAATTAAATCTACTAATTAGAAATATTACAAATCAAAATATCAATGTTTTCTTATGAATTCTTCACAATACAAAACAGATTCACAAAACTTTATTTACAGAAATGAGGTAAGAACTGTGTGCAATGTTCAACTAAGAAACATATTGCAGAATTAACATGTTCTTCCAAATAAGTACACAGTGGAGGTCTAATTACAGCTGGGTCTTTTCTGCTAATAATTCCCACCTCACCCTTGATTAGTGGTTATTACCCCCATTTAAACTGTCCTTCACCACCCTGCATAGACTCACCACGAGATCAGCAACTGCCCAAAGTGTTGGAACACAAGTTCACCCGTTTCACCCACTGGGAAATTTTAGTGGGAAATGGTAATTCACTTTTTTGGTAATTTATTAGTGAAAAGTGACCCAGGTAACAATCTGCCTGAGCTCTCTACAGTGGTATAAACACCTCTAGGGAAGGCAGAACAAGGCTGCTGGTGCAAGACAGAGAATTCCTGCTGCTAACAAGGACACGTCTAGTGCATGATCAGCTGTTTGCAGCCATTTCAACAAAATGGAGGTAGCAACAGGCACTTGGTTTAGGCCAAACACTACACAACCTTCTTCCAGTGTGGCCTTCTCATCTGGTAAGAAAACTTTGTCACTGGAACCAAACTGGTTCCTTTAAAAACCTCAAAACTCTAAAACCTACACCAAAATTAATAAACTTTGGGTTCCATATCATAATTCTTATTCAAGAAAAACTCCAACTGTACAACAATAGGAATTTAAAGGAATAAAAAGTTCAGAAGTCAATTCCCTTATGAGTCAGGTTCCAAACAGGTGTAAAAAAAGAAACAGCAAGTCCCAGCTGCCATTACAAGCTCAGTCTAAAAGGATCTATTCTAACTGCAGCAGCAGTTCAATGGGCTGGGGTTGGACTGTTAAAACTACTGCTCTGAAACCAAAGCAATGCATCACTGCAAACAGTTTATAGCCTTTAAATCTGTGAGATCAGGACTGAACAGTAAAGTCTATGTTCTTCCATTGTTGAATTTGTACTTACTACCATCATATTGACAAAATAATTATGATTTGCAGAGTTTTGTCTACTTCACAGTCTGAGAACATTAAAAAGTATATCCATTTTAGTGCAACAAGAAAGCAAATGAAAGCCTACCAAAAATATCCTTATGAAAATTATTAACCTCTTGCTGTCCAGTAAGAGTTCCTTGTTGCTCTTTTTCAATCTGCAGAAAGGGAACCCAGGGTTTGCAGCCACATGAAGTGCTAGAACAGCAGGACGTGCAGGGCTCAAGTGTCATTCAAATGTCAACTCTTCTCTGACGCAACTGGTCCAGTTTTATCATTGAGCCTCTGTGTAAGAGAAAATACTTCTAAAAATCAGATTATAACATACAAAGCTAAGTAAAATTCAATTCATAAAGATGACAAAGCAGTTGAGGTACATTCACTAGAGCCATCTAAATAGTAACTGCTGCATTGTAAAAAATAACCATGTACTGTAGAATGAAAAGTGGGAAAGGAAAGAATTAAAGCAGTGGTCCTGTACTGAAGCAACTAATGCTACAGTCAGGACAGGCAGCATTAGAAAACACCAACTCCTTCTACTTTCCTTCCAACAAGAGTGGCTGTTCCTGGCTGTGGGCCTCTCTGAAACTGCAAGATGGTCAAGAGAAACACCAGGTGACCTCTGCTACATGTGCCCACTGGAGAGGGCTGAAATCTACACTTCTCCATCAGAAGAAATACAATTTCCAATTTGTCCCATCACAATTCTTTCTTTCATATATTGCTACAAAGACATTTCCTGCAAGTATTGAATAGGACTGAGCAAAAATCTCATCTCATTCACTGAGCATTCAGAAATTTCTGAAAACCTGTTTCAACTGAAAATGAGATTAAAACAGTCAAACCCTGGCAAATAGAGAATTTGTTAAAAACAGTTCAACAATCTATACAACTTGTCTCAATTCTACCCTTAAAAATTTAAAATCAATTACAAAAGAAATTTTTGGTAAGGGCTTTTGTTTAAAAGATGTTCTGAGATTTCTTGGAACTATTTACAGCTAACTGTTAACATAAAAACTGTAATGGCATATTTGTAAAATTACACTGCACTGTACAGACCTAGTAATGGCCATTTTAAAAAATCAAAATAACATCACATAAAATACTTTGCTTGAATGTACACCAAATATAGGGACTCAATTCCATTCACTATTAATTCTTGGAAAATGAGGGGAGATCAGTTTTAAACATGAGAACAAACTGAACATTTCTGAATGGAGGCAAGGCCTGGAGGCAAGCCCTGTGCCAGCGCGTTTGCTGTGACAGTCAGTGACCATTCACAGCTCTGACATCTCAACTGCCCAAACCCCAAAGCTGACCAAAAGGAAGTGCTCACAACTTTGAATGGAAGGGAGCTGTTTCAGGAAAAATCATCTTGAAAACTCATCATTTACGTGGTTTGTGTCTGGAAGCGTGTACTACCTGGAAGTAGCCTGAGCTACACAGAAGCCCAGCCCGAGTCCTCCACCACAGTGCTCCTAAAGTAGCCAGAGGATATGGAAGTGGGGAGGAGAGAGGGGACTCATATTTATCCCAAACTCTCCCCACCTGCTCTTGCAGACAAGCTGCTCTTTCTTCTCTACCACTACCACTTGCTGTCTTCTCCAAGGAATGCTGAAACTTTATGTCTTCCTGCTCCATTCATCCTTTGTTTTTCCAAGTTTCATATGCTCCTTCCTTTATCCTTTTATCTTAATTGTAGGACCCTTAAAGAATGAAGCCTGTTCTCTGAATTCTTGAATAAAGAATTTCTTGTCTTGGGGATGAAGATTATGGGCAAATACTGAAGATAATGGAACATCTTTGCCAGAAAAACGTGCCTTGTTTCTTTATCTGTCCAGGAAAGGTTTTATTACTCGATGAAGCAGAAGAGCCTCAGCCCTGCAGTGTACAGCCTTATTCTCTCAGGCCAGCAGCAAGATGCACATAGCACATTCTCCTAACACAGGTTCCACCTTCCTCAGCTAATCCCCAGAGCTCCACAGGGCCTGAGGCCTGGCCAAGGCAAACTGACAGGAAGGTGGTTAAAGGAATGATCGACAAACCAGTGGGCACAATGCTGGGGAAGAAGTAGGGTGAGCAGGATTAGGGCTGCAGTTGTAATTACAAGAGGAAGGCAAGGGTCACTGGATTGGTGTCCTGATCCAAAGAAGCAAGTGTGCAGCAGACATGTTTGCTGTGAGTACAAGTTCACACATTTCTGAGCTTCATTTAAGTGCAGTCCAAGGCTCAAGAAAAATAAAGACAAAAAAATCCACCATCTTTGATTTGTGAATACAGGCACAGAACCTGCCTTCTTATCTTTTAGTTAAACTCCTGGAGGTCCTGCACGGGAAGTGAGGTGAGAAGGATACTTACTGTCACCTTCTGAGCTGCATTATCTCCATGAATTGAAAGGAATGGGTTGGTACCAGTTGCATTAAGTGGTGAGGGCTGTGTGCCTGAAAGTAAGTTGTTTATGGGTATCTGTGCTCCTCCAGTAATCTGCAATTGCTGTACTTCAGACTGATGGTGTTGGTGATGGTGATGTTGTTGCTGTACTAATTGATACAAAAGGGCCTGATGCTGTTCCTTGAGTAATATGGGGAGAGGGAGGAGGAAGAAAAAAAATCAATGATCAGTTGCTGAAAAATAGCTCCTCCCTGGGTTCCTGCTTATCCAGATCTTCAGTCAGAGCAACCCTTAAACTAATCCCAGCTAATACAGGTTACACTAATGAAGTTCCATGGAGACTGTGGGAAAGAAAGTTCCTGTCAAACATCCTGAAATCAGTAGCTCAGCAGAAGTTCAGCTAAGCCTGCTGGCTTCATCAGGCCTCTGTCAGAACAAACATACCTGAGAAGACTGTACTAAAACTATACAATTAACAATACAAATAGTTAAACCAGTTACCTAATGCCCTATATGAATACTGCAAGCAGAGCAAAGACAGCTCAGGAGATTATATCCAAAATTCTTTTGCTGGTGTTCCAGTGAAATCAAAGACAGGTCACAATACTGTTAGAATCCACACATGCTCCCAAGCTCTGCCGCCCACAGCTGATGCTGAGAGAGACAAGCCTCCATGTCCACACAGGACAAAATGGAACTCAAGGCACTAGGGAATTACTATCCTAGCCATACACACAGCCCAATAATATCCTAACATTTTAGAGGACTATCATCCAAATGAAAGGCTGAAGCAAGTGAAAGACTAAAGTATTATCAAAGCCTTTAATATCAAGTTAAATGCATTACTACTATTTATATTAAGCTGAGGAGTTTATCCATGCCTTAGAATACAATACAGTAATAAATCATAATTAACTGGAAAACTTACTGATGCGAGTTGCTGGGTGCTTAGTAATTGCTGAAATTGCTGGTGCTGTTGATGAAGTAATAGTTGTCTCTGTTGGTCAGAAAGCAATCCTAGTCCCGAGGCACTGTAGGGTTGACAGGGTAATACTGTGGTTTATATGGAAGTATGGGAACTTCTCACTTCAGCTTTCCATTAAAGAAAAAATGTATACAAACAGACAGACCCTACTTAGCATTTGATTTCATACTGCAAATACTGTCCAACGGTCCAGTTGCAATTTTTGACACCATTCCCAAGTCTCATTTATGCTGAGTAACAGCAACATCTTGCCTGTAACATGTCTACACCATGCACATTATTTGAAACTCAGATAATATCAATTCTAAAGTACTTTTCAAATACTTTATAACAACAGGCCAGATTTTATATTACAAGACAGCTCTTACAAAACTTTTAACACCTAGTTACCAAGCATTTACGTTACCCTGGTTTCCCTCTAATTCCCATCTTTTGTGCCATTCAAACCACTCATATTGCCCACACCTTTCTGTAATTCAGCAAACACCTTCAGCCTTGCAAGGGGCCAAGGGATGCTGCTGTGGAATGAAGCTGCCTCTGCTTTTGCCAGCTACTTCACTCCTAGTCTCTATTTTCATACCTACATAAAACTATCTGCAATATTTAGGAAACTGGGCAGGAATAGATCCAGCTGACAACTAGGCTGTAAATAAAGGTTTCTTCAGCCATACCAGTTTACTGCAAGACCAACAGCATGAACAAGGGTGTGTTGGGAATAGCAGACCAGGAAGACAGCTGGATCTACTCATTCAGTAGAGTCCTAGCTTTTACTAGTTTTAAACACCCATTACAGTATTAAGGTATTGTTTCATGATAAGTTTATCCTGCTGTTGAAAAATTAAGTATTTCCCTTTCAGCTGTACAACTTCTGTCCCCTTTCCTCATACTGGGTCTTGAACAATGGGCTGCAACCTGTGGGAACTGAGCTGAAACTTTAACCAATACAGAACAACACACTGACAGATTCTCTGTTAATGTAGATGAGGTCACTGTGTGATGCAGAAGTTCTAGTAAGGAGGTGGGCACAGGATGACAGGATTGCTTGTTGGGATTGGTAGTAAGGAATTATTCACCTACATCAGTCACAAATCCACACCACTAGGCGACAATCATGTAGCTCCTCAGGGTGTAATATTTATCTGGCATTTTTACAGCAGCCAGCAAACTGTAGCCCAACTCTGCTGTAATTTGTCTTAACTAGCCAATATGCAAATACCCAAAGCACCACCATTCATTCTCTCCTACTGGGACAGGGCAAGCCACATACAAAGTCTGTCTCATACTTTGTTGCATGGTCTCAGCACTACAGGGCACACCTGCTGGGCTGCACTTAGGATTTCCTAGGGGAAAAGGGAAGCCTGTGTCAACGGGAAGTTTATGGGGCTGAATGGAATCCACCCAGGATACTGAGGGAGCTGATGGAAGTGCACACAGAGACACTTTCAACCATTTTCCAGCAGCCCTGGCTGACTGGGATCTCAAGATCCCAGCTGACTATAAGATAGCAAATGTGATGCCTGTCTAGAAGAAAGGCTGGAAGGAGGATCTCAGTATCAGGCCTTGTCAGTCTGACCTTGGTGCCAGGGAAGGTCATGGAGCAGATCCTCTGGAATGCCATCACACAGCACACACAGGACAGCCAGGGGATCAGGCCCAGCCAGCACAGGTTTGTGAAAGGCAGGTCCTGCTTGCCTGACCTATCTCCTGTGACAAGATGATCTGTTTGGTGGGTGAGGGAAAGGCTGAGAATGCTTCTACCTGGACTTAGGTAAAGCCTTTCACACTATTTCCCACAGTACTCTGACTAATATTACCATTATTTCCTTCTTCTCTTTTTACCTCACTTTTTCTGTATTCTTCTATACTGGAATGAATCTTCTCAGCTGTTTTTGTTCATTCTTTTATCCCATTCTTTCTTTTTCCCAGATCATGTTTTACCTTTGCACTTCTTTTTTCTGCTGCTGTTCTCCCTTCTCTTTAATCACTCTACCTGCCTGTCTTGCTCTGCATTGGCACTTGAAAGAAAACACCCTCAGTCAGCAGCTGAGATCTCAGTGTCTAGAAACAAAACCGAACTGCAGAGGACAAAATGCTGTGGCTCCCAAGCTTCCCAGAAGAGACAGTTCACTAAATTTCACCACAGAGCTTTCTTTACACCAGATCAGCCTGGAATGTAAATTTAATCCTTTCTAGCTTCTCATTAAAAGGTACATGATCAGTCTGAAACTCTCCATCCTACACTCCTCTCTGGTTGTGAGAATGTAAAGAAACAATCCTATCTCTTTCCTCCAATCACTTAATCTCCCACTTGCTGGCAATCTGTACTAAGCCATCTTTTTTCCCAGAAAAGGATCAAGTATTTTTTCTCTGTCAAATGAATGTGGTTTCTTTTACCTACTACTTGAAACTCTCTCCAACAACAGTGTGCAAATCAGTGTTTTCTCACCTCCTTGTGTGCCACAGTTAGAGAGTTCACATAAGGACAATATGCATACAGAAGTATTCATGTACTGGTGAACACTTTGCCTATTTTTCACATTAAACTGTTGGAACAGATTCTGAAGTTTGTGAAGTTACTGTAACAAGCAACTTCCAGCAACATCTGTAAAGGCTTTTAAAATTACAGGACAATACCCTGAAGTTAGAAAGCAGGGCAGAATTCTCAGGTAGCTTTCCAACACATTGCCAATATGATTTAAACCACCTCCAACCTTGACCCCAGCACACAATCTAACCAGGGTCAGAGAGCTCACTTCACCACAGCACCAAACCTTTGAGCCTGCCTGTGCTTGGTACCATTCAACCTTCCCACCAGGACCATTCAAAGAGGAGGGGTACCGTGTGAAATGTATATTAAAGAAATACTCAACCAATTCTCACTGAAACAGCACCAAACTCCAGCCTGGCAGGTGTCCCATAGAGTTCCAGAACCAAAAATTTCAACCAGGGGGAAGTATTTTTTTGTCTATTTTTTTTCCTTCCTTCAAAATCATCCCAGAGCCTCCTTTTGCAACTTAGTTCCCATAACAAAACTTAGTTCCCATGTATTTTTTCATATATTTCACTAAAGCATTTCTAATGGGACAAAGAGGAATGAGGAATGCACATGTCATTACCAGAATCACATTAGCACTAAAATTACTGAACTTTTCCCTTCTAAACATACAACCAGAAATACTGAAAAGTCACAGAAAATGAAGTTAATTGTGAAACACCTCAAAAGGAAGAGGGCCTGGGAAATAATGAGGATACGCCCAAATAAAGCAGAGAATTGTGTGAAAAGTGCACTTTTAAATTTAATATAAACATTAATTTTAAATTAGAATTATTGAGGGAGCAGTGCAGAAAGAGATCATGCCATAATAGAATCAGAGAAGTGGAAGTGCTGACAGACTTGTACAGCATAAGCTTGTTGTAGCAGAAAACAGGGAGTCATTGGGAGTATTCCAGACTCTGCTAACAGAATGAAAGCTTAAAAACAGGATACTGGCTGCAGTATTTTGCATGAATTGGAACATTCTGCTACTGGGCTACACAATGAAGAGTTTCAGCACTTAAAATGGACATTAAAAAGAAACAAAAGAACTTCAGCAATACAAAGAGAAAGAAATCATCTGTGTATAAACAAAATTATTTGAGAAAACAGTGGCATAACTGGTATTTAGCATAACTGATGTATTCTGGCAGTACCTGAAAGTGGAAAGCAGCATGAAACTGGTTCATATGATTGATCTTCTCTAGTATTTCTCACCCTTTCTCACACTTTTGGTGAGAGAATGCAAAATTTTTGTGGTTTTCACAAACCTCTGATGCTCAAGAAAGACAAAAACTTTTCACTAACAGAATGTCTTGTTTATCCTATGAAACCTCAAGTTCACAAAGGATATAAACTATGAAAAATACAGGCTCCTCAGAAAAAGCCTAATGACACATCCAAACAACAGGATACACTTGGAAGTATCAGATTTTATGAGCCTACTGAAGCAATATCACACAATGATACAGTACACAGATATTCAGGAGCTGCCAAACCAACAGGAAGTGAAGAAACTGGAAATTAGGGATCCCTTGCATCATTACAATCTCATATGTCTTTTTTTTTGATGGATAATCCACCATAATCTCCGAAAATAAACTCTATTTAAAACAAGTAATCTGCTCCCTATTTACAGGCACTTCTTTCTACACAGAACTGTAGTTCCCCTTCCTAAGGGAAGGACAGGACAAGGGGTGTGGGGAAGGGGAGCAGTGAGAAAGAGTTGGCCCAGTCTCTGCTCAATCTGAAAACACTTCCAGACCAAGAAGTCCATTCCTCCTCCTGGAAAGCAGCTGTCTCCCTTTGATACCCATTTGCCTTGCAGCTCAAGCAGCAGCAGTTTATGCTACTGACAGTACCTGGCTTTGGTGAAAGGCTGCTAGGAATACTCACAAATGAATCTTTTTATGCATTTAGAAATCCATAAGAACACTGCTTGAAAAGCTAATTTTGTTGGGTTTGACCCGAGTCAGGGCAGGCAACTGAAAACCACACAACTGTATTACAACTCTGGCTAGTTATGCCTATTACATCTTGAATTAGACACCCATACACCCTTCTCCCCCTCCCCCCTTCTTACTGCAACAAATGGTAGTTCTTCCAGTGCTCCTTTAATCCTGGAAGAAAAACTGGCAGGACAAGGAATATTGTTTTCTGAACTAAAAAAAAGGAGCTGAAGCACATTTACATAATTACATTTGTTTGGGAATGTGACTTGATTAAAAAACAGGAATTCACTAGGATTCCCAAAAGCTCCAGAGAAAACGTCTTTAACTTTGACCGTTTGTGCTTCCATTAAATGCCTCCTCACTTTCATTCACAGACCAGGAGCAGAAGTTATTTTGACAATTATAGGTGAAGGAATAAACAGTATAATTTGGAATAAGACAAAAAAACCCAGCTAAGCTGAAGAACAGCAGGCACTATGAGGAAAAACATAAAATCAACAAATTCTTACCTGTTATTTAGCGTGGTTGGCAGAGGATGTGTTGCATTGGGTGGCACGGTTGCATGAGTGAGAGAAGGGTTCTGTGATATTGTTGCTGGGGTCTGAATTACCCCATTTAAAGCCCCTACAATTCCATTGATTGCCAGCTGGCTGGCTGGCAGTGCTCCAATTATTCCCCCCACAGCCGGCACTGCAGGAATGGTGGAGGTTACAGTCTGCATACCACTGGCCAGTGCCCCCACTGTCACACCATTGACCTGCTGAACTCCGGGCACTGCCGAGCCTGGCTGGGCCGGACTCTGCCCAGCAGGGGGTGGAGTGGAGAGCGCTGATGAACTGCTGGTGCTTTGTCCGCTGGAGGTTATCTCCTGGTGTCAAAACAAACAACAAAGCCCCCTCAGCTGCATAAAATTTCACCTAACACTACAATGCAAGGACTGGGATGAGTTAACTTGTAACCAGTTTAGGTTTAGAAGAATTAAATAAAAATTACCTGATTTAATACAGGAAGAGAATTGTCCGGTAAAAAACTGTTTCCCAGATGAGGGCTTTTACTGCTGTTCAAGGAATCAGTGCTAGGTGCTAAAGTAATTATTTTAAAAAACACACAGTGGTTAAATTTCTGGAACATGTAAAAAGATTCAGAATAATTATTTCAAAACTATGACAAAGCTAAACATAGAAAATGTAAAGTCAACTTTAAAATCATTGCCGAATAGTAAAATATTAACTAAGTAATTGGTGAATCAATAGATTCAAACAGATGTGCTCCAAACTGAAGTAAAAGAGAAACTGCACTGAAACAAGTAGTAATAGTTCAGAAAAATAAACCAATTGATGTTTAAACATTTAACACATCAGCGAATACTTGGTCTATATTCATCCGACATTTATATTCATCTCCCATCAACGGCATGTGTGGATGAAATAGATATTTCATATAAATACATGTTCAAATTACTCTGACACTTTAATAATCCCCTCTACTTACGTGCTTGTACTGGAAAGGCATGTACTTGATGAGAAGGGCTGGGGTTTGAAGTTATTGTTGGAAAGGGCACTGAAAGCTGTGCATTGAGAAGCTGCAGTCGCTCCTTCTTGGCAGTCAGACTCTTTATCTGTTCTTCCAACAGCCTATTTTCAACTTGAAGTTGGTGTAATGATTTCAGCATTCCTAAAACTAACACAAAATGCACACATTCTATTCCACAGCCACATTCAATGAACAAATAACACCTTCATTCAGTTTTAAATTCTGCATTACATTAAGACTACCCTAAGAATATGCTCATATTCAACTAACAGCACAGGCAACCAACAAGGTTTATATAAAAACAGCCAAGGAGTTTTTCTGATTTACTGACTTGTGCGAATGTGGGAGCAATGAACAGCAGTGCTCTGCCCAGGGAAGCTGTCCCGGCGGGAGCTGCGGGCGGCGATGTCGGCATCCCCCAGCAGGGAGCACTCTGCGAGCACCGCACTCACCCCCCGCGTCCCGAACCAGGGCAGCACCTTCCCCACGGACCTGCCTTCTACCAAGCAGTTTTGTCAAACTCCCACTTGGTTTCAGAACTTGGATTTCCCAACCAGCACTAGAGTGTGACTGTAAAGCCACAGGGATGGGCTCCTTTTTTTTCTTTCTTTTTTTTTTTTTTTAATTCTAAATTGTATTTGTTTAACATGACCTCTGGAGCTACTACAGACGTAAGTCTACTGGTATAGGCACATCTGGTCATTTCCCAAGGATTTAGCTTTTATCCCTCCTCTTCAAGAACATACAAAGGAACCCTCAGTGAGCTCAAATGAGATGCAATAAGACTTAGCTAAACCTGTCCTCCAGCTATCATGTTTAAAGGATTATCCCTGCATGAATTTCCTCACAATTAGCATTTTTGTCAGGATACCATTCATAAAAATACTAACTAGATACCTCTTTACACTACCAATGAGAAGAATAATGCATTCAATAAAATATAACACAAACCATAACCTGGGATAAAATAAAATTTTTAACATATTTAGTGATTGTCTTTGATACTGATACATTACTGAATATGGAGATCCACGTGATCTACTGATCACTTATGCTTTTAACATATTCATTCTTGGACTATTCCACTCTATTAAACATAACTTGAGAAAATAATAATTTGCTTGCTTTAGGAACTCACAAGAAAAGACAAACACAATAAAGACATGAAAACCCAGTAGGACACCTGCCTAACATTTGTAAATATTTTCTTTTCAAACGGCAATAGAAGTAGAAAAGTCAGATTTAACAATAAAAAATTATTATGCCAATTTATATCACACAGTATAAAGAAAAATGGGGAACTGTATTACAATATTTACAGCAGTGGATTTAAGAGTTCATAATTCTTTTCCAAACTCTGCAACTGGACCTGCAAGTTACTTCCTCTTGCATGACACAACTTCCCCATCTATAAAAAGACAGATAATTATAGAGAAGTCTTTTGTAATCCACTGATGCCATGCACTAAGAACTATGCTAGAACTGTACACCACAGTTATATTTCAGTTCACAGCACAAAATAAATTTTATTAAAATTCTTGGACAAGTACAGAATAGCAGTTCTGAGTAACAGTTGGCAAAAGTCATAATAAACAGATTGTGAGTACTTACTGTCACTGGGGGTGCCTTGCTCTAATAAAAACTGTTGTCCTTCACTCCACTGCCTCTCGAGAAGCTGTTCTATGCTGGCTGCTACTGGGGGCAAATTTTCCCCACAACCATTCCCGGATTGATCGTAACGAATCTGCAAGCTGCTCACAG
Source organism: Emberiza elegans (assembly GCA_024865655.1). NCBI lineage: Eukaryota > Metazoa > Chordata > Aves > Passeriformes > Fringillidae > Emberiza > Emberiza elegans. The sequence continues at coordinate 22,497,039 of JALJVW010000206.1, forward strand.
GGGATCTGTTGAAAATATTGCAATTTATTGTTTAAAGAAAAGGATGAAAGGAAATGCATCAGAAAAAGGCTGTGGAAATTTCTTATCTTATATCAGCTCTTAGCACCTACATATCTTATTCTTCCAGGACTAAGTTAATTCATCAAAATCACTAAGAACTCCTGGTTCTCACTGCCAGGGCTTTAATAAAAGAAAGATGTATTATTACAATGTGAGAATTTATACTGAGAAAGCACATAACCTCTTCTTGCATACAGACTAACAAGACAGTAACTGACAAACAGCACTGAATTAAATTATACAACACACACTCCTACAGCAGGAAACCGTGATAATATGGATACAACAGGGCACCAACTTCAGGGGCAAAAAAAAACAACCCACACCAAACTTCAAACCTTTCCCTGAGAAAACTGGGAAAAATAAAACCAATTTGTTAAAATTATCATACAGAAGGGCCATATATAATTCCACTGACTAACTTGTTCTAAAAACAGTTATGTAAATCTGGATTTTTGAACGACTACATGAAAGTATTATTTCACAAGGATTAGAAGTTATCCTCTGCCTGTACTGTGAACACTTAATATACCTCCTTTTTTACTCATGATCACACACAGTTCCAAGAATAATCCCCTTGCCACATGTCTTTTCTCATTCAGGAGAAAATTAAATATTCAGCACAAAGAAAGCTGGCTACCTCTCTCAGGTCCTAGGAGAAGGCTTCTTTTGCACTGGATGGGGCACAATGTAACTTGTGAGCAAAGCCAGATGTTCGGTCTATTTCTGACTCAGGTTTCTGCTCTCGGGTATGCAAGGTCCCATTCCTCCTACAGGACCAACACCAAAGCCCACTAAAAGCTGGTTCTTGGTTTTGTTGTTGGTTGGGGGAGGAGGGGTGGTTTATTCAATTCCAGGGAGCTCAGATTCTAAGATAGTAGTTATTATTGCAACCAATTGGCATCATGGGATCACAGCTGTACTGTTCCACCCTAGTACAAACCTACCAACAAGACCACCACAGTCCCAGTACAGGACAACACAGAGAGCTCAGGAAATCAGTGTGTTAATTATGATTACCCGTAATAAGCAGTGGTCACAGCACATTAGCTACCTAATGACTTTCCTCTTGCATGACACAACTTCCCCATCTATAAAAAGACAGATAATTATAGAAGTCTTTTTTGTAATCCACTGATGCCATGCACTAAGAACTATGCTAGAACTGTACACCACAGTTATATTTCAGTTCACAGCACAAAATAAATTTTATTAAAATTCTTGGACAAGTACAGAATAGCAGTTCTGAGTAACAGTTGGCAAAAGTCATAATAAACAGATTGTGAGTACTTACTGTCACTGGGGGTGCCTTGCTCTAATAAAAACTGTTGTCCTTCACTCCACTGCCTCTCGAGAAGCTGTTCTATGCTGGCTGCTACTGGGGGCAAATTTTCCCCACAACCATTCCCGGATTGATCGTAACGAATCTGCAAGCTGCTCACAGGGGATCTGTTGAAAATATTGCAATTTATTGTTTAAAGAAAAGGATGAAAGGAAATGCATCAGAAAAAGGCTGTGGAAATTTCTTATCTTATATCAGCTCTTAGCACCTACATATCTTATTCTTCCAGGACTAAGTTAATTCATCAAAATCACTAAGAACTCCTGGTTCTCACTGCCAGGGCTTTAATAAAAGAAAGATGTATTATTACAATGTGAGAATTTATACTGAGAAAGCACATAACCTCTTCTTGCATACAGACTAACAAGACAGTAACTGACAAACAGCATTGAATTAAATTATACAACACACACTCCTACAGCAGGAAACCGTGATAATATGGATACAACAGGGCACCAACTTCAGGGGCAAAAAAAAACAACCCACACCAAACTTCAAACCTTTCCCTGAGAAAACTGGGAAAAATAAAACCAATTTGTTAAAATTATCATATAGAAAGGCCATATATAATTCCACTGACTAACTTGTTCTAAAAACAGTTATGTAAATCTGGATTTTTGAACGACTACATGAAAGTATTATTTCACAAGGATTAGAAGTTATCCTCTGCCTGTACTGTGAACACTTAATATACCTCCTTTTTTACTCATGATCACACACAGTTCCAAGAATAATCCCCTTGCCACATGTCTTTTCTCATTCAGGAGAAAATTAAATATTCAGCACAAAGAAAGCTGGCTACCTCTCTCAGGTCCTAGGAGAAGGCTTCTTTTGCACTGGATGGGGCACAATGTAACTTGTGAGCAAAGCCAGATGTTCGGTCTATTTCTGACTCAGGTTTCTGCTCTCGGGTATGCAAGGTCCCATTCCTCCTACAGGACCAACACCAAAGCCCACTAAAAGCTGGTTCTTGGTTTTGTTGTTGGTTGGGGGGGGGAGGGAGAGGGGTGGTTTTATTCAATTCCAGGGAGCTCAGATTCTAAGATAGTAGTTATTATTGCAACCAATTGGCATCATGGGATCACAGCTGTACTGTTCCACCCCTAGTACAAACCTACCAACAAGACCACCACAGTCCCAGTACAGGACAACACAGAGAGCTCAGGAAATCAGTGTGTTAATTATGATTACCGTAATAAGCAGTGGTCACAGCACATTAGCTACCTAATGACTGTCGAGCATTTTGTAGGCACCAGAGCAAAGCGATTTTTACGAGAAAAGGTTTTAAGTAGGTGACTTAAAAGCTCTGTTAAGTATTTATAAATAGTTCCTCTTTTGCATACAGGAAGAAAGGAAAGCACTTGTTAAAACAAAAAGCCCTGATGAATGGGTAACCAAGGTAGTGTTTTTTGACAAGAGATGACAAATCAACAGCATGTAACAGTTCAGCACAGAGACAGCAAAAGCACTTTAAAAACACACTGTTTACACGATGTGCTGAAGCAGCAAGAATAAAGTTTATGCAGAAACATTCTACACAGAGCTACTACACTTACACTTCACACAAACAACCCACTTTAAAAAAAAACAAAACAAAAAACCCCAGAAAACAAATATATAAAACCACTGGACAACTCCCCCAGAAACTTCTCTCTCTTTCTGCATGTTCCTGAGCAGCACATAACACTGCCCTAACAGATTGCACCTTTTGAATTATAAATCACCAACAAAATTCTTTTTGGGCTTTGGACTGCTTCCTATCTAATTTTGAAAAGGCAGAAACAAAGCAGTACATGATGGTATAACCTCTGCAATCCTTCACTGGAAGCCCATACAAGAGAAGGATTAAAAAAAAAAATCTAGATTTCTGTGTATTGCAACATTACTCAATCTCTCCTCTTCCAACTGCTCATCCCTTAGACAGGATATGGTTCCTGCATGCTAGGGTTGAACCCTTATCCCAAATAGTATTTGATCAGAGTTTCCAAGGATTATAAATGTGCTGTCTGGACTGATCCTATCCTGCCATGGAGATGAGAACCCTGTTTCACAGCTTGCCTGCTTTCACAACTGTTTTTTGATTAAGTTTGGTACAGTTACCTATACTATACAGCATTAATTAGAAGCAATACTGCATTTAGATACAAGCATACGTACTGATTTCACTGCAGGTATTACATAACACATTTTTAAATCTAAGGTTAAGTATGGGGTAAAAAAAGTTTAAGTGCTACCTTGGGAAAAGCAGCAATTCCTTTGCAAAATGGAAACAGCTCACATATCTCAGGTATATTTATATTTCTCATATATGTATTAAAAGTTAAAATACGACAGCTTAAACATCAAACGCTGTGGTTATACTGGGGTACAAAGATATAACAATATGAATTGGAAATGACCATACAAGCTCATGAGTCACATATGTCTTCTCCAAGAGCTGCAATCAGCTGCGTCATCAACAGCAAACAAATGTTCTGCAAGTGTTTTTATTTTAAGCAACTCGCTGAAAATCACATGGTTCTTTCGGAGAACTGTGTTATTTATGTATCTCATAAGCTTCAAAGGGAACAGAGTCAGAACTTGCAGCTAAATAATTTTAATAGATAAAGCAGGTAACATTTGGAGTTGCAAAGTTTCCAGATAGCAGATTTTTTTAAGTTAGCTTTTTATTCACTATAAACCACATTTTAAGTAACCAGAGTTACTTATTTACTAAAGTGGGGAAAGTGGGGAGTTACCTACACATTTCAGAATCCTTGACGTACATGTAATCTTTTTTGTTGTGCAAAACAGAGATGAAATTCACTGACTACTGAACTTAACTGAATGAGTAGGTTTTCTAAATTTTTTCCATGCTAGGTATTTCAAACTAAATTTTTCCATCTTTCAATTCTGTTACTACAGCACTGATTTCTCCCCCTTGCTTTCTCTCACCCCACCCCCCCTTTCTGGCTTGTTTTTGAACAATCCAGCCAAGCAAAATCTCTCTCCTCTTTGCAAAGTGCTTAGCTTCCGTACACTGCAGGAAGCTTTTCAACTGTGCACTGAGGTGGCCTTTGTATCATCCAGCTCTCCTTTAGCATCCCCATCAAAACCAGTTGGTATTTTACCATGCTGCAAGTACTAGACTGTATATACCCTGAACATACACACTCTGTAGAAGCATCACATTTATTCCCAAGTATTTGACCAGAAGACAGACTGAACACAGCTATGACCGATGCAAATAGTGCAAAGATCGGGTCTCTGTATATTAACGAAGAAGGCATTAAAATTGTAATTACCACAACATGTATGCATAAGACTACTTCTTAATATAAAATCAGAAGTTCCGTAATTTCCTAATTGTTGAGCATTTCCCTTTGCAAAATTCTCTGAAATTCCTTGTCTGTATAAATCAATTTATATGCTAATGTAAGTATACATATTTATGCTAAGAATACCATCTAATTTGTAAATTCTCTATTTATTATTTTAGAAGCAACACAAACTGGAAAACTTAAAAACAAGTTCATGACTAGGTAATAACACCTAAGTATTATAATGGATAATCTCATTCCATCCAGCAAGATGTCTTTTGATTAATCAGGGAAAATAATACAAGATCAACAACACCAGGCATGTACATTAAATTACCTAATTTGGAGATATTTGTTATAAATTACCATAATAAACACATGCTATAGCAATAAAATTCATTATTATAATGCTATTTCTGTGTAACTAGCACTTTTTAGCTATCCTAAATTTTTTTCACGATAAATCTTTTTTTCAGATAAATCTTTCTCATGGTTAGCCCCTAAGTAAAAAACACAGTAATAACACTCTAAAATCTACCTCATATCAGATCCAGTATGGAAAATAAAGCTTTCTAAAACAAAGATTTGCTTAAAATTCACAGAAAATATTACTGAAATATTTAAAACACAATATTGAAATTTTTACAGCAAGTATTTTAAAATAAAATAACATGATACAGTTTCAGCAGAATTCTTGTATCAAAGTTTTCTAACAAATGTGAATTGCAGCAGAACAAACAAGTACTTTTCTTCTACAGGGAATCACTACAAATTTTCAAGTTGTGAGGGAAAAGGAAGAAAATATTTGCTTGGAATTTTTACTGACATTTAATATTTCTTGTGATTTAAGTATATGGGATTCTGGAATTTTTGCAATTACTAAACTAGGATTGCGGAAACAAATCTGAGGAGATAAGCAGTACATATGGATTAAATGATAGATAAATCCCTCTAAAGCAAGACTCCATTTCTTAAGTAAGGAGTAAACTAACTTACCTACAAACCTTAATTTGTAAAACTAATTTCAGTTGATAGGAAAGTAAACTTCAGCACAATTTTAGCTCTCTAGATGTATTAGAGATTTTTAGAAGGATATATAGATACAAAAATACATGTATTTACACACATGTGTTTATATTTTTTTATATATGGGCTTTTAAAACACGTTGGTATTTCTGTTTAAAAGACAGTGAAGTTTGCAAATCTTAAAACATTTCCTCTGCCTGCACTCTCCAATGTAAATAACACTTACCGTGGTGAGAGACTTCCTCTGGGTGATCCTCCTCTGCCAACAAGGCTTCGGCTGTTATCTCCGAGATCTTGATCTGCAGCGTAAATATTTCACAGCTGATAAATCGTCTTTTCTTAGATAAGAGTTTTAATATCTGATGTAGATATTTTAAAAATACCTTCAATCTCAACTTCTATCTGTAGTTACTGCTGAAGAGTGAATAAGTAACTAGTTTAAGATTGCTGAACTGTAGCATGTAAGGTGTTGTCCTTACACATTTCTGAGGCTGTACCAGGCCATGGATTATGTTCACTTCTTTCATTCCTTTCAGTTTTACAGCACAGAAGCGTGGTTTGCATTTGCAGTACCCTCCCCTCAGCCACTTTTAATTTGTACGGTGAAAGTAATGAATCACAGCTGTGGACAGCTAATCTGTATGCTTATCACAGCAAATCCTGATGCTCTGTATTTTTTTAACACTTTGCATCCCAAAACAACTCATAAAATATATAACGTATTAAACTTACCGCTGCCATCTAACAAGCACGCATTATTCTGCAAATTTACTGAAAACTTTATGAAAGCGTATAATTCACTAATTCCTATTTATAAGCAAAGCATAGGAAAGCCCCTTGCTAAAAAGGTAGTAAAACAAACAAAAAAGGCCTCATTAAATATACGAAAACGTTTTGCTTGGAAGGACTCAAAAGGGTTATTTTCCCTATGGCCTCTCAATAAAATAACCCTATCTGCCCCCTTCAAGGTTGCCCTCCCCCTATTCTGAGTCAAGCGACCTCCGACCCCTTGGAGGGCAAAGACATGACTGATCCATTCTTGGTAAACTGCTAAACTCATTCCCTTCCCCCAAACAGGCATGACTACTACGACATGTCAACAAATCCTTACGGAGGGAATGAAACAAAGCAAAGCCAGCGGCTCATTAAAACCACAGCGGAGAGCCCGCGGTACCAAATGCCAATCGGTAAATATTCACAAGATTATTAAATGCTGCACAAGTTCTCTAACGGGATCTCTTTCACACGAACTTGTATGTAATGCAATTTCATGAATTATGCAAATAAAGGTTTCAACTATTCACGACAAAACCCAGAGCTGTGTCACTCCGCCTGCAAAGAGCTGGGAAGTGAGCGCATCAATCACAGGAGTCACAAGAGACACTGGTGCATTCCTGCCTGCTGATGGCTCTGCTTAAACATTTACATTTCACACACCGAGGGAAAAAAAGGGGGAAGAAAACCCGCGCTGTTCCACAGAACTGAGAATTTACTTTCAAGACAGAACAACTTTGTACAGACATTTAATAACCAAAAGTTGAGCAGAAATCAAAAATACAATTTAACAACGTTTTTAAAAACAAGGAGTTCTGTGAAGTTGCACATTTGCACCGGCAGAGGAAGCTTACCTGCTTGGCTGTTTTCTGACTGAGCTATAAGTGCTGCCATGGCTGAATTTGGATTCAGCCTATTGCCGTACATGTGGGATGGAGGCAGACTGAGAGAAGATCCAGGTAGGGTGTTTGCCTGCAAGAAACCAAATAAAACTTGAATTCTTTTTTATAACGGGGAGAAATGTTAATTGTATTTTAACGAAGCTTTCTTAATGCACTTTAATTATTTTTGCATGTTGAATGCTTTTTAAAACAATGTATTTCAAAGAAAAAAAATGTTTTCCATTTGTGAGTATAGAAACAGAACTGCAGTGCTTCGGAAAACAGATCAGGTTTTTAAGTGTGTTGTATTTGTGGCTGGCAAGATCTTCTAATTAAAGAAAAGCCTTCTAATAAAAAAGTACTGTAGCAAATACTAAAAATACCTAAAGTGCATTTTAAAAGAACCACAGTTTGCAGGACAGGCAGACTTCCTTGCGATCCTGAAGTGTGCGCTCAATGCTAGGACTTAGTAGCATGGCGACCATGTGGTTATCCTACTAATTATTTAATCTTATTAAACCATTTACAAAATAAGGGCAGGTAGACAACAGATGTCTCACAAATGCTCGGGTTCCTTACATCACGAGCCGGCTGTGGAGGTCAAAAGGTCCAACTTTCAGCTCTATAGTTTAACTACACAGAGCCATATTTCCTTTGCTCGACTCTGTCATTAGTAAAACGTGCACAGTATTTTGTTACTTCCTATTTTGATAGACTTGGAAGCCTGGTGTTTTTTTGTTTTGTTTTGTTTTTATTTTAAAGAACGCAAACAGCCATTACAAGTATGTTTTCTATACAATAGGGGGCTCCGGGAACCACAGCTTTGCCCTGACCCCATATAAGGAACTGTATTTTTGGCAGTTGGCCAGCTCTACTTATTGAAGAGCTCCCAAAGTTTGTGTTCATTCATGTTGCTAACCACAATTCTGAAGGTCTCTGCTGGGACTTGTGCCAAACAAGCGAAAATGAACCCTTAAACAGATGAAGCTAAGGAGGCTGGCCAAAATCTTGCATAATCCAATGCAATAAAAATACCTTCTTCCTTGGCTGCTTATGCTTTTTCCCTTTCGAAGAAAAAAAGATTTGTGTCAAATGCTAAGATGCAGGGACAAGCAATCAAAGAAATAAAAGCATGGGTGCTTATTTTAAAGGCATTTTCCTACCTGATAAAAAATTATTTCAGAACAAAGAAAAGATTGGGGGGGGAGCAGACGGTAGAATCAAAGATACACAAACCTGTGTGATCACTGGTTTTAAAATTAATCTTCTAAGAAAATGCAAACAACCTTTACAAATGAAACTTTTTTTGAAAAACAAAAAAAGAAGGTGAACAGTAAGGAACTCAATTTGTGGGACATTTTGACATACATAACTGCACACAAGAGACAGGGGAAACATACTGGTTATTACAGCAAAATATTACAGAGTATAAACTATGTCTCTGGAAAGAATCACACACTACCATTAACTTTTGGCTTTCTGCCAACATATTAAACTTGATGAATGGACTTTTATGAATTCACACAACTGTTTTCAATGATGCTTTATTTACTATATACTGGTGAGAAATTGTTCCTGATATTTACATTCTTCTACTGTCACAAAGTTAGAAAAAGCCACAAGTAATTGCTTACAATGATCAGGGGTTCATTCACTTTTCAGTTTATAGGTACATGCAAGATTGCTAGACATGGAACCACAGTGTCACTTCAAATCTGGCTGTTACTTCTTCTGATTGTTTGCTGGGTTTTTTTTAAGAATTGCATATTTTTAGTAGAATTAATCTGAATTATTTCTAAGTCTTAAAAATAATGCAGGCATTTCCACCTACCCAGGTATAACAGCTTCCAAAATACAGTATGAATTAGTACTTTTACACTGATGAAGGCACCAACACCGCACAGCTCCTGCTATTTTTCTCTAAAAAAATGCCCATAGGGCAGTTTCAACTTAACTATTGCTGTTCCTAGCAACCTTCAGCTGTTTTCCCCTCAAAACCAAACAACCTTCAGTCAAATCCTTCCACTGATAAAACCTTAGAGAATGGACTATTAAGAGATTCAACCAGTATTATCATTCAACCATATCTAAAAGGTCAGACTGGGCAAACAGAAGTTTATATGATGGTATGAGTTCTACTCATGGTTTCAGGGGTTGGGTGGGGGCAGGTTTTAAATTCCAAACACCAGGTTTTAGTTCTGTTTAATTTTAGCATTTTTCCTTCAAATATTTTGTTTTATTCCAGTAAGTGTATGTACTGCTCACATTTTTACACAGAAGCTTCTATACTTGGCTTTCAGTCCATGTAATTCACTGCAAGGCCGCTTAAAACTGCAATAGCAGCTATATATTGATTTATGATGGCATGGTAGCTATAATCAGCAAGAGGAACACACATATATTTGACTGAAACTTGCACAAATAGCTTTAAGAATTTTTGAAAGTACCTAAGTATCTTGAAGGGAGTTGCTGAAGTTTGTTGAGTTAACTATCACACCACAAAACAGAAGACATCAAAGGAATTAAACGTTTGCTAAGTGGGTTGATGTAACAGATGAAAAGACTTAGCAGGATTTAAACAATATCTGAGAACTTGAGTTTCCTCACAAGTAGTGGTTTCACCCTAAATGTTACCCCTATTTGCATTTTAAAATAATAGGAAAGGTGTCTTACAAGTTGGAACTACACAATTTCCAATGCCATCCTGCATATGCAACTCTTAAAGGAAAAAGACACAATTAAATTTTTCAAGTAAGTTTAACGCACATAAAAACCTTTGAAAATACTTTTTTAAAACAGCAATGTTAAATGACAAAAATAATGATTTGTGAAGCTTTCTTTTATATGTGACTTCATCTGACAAGGAAGTAGAGAAGGTGGAGGAGTGCTACATTATTTAAAGGTGAAACAGGAGCTTCATGTTTCACTCACAGTCGAAACAAGCTGTAGCAAGCATTTATTAAAAATGCGCAATCATCCTGTCAATACATATTAAGGTCACAGGACTGACACGTGTTCTAAAATGCTGAACTTTTAAGGCTGTATTATTCTTTATTTCAACTGTTTCTATTTAAACACTCAACACAATACATGATCAAAATGTATGAACTAATAAAAACCCAAGACTACTAAGTATTTATTCTGAAAAGGCAGCAAATTTTCCGGAAAATATTTTAGCAGAAGGATTTAAGCCCATCTATGGATACACAACACACTGCTTTCCTTTATGGTATGTTCAATAAATCAGTAAAGTCATAAGCAGCAGAGCAGCACAGAAGGACAATGCATAGTAATTCAGAGAATGCCCATGTGCAGTAAGAAATGATTGATATTTGACTGATGTTTAAAAACACTTCCTCTACACCAAGAGAGAAAGTACAAGCATATTCTTTTAATTAAAGAACAAGATTTGCACGTTAACGACATTTAACTCATATATATATGTCCTTCCAAAATATTTATAATAGTTTTATATTTGTTTGTATGACTCCAAGATAGTGTGTAACAGCATGACTATAAAGTTTCCAGAACATTAATATCTGAACATTTACTCCTATCTGAAATTTCCAGGGAAAGCAGTCCCTTCAATCAAAAGTTACATGTTCTTTCAGCAGAAAAAAAACAAGGAGGAGAAAAATGAGACAATACTTAGCTGTATGCAATCAGATTGAGTCTCAAAACTTTGAGACTCTTTGAACATGCCTTTTCCCCCCCATTCCTTTCAAGTTTTATGCTATGAAATATTTTCTGATAACAGGCCTCATTTCTGTCTCAGCTCCACACCAGTAAGGTTTTAATACTCAGCGTGTGATGAGAGATGAAACCAAGTGTGAACAACTTTTGGGTCCCATGAGTAGGCTGACTGTTGAAGCTGTCAGGTTCAATTGCATCATTCCACATTATTCAATGCCCCAAACTGCTCCCTAATTGTTAGAGGCTTAACATATTCAAAACCATTGTTTAGGCTAATGCTGAAATGCCTACAGTTGAGTTTCCACAAAGAAAGGGGAGGGATTTAATTGTAGTTAAACCATTACTGAACTCTCTTCCTTTCGTGATAGGGCAACAAGGATGGCCAGAACAACCAATTCCAAGACAGCTTCTTAATCAGTTTATATCCAATCAACAACCCTTTTCCCCTCTGCTTTAAAAACTGTCATTGCTATATTGTAGCTTTGTGTTATATCATACAATGCTTTACAATTAGTGACACATTACCTAATTACCTATTTCCGCCAATATTTTTTTTTGTCAAAAATAATTTGGAAGGTTAATTTTACTTCTTGTTTAACATAAAAACATATCATTGTTCCTGTGATTGGGGTCACACCATTTACCAATCATACCAGGTTATTCATCACAGCATGATGCTGTGATATGAAGTGCAGAACTACCCCTTGCTCCTACTAACACAAAGTCAAGAAATAAAAAGCATTAGAGATACCGTTAACTACTTACGGCCAACTACTACTGAAATCATATAAAAAATTTCGATGCAAATGAAATTTAAAGCTGCATTTTCTGCAAACTGTTCTGCTACCTTTCTGAGATGTTAAAAGCACTTTCCACGCATGTCTAGTTCCATGAAGTATGGAAGGAAATTCAAGCACAGGACCAAGTGTTAGCATCAGTTTACTTCATCTAGAAGACATCTTAAGCTGATGCATTTTGGTCTATGGCAAGAAACACTCATCTGAACAATTATTTCAAACCTGCATTGAAATTAAATGAAATTAAATACGAACACATACTAATTCTAGACACATAATTATAATAAAACATTTATAATGTGCATATGTAAAAATTATTTTATTTTCTTGAGAGGTGAAAAGAGCGGCCCATCAAGTGACAGCAGCAGAAGCAACCTTGCCTTGTGTTTCCTACCTTAACTTGGGCAAGTGAAGAAATACTATTTTTATCCCTAGAATTTTTAAGGCTTTTGCTTAGGTATTGAAGGCAATGGGAAGAATATGCTATTGCTTCCTTTTACTCTTTCAGTACTTCTGGTACAACCTCTAACTGCATTTAGGAGAGGTGAGGGACCCACCAATGCCCATCATCACTCCATCCTGTGAATTGCCAGCTGCCCCTTGGGATGGCAATGCATCCCCACCCAAGGGTGGTCACAACAGGGCAACACAGAGGAGTCATGCCACGTGGACACTTTCTCATGCATCCGTTCCTGCAACACAACCCTTGAAGATTTTCACCACAAATACAGAATTTGCTTAGAATGCTTATCATCACCTTGTTTCCAATGGAAAATCAAAAACCTAAATTCCTGTTTATTTTCCTATATGCCAAGAAACACAGACGGAAGACAAAACAGAAAATCCTGAATAAAATACAGTTCCCACATTTCTTCTGAAAATTATCATCTGACTTTTCAAAACAACTAGCCCAACACAAAACAGTATTAATCTGTAGTATGATAATTACTATTTATATTTTTTAATTAAACTGATACTCTGAGTTACATATTTTAATATATGTTTTGGCTGTCTTAAGTTGAACAAAACTAAATTTAAAATAAACAATATTGACCACTTGACTGAAACAACCTACAGCACTACTGATAACTGGAATCAGAGTGAATTTTTACAGCAAACCTCACCTCACCTGCTTTCACAATCACCAATGCAAATCAAACCTAAATATCCACTGTAGTTTTTTAGACATTCATTCTATGAAAGCAACACTGAGATTGAAAAGACAGCCCTCACATACTGCCACCATTACCATCCAAGCACTCTGAAGCCCTTAAAGTTTGGGGATTTTTAAAAATATAATCAAGGCCCAATTGCACAAAAATGTTTTTGCCACCTGGCTGAAATAAAAGAACTAACTGGAGAGTATAATTAGGAGGTTAGAAACATTAAAATAAAATCAGGAAAAGGGTTTATGATGTCTTAGAAGAAAAGATCAACTTTTCATTCAAAAAGAAAAAGAACATTAATTAAAAGTGTACAGATTGTCCTAATTTAAATCTGTCAGGAAAACTGTATTTGTGACATCATTCAGTGAATATAATATTCACATTACTAGTACTTTTCTGTCTGCAGCAAAAATAAATCCTTTGAACTTCTAGCTGTAATGATGACTCTAGCTTGAACAAGGTAATAATCAAATACTTTGAGAATCAAATGTTTTGATTAAACATACAAATAAATCCTTCAACTAAATGAAACCATCTAACCTCCAAACACCGTCAAGTATTTTCCAAGAAAGGCATGAATGAATACAACTGGGAAACACAGTGGGATTTGAAAGGCAAAATGAAAAATTAATGGCACACCTACAAAAACTAATTTATACCTCTGCCCAGTGTACAACAAGGGCACATAAAGTCATTAAAAACCACATAGATAGAAGGCCTATCTTCCAGTAATGTGAAAACACTATAACCTCAACTACCACTTCGCTCCTCTCTTTCATGCTGACTACCTAGATATTATATAAATTTTTAAGCAATTAAGATCTATTTCTTTATATACCAGACATAAAAAAAGAGACTTAAAAAAACTTTCTAGAATGCTACCTCATTAAGAGGTCTTTTTTGTTTGGTTTTTTTTTTGTTTGGGGGTTTTGTTTTGTTTCAGGTTTTAGTTTGTTTTTTAAAGGAGGCTTTGTAGAGATAAGACCCTGGGATTCCTCCACAAGCCTAACTGAAAACAGAGCCATCATTTCAACACAAAGCCCTTTCACCTTAAGTTGGTTGCTCTATTATTTCCATCTACCTCTGTCTTCACAGCAGTTAAATTGTATGTGCTCTACATGGACATGGAAGCAGTATCTTGCCCAAGAATCTGTTTTACTTAGTAACTTTAATCTATGTATGAGGAATCTCAACTTCACTCTCATGTTGACTAGTAGAGAATTAACTTTCTTTGGAAACAAACTCAGTATATCCACAGAGCAATCTATTTTCTTCATACCAGTATTCCAAAGAAAGCCAGACACTTGCAATACGGCAATATGGCAAATAATTCTGAAATCTGAGAGAAAAGTAATTACTTTCAAGATAATCAGTAATTTCAAAAAGAGCAATAATAAAGAATCAGGTACTTATTCACAAGCATGGGCATTTTAACTATCTAAACATCAACAGTCTTTGCCATTTATGTGATGAAACAAACATCTTCAGTAGCAGAATTGGTGCTGTGCAAAAATGCTTGCAAGATTCTCAACATTTACGCAAGGCCTATAAGGCCACCGCCTCAGCAACCAACTCTGCAGCTTGCAACAAACACACACCATGCGTAATCGAAATCTTTCTGAAGTAAGACCTAAACATTGTTTCATCTAAATAGTTTTGTTATTTCCATTGCATACAAACTAGAAAATTTCACACTTTTTACATTCACCACCATTATTATTGTCTCAGGCAGCTAAATTGAAGTAGTGCTACACTCAGTTCAACGAAGAGGTCAATGTGCCTCAGTTGCCTGGAGACTGATGGTTGCTACAGCAGCACCAGATAAGCCAAGCTAAATAAGCTTCAGCTTGAAGGCAGAAAACATTTATTGCTAGAGCCAACATTGATGCAGTTGTCTCAGCATGCGGCACCGTGCAAAACCCTGCACTGCCTTTCAGACTACCTCCACACTGCACAAGTCCACATGAAGACAAGCTTTCTGAAGCAAGAGGAAAACATGACTTTCATTGGGCTAAATACTGGATTACTTGCAACTATGATTCCTTTGTTCTTCCAGTTGAGTCACATGTTAGAAGGAATTTTCCCTCTGGCCGTAAATTCTTCCTCCTTGCTACTCTCCACCTCCCCCACCCCAAAAGTCCTCAGACTGCATGAAAAGAAAATTAGCTTTTTACCCATTTTGCCCAGAAGTAGATAAAAATTAAAACAGCTTTTAAGTAAGAAACAAGACAATTTTAATGGAAAAAATTTTACTAGTACAGTTCTTCCTCATTTTCATTTTGCAAGACTGAAATTTAAGTGGCTGTGACACAAATATGATTGAGTACGTTTGGAAGGAAAGTCTCTGTTTTGCACTGACATCCTACACCACAATATCAAACCCCTCTGTCTACAACATACTGAAAGATGCATTTAGCACACTTTCCAAATCTAGAAGCATGGGCAATTTCCTGTGGCAATGAGTCCCAAAGACGAGCAACTTACTCTGTTAAAAATTGTTTCTTTTTGTTCTAGATGGGCTGAAATTTCCTTTTGTATCTTTTTGTTAAGTTATAAGGAAAACCAAATAATTTCAGAATCTAAACAGCCTGTGATCCATGTTGATATTTTACCTTTGACCTAGTGGGTAGGAGCCTCTTTCAAGAGACTTTAGCATCAAGAAGTGTTTTGATAGGAACATAAAATATGTTAATTGGTTTTCATGTATCCAGCATTTCTATTGATTAGAGAATTCTAGTACCACAGTAAGGATCTAATTTCCTTCTTCTGGAAGCATGCTGCTTAAACCATGCAAAATCATTATCTCCAGATGTTTTATTAGTTCTTTTTAATTATCACTCATATTAAAGGGAATACAAACAAAACAAAACAAAACCCTAAAACACCCAAAAAACCACCAAACCTCCAACAAACAACACCCCCTCCCCAAATCAACAACATACACTGTATGACAATGTATAAACTGAACTTAAGAAATTAACTAACTTACTTGGAGAAATTTTGGAATATATTAACACATTGTCATAATTGCTTGTCTATGCTTTACCTTAATCACTAACTACTAAGAGTTGAGATGTTTGCCAACAAGGCACCCACCAAATATGCAGTAGAAATCTTTACTATCTGCACTCTGGACTTCCTAAGAGCTCTTATGGCATTCAGTATCTCAATGATTTCTATGTTAAGGAACAGACTTCAGAAAGTGTCCTGAAAAATATGTAAAGATAGTAAAGTTCTTCTTAAGTTCTGGAAATCATCTGATTACATGTCTAATGCAGTTTAATATAATTACACTAATAATTTACTTTTTAATTATAAGTTACTTTGCACTGAAAAAAAAGGATTATTGCTTAAATTAGTTTGTTGATGTCATGCCAAAGTCTCCAGTTTTAAGATGTTCTGATCTAAAGGTGACTACAGGAGTATTACACCAACTCTTAGTTTACATATGGTTGAGAGGTGCATCTTTGGGACCAGAGCAGGAAACTCAGGCAGCCAATCACCTAATGAAGGTTACATCTGTCACACACTGAAGTCCTAGAACTCAGGGCAGCTTGGCTTTTTTCTCCATGTATTTATTCTAATCCCCAAAGAAAATTTGATTAAACACTGCTAGTTGATAGATCTGCCATTTTCTAAAGTATCCACAGGCAGGATGGCCCAGAACTGTCCCTTAAAACACTGCAGGTCTGCCCAACTCTAGCAAACTCCTGATGCCTAACCTGAAACTTTCCTTCTTTCCTTCCTCACGTTTACTTTGTGCTGTATATTATATTTTTAAAGAAGCACAAATCCAAACTAGCAGGAAACGGGTTGTTTCTCTGAACAAGAATGGGAAACAAAAGCGGCCAAAGGAGTATCTTCCTTGGCCATACTGAATTTAAGAATGCAGCATCCTTAATTTGATCTTACAACTGTAAACTTGGAAGCACTATCAATCAGGTAGGTGCATTTTACTGTCCCAAGAAAATGCCCAAACCCCACTCCTGCAGGCTTGCAAAAACCCCTCTCAACTTGAGTTTTCAGCAAAGGAACATCTACTTGTGTGAGATGTATATTAAATTCCTTCATAATTCCACTCCTATTGTGGAAGGTATAAATATTGAGATGTTTGCCAACAAGGCACCCACCAAATATGCAGTAGAAATCTTTACTATCTGCACTCTGGACTTCCTAAGAGCTCTTATGGCATTCAGTATCTCAATGATTTCTATGTTAAGGAACAGACTTCAGAAAGTGTCCTGAAAAATATGTAAAGATAGTAAAGTTCTTCTTAAGTTCTGGAAATCATCTGATTACATGTCTAATGCAGTTTAATATAATTACACTAATAATTTACTTTTTAATTATAAGTTACTTTGCACTGAAAAAAAAGGATTATTGCTTAAATTAGTTTGTTGATGTCATGCCAAAGTCTCCAGTTTTAAGATGTTCTGATCTAAAGGTGACTACAGGAGTATTACACCAACTCTTAGTTTACATATGGTTGAGAGGTGCATCTTTGGGACCAGAGCAGGAAACTCAGGCAGCCAATCACCTAATGAAGGTTACATCTGTCACACACTGAAGTCCTAGAACTCAGGGCAGCTTGGCTTTTTTCTCCATGTATTTATTCTAATCCCCAAAGAAAATTTGATTAAACACTGCTAGTTGATAGATCTGCCATTTTCTAAAGTATCCACAGGCAGGATGGCCCAGAACTGTCCCTTAAAACACTGCAGGTCTGCCCAACTCTAGCAAACTCCTGATGCCTAACCTGAAACTTTCCTTCTTTCCTTCCTCACGTTTACTTTGTGCTGTATATTATATTTTTAAAGAAGCACAAATCCAAACTAGCAGGAAACGGGTTGTTTCTCTGAACAAGAATGGGAAACAAAAGCGGCCAAAGGAGTATCTTCCTTGGCCATACTGAATTTAAGAATGCAGCATCCTTAATTTGATCTTACAACTGTAAACTTGGAAGCACTATCAATCAGGTAGGTGCATTTTACTGTCCCAAGAAAATGCCCAAACCCCACTCCTGCAGGCTTGCAAAAACCCCTCTCAACTTGAGTTTTCAGCAAAGGAACATCTACTTGTGTGAGATGTATATTAAATTCCTTCATAATTCCACTCCTATTGTGGAAGGTATAAATAAGATTGCTCCCAAATCTGTTCCTAACTTCTCTGTTGAAAGGAACAAAAACTAAGAATAGAGTTCCTATTTCCTGTCTTTTCTTTTATTTTCCCATGAGTGCTAGAATATAAAATAAAAAGGACAAGAAAGTTCCCTTGATAGCATGCAAAATGATGAGCAGACTTAAACTATGACAAGGAAAAAAGCCAGTAAAAAAGAAAGCCAAAAATAGTATAGACTAGTAATTTGGAGAATGAGCAGGGGAATACGGAGATCCAAAATTAGGGACTAGATTAATTCAGAAAATGAGAAAATAAAAACCACAGGGCTATGCATCTGAAACATCAAATGCCCTACATTCAGAAAAGATCTCAGGATTCCTAAGCTTTCACATTCCTCTGTTGTTAACAAATAACTCTAAATCTAACTAAAAAATAAGTCTTATCTCTCCCTAGAAGCTGGATCAGACAAAGAGGATAACCACCTCCATTCCTTCATTTATATGAATGCTAAAGAAAATCCTGGGGGCTTTTGTACGCTCCTAATGGAAGTAAAGCCAAAGGAACTTCAGAAGGGACAATGCAAGTGATAAAAATGTTCCATGGGAGCGTATTTTTTCCCAAGACCTTCTCTTTAGAATTTCTTAACATCTAAAAAAAGAGACATGCAAAAAAAATTCCTCCAAAAATTGACAAATATATGATGTCCCCAAAACAATAATTACAAATGCTCAACAGAGATCAAAAAAAACCAGCTGAAATCTTACAGGATTCACCTTGCTAGCACATCTTTGAGGCAATTCCAAGTTTTAGCACTATTCCAAGTGCCCACCTGTTAACATGACTGAATAAGTGAGCAGACAAGACTTGGTCATACTTGCTCTCTTAACTAATAGTTTAAGTAAAACCTAATTTTTAAACTACTTTTTTACTTGCTACAGAGGTACAAGCTTACCTTAGCTTACAACCTTGGTTGATGGTTTTCTTTTAATCAGAACGCTACACAAGAAACATACCAGCACACTCTTATTTGAAGACTTCCATGGTCAAGAGCTGGGCAAACACTGAAGAATACATCCACAAGAGCCCAGCAAGCAGACAGCATTCTGATGGAACTCTGCAGAACTAAGTAGGTAAACCCTAACCCTTGACATCTGATCAGTCGTTTATGCTAAATGGGAAGGGATGAGGGGTAGGGGAAGATTTTTTTTTTTTTTTTAAATGTTCCTTCAAGTGAAGAACAACAGAACAACTGCATGGTAAACTGGGGTCTCTACAAGGTAGTACAAACCTTATGCACTGAAAGAAGGCTCACTGAAGCAGTGGAGGACTTTCTTAATTCAAATACAGGAGCTCACCTTTACAGCTGTCAACCAAAACTCACAATTTCAATCTCCCCGTGTATCTCAAACCCAAGACTCTTTAAATGGTACCTGTGAATAAGATCTTGACAAGTAAATCTATGACCACTTGAAAACAAGTTTGGTAGTGAGGCAAGTTACACAACTCCTTTGCTTCTTTGGGGATGAAAAAGAAAAAAGCCCCCAAGGCAACTCACAAGAAACAAAGGCAAAGGAAGGACAGGAATTTTAAGCAGTTAACCTATGGAGGGCTCTCTAGTTCAGCTAAACAGTAAGAGGAGGTCCATCTTCTAGGGTATACCTCTCTTTTTTTGTGACAACATGAGGGGGAAAAAATACTATGGTCTTTCTCTTCCTGACTCATAAAATACAGGTTTTGTCCAGTTGCTTTTTCAATCTGTTTTTCTTCTGACAGAGATTAACAAACAGAAGTGATGGTGCACAACTCTTGCTTATTTAACTTCTCCATGTCAGTTGATTTTACAGACCTTTGTCGCATCCCATCTCAGTGTCTCTTTTTGAGGCCACGAGTCCCTCACTATTTACTCACTCCTTATAAAGCTGTTCTTTGCCATTGTTCACTGCCATGGCTCTTCTTGTACCTCTTTTGGCATGTACCATATCTGCTTTGAATAGAAACTGTCCTTTCCCTTTAACATTGATTTTATTTGCCCTCTTACCACCTTGTCAACACAGGCTGGTGAGGTCTTTCAGCAATTTGTGACAGCTGATCTTCATAATGGCCTACTGCATAACCCAGCATAATCAGCAAACTTGGTGTTTGCTCCTCCTCCTCCTTTCCCCAGACCATTTCTGAATACACTGAGCTGTACAAAAGGCCAAGTCTTCCCAAGACTCTGATGGCAAACCTCTCCTCTGTAAAAACTGAGCATTGACTTATTTGGGTTTTTTAAAAAACTTTTAACCTTCTACTAAACTATGACACAACCCCTCCCCCAAACTCCAAACTGTTCAATTTAAATGTTGTCAGTGAGTTAAAGTGTGAAAAGCTCTTTGGAAATGAAAAAAAAAAAAAAAAGAGAACTTTCTAAAGTACCAAATTTTTAATTAATTTCTTTAAAGTAGTTTCTATCAATTTGTGCAAAGGAAGTACCACTCAGTTTTGGGTGAAACCACCTTATTTCTTTAGAAAACTAGTCCAGAAGAATTCTGTAAAAATATGAACTGCCACCTATAAGAACAAATTGCTATTTGATATTGCAAAGTAATCTGCGTTGGTCTTCACATAGCATTTCTGCTATCCATGCACTACACACACCTGCTTGTGCACACCTACACACATTAAGCTTGATTTGTTCATGTTTATATTCACTGTCTTAGATCAGTGTAGATAAATTACAAGTTCACTGCTTTTAAGGACACAAAAAGATATATATTTGATACATTCATTCTAAGAGAGATCCCCATCAGAAAATGAAAAATGCAAGAAACAAGGAGTATAAAATCACCATGTATATTGTAGTATTCCTTCGTACTTCCAACAGTAATCATGGTCATTTTCTGCAACTATAATTTCGTATTCTCTTAGCTTGATAAATGTAATCTTGTCCAACTTAAATTCATACAAAAAACTATCATAAAGGTATTTTTTCTGGTTCATTACTTCAACTATGCCACCCTTCTGCACTTCTCCCATGCCTCCCTTATTCCTTCACCGTCAGACATGAACTACTAATCTTCCTTTGCATGACTTTTCAAACACAAAATTATAACATATATGTCAACATTCATTTGTTACCAAGATGTCAGCCTTGGCCATCTCTTTGCCAGGGCTAGCCTAGTTATCCATTTGTTAAATCTCCCAAACAAACTGCTCTTTAACTGATACCACCATTTCTGCATAAAAAACAGAAAACTTTACATATTTTTATTTTTCAAAATCCTTTCTTATGTTTTGATTAAACATTGGTTGGAACACTAATGAACTGCAACCAGCATTTATGCTATTAGTCATAATATAGTTATTATTAATAAGCACTTCCTCAGACTACATTTTAAAAAATCTATGTGCTCTACAAATTAAGACTATGTGATACTATGGGGAACTTCCAGCCACTACAACATTTCACAACAAATATAATGTTTATTAACCTATTTTCCAAACAAATTACTGTTTCCTTTAACATTGAAATTAAGCAGGTCAGTAACATGGTTTTCTATCTTAAACTCTTGTGATAGTTTACCTGAGTTGCAGCAACAACAGTAGTTATAGAAGGCGCAGTTGAAGGTGATAGAGCTCCCACTTGCTGCAAGTGGCCTGAAGCCTGCTGAGGTAAATGAGAACTGGAAACGGGAGTGCTAGATCCTGAGCCAGATACTGCATTTGGAAATGATACTGCTACATCATTGCTGCTAAAAATACCTGAAAAAAATTACAAAAACGATTACATGCATCTCTCTCTCTCCCCCTCCCTCTGTTTACTAGTAACCATGTAAATATGCAGTAGAAAATTAATCAAGACAAACAAGATCACTTAATACGTAATGCAGAAATCTCCTGTGTAGGAATTCTAGCCATGCTGATTAATAAAATGCTCTCGTCATTTAACATTCTACAGTTCAGGGAACACAGACTGATTGACTTTTAAGTTTTTTGTAAAACATATGTGATAAATCAAATATTTATGTGCGTTACAAACTGCTCAAATATTAACAGTGGCAGAATTTTTTGCTAAAATGCCTGCCTTCAACTGAGTCTGCTATCAGAGTTTGTTCTTTCAATGTATTACTGTTAACTAAAGAATGAAGTATTGGGCTATATAACTGAACACACACCGTACAAATGGAAAAAGAACTTTTTAACTTTAAAGTAAATGTTACTAAACAACAGACATTTGTTCAAAACTAATTTTGGCAACTAAGGATTGCTTGTGCTTTTTCAGAAAAATATTGACAGCAAGTCTGAGGACAAGGTACTCAGATTTGCCAATAGAACTGGTGGTATTTCATTTATTCACGAACTCTTAATTCCATCCATGATCTATACGAATGCTTGACTAACATTTCTGCTAGAACAGCCAACAAATAAACGACTAAACACGTTAGTTAACATTAGTCAGAGTTGTAAGTTAGCAATTTAAATAGGAAGAGTTCACACCCCTCTGTGAAGCCATTACTTCTGTTCATCTACATGCAGGGTAAAGTTCATTATAGAGGTTGGGAAAAAAAACCCTACTGACCAGAAGCCCAGGACAAGAAGTAGTACCTGTCTATGAAACCGTTAGGCTCCACGTGCATTAGATAAGTGAGCTGTCAGCTGGCCAAGGAATATCAAGCATGGTAGCACTGAACTGCAGTTAGAGGAAGAGTGCCACAGGGAGTAAACAGAAGTAGAATGAACATGGTTAGATCAAAAAAAGCAACAGAACTGAAATGCCAGTTAGAAGGCAAAGGGTGGAGCTAGTTTGTCACTCATACAAATAATGATTTGAAGAAGGCAGTGACAATAAGAAGATACGCAATGTTAAAACACCACTCGCCACCCAGATATCCCTCTGAGCACAGGCAGTTAAGGGAGACTAACATCATCCAAACCCACACATAATATGCAAACACTGATGCATCTTAAATTCCCTGACTATTAACTGTCAAGAAAAATGGAAGAGAAAATCAGCCAGACCCACTAGAGAAAGAAGATACGAAAAAGCACCTGAAGACACATCGCGACACTTCTTTCCTGCCTAACCAAGGTTAGCGACTTCTCTTCTCCCCAGTCTCTTCATCACAGAGAAATTCCATAGCTGCCCTGCTTTCCTACTGACCCTCATATCTTTTTCCATTTAGCACACCTCCCCCTCTTCTTGGCTTTTTTTGGTCACCATCCCCAAAGCCTACAGTTACAGCCTTATTAGCAGTAAAGATCCTTGAAGTGTTCCCTTTGATCCTTTTCCAGTTCTAGCTGGATCACCTAACTAGACAGCACATTTCATGGATCCTGCTCTAATTCATCCCTACACACCACCAAAATGACCATAATTAACAAACAGCCTTGCTACTGAGTCTACTCTTAAATGTGACATAACTACAACCACAAAAACTGAAATATAACCCAGGTCATCAAAAGATTTTTCGATTTGCTTTTAATCAGTAATTTCAAACTAATAAAAAGGATGAGATTTAACCCTTTGTCTTTTGAATGCAGTAAAACAATTAAATATACAAACCTTCTTGAAAATATGAGATTCTCATGAATTATGAGGCTTTAGGAACCATAAAATTTAAGAATAAAAATAATGAAATATCACAGCACCTTTGAGTAAACCATAAGAGCTCATCACCACAAACGCTATCACTCTCATAAAACATCACCAGGAATGAGAGGAGAAAACAAAATTTTTTGTGAGAGACAAGTACTAAAAATTAAGGACATTTTGCCTGAAAGGGAAGACAACTCCAAAATTTTAAAGCTATTATAGATATTTTTTAATTCTTAATTTTTAAAAATCTTACATATTTAATAACTGCAGTGCTTCTGCTGTTTCTGTTTTAATAATAAGGTTTATTCTTCCTCTTAAAAATAAAATTCAGGAATACAAGCGGATAGTTATGAAATCACAGGCAAAAGCATATTTCAAAAGAAAGAAAAGCAGCAAACTAGTTTGCCAGTGGAATGAGGTAAGCTAATATTTGTTGCCAGTTGTAGTAATATTAAAAACACTATTTGTTGCTGTTGCAACATACAAGACAAATATGACCTATCAGCACAATCATTTTGGGATAAGTATTTCCATTCAGCAATCCCTTACTTAACACATAAACTACATGCACCTTCTGAAACTAGTCATGCAACCAAGATACTACTCCATGCAGCATTCAAATCAGACCTGTATGATGAACACTGAAATAAATTATTGATTTTCACACCCTTTCAAAAATGCCTGTATAAAAACTATGTGTATATCATATATTAGAAAGCCAAGACAATACACATTTGAAATGTTTCTAACATATTAAGTTGTCCTTTGGGCTTTGGGGAGAGATAAATCACTTTCTGGATCAGGAAGGAATGATAACAAAAACCTGAGCAAATCTCTGTAAGCTGCATTAATGTTTAAAACAAACAAACCACCTTGAAGTCCTTCCCATATTACTGAAAAGCCAAAGAGCTGTAACTTGTGATGAATGGCATTGTGTAATTTGCCAGCAGCATAAACAGCATGGTCAAATACCATCTTCAGCATTAACCAGAACACAGTTCTTCAGCTCC
The DNA here is from genome assembly GCA_024865655.1 of Emberiza elegans. Lineage (NCBI taxonomy): Eukaryota > Metazoa > Chordata > Aves > Passeriformes > Fringillidae > Emberiza > Emberiza elegans. The sequence continues at coordinate 22,521,780 of JALJVW010000206.1, forward strand.
AGGTGGAAATGGACATCTCACAGTGTTCAGGTAAAGTCTGACTGTGTGACACCACTAACACAGCTGCAGAACATGGACTGCAGGTTCTAACAGATAAAACACACATGGTAGCCTACACTGCTGGCTCTAAAGGCTTAGCAAAAAGGCAACTGCAAAAAAAAAAGTATTTCTGGCCAACAAGTAACTGCCTGCTTAGCACAGAAAGGTAGTACTATAGAGGAGGGAACACATCAGATAATGCAGACTGAAAAATACGCTTATTTTATGCACCATCAATAAAAAACTCCGTATCAGAGGATACAAAAGCACTTCAAGAATAGTGAAAAACAAAATAGCCTCAAATCAAAACTAGCAATATATACCAGGTAGCACACAGAATAATTTAAGTGGTTTTATTCAAAATCTCAAAAGTAAGTAGTTCCATGAACAGAGGAGTTAAGAAAAGTGAGTAAATCCTGGATTTCCACAATGTTGTATCTCACAGATGACATCAATACACTAAATTTTCTCACCACAATTTCAGTATCTAGCTATGAAATCCTCACTTATTTTCTACTACTACAGGCCTCCCCCTCCATTATCCAGCTCTCTTACACTCCCTTCTTATGCTGGTGACTGCCTAGTTCAGCAAGAGAGAAAAAACAGGCAGTATTTGGTTACTTTTGTTCCACACACCGTCCATTGCAATTACAGGAACATACATGTTTTAGACTTTTTTTTCTGAAAACTGGATGACAGACTTAAAGCTTACTGGGAGCTGAAATCAAGAGAGACAACATCTACACTGCTTCCTTAAGAAGCTCATAAAATGGTCTCCCTAAAGCTGTATTTTCTTTTCTAGGTCAGAAATTTGAAACTACTACAATTCTGAAAAGCAGAAGTTACCTGAGATATCTGTCATAGGTGGCTCATCTTAGCATTTTGTCAAAACTTCAGGAATAAGAAGAATATGGCCAAAGAGGCTATTTTTCAAATGTCAACTTGCAGGCCCACAGAAGTTGCAAAGAACTACAAAGAACTACAAAACCTTCCTGCATGGGGGAGGACAGGTGGACATAGGGTTGGCACAACAGCCTCAAGGGAACTCATAGTCGCAAGTGCAGAAATAAAGGGAAATTTTGAGTTATAAGAACAAGAACTTCATTACACAAACTAAAGCTACAAATAACTTCCCTTTGTGTGGTAATCCCAGAAAGTCTCCCCTAAACCCATGGCAACTTCCTATACGGTGCAAAATGAAAAAGTGTCTTTCCATGAAGCAGTCCATTCATTAGTATCTAAGCATGTACAAAAAACTGATTAAGTTCCATTACACAAGAAAGAACATGTTCTGTTCCAGTACAATGTTAACAGTGGAAGAAGTACCCCACTATGTTATTTTGTAACATGATCATAAACTGAAGTGAATTTAATGGAAAACAGAAGCAAATAAAAATGGGCAGTTTTTTACAGTTGTCAAAGGAGAAGAAAGTTGCACTTCAACTGCCAAGGCAGCAACAATATTCACTTAAATTTATGAGATAATGAGCTTGGAGGATAGGCCAATCTGTTTCTTTCATGAAGGAATCTGAAATGCTAGTACCAAATAATCACATTACTTTCCTGCTGGTGATGAGAGAAGTGGCACAGTTCACTTTCAGAGAGGCTGCTACAAGACTCTGCAGTAACAGTTCTAGAGGTGCACAGAAATGAAAGTTACTGATCTGCAGTTGGAAAAAAAGCTACACATCCCTCCCTTTCAGTGACTGGGCATACTTTTTTGATTGGAGGCACAGCAGCCTGCCCCAGATCAACAGCCAATGGCTTCCTTTCACAAAAGGCATTCTGAATACTCTCCAGAACAGAGGCAGAAGTTTAAAAACGCCACAGACTCAAAATACCCAAAGAATGCACACTGCTGGGGGTGGAGGGAAGGAGGGAAGATACAAAGTACAAGTGTACGTGTTTTCAAAAACTGGTTTTCTAACTGTTTTGAAACAGTTGCTCCAGTTTCATACCTACTGACAGAAGGCAGACTGCCACAATTATTCCCTTTGAGAATACTCTGCAGAGTAGATTTATAGTCAAAGATCAAAATACTTGACAAGAACCTTGACACAACTGAGGAACACAATCCAGCACAGCAATGACATATATATATATATGGTGAATCCATGATCATATAAGCTACAGATACAGCAAAGACCTGAAGTTTGCTATCAAACTCCATTACAATTAACACCAAATCCTTGGCAGCTCAGCCAGCAAAGGATATTCAGGTAATCTGTCTACTCCCATCCCTGTGGTCAAACCCCTGATTGTAAAATTATCTATAGCCAATCAGAAATGTGTTCAACAACTGGGGGGGGGTGGTGTGTGAAAGATCAGAACCAATCCATGTGCTACTGAGATGGTCTGCTGTGTTCAGCTAGTCCCACCTGCTAGAGCGAACAATGGATCAATGGATGGTCCATGTTCATTGATGGCCACTCTTGTCAGCAGTCATGTTCCCACCTAGAATTAATCCAACCTGATACAGGTCTTACACTGCAGCCCTCCACTGCAGAAGGGCTCAAACCCACATTTTTCATAGCCCACCCTAGATAAACGTTCTCTCTGAGAGAAAAGGTCTGAATGTGACATGAGGAGACAGATGACATGCTGGACTAGGAAGACAGGGAGAACTGTACTGTTTTTCTAGCTCACTATATCCATCTCTAACAGTGAACAGCCACACAAGGAAAAGTATTTAAAAAGGCAAGCATGTAGTAATACTTTCCTCAAATGCTCTCCCAGCCTCTAAAAATCTATAATGTCTGAATTTTGAGCGTGAGGAATGGTCTCTGCAATTACTAGCCTTGAATATGCTTCCAGCCTTGCCCCAATGAATATCTTCCAATCCTTTCTGAACAGCCAAAGCTTTTCATAACATATCTCATGACAAAGTTACACCTTAGTTAAACTGCGCAGTTTTTTGGGGTGGAAGATGGCCGACACAGGGACAAAACACCTTTCACTTGTTTCCTCCAGATGTTCTGACTTCTCACAATAATCTTTGAAATGTTTTATAACTGCCTGTTTACATTTCACAATTAACTCAGCTTTATGAAATAGGACATGCAAAGAATTTCATGCTTGTTCCACCATGAGTCAAGAATTTTTCAAGTACTCTTCTAGAATAGAATACTAAGATAAAGAGCTCCGTGATCATATCTCAGACACATATGCTCCTAACTACAAAAAAGACCTATAGTTCAAATGTGCCACAGCACATAAAGGTATTTGTAAAAGATAAAGTTAAACAGATAGGTAAGAACAATTGATAAAGACCTTAACTTTTTGCAGTTTAAAAGTTCTAAATGTTCACTTTTGTAACAGTGAGCCAATACAAGCCTAAGTTACTTAAATACAGCAAAATAAAAGCAAAGCAGTTTTAGGCTCACTTCATGAGTATTCACAAATAGGAGCATGACTTGTAATGTACATTTCTTAATGATTTCAGAAAAATTTACTGTGTTTGCTAAGATCTCTGAAAACAGATCTCTCAAACCATTCTAACAGCAATCTACCTCAGTGCTGGAAGGTGAGTCACTGTAAGCACTAGACTGCTCTTCACTGTGAACATAATCCAGTGTTTCATGGGAGTTTCTCCCTTTTGGATTCCAGTGATCTGAGGCTGGTATCTTTGAAGGGAAAGGACAGGGGGGAAAGATGGGACAGCTTTTTCCCAGATTTCTGAAGACCTACAAATAGCTGTCATTAGCAACAGTTAAAGCTTTCAAGTGGTATTCCAGAACCTCATGGTCAGATAGTTACACTTAGGACTGCAATATCTGACAACCAAACAGTAATTAGTCAGTACTCTGAAATGTGCACAACAGAGCTACTTCAGGCTTTTTAATTCACCCTTCTCTTGCTCTTCGTTTTTATCAATTTAGATGGTTTAGCTGAGCACTAATAATTCCATGCTTCAACATAAGCAGATGCCTCTTTATCAACACTGAAAAACTCTGCCCAAGTTGGGCTACATTCAAAAATTTCAATTCACACTCAGTACAGATTCTGTTTAGTTTAGGTTATCTTGTTAAAAAAATCATACCATAAATACTGAATTTTGCCTGCATTGATGAAAAGGCCAAGGCTACAGAACTGAAGTTTCTTTGGAAACATATTGTCTTCTAAAAACAATCACAGCACTGAGACTGCCACAATGGATGTCTGTTCTGTATTATGACTATCCTCACTGCAACTCAAAAATCAGCATAAGACAGAACGATCAATAACAAAGATCTAAAAATAGCAACAGGAGTATAAAATAACACAGAAGACAGAACAAGCAAGAACTGAAGTTACCACAGAAAGGCAACAAGCAAACATTACAATTTACAGCTATTTCTAATGTAAAATAATCATATAATTGCTTCTCCTAGTCTTTTTTTAAATGTATGCACTAAAACTGTCAAGAGATATGTATGCTCTATATGCTCTATATGCATCCATAGATATGTGCATCCCTCTTGCTCCTTTTCAGTGGTAGACTCATAGAGAAAGAGATGAGACTGCAAGGTCAAATCAAAAAAGTTTGACTGTAAGATCCAGAGTAACTTGGGAGAACAATGCACATTGTTATCACACAGTGAATAGCAGTGACAACTTTCCATCTCTCAACCTCAAATTTTGTGGTTTTTAGAAAAAGGTTTGAAAAAAGTAAAGATATAACAAGTTGATCATACAATTGCAAAAGACAGCACTGAGTATACCATGTCTCTTACTGGCAAAACTGCAGTGTGCCACTGTCTGCCTTCAAGTGTCTTGACTCCTTTCTATTAAGGCAGGCACCTTAATGGAACAGCTTTCATGACTCCATTTCCTAGTCCTCTTCTTTAGGACTAGACTCTCTGAAACCAGTTCAATATTTTAGCTATTATCTTTCCTCCTTCAGAGTTTGTCAGCACCAAATTTCAACTGACAGGGTTTGGCCACCTATATAGCAAAACTATTCATAATAAACCTCTCTGCTCCAAACTTGATTTGCTTCCACTCAAACTAAAACCCACAGGTTTTCTTTTTGGCACTTTGTTGATTATGTGCAATCAGCTTAAACTCAGTGCAATGAAAAAACAAGCTCCTCACACAGACTCCATCAAAACACTTACTGACAGTGACATTTACAATCCTCAGCATTACCTGACACATAATCTGAATATGCTGTTGGAGTAAATGATCTTCCTTTATTTATCTCAAGTTTTAATAATTACTTTTCATCCTATATAAACATACATGACAAGATCTCTTCTTGGTGTTCATATTATCAAAACTTCTCCCTACCCTCACTGATTTCACCCAGATACATGCTTCTGACAAAACAAGAGCCCTACAATACCAGGATGGGGGGAGGGAGGGAAGGAAAGGCAATACTGAGGGGGAAAAGTAACCAACTTAACCTCAGAAGGTATCATGAAACATCACCACCACCCCACAATAAGGTAATTAGATGATAAATCTGTCCAAACACCATTCTAAAACAAACATGTAGTCACCATTATGCTGTTCCACAACAGTAAGTTATATAAAGCATTACTATTGTCTGGCAATATATGCCCTTCCAACTATCTTTTTCACTAATTTAAAAAACAGAAAGTGCAATGTGGAAAGAAGTCACAAATGGCATTCCATCGATTTCTGTTCTGCACCCTCTTGCCAATCCATACCTCTTCAACATTAAACAGCAAAAAGGCTCTGCTTATAAAACAGCAGAAACTCACCAAGTCCAAATTCAGCACACTTTGTCAGATACCCTTCAGGTGCTTTATTTTTGTTCAGAAAAATGGTGAGCTTGCTTTTTCCTTCATCTCAAAGCTGGTTCAGAGCATTGTATACCTGGGAGAGTGAGAGGGAAACCCTATATAAAACGGAAAAAAAGCTAAACCTATTTTACTAAAGCAAAGCAAATGTAGAGAAATTTCAATATTTCTCACCACACACACTATGAAACATAAAGTTAATGTAATATTAAAATCTGTTTTATTTAAGAGACCCACCACTCTAGACATCTGCCTGACAGGTGTAATTCATGGCTCTGACAGTGCAAAAAGCAAAAGTTCTATAAAACCATAATGACTGCCACCTTAAAATGCAAAAAACTTGACCATGCAAAGTTTCAAACATGTAAATTCTTTGGCATTCACTGAATTTCAAGTCAATACAATTAGCAATGCATACAGCACTGCTCTTCTAACATACATGCACAGCAGTAAGAGTACTTCTATTTGAGGCTGGGACAAATGGATAAAAATTTCCAATTTTTATTAACAGATCACCTGACATCAATTAAATACCACACTGAGAAATAAACTTGATAATCTTCAGAATTAGCCTCATGAGAGAGTTTTAAATCTTCCAGTAACTTATGAATACAGCTATGATTGTTTCCTACAAACTAACAATAGCCTTGAAAAAGTAAACCAAGTTCTAATTTAATAAGATATTTCATTTCCACTGGCTATGAGTGAATACAGAAACAGGGGTAAAAAGCCAGTGCTGAATACTAAAAGGAAACAGCCATTAGATACATTAAAGATTCAATATTGCTCCCTCTGAAATTGATAGTTCTGTTATCAGTGACACAAATGAGCAGCATCAGGCTGCCAGAACAAAGAATGAACAAAACAAGGCTACCTTCACATGCATTACTTGTAGTAATTTAAGTAGTCAGGAAGGGAAGTGGGAGAATGCCTGAGGTAGACATCACTATAACACACCTATGAATGGAGCACAGAAGAAGGACTAGAAAACACTATTCACAAAATTAAAGAAAAGAATCTCAGAACTGGAATAAAACTGTTATCATTTTACTTCACACATACAAAAAGATCATAAAAAGAGAACTGAGGAACTATTGACCTATCAGGCTCCTGCAGACAATCTACAAAGTTTTCACTCAAGTACTGAACAATTGACGCACTGCAGACCTGTATTTCACCCAATCCATAGAATATGCAGACCTTCAATCAGGCTCTTCCACAAAAGGCTACCCTTTGTGATAAATGAACCTCTGAAAAAGATTCTAATATAACTTACCATTATGTATGGCATTCATCAACTTCACGAAAGCTTTTGAGTTAGGAGAAAAAGGGCTTCATGTTAAGATCATGTTTAACAGACGCACAAAAGAATGTATGTATAGACAGGAATTTCAGTGAACAATAATATACCTGAATACATCTTTCTTGTATTAGAGCTCTGATCATTTACAGTAGCACAAATTGTAAAATGGATTTATTTCTATCCACTAAAATGTTTTACTTATATTTCTTTTATCAGTGTTGTTAGATATTAAATGTCAAGTATAAGAACATTCCAGCACATGCTAATTAGCTGTATTCTAAAGCTAGTATTACAAATAAAAATTCAAATTCTTTCCAGTGGCAATCAGTCCCCCCAAGAAATGACTGATTTTAATTTCATTGTCTGCAACAAATTTAGAAACTGAAACAGAAGTTGCCTTGCTAATTTTAATCACAAGGCATCTGTTCTGCTTCACTGATAGACTGAGTTGAACTCAAGCAATCAAGTCTAACAGGAAATGGTTGTGTCTCCTGGACTTCAGAGAGCTCAGTTCAAGAACAACTCAGATACACAGAAAGAACATCCAATCAGAGGTACAAAGGAGATGCTCACATGAACTTCCTTTCCTTCATGGGCTGGGGTGTTGGGAGAGTATTGATCTCTGATCCTGAAGCACCAAAACACACTCACATCCTTGGCCGTGCAGCTGAAGTCTCCAGTGCAGCCACCACAGCACTGTAATGCCCAGCTGCAGAGTGGGGGCAGGCATGCAGATGCCAGCCCTCCTGCACTTAACCCACCAGCTTATTCCTGCTTAGGATAATGACCTCATGACTACAGAATTATTTTAGTTTCAGCCTGCTTGTTCACTCTGTCACACTACTAAGGAACAAAGCCCTCAGTTTACACATCTGGTTTGACTTGGTAATCAAATGATTTTACAGGCCACAGTGGGGTGAACACCTCTGTCATACTCCCACGGGGGAAATTTTATACCTGCATCAGCCTCTGACTGCAGTAACTATTTGGGGTCCAACAGGCCAACTACCTTTAAAGCTTTATTTTTCTCTTCTTTACTCTTGCCACAACTGGAAGCTACTAAACATTGTTGTCATAAGCCAGAAGAGTTTTTTAACTCTTCTGAAGGGCCCTATGAATATCATAATTTCAAAAAAAAATGAATGAACAAAGACATCTTAAACGTCTGTCATTCATACGCAAAGATTACAAAATTAACTAAGAAGCAATTTTAAAAAAAATAAAAGCTTTGACTTTTATCTACTGACTAAAATTGAATAACTAGCCAAAGGTATGTCAATGGAAATACTTGTAAAATTTGGAATTTTTTAATTAAAGCATTAATTTACAAAGTCTGCTTTCTAAAAACATAAATACTGATGTTCGAGTATTTAAATTTTGTGGTACAGAAAAAATAGACGATGTACAAAATTCTGTATGATATTTGACAGAAGTGCATTAATCTGAAATAAATGAAACTGATAACCTTAATTAACCTTCTTAACAGTTTTCAGAGAACTAATAAAATACAAAAATACACTCATAATTTACAAGGAAAAAATTACTATAAATGCACAGAGCTGCTATGACTGGAATCACATTATACTATACAAATTCTTTCTCAGGTGCAGAGGAGACAATGCAACTGCAGTCTGCCACTCTTAAGTGCAGAATCATTTCACCCACACCTAGTCTCCACAGCCTTTATTTGATTATAATTATACCCATTCTCTCCAGTTATGCTCAATTTTTTGTGCACAAGAAATAGCAGCCATTTTGATCCATCATTGCTTTCAACACTAAAGAAAGTCCCTTTCAAATTTAAGGAACCATTGGGTAGGTTTGGAAGGAAGCTTGGGGTGGTGGTGGGGTTTTTTCTTTCCTCTTCTTTATTTTTTATTTTATTCCAACAAGCTCAGCCCTAGACTGCCACAGCTATACCTTTTGCTTTTGTTTCTTTAAAACTGTTCCAAACAGGAGCCACCACTAATCCAAGCAATCACATACAATGCATTCCCAAACATCATTCAAGAGGTATGAGAAAGTCTCCAAGACTAGGTATGTCCCAATGCATAATTTACTACTCTGAGATAACACTTCATAGATAAACGAGGAAGAGATGCAGTTAAAGAGCTAACAAAACACTAGCTGTTCTACCACAGACCTCATCCAATTACACAAGGAAGGGCCAACACTAGATCAACCCTGCTTGTGACTGATGGAGCTAATTCTAGACTCCCCCCAAGCCTCTCCACAGAACAGAAGGAGAACTGTTCCCCTACCACCACTCCCTTCCACACTCCATAAATTAGTAGAAGGCAGATGAAAAAAGGTGTTTTATTCTGGAAGGAAAAAAGAGCTACTGTCTTAGTTCCTGTGTAACTGCCTTTATTGGCAGCTAGGTCTTTCCCCTCCCACCCCACCCAGTTTTCTGCTACAGTGTACAGCCAAAGTGAAATTCAACATGCTAAGGTGTAGAGAAAGGTTAGGGACAGTGAATAGTAACTATATATATATGTGTGTGTGTGTGTGTGTGTGTATATATATGCTGTAATATCTGGACTTCACTTCTCATTGTTTTCCTTTATTTGCCATCTCTGGTGCCTCCCGCACTTTCCTCCCAGTCCTGGCTAAATCTTTCCTCTCTTCATCCAATCCTTACAGCAGCTGCTGTTGTTTGCTTTACTTAGAACCTTACAATTATTCCTCCTTAAAATCAATTTTGCTCAGAAAAAACTTTAATGCTTCCAGCTTATTCATTTCAATTTCTGAAATGACTCAGTATTAATACCTACATCCAACCCACTGCCCTCTGGCTGTTCATTACTTGTTTTTAAAGGAACTGGTTATGCATAAAAAACTTAAAGTTCCATTCTAAGCTTACCACTACTCCACAACAGAAAAAAAGACTAGTGACTTTGTCCCTAGGAAGAATGTTATTTGCTGTAACCAAGCCCTAAATCCATCACATTAGGCATTTGTCCATGACAGTTATCATGCTTTAAGGAAAAAAAAAGAGAAAAAACCCAAGCAAAACAAATTCCAACAATTTGCATTTGACATTCTTATGTGAAAGCTAACTATATTGACAGTTTATGCGCCACTTTTTCATTTGGAGGAATGAGGGGTGTGTTTGGGGTTTGGTTTTTGATTTGTTTGCTGGGGGAGGCTCTGTTAAGGTTTTTTTTAATTTACTTGGAATCTCTAGTCATTCTTATTTCACAGATGTTCAAAACAAATAAACAATGGGAAACAGAAATAAAACCAAGCCAAGTAGGTAGGATCTAACAGGATTACTCATGCAGAAGTCCCAGTCGCATGTTTGTATTCTTCAGTTCCATTACCAGCTTCCACAAATCCCTTCTCAACTCAGATTTCTAGAGCTATACTGGTCCAAAGAACATAGATGCTCACTCACTTTTTTAATGACCAAAATTTTCCCTTTTTTCCTGTTACTTAGGTTAGTGAGGACCCTTTTCTGAACCTTCTACCACTACAGGAAATTCTCTCTCACAAAAACACATGCAGCAAGCTAGATCACTGTCAAAATGAACAGTTTTCTTCCTGTTACACTTATGGCCTTCTCACATATCTACCAAATCTGACACTGAAAGATGAAGACTTCTATTGAAAAGCTGAATAAAAAGTATATAAAGAGCAATATGAAGCAATGAGTTTGCATCTAAACTAGGTGTTAAATCCCAGTTTGGTTCAAATGGACAAAAAATAGCTTTACATTCAGGATCAGATAAGAAGTAGCTTTTCTAACAATAAGAAATAGTTTATTTATTACTATTTCCTGCCTTACCAGCACAAAAGCTCTTGCAAGAACTGTCCTGCTAAGAATTTTAACAGCACACTTTGTGTATATGGCATACCTGTATACCAATTTCCTACAACAGCTTTTCAGGTATGCCTAATATTCTTGAAAGAGAGTTTTATTTGAGTAACTTTCTGGAAATACATTGTTGGCTTACTGCTGCCAATTTTCAGTGTTTTAATAATGTTGGGGAGATTTATCAAAACCGAGCTCCCATCCAGGTGGATGCATGTGCAGATCGTGCAGGTACAGGTAATGTTTGTACAGCGCCGGAACATCCTACAGTGCAAAGGCACTGGGACACACTGTCACTTACTGTCCCCAAGGACACTTCTTTATGCACATGGAGCCACCAGGGGCCCACCGGGCTGCACAGGCTCCACTACAGAGCCAGAATTGGGGGGTGCATGTGCTGCAGCACGGTGCCAAGTGACACACTACAGCACCACAGACGACCTGGAGGATCAGAAAGCTGCTGTGCTTGGTCCTATCACACCCATATAACCTGCTTGAGGAAAAAAATAAATTACTTACATATGAAGGTAGCATAGGGACTTGATAATAAGACACTTAGCCCTATTATATTTGTTTTAAAAAGCAGTATAGCTCCTATATGAATGTGAGTGTCATCCTATATGAGTGTCACATGAATCTCTCCATTCTCATCTTAATGGATTTGTCCCTGAGCAACATCTTTCACTGAAAAGCTCAATTATTTTAAGGTAACTAGTCTTTTTATGCCACTGTATTATGTTAGCATTTCTATTTTTTTTTCCTTTTCTTTTTGAAACTTTACAAGGGAATTGCAGAAATTATTATGATAATCAACAACATCTCTAGACATCACAGCTTCTCCCCAGATATAATCCTGAGACAAGCTTCAGTCAGTTTAACTTCTGGTACTACAGCTATTCACATCAAATAAATGGAAAATTTAAATGCTAAGTACACTTCCTTCTGATTTTAAAAACCTGACTGTAGTGTTGTCACCTCTGACTGACAACAACAACAAAAAAATTTTACCATATGAATTGGACAATCTTCAGAAGGACAAAAAAGTTTCAAGAACTATCAACATATACACATCACTTATTTTTCAGATATATTTGATTTCTGAAAGACTTGAAAGTCTGTAAGATCTGAAAAGTACAGTTTTCAAGGAAGGGTAAAAAACCCTACTGCTCCTTTTATAGTCAAGCCTCTTCTCCACCCTCCCCCACATGCACTTTTTTATGTTCCCATGTCACCTTTAACAGATTTTATGGAGTTAAAAGACTGATTGCTATCTCACATTTGACTTACAAAGAATGCCATACTCTAGTAATTGACTGCAGATGCTGAAAAATGTTCACATTCAAGAAGATGGATATTTTCATTTTAAAATAGATATACATGTATACACACAAAAAAACCTCTTAATTTGATACCATTCTGAAAGTCCTTTTTTTGAGTTAAGCCATTTTAAAGGAGGTTCTGGGATCTAAACCATTACAAGTAAGCTAACTCTTGTATCTCACTTTATTTTCCAAGCAGCAATAGAATTAGGGAATATATCCTTGATCTTCAGAAAAGGGATACACCTCTAAAGCAAATATCAGTTTTTCAACAAAGACATCTGATAGGATAGAAATCTTAATTGCTTCTCCTGCTCTATTTAAAATTATAATTCTTAGTTTATAATAAGAGTTAAAAAACTAACATAATCTAAGCACAAAACTGGAAGTTTCAGTGCCTTTTCTCTTTCTGCCCTTATTTTTTTTAATGTAATAATGATAATACCACATACTTTTACTCCATGTATCTGCAAAGACCATCAGCCACTGGAAAAGCAGGCAGTTTATTTTCTTCCCTATGCAGACAACAACAGTAGCAAAGCTGTCAGTCAGATCTCGTTCATGCAGCACAGTTTATGCAGATTACCCAGGCCTAAAGTAAGTTAGTTTTTATCAGGAGTTCAAACCTAATACCAAATATATACAAGGCACTTTGTAGGCTTACGAGTCAAATATAATATAAAAGCAAGCAGTTTACAAAAAGGTCATGAACTTCTCTGAAAACCCTCCCTTACCAAACAGAACAGATTTATAGCTAAATTTGGAAAGTAGTAAGCACAGAAACTTAAGTAGCCTTTAAGCCCTTCCCAGTCCATTTTCTTCTCTCCCAGTACAGATACAACTAATAAACAGTCAATGTAATCATAAAGATACTTATTATGTTTCAAAAAGTTTGTATTTAGATGCCAATTCCACAAATAATTCTGTATGGGCAAAAATCTAGACCTGCAGGATTTCTTGTATTTGTTATTAAATTAATATTTGGGTGGAAGATTCACAAAGCTTGAATAAAACCAATATTTCAAGCAGTTTAAAAATAATTATATCTTTTTGCTAAATTTTGTTTAAAACTATGTCTTTCTCCCAAAATTAATAACTACCAAAATTTTCTTTATTTTGTTATTAAATGAATGACCTAAATGTGAAGTCAAGAAAATACACATTCCCTTTACCATATTGATTTTTTTCCTTTTTTAGGCTTTTTAGCATCTGAAATGTATCACAAGTTTGTAATTTAAATAAACTATTTGCTGTGAACTGTCAGAGTATAATAAATAAATAAATAAATAAATAAATAAATAAAATATTTTGAAATTTAAATAGAAGCTAATGCCCAGACTCACCATAATTTGGGAATCTAGTTTAAAGATAAAATCATAAAAATTTCTATTTTAACCTGACAAACACATTCTCATACAAGAATTAAATAGTCATGTAATTTCCACAGCTGCCAAGATCTTCTCTGAAATTAGCAGGCCTTAGCAGCTTGACATAGAAGCTCTATCCAGTTATTAGAGCTTCCCTTCCCTGGGCCATTATTTTTTCACTTCAGAAAGCCTTCCCAACTGTTTTCACTCAAAACCAGAAACTACCATTTTTTGAGAAAGGAAAACTTTGCCTTGTTTTAAATCAAGTTTTGTTTCAAAGTGAAGTTCCAAGAGTTTTGGTCTTGCAACACTTACAGGGCAGCTGATTTGCATCTCATGCACAAAACACAGCTTCCATGGCAAGTCAGGCAGCTTGGAGACTTCAAGAGTGGAACAGGCTGAACATTTCTTGTTTTCAGCAGCCCATCCAATTAAGCACTATACTGTACTTTTCTATTAACTGTTTTTAAAAAATCCCCCCCCACCCCCAAAAAGCCAAACAAAACCAAAAACCAACAAACCAGAAAACAGCAATTACCAGTACCCAATTACCAAAAAAATCTTGACCAGGAAAAGTACTTCTTTTTGCATAATATTCACAATCCTGCTTCTAAACATTTTTGTAAATTGAAATATTCTCAAATTAAAGATATTTCAGTCTAGCAAAGAGCTTCAGACTCTTTGAAAAGCATGTTTTAAATATATCAATCATTTTTATGCCTCTTCTCAACTTTCATATTCATAGTCATATTTCAGGAGGAAATTAGCACCATAAATAAATATAGTACTTTGCTACCTGCAACATGTATGGAGTAATTTCAATTAATTGTGATGTAATTTTTCTATCCCTCCTTGAAATGAGTGTCACAGTGATGATAATAGCCTTTTTTTTCCCCTGAAGTACAATAATGCTCAGTTCTCCATCATTATTCAGAAGTTTTTCAGAACTGTTTTCAAAACACATCTCTGTTAGAAGTTTCACTGTTCAGTATTTTTTCCCACAACCCTCTTAATCAAGGAATTCTTATTTATTACATCCAAGCACATTTTTTACAACATACATTTTTAGAAACCAGCCTGAACCCTCAAAGCGAGCAGCAAAGATGACTTCTCAATCTCTGATACAAGCATAGAACATCCTACGCTGGGAACTGATTCTAGCAGATCCATGCTGCCTGAGAATTTACTACTAACTACTGCATTTTGAAATGCATTATTTGCCCAGTTACAAACTATTTCATATGCTAAACTGATGCACCATGCAACATTTTCATTTAAAAATCAAAGAGAAAATACAGCAGAGAATTAGGTTCAGAGGTAAGGAACAAACAAGAATGTTTGCAAGCACATTGACTTCTTAGCTCTAGAACTCCTGCACATGCAAATCAAATAAATATGTTTGACTAAACTGCATCTTCTAGAAAATACATTTTCAAAACTGAGATTTGTTCAACTATTACTTTCTCTCACTTGATGTTTTATTTCTTTGTTAGGTTAAGGATCATTGTACCAGATTTTAGTTCCTCATATGATATCCATGTCTGATAAACTCCCTCTTTAGCTATTCTCCAATAATGTGCTTTTCCCAGTCACTGAATCCTTCTCATAGCTCTTTCCTTTACACAGTGCAAATTGCAGAACCATACACAGTATTCAAAGACCAGACACACTCTGAATGCAGAGCTGCCTTTCTCATTAGCTTGCTGTTTATGCATTAAAACATTTTTAAACACAGCTCAGACACAACTGATTAATCACCTTTATCCTTTTTCTCTACAGTCCTTCCTTTCCCCAGAAGGCCATCCTTATTCTGCAAGTATACATCCATCTTTCTAAGATAATCTTCTACTTTAGCTCTACCAACGTAACTCTTAGTTTGTACTGCTGACCAAGAGATTCATTTTACACTGCCCTCATAACTAGAATTTTTCAAAAATTGAAGCATTTTCCAACAGACTTCACAGACTATTCTGCATTGGAAAGGACCCACAAAGATTGCTGAGTCCAACCCTTTGGTGGCTTGAGGATCAAATCTGCAACCTTGGTGTTAAGAGCACCATGGTCTGATCAACTGAGCATAAGAAAATAACAAAATGAAGTAAGCATTGGTTTAGTAATTCTATGAACAAAATAAAATTGAAACTTACCTATTAATTACAGTTAATGGAAGGATTTGCTGACTTCCTAGCATTACAAGTCTTTATTTAAAATGTCATGCTGTATCAATTGAAATGTAGACACCCACTATGCCACTTCTATTAAAAAATTAGGAAATAAAATAAAATCAGTCCAGTAAGTTATTTTCCATAACTCTCATTTTCCACCACTAGTCATTACACCTCTGCATGTCTTAAAATCTTCCTTTCTTCTGCCAGATAAATCCTAACTGCGTAACATTAAATACTTGTCAGTCTCTCTTACAACTTCATGAGTTTTAAAGACTTACTGAAATTTAACACTGACAGTCTAAAAGCATGGAAGTACGAGGTATTCATCATCAGGAAATGTCAATACTTCTGGCTCTAGCTGCTGATAACAACTGTTTTATGTAAGAACTTTGATGCATTTCATGATAATCCCCATTTTCATACACTAATTCCTCATGTGGTTTCCTCCCTGTTACCTGATGAACATCTCCATGTTTTCTACACCAAAATCATCAATTTTACCATGTTAATCTTGTACACCATTCACCAATCTCAACACCACTCCTGTTCAGCCTCAAATATGAAGAATTAAATTCTCCATGCATTGATTTTGCCTTGTATGCTTTCTATACCACTTGCTTAGTCCTTAAATGCCATTAGTATCTATTTAGTATCAATTTATTCTTTATACTCTATCTCCTCTGAATACAAACTGGCTTTTTAAAAACACAGCAAGACTTCTGCTTTGGGGCACTTTGCAGATAAACATAATAGCACAAACTGTTTCAGAATAATTTTTCCTAAACTCTTTCTCCCAGTAGATTCAGCTACTAAGTCAAACTTTAAACACAGCATCCTGAAGATTCAACAAAAGAACAGAAGTACTGAGGGACTTTGTATCTCAATGAGAATAATTTCAAGTTACTCTTCTACTTTGAAACTCAGAGTTCCCTTATGTCATCAGTGCAACAGCCAGCTTAACAGTACCACAATCTTGCACAGCATAACGTGTGTAACACTGACAAAGGTTTCAGCACTGCTTGAATCAGATGGGAAAGGAGAAAAAATATACATGGAACTAATCTGAAGCATTTGAAACTTGACTGCACAAGATAAGATCAACTCAGAATTTGAAATACTGCTTTAATAAAATACAATACTGGGTTTGGATGAGTCTGTTATTCCAAAAAGTGTCTAGTGTTACCAACCAGAGCATACTGAAGATTGGCTAAGGGCAGAATATATATGGTGCAGAGATAAAAATATAGAAAGACAAATTCTAATTTCACCTCAATCAGGACAAAGGAATTCCAGAAGATGGACACAGTAAGGGTGCTGAAACAATGGGCTAATCATTTTGAGGCCCACTTGGTAATTTAATCTTTTCCAGTCTTCTTAAAGAAAAAAAAATTACAAGCTTTTTTTAGGGTTTACAGTACACATAATGTTATAAAATCAATTTTACAAAAATTAGAATATTGAAGGAAATAATCCCCTAAAGTCCTTAGCTACTGAAGTTGATACTATACTAATTTGTTGTACATTTGAAATCAAGAGCAGAATGGAGAAAGACAGAGAAGTGCCTGAAGCACTGTAAGAATTCCAGCAGCAAGTATCCCTGCTGAACTTGGAAGACAACTGCACAAGAACTTTATCTACCATGAAACAGAAATTTCAGATAACTTCTGATACTTGATTCTTTCCCTTTTACATTGCTACATTATTCCATAAAAGTCAGAAGGTACTGTTCATCACACAAAATGTTCTTTTTCCTGTTGCTGAGGGACACAAGCTCTCAATGCTTTACAATACTAGACTAAAAATCTTTAAATATTATTCCCTAAAAGGCTGGTGAGAATGAACTTAAATCCTGAGAATACAGCTTGGACAGCTTTGACTTGGAAAATTAGATAGCTTTGTAAAATAGCTGAGTTTAGATTAAATCAATAGACACTTTCCCCTATTAAAAGATTCAGATCCTGAAATCACTCAAAGACCAATCCTGTTTGGGGTGAACCATTATCAGCTTTATATAACTACTCAAATAACTTAAGCCTTTTTGGACAATAAACTTAAAATGCTTGTGAATTCTCAAAAAAGAGAAGTATGGTTTGTAAATGAGCTGATATCTAAAAAAATTTGTGGGTTTTTTTTTTAAAGAGGGTATTAGTAAAATGTTAATTTACTGCAAAAATTCTCTATCACCCTACCAATTTAAATTTTATTTCATTTTTTAACAGTTAATTTTTTTCCTTTGAATACAGTGGTAAAGTAATGCATAAAATGCTTCCTGTCAGGTTATAAATACATTTCAGTAAAAATAACAGAGAGCATAAAGTTTGAACATTTAAGTTTAACCCTGAAGACATCAGATCTGTTGCATGGCAAACACAACCTGAGTGTATGTGTTGTAGCAGCTTCTAATAACACGTCCTTATACTGTACGAACATTCATGGTACATTTCTGTTATTAAGCAGGAAAAGAGAAGCCCTTTGGACTGGATAACTTTGGAAATGACAAATATTTCTACAAAATTAGTGGAATATACTTACTCTGAATAAAACTTTTTGGGAAGACATCTTATTATGTATAAATAGCACATGATGAATCTGTGATACCTTTTAAAAGTAAGCTTCCCTTCACACTTCATCTCATATGAACATTAATTATGAACACAATTATCATACATCTGTGAAGTCATAGTTTTCATAATTTTTATGGATCTCTACAAGTACTCTTCAGAAAACTGAAAGATAATGCTAATTTTAGATAGCTGCTGTTGGGAAGACTATAAAAAAAAGAGGAGGATATTGTTGTAAAAGCACCTCAGAAGCTTTGTTTAGTATGGTCTAGCTCATTCCTGATTTGGTTCTTTGAGGTATCAAGGTAATTCCAAGCAAGAGGCAACAAAATCTTTTTGACTTGAGTACTCTGTGTTTTCACTCACTACATTTACATGCACAAAATCTTATCTGGGGGCTTGGATCAAATAATTTAGATTCACTTGTTGGATCTTGTTACTCAACAATGCTGAAAAGAGAAACATTAGCATATTACTCCTGAGAAAACACATGTTTCTGATAATACTGGTAACACTCATATGTCTTCTTCATTGCAACACAAAAATTTGTTGTAAATTGGGTTATTAGGTTGCTAAACCAAAAAATACTTATGATGAAGCAAGGAGAGCAGCACTACAACCGTAAGAAAAACAGGAGATGAGGGAGAAGAGTACATCACAAAACTAAGCTGTGATTGAAGCAGAAGTTTCTGGACAAATTCAGAGCTCGTGCTCAAAGACATCCCATTTGTTTTTGTATCTCCAGGTTTTCTTGGTTTTGTTAGGGTGATTTTGTTTATTTATTCGTATCTATGTTCTTTGGAATCCTCAGGAAATATCACTGTTTTAGAGGACAGTCTAATGCTGGCCACCGAGAATGTAAGTATACTTAATAGATGTGAAACCGTAAGTTGAATATCATGATAAAAGTAATAATCCAGACATGGTATTTCCATCCATGTATTTTTTACAAAGAGTTTAACCTTATCACTGGCATCTTCTAGATGGAAGAGTGAGAAATAATGAAGAGGACAAAGGAAGCAAGAATGGGCCTGGACAGGGAAAGGCCTCTTCAAGGAGCTGACAAAAGCAGAATATTCTACGATAAACATAAGAGGGAAATGATAAATATAAGTGGGTCATTCACTTCAAACAAAGACCTTGTACTTCTATCTCCTACCCCAACTATAGCAATACACAATTGCCCTCAAAGAGATCATAAAGGAATAAGAAAATTCATACTATAATAATCAGAACACTGATAAGAATCTGTTAGATGCTCACTGTTCATAACAGGTAAGAGGTAAACATGTTCTTAAAACTGTATTTTAAACAGAAAGATAAATAGTGCACTATGAAGTTTTGTCATATGCCATTTCTCTCCATTGATTTTAATATAGGAAAAGTATTTTTTAATATAGCTGCTACTGCTATTGCCATTATTACACCTAATAAAAATGATCACTTGTATCTAATTGCTTGAAAACAATGTGGCTTTGACATCAAGTTTTTAAGTACCTGCCTTGTTCTGAAAGAAATACAGGGGTTTTTTTCCTTGAACTATGTATATTTTAAAACTATCTCTTGCTTATAGAGTGAAAGTACACAATACAAATAGCATTAAACCCTCCCCAGAAGCAAGTATTCAAGCTCCATTTCTCTCTTCCTCCAAATCAGAAAAATGAAGAAAAAGAAAATTTAAGAAAAAAAATTTTAAAAGGACAAAATTTTGAAGTTTCAGAAGTGAGGTAATTTGTTATTTTTTACATCACAAAAGCTTTGAAAGAAACTTCAGAGCAACAAAGACTTTGATAGATAAGAGTATCCTGCCAGGCCATTCCACACACAGGTTTACTGGAAACAGAAAGCCTCTCACAGCCCCAGATGTGCATAACATTTAGAACAGAGGAAGAACAAACCAGCCAATTTCAATTGCTAAATAGCACACGAGAATATGAAAATGTCATCCAGCTGCACAGGAGTCCAGACTCAGAATATAATTTTACATGTTTAAACTGGTCATTCTCCATGTAGACATTCTGATTTTCAGTTAAGCTAAATTGGGAAAATGGAACTGAGGGACACATTCAGCAAAGCTGACATACCTAAGTATCAATTTTGTTTTCTCTGTGTAACAGAACACACAGACAATAAAGTCCATACAAGCTATCACTTTTTTTTTTTAGCTAAACCTGTCACACATAATTTTCAAAGAACCTATTTACATGCAACTTTTCCCCCTACAGCTACAAAACCTGCATTTATATAGCCTCTAGATCAATACACAGGTCCATCTACTACAGCCACCTACAGCACAGTGGCACCTACACATGGAACAAAACTTACTTTTCCAACAGTCCTTTTTCCCCCAGTGTGATTTTCATGATACTTTAAATGATACTATGTTCCTGAAAAGTATACTCAGAATTATAGCTAAAATAATAAAAACATACTTTGAGGTAAAAAAACAAATCCAATAAATGCCTACCTGAACCCACTGGAGATGAACCAACACTAAGACTTTGTAAACTTCCATTCCTGAGCAAAGTTGGAGATTTTTGAAGACCAGAGCTTGTCGCACTTCCTGCAGCAGATGCCACAGATGAAGTTGGGGAAGCAGAAGAAACTGAAAGATGGGAAAGATTTTCTTGACTTTTATTTCCTTTAGGTCTACCAGGCCTATGTTTACTTTGCTTATTTCCTTTCCGTTTCTTCTCTGTTACAGTTTCTTCTTCTAGTCCAGAAGTTTGAGCTCGTTTGTATGCTGTAGGAGTAAGGCTTGAATTACTTATGTCTCCAGGTGAGCTGTCAAAGTTTTTAGATTGGGGAACAGCTGCTGACGATGTAGGGAGACCAATTAAGGAAGTGAAACAATTGACTCCTCCCTCTTGGCTCCCAGCCTCTCCTTTATGTACATCTTTGGTTGATGAAGCCTGTTGAGAATGTGTGAAACTGTCACTTCGCAGATCTGTGTCTGTAAAACTCAAAAAATCTTGGGGAGACTGAACTGAACTTCCAGAAGATGACTTTATGCTCCCAGGAGTGCCCAAAAAGCTTCCTAAAAAGAGAAAGAAGTACAATTATGTTTTTCTGTGTAGTTGATGAAAACCAATGGGAAGTATTATGATCTTAGAATTAAAAAATTTAATGTGAAAGACTTTATGAAAAGCTTTACCAAGAGCTAAAGAATTCTTTAAATAACTCATTGGATTGGTTCTCCTGCTGATCTTCTCTTTGCTGCATATGATTCTCAGATTCCTATCTGAGATTAAAATTTGCATCTGGGGCACAAACAAGGTGAAAATGAGTAAGAGAAGAATAACAATTTTGTTGCTTAGGCACCTTTAACATCCATCGTGTTTTGAAGCCATAAACACTTGGTGCAAATTGGAGCAGGTTTTTTTGAACATACAGCTATATAAAAAGAAAGCTGATAGAAATGTGCTAGGATCACATATACACTATCCCTGCAATCTTCCTTACCATTCTACCTAAAATCAAGAGTCTGACACAGGTCAAGGGAACAACAACAATTGGGCTTAATTCTCCCCGGCTGAGGAGGAGTTCCATAGAAGACATATTTTTCAAAAGTATAAGAGAGAAAGTGAAAAACAGTGTATGAAATTGGCATTTTAAGACTTCTTTAGCACTGTCAGAGAACCATAAAGATCTTTTGTGTAATAGAATTACATTCCTTCTTCAGTACTTGGAATCCAGTCATTTCATCACTATATTACTGTATTCAAGGCAGAAAATGTAGCACTCTTGGGAAATACAAACATCTACTTGCACTAAAATTCATTGATTTTATACAGGTGGGTGTCTGTGGGTACTGTTTCACAGAATTCAGACTGATGACAAACATCAAGAAAATATTCCTAACTATGACATTAGGTATAAAAAAAACCATGTCCTTTAAAAACAAGTGTTTTATCATTAGTACACCACTCAACATTGTTAAGAACTTCACTTATAATAAAATTTATTTAAAATAAAATTACATATATAGTTAATTAAAACAATTTAAAAATCATTGTTTTGTATTTTAAATAAGTTATATCAACTTCCTTTAATGCAGCCCAGAAGAAAATGTATGCACATAATAAAGATCTATTTTGCAATCTACACTAAGATTTTTCTTTCAATGAGGAATTCCAGAAAGCAATTTTCAAAGTTTTGAGAATTTAAACAAAAAAACCTTCCTCTTCTTTCAAGTAAAAAAACCTGAAATATTGAAAGAGCTCTATACAAATTCACAAGTGTTCACTGCATAAATAAACTCAAAAAGAAAATCACCATCACAAAGCATAAACAACAGTCAACTACTAGACACCACAGTGACAATTACTAAAAATTACTTTACAGAAGACCCAGTGTGTTGTGTTTCCAAATAACATGTTTTAATAATTAAGGAACTTTTAAAAAAACTTTTAATTGTTTTGATCATTTTTCAACTCTGATAAAGATGCCATAATAAAATTTGTTTTTAAGAAGTGTTCATAGTGCATGTAGTGGGTTTTAGCAAGCTCAAAAAGTAACAGATATTGTAGTACCTAAGGTAAATACACCTTACATACTTTTAACCATACTCACCTTCTGTTCATATATTTCAATAACAAAACAATTAAGTAGAAAGGTCTTTCACTCTGTATACTTTCAATATCTGCATCTTGAAAAATTATTGAGGGGCCAATGCATCCTATGCATTAGGTAGTCCAGTTCTGGTCTTTAGCCAGTGCACTAACTCAAAAACATCCAGACTCAAATTCATATTAAAGTTTACCCCAGACCAACTTTCTGGCAGATAAAGACTTCTGTTTGCAGCTACAGAGAAAACCTTAACAGTCTGAGTACAAGCATCAGTTCTGCCTTTTTAAAATGTACAACCTTCTTTTTCATGTTATAGCAACAAACATTTTTACACTGAAAAAAGTTGGCTTTTTCACTAAAGTGAAATAACATTCTCGGTATTGAGGATAAAAGATTAACTACTTTTCAAGTTCTGCATACATAAAATTTCTAATTCATGTCAAAGCAGGAGTTGTGTTAGTCAGTACCTTGCTGAAAAGGGCTAGCTGCAGTCACAGTTGTTCCTGGATTTCTTCCAGCACCAGGCTTTCTTCCCCTTTGACCTGAGCTGTGACCTGCAGATTTCTTCCCTTTGCTCTCTGACCCTCTAGCCTCTGAAGAATCTTTTCCACTTGAAACATGTGTAGGAACTTCCTGGAAATTTGCATTTGTAAATCGAGCTGAGGTATCTTCCAACCGCTTCAAGGAGCCTGACATGGAGTTGTTGCTAGTGCTTGTGTACGTCTGGCATTTTAAAAGAGAGAAGAAATTATAGAAACAAGTCACACAAAAAACTCTCACAACTGTTTAAAGGACCTCATTCTTTCAAACAAACACAGAACTGTTCAAATACTAATGTAACTAGAAACAGCAGGAATTACAGCAGCTAAACTCTGAAGATTCTCAGCAAACAACTGAAGTACATAAAACACCATTTTGTGCAAAAAAATGCATAATGGCTTTGATTGAAATTTTTACTTCACTGAGTTAAATGGAAAAATCTCATGGGTACGGTCTTTATAGTCTATTTAAATAGGATATTGTTATTTTATGCTTAAAATTAAAAATTAGAAAATAAACTTTTAATGCTTTTCTGAACATACAATTTTATGCCTTTTTTGTTAAACTGGAAATGTTGTTCCACCAGCAGTGGAACTGTTGAAGGTGTCAAAACCAAGAACTTGGAATTTTATGACTTTATAGCCTGAACACCAAACCAAAATCAGCTCCCTGGCATGTGAACCATCCCCCATTCATCCAATTCCTTTAGAATCACCAAGTAAAGAAGACACATGAGACAGCTGATCGAGACACACTTACTTCAAACTCACTCTCTGACAAGTACAAAAACACTCTTGAGCTTCCAATGCAACCCCTATCCACCCCCAAGATTTCTAGCCCCTTTCCTACATGCATACACTCTCCATAGGGCTTTCAAAAATTTCATCTTTAGGTCCATTATTTGTCTGTTAAATTTTACCAGAATTGTTCCTTTTGGTGAACAATAATCAAAAGAGGCTTTACAGAAAGTAATTAGGTGGGAAGGGAAACTGCATGCACAATATTAGGAAAACCATACAAGGGAATATTATTGTTCTCATGATTGAAAAAAATGTGGAGTTGTGGTAACAGAATTTTAGTAACATAAGAAAGAAAATTAAAGCAAAATCAGGAAAAAGAAAAAAATCTACTGTTATTTATACTCAAAACACCTAGTAAAACAGCTTCTTTAAAAATACATAGATCAAACCTAGAAACTACTCATCCGTTTAAAAAGAGCTTGACCGTTTTTCAGTTCTTTACAGAATAGAATTTAAAATCATATCTACAGTTATCTCCATTAAAGACCACACAAACACATGCCTCTTAAAATTGAGCATACACACACATTTTCCCTGCCCCAAGTGCGATGCTTGCTGAATTTAGACCTACAACAGAATGTTTCTTCATCTTTACAGAAAGCTTTGTATAGCAGCTGTACAAAGTTTCCCATATTTTACTAAAATAGATAAAACATTTACATAAACCTTACTTTTCAGTTGCAAATGACAGAAGACAACTAAATATACAAGCTTTGAAGAAAGCAAATACTTCAATCTATTTGCATACCAGGCCAGGCAGTGACAAGTAGGCATTAATTTGCAAACACTGTGTTGTGATGTGGTTTGACTGCAAGTCTGAATCCCACTCCTGGCAGATTTTGAAGAATATGCATGCACAACACAGTTCTGCTTTGGAAAATTTTGCTCCCACAGCTATTTGTGTTTCAGAAGGCACTGTAAGATGTACTGAAATCTACATGCTTACTCAGAGAATCATAACACAAACATGATGAAATATACCCTAAGCACAGAGAGCTACTGTCATTTTTACATTCTCCATCTATCACTGTGCACCCTGAAGAGCAACACCATCCATCTGCAGCAAGTCTTAAAACTTCTGGGGATTTATGGTAAACATGCAATAATCAGTCTTGGTACACATAGTACGTGCCAAGGTTTGAGTGGCCTTTAGCCCTGTGCAGACCAGTACAGAGCTGTACCCTTGCACAGAGAGGGGAAGGACCACAGCAGGTAATTCTCCACAAAAATGCCAGATGGTGAGAGCAGAGTCTGAGGAAAACCAACCAACCCAAAAAAACCCCAAAACCAACACTGGGTTTGCATGGCAGGGTTTTGGTAGAGAGGGGAGCTACAGGGGGGGCTTGTGTGAGAAGCTGCCAGAGGCATCCTCCATCTCCAGGAGAGACAATTCCAGCTGGCTTGAGGACAGACCCAATGCTGGCCAGGGCTGAGCCCATCAGAAATCGTGGTTAACACTTCTGTGACAAAATACTGAAGAAGGAAAAACAAAAAAGGGTTATTGGGCAGATGTAACTGCAGCCAGAGAAGGACCAAGAACATGTGAGAGAATCAACTCTGCAGACACCAAGGTTAGTGAAGAAAGAGAAGGAGGAGGTGCTCCAGGTACCAGAGCTGATTCCCCTGAATCCCATGAAGACCATGGTGAGGCAGCTGTGCCCCTGTAACCCATGGGGATGCAGAGATCAACCTGCAGCCCATGGAAGAAACCCACACCAGACCAAGTGGATGCCTGAGAGAAGGCTGTGATCCCATGGAGCAGGCTCCCGGCAGGACCTGGAGACCCGTGGAGAAAGGAGCCCATGCTGGAGCAGGTTTCCTCATAAGACTTGTAACACTGTGGGGGATCCACACTGGAGGAAGGACTGCACCCTGTGTGCCTGAAGGACTGCACCCTGTGGAGAAGTGATCCATGTTGCAGCAGTCAGTGGAGAAGTGCAGCCCATGGGACGGACTCAGGATGGAGGAGTCTGTGAAGGACTGTCTCCGATGGGAGGGATGCTGGAGCTGGGGGAGGACTCTTCTCCTTAAGCAGCTGCAGGAGCAACCAGCGACAAACTGACCACAACCCTCACTCCCCATCTCCCCACAATGCTGGAGGAGCCAAAGCTCAAAACATGAGACAGAATTTTTTTACCAGGAGTAAATATGGGGCTGATGGCTCCTCCCAACTAAGAAGGTAGGCAGAAGAAGAGGCAGCAAAGAATTCAAATTCCTGAGTCATTGCAGCTCTCCATCACACATTCTGTATCTATGTCCCAAATGTGAAACAATGTACTGCTAATACATTAATCAAAGAGTAATCAGGCATTTCTTATTTCAAACTTTTTCAAACTTCACTGACTCAGACTGAACCACATTTGCTGCAACATTACAGGGATGTACAAAAGTGCCCCTCAAAATAACAGGGGCTGGAACCTCAGTAAAATTTCTTGGAATTAAATTCTGCAGAACCAACAGGCAATTCAACCTCACTAAAAGAAGGTAAATTCAGTTTATTGTGCAGTCTTTCATGATTCTATCTAAAGAAACCACTCATCCACATAAAAACATGCTTTAAGACATCACCTGCATAAATGGTCATTAAAACTGGATTTACAAAGGTTTAACAACTTTAAAAAGGAAAAACAAATTTAATTTCAAATTTCATTTTCCTCCACAGGAACATTATGGTAGCAGAAGTGATTATATACCACAATAAAGTCATGTATTCAATACAAAGAAAGACTGCTGTGAAATAGAGATCAGGTTCAAAACAATTCTAGCAACTCCAGGTAAAAGGACACATAAAAGGAATACATTAATGCAATATTCTGAGCCAAATATTCATCTTAGAAAAAAAATAAGCTTGTTTCATTACTAAAATTTCAAGGTTTTGAGAAATACGTTACAAGTTTATGATTTAGAAAAGCAAATTCCTGTAAATGGTGTTAAAAGGACTTGGGAAAAAATTAACTGAAGGAACTGGTCACAGCAAAAACAAAAAAATCACTTCCATATATCCAGTAGATACTTTTTAAAAATACATGATCGCACTTAGGAACCTCTGAACACCAATTTTCCAATAAAAACACCAATAAAAATGCTGAACACCAATTCTCGTGATGATTTGAACCACTATAAAAAATGCCAATAAACAAAGCAAACAGTTTAAGTAAAGAAAATCCACATGCAAAAGATTAAATTAAAAAAACGAAAAGGGCAGGACTATATTCAAATTTCAGAATTAATATTCTGTTTTAATTTAATGTAATTTAAGTTCTAGAATTAGAGATTTTCTGTTCACTTTAGTGTTTGCCCTAGCTCATCCCTGTGACTATCCATAGCAGTAAACCTTGTAATTAGGAAAAAGATAGGGAGGACATAGCAATTAGAAATAAGCTTAGCAGAAAAACAGAATCCAACTGTGTCTTTGGCATTAAAAGCATATTCCCATAGGCAGTATGCAAAAGATAATCAATATTTCCATATATTTTTTTAACTTTTACAGAAATATACAATAATATCACTTCTTGTAAAAACTTAGGATGATTAGATAATCAAAGTACAAGAGCGATATAATTCAATAAGGTAAGATCATACACAGTATAAAAACTAAACAAAGGTTGTAAAGTTTAAAGAAGTTTCCATGAAGCCTCTCTTACAGGCTATGAATTTTAGAAGTTGTCTCAGACTCAAAAGGAGTATGTTTAGGGCAAATTAATAAAATGAAATAACCAATCATGTGGACCAATCAATACTACAACCTAATTTCAACAGAAACTGTCACACTCGCTGGTTGTAATCTCTAATTGCTCTTAAATCAAACCAGCAAACTGGTAAATTGATTCTACCTTTTCTTCTATTTTTTTTAACAGAGAGTTATTGAGAGTTTCTGACTACTGACTACTACGTCTGACTTGACACAACAGCAACAAAGAGAATACAGCAGAACAAGAAACAAGACTCTCAACAGAAGTGTGAGCTCCTAAGAATGCGATGTTAGCAGGCATGAATTCTCAAGTTAATAATCTTACTATGGAGAATAAAGAAATATGCAAAGCATACTAAAAATCCAACTTTCTTGGAGATTATTCTTGAAATTGATACCACTAGTTGAAATAATACTTCCAGAGATCAGAGAAAGTTCATATTTCAATTGTCCTGATAAGGTCTTGGTGTACCATATGCAAACACACATTTGTTGTATGCCACACCTCAGCAACCAAACCACACACAGTTAACACAAGCCTCAGCACCCTACAGGGTGATCTGTGTATACCAAGCACAGTTCAACTCAAACCATGATTCCCTGACTCTGATTTCAAACATCTTCACATGAATGGGACACATTCTTTCCAACTCTGAAATCAGAAAACCCATTTCTCAACAGTACTATCCACTCTGTAACACCAACATTAGTGTTACTTTATTGGTGGATAGCAAAAGTGATTCTTGCTGAGTACAATGAGAACTGCCATTATTTAACCCTGTATGTTGCTGCTGGAATTAGGTATTTTCTAACACATCAACAGAAAGGGAAGGTCAGAGAACCTAACAGAACAACCTGCTAATAAGACAAATTATAAGTATACAAAGCATGAGCTGTAATTTCCTAACTACCAGTTTAAAATGCTTACAGGTTCGGTGTCAGCTCAGCATACACAAGTGAATTTTGAAGGAAAGACTTTCTAAAACTTCTCAAGTTGTTAAATATACCTCAATTAAGGAAAATTTACTGAAGTATCACTGGCACCTGAATCAAAATTTAAGTACAAAACTCTAAGCCTTTCTCCATATGATAAACCTTCCAAGTATTTTAGGATTTTACATTACAGGAAAAAATACCAAGAGTGCTTGATAATTACAGAATTTATATAGAATTACAAAGCTCCTGTATATATAGTGGAATGATTACATTATGAAATTCTGATATAAGTAACTGAAATGGAAGAGAAAAAACACATTGACTTACTTTTTCTGTAGTTACAGTAAGAGATGGAACCAAAGATGGTGAGGACTCCGACTGCTTCTTATATTTTTGCTTGTGTTTATCTTTCTCTTTATATTTCTGTAAGTTGTAAAAGACAATAAAAACTAAATTCAGCTTCACCTTTAACAAAACCCTATCTATACTGCATCAATTGTTATCAAAACTGCAGAGGTATGGCAGTAATGTCCTGTGCTATTTGGAAAACACATTAATGCTCTGAATGTTTTATAATACAATTTTATAAAGTAAATCAAGTATTTATATTTGTTTTCGAAGTGCATCAACTGAAATTGCTCAATAATAACCAGCATTTATGAATGCACTGTTGTTAGTATAACCAATCTTTACAATAATCACTTAATCAACAAAAGCAACTGAACTAAAAACAGAGACATGGCTTCTGTTTCAAAGATCTTCGTTCATTTTCCACCAAAGATTTCTATCTGCATCTCTGCACCTGTACAGTATTTTTGTTGGGATACTAATGCAAATTAATGCAAGGTTTTAGCTTTGGCTCCCCTACTGACATCTCCATGCATAAGAATGGGAAATCTGATTTAGATTTCATTTCCAAAAAAGGGACATACATTTTCCATGGTAAACTGAATAAAATATCAAAGCTATACAAATCAAATGTGCTTCCTAAAAGAGCTGAGAATGTAATCAGCTTTTTAATTTTTATTTCTTAAACATGAATGAAGCATTGGCAGCGTGAATAAAATTGTGCCAACGGAGAGAAAATAACTTCTTATCCCAGAGCCTTTACAGTATAACAGAAGTCTTTCATACTGGCAGAAATCAATTTTTGGAGGATTACAGAATCAGACATAAACTGTATTTGTTTGAATAGTTTAGAAAAATACTTACAAAATAGCGAGTCTGACAAAACTAACAATTAAACTTAGAACACAGAAGTTCAGTATTTTTTCCAGTCTAATCATAAACAAGTCATTTTTTCTTAGCAAAGTAATATGGTTTACCTAGACAGTCAGTGTCAGAAGATGCAAAGAAACTGCAGTTGGGAAAGAAAGTTAGTTAAAGCTAGTGGCACTCAAGTATTTAATTTCTTTAATTATGTATTTGTGGAATTTTTGTGAACTAACACAAAACTCTGCAGAACAGCACAATGCACAGCTATTTGTTCAGACTGCTTCTACAGAGAGTTAGTAAAAAAAGTGCAACCATGTGGATTGACACAAGGGGTTTAAAATCTCATTGAGCAGCTTGATGAGACGTGTAAGTCTAAATAGCCATATGACAACTCAGTAACTATTTTGAATCTTAACAACTACCCATGCTGATCTTTCTCTAACTATCAAAATGATTGTCCAAACTTTCAAAAGAACATCATTTGTTCAACAGTGACTGCACAACCACTCTCACCAAGCACCAGGATGAGATGCAATACATGTATGCTCTGTTCAGGTATGACCAAGTATCACCTTTCTATTTCTGTCACAATGGGAGAAATATCAGAAACTTATTTCATGGAATCAACCTGAGAGAGTAAAAGAATGAATTTTTAAGTTCTTCAGTAAAGTAAAATCGATTAACCAACAACCTACATGCAAAGCTGGAAGCAAAACACTTTTATCTCTACCTTTATGAACTGTAAATACCAGATTGCTGACTTAGAGATCACCTTGTCTCTAACCAGCCCAAATCCATTTGACTAAACTAATTTTGCCAGGAATGAAATACAGTTTAACCAGGAAAGTTAATAAATCAAGTAAAAAAACTATTAGCACCAAGATATTATGTAGAACTATACTTGCTAGATACAATACATAAAGTCCTTTTAATCCTTGTACACTTATTAAAACACAAAGACAAGTACACTTTAAAAAGCTGACAGGCATTTCTAGGTCTGGGGTTTTTACACACTTAAGTGAACTTGGGGTTTTTTTTTTTCCACTCTGACATATGGATAGAAATATGGAGTTTTTCCCTTCATAATAAAGTGAGCAGGTGTCATAATTACAATGGCATACACCACAAGGTAGGTTTTAATTTTTTTAAACCTAATATAAGCTTGTTGAAGGAGCTTTAGATCAGGGAGGCTGTGTTTGTTTTCTCTTTGTGTTTTTCTCAAGGAGAGATTGTCTGTCTCTTTTTGCACCTGGAAAACACATTAGAAAGGGAAAAAAACTACTATGGAGAGGAAGGATTCAAATGCACTGCACAGTCTTTTCAATAACATCTTAAATGTAACAATCCCCAAAGTGCTACACACACTAACAGAAAAGCAAGCAGGAATTAAGGAAAAACAGAAGCATCTACACCAAGACTACCATGTTATCCATTGGTTCTGTTGATATAAAAGACTTTCACCAGTGCTAAGCTACCAAACTTACTACATCATCAGTGCATGTGTTTAGAAAAACTTGAGTAACAATTTCATTGAACCCCAGACAAGCTTCAAGAAGGAAGATACGGAATGGCTAACCAATGCCTGAGTTTCTTTGGCTTTTATCATTCTACTGGGAAATTCAAATCATCCTAAAGAATTTCTTTATTTATAATTTTGGAGCCAAGGGCCGATGACTTTAATACACTTTAGGACGAAACTTCACAACAGTAACAGTAAACAATAAGAAAACTTTTAAATGAACATGTTTTACAATCTTTTCTGATGACTTTCTAGTGTTCTTTTACTTCCCATGTTAATTTCATCTAAAAGGCAAAGAACAATAAAATTCTGACCCAAGAAACACTTAGGAGGACTTCAAATTACATTTTGTAACACACTGAAATCAACAGCAGTCCCTACACATAAGGAGGTGTCAGGAAGGACAAGGGACAAAGAACAGCAGGAAGGAAGAGGACATAAACAACTCAGTGTCTGGAAAGAATATAGTTGATTTCTCTAAAGTGAAGCATCAGCAACCACATCAAATTCCTCCCCCAGATCCAAACCACCAAGACAAAGTTTGCCAGGACAGCTTACCAAGGTTACAGCTTTCCACTGAAAGCCACTGCAGGGGTAACCCATTCAAAGGCCTTCTGCATCCAAATATCTAAATCACAAGACATATGCTCCCCTTAACTCTACATTTCCTCCTTCTTTTAGGTCATACCTCCTCTCACATTTTTTCCGTTTTCTTTTATTATCTTTTTTTCTTCCCAAGGAAATTCGAGAAGCGTTACTTCTGAATGTGAATTGACTTCAAATGCATACAACATCAAAGAACTGGAGAACAGTGCCGGAAAATCTCTGAAAGAAATGCTCAGCTTTTACACTGATAAGAATAAAAATTTCAACAAGCTGCTGTGACTGCTGAAGAGATGTAGCTCCTACAAAATGACTTCTTGCAGTTGCACCCTCTTCTACCACAAAGATGCATAAAAAGTACAGGAAGAGTTCTGAAATATCCACTTTGGAATTCAGAAAAGGATTAACAGAGGGATATGAATTCCCACAATATTTAACAAATATGACAGCTTTCGATTAAGTCTGTCTCAAAGGCCACACAAACTAGCCATCTTCCCTACTGCCACAAAACCAACAAACTGTTAGCTCCCAATGGAGAACTCTGCATGCTTCACTTTTGTAAGATCTGTGTTCAGTCACAGCTCTAAAAAAACTCCAAAAAAAGGTAGCAACAGCTCACCAAGATAAACATTCATCCATAAAACCACATTAGAGTCCCCCATTCTAAGGAAGGTAATGATATCAAATGTCTAATCTTTTACAAGCTTTACTGTAAGGAAAATAAAGGACAGAAATTACTCTTAACAAGGACTGAAAATAATATTGCCAGTGAGTGAAAGCTAAGGGAGCTTTTAATGGCAGGCAGAACACACACATCCCATTTATATACTTAGGAATGAGTTCAGATGTTCCAAACTCCGGTGCAGAGCTGATAAATGCAATCTGTACATTCTGTAAAACCATGATTTAGCCGAAGACACAATTCCAAGGAAGAACACAGGAGAAAATAAAGGGCCAGCAACAAAACTGACAAAGGGAACTTTAATCTCGGTTCACAAGACCAGATTCAGGCAGCTCCTGAAATCTTTCTTACTGTAAGAAGAATAAAGCATGACTGCCATGCAGCCCTTGGGTAAGCACCTGTAACAATGCTGGTCCTGAACAACTTGAAGAGCCTGGATTTATGGTGCAGCTAAATACCAACACAAAATGCCTCAAGTTCACACATCATGATTAATCAGAAAGCTTTATTTCTCACCAGGGATCTACTTTTTTGGCTTTTGTTTCTTATCTAAAAAATTATGTAATCCCATCTTAACTCCAACAGCTACATGTTGCTAGATAACAAAAAAAATATGGTGCAAAATTTCTGGAATTCTACAGTACCTGCTGTGCATTGCTTTCTTGTAGAGCAGGGGGTGAGGGAATGAAGAAGGGGATGAAAATACATTCTGATTGTTTCTGTTTCTCCCACAAAGATTCGATCTACAAAATTATTACATAATATGACTTCACAAATACACTTTGGTTCCAATTCTTCATTTTTTAGCTCATTTACTTGTTTCATCACTCCAAATATCAACACTTGCTCATTAATTTTCTTTAACTTACTTTCAGAGAAACATTTGTCAGATCAGTGAAAAAGACCAGCATCTCATCAAAATATAAAATTAAGGATGCATGTGTAACTACATTTTAGCTGTGATCTGTTACCAGCAAAAGAGATATGATAAAATAAATCTTTTCAAACTTTGGACTTCAATGTTTGGAAAAAGTGAGTAACACAAGTGAACAATAAATAGTTCACTTCTATCAAACTAAAATTTCTTCTAATACAGAAGAAATTAATGAGTTCAGCTCTTCCTTTAAATGGCATTAATAATTCATAACATTTCCACATGGAAGTATCATTTAACTTGTTAGAGGTATTTACACCTATTTGCAATTCATATTGTCTCAGGAATGCGTAGCCCTCTTGAAAGGGGTTTTATACAGGAGTTTATTTGATTAAAATACATTCCAAAGTTCAGCATTTAACAGTTCACTGTTACAAAAGAAGAAAAAGGCTTTCTGACCCCACTCTCACCTTTCTCAGAGTGCCTAGTGTCAGACCTCCTGTCTGCCCACTCAAAGTGCTGAACGGCAGCAACAAAAAACCAAGTGGAGAGTTTTCTGTTGTTTTAGTGAGCTACATTAGTTTTGTGAAGAACATGAAAGATGGACAGTAACAGGCACAGACAGATGCAGAACAGAGAAGCAAGAGCTCATGAGTCCAGGGAACAGGAGACTAATTTCTCTTTTGGAAGAATTAAAACACATGCACACTATCAGCAACCACCAGTGCTTACTCCTTCAAAACCAAACTACTTGGATTGACCTTGAACTACTGCATTTTTATGCCTTCTCTATTACAGAAATCCTTATCCTCTGTTACCTTTGGCTTTTGCAAGTTTTTAAACCTCAACAGCATTTTAAAATCTACTTTTCTTATTGATAATTAAGCAAAATCATCTGACTGCCTAAATCCCTCATTTTTCAGCTTCTGTTTGACTTCCTCAAGTAATGGTAATGTATCAGAATGCTCTATTAGCACAGAGTACTCATATCAGTTATAGATTTTTCTGCACTTTGTGTCACCAAATACTGTAAAATCCTGAGCTGTCACATCACAACTAGCATCCTCAATAGAAAGCTGTGCATAGTTGCTGCTCATCCCAAATAAGAGGCCAGATCTGCTTGGCCTCTTGTGTTGGACTAGTAGCTATTAGCAATATAACCATAATAATGAATGAAAGATGACCACAATCCCTAAGTTTCAAACTCAAATAGTAATATATCTAATTTTTATAAGAACAGCCCTTTCTCAGGCATCCATCTAGCTAGCATTTTAAACAGTAGAACCCACAGCAGAAAAATTCAGTGCAGCAACAGTGCTGCTGCAGTCACGGTAATAAAAGGATACAGGCAAGAGATAGTTTAGAGGGAGAGGTAGGACACTACTGCCAGCATTATTCATATACATACAGCTCTAAGTATAACACTTGTTTTTTAAGAACCATTCTTAATTCAATTAAATACTCAAAACCCCCACTTAAATGAGTAATGGTGATAATTTTAACCGTCAATGGTAAAAAGACTCAAGAATCAATAATAAAAATGCCATCCAAAGCTTCTATGAGGTGCAAGAACTACCAACACTCATCCAGAATGAGCTACTCCTTTCATATTTAATACTAAAATACACTGCTTCTGTTACTTGTAGCTTAATATTAACTGTTAGTAATGGATATGCAGTGCCAAACACTTGAGTAGCACCTTCTAACTTCAAAAATGGCGCAAGATTAACTAAACCAATGCAACTCTGTATTGTCAGTGCTCACCTTCATTCATTCCTATAAAAATTACAAATCTGAATTACGTATTATGTTACATACTGTGAAATGTTCCACTGTCTGCAAGGTAACCTAAAGATACCTGTCACATACATATAATGAAATAGGCAAGTAGAATGGCATACAGGAAGGAATCCATTCAATTTTCCTGTCTCAGTCAGCTTAACATCATAGATCATCTTTAACTGCATATGGTCTACCAGAACCCAAAACATGGTATTGGTGAAATATACAACTTCATAAAAAAGTATCAACATCACCTCCTAGAAACTGTTACAAAGTACTAGTAATCTTGTATTAATCCAGAATCC
This sequence comes from Emberiza elegans, assembly GCA_024865655.1. Taxonomy (NCBI): domain Eukaryota; kingdom Metazoa; phylum Chordata; class Aves; order Passeriformes; family Fringillidae; genus Emberiza; species Emberiza elegans. Next base: position 22,557,611 of record JALJVW010000206.1, read on the forward strand.
AAAGCCAAGAAAAAGAAATTTCAAAGCACCTTCTACTTCTACATCTCTCACAGTAATGGCTATAGAATTGAAATCATGCTGGTTGTGAATGGTATAGAGTTAATTTACTTCACCTACTTGGTGTGGGGCTGTGTTTTGGATTTGCACTCCAAACAGTGTTGATAACACAGGAATGTTTTCATTTTTGCTGAGCAGCCCTTATACAGGGCCAAGGCCTTTTCTGCTTCTGATCCCACCAGCATGTGGGCTGGAGGTGCACCAGACCCTGGGTAGAGACACAGCCAGGACAGATGACCCTAAATGACCAAAGATATCCCACACCAGGACATCACACTCAGTATATAAAAGTCGGAGAAGAAGAAGAAAGGTGGGACATTCAGATAGCATTTGTCTTCCCAAGTAACAGTTACAAGTGATGGAGCCCTGCATTCCTGGGGATGCCTGAACACCTGCCTGCCCATGGAAGTGGTGAATGAATTCCTTGCTTTGCTTTGCTTGCATGCACAACTTCTGCTTTACCTGTTAAACTGTCTTTATGTCAACCCACAAGTTTTTTCACTTTTACCCTTCTGATTCTCTCCCCCATCCCATAAGGGAGGAGAATGAGCAAGTGGCTGTGTGAGGGTGAGCTGCTGGCTGGAGGTTTCGTTTTCTTTCACAGTAAAAAAAAAAAAAAAAAAGACTAAAATGTGTACTTTGACATGGAAAAAGACAGTTGTAACCTAAGCAGCCTTACAAAATTCTACATCTTGCAGACTACTTTTTAGGTATACCTGAGGTGGTATGCTTGTCATTTTGATCTTATAATAATTAACTAATCCCAACTGACAAGCTTAATGCTACTGAGGTGTTTGCTGTGCTAATGTATACTAAAAGCATTACTCTTTTTTCAGTAATATATATAATGTGTTACTGTAAGGTTAAAAAAAATGAAGTAGTCAGATCAGTAATTCCATTATAATCTTGGGAATTGAGACAAAGCTCCTACTTTTTCTCTTACTGAAATAAAAGAAAATATAAATTAAAATGAGTTTATATTCTTAAGTATTTTTTCTTGACCTCAACAAGAGATCATTGTGCTGGTGCCAGCTCCAGTAAATGTCATGCAGCTGATTATCAGGATGACAGCTGTATACACAGAACACTGCACAAGTTGACAGAGAATTTTAGAGCAACAAGTCAAACCAGACTGTCACCTTTCCTCTTAATCCTGCAGATAAAAACATCTATTACTAAATATACTCAGATAGAGTAGCTTTCTAATGAAATGTTGTTTACACGGCCACATGCTGTCAGTATTCTCAAACAGTTAAGACTTCCAACAGAATTTGACATGAAGAGATGTATTAAAAAAGAAATGTCTACACTCCTATGGAAGGCAATATAGAACAGGTGCCCAGAAAGAGAAATGCTCTTCACTGGCAACAACAATAAAGACTGAAGGATGAGGACATCTCTCTTTTCAAACCCACGGAACCCAAAAATTCAGTTTTAGAAAACAGGAACTGGGTTCTGCATCTTAGATAGATATTAGTGTGTCTATACACTGAAATACATGTGGTTTATATTTATTGACCAGCTTTTAGAGATGTTTCAGAGGCATGTTTCTTTCCCTCTGACTGAACAGAATTTGGAGTAAGATAACAAGGATATGCATCACCATTTGCATCTATGCCACACAGTTCTTATTCAAATATTTATCTAGTATTACTTCAATTACTAAAATTGAAATAATTTCAAAGTGGTTGCAAACCACTTTGCTTCTAGTTATCTTTAGCATTCTTACAATTTTGCTTCAGACATCAAGAGCAGTTGAAAGGATTAAACAGTTAAATATATTAAACTGATTAACAAAACTTACACTTTTAATAGAAATGCAATGGGATACTACATTACTAAGATGAGTTTGGAGCTTTTTTTCCATAAAAAGTTACATAAAACCCCCAATGTTCAAATAGCACCATTTAGTTTATTAAATGAGACAATTCATAGAGGAATGACACAATTAGAATCATCTTTAAATCACTATACAGCACTATAAAGTGACTCCTTGGGACTAAACCAGATTTTGTTGTTGTTTTTCAAGAGAAAAAAAAACTACTGCTTATGCACTGAATGGTAACCCAAATACCTGCAATCTGATTCAATTTTTACCACAGAATCTTCTGTGATGCATAGCATCCATTTTACCTTTTCCCAGTCAGTTGTGCAGACAGTGAGGAAATGCCCTGGGAACACTTGATGTGAGCGTTTAACAACGTGCCTTGTAACAGCTCACACAGCACATTAAACTCATTAAATAGCACCCAGCACCTTTCTCCCAAATGAAAGTCACTGCCCTGACACATGAGCACAGGCTCCTGCACAGCACACTGGTGAAGTCTGGGCAGCTCCAAACCAGCACACAGCCTATGGGAGCTCTCAATGCAGAGATATGGTTTAAATCTTCCCTTCCCATGGGCCTAACAGCCGAACTGCCAGCTACAGTGGAACACACCGAGTGTGACTCACTGCCACAACCTGCTCTGAGGTGTTCAAGTTTCTACCCACAGAATAAGAAAAGCTGTAATGTTTCTTTAAGAACAACACAAGCAGCAAAAAGATGCCCACAATGCATTAGCAGCTCAGTGTTTAGGACACTTATCCTGGCTCCTGCATTTTAGGTTCTCCTCTGATGCTCTCCAACTCCTGTGATAGTGACAAGAGGCCCTTTGTTACTATTTTATGCTTTTTGCGTCTTCAATCACTTCTAAGACACCTGCAGTCTTCAGTCACAAGCCCATTTTTGTTTAATTTACATTATACGAGCCACTGCAGCAGAGATTTAAATTCTCTCTTCCTGCTCAGCTCAGACCAAAGCACTTCTAGTAGAAAAGGCACCTGTGTAATTCAGCTCCTATACAGTAGTTAATTACTACATAATATATTCACATTTTTCAGAAGTCATAAACATATAAAGCTAGTAATGTTGCCTAATTTTCATGTTAGTGGCAAAAAAATACTTTCATTATAAAAAGGTCAATTCCAGATATGTTTAGTTCCTTCTTTAGTCCTTCCAAATATAAGACTGCCAGTAACATTAAAGCAAGGCATTCTTCCACAGCCTCATGGTGGCCTAAGAAAGCCTGAGTAAGTAACCTGGGCCCTGAAGAAAAGGGATATTTTAATGGAATGTCAAGTGACATACTACCAATTCTCTTTGGGAAGGGACACAGCCTCATCACTAAATCATTTCAAAGTAGCATCTCTGCCACAGAAACTAACAATGCTTAGGCTGTAGTAATCAGAATATAATGAAGCTATTTGTTCTGTAGCTTCAACAGCATCATGAAAATTAAATCATACCTAAGGTTTGGTTAGAATTGTTGAAGGTTTTTTTATTATTATACCCTTACATATTAGTTACCAATTTTGTTGGCAGCACGCCCCGAAGAGGCTAAATACATACTATGGAAGGGAAACACAGGTTTTCAGCTGAGTCTGTTTGTAAAATTGACAGTTACCTATATTAACATTTTCAGACCAACTGCTTCCTACTGCAGTGTAATATTTCAAATGCACAAATGGACAGTTTTTGAGGTCTTAGGAAGAAAAGTGGTTCCAAACCACAACTCATACAGCCACTGCTTGGCAAAAGAGAAAGCTTTAATAATGCCTATAGATCAGATATCCAAACTTTCAAAGAATGAAGATGAAAGATACAGCAGAAATTACAGTGGTCTTGAGGGGGATTTGGGTGCCACACAAACACTACTGTATCTGTGAAGAAAGATATAAATATTTGTTATCATATGACAAAAATCTAGATTCTCACGTGACTTAAAATAGAAGAAATAAGGAAAGTCACCCCAAAAAACTGCCCTACTCCTCCAAGATATTTAACACATTTTATCAAATACACAGCATAAGCTGAAAAAACAGCTGACACCACTGACTGAACACACTCAGTCTGAAAGTCCCTCCAAATGTACCCTGTAGATCACACAGGTATGACCTGGGAAGCATAGTATCTTCAGTCAAATTCATTTAAGAAAAACAAAAAGTAAAACCCAAAATAAAACAAAAAACCACAAACACACCAACTTGCAAGTTTTGTCAATGTGAGTAAAAATGCATGCACTTTGATAAAACATGACCTAAAATATGATAGTAGTGAAAAACTAAGAAGAAAATATGGCAAATATTAGTAAGGGTTTTTCATGCAGCTAATTCTGTCGTGTGTAATTCAAAATTGGTTTTTCTACCGACATGTTACTAAGAAAAAAGAAGCCTTCCAAAAGCCCACATTTTTATTATTTTAGCCCTAAATTTAGATTTAGAGGTACAACCAGATAAAGACACAACCAGATATGTGCATTACCAGATAAAGATGGAATGATTCACATACACCATTAAACAAGTCTAAAGATTAGACTTTTTCTAAGATTATCCAAGAACAACTGGCAATCAATATCCATCCAAAATGGAAGGGATCTTAAAATCTAAATCAAATATTAAGGAGACTAAGAGTCTAAAGACTGACATTTGCTATTCAATTTCCTGTTTCTATAAATATAGTTCCTTTGTATAATACACATTTGGTCAAAAGATTCTTTGATTCTAATTTTTATGTAATGATTTTTAATAATGTAAAACTAAGTTTACCCACTTCCACACAAAATCATATTAAGCTATTTGTACAGGACATGTGCTACTCAGCAGTTTTGTATGTATTCTTAAGAGGCCTAAAAAAAGTGCCAAAGCATATTTGCATTATTGTGTCTGTTATCATCCTCTGTTGAATTTAGATGACAAATTTCCTACAGACAATTGTTAATGCAGCAGTAATAAAAACCTAAAAATAGTAATCATCATAGATTTGAAATTATTTTTTAATAATATGCAAAGTCAGATCATTAAAAGAGTATGGCAACATTAGAAATCAGCAGTTATGTTCTTTGTACCCTCAGAGCAAGATTTCCCAGGTAAGTAAGAAGGTATTTTGCCAGCACAGTGGGCCTGACCACTGGTACCAGTAAAATGTGTCAAGAAGAGATGTCAGTTCTTTGATGAGAGGAAGATACAACAGGTTGAAACATAAGGAATTAGATGCACGTTTTAGCCACACAGTTGCTAAAATGTCTACTGCTGGTTTTCTTCTTTGTGTAGTCACAAAGGGTACACAAGAAAAGCTCTAACAGAAAATTAAAGCAAAATAAGTTGCATGGAACAGCATTCCCAATGGATGTTTCAGTATCACAAAACTGAATGCAAACAGAAATAGAGAAGTGCATGTACAAATGCACCTGAAGAGGTTTCCTAATTGGATGCCAGTAGCTATGGTTTATCACATGTTATTAACTATTCAGTGCTTCAGAACAAGATTTTCTTCACGCTTTTCAGCCAAAATTAAATTTACCAGAAAGGGCTACTTTTAAGCAGATGTGCCACATAATTAGCAATGACAAATCCACTTACTTTTTTCTCCTTCTCATGATGTTTATCCTGAGAGTGAGAGGAAGAATCACTTAAACTTTGATCATATGACCTATTAGATCCCCGTTTGCTCTTTTTCTAAAAAGAGAAAATATATTTATGGACAGAGAAAAGGAACCATTTGAATAAATAAAAAGTATAAAGCATTTCCACTGACAAGATGCTTTATTGCTTGAGAAAAAAAACTTCAGTGCTTCAGTTACTGGAAAGCTGACTAATTACTGACACTAAAATTCACAAGACTACTGAATATATACCAGGAAAAAAGCCTGTCCCTGTATCAACTTTTACACCTCCCACAAATTTGCAAGATATGCTTTCCACGGAGAAATGAAATATGCCACTTTTTAAAGGTTAAAAGATGCTAGACACATTTTCAAGTTTTCATAACATAAAACAAAAAAGATGCTGCTTAAATAAGTATCACATGAAACCACAGTAATGCCCTGACATGCTTGAAATGCATTGTAAGGTGACTTCATGATTTATTTATTATTCAAGCGATCTGTCTGGTATATTTTCATTAAAATGGATTAAAAACCAGGATAAAGAATGCTACAGTCATGTCTGTGATTATAAGTGGCAGATGTAATTGCCTGTATTTCTGTAATGTCTGAGAACCTAGTTCAGGACTGCAAATACTTTATGCTAGGCCAGTGTTCTAAATGTTGGTTTTCTTGTAACCGAGGAAGTATTTAAAGACACTTCAGGCCACTCTTTTGTCAACCAGTTTTCAGTGGAATAGTAGATGTAGAACACCCACCATCTTCAGCAGTAAATACTAAGCACCTGTATTTACCAGGCATTAACAGTCACAACAATCCTAAAGAAAAATTGAAACACTTAAAACAATCTTGTCCAGTCTTTACTGTTCTTACCACTGCAGCTTTGTAATGGAAAGCTAACTAATTGTATGTCAAATATAGAGTTATGTCTTTATCATAAAACTTGGGTTTCAAATAAACATACCTGTTCTCAATCGTAACAGAACTGCTACATTCAAATCAAAGGTTTGCCTTTGCCACTAAGTAAGAGACCATTTTCACTTTTTTTGTAAATACTTAGCTCAAATTAGAAAAAAAAGTCTTAGTTTAGTACGGGCCTAGAAAGCCCTGACTTATCTTCATTATGAAGCAAATTCATCAGTATTCACAAAGGCACAAAATCAACCTCACCAAGCTAATCTTCTAGAAACTAAATTGTTGACTGGTCCTGTGTTTTTACCCCGCTGCAACCTAAAAGTCACACCAAGTATTCAATATTTTTAGCAGCGAAAAATAATCTGCATGTTAAACTATACTTACAAGCATATTTGAACATAAGTCTGCATAATTTAACATTAATAAATAACATTTTTTAAACATCAGTAAGACCCTCAAGTCCACACACTCACACATGTACATAGAAACAGATATCTGGAACTGTCAAACTGTTAAAAAGTGAAAGGAAAGACTCCAGAGGTCTGATCCAAAACCTACTGCATTAACTCAGAAATTTCAATGTTTTTCTTTTCTTGTTTGTTTTTTAAAAAACAAACCTCAAGTCACTTCTTTAAGGTTGTGTTTCAGAGAACCTACAAGGAGGGAATACTCACTGGCTACACAGTGAGAGACAGAGCAAAAGAGGTTGGGCAGAAGAGTAATAGAAGCAGAAAAATATGGAGTACTTCTTTATTCTCTAGAAGTAGTATTTTTTAGTTTATTCCAAAATGGACTGAATTCCTAGAAGGCACCTAAACAAGTAGCACAAGAAAACATTCCAGGAAGTCAATGGAAAAAACCCATTAAATGTGCATGCTATTTCTGGCAGAGGGGGAAAACCCACACATCTATAAAGTAACCACTTATAAAAGCATTTCCAGCTAGCACTTCTGTAACTGTGATTAAAACATTGTTTTAATGAAATATAACCTACTTTTTGAACTACATGAAAATATTATTTCTAATGCTAATGGCAACTCAGAATAAAAAATAAGACAGTAACATTTATTTATAGAATTTAATAAATACATACCAGTTTATTAAAATGGTATTTACAGTAGCCGCAGTATTGGACGTTATCTGCACCATTGCCTTCCTCTTCACAAAGAAGTCCTGCAAACTGTGCACTAAAAATAAACCAGACAACATTCAAGGAAAGCCATTTTAACACCAGTTTGTACCGCAATATCACAGCTGATAACATATGGTTCTTTATATCTACAATTAATAAGAGATTTCCACACAAATAACTTCCAGTGGCATGTGAACACATAACCAACCTCTGCAGCCCAGGGAAAAACATATATAATTCATATTTTGGCCTGTTGCCTTTTGTCAGAATCTTTAAGCCATTCACACAAGCTCACAGCTAGCACATCTACACTTACTATGCAGCTACTTGCACAAATAAACAATCTACAATGACTCTTAGCTCAAATTCAAGCAAAAAAATTATCCAAAGAAAGAACAGCTTTTAACAAAACCATACTATAGTTCCAAAGAAGAGTTTTTTCAGAACTTGCATACATGTGTCTCTGATTTGCCATGAAAATTACTGGGTTTTTTTAATCTAACTTGAATTACTTGTAAATCAAACTGTATTTACTAGTTTAAAATACTGTGGCAGGCTAATCTCTTTTAAAAAGATCAACACTTACAAGTTGCATTGACTGGACTAATTATTACATTATTCTAGTATAATTTTTTCAAAACAATTTTTGTTTTCACCATTTGTGATGTTGATATATTTCCGTTATCAAAACCAACGTAGATATTGACAAACCAAATATTGTTATATTTTCCCTATAATTTTCATTCCCACATGTCTTTAGGATTTTTCCTTTTGTTTCTTTCCCTTAGGGAATCTTCTCCCATATGTTGTTGCTAGGAGACAACAACGACTGGGTCCTTAAGAGAGAAAAAAGAAGTTGCCAAACTCGGGGGAGGAGAGTACCTGGCTGCTCTTCTCTTACCTGAGGGTTTCTCTGGGAGGGGCAGAGATACCAGAGAATGGGACTGGGGAAAAGGGGGCTGGGGAAAGGGGGCTGGGGAAGCTGCCAGCTCTCTAGAGCTCTCGGCACAGGGAGGGGAGAGGCTGCAGTCGCAGTGGGGAGAATTGGGTCACCGTTGCGGGGTTCAGTCTCCTGCTGCCTTTCTTGCCCTGCACTGGGCCCTGGCTGGCGCCCTACCTCACCCAAGAGGGCACCCTTCCCATCTGGTAATGCTCGGGGGAAACTCCGCCACTCTCCCCCATGCCTCCCCGGAGGGAGTCGTTCCCTGCCCCGCTCATCTTCTCTGCCATCTTCTCGGTTTTTGCTACACACACTGCAGCCCCACAGCCCCTGCCTGCCCAGACATCCCCGCGGTTCCAGCTACAGCTGCGGAGTTTGTGATACATATTGAGAGGAATAATGGATTTGTCTTTACAAACAAGCTGTGGGTCTGCTGGTAGATAAAACTAGCACTGGGAGATAAAAGAAACAATGGGAAGGACTCCACTGATTGATGAATGGAAAAAGATATTTGCTTTTACAAATAAACTTTAGGTTTGCTGATAAATGAAATTAGACATTGAAAGATCAAAGAAACAATGGAGAAGAAAAACCCCTAAATTTCATAAGAATTAAAAATTAAAAGGGAGGATTATACATTAGAGGGGAAACTCTTGGTATCAGGCATTCTCAAGTACCTCAGCCAATGGGGAAAGAGAGAAGGGAAACGAGGCCGGGAAATTAGGCTAAAAAGGAGGCTGTGTCCTCCAAAAATTTGAGAGATGGCAGGGCAATGCCCCATGGCCTCTTCCTTTATTCGAATAAAGTAAAAGGACTCCTCTGTCTCCTTTTTGGGCATAAACCTTTAGTGTTTGTGGATTAATTTTCCTAATAATCTCATCTACCACTCTGGGACTGTGCCTGTCCCTACCGTTTCAGCTCGCTGCTCCGAGGGTCCCTCTGGAGCACCAGGATCGATTGCTCCAAGGGGTTTGTAAAGCAAAGCCTCTCTTCCATCCCTTCCCTCGGCCAAGCCGCCATTACCGCGCCATGGCTCCCCGAGCAGGCCGCAGCGCCCCCGGGCAGGAGCCAGCAGCGCCCCTGCCGGCCGAGCCTGGAACTGCAGCCACGGGGAAAGGGTCCGAAACTGCGGCTGCCGGCTGGCTTGTCCTTTGGTTTGTTGTTGCTGCCGTTGGTTTTGTTTGTTTGTTTGTTATACACACACAGACTAGTAAAGAACTGTTATGCCTTTTTACATAGCCTTGCCTGAAAGACCCTTAATTCCAAAGTTATAATAATTCAGAGGGAGGGAGTCATACTCTCCTGCCTTCCTTGGCAGAGACCTGTCTTCCACACCAATTATGCAATGTTACAGTCAAAATGATACATGGGAGTATTTAAATTAAAGAAAATTATATAATGTGGTTCATTTTCACAGATTTTTAAAAATATGTTCTTGGAAAACCCAGAAATACTAAATACATGCAAATCTACAGCTGATACCAACTAGAAAAAAATATTTAAGAGGATGTCTTTAAGCAAAGATGTATTGTTTCTAAGCTTCACTTACAAAAACCACACACTCAAGCTCATTTTTCATTAGACAATCATTCTGATAATCCCAATTTGAAACACCATGCCCTGGATTTCTGGTAGTCTTCATGTTTTTCTTCCACTTTCTTAATATTACAGAAACCTCTAATTATCTCCAGCCATTCTACTACTCTCCAGCTAGATATCATTTTGTAGTATGGACCAGGGTTTTCAACCAAAACATTCTAAAAAGTGGCAAGACAGCTGTTTTAATTTTCAACTTAAAGTCTCATGCTCTTCACAGCATTCAGAGTTTTGGAATAAAGTAGGAAGATGAAAAGGACTCTTGTATGTACCCAAGTGTTTGAAAGGAAAGAGACCTTTTCATACAAGTGCTTGGATGTACACAATTTTTCACATCTGTAAGTAATCCCTTTACATGGTACGCATGCTTTGAGGAACACAATCCATTTTCACCATAAAAAGAAAACTTGACATTGATCACATCCAATGAAAAATCAGATGCTTATAAAAGAATAAAACCTGCAAAATAGTCAAGCAATTTAAAAAAAATGAAGAGTTGCCAAGATTATCAGCACCAAAACAATGGAATTAAAACCTTCAAGATCTCCACAAGACATACAAATTATCACTTGACTACACTGAAAAAGATACATTTAACTGGTCATGAAGCAGCAAACTGGGGCAGTCAAACAGACAAGTAAATCCACAGATTATGTAGCTAGACAGCCTAGATAAATCTGCCCGCTACTGTAAAATAACTCCTGCTGAAATTGAAGAAACAAATAATGCCTGCAAATTTTGGAGTGGAACTCTTTTTGCTTCCTTTTACCTGCTGACATGTGGTTTAATCTAATTATCCAGCCTCTTTTATAAGTCCATAAAGTGAAACAAGCATTTCCTGAATGCAAGGAAAACTAACTATCTTAAAGTGGAGTGAATCAGATGGTGGAGGACACAGCTGTTTTCCCTCCAGCAGTAGCACATGAAATCTGAATAGTTCAGGATGATCTGTACCATTTAGGTAAAACTAGTGAAATGAGTTATTCCCAAATGTTTGGAAATCCATACTGGAAAGGGTGAGTCCAGTGCCTTTTTACATACCGCTCAGTAATTTCCCTACTGATTTACCAAAAGTAAACATCAAAATCAGTTAGCAGGCAAAGCTAAAAAACAATGTCCTCATACTCCCATATCCTATTAAACATCCTCTAAGAAAAATAAGCTAAGACCAAGAAAAAACTCCAAACTCCCCTATACTTATTCACAGGAGCACACACCATTTAATACCACCCAAGGGAGTATTATCAGACAGTTTCTGCAGCTCACAGCAAAATCTATGCTGCCACTGCCATATTGTTAGTAAACACTATTATAAAAACAAACCACTTTGCTGTATTTCTTTACTCAAAAGTTGTACTAAATAAGGAGCTTATTCATTACACTGTGTGAATTGATTCTTTCTGGAACATCAGAGATATTAAATAATAAAATATACTTACCATGTTACGTGAAAAGCTTGTCGACATCCGTGTTTATTACATGTCATACAAGCACCAGTGGCTGCTTTACTTTCTCTGCCTTGTTCATCACAAATATAGCATGTCTATCAAAGAGAAAATACTTAATTTGATAAGAAGTATACAAACAAATTCTGTGTTACAGGAGATCCTAGGCTGAGAACTACTGGATTTTGCGACTAAGCTGGTTTAAGAACTTCTTTATGAAAGTCTAATCATGCTTGTTAGCAAAAGGAGATCACCTGGCAGACTCCTGGGATTTGTGTAACACTTCACCAACATTAAGGCAGTACAATTGCTAATTTGCTTACATTTCATACCATTGTCAACAAGCCAAAGGGTTAAACAGCCAAGGGTTAATAGCATTAGGCTTCCCAACTGTCCTTGCTTTCAAGTTTGCATTTATGTCCTTTTAAGTCTCAATCATTTTCATATTCATTTAATATAACCTGTATTTGTGGAATTCAGAAACATCAGACTGAGTGCCTAATGGTATAATATGCCATATGGTGTGTGTGTCTATATACATATACACACACACATATATATATACACACACACACACACAATTACATACAAAAAGCCTGCAAACTTGAAATTTTATTTGTACATTTGGTGCAAAGAATTTTTCAAGTATCATAGCATGTTTCAATATTCACATGATGCTCAGCTACTTTTAATTAAATTGGTGTTTAACTGAACTCTGCTTTGTTCAAATGACTATTTCAGTATGACTTGGACAGCCCTATAAACATCTTGCAAATTATTCAATCAAGAACCTTCTGTAAAAAAGCTTGAATGAGTATACCAAACACATTCCAACCTCCAAAACAAGCTATTTAGTACCTGGAAAACTCTTCATAGCATTTCTATCAAATTATTTCTTTTATTGGGATGCCATGGCAATTTTTAATCCTTTCAAAAACATTCTTAGTAAAACAGAGGAAATAAATCTTAAAAATCCAAATTCTTCCTCACTATTCAATACTTTTTCTTTTTTTAACAAGTGGCTGATAAATATGGATACATACTGTATGGAAGCTCACAACTATAATACGTGTCACTACAATCTCTCACCAGCATTCCAGGGAGAAACATCAAGCAAAACTAAATCTCTTTTCATTTTTTCCTGTCCTTAATGAAAAAGCATTTAGAGAGATTCTATATAATATCACATTCATGTATAAAATTTAACAATTTAAGAAGAAATTCTTAATGAAAGTATCACCCAGTACTGAGGTGGATTAAATGTTTGTTTTTATAAGAGAGACCTTTACTGAGAATTAAACATTAAGGACACTTCTACCTCTGTAGAAACTTCATTATAAGATCCTTAATGAGAAAAGAGAAACTTCTTTATGCCAAAAAATAAAATTGTCTCTATTTTAATTGACTTACAATTTTATCACAACCTCCTTTCAGTGAGGCAGAGAATGAGTAGAAAAATAAATGTAAACAACATCAATCATGGGTAGCAGAAAACATGGCGCAAAAAATGGACCAGGAGACCACTGATTTTTTTTTTTAATTATATAAAGCAAAATCAGTCTTAGACAGGAAAATTAGTGAAATTATGAGATCAGAACAGCCTGTTACAGAGGTTTTTAGAACAACATTTAACAGGAGGTGTCAGCTAACTAAAGCATTTTTGTTAATATTCAAGACTTGAAGGTAGGAGAGTTATTCTTGTACAGTTTCCACACTACTTTAAAAAGCTAATATATCCTAAAATCATACCCTATAACCTAACATTTAAAAGATCAGAAAGGGGATAATCCTACTTAATTCTTTGCCTTGCTTCTTTTGTACCTCAAGGTGGTGAACACTGATAATTCAGTTGTTTGACAGGGTCTGAGACTGGCTGCTTTTTAGCTTTCCATACCATGACCTGACACATTTAGATTTTAGGAATGAACAAGGTCATGATCTATCAACCTCATGTGAGTCACTATATTAAGTGTAAGTAACTTCAAAGTAAGATACCTCTATAAACAGAGAGTTCAATAAACCCCATAAAACTCAATCTCCAATTACTTTCTGGTTGTTTCAGAGTTTTGTTTCAAGTTCTTACAGTTTTTTTCCTCACTGAAGAAAAGCAATACAAACACTCCACTTAGTAGAGACGTAGACTCCCATTTTTCAGTATTTACTCTACATGTAGGGTATCTGTTTTGGGACCTCTTAGAGCAATTTACAGTAAAATGACTGAAAAATTACTATGAGACACACTATTAACAAGTTTAAATGCAACATGGTGGACTGACTACTCATTTTACGAAGCTAAAAGAACTTTCCTACAATAGTCATGAGAAGCATTAAACCTGTTTCCTAGTATTCCATAGGAAACAGGGACAAAGAAGGTTCCAACAGGCAGTAAGTTCTCTACAGCTGAGCTTCTCATATTTGTACCTTGTCTTAGACATACAAACAATTCCAGAAGCCTGAAAACCTTTGCCTTTCTTTCACAAAGGAAGAGTTGCATGTATTTGCAAATCCATACAAATGCTACACCTCTGAAGCCTCTGAAATGTGGAAGTTTAAAACTGTGTCCTACCACCTACAGCTGTACTCTTCTTCAAAGCTCTTAAGGGAAGAGAGTACTCTCCCAAATTCACTGGAAAAGATGCAAAAGCTTTTGATTCAGCAAGGAAATTTTACTCAGAAACAAAACAAATATCTTACTTCCTTTAAAGGCAAAATATATATTTTGCACAGCTGTCTTTATGTTACTGTCCGTATTTTCCCTTCAAAGATTCAAAGTGTAAACCTTCTTTGCAAAAGCAAAGACAGAAGGGAAGGTGCGACAAAAAAAATTATAAGGCAAAAAGTAATTTCAGAAATAGTTTACTCGTAACAGCTACCCAATGGCATTCTCTGATCACAAAAACAAACCTAGGAATTGTACAGAAATTTCTCATTGTTGCAGCAAGTACTGAAAGAAAAGTTTGCCAGCTGCATTCACTACAAGGCAAATGAAGAAACTCTAAATGCACTTATCTTTAAATCAGTTCTTTTAAGACATTCCTAAAAGCAGTAATTATACAAAATTATCACATAGTTTCAAATGAACCTAAAAGAGACAAAAGAAGCTGACATAAAATAAATATATATTACCCATGCATAACCATCCAAGGAATAAGAAACATCTATTTCTGAAAAGAAGAGCAACTAACAGCCCATTTCTTTTTTGGAAGCAACAGCATAAGAAGAGCTTTCCTGATAGCTAACTCATTAATCAAATCATTCAGTAGATTCATTCTGTAATGTGATGGTTTTTATCCCTGAAACAGGCAAACTTCAGGGAAACAGCAGCCAAATATCTCTATGTGAACAAGCCCCATGCTTTGGTATCTACAGCATTTCTTCTTGCATTTAAGATTACTGAACTTGGTAATACTGCATATTACAATATATTTATACAATATAAATATATTGTAATTATATTATAATTACATACTGTGCAAACAAGCGCACAGAGAAAATTCCAAACATTAAGTACTATGTCCTGGCAAAACTTCAAAAATATTTACTTTAAAGACTACAGTATAATTTCTCCCTCACGGTAATTTTCTTTGGCCTCTATTTTCCCCCCAATTCTATATGCTAGTGTTCTATATGTATCCAGCCATGCACAGAGAATTATTTAGAACTTCACAGGAAATAATATCTTAAAATCTCCTATTCCAACCTGAGCTGACAAACAGAATGAAATTATCACTATGCCTTTCTAAGAAAAGAAACAACTCCAGTCATTTTTTCCTAATTACATGTTAACATTTGTTCTCAATGAGCAACAAATGTTTCAGGAACTGTTTGTCATACCTATTTCTCAAAAAAAACCAGCTTTTCTTTCTATTTTTACACAGATTAATAAAGTCAGAGTGAAACACTTTACAACATTTCTGATCTAAAAAAAGTATAATTTAAATAAACAATTTATCTTGAATAGCAATAGGAGCAGAAGGTTAAATTACTGTAAGCTACATGAAAAGGGAGCTAGTAGTTGTATTGGTTTTGGGGGGTATTTCTCAAGAATAGCCTACTTGGAAACCCATGGCAGTTTAAGCACAGCAATTCTAAACTCAGCAGCAGCTACAGACTTAACCAGAGTTGAGAGTTCCCCACCAGCCAATACTTGTCTAAATTCAGTACTGACACAACTAGACTGCTGTTGGCACTGCAGTTTGATTGCTTTCAGGAGGTTTGCTGGAGCAACTGCAGTATAGCCATTCCTTGGATTCCCCTGACACCCAGGGCCGCTATCTCCCTGACCCAAAAAGACCAAATAATGACAGTGAAATCTGAGTTCTGCAAAAAGAGAGAACAAAAATAATATAATTTGCAGGTTAGGGGTGCGACCCCAAACTTTGGCATTTCTGACACCGATCTCGTTGTACTTCACAATAAACTGTAGTGACCTGATGAAAGTAGTTTTAGGCTGACTGCTAACATGGAAAATAGACCTCAATCAGAATACCAGCACAGAGAACTAAGAGGTGGACAACACCAGGAACTCTCTCTACATTAACTGTATGGTGCTAGTAATGATCTAGCGAGAAAGAAAAACACAGTAAGTACAGACCAACAAAAATGGAAACTAGAATTTTAGTAGCAAAACACAACTGTATTGTCATATATTTAGAACAAAAACTGTTTGAAAAAGAAGAAACTTTAGTTGTGATGAAAAGGAATTAATAAAGAGTAAAGAGAGAGACAAACAATGGATTTTGTCAACAAGTAATAATAAAAGATTAAGAGAACATTTTTTGAAGTTACAAGGATTTACTCATCCAATATCCAATTACCATCAATGGAAACAGTGCAAGATAAAACAAAATTCAAAGTGTTCCATGAAATTTCTGAAGAACATTAAGGGAGAAACACTACCAATTTAAAAAAAAAATTATGACTGACTGCTATTCAAGGAAAAAGAAAACAGATGTTCTGTTTCCTCAGAGTTGAGGAGAGAGAGGAAATAAACTCATCAGTTATAGGAAATCTTTACTGCTTTGTGCCCAAGCAGAAACATTTTATTAGCTCTGTACTGAATCTCGCTGTTGCATGTTCTTGCCAATGCAGAGGGAAGCAAATAGTGAGATGCCAATAGAGATGCTCAGACAGTAATGAGAAAGCTTAAGAAAAAAGTAGGCTTTGAATCCTGGTTTTTCAGCTACACTGGTAAATAAGATGGACAAAATGTATTGACAGCAACTGGAGAAAGTGAACAGAAAAGGAAAAGACCAAAGAAAGAAAAAAGGAAAAAGGCTAGAAACATTAAGGGGGAGCCCATAAATCAAAGATGGAAACTTGGAAAGGGGATGTGGGGGGTGTGAGAAGTCACAGAGGCAACGTGAACAGGGACTGGTCTCCCTGTAGGAAGAACACAAGAGTATGCCTTTTTCTTCTTTCTCTTTTTTATAACACATTCTATTCCTACTTTACTCCATTGTCCACAAACTACCATAAAATAAAGTAAAAAAAAAAATAAACTAGAGGTTAAAAAAGCAACACAAGAAAAATACGTAACACAACTCATCAGAAATTCAGACAGTTTGCACCTGCAGAAGGGAGCATAAAAAAACCAATGTAGTTAAGTGAGATAAGAAAAATGTAATTATCGGTAAAGAACAATAACAACCTACTGGTTTCTTGCTCTGCCTTTTTGGGCTTTTTTTATTTGAAGTATCACCACACTTTATAAAACATTCCATCTCACTGACAATTACCTATGAGCAGTTCTCCTATAAGCAAATAACGCCACTAAAGTGAATGTTGTTTGCAAAGGTAAAAGTCTGCAAGCATTTGCCTTAATATATTAGCATACCTTTCTGTCCTAAAAGAAATGTTTATAAACATGTTTATGTTAATATCAATACTTAAACCACTAGGACTTTGTGGTAATTAATAATAAAATCTCAGATAAGCTGCAATAGTATTTTAACCTATAGAAAATATTTCAGATTCCTTTCAAAATAAACTGTTATTCAAAGATCATGGCATTTTCAATTAACGAAACAGTCCCTAATCTAAAGACTAATAAGACATGGCAGATAACCTTACAGCTTAATTTAATAATACAGCTTTCTTAATTCTTCAATTTATCACAAAGACATTGCAGAAAACTTACAGCATTACTGCAGACATTTAGGAATTTTATATAGAGTGCATTCTAACAAGCATCATTTAATACTATAATATCTCAGAAGTTTTAAAATAAATACATTAATTACAAAACGACATAGAACTATACCTTATTGTAACGATCATGAGGAACAGACTGCAACACGATAGGCTCCATTGTAGAAACATTTGCAAACTGCACCTCGGGAATGTACAGAGCACAAACCACATGAGCCCAACCTACAAAAAGTTATAATTGTATTTAATGTTTTCTAGAAGCTTAAAGGAAATTTCAATGTAGTACAATTACAGTATAAAGAACCTTTTACAACACTTTTTTTTTCCACAGACTATTTTAACTGTTTAGAATACTAAGGACATAAATTACACTTAAGTCATGTTTACATTTCATTTCTGTTATCCAAAGTTTAGATGATCAGTAATACATTTTTTAATGTAGTCAGAGAGAATTTATATGAGTAATACTCCATGAAATTCAAATACCAATGATTCATACAAATAGTGACACACAAACAGAAAAATTATTTGTTTCATTTCTTGGATGAATACAGTCATTGCATAAAAGCTACTCCAAGTCCTGCAAAAAGGAAGCAACATCTGAACAAACTGATATTCTTACAAGCATAACATCACAGAAGACTTCTGTGTGTAATTTTTATTTTGAAAACATCATTCTGACTTGAATGACTCCTGTTTCTTTTTGTAGATAGAAATTGCACATATGCACACCCTCACATCCCCTCTACGAAATCTCTTGCTTTTCCATTTATAAAGTTGTGGCCAACTCGTTTTTACATAGGAATACAAATACCTATATCCAGTCCTATTCTAATTCATTAAACTGGGATCAGTAAGTGGTTAGTTACTTACCATACTGTGCTTTAACAACATTTTAAGAAAGCAAACATTCTTCATTGTCTGACATTTGGTTGGATGGAGGTGGGGGGAAATTCCAAGTCAGAAAAAAACCTACGAACTGGAAGCCTTTTTTCAACAGAGATCCTGAGAGCTACTGGTTTATTTCAGAGGAGGACCATATACCATAACTGTAGATTTGCTGCTACATAGCTAATCCAACATACTGCCATACTGACATTAATAACAGAATTATTGCAAGTATCATCATCTCATCCAGAAGTGAATTTGGTGCAGCTAATCACCTGATACAAATTCTGTTCTTCCCAAGAGGAAAACGAAAGTCTCTTATCACAAGACCCTCAGTAAACTTCAAAAATAATTCTGCTTTCCTCCTACCCAGGCTTACTTGTATGCAAACACTAAGGACATAAAATGACAGACTTAAATAATTAGATAATCTAGCAGGTTATTAGATTAGGCAAGCAAAGTAAATTATCATTCTGGAAACACATGCTATAATAAAAATAAAACCAACAAAAATAATAAACCCTCCAAAAAACCAGAAAAAAAATTAACCACAAACCCCACCACATACTGTCTCACTGTAACCTTTCTGAGCTTTCATCTTGGATTTTCTCTTTCCAACTACTCTACAGAATCTAAAAGGTCTTAATTTCTTCACCGAACTGTACTGAATCTTAAACTGAGCTAAACACAAAGCTGTGCTTGCCCACAGTAGTATTGTTGAGACTCTGGAATGGTATTTAGAAGAAAAAGCAATTCCAGATACTTTTCTTAAAGCACCAATCTCCTCCAGCTTCTGCCAAGGGATCTGATGCTTCCCCTCTCGGTTTACTAAACTGGTAGTTACAATTTCTGTGAAAAATGAAAAGTGCACACACACACAACAGCTACAGAAACACCACACATATCCTTCTAGCGTTTCAACTGCTACTAAATACAGTATCTGCGCTGCTCCCTAACTTTATTCACAAACAGTCTTTAGAATTATTCTCTACAGAAAAGGCATGAGACTAATAAAAGTGTAGGGTAAAAAAAGTACAGACAACTTGAGCTGCTTTTAAAACCTGTTCCAAGAGACCATTTTAAAATTATCATTAACAGACAGACTGAGAGGAAAAAAAAACTATAAAAACCACAACCTTTTTTGTTCACTTGTCTACTTGAAACATCTTCAGGGAAAGAGTGTTTATAAGGGCTTTTCTAAGAATTGCAAACTGCCTTAAGCCAGAATCATCTTAGTAAAGACAAATAAATGTTAATATGGTGTTAATGATGAATATTTATCTTTAAATGTTCTCTCAAAAAACTAATGCAAATATAAACACCATTTATCTAATAAAGCCATTAAACCAATAAAAATGTGACACTGAATTTTTGAAAAAAAAATAAACCTTCTTCAGTTGGCTACATATAATCAGATGGTAAAAGCTTTTACCTCATATGTAATTAAGTCTGTACTCTAGTTACAGTTACATATAATGGAAAATTATTATGTAAATATACAAAATATACCAGATATATTAGGGGGGAAAATCACTTACTAAGTGAACTGAAATTTAGGTAGGTAAAGAATTTTTACTATAAGGAACCAGTTTCAGGAGCAACTTTAACTGAATAGTGCTCCACCACTATCCAAAAAAAAAAAAAAAAAAAAAACACTACAATCTATTCCTATTTACAAACAGGAAGTACACACCCAGGCTAGCTTGGCCAGTAACAGGCTTTCAACATATACAAAACCGTCAGTGCAGAAACAGCCAGTCAGGGGAAAACCACAGTCCCCTCCTTTCAGCAGAGGTCAACAGCTGTCCTAGATTACATGAAATTGCACCCTCCATTTCCACAACTATCAGATCTGCTGACTGACCCAAAGGCTGAGCTCTATCCAACTCTGCTGGATTCACCTTTCAAACATGTACTTAAGACCATTACTGTTGCTCTTTGCCAAAGGGAAAGATTAAGCACTATTTTAAACCTTTAGTTAAGTGTCTCCTCATTAAGACATTCCATATATTTTTAACCCTGCTCTTCCTTTCCTGTTAAAACAAGAAAACTTGCAGATAAGAAATCTGTCAGCTGAAGTTACTGTCTTTTCCTTATTCTATTAAATAAAGATTTAGAGTTTGCTATAGTTAATACAGTATTATTCATATCATATTGTTTGATCCACTCTTTGAAGAGGGGTAAAAAGAAGGTGCCACACTAACTACTAGAGCTCTCACTGTTGTGGTTGGTAGCCAATCTTGTTGCTGGCATAGAATGGACAATTTGTTAAAAAGGTAAAATAAATACTATTTGTCTATGAAGAAAAAGGCTTCATGCTACAAAGTCCTACTACTGAATTTCACAAAATACTCCATTTAGAAAAATCTGGACCTCAAGTAAAGAATTGATTTGTTTCGAAACATCACTCTGAAGCACAACAAATAGTTTGTTTTCAAAATAGCTACAGATGAAATTCCATTGGTCCACTGAGAAAGCTAATAGCCTTAATAATTTTATCTGGCATGCTATGGAATTATTGAGTTTCTTCCACCTTTCTCAAGAAATCCTTTCATATAACAAAAGGAAGAAATATGTAAATAAGCCCGTAAAACTCTATTTAAAAAACTTCTACATATGCACTGGGATTATCAGTAATATAAATCATAAATACACAATACTTTATATGGTAATACATTGATTTCTATTAATGCAGTATTTTATTTATTATCTTTTTTTCTCTTTCCCAGTTTAAAAAAAAAAAAAAAACAAACAAAAAAAAAACACCACACTGCTGTAAATGTGCTCAAAAAGGCCAGAACATTTGTAGGTAAGCACTTGCAAAATGTGTACAACTCAGTGTGTACATATAAGATTATACCATCCACATTCTTAAACATTAACACCAAGAAAACTCATCAGAACAGTAAACCAGACAGTGAGATTCTAATAATAACAACAGCAAAGGGAAAGCCTAGCATATAATGTTTTTATAGACTTGGGAGATCCTGCCACTGAGCCAGGGGGTGAGAAGAGGGTCTGGACCATGACATAAAATCACCACATTGTTCGCTGGCCTTTCCCCAAGCAGCTGCATGAAAGAAGTCTTGGTGAAAAGTCATACAAAGAATGCTGTTACACAGCATTCCTGATCATCATCCACCGGAATCAGATTTCAAAGTAACAACTTGTATAGCAAAATCAAACCTTTTAAGCTCACAGAAAATTGTGGAAAAAGATTACTGCAAGAAAACAATTTAAATGTGAGATGCACTATATTAGATACAAGTGAACAATCTGCTTAAAAACAGAATGCATACTCAGTACTATAAGAAGATAAAAGAACTGGGATTCAAAAAGCTATAATCAGTCCAAATGGTCATGATTTTATTTCCCTCTCACTGAGTGTCAAAAATCCAAAGGAAATTACTGCAACAGTTTAGGAAATATTACTGAACTGAAAGGTCCAAAACTGTCAAATGCCAACAGTTCTCAAGTATCTTCAAACAAATGCTCACTTGCTACATCTGTTTTTCAAAAAATGTGTTTATATTTTATCCAACTATTAATCCACTTACCAATCCACCAAGCTAAAGAAAAATTAATCTTTCAATAGCCTTCTTACGTGTAAGACAGCAAATCAATAAGCAACTCATATACACATCAGTTTTTCTCATTTTAAAAAACTCTTATATTTAGTCATGTTTAAAACCACAACATGAACACATGTTTAAAACCACAACATGAACATGAATACCAAATTCATCAAGGAATTCTGTCAACAAATATATACAGAAAGAAAAGTTGCTTTTTAAATTCAATCTTCTTCTTCTATTGATACTTTTAGTATCAATAGGGAAAGAATAAATAATTTTTTTTAAAAACAGGTAATAGCATAACAGAGTTTATATAATTCCAGTCTCCAGACTCTGAAAGGTCCTCATGTTTATGTAAAAACAAAGTTCATATGCAGGAAAGATTATTTTTTGTTCACCAAACCTAACCATAGCCCTAAGACAGTCATAGGTATTAGGCAAACAAAGTATTAAAACTTATTCAAAGCTAATTCCTAAAATTTCTTACAAACATCCTGCTCATAACTATGCAATGTCCTATTACTCTTAAAACTTAATTAAATCAAATGTATAGCTAAATACAGTCAACTCTTAACAATCCTTAGGACAGATAAACCCACTGACAGATAAGCCACACCACAGATACTAGTCCAGACTCCACTCAGCTAAATCTAAGAATACTGTTCCTAGGACCTGTGTAAGTGCAGGAGCAGAATGGCCATTTTCACACAGTGCAGAGACTGAACAAGCATGTGCAAACGGACCTTAGTTGCTCCTGCCCAAGGTCACTTTAAGTCTCTGACAATGGAAAGCACAGGAGGGACACTGAAGCAGACTAGGACATATCCCACACAAATCCAGACCCAATTATCTCTTTGGGATCACTTCAGGTTCTGGTTACAGCACCAGTAGCCACCATCACCAAGCCAAGAACAGGCAGTCATTTGTGTACTCTCCAGCATACCCAAAAAGGTTATGGGAAGAGGTATTGGAAAGGTGAGCAAAGAATAACTGACCCTTGCCATCCCAGTTTGCAAATACCAAGTATCAAATCTGCATCAAATAAAACCATGAGGTAACAGGTTCAAAAGAAACTCATGGACACATCATACTGATCAGCCTTGCCACACATGGACACTAAACTTTATACAGAAGGAACACTTCAATAGTGATGGCTCATCTTCCATCAAACACAAAAATACCATGTCTGGACCAAGAAGTCCCAAAACATGAACGCTTGTAGGCCGGGAAACTATTCTGAGAAGGCACTGAAGACCTTTCTCAAGAATTTAGTTCATAATGTCAAAGAGAGCAGGATAAATATTGTTGGGCCTCCATGATATGTTCCTCTCCTATTACTATCTCAAGCTGTAACATTTAAGCTCTGTAAAATTTATGACAGTACTGTCCAATAATGCTGTATTTCAGAAATCACTGAAAATTGTGATTCTGTATATGCCATAGATAACACAGGACACTAGAGGACCCACATTAACCTGATATGCACAACTAAGGCAGAGTCAAACTCCAAACAGATATATGAAATCTAAAAAGCAAATCTAAAAAAATGGTGATCTCCAAAAGGTCAGATAAGCAGAAACAGGCCAGTAAAAGGAGGAGGAGCAGGAGGAAGAAAGCACACAAAGGAACCTCGCACTATGTGGGGGGGTGGGAGGGATGGACAAAAAACTCACAAAATACCAACACAACCACACCATATGCTACCATAATATACAGTCAATTAATTATACTTATAGTCAGTTAATAATACTTCTAAACAACACAAGTTTGATTCCCAGACTACTGCCATACACATAGTGCCCCGGAGTTCTTAAAGGCAAGACAACAATGTTACAGAAGAGCCCGAAGATCAGGCTGCCTTCAGTTGTGCAACTGACTTAAGACGATCATATACAGGTTGCTGCTAAAAGAACCCTCCTGGCCATTCCTTCTATCAGCATTAGCATGGGCAGCTAGGTCAGGGAAGTTTGCATGCCGCTGAAAAGGAATGCAGGGCAGAAAAAAGGAAAAGTTTTTAAAACGAGTACCATCACAAAGGAGGAGGAAACAATGTATAGCAAGGACCCTCACTGCAGTAACAGCATCTTACTGCAGGTTATGAAAATCACAGAACACAAAAGTAAAAGCTCAGTAGCCCATTAATCTTCTGAACATCATAGAAAATATGGTACCTTCAATGCCCAAAACACAGTCCTTCACCTTATTATAAAGCAAATATCCAGAAGACTTTAAAAAAAAAAAAACTACAGGAGCAGCAGGCCGTGTATGGGCTAAGCTGTCTGCATATTCAAAGCAAAAACACACTGGGGTTTTTTTTGCTACAAAATAAAGTTATTTGTTGCCAGAAGACAGAAAGAAGAAAAACCTTTTATCACTGACTTAAAATCAGCAATTTCTTGTCTTGTTCTGAAAAGCTAAGACCATTTAATTATCTCTATACTTTGGGAAAGACTGCATAATTACAAGTTTATAAAGCATCATTACAAGGTTTTACCAGAAATGTTTGTTTCCAAGTTTCTTCTCAAATACCTACATCTTTTTATGATTCGCTTGGCAACAAAAGGTGTTACAGCATTAAAAAAAATTAAGTACTACCCTACTGAAAATGCCATTTCAACTGGCAAGCCCATTATCTGATCTTCAACAGTATTTCTTTAAGTCTAAAAATCTTCTGGTACAATCTCTTGTTAGGCAAGTCTATGAAAGGAAAATTTCAGGTAAGAATGCAGATTTCTGAAATGCAACACCAGTCAAAGTATTTTCCAAGGTGCACATCCTTCTGTAAAGCTATTATTTGAAAAACATTTGGTTCATAAAGTAGAATTTGCTGTTTCAACACCATGGACAAGAGGCTGGGTGTTTTCAGAAGAAAATATAAATTCCTATGCCTCTCAGCTATGAAATATTCAGTATGAAGTTTTCACTGATGAAAAAACTTGGGTATTAAAATTAGAGTACAGTGTTATATCTTAGCTATTGAGACTTAAAGCATTTCAATCTTATAGAGTAATTCACTTTCAGACAAGAACTTATAATTACAATTAATAGAGCCATAAGATAGATAACTAATAGGATGCTCACATCTTTGATGCACACTATCAAAGTAAGTTCTCAAGAGTTCATGCTAAGAAAAAGTTTAAAGACCAACACAGCATAATAGCAAAGCATTCCCGAATACTACTTTAAGTATAAAACCAGAACACACTTCAGCTACTTCATACTTCACAAATTTTCCTGTATATTTCAAGACATTTGAGGCCTTCTTATTACTATTTCCTAAAAATAAAGTGTCCAGCTGCCATTTCTAAAGAAATTAATTCAACATTGCATGTATCAACATGAGAGGAATAATAAAGAAGAGGAATAAGACTTAAGTACTGGGTATTAAGTTGCGTGATGTGTTTGAGTCAGTGGACACTAAAATGGTAAACTAGAGCACAGATAGATACATATGAACAGAGCAGTCAAAGGTACACAAGGGAAAGGACAGATCAGCACAAACACGAGCAGGCGCTGTGTTCCTGCAATTCAACTGCAACAGAAATAGCAAAGCTGCATCAACACTAAGTTAAGATACAAATTAGCTAGAATATCATGTACACGGCAGAGAATGTGCAGAATACAATTTCCATAGACTGTCCAAGTGAATTCCAGAATACAGATCATACTTTCTCCTCTCACAAGAGAAAAGGCTCAGTATCAAAATAACCAGGCTATTTACAGATAGATGATGGATGGGAATTTAGAAGTATCTACCAGAGAGAGAAGGCAGCATTCCAAAAGTGATTCAAAAGTTAATTGAAATTTTACACTCATATCACCCAGCTATTAGTATAAATATAATGAAGCCAGGATATTCAGTGGAGACTTTCTCTAGCAGTTCTACTCAGCAGGAGCAGAACTGATGATAACCTGAACAGTGAAATTAGAAAGATGCAAGGGAGAGGTAATCACTACTGCAACTTTCCAGCTCTAACTTCTTTGTTACAGAACCTATTAGTAAATCAGGCATGAAAGAGTCAACCTTTGAAAATGCACTGGTGCACTCAGTCTGGGCTATAGACATGAAAATTCCACTTTCCTCCATGAATGGTGCACTTTCAACAGCTTTCTGTAATGCTCAGGCTCCAACTAAATACACATAAAATTCATCTATTTTACCCATTAAATCTTATCCTAAAATGCAGTTTTTCTATTGTAAATTTTTTTCCTAAAAATGAAACCAAGAATAATGATAGATGTCCTCAAAGTAAATTGAACCTGAAGTGTACAAATAAGGGTTACTCTAAAACAGTTATCTCTTTCCAAAGCAGTCAGTGTTTTCTTTTATGTTTAGGATCCCTGTAATTTTTTTTCCAAAGATTTATTTCCCTCATACAAAATAAGAGAGTTCACAAAAAGCAAGAATAAAACTTACCCCCATTATCTGTTCTCTTTAAAGCACCATCCTTATGAGGGCATAATTCACATCTCTAGGAAAAAAAGCAAAAGTAAAATAAAAAAATGGAATGATCACAGAAGCATTGAAAAAGAAATCACACACATTAAAACTGTTATCTAATATTAAGGAAGCAACCATTCTTTAAAAGTGAATGGATATGTTTTCCCTTAACCTTTACTTGAATATTAATGTTATTTTGTGAAAAATAAAGCTTTCTCCTCCAGATCTTCAAACTATGACACACATTAAAGCTACCTGCAGCTCTACTTCCAATTTTCTTCCTGGGTTTCACAACCTGGAATTCTGGAGACAAGCCTCCAAAAACTACAGCACAGGGTGGACTTAAATGCCAAGAAGCTTAGACATAGTCCAAAAGTCTTTAATGTATTTCCTTGCCCTAGGCTCTCTGTATTGACCAAGATGGTCAATCACAAAGTGCTGTGGATATGACCAGCACAGGTGCACATAGCTATGGCTGGCTACAGTCTCTGCTGGCTGCCACTTATCCTGAGAGACGAAAACTAACCACACTTTCTGTCTCAGAAAAAGGAGGTCAGAAGTTGACAACTGTAGTAAAACCACCTGTCTAGAAATAAGCAGTTTGATCACAAAATGACATAATAAGCTGAGTTGCAAGGGACCCACATGGTTCATCAAGCCCCAACTCTTAACCCTGCACATCACCACCCCAAGAGTCATCCCTACGTGCCCGAGAGTATTGTCCAAATGCTTCTGGAACTCTGTCAGCACTCCTGGAGCTGTGACCACTTCCCTGGGAAGCCTATTAAGTGTGCAATCACACTCAGGGTGAAGAACATTTATCTAATATCCAACCTAAACCTCCCCTGACACAACGTCAGGCCACTCCCTCAGGTCCTGTCACTGGTCACCATAGAGAAGAGATCAGTGCCTGACCCTCCTCTTCCCCTCATGAGGAAGTTGCAGACTCCAATGATGTTTTCCCTCAGTCTCGTCCAAGGTGAACAACCCAAGAGATCTCTGCTGCTCCTCACACGGCTTCCCCTCAATGCCTTTGACCATCCTCATGGCCCTCCTTTGGACATTCTAACAGTTTAATCTCTTTTTTATATTGTGGCACCCAGAAGTGCCCCCAGCACTTGAGGTGAGGCTGCCCCAGTGCAGAGCAGAGCAGGACAATGCCCTCCCTTGCCCTGCTGGCCATGCTGTGCCTGATGCCCCCCAGGACAGGGTTGGCACTTCTGGCTGCCAGGGCACTGCTGGCTCAGGTTCAACTTGGCATGGACCAGCACTCCCAGGTCCCTTTCCACAGGGCTGGCTCTCCAGCCTCTCATTCCCCAGTCTGTCTGTACATCCAGGGTTGCCCCATCCCAGGTGCAGAGTCTGGCATTTACCCTTCTTAAACTTCATACTGTTGGTGATTGCCCAGTCCTCTAATTTATTAAGTTCTCCCTGCAGAGCCTCCCTGCCTTCAAGGGATTCAACAGCTCCTGCCAGTTTTTGTATCACCTGCAAACTTGGTTAGGGTCCCTTCCAGTCTTGGGTCCAAGTCATCTATGATGTAATATTCTTCCAACATACACCAGGATCACAACAGAACAGTTTTTCTGCTATCACTGTCTCCTATCAAGTTCCTAATATCATGTTTACCTTTTAAGTGTCCTAGAGCATGGACAGCAATTCCAAACCAGAGATGACAGAATTACTAGATTTGACCCACACTCCACTTCAAGTGCTCCACATTACAAGCACAGGAACACCACTATAGGGGATCCTAAACCTAGGACTCACCATATTATAACCTTTAAATATTTCCACATTAGGGATAACTCAGAGCACAGAAACCCAATAATCTTAAGCAAATCAAGATCATCAGATGCAAACTTAACACTATATCCTTCAAACAGAGTGGGACACCTGTTCTCACTGTTCCCTGAACAGAGCTATTTTCCATTACCAGCTAACTGACAAGACAGCAGATAAAGGAGCCTATGATGCTAGCAGTAACTCAGAAACAAATTGTGCAAACTTACTTGAGGAACTAGAAATTCCATTCCTGAAATTCACATAGCTAAAGTGTATCTTGAGGACTGTCTTAACCTGTAAGAAATTTGTAATACTATCTTTCTTAACCTGTAGAAAAATTTATATTAGAGCAAAGAGGCTTTCATAGAGGATAAAATAGAAAAAAAACTTTTTTTTTCTCCTCAGTGCACTGGAACAGAGAGCTGCACACAGAAAGAAGAATCTTTAGGATTGTAGCCTTTTGTCTTTTGCTTCACTCATCTCTCTCACACTCTCACAAAAATGATCAGAAATTTACTGAAAGTCAGCATTAAGTCTATGTGAAATTTAGATACAAAAGTGGCCAAAAACATCTTAATCATTCTGCAAGTTGCCTGCAGACTTGGATAATTTCTTTTTTTTTTTTAGTCAAGACACTGAAAAGAACTGATCAGTTCATTTCAAACAAAATCCTACTACATATTCAGTATATTTGTGAGCTGTATCTTAACACTTCAGCTATTAAATACTAAAATATTAAATACTATTAATATTATATTATATATATATTATACTATTTATATTAAATATTTAATATAAATACTAAAACACTCCAAATATTAAATACTAAAGTGCTGAGAAACACACAGTAACAACAGTTTCATTTCAGCGAATTTCTCATACACTGAACTAGATTCCTAAAGAAAGAAGCCTGGTATGCATTGATGGTCACAATGCAATGAAGCTGGCTCCCAATCCAAAGCTGCAAGCTGGCAGCTTAAAGCCAATGAGAGGAGATGATGTAACTGAGAGAAGAGGAGCTGTTAACAGCTCCTACCTTGCCCCACCTCTGCAAGCCTATGGAAGTCTGACATACATTTTCAGTAGTGGCAAAACCAGTTTAGGAGGTTCTCTTCTTCCCTTCACCTCAGCCTCATTAATTTCTCCCTCCACCACTCCCTCAGCTACTGACACAACTATCTGCTGGGCTGCCCCTTAGAACAGATCAGTGAAATAGAATGAAATAAACTTTTAAACATTTTTAATTCAGGTCATATCAGTGATGCAATTTAAGTACAATTCTACAAATGGCTGCATCAGCAAAACTGAAGGCGGGGAGCCACAGCACTGCAGCACCAGTATTTAAAGAATCAGCAAGCTTCTTGTGCAAACTTTACCACAAAATAAATCAAAATTATCACAGGACACTAAGATGCAGTGACCTGGGCCAGTCCTTTATGCAGAAGAGTTAAGCATGCTCCATTCAATCTCATCAACTTCACCTGATTTATTTGTCCTTGTCTGCAAGAACTCAGGTCCTTCATTAATCCTCTGCAGTCCTGGCTGCAACCAGTCAAAGATGCAAGACAGAAAACTGAAGTGGAGGTGGAAGTTTTGACAGTGGAAGAAAACTTGAGTGCAGAATCACACTCATCTCTCATGGTGCTGAGAACTGGTAACTCTGCAGAGATATTTGCACTTCGATGACACAGAGCACTTCTGGTGCCATGAAATCTGGCTACAATCTGCAATAAAGTAAGTTACCCTAGTAAGCTAACAGAGCAGATACGTACCCCAAGCCCTTCTATGGCCTTTCTCTGCATCAGGAACCTAACTCCTTCTCAGCCTCCACACTCTCAGATTCTGTCACCCATTTCTGCTCTGCCAAGTTTCAATACACACCATGTAGTAAAACCAGGAGCTTTGCCAGGTGGGAAACAGTGAATCTCACACCCTAGACAAGTAACTAGCAGAGATTTTTTTTCTTTAAACTAACACTTTATTACCAGTTCTAAAATGGATAGAAGAATATTTTGATCTTTTTATCATGCATGTTGATGATGCAACACAGTATATGGAATCATGTGATGATCCATATAGAGGGTCTCTAATATTTGAGCACACGGACCATGACAGGGCTCTTTTCTCCAGTTGTGTGTTTTAAGTCTTATCTCCGGCAAAGATTTGACACAGATTTATTGTCTGAGCATTCAGAAACACTGTGGGGAACTTCTAAACCAGCTGTGCAGGGCAGAGGGAGTAGGTAGCAGGGGCAGACGTAACACCTACAAGACACCCCAGCACAAATAGGGCAAGCTGCTACGACTGATCAACAATTCAGATAAACATCATCAGGGTGAGCAGCACAAATGTGAGCACTGCAGAGGCTGACTGTGACCCTAGAGAATAACCACGTCCTTTGGTGTGCTAAAGGGCACAGGGAGGAGCAGCAGCACATGTGGTGCTGCAGGTACAGGCAGCTGAATTAGATCTGAAGACAGTGAAGAGACAAATACTGGCTGCAGGAACACAATGAAGTTGTAAAAAATGACATCATCCTTTCCCTTTCTGTCCTTAGAGAGGTAAGGACATCTCATTTCTGCAGCTCTTCAGTGGAAGAGACTAAGTTCATGGATCTAGCTTCTGTCCATGCAGAATTGGGGTGAACTCTCAGCAGGAATGGCTTTAGACTATGAGGTCTCCTGTAGAGGACTAAAGTGAAACCAATCTCAGAGCTGTGAAGCTGGAAGAGTCTGACAGTGTGACTGTCACAACTCACTTCTGAGCTACATAAACAGCAACTTAATTAAGTAAACAAAGACTGATCCTATACTTTAGCATTCAGGCAAACTGAGATTGCCTGGGTCTGATGAAAAACCCACTGCCTCCTGAGGAGTCCAATCTTTAAAACATCACCCAGCAGAGAACTAAAATCAGAAGCATTCAAGATCAATGCAGAAAAAAAAGAAAATTTTTACCCCTTCAACATTATTAAAAAAGGAAAAATAGCCACGAAGAAATAAAAAACTGATTTTTTTTTAAAAAAAAAAAAAAAAACAGAGGTGTCCACTAAAGAGACCCATCAGAAAAAAAAAGTTGCAAGAATGGAAGACCAAAGCAAAACAAGGAGCTAAATAATTCCATACTGTACCAGTTACAGTCCAACTTGGCTCCACTGCATTGTGCTATAAAGTGTTCTTCCTCTATTCTAGATAAATATGCCTTTCCATTTTAACCAGGACTAAGTGCTACCTTAACCAGCATTACATAACATTATACAAATATCATTTTTCAAGTCTTTTTGGTAAACCTAGCTCTACCTATTTTTCAACTGGAAAGGCATAAAGAAACTGGTTCAATCCAAGAGACTACCTTATTCATGTTGAAATTAAGGGAAAGAGAAAAAGGCAACAGTAAATAGGGAAGATAAAAGAGAGACAGGGACAAGACTATACATGCAGGAGAGAAGAAAAATAGTAATAGGAATATAACATTGTTCTTCCCTCAGGGTTCTGAAAATTTGGAGCACATTCCTAAAGCATCATCTGCAGACACCCATTATATGCTGTCTCTTGTTATAAGAAAACAAAGGTCAAAGAATTCTTGTGCGCGTAATTTACTGAACTGTGGCCCAAGCTAGGCCACTGGAACCATTCACCTGAATAATGACTGTCAACCAAGTAAAATCCTGCAGGACTGAATTCCCAGCATTGCAATGAGGCAATAAAACGTTTCTTTCAATGTGACCTGTTAACCTAAATAACACAAGATCTACAGCAGATTAAACAGACCACAGTTCCTTAAAGCTAGCCAAGACACCAAGCTGCAGTTCCAGCTGACTTTACTACAGGCTCACTTTAAGGTAGCATAATTGCACTGTGCTGCCAGAGGAAGATCACTGACCATCCCCTGCTGTGTCCTTTCTACTGTCTTCCTTGCTCTGGGAAACGCATTCAATTGACTATATGGAAATCCTAGCCCACAACCTAAAAATAAATTTTTTTTCAGTCAGATCATTTCTTTGAGTTACCTTTCCAGAAAGCTACACAATGTCAGATAACAAATGTAACAGGAACACAGACAGGTGGTCAGGAAAGGATATAAAGGGTATAAATACCTTATGTGGGAGGTAGCATTATCTACACTGGCTACAAATCAGAGTGGAAGTCCAACTGAAGGCCTTACTTTAAAAAGGATGGAAGGAAGGACGGAAGGAAAGAAAGCATACACTTGAAAGAGACTAATTTTATGTTGGTAGTAATGCAGACAGATTTCTTGCTCAATTTTGTTTTGATATTTCCCTGACGTTCGTCTATTTCAAGATTTTCAACAGGCATCGGCCACATATGCAAAATGTTGTGTTTGGAAGCTTGAATTCCCTGTCAAGGTGCATATACGCAGCACAACACACTTCCAGAACCATTTTTATTCTCCAAAGTACATTCTGATCACAGAATTACTGTTTCATACTGCTTGACAACAGGAGGAAAAAAAAAACAAAACCCCAAACCCCAACAGTATTTAACTGAAAGAAACAGCTCCATGAGATTACAATGCATGATCCACGAAGTTACAAATGACAAAAATAGCAAGTTACATACAATCAGTTCTTGAAACCCAACAGTGAACCTCTTTCAAATTTTTTTCATCAACAGGAGTTAAAAGTTATCAGACAAAACATTTTATTCTACTGCTCCTGTTAATCATTAAACAAACAGAAGAATGGTTAAATCCACTTGTTGTAATTTTAGTTCATATTTTACTGAAAACATGAGCTGGAAGACAGAAGCAGAGAACAGAAGGGAGTCCCCACAATCCAGGAGGAAAAGTGTCAATGACCTGCCATGCCACTGAGACAGCCACAAGTCTATGGGGCTGGATGGGATCCACCCAAAGGGCACTGAGGGAGCTGGCAGAAGAGCCTGTCAACTCACCTTCAAACATTTACCAGCAGCCCTGGCTAACCAGGGAGGTCTCAGCTGACTGGAGATTAGCAACTGAGACACCTATGCACAAGGAAGGCTGAAAGGAAGATCCAGGGAATTGCAGGACTATCATCCTGACCTCACAGCTGGGGTCCTCATGAAGTAGATCACCTTGAGTGCCATCACAGGGCATGTGCTGAACAACCAGGGAAATCAGGCCCAGCCAGCATGAGCAGGACCTGATTGATCAATTTGATCTCCTTCTGTGACAAAGTGACCCACTTAGTGGATGGGTGAAAGGCTGTGGATGTGCCTACCTGGACTTCAGGAAAGCCTCTGCCACCATTTCCCACAGCATCTCCTGCAGGAACTGCCTGCTCATGGCTTGGCTGGGGCTCTGTTGGATGGGTGGGAAACTGTTGGCATGGCCGGGCCCAGAGGCTGCTGGTGAATGGAACTGCACCCAGCAGTGCTGCCCAGGGCTCAGGGCTGGCACAGTTGTGTTTGATGTCTTTATCAATGATCCACATGAGGGCATCCAGGGCACCCTCAGGCAGCCTGCAGACACAGCGAGCTGGCCGGGAGTGTTGAGCTGCTGGAGGGCAGGAAGGCTCTGCAGGGGGAGCTGCACAGGCTCCATTGATGGGGAGAGCCCAGAGCTCTGGGGTCCAACAAGGCCAAGTGCCTGGGCCTGCTCCTGCCCCTGAGTCACAACAACCCCTGCAGCTACAGCCTGGGGCAGAGTGGCTGCAAAGACGCCTGGAGGGAAAGGTGCTGGGGACGCTGCTCAACAGCAGCTGAACACGAGCCACAGAGTGCCCAGGTGGCCAAGAGGCCAAAGGCACCCTGGCCTGGGTCAGCAATGGCGTGGCCAGCAGGACCAGGGCAGTGACCATAACCCTGTACATGGCACTGGTGAGGCCACACCTCAAACCCCAGGCTCAGTTCTGGGCCCCTCACTACAAGAAGGGCATTGAGGTGCTGGAGAGAGTCCAGGGAAGGGCAATGGAGCTGGGGAAGGCTCTAGAGCACAGATCTGACAAGGAGCAGCTGAGTGAGATGGGGTTGTTTAGCCTGGAGGAGGCTCAGGAAATAGCTTATCTACAACTCCACATCTCTGTGCTCTCTGAAAAATGGTGTAGCAAGGTGAATGCCAGTCTCTTCTCCCAGCTAACAAATGACAGGACAAGAGGAAATGACTCCAAGTTGCACCAGAGGAGGTTTAGATTGGAATTAGGAAAAATCACTGAAAAGGTGATCAGGCTGATTGGAACAGGCTGCCCAGGGAAGTGGAAAAATCACCATCCCTGAAGTGTTCAAAAGGCATGTGGATGTGGCACTTAAGAGACACAGTTTAGTGGTGAATACAGTGGTGCTCAGTTAACAGCTGGATTCAATGATCACAGAATTTTCTTCCAACATTAACCATTAGATTCCATGAATCCTTCAAATTCTTATGACTTTTTTAAATTAACCTAGGAGGAAAGAGTCCATTCCTAAGCCTTTTATTGCTTTACTTCTGAATTTGTTTCAAATACATCTATTTTACAGCATGCCACGCTACTAGGTATGTCTGTGCATAACAAAATGCACTAACTCAACACACTTTCCCAAAGCACAGGGACAGATTTACAAAGGTAAGCAAAGCAGCTGATCAGAAGGCCAATTTCTAATCGATGGCTTTCCAACTGGCAGCCCATGATGCTCTCAGCAGCCCTGATTCCCACTTATCAGTAGCTGCAGAAGCTTGCAGCACAACTGACTGTGTCCAGATACGCATATCCCAAGTTCTGTGGTACAGCTTCACCTGCCTTCACCGGTATTTTGTCACATTTTGTCCTGCTCTTGGGTGTAACCAGAAAAAAAGACACCTATAGAAGTCACTCATAATATTCCTTATTATATGTAAGATGATCTTTCCCAATTCTACAGACTTCAAATATGCTAGGTAGTCTTAAATACTACTACTTCAAATAATACCTTAATAATAATACTACCCAAATAATATCTTAATATGGATTAAAAACTGGTTTAGAAGGGTAAAGATCTTGATATGGGTAGTTATTTTAATTAAAGCAAAACAATTTAATGCTGGCAGACACAACCTATTGCTGTCGAAAACATAAATATTCTGAGAAAAAAAGACTATTTAGAAAACCGCTCTGAACACAAAGTTCATTAAAAATCACATCTAGAGTTTCAGTTATGCCAATGCTGTACATACTTCATCCAACCTATACATAACTATTTGAAATTCATTTCATTCTTTCAATGAAAAATTATCTTCTAAGCTCAAAATGTTCTTGTTATTTATTTTCCTTCTCCCCTAAAAGATCTGAAATTAGTATTTCATTTCCTCCAGGGGAAAAAATCCTCTATTTTCTAATTTCCTTTAACACTTTCTATGTTCCTCTTACCATAGTGTGTTTTCTTCAATAGGAAAAAAAATTAAAGCAAAAATACAACAACACATGTACATTGGAATGAAAACACTGAAGACAGGAAAAATTCTCTTTTCCCCTAATGAGCCTGGAAAAACTTGGGGGTAATTTGTGTTAGATTCAGAAAAATATGGTACTGAACAACCAATGTAAACACAGCTCTGTCTATAACAAGACATCATATTCTAAAGACACTTCAGTGAAAGTGTGCTAATTGAAATAGAGAACCACAGACAACTAGATTATAGTTATTAGAAAACCTAACTCAAATTTGGCTAATCAGAGGCTATCTACAGAAAAACAAGTATCTTAAAGCCTACAAAGGAACAGCTTTTTGCAAGACTAGACAACAAAAAGAAAAACCCACGGACAACTTGCCAAGTAGTGCAAACCAGTACACTGCTGCCAAGACACTTCATCTGGAAATTTAGATCTTCATATAAATTCTATCAATAGATGTGAATTTACAGGCAGCCAGCACAAGAACAGACCCAGCAACAGGATATGCACCAGACTAACCACATCTACATCTGCTGGCAACAGCTTACCCCCACCCTCAGCAGTGACATCTCAAGTTTCTATTCCCTGCTTCAAGCCATCTTCAATGAAGCAAGATCACTACTGCCAACATACAAAGAATAACCAGGGAAGATCAACATCTCAGCCCTTGAAGTCTCCAGAAAGTCCAGTAAAACTCACAAGAATTTCCAGCAGCTGCTGAAAATTACTGAACCTCTACTCACACCAAACTTAGGCTATCTATTCATAGCAAATGTTTTTACTCTGATATTTTACTGATAATTGCTTTTGTACTTTTTCTTTAAAACCAATTAAGTACTATGAAAATTCCCATTAGAGTTTCTTTCTCTTTTAACATCCATGCTTTGTTATACTTGCCAAAGTCAGAAGTTCATTTTTCCCCTGCTCAATACAGCAAAAAGGATGAGCTGCTTTAGGAACACATGGCCCAGCCAAAGAAGAGACTTCTATCTACAAAACCAAATCCACACTTCTTTATCAGTTTCTAAACTACACTGGGATAGCAATATATTTTATCAATATTCCCAACCTATGGTATCTTCAGACCTTATAAACCCTACAGAAACCTTATAAACTCACAATATTCCCACCTTCACTATTTTGATCTAAATGACTATAAATGACAGCTTACAACCATGCCAGGATTTGAAGGAGAAGTCAGCAAGGAGCTAACTACACAATTTTTCAAATATCCAAAAAGAGACAAATTAAAGTTGCAATGTTGCACTGTGATTCACACCAGACTCCAGTGTTCATACACCACAATGAAGAACCAACAGGAACTGAAGCATCTTCTGCCACATCCAAGAATCCCCAACTGGCTGACATCACTAACAGAGCAAACGAATGCCTGCTGTCAGCACTTCTCTTCCGAAGTGCTATGTTCTGCAACTTGACAACTTAAGAAATTAAGTAATCTTCATCTTCAAATAACCATTTCTCGATGCTGACAAATTTGCCAAATCTCTGCCCCATCTCTATTCAGTCATCTGTCCCAGGAGAAAGAAAGAACTTTTTCTTAAAGCAGACAGCTGACAGGTAAAAGAAAAACAGACTGACTACCTGAAGCATTTTGGGGTTTATACCTGGATAAATTAAAGAGACTCAATCTAGTTCTTTTTATCAAGGCATCTGCAATATATGCAGATTCAGTTAGCTCTGTCAAAAACACATACTACTGATAATAAATTTGTAGAATATGACAAGAAGATTTGAAACACTCAACATGCAAATCAGCATTATTAAAGACCGTCCACTCAGTAAGTACTACAGGTCATACTTTCACTCCATGTATGGAAGTGAGATAATGTATAGTGCAATGTAACATAGCTATGACACACAAGGTGTAGCATGATCTGGCTACTCCAACTTTGGAAGTCCAAAACCATAAATCTCCTACCATACACTCAAGACTAATAAGCCCTGCCAGATGTTGCAAAAATCCAAATTATAAACATACATAGAGTTTTAGATTCACACACTGATCTTCAAGATAAAGCATCAGAAGGCTATGAGAAATGCCTGTCACATTTGGCTGCATGTCCAACTAAACATCCAATTTTTTTTTTATCAGCCTGAAAGTATGCAACTGACCCAATTCAATCTACATGAAAAAAATACTATATGCAAGGGTTCATTTCAGTGCTCTTCTGCAACATCACAGCTTTATCCTAAAACTTCCTAGCTATAAAATGTTAACATCAATTCTAAGCAAGGCTTCTCACAAGCTGAGGAGCTCCTTGCTTACTTTAGAGACTTCTTCTACCAGTGAATGCAATGAAACAAACACTCATAAAATATTTCCACATAAGGATTATGCTATTCCTGTAATGCAAAATGTTTTGTTCTAGTCTCACTTTGGTTAGTAATTTTGCCAAAGAACCTTTAGACTATTTACTGAAGTACCTGTTATATTGACATCTGTGCTAAAAAATTGTGATGTAACACTGTTTTAAAGCCTGAATACCCTATGTAACCATGATTTGCATAATATAATTATAAACTACTGCCCAAAATACATGTACATTTCAGTAAACTGTAGCTAATCAAAAGAAAAAGTAGCAGACCTTTTCTCTGCTGTGGGAAAGTGCTTTAGATAAGTTTACGAACTCATCTGTGTATTTACAAAACAAGTAACAAGTACACATACAAGCAGGAAAAAAATACAGCACACAAAAAAAAAGGAAGAAAAAAAAGCATGAAGGAAGCATAATCAGAAGTGGCGCTAATACTCCCACTTTGATATGTTACAGACGCACACAGAAAATACACTGCACTTCTGCAGCACCTTCTGCACTTGTTGTACTCCTAACCTTGAAGACCAGCCACTGTAATGCTAAGCAATTCTGTCATCTTTCGAGTTGCAGTACAACAAGATTTTAGGTCTGAATTCACTACATACACTGACAAAATGTGAACAGGAAAAAATATTTTCTCGGACTCATGAAATGCAATGCAAATAACATTCACACATATATGTAATGGGCAAGAAACACACATTAATCAATAGTATTTCAAAATAAAAATTTTTACCTTCACCACAATTAGAACAACACAAAGTTTCCACAATCATTCTGCTTTTCTCTCTTACTCTGTTCAGTCCAAGTTTTGCCTGGTACCTCCCCAATTACTCTCCTTATCCTTAATTCCTTATGCCCTGCCTGTGGCACCAAGACACACCATGGTGAGTTGAACCTGGCTGGATACCAGGTGCTCACCAACACTCTCTGTCACAACCCTCCTCAGCAGGACAGGGGACAGAAATTGAAAAAAAGGCTCCTAGGTCAACATAAAGACAGAGAGAGGTCACAGGTAAAGCAAATTCAAGTTGGGGAAAAATTAACTTATTACCAAGCAAGTCAGGGTAGGATAACAAGAAAATAAAAACTGAACCTTAAAATACCTTCTCCCCACCCTTCCCTTCTTCCCAGGCTCAACTTCACTCCCCATTTCCACTACCTCCTCTCACCCAACAGCACAGGGGAATGGGGGCTGTGGTAAGTTCATCAAGCACAACTTCACTCCCCATTTCCACTACCTGCTCTCACCCAACAGCACATGGGAACGGGGCTGTGGTAAGTTTCCTCTTCCTTCTCAGGGCTAGAAATCCTCACTCTTCCCCAGCTTCAGCATGGGGTCCCTCCCACAGGAGACAGTCCTCCACCAACTTCTCCAACCTAACTCTTTCTCACAGGCTCCATTTCTTCATAAGCTGCTCCAGCATGTCCCTCCTACTGTGGGGAGCAGTCCCATGGGAAGACTGCTCCAGTACGGAACCCCAACAGGTCCCAAGTCCTACCAGCAAATCTGCTCCAGCCTGGGCCTCTCTCTACATAGGTCCTGCCAGGAGCCTGCTCTAGCATGGGTTTCCCATGGGGTCACAACCCTCTTCAGGTGTATCTACCTGCTCCAGCACGGGGTCCTCCACAGGCTGCAGATGGGTTTCTGCTCCCTGGCTGGCTTCCATGGACTGCAGGGGTTCAGCCTGCCTTCCCACAGTCTTCACCGCCAGCTGCAAGGGAATCACTGCTCCAGCACCTGGAGCATCTCCTCCCCCTCCTTCTCCCCCGACCTTGGTGTCTGCAGAGTTGTCTCTCTCACACATTCTCACTCCGCTCTCCAGCTGCAGCTTCTATTCAGCAGAGTATTTTATCTGTTCTTAAATGTGTTATCTCAGGGGCACTGCCACAGTTGCTGATTGGCTCAGCCTTGGCCAGCAGCAGGTCTGTCTCGGAGCTGGGCAGGCACTGGCTCTGTCAGACACGGGATGTTTCTGGCAGCTTCTCAGAGAAATCCCTCCTGTAGACCCCCTATTAACAAAACCTTGTCACACAAACCCAAATACAGTATGTTCTCCCTAAGTATCCTTAGGCAGGCTTTTTATTCAAGATATCCAGCTACAAACATTCAATGCCTTCTAGACTGCACAGTCATTCATAAAAGCCAGACAAATAACAAAAGCACACAGATAAATTTTTCTGTAGTGTGCTTAAAACAAAAGCAATTCTTCTAGTAACATTTGTTACAATATTCTTAAAGTAGCTGTAGTAATATTCTTACATAAAGTATCCTTTAAGGAAAAATATGGATAAACACTAAAGAAACATTCATTTCAACATTTCTTTAAGAATTATTTCAAGGGATATCTTCAAACAAACTACACAGTATATTAGTCCTTATTGGATGGACAGTATTCAAATTGAAAAAAAAGCAAGTTTTCTTCTTCTAAAATAAGGTTAATAAAGTTTCATTCACCTGTATTGTGACCATATTTATCAACATTCATTCTAGTTTACAGATACAGGTGTTAATAAATACAGATCCCACTCCCCTGCAGGCAGCCTGTTGAGCCAGAGGTATCAGAGTTCTGATCACAAACGTGTCTGCATACTGAAAGGCTGCATTCCTAGTTCCTCCTTCTTTGCCTCTTTCTGTTCAGGCAAAAGGCAAGTAATACTGCACCTATGCTTATTTTTACACTACATAAATGCTAGGGGTGAGGAGTAAAAATATGGATACATCAAACAATTCTTATGAGCAGCTCTACAAAAAAAACTTGTTGATGAATGTGATGAAACATTTTTTAAAAATGTAATTTGGAGAGAGCTCCAACTCTTGTTATATTAACAATTTTTTTTAAAAATTAAAATTCAAGTGTTCAGACTCTGGGTGATCTGCGCAGCAGGTGCAGCTCAGGTCTCAGAGGATAACCAGCAGGAACCTATCACTGTGAGCACACAGCATACCCAAACTGGGTAAACAGTATAGTGGCACTTCTACTGCTCTGAACCCTCAAGTACTGACCACTGCATGGTCCAAACTTACTCTGCAATGACAGAGAGTCTCCTTCTGTCTCCACACCAAGTTCCAAGAAACACATGTGCAAGCACAGAGACTCCAGCTGTGCCAGACGGAGCTGTGATCCAGATGGATGCTATCTCAAGTCTTACGTGGCTAGCTCCACTGGGAGTCAAAGCCCCCTCAGCACATGTCCCAGGACTAAAACCCAGGTGGCTTATTAGACAAGCTGTAGTGTCACACAAATGTGCTGACTCAGCTCTGGACCACAACTGCATTTAACTTCATAAGCCACCCCACCAAAAAAACCCAAAAACCACAGAAATGCCAAGCAAAAAAAACACCGCTGTTATGACATTAGAGTAATTTGTACCAAGTCCAAACTGATTCTTCCAGATGCAAGGACAGGCTTAAAATATTCAAATTCCCATGAAACAGATCAACAGCAGTGCAAGCAATCCAACCTCACATCCAGCACCTGAGCTACACTTTGAGATAGTAAAATCTTCCTGGAATTCTTAACATTTAATTTCAGTACAGAGATCTCCTGGTCTCTCTGAATCAAGCTGGATTCAGAAGAACAGGACCTACACATAGCTAAAAAGCCTGACCAAGCTACCTGCACATTTGATGAAATCCTGCCTCTATCACACAAATTACTGCAGCTTCATGATGAGTATGAAGAGTAATAGCTGGCAGTAAACCATAAATACATTATCTATTTTTACCCCTCTATATACTATATTTAAATTACTCTTCACATAAGATCATCAAGGAAGATGTTTGCTGGTGCTGACACAGGCAAAGCTGGGAGCAGTCACCACCCATTTTGAAGAGACTTGAATTTCAAGCTCACCATAGGTCAGCTAAAATAAATGAGCTGATTTAGAGAAAACTTAAGATTTTTCAAGCAATAGTTAAAAAACTTACACAGTGATGTAAAAAGTGTGTACTGGGATTACAACCTTCAATTATGTACTACATGAGTATGATTAAAAAGTAAGCCAAAGAAATTACCAGCCACCTCAATATATCTATTATCCAAACAGTTCAGGTTTATGAAAAGGCACACTTTCACACACAGAGAAAAACATGACTCTGCTGAAACCAAAATTCAGTATGACTTGTCTGGCAGTGCTTTCCAACTAGTAACTGACCATTCAGCAGCCAGGACACTGGCTCCCAGCTGATCAACAAAACACAGAAGTCAAACAGCCGCTACTTTGGCTCCTACCCAGCACATACCAGCCTAGAGGCAGCACACAAAAGAAAAGGAGAAAGTACACACCAGTGCATAACACTTCATAGTACATGGGAAGCCACCTGTCCTAGTCCATTGTTAAGTGAACTTCTCTGATGCCCCACCAACTTGCATTATGTGTTCCTGAGTTAGCCCATTTCTCTTCATTGTTAAAGCAAGACTAACTTTAGTGTGAGCAATTAACTACAGCTGCTTACAGGAAGAATGAATATATTTGCCCAGCAACTGAAGCTCAAAAAAGAAAAACAACCAAGAAACACACCCTGAAAACACGCAACACAGACAGCATCAGCATGGAAAAATATGCCTTGAGCACAACACTGAGGTCTTTTTAAAGATTAAAAGTAAGCAAGCAGAAGCACAGTCAATGTAATATGGTTAATTTAATTCTGGTTTTGTTTATAGGCAAGAAGGCCAAGAGAAAAACTAATCTTCAGTCTCATACGGTGATGATAAGGATGTTTGCTTTTCTAAGCAAATGTGTTAAAACTTCTGGGTCTGGTAAACTGTTTATTGTAAAGCTCCAGTTTCTATACTGAGGTCAGGGCTTGAGTTTAGTTTCTGAATGTCAAGAGCTGCTCCAAGACACCTCATATACAGCCATCATGTTTCTTACTCACTAACATATAAACAGCTGTTAAAACTTCAGCTAACTCACATGCAATCTGTTTCACCTGAGAACCACTTAAACCTACACTACATTACAAATGGAATTTCTTTTTTCAAAACAAAATCAGTAATCAACCTGTTGAACTAAACAGACACTGTTTGGTGGAAACAAGAACAGAATACACCAGGCAGAAAATTCAGCTAGCACTGCTCCTTCTCCACTTCAAACAGCAAAGTAAAGCAGTCCATCAAAGCTATTCTCTTGGTAAACTCAAGAAATTATCATAATGCAGTCAGACACTGTTTATTATAGAACTCTGGACAGCTCTCTTACACTCCCCATGTCACAAGAAGCCAGGATTAACTACATCCCAAACCACAAGGATTCCCTACCGTATACTCTTGGAAAATCCTCTTGTAGTCACCAGCTTTCTCTCTCCTCTGTATTTTTAACTTTGTTATGAACCTGTTCACATCAAACTCAGCTACACTAAAAAATGCTACTCTTAAAACTTCACACAGCTGATGGTCTCCCCATGAAAAGAAATAGTCTTTCCTTAGAAAGGGTTTTGATTTTCTATTGACAATTACTAGAAGAGCATACAAAAATCAATCCCTTCTTCCTCCCACCAACAGGTCTGCTTTGGAAGAACTAAGTCAGTCTCAATTACCCTGGGCATTATGAACACACTAGTGGCAAAAAGTGGGGAAAAAACAGATGAAAGAGATTCTTTAGACCTGTGCCAAAAACTCATTCAACAGTAAGTCCTGCCACCATTTCTACACCACTTTATATTAATTAGCACTTAATATTTATATTAGAAAAGGAAATGGGTACAGCAAACACGTCATGTAAACAGACTGACAGTCACTGACAGTAACTGAAAATTTGGTGTCTGACTCCTCATTTGTTTTTAGATATGAATGTTAGAAACAGCTTACACAGCGCTCTAAGATGCTGCACCACCTTCTCTTCCAATGAAATTTTTTTCAGAAGAAAAGGAACAGCTTAGTCTTCCTAAATACTCTCACTTCTCTCAATTTATCTTTTGTTGGAAGACAAACTAAGAAGTGCCAAGTAGGGAGAAATGGGATTCTCTTTTTCTAAAAATGCCTGACATCACCCTGTTTCATCTAACAAACATACAAGTCTGACCAAAACAAAACCTCATGTAACCATGGTAAAAAAAGAAAAGCATTAGCTGAATCCCCAATATCAACCATAAAAGAACCAGAAAAAGCAGAAAGAAAATACTTCTTCAATTCTAAGCATCACACTCCAAGTAAGCATTAGTTTTTGAAATTAACAACACTTCTTCCTGGGAGTGTTCCTAGACTGAAGCTTTTAACTGGCAACCTTTAACAAGGTTGCTGTAAAAGAAAACCGGACATAGATTTTATTTACTTCCTGTACCTAGCTATGTAAGTGTTAAACTGACAAAATTAACCAAAACCTACACCATGGACAAAAAAAGGATAAAAACCAACCAACCAAACTTACTAAAAAACCCCCGCCACCTAAAAAATAAAAAACCCCACAACCTGACACTGTCAGAATACTTCACAGACAGTTACATATTTCCACTTTAAAAAAAAATAGAAGATTAGTGGTCTTTCTGAAAAGCATTTAGAGAAATTACAACAGAAAGCAAAGTTCTCTTCTGTTATTACTGTAACACTTGGGTAAATATTATCCACACAAGGTTTATAACTAGCATTACTTAATACGCAAAACACATACCACTCTGGCTGCTCTTTCCTGAGATTCACACTTTCTGCAAAACCATGGTCCAGTGGGTACTTGAACAATTCCATAGCAAGCTGTTTTGAACAAGACAAAACATTTCAGCAAACATAAACAGCACTACAATACTAATAATATGTTCTAAAAGAAGCTTACTATTAGTTGATCTCACATAATTTTAATTATCAAGAAAGCCAAATTGACAGCTATACATTGCACATTAAATCCTATCACAGAATTACAA
This sequence comes from Emberiza elegans, assembly GCA_024865655.1. Lineage (NCBI taxonomy): Eukaryota > Metazoa > Chordata > Aves > Passeriformes > Fringillidae > Emberiza > Emberiza elegans. The sequence goes on from JALJVW010000206.1 coordinate 22,602,498, forward strand.
GAAATTAAGTACAACAAGCTTAGATTTTAAAAATTATGCAGGATTTGTTCAATGAAAAAAGAACATTTTCGCTTGAAAAGTAACACAACCATTCGAAAGCAGCAACATTTCATATGTGACCTGTTTTGCTATTTAATTACTTCCAAAACAGGGGAGACACTTCACTGTAAATGTTGGATGCTTGTTATTATGAGGGGCTTTTTTAGTTTTGAGAAAACTAAAAGTAACTAACAAACCTGAGCTCTTCCTAAGGCACTTATTCATAGACTTACTACGCAGTTTTCTAACTCTTGTAAGAACATTAACTGGTCTTAAGCAGACAATCCATAGTGAACTGAACAAAGGCAAAGTTTGCTTTTTTACCCCAGAAAATTAACAAACTGAACTCAGCATCAGGACTTGGATCAGTTGTAACTTAAGCCAGGCTGCAACATAAATCCTTAGGAAAGAGATTTTCAGACAAGCAGATTTATCTGCAAAACAGTCATCTATATTTTTACAGTATATAAAAACAACCCCAAGAGTTTGCTACAAAATTCCACAGAAAAAAAAAGTTCAGCAATTTGGTAATACTGCTCATGCTTGAAATGCACACATCAAGCAACCTTAAGAATTACAGAGGGAATGAAAACAAAAGAATACAAGTGCTGTGAGTATGCTCTTATTTGTATGGGTGTAGCAAATAAAGAACCAAAAAGCCAAACATTTTGCTCAAAGATAATCCCAAAGTATTAAAGATAAGTCAGACTCAATTCTCAACAATCATATGTTACTTAAATACAAAAATCAGGTTTAAGTGTGTAAGTAGAAAAAAATATGATTAATTTGAAGTTATGAAGAAAGCTGAGATTAAATTAGTAACTTGTAGTTACACTATACAAATATATTGATTTTGTGATAGCTCAGAGATGAAAAATAGTAATGCAATAGTAATATAAAAACGTCTGGCTAATATACCTTCATTTCCATGAAGGAAAGTCAATGAAATCATTTCCTATTATATACATACATGTAGTCATATTAAGACCCATTGTCAGATTTTCAAATACTTTATTCAAGTATCTACAGGCCAAACTATTCTGGTAAGCCCCTACTGTACAACACAATTCTTTAACATGAGAAAAAAAAATCTTGTTTTCATTGCATCTATAATAACCACAGATGGGGGGACTCTGAATTTCTCTTTAGATATTAAGAGGGAGATTTTAAATGTGCAATCATACATTTAAGTTAGCAAGTGACAGTACAGAACAGGAAACAAGTATAAAATGCAACTCAGAAAGGCTGGCAAGTAGATCCAAAGGCAACACAGCTAGGCAAAGACCAAAGTTGAAGGGAAGCACTTCTATATCTGCCAGGGTAACAGAGCACACCTGCAGCCTAGCAGAGTCCATCACCCAGTCATGCTCTGATACACCAGGATACCATTTACAGAGTTTTGTTTATACTTCCACTACTGCGCAAAGCTTCTTTAAACATATTAAGAGATCTTGTGCTTCACAACTTGCCAATGACTTCACAATTGAAGTTTCCTCTGAACTAAGAATAATTATAATAACAAAACCAAAGCAGTTAAAAAACCTTTATGGCTAATACTGCTGTTTGTACTACAAATACAAACCATCAGCTTTGACCACGAGGACTACTACATTTACTGCAGAGAGGAGTGGACATGTCTCCTCCACCACCTTTGCTCACATGACATATCAAATCCAAAATTTAAAGTATCAATGGTACAGTAAATCAAACCATGGAGTTTTTCTTTTCTTAAGATCTCTGTAACAGCTTCTGGATTTAGACCAAGCAGTATTTTTCATACTTCCTGACAGATTCCAACTTAGGGATGAATATTACTTTAACAAAAAAAGTTCATTTTCTTGTACCTGCTGAAGTGTGTTTCTCTATTTAGGAATACTTTCTATAACTGACTTTTGTTCCTGCTATTTCAGGTCCAACTGCTGCTATCATCCAATTCTTTCAATGAAAATATCAGCAAGGCTCTAGATACAAAGGAAGATGTCCAAGATAATGCAAAAGGAATAGCTGTTTCAGCTATGACTTCTAGAAGTAGTCACATTTTAGTGTTCTTCTTCATGATCCTAAGATCCCACAAGTGCGGTCAACCTACTGGTTAACATTATTCAGCTCTTAAGATGACAGGAAACCAATTCAAAACCAGATTAACTTCAGAGATCCTGTCAGGTCCCTTCTGTGTTCAATCTAATGTTAACAAAAATAACTTAATTATTTCGTATATTTCCTTAAATTACTACTATTTCTCAATATTTGTCAACTTACAAGGGAACACGTACTTGGAACAACCAGCTACTATATTACATCATCTTCAGCACAATTTAAGACCAAGCATGAGACACACACATTAGTAGCATTTTCACATGCACTAGGCATTCAGATTAATGAATTGGATTTAGGATTTTCTGTCTCCTCCAATTTGTCCAAAAAGGCAGTCACTGAGTTCACATGACTGCTTAGGAGTTGGTACAGAAAAATTACCATTTTATTCCTTACTTCTGCTACCATAAAGGAAAAGTTATGATGGCTTCCTTTCTCACAATGTAAGCAGCAGAATTGTCTCTTCCTCTGTTCTCACACGAAAGGTCAACCCACTCACAGAAAAAAAACAATCACACAGAGGGAACATGCCAGCTCTTGAATGGAGCTGGAAACCAACCAACCAGCCTCCACTAAGCCAAACAAATCCAGCACCAGCCATTCCAAACAGCACCCTCCCCTTACAGAACCACAACAGGAAGTCTCTTCATCTACCAGGAAACATCAGCCAAATGACATTCAAGGAAAGGCAGAGATGAAATCACATGACAGCTCGGTCTTTCCTAGGCACCCCTCTCTTCCAATCCTAAACCCTCCCTGTCTCCTGGCTGCCGCTCAAATAGATTTTTCAAACTTGGGAAAAGCAGGGACAACAGGGATCGCATGAGGGGGGGAAATACAGCATAATACCAGAACAGAGTACAGTAACAAGTTCTGCAAAGACCGAAAGCAATTTTAGAGAGTCTCTGAAACGCTGCAGCTGAGGTTGTTAACAGCGTGCAGAGGCAAGCTGGGGAGCACAGACACAAAAAACATGCAAAAAGACGAAAGGGTAAAAAACTGGACAGGGGAGTTCTTCCTATCTCACAGGCATAATGCAGGAGAACGCACTATATATACTAAGTCTCACGCGAGGGAAAAGACAGACAGACGGGAAGGAGAGAAGATGACAGAGCAAGTCAAACCAGAAAGCACGTGGCCTTAGAAACAGGGAAACAGGCTTCATGGGTAAAAAGAAGGAGCTGGGAGGGGGAGGGAAAAAAGGGGGGAAAAACGGCCAGGGGGTGGGGAGGAGAAGGAAGCAGGCCCAAGGGAAGAAGCCGGGAGCACCGAGAAGGAAGTGGCTCCGAAGGCCGGAGCGGGTGCGCTGCCCTCGCCTGCCCGCTCACCTTGATGCACTGCGACATTGCAGCCGTGCCCGTCGCAGTAGACGAGCGGGTTCTCGGCCCAGCCCCGCTCGTCGGAGCACACGCAGCAGCCGCCGATCATCTCCTTCATGCTACTGGAGAACTCACCCTCCAGTGACACCGGCAGCAGCAGCGGCTCGCTGGAGACCATCTAAGGGTTAAAAACACCGTCGTCAACACCGCGCACGCCACACGCGCCTCGCCCTCCGCCTGCCCCCTCCCCCGGCGGGGTCTCCCCTCAGTCACTCAGCCGCAGCCGCCGCCACCGCCGCCGCGGCAGCGCTTCGGGACCCATGACCGCCGGCTGAGCGCCTCGTCTCGCCCCCGCCCGACCAACCGGCCAGGCTGTGTCGGTCGGGCCGCGGCGGCTCCCGAGGCGAACGCGGCTCCGCGGGCGGGCACGGCGGCGGCGCCGGCGCGCAGGCGCACAAGGCGCGCGCCCGCGGGGCGGGCAGGCCTCGGCCCGGGGCCTCCTCGCGAGGGTTCGCGCGCCGCCCGCGGAACGTGAGCGCCGCCGCGCGCCCCGAGCGCGCGCCCCCTCCGGGAGACCGTGCGCGGGAGCGCGCCCGCCCTTCGCCGCGCCCGCGCGCACCTGACGGCCCGCGCGCGCACCCACCTCGGCGCGCGGCCACGGCCCGTCCCCGCGCGGGACATGGCGGGGCCCCCCCGCGCCGGGGCCGCGGGACAACCCGCGCGGCGCCGCGTCCCGCCCGGCCCTCCCCGCCCCCGCCAGCGCCGCACGCGCTGCGCGCCCCCCCGCCCGCCCCTCGGCCGCGGGGGCGGGGGAGGCGGCGGACACGCGGACATGCGCCCCGCTCCCACCCGCGCCGCCGCTCCGCGGGGCCCCCCGCGCCAGGGCCGCAGGACGCGCCCCGTGCCCGCCCCTCCCCACCCCCGAAATCATTTTTACTATCTTGTTTATTTTCCCCCTGATGTGACTGCAGGACTAATGCATTCCCGCTCCCAACTTTTATTATCCTGTTTATATCCCCTCGGTGTGCCTGCAGGACTAATGCGTTCTCGCTATTACGCCACTTGCCTGCCCTCACCGCAACTTTTACTATTTTGTTTATTTTCCCTGCGATGGGGCTGCAAAGCTAATGCATTATTAATCCCGCTCTTTCCTCTTCCCTCAAAACTCATGGCGCGGATGCAGCGCTGCCTGGCTATCCCTGCCACGGCAGCGAAAGTGATGCTGAACGGGAGATGTGACAAATAGAGAAACCAGGGAGGCTGCAGACACACAAAAACAAACATGTTCTTCTACACAGCTGCTCTCTACTTTTACTCAGAGGTGGACATGTCTTTCTAGAAGTTGGGCGATTGGTTTTTTTTTTTTTTTAATAAAACAACTCGGTAATTCTGTTGTGTCTCTAAATTAAAGGGGGGGGCAAAAAGAAAAAAAAACATGATGGGAGCGAGCTGAGGTGGTCAGCAGAGAGGAAAATCTCAAGCTATTCAATTCTCCATTGTAAGCAGGTATGCCTGTAGCAGAAGGAACTAATTGTGGTGATTGTTAGGAGCATAAAAAAATTAAATGCAGCCTTGCAAAATCCTGGTCACTCACTTGCCCCCGGCCTAGCATTTCTTCATTTGTTTGTTTATTTTATTTTGTGTTGGGCAAGGAAGACATCATTGATTCATCTTCATTATCATGCTAAAAGGCACAGAAGCAGAATTTGTGTGTGGGCTGTATTTTTCACGATGATTTTGCAAGGGCAGCTGAGCTGGGTATCATTCCTGGACACAGCACTACCTAGAACCACACGTATGCAGATTATATTTTATACATTGCCATGGTCCTGTACACAAGTGCAGATGTTTTATTAGTTAACAAACTGCTGCATGGAAGGGAGAGGTGGGATGTGCACAGCTCTACCCCCTGCAGACATCCGAGTCTGCAGTTTGTATTCAGGATATCTTAGGTCAAGCTCTTTTCTCTCCTTCAAGTTTTAAGTGAAATGATTTTGATAGAGGAAGAATGGCAGGCAGGCAAAAAAGAATCATGGAGGTAGTTTCCTACATGCAAGGCCCAACCAAACATGAGATTATTGCAGCCATTTCGGGCGCATCCTAAGCATTTCTCTGTAAATATATGCTCCAAATAGCCATAATAGTTTAGAAATTTTTAAAATACGTGAAAAAAATGGAGGGGGAGGAGACTGGAATGTAGTATGGTTCAATTGTGTAAAATCAAAGACTGCTCTCAAAAAAAAAATCCACCCTGCACCAAATGTCCTATCAACATTGAAGAATACAAATTTGAACATAAAACTGTTTGTTATTAAACATACTTAAAACACTATTTTTATTACTTTAAAACTTCATAAAAATACCCTGAAAATTGCAGGTGCAAGCAATTACTTTGTAAGAAAATAAAGCAATTAATATATCCTGGTGTTTTTAAAAAAACACAAATTATTTGAAGCTGATAGGTACAGTGTCGCAGCCCTTCTTCATTCTTGTCAAGAAAATGACATCTAATTTAAAAAGCATTCTCAATGATTCTGCTAACCCTAACAAAAAAAAATTTAAAAGTCACAGTACAGCAGCAAATCTATCCTTTATTTCCCTGACAGATAAATTTAATTTTTGAATGAAAATATATTAAATATATTTTGTTGGATTAATTTATACATTTAGTAAAATGTGTATTGTAATAAAAAATTGTAAATTTTTCTCACCACTTTTTTTTTTTTGAGGTCTTCCTGCAATTTCTTGTCTGAAAAGCAACTAGTACAATCAATTCCCAAGCGTCTTTTTTTATGTTAGCTATTTTAAAGCTCAATCTTTAGTTTTATAAAGAAGCATCACCAAAGAAAAAACTAATTACTTTGCAACAACTTGATTAAAGCTGCACCATAGCAACAACAGTATATTCATGAAGAACCTACTGTATAGTTTTCAAGTAAAAATATTCTATCTCACACCATGTAACACACCAGCCCAGTACTGAACATCCCAAAATTTTGCTTAGGTTAAAATTCAGTCAAGCCTAATACATTCAGTTATTAATGAAACATTTGTTGTCTTCTTATAGATTTCTATTTAATTCTTTCTATAGAAAGAGTGTACATGGACTGGAAGAAACTCCATGACTACCACTTTATGGTATTGTGTAATATTTGATTGAAAAATTTAGATAACCTCTTGATAGTTGTGTAAAACAATCATTTAGAGAAGACCTTTGAAATGCAAAATAGGAAAAGAAATGCATTACCACTAAATAAATACTGCAAACACTAAGCCTATAACAGCTATGGAATCAGAACATAAAATCTTGTAGCATATATGTTCTTATGATTGTAGTATTTAATAAGCACTGACATGACACAGAAGGCCAATTTTCTTTTTCTAAAAAAGGAAGCCTGTCCTTCTTATAGTGATATATAAGAGACTAAAATAATTAGAGAAAAATATAATTCAGTGAGTAAGAATGAATAATTTTATTGTTAATCTAAATGCAATGAGAAAATCCAATTCGCTCAAAGGAACCTACAAAATCTAGAAGCTAAACAAGTTAGAATGTAAAAAACTTATAAGAAGATTTTGTGTTTCAATTTTTCTTACTTTCATAAACAGAATGAATGTGTAAGTAAAAGAAAATTACACTCTCCAATTGCAAATTGTTTTTAAAAGTTTAAGGCATTCAAGAAAATATTAGCATATATGAGTGAATAGCACTTCAGTTTCATAAACAAAAATAAAGACGCAGTCACAAATTTTTACTGCAAAATAATCAGTTGAAACAGTAAAACTAAGATTTTTGAATGTTTGGTTGAAATGTCACCTTTTTTCCTTAAAATGTGCAAAATCATATTGTAATTTTAGTGAATAAAACAAAGCATTGAACAAGAAAAGTCTTTAATTTACAAAGCCACATTACGAGTTGAATATAATCATCACAAGAATCTTCCAAAAATAACAGAAAAAGCATAGACTTGATATAAAATGCATACTATATTAGAAAGCAGGAATTTATATTGGGACTTGGAGCTGTAGAGCAGGAAAACTCACTTCCTTCCAGAAAGCAAACTTCTCACAGTAATTTTTACTCCATTTTCAGACTGGGTCTTTGTTGAGAAAGCTGTGATCTTTACCTATGTGCAAAAAGATACATACTGCAGCTAAACAGATGCAACTGAAAACAGAAAATTGCAGTAGCTTAGTGATGTTCAATAGGTAGAATGATCTATCTCTTGATTATCCATTTAAAATACATTGATGCTTGTCTGCCTTTTGTTTATGTGGTTTTAAATCATTAACAGCATTCACTGAAAGACCTTCTAATCGTGGGTATTGGCTTCATTTCTGGGAAGGCAGCAGTGAAATGGTCACTTTACACAAAATAAAATGCAACTCTTACATGTTGACCCTTGCACGCAGTGCATTTTAAATGGCAGTCTGCCTTAGATCCAACAAATTCTTTCTATCTTTGTTCAGTTATAAAGGATATAGCATGTCAATAGAACCCACATTAATAAAGCAAATGTATCTTTACATGCTTACTCTTAAATTGTATTGAGAAAGTATAAAGTTTTCCTTTTCCTCTTCTTTAATATACTGCTAAAATCTGTATTTAACACTATCCAAATGCAATGTACTCAATAATTTAGACATCTCAAGATTTAACATGCAGTCACTTGGTGATGAGGAATTTGCAATGCTCTGTATATTTACATGCCATGCTAGTACAGGTAGCAGCATTGGAGGTCATGTCAGTGCATCTCCTGGACACCATGCCTCTTCATATGTTGTGCCATTTTCTTTTATGTGATCATACTTACAAATTTTGTAATTCTTTAGATTGCAAAAAAAAGGGAAAATAATTCCACCAACTATTGCATTCATTTTCTTGCTTTTAATTGCGTTATCACCTTTTGAGAGTTTGGTGAATTCCACTTAGCTAGCAGCAATGGATAAAATTGGTGGTTTTCAAGTACTGCTTCTGTTACTAGTGTTGGCATTTAAATGTTAATTTCAGACTGAGGTTTACAGTAAACATGAAACAAGGGATTTTCTTTGAATGAACAATCTCAAACCAAAATTCTAAATAAAGGAAACCTAGCACAGGATGTTTTTAAGTGCAGTGATTATTTCCTTTTAAAGATTTAACATTCTCTAAGTGATAAAAGTTAAAGAAGTTAAATGTGACAGTTAATTTATAATTCTCTGCATTAAAAAAGCATTTAAATGCTAACCACATTTTTATATGAGTTAAGTCAAAGTAATGATAATTACAGTATGATACAAAAGAACCTGAAATAAACTTCTAGCAAACCATATTGAATATTAATACTATATTAAGCCCTGAGAAGCTGGCTTAGTAAACTCTGTAATGTAGATTATATGCAATTTAAATGTAACACAGGGTTTTTCTTCAAAGAAGAATCCTTCATTTCAAAGTTTGGATTTTTATGAGGTATGTATTAATTCATTGGATTTATATTAAATACATTTACATAGCATCACTCCAAGACCAAGCCTCGGATTGCTTCTATTGGCATATTTCTATGTAGAATTTGCTAAATTAACTTCCATATAAATTAATAGCCTTCTTTTCATGTTTTTTGTGTTACGATTGGCATTGTGATACTGTGTTGTGTCACAGGTCACATTTATTTCATTTCAATTCAGGAACGGTATCTATACTATATATTACATATGAGAAACAACATGCTGAATTTCCCATCAATTCTCTTAAATGCAGAGCTATCTTAGATGGGTTTGTATAAACAAAACACATATATCTAATATAAGCGTGGGAAAGGAAAAGCTGGTTTGTTATATGCTAAAGCAAATTGGAGTAAATCAACCGCATCCGTGGGCTGGATAAGCAATACTACTCTGCTTTTCCCACTACCATTTGGACAAGACAATGTTACTTTTTTATTTAAAGTGTTTTCTTCTCAACAAGGGGCCACCACTTCCCAATCTCAAAAACACGCCCCAGAATATGTTAATTAATTGTATTGTGTCTCTGAAAGAAAGAGGTTGCCAAATGCAATAAAAAAAAGAAAAGGTCTTTCGATCAGTGAGCTGCATTCCCACTGCTTGTTACCATCTCATTTCAATTCCATATAGATATACATGGATACATTTCCTCCAGGTACAACTTTGACCATTAAAATCTACTTAAGAGCGAAAGTCTAACTTGACCACATAGGGTGTATATGGGAAGCTTAACATTCCTGCTGAATTAAGCGCACAAGCCTCGGATCATTTTTTGTCAATCCTACTACGGTACTTCAGAGTCGGGAATGTGGGTAATTTCTACAACATGGTACTTCCCAATTAAAAGTAACAATGCTCCTCTGTACAAAAAAAATTAATATATCAAATATGCCAACACATTCCACACAAATACAAAATAAGGAGTAATGAAGAATGGCAACAAAAGATCTCTTCGCATTTTTTTTTAAATCTTCCATTTCAATGAGATAGTTTTCAAATAGAGATATATTGTTTTATCAAATACAAGAGTATTAAATGTCCTTTTGAATGATGCCTTCTAAATTTGTAGTAACCCTCTGAAAATTCCCAAGCAGGAATCAAGAGCAAAGGCATCTCCGGAATACTCAAGCAGGACAAGTAAAACAAAACAAAAATCTTTCTTTCCTCGATCTTCAGCTAATGCCTTTAAATATTACCAGGGTGGTGTTTTCCATATATTATTGCATCTTCATCTCTTGAATAATATGCATACTTTTAACCATCTAAACTGAACTGAGTTTTTATTTGGAGGAGTCCCACAAAAGCCTGCAAGAGTGAAAGAAAAGTCCCAAACGGTATTATCTTAAACAATGACTGCAAGCATGCAACTTCCCAAGTGTGCATGGGGGAAGAAAAGTCACTTCGGAATTATTTTTAACTAGGTGATATACATAAACATCAACCTTTAATTTCTTTTTCTTACTGATCACCATACATGAAAAATGTTAATTTATTGGCATATATATATTAATTTGGTTTTTTTAAGTAGGCCCCACTTCTAATATTTTAAAATAAATTCACAAGCACTCGGCAATAACTTGCTAAAAACAATCACAATTCTCCTAGGAAGGATTTTCTTAAAATAACCAGCTCTCTAGAAACTCTTTAGTCATCACAAATATGAGTCCCTACACGTTTTATCTTCCAGAAATAAGGTGCAAATACGGTTTTTTTTTCTTAGATGATTAAGGGCACTTGTTGGAAATTTTCTTGAACATCAAGTTAGTTAAGTCTTCCTTTATGGAAATACATTAGAAAGTTCAGTCTGAAATGGTGTACTGAAAAAAAAATTAATTTCTAATTATTTTCAGGGGGAAAAAATGCAACAAACACTTTTCCTATAAACCAAATATTTTAAAATCTCAAACCAACATAAAACAATCACTTTGGGGGGGGGGGGGAAACTCCATCAAGGTGCTTATATGAAAAACAGCAAAAGATTAATCTTCGTTTTTATAGACAGACTTAAGAATAGTTCCTTCCAAATTTCTCTTTGGCTACATTTATTAATCCAAATCCAGTGGGTCGGAGCAGTTTTTCCCAATTTCTTTAACAAGTCCTGCTCTAAAATCCACCCAGAAACAGATGTTACTTTATGTACAATTCCGCTGCGGTAGTTGGGGGGTTTTTACCTTTCAAGGAACACGTGAGCTACAGCCTCACGGAGCTCCCTCAGTGGATGGTACTTCTAAAGGCTCCTCTCTACTCATGAACCCGATTTCGCGGCGGGTTCCCCCACGCCGCTGCCGGCGAGCACTCAGCCTGCGGGGCCCGGGGCTCTCCCTCCTCCCCGCCGGCGGAAAGCGGCGCGAAAAGAGGCGGCCGGGGAACAATGGGGAGCGCCGGGAGCAGGGGGAGCCCGGCCGCGCTTCCTCCGGCCCCGCCGCCGCTTCCTGCGGGCTCCTCGCGCGCCGCTCCGGTCCCTAGGGCGGCCTGCCCGGAGCCCGCCCCGCTGACGGGAGACCCCCGCTCACCCTTGGAATCCCCCGTGCCCGCGCCGCGCCGCCGAGGGCACCCACGAGTTTACTCTCGCAGCCACTCGCTCGCCCCCGAGCTCTCCCGCCCCCGCACGGCGAGCGGGGCTGCCCGGCTGGCGCGGCGCCAGCCCCGCTCCTGAGCCTATCCCGGGGTCGGGCGGGCGGCCTATGGGAGCCCTGATCCCGCTGCCCCGGGCTCCTGCCCCGCATGCCGCGAGCACTGCCCGCAGGAGAGCGGCAGCACTACAGAGGCGCCGCGGCCCCGCTGCACTGCGCGCTCCCTCCCTTCAGGGGACGGTGCTGCGCACAAAGGGCGGCTCAGCATTGTTCTCCTCCCTGACCCCCAAATCCCCTCTTCCCCGCCGGGAGAGGCGAACGGGAAGGGCCGGGACGAAGGGCGAAGACTGGGAGAGGCCAACTGCCCGCGGCGCCGGCCGCTTCCCAGCGTATCCTGCCTGCCATCTTCGCCTTTCCCCAAACTTGCCTTCGTGCTGTGCCTGCCGTCGGAGCCCGCCTGCCCACCGTCCCTTGTTCCCTCATCGCGATGTAATGGGTCCTTCACATGTCACCTCGCCTAAAAATCCCACTGAGGTGGCAAAGGAACCTCTGCCCCATCTCAGCCACCCAGGCATCCTTGTCGAGCTTGTGCACGGGATCACCTGCTTCGCATACCCACATGGCAGAAAAAAAAAACCTCAACTGTACCAATGCAAGGTATTATTTGAGGATTTTGTCCTCAAATTCACAAAAGCGTCCTTCTTTTTAACCTTGATGGGCCTGGTTAGGTGACCAGGCGATATTTAAGCTATAGTCCTTTGCCACCTGCAGCCCAGTGCATTCCCATCCCCACGCTCAGAACTCCATGGAGCGGACACCAAGACACCGGGATCCAGCAGAAAACTCAAAGCTTGTGAGGAAGAGAGTGGGAGCTACAACACGACACTGAGGAAAAACCACGGCTCGATTTAAATAATTGCATAATATTAGGATTTAACTTATAAATGTTTACATTTGTGTGATTTGATTAATGTCACGTTTGATTTCCTTAAAGCCACTGACAAGGTACTTTAAAACACGAGATTAACGTCTACCAGCGATGAAATTCAACAGGCAAATCCTCTTCCCAGCGCCCCGGCTCCCCCAGCACGCGGGCAGGAAGGGACCTCAGACCCCCTTTCTGCCCCGTGCAGCCCTCGGCCAAGGGAGCTCCTCGCACATCCCGCGATCAGCGATCCCGGCCCGCAGGTGACAGGATTCCCGGCCGGTCTCTGCTCCGGCACCGCGCTGCGGTGCGCGGGGCTCCGCCGGCGCTCCCGTTCAAACGCGGCCGAGCCCGCCTCTGCCCCGCCCCCACCCGGCCGTTACCGCCGCCGCCACAGGGACACCCCGATCCCGCCCCGGCGCTTCCCGAGGGAGGCGCCGCCGCTCCCGGGTTTTCCCGGAATGCCGGGGGGAACGGAGCGGGGGGAGGGGGAGCAGCGGCGGGAGGCTCGAGCGCGGCACGAGCGCGGCCGGCGCGGGGGATTGTGGGTAGGACGGTGGTCGGGGCAGCAAAGGAAGCGGCAGGCGGGGGTGGGGGGGGTGAAAGGTCAGCGGCCGAGAGCCCCCGCGCCAATGGCGGGCGGGCCGGGCTGGTCCCGCTCTGCGAGTCGGCGTCGTGCCGCTCTGCGCGGCTGTAAACACGGAGCGTGTCGGCCCGCGTGTGTCCCTGCGTCTGTCCGTGCGTGTCCGTGTGTCCCGGGCCGTCGCCGCCGCCCCTTGTAACGGTCCGCGCGAGGCCCCGCGCGCGCGGTATTTGTTCGCCCCCCGCCCCTCCCCCACCGCTCTTCCACGCGATTTATGGGATTTGCAAATAATTCCAGGGGGGTTTTCTCCCTCCACACCCCCTCCTACCCCGGCTCCTAACCTCCGCTTCCTCTCCCGCCGCCTCGGCAGTCACCGGGGAGCTCCGTCGTCGCCGGCAGCGCGGGGCCGGGCAGACCCCGCACACAAAGGTCCCGGCCCCGATCCCTCTCCCGCCGGCCGCGGCTCGCGGGGACGGTCCGGTGAGTCCAGAGCCATGAAACCTGCAGCTCCTGCTCGCGGCGGGCTCCGGCCACCAACGGGGGGTGACTTGAACCGCCCCGCAACTTTCTCCCCGTGCCCCGCACCCCCGACCCGCCGCCAAAGGTAAAGCTGGAGCGAGTCCCCTCGCCAGCCCCTCGCAGAGGGGCTCAAACGGAGGAGGAAAATGGGAAATGTTCACACGGAGAAGTGGTTCCCTTTGTTCTTTCATTGTTTCTACCCGAACTGGCGGATACAAGGGAATAAACACTTACCTTCTCTCCTTTTTGCTCCAAAACACACACGTTCCCATCAGCTTTAAAATGCACGGTCCACTTTGGAAGCGACTACAAATGTCGGGAGAGTTTGTATTCCATTCTTTTACACTCTGCTCTTTTTAGTGTAAGATTAAGTTGCCGAGCACGTTGTTGCAAGCCCCCCGCCTTAGTGAATGGTCACGTTTAGGACCCTCCAAGTCCATCCTAATTCTGCCAGTAGAATTGAGGGTATTGGAAGTCTAAACTTTCAAAAGGAAAAGGGCCTGCATCTATCGAGCAGACCTAAAAATGCACTCAGTTCCTCACTCATTTCCACAAAATGAATATAAACACCTGACCCCAGACAACTCAATGAAATACACATTTTAAAGCTTGAATGTAGAAAAGCTGTTGCCTCGGCTGAGATAAACTAAAAGCAAATTGGCATGAAGAAAATCTACCTCAGTGTATTCCACAGCAGGAACAGTCTCTGTAGTTTAAAACAAGTAAATAAGAGCATCATATAGAAATGCTAAACCTAAAGTTAAAAGGAAAACAACCTCTGAGAGGATATGCTACCCGGGGTGGAATGGGGAAAATTGCAATTTTTTAAAGTGTCCCTTTTTTGCAAAAATTACTGTTTTTCTTTTTTCTCCCCATGCAACCTAGGTTGGGGGGAGAGGAACCCATTTTCTGCTCTCTTTGTAGTCCAGTCGGCATTTTGCACCCAGAAACACGGGCAGTTCCTCCCCAAACCTTGCTTTAATCTGATTACGACGAGATTTGCTGATACAATGAATATTTGAAATGATCCTTGTGTCTTAGTGAGTGGGAAGCATTTCCAGGCTCCCGTTTCCAAGGCTCCCTGCTGCAGAGGGAAGAGGAGCGGTGGGGAGAGCCCGCTCCCCGAGGCCCCGGTGGGGTGGCAGCCAGGGGTGAGGGGGAACATCCCCCTCCTCCAGTGCCCAAGGGCGCTGGATTCATTTAGCCCAACTCCCTCGGCCGGTGGTTGGAGCAGGATCTTTAAGTGCCTTTTCCCCCTGCATCATCACGCCTTTGCCAGTTGAAAAATAAACAAATAATAGCAAAATAAATTTTAAGAAAGAGAGAGAATGCAGGCGACCCAAAGTAATTGCGGGACCGGGAGCGCATGTTGTCTCACACCCCCTCTCCTCCTCTTCCTCCCCCTCCTCCCGATGTGGCCTTAATGGCAAACTGGAAGGCCGGTTTATTTCATAGGGCCATATTACAACCAACAAGGTAAATAGGGAGTCGTGGGGGAAAGGGAGGGAGGGGGGAGGGAGCAAAAGGGGCTTTTCTTTGATAGCGTTTAATTGGAATTGAAACATTCTGGGGCTGTAAACATTCTTTATTTATTCAGCACACATAAGCGGGCATTGTTTTATCACCATCATAATTACGGTGTCCTTTAAACTGACTGATAGCAAAGGAGATAAGGGAATGCGCCTGTAGCTCCAGATCAAATCGCTGGCTCGCCCCTCTCCCCGGGTCACCAGGATCCACACGGTCCTTGGAGATGAGGAGCGCCGGAAGATTGTGGCCTGGCTATCCCTTACGTCATGAAAGTGATTTGTACCACATTGCTAATTTGGTGCAATTCATAACCTCCTGATCTCCTTCGTTTGCAACTGCTTTTCAGTTCGCAGGGTACGATTTTTAAGATGTGGTTTCCCACCATAGAAGTTAAGAGTGATCACCTATGTGCAAGAGAGGATCTTGTTTCCCAATGTTTGTTGCTTTACCTTTGTCTAATTAAAAATGCAAACTTTTAGGATCCTTTCAGAACAAAGCCTCACCAAATCCCCTTTACGTCCAAGGATTTGCAAATTTATAAAGGCTGCATTGAATTCAGCATGGGTCAAGGGGCAAAAAAAGGGTAGAAGGTCACTGCATTTTGATTATGGGTCAGTAAACAACATGGCATGTAGTATGTGTCCAGAAATTCCTGCTAAAAAGTATTTTAAAACTACCATGGGTATTAAATTCAAGAAATAGTCTTAGCCCATAGTGATTATAAATTGCACAAAATTCTAGTGTGCAAGAAACACTCCAGCTCCCATGAAAAAAATAAAACCCCCACAAACTTAAAAAGCACTTAGTAGAATTCTACATTGCATCTCTGTTAAAAAAAAAAAATAAAAAAAAAAAAAAGAAAAAAAATGGAAAAAAGAAAAAACAACCCTGAAACTTCTAGGTATGAGACTGTTAGCCAGATTATGATTTTTTTTTCCCAGACTGATAGCTGGTATTTCTTTGTCCTGCACATTTAGGAGATTTAGTTATACATTCTGATACATCGTCTGACTAAAATTTAGGGCAAATTTTAGTTACTGCAGTCACATTTCACTGACTTTAAAATAGCAGAAGGATCCTATTATACTATTCCTTGACCCTATTATATTTACATTACTGGACTCTTTGTGATAGCCTCTAGCTGCTTTCTATCTGTCCTCCTTGAGCAAAATATGCCCAACAGTTACTAGGAGCAGGGTGTAGTGTTAGAAATCAAGTTCTCATGTGAAATATGTATTTTCGCACAGCATCATGAAAGCAAAAGGTTTATTTAATACTTGTCAATACCTGAAGACATAGTCCAGCATTAGCAAATAATAATAAATAATAATAATACTCTAATAATGTGGCAATCCTGTTGTGAAAGCGCACATGACCCTTAGGTTTTCCTGAAGATTTTCAGAATTCTGCCCATTAGTACAACCAGTGGTGGACATTGCTGTTGCATTTCCCAATGAAACGTTTAAAAGACTGTAAATGGTGTGTGCATTACTACCTTGCAGAAGGAAGAGGTCAGGCTAAATTGCACTGGTATTTAAACATAATCATACTATGAAAATAAATCAAAACATCACGTAAAAGGAGTATTTTAAATGTTACACACGTTTTGTTTCTGGAATGACATGGCTAAGCTGTTCCCTGTGAGCATATATATTTTAACACAAGTTTACAAAAATAAAAGTATATGATTTTCAACAAATGGGAATAGGTCTACAGCAAAGTATTATGAATATTATTTTGCTCTTTCTTTCCTAATGAGGTTTATCCTTCAGCCAGACAGTTTTAAGACTGAAATACTACTGGCTATAGAGTGTAGATTGCAAATTGCACGCTACTCAACGTGAAAAGGAGCACGTTTGATTGATCGCCTCTGTGTGTGTATGCGCCCATACACACAACTCTCTGTAGTTGCATGTGTATGTATTTGGCAAAACCGGGCATCTCTGGCGTCCTTATCTTAAGAAATGTGAGACAAACATCCATTCCTTTAATCATGTTCATCTTTGATCACCAGTGAGGGTGACACAGTCCACAAAATTAACAAAGAAATTCCCTTGCTTTTGAGACATAGCTACATATACATCTGGGTCTGCACACACATGCACATGGACACACGAACAGGCAGGCATACATCCCAATAAGTAAATTATGGCATAACTTTTCATGTAATTGACACCAGACACCTTTAATTTTTCATTTTCATTCTTTTGACCAGCCTTCACATTAACAATCTAAGCCATAAATGTTGGTGGCTATTGATCGCAATCCCCTGTGTGCGTGCAAATCCATTTTCAAGTCCCCTGCCTTTAATGTGCGTGTGCGTGTGCAAGGGGCCTCTGACGGCTGTTTATCAGGATCTCCCCCAGCCTGCTTCAAGACGACCCCGGATACACAACGTGTGCCGATGGCCAGGGGAAAGCACACACACACACACACACACACACACACACACACACAGAGAAAAAGAGCCAAAGCAAATGATGGAGAAGTAAAGAAACAAAGCTCTCTTGTGTGAGATGCGGAGAAAGATATGCAACCGAAAGTGTGTGTAAGTATACGGTGGGGATGTGTAGGTTGGGCGCCTGACATTTCCCAAGACTTCTCGTGGGTTTCTCCCTGCCGACATCTGGCGCTGCCTCTACCCCGATGCTCATGGCCGCACCTTTCGGGAACCCGAGGTTTGCCGAAAAGCCGTCACTAGTTTTAAACGTTTGGTAGCACCGGAATTAAAAAAAAAATTTAAAAAATAAAAAAAAAAAAATTTAAAAGGGACATTTTTTAAACAGTTGCCGAATCCCACTGCCAGGCTATCACCGGCAGCGCGTGGGTGCGGGTCTGGATGCCCGTGGCTCCCTCTGTGCGAGTGCACGCGTGGATTTACACGGGAATCTGACCCAGCTGAACTACCTGACAAATAAAGGACTTTTCAGCCCATCGAGCTTTTGGGTAACGTCTTCTGAGCAGCTTTCTCGGAGTTTACTGTTCCTTTACTGTTGACTCCATAGCCTTAACCTTAAAGCAGGGGGAGGAGAGCAGTAGGGAGGGGGTGGGGGTGTTCGCAGCATATAAGTACATCAGGAGGAATTTTTAAACGACCTTATTGTCTCTAGCTCTAGAAAGACCACGATGATTTCTCTTTAGCGCCAGCAGCTGTTTTCTTTCGAAACTTTGCTTTTTTTGCCTCTCACACAAGCGAGCAGGAGAAAGGCAAGGCTGGGAGATCCAGATGCGAGGAGAGGGAAGGAGAACTCCGCGGATGGTCTGAGCTGTGCCGAGGCATTGTTCACTGCTGCCTCTCGGTTACGTTTAAAGGCTGAAATATCACGAGATCCACTCAATGATTCTTTTCTAATTCGAGGGACAAAATGTAATTTGCTGTAGCTCTGCTTTCTCGGATGGGAATACTATCCCTAGGTTTCAGAGGGAAGAACTAGGCATCGCGGTTCGCACACACATGGATTAAGTTGAACAGCGGCGATTACATCTGCGCTGAGAGCAACAGTAGTCCAGGGCTGACTTTTCAAATCTCAGCCCTCCGAGTTGGAGGCTGCCTTGAATAGACTTCCTCCATTCCCGGATGCACTCCTCCAAATTCCCACTTCTCTCTCGAATTCCTGGGAAATTGGGGGCTTGCCTGCATTTCGCCTTGTCATGCAAAACGGCGTTTTCACAGAGTGATGCGCTTTCTTTTAGCTGTACCTGACGGGGTAACACGAACTCCACGCACCATATTGCCAACACGCGGAGTGGATATTGACGTTTGCGATTGAAGAATTTTTTTTTCCTCCGTCGATTTTTTTGCCAAGTCACAGCAGTATGAGATGTCTCATTAATCTCGCGGATGTGTCTAATTCTGGATGTGCAGTGATACATAAAAGTGCTGGTGTTTGTATCCAGCGGAACACTGGATGCACGGCAGAGATTGGTGATTTTTTTTTTTTTCGCAGCGCCTAACGTGCAAACCACAAGCATCACTTTAACGTGACAAGGGAGAGGCATGCAGCTATCGCAACATTTGCGAGATCCTCGTTCTTGACACTCGAATAATTTAACGTTCCTAAGAAGAGGTTAAACCTTCATACTGCTTCTTCAAATTGATTTTAAGGGGCTGCTATAAATGGAGCATCAAAAATCTTCGGCAGGGCTACTCTGAGCGGAATATGCAAACTGCGAGCTAGAAGCATCCTAGCCCGATGTAATATCGTACATTGTGTGTTCCAGCACTTTTTTTGTTATTACGTAAAGGCTCCTGGAAACACCTTGGATATTTTACATTCTCCTTTCTCTGCTGGAAGCAATCAGCACGCAGGAATCCTGACGTGGGCTCTGGGACTATAGGACATTCCAGCTCGTGATCCAGCACGGTTAATCGTGAAAAGTGTATACATTTCTGGCTTATCTATGCTTTGTTATGGGTCTGACGTGAGCTCACGTCCTCCTCCCCCCTCCTGCAATATTACTGGCAGAATTTCAGTTAAAAGTGTTATAGTATCACGGTGCGGGAACCCGTGATATTCAGACAGCAAAAATAACCTTAGTACCCGGCTATAAAAAGCTAATTAAGCAGAAGAGGAAAATCAAGAGAAACTCGAAAATGTAAGTACTCCCTCTCGTTAACAACCGAACATTTAACTTTGGAGCCTCAGAAGGGGAAATACCAAGCTGTTCTGCACGTTTTCGCTAAGCTTCATTTTCCACACAATGCAGAATAAAACGCTAGTTTAAAGCGGCTACGTTACCGAAGGATTTTCCATCGCTACGATCAGACTTATGTCCTTTGAATTCACGGCATGCACAAAAGAGCAACGTTTGTCCAAAACAGGCTGAAAATATACGGAACGATAGGGGGAAAAAGCATACAAATCCTTCCTCCGAAGCTAGCGACGAGGAAGTCTGAGAGGGCTGAGTGTGTTTGAGCTCGGATTGTTTAATAGAAAGATTTATATACTAACTGTATTATTTACTTTGGGAGGGGAGGTGGCAGTATAAGGGTATGCTAATTAGTGGGAGATTTTTTGGGGGAAGGGGTGGAATATCAATTTTTATTGCATCACCTGTCAGGAGTGTCCAATCAGCGTTGGCTTTAGGGGAATTAATTGATGAAGGTGTCTCCGGACGAGCTCACTTCACTCTGTCATTTTATTTGTAGCTAAAGCAGCGGCGGGAATAGCAGCTGCATTTCTTTTCTCTTCCTCCCTTCACATTCCATTATCATAGTTTCCAATGGAAAAGCAGGGAATGAAAGGGAACAGGTACTGATCTTCAGCAACAACTTAGAGAAACACTTTGGCAAACCTGATTTTTAAGATTATATATTGATTGTAGTCTCACAGTAATTTTTTATTTATTTTTTTAAATTTTGTCTAAAGTTTGGCACTTCATTCACCAGGAATAACAGCCTTTGTTATATTTTATTAGCAGGATGCCTTGAGACAAATACAGCATCTGGCTGAGGATTGTGTGTGTGTGGCTTTTTCTTTTTTTTTTCTTTTTTTTTTTTCATCTCTCTCTCTCTCTGCAAATGCTGGGAATAATTTAATTCACGAAATGGGAGACCTGAAGTCGGGTTTTGAAGAGGTGGATGGCGTGAGGCTCGGCTACCTCATCATTAAAGGAAAGCAAATGTTTGCACTCTCCCAGGTTTTTACAGACCTGCTCAAAAACATCCCGCGAACTACCGTGCACAAGCGAATGGATCATTTAAAAGTAAAAAAACATCACTGCGACTTGGAGGAGTTGAGGAAACTCAAAGCCATCAACTCCATCGCTTTCCACGCCGCCAAATGCACCCTGATCTCCAGAGAGGACGTGGAAGCTCTATACACATCCTGCAAAACCGAACGGGTTCTTAAAACGAAACGGAGGAAACTAAGCCGGGCGCTGTCTGCCACCGATCTCCGGCCGGAGCTGGCTCCCCCCGACCCCTTCTCCGGCTTCTGGAAGGAGAACAAACTTTGGCTGGGTCTGAGCGACTCTCCTCGGCCGCTGCTGCCCGTCCGGAGGAAAGCTCTGCGCCCGGGGGACACAGCCTTGCTACCGGCCGCTCATCTACCTCACATTTTTAGTAAATACACTGGCCACAGCTACCCAGAAATCGCTCGGGCGCCTTGCAAATCCCCCGTAAACTATGAAACGGCGCCGGCGGTGGGCGGCTGCGTGCCCCTGCGCTCCCGCCGCCCGCTCGCCGCCGCGGCGCGGCCCCGGCTCCCGACCGCCGGTCCCCGCCCCTGCCCGCCCGCTGCCGCCGCCGCCGCCACGGGGGCGGCCGCCGCCGCCGTCACGCTGGGCCCCCCGGCGGCGCCCGCCGGCCCCTGGCCCTGCCCCGGCCCTGCCGGCCCCGTGGCGCCCCGCGGCTGCCGCTGCCGCTGCCCCGCGGCTTCGGGCCGCCCGCCTTCCCCGAGAGCGGCAGCAGCGACTCGGAGTCCAGCTGCTGCTCGGGCCGCGCCGCCCACGACTCGGACTGCGGCTCCAGCCTCTCCAGCTCCAGCGAGGGCAGCTCGGAGGAGGAGGACGAGGAGGAGGAGGAGGACGAGGAGGGCAGCGGCGCCTCGGACTCTAGCGAGGGCAGCTCGGAGGAGGAGGAGGAGGAGGAAGAGGAGGAGGAAGAGGAGGAGGAGGAGGACAGCACCTCGGACTCCGACTCCAGCTCGGTCTCCAGCCAGGTTTCGGTGCAGAGCATCCGCTTCAGGCGCACCAGCTTTTGCAGCCCGCCCGGCGTGGTCCACGCCAACTTCTTGTACCATCTGGCGGCCGCCGCCGCCTCCCGGCCCCCGGCCCCGGCGGAGCCCGGCGGGCTGCCCGCCCTCCGCGGCGCTCCCGGCGGAGTCAAGCCGGAGCTGCCGGAGGAGTGGGGCTGCCCCGGCTGGGCTCCCGCCGCCCCGGCGCTGCGCTGCTCCGGCGGCCTGGGGAGCTGCTTCGCGGAGATAAGAGATGATAGGGTATCCGAACTCACATTCCCACACTCTGAATTTTCCAGTAATGCCAAGAGTACTGACCTAACAATTAACTGTGTTGCAAAGGGGGCCTCTTCACCTAGCCCAAAGACAAACAATGCATTTCCACAACAAAGAATACTCAGAGAGGCAAGGAAATGCCTTCAAGCAACTACTACACACCGTGCAGATAACAATACAATAGCTGCTAGGTTCTTAAATAATGATTCTTCATCAGCGGCAGCAAATTCAGAGAAAGATTCCAAAATCCCTCATTGTATTGAATTTGCCACGGATTTGCCCTCTTTACAAACTGATCCTGCGGAGGATGCTGCTTCTCCAGGGGCAGCAGCAGCAGCTGAGCTCCAGTGCACTGATACAGGCAATAAGGCATTGCCATTCCTGCACAGCATTAAAATCAAAATAGAGGACAGCAGTGCGAACGACGAGTATGAGCCTGATCTTACAACACATAAGCTAAAGTGTGAGTGCAATGATACTAAGGATGAGTTTTACGGTGTGACTGAGAGTAATAACCAGGACGCTTTATTAACAGCCAAGGAAGATTCTGCATGCACTGAGAAAGAAACCACTTCCTTAAACCCACTGACTCAGAGTCAGGTCCTCTCATGCACTTTAGGTACTCCAAAACCTGAGGATGGGGAGTATAAATTTGGAGCAAGGGTGAGAAAAAATTACAGGACACTGGTTTTGGGAAAGCGACCTGTACTGCAGACTCCTCCAGTCAAACCAAATTTGAAATCAGCTCGAAGCCCACGTCCTACAGGTAAAATTGAGACACATGAAGGAACACTGGATGATTTTACAGTTAACAATAGACGCAAAAGGGTAGCCAGCAATGTAGCATCAGCAGTGAAAAGGCCATTTAATTTCATGGCAAATTTTCCCTGTCCACCATCACTAATTATTGGCAATGATGGGGATTTGTTGCCAGCTTATTCCTTAAACACCACTAAGGATTCCCAACCACCTCACAAGGCCCATCCTGTATGGAAATGGCAGCTGGGCGGTTCTGCAATACCTCTTCCACCTAGCCACAAATTCAGGAAATTTAATTAATAAAGTAGTTTGGAAAATATTTTCTTGAACCACCTTTAACTTTCTTACCTTTTTTTTTTTTTTTAACTCTGCAGCATGGTTTGTACAAACCCATTAATGCTATACACTATTGGAATCCTGTTTTATCACATTGTGAAGACAGAATCTGGATTACTATTTTATTTACCATTACAACAGTGGGGTTTTTTTCCTTATTTTGGGATCTTGGTGTGGTTTTTTTTTTTTTTGGTTGTTGTTGGTTTGGGCCTTTTTGTTTGTTTGTTTGTTCTGTTGCATTGTTTTTGGTTTTTTGTTTTTGTTTTGGGGTTTTTTTATTATGTTACATTCCACAGAGTACTTCAGGCTAAAGACTCAAGTTAAACTCAGTTATTATGGTAGAGCTGGAACACTTTACTGTTTAAATGCTAATAATGCACCAGTACCTCAATTCAACTGCTGCAAATAAATGTCAAAAGGTTGAATAATAAATATTAGAATGAGCCATTAAATTTATGCACTAGATTTTGAAAATGGAAGTCTAACTGTTAATTCAGTTAAACTTTGTTAAGTTACATGGTTGCACAGTAAGGGTTCACTATAATTCAATGTGGCAGCAGTATACTTTTCGGGAGCTTTGTTTTCGGGTGCAGGGGTGTCTTTTTCGAAGGGCAGTTGCACTTACTCCTTCTTCTCTGGCTTGGAAAAGACTGGGGTCCGCCTGCGACCCCAGCGCTGGGAAAAGCTGCCTCATTTGAAACCAGTAAATAAATTTGGAATTGTATTTTTGGTAAAAGGGTGTCTTTTTACTTGTACAGCCACTCTTTGCAATTGGGAAGCCTTTTTGTTTCACCCAGAGGTCTTAAATAAGGTTACTGTTATCCACTAATGTCATACTTAAGTTGTGGTCTGAACATGCCCCTTACAAACTTGCAAAGCAACTAAAATATTTGCCCGGCCAGCAGTACAATTTATGGTCCAGCCCCTCATGCTGGCTGGAGGAAATAGCAAAGCAGTAAATACAACACAGAAAGTGAAATGAGAGGCCGTAAGTGGAAAGATTACACAAAATGAGAAGACCATGTTGTTCCTAGCTTTTTGGCAACAAAACTCAGGCAATTCAACCATGTTACACTTCCCAGTTCTATCCTCATCTCTTGAAATTTGCTGTCGTGGGGTTTTTTTGCCATGCCATCCTCTCTATGTAGCAGAAACATTTTTACTGCACGTGACAATCAGAGGCAATTATCTATATTTGCACTTAATATCAAAATAGTCAAACAGGCAGACTTCTAGAGTCTAGCCCTCAGTAAGACATGCTGGTATAATATATTGTGATGATGGAAGCAGTAAATCAAAATTATGGAAATTTGCACTGTTGAAAAGCATGCTTTAGCTTTATTTTCAATTAAAAACACTGTTTTAAAAAATCCTGATTCCAAACATTTTGAATTATTGCAGAGTTATCCCTGGTTTCCTCTCCATTTGTAAGTTCACTGTTTTTATTTGGAGGAAATACGCTTCAAGAGGTTAACTGTTTCACTCCCTCCCTTCCCCCCCCCCCAACCTCTGCAAAAGAAAGGGAAGGAGAAAAAAAAAAAAAAAAAAAAGGCTGGAGGCCGAGGTGGAGGCAGAGCTGCGAACGGGGGAAGGTATCTCTTGTGGGGGGAGCAGATACAGCAACTCTGAAAACAGCCTGAAAAGTTTGCAGCTTGAGAAAGGCAATAATAATTGAGTTGCTGAATCAGCAGAGTTTAGGATGAATAATTGCTGGTTTCTTTCTTTGGATTAGCATTTTATTTATACTAGATCATTCACAAATTAAATTTTAAGGATTCCACTCATCGATCAATCCCGGGAGAATAATTTATCGCAAATCAAAAAAGGAAAACAAAGCAACAATGTAATGTTTACTGTGTGACTCAAAGTCAACATTTCTGCTGGCAACCCACTGCCTGGGTTTCAGTTTTTTAATTCCTCCCTTTTGTGATGCCCTGTCCCAACCCCTCGTGTCTCCAAATATTCCAAGCAGTCACTAACTGATTTCAGCTCTGTTTACTATATCCACACCGGAGTTTTCCCCTCATTGTAAAAAGCCCAGTCTAAGAATACCTGCAGCCAAATATATTTAGAAAGAGTAAACAATTGCCTTTCAGTGGAGTTACCCTTCCCCCCTGCATGCACATGCACACACACATGCACACACATCACTTTAAGCTGCCAATTGCAAAAGGTGCATTGCATACTTAACTGCTCTGCTGAAATTACGATGGTCATGAAAAATCTGCTTACTGGAGTTGTTCTGAGATGAATGTTTACATTCGTGTGTTTAGAGATACACAGATTACAGCCTTATTCCCAGAGAACTGTAAGTATGTACAAAATGTACTGCTCAGGAAAGCCCCCCCCTGCTCTGTTAGAAACCGTGTCTGCCTGACAAAGGTCTTCCCTTGACCAAAAAAATAAAAAAAAAAAAAAAAAAAAAAAAAAAGAGCCAAAAGACGCAAAAGTGCAATATGCAAACTTGAAACCTAAAATTTCGCCTTGTCAGCTAAACAACATATCACTTTCAAAGTAACTCTGTCCCCTGACCCTGTTTACTTCCAATTAGAGATATGCTGATTTGGCCAGGAATTGTAAATTACAGAGGTGCCTTTTCAGGTTCTGAAATAATCCGGGGTGGGGGGCTGGGGGTTGGAGGAGGAGGTATAAGCATAAATTTATACCAAATAGGCTCTGCAGAGTTGAGGACGTGAAATATGGCGCCCAGCCTTGCCAGCGGCCCGGGAGCTCCAGGCACCCCCGGGCATCCCCGGCAGGCTGCTCCGCTGGGCTCCCCTCCATCCAGGCAGCAGCAAACGGCAAGGAGTTAAACAGCCACATAATTTTCACACGTGCACACCTCAGTTTAGTATACAAGTCACTAGCAGGGACATTCGTGGTTTTACTACCGTTGGAGAAATTAGCCAGGTACAATAACTCACCAGGAGAAAAAAAAAAGGGGGGGAGGGGGATGGTATTCTGTTCAATTGTGGTAGTTTGGCAACTGTTTCTGACGACATTGTAATTATTATTGCGATCAGAGTTCATTATCATTTCAGCCTTAAACATGTAAAGTATTATCATTGAATTACATAAAAATAACCAAATTTCTCCCATAAAGGTAAGTTCTAATAATGCGGAAACCCCAAGGTTTTCCAAGGGAGACAGGCTACCATTTTGTTGTGATGTTTACATGAGATAAAACTTACAATGTGTTAGTAATTGCCACCATTTTCTAATTCCTGGTGTACACAAAAATCATCAGAATTTTCTAGAGGAAAAAGCAATTGAGGAAGTGCATGTACTGTAAGGACTATACTCTGTAGGTATTTGCCACAAATAGAGTTCACTGGGAAATTTATTGTGAATATTTCTGCTGCCAGATGGAAGACAAAAGAAAGTTTTGGACTCTGTTTAATTCTCTAGATCATTAAAAAGGGAACACTTGTAATGCCTTCAGCAATGAGGTATATTGCCTTAAAAGATGTAACTTGCCGTTTACAGCAATTTACTTTAAGAAGTGATTGTTCTGTAAGCTACACTTACTTGACTACAGTGGGATAATCTCTTTACTGGTTGTTTATTTTAAAAGCCACTACTAGCAATAATGCAAAATAGTGGTAGCTGTTGTATGAAGTTTGCTGTTTAATCAATTCATATGGTGATTTTTTACATGGTCTCTGATCCCTTTACTCTAACAGATTTAGTTGCCAATAAATTAAAGTTTCTGCAGAAATGAGAGCAATGTTACCATGTTTGTGTTTGTCACTGTTCACACGTGCGAGTGGTTGAGACAGAAAAGGGTAAAAAAAGTGGCATTTTTGACACACGGCGGTAATCTGGAGGAAAATATTCTACATATGCAGTATGTTAGAGAACATGAAACACGGATAACCTTGTTAATTGTGGTTTTTATGGTTAAGAGGATTGCTGGGAAGAATATGTAATGGTTCATCCTGGGATCTATTTGGTCAGCTTGGAAGCACAAAAGGAGGGCGAGCGCCTGAAAATGAAAAGCCCTGGCTAGCAAAATCAGGAGGGAGGCTTTGGGATCTACCTTCCCCAAGTCACGCTGGCAGACATTACCCATTCCCTCGGTACCTGGCCCTCCAAGCCGCGGTCTAACAGCTCCGGCCTGACAAAAACCTTTCGGCAAGGGACAGCGAGCCGGGTTTAGGCCTTACACGTTGCATTTTTTCACTGCGCTGATATAATTATTTCCCGTGCCCTAGGCCCCTCTCTCTCCCCCTCTCCCTTTCTCTCCTAGGCGGCCTCACAAGCCCCCGCTTTAAAAGGCCCGAGATGTTTTGCATGAGGCGCTCACAATAGGGGTTGAGGGAATTGACAGTTTCAAAAACAAGGCGCCCTGTCCTTTCCAGATGCCGAGGACCCCTCTCCCGCACCATCTCTCGTTTGCTCCTCGCTGCTGGTGGCTTTACCCCTAGCATTGCAAATACACGGCAACAGCTGTGTTTGTAAACAGGGGGGAGTACGGCAGGAGCGCCGCCGGCCCCACTCCCGCACAGCGCTCCCGCGGCCTGGAAATCACAAAAAGGGAAAAAAAAAAAAAAAAAAAAAAAAAGAGAGAGAGGAGGGAGGTCAAAAAAATGCGGGAGCGTAACCGGGGCCCCCGAGCGGCGGGGCTGCCCAAGCGCGGCGGGCCCGGGGCATAGCGCTCCTCGGGCCGCCATCTTGCCCAGCGCGGCGGAGCCTCTCGGCTGCCTGGCCCAGCTCCACGGGCCGGCTCCCTCGCTCCCGGCCTGGGGCCCTGGCCCGGCTTCCCCGCTCCCGGAGCGGCTCCCGCGGGCGGCGGGGGCGGCGCGGCCGTCCCCGGGGATTCCCGCTCTTCAAAGTGGGGCCGTGGCTTCCACCCCGCTCCCCCTCCGGCTCATCCGCCGGGGCGTCCATCTTCCCGGGCTCTCCCGTGGCGCGGCCCCGCCGCCTCCCGCCCTGCCCGCTCTGCGCTGGGGGCGAGCCAGGGGGCAAGCCCGTGGTAGTTCCGCGGGGCCCTCGGGGCAGATGCCGGGCTCCGGGCCAGGAAGCGGCCGGGGGAGGCCCGGGGCTCCGGGTTCGGCCGTTCGCCGTCCGCCCCCGCGGAGTTGGCCCGGGAGGGGACGGGGAGCGGGGTCAGCGCAGAAGGTCCAACAGGGCTGTTTGCTCTTGCGTCTAAAATGTAGCCGGGGCTGTAAAGCGTGTGAAATTACGCACCGGTCTCTTAAAGAGTGGCTAATTTATAGTAAATAGCGAGGGCTTTGTAAATGGATTTATTATGTTGTTTCTTGTTAATTGTTGAGAAAATCCCCATTGTTGAGTGTGAATGGCTTTATGGGCTAACCCGGGCCGCGCTGCAATTCCGGGGCAGTAAATGGCCGCTCCGCTAATGTGGCCCGTAGCGAGAAGCCGGACCAGCCGCGGTGACCTTTGGGCGGTGAGGCCGGACATGGACGTCCCGCAGGCAGACCCTGCTGCAGCCTCGTCCCTCGGCGAGAGACGCGCCGGGACCCCGGACCGGAGCGAGCCCTTCTCCGTGCCCGACAGCCCGGGGAGCAGCGGCGCGGCCGGACCCTCCCTGCGCACGGCCGAGGCCGCCGGCCCCGCCGCGGCAGCGCACACGTGCAGGAGCCGCTCCCGGCCTTTGTTCGCGGCCGCGCTGCCCCGGGTGCCCGTGCCCCGCACCGCCCCGGTCCGCAGGACGGGTGTCGCTGCCCGCCGAACGGCACGTCCGCATGGCGAGGGGGGCTCCAAGGCGGCCCTCGGCCTCCCACGCCGCCGTTCCCCTTAGACAAATAAACAGGAGCCAGCACCTCCTGTCCCTTCTCCCTCGTTCCGGAGGGGCGGGGGAAGGGATGGCAATAGGGGTATCGCAATGAACTTCCCCAAACTCCGCACCGTGGCCCCCCTTCCCGGCCGCGGGTAGAGGCACGCCGATGCTCTCGGTGGTCAGAAGGACCAGGACGCGGGGACTCCCCGCCGCTGGCACCCAAACCCCTCCCGCGTGCACGTGTCTGCATATTGTAACATACAAATCACGATGAAATGTAAATTCTACTCTAGAAACTTATAGTGGGCTATTCTCTTTCCTGAAATCTCTCCCTCTCTGATTTCGCTATTAGGAGAAATCCCCCTGGGTTTAGAGCACTTGTTCCACAGATTTCTGTACAGCCCACATCTGTTGCCTTCCCCTCTGCGGCTCGGGGCTCTGCCCCTGCTTCAGGCAGAGGAAGGAGCGGGTCTCCCGGCGGGCCGAGCCGCGGAGGGGCCTGCGCAGCCCGGCTCTGCCGCTCAGAGCTCAGCGATTTTCTAAACTGCCTTTCAGGATCGGGATTGAATTGCAATCGTGTCAGATGCGCGGCTCCCTCTTCCCTGAGACTTGTGCTCGCAGAGCTTTTCCAGGCTGATTAGTAGTGTCGGAGCTTCTAGATAGGGCTGTACAGTCCATTTCCCTCAAAACAGGATGTTTCCATCAACCTGCGTTTGGTTTTCCCCGAAGAGCAGCGGAGAGTTTAGCTGGGAAACACGTCCCGGCTAAGACCTCGTCTTCAGCTGCCACTCGGGTCACTTCACATCTCTGTATTATATTTCATCTTGTCATTCCCCTTTCTCTACCTTCCTGGGAAAAAAAAAAAATAAACTAACAAACAAACAGCCTTGGAAAAGCAGCTGGTGACGGTGAAGCGCGGGGACACGGCATCGGCAGCGCCCGGCGCAGCGGCAGGGCCGAGCACCAGCCCCTCTCCGAGGCCGAGGCACGGCTCCGTCCCGGACACACCCTCCCCGACCTCCCGGGTGTTTCGGGTGTTTGCTCCCGGAGCAAAAAACCCCGTTCTCCTGGAGCACCTCTCGCCTGGCTGCCCCGGGAGCAACGCTTTTGCTGGGATTTCTAGGGTCTTTGTGCATTTGTGGAGATGCGTGTGAATGGGGCTGCGAGTGTTAAAGCTGCCACATAACCTGTGCGAACATATGTTTTATATTTACCCGCGATGCTTTTGTCTTCCCGAGATTCAAGGGTAAACTGCCCGGGATAATCACAAATGTAGAATTGTTATCTAGTAAAGTGCATGGGGAAAAAATATTATTCAATTAAAAAAAAAAAAACAAAAAAACCGAACTCACCAAACCAAAAAAAGAAACCCAAACAACAACAACAACAACAACAAAAAGGGTTTGTTCTCTTTTGGAAAAGCTCATTTCCATTTTCGTGGACATGACGTTTTGGTAAGGGTAAATAGCAATAATGTGCTATCCCTTGTACAGTTTTCCAGACCGTTTGAAAAACTTTACTGTGTCTGTTGGGGATGTTTGAAGTACTACATTATAACCAGAAGAAGGACTTTTTAGGTTGTTTCTCGCTATGACATAATCGTCCCCGCCAAAATCTGGCAAAGTTTGCCTGAGGGAAGAAGATGTTCGTGCTAAATGATGTAGTAGAATAAAAGAGCGAACGACGTTTAATACGCCATATAAAATAATGTCAGATCTCCCCGGCTGTGATCTCGCAGTCTCTCTCACATTTCAGAGTAAGTTTGTAAATGGTTACCTGGGGTTTACAATTTTTTGCTAATAAAATCTCATCAATTCCATTATGATTTCTGTATCCTTCTCCCGTAAAGGGGCCTGTAAAGCATAGCTATTCTACACAAGCCCTGCCATTCATCAAGTCCGTGAACATTCGTATTTCCCTATCTAGCTGCGTAGAGGCCGATAAATAGAAAGGCTCTCCAGATAATCGCTGATATCTCTTGCCCTCCACGCAGAGTACTTGGTGGTGTTTGTTCCGTCCCGGAAAGCCGAGCTTCTGAAACAGGCTTGAAAGTAGGTGAACTTCTTAAAACACACATGAAAGTTGGGAATCTTTATATACGTGTTTGCATTGCTCGTGGGGCAAAGAGGAGTATACCGGGCAGCAATTCCTCATCAGCGGACTTAAAAGAGTCTCCTGCCTTTCCCGAGGCCTTTCTGCCTCCCTCTCTCCCTCCCCTCTGTAAACACCCGCGCACAGATGCGGCGAGGCTTCCCGGGAATGCTCCAGCCCGGAGCCCTGCTCCTCTGCCAGCTCCTGCCGTGCTGCTGCATTTGTTCCTCCCGTTTTCCGCAGGAGACGGATGACATCGGGTTTAGGAAAAAGCTCCAGAGGGTAACTGAGAGTTCAGCGGCTCCCAGCCCCGAGGCCGGCACAAAAGTACAGGATGATTTTGCTGCGGCTTCGTGCGAGCTGCTCCGTCTTCACAAAACCTGCGAGCCGGAGCCGCCCTTCCACGCAGAATTTACTGCTTGTGTTTGGTTTATCAACGCCGATGGCGTCTGATCATTAAGAAAGACGAACTGCATAAACATCTGATAGTTTGTATTAGAATCATGCACAGTGACAATTGCACAGAACTGGTTTTAATTTTATTCTAAAGTGTGAATATTCCAAACCACACATCGACATATGGTGAATTTGTCTTCGCTCAGAAAGTTAAGAATCAATAGCGCTAATAGCCTTGCATAGGTATGATAGCGATTAACATTTTGCCCCCACCAGCCCCAGGTTTCTGAAGAGGAACGCTTGCGTGCAGAAAGAAAAGGAGTTTTCCAATGAGACCAACTGGATCTGCCCGCTAAGGTGCTCAGGATTTCCTCGCAGGCATCACCGAATTCATCAGGACTCGCTGTGTCTCCCCTCACGGACATGGAGAAGCAGCAACTCCCTTGCTCCGTGTTTATCTTTGTTTTGCAAGGACTTCGCTCGCCAATACCTGCAAAGCTCAGCCTGAAAAAACAACTCGCTGATTCCCGGCGAGGAGAGCTGGTCCATGATAAAGGGCTGGAGCCTAGTCCCCCCGAGCTCCGGCTGCGATGACAGCATTTTCTACTAGCCTCTCTCCCAGGGAAGCGGGAAAAGCAAAGTTCCCGAGCCCGCTCCCTATTCCACACTTTCTATCAAGGTGCTGCAGATCCTTTGGCAAACTCTCTGGTTTTCCCAAGGGCAGTCCAAAGACATCCAGTCATAGCAAACTGGGGTGGCAAAAGTTTGGTTGTGCCGGGATATGTGCTATAAATGAGGATGTGGTCTCAAAGAGATCATTAAACGATGTATTTATGTGAACTGAAAAAAAGAAAACTCATACGCGAGAGTCATTGACATTTACAAACGTTGCTAATTTTCCCAAACGTCGAAGGACTATTATTTTTACTTTTCAGGTGTTGCTTTACAAAGATCATGAAATCACGTAGAAACTATAAGCCTAACCCAATCCACAGATGTCTATGCACGTCTCTAAGTCAAACAGGTCAAATATTTTTTAAAGACGCATTTACCAAGAGAAAAAAAAAAGGCATCTAAGCTGGAAACCTGTGGGGGCATAACAAAAGGAAAGAGGCCACAAAGAAATATCCCACAGTGGATTACAAGGTTATGGGACAGGTCACTACAGGAAAGTTAAACAAAAAACGAAGGGTACATTATATAAACCTCACATAATTAAAAAATAGTTAGTTCCAATGTTGTAGTTTTACCTTCAGATATTTGTTGAGTTTGTTGTTCAAGTGCCTGTGAATTTATTGGGAGATTATTCTGTTAATATAGCTTTATTTACCCGGCGTTTGCTTTTCCACATAATTAGAAAACTGACCGCAGCCTTTAATGACTGTGTATTTAATGAAGACTACGATTATTTTACACTGCAGACAGATGTACAGAGTATGCTATTATAGGAGGGGACATAGTCAGACAAGAAATAAACCCAGCCTTACAGAGAGAGAGGACTCTAAGACAGTAATATATTAAATATTGCAGCGATCGATTTCAATACCCTGAGTGGACACGGAAATAAAAATTCACCCCCAAGATGAAATGATTAGGAATTCTTTGTTGTGAGGGGAAAAAAAAACAAACCCAAACAAAAAACAAACAAACAAAAAGACAAAAAAAAAGGGAGAGAAAAAAGGAAAGAAACCAGCTATTTTATTTTCCCCCAGATCCTTTTTGTTCAGGTTAGAAGAGGGCCGGGCAAGCATCTTTCAAGCTCCTAGGTCGCGGTTTGGGATATAACCCTAGAGGTTAGCCGCATCTCAGTGGCGTTTCTCCATGGTAAAAAGATGGGTCTTTGTCCGAAGAGAGAGGGATTAAATATCAAGCCCGGCTCCGGTGCGCGGGACAGGCGCGGCCCCCGGCAGCGGCTGCCACCCGCGGCAGGGCAGCGCACCGGGGCGCCCGGCGGGGGACGGCGAGGGGGTCCCGCAGCCGGGAGCCCGGGACGGGCGGCGGGAGGGGAGCGGGCCCGGGCGGCCCCGCCGCAGCCCCTCTGTGGCCCGGCCAATTAGGGCGGCACACAAAGCTGCGCTCCGAGCACCGTGCGCTCCCACCGCTGCCCCCAGCCCGCTCTTGCCTTTCTTTCCTGCATACCTTCCCCCTCCCCTCCCCAGCCACAGCCCTTCTCGGCTTTAATTAATAATTAAAAGGCGGAATGAAAATTAAAGAGGGGGCAAAGGAGGAGCGGGAGCCCGCCTGAGCGCTGGACTTGGGAGAGAAGGTGGCCGGGCGTCATGCGGGGGTGCCAGGCGGGGATCCTCCACACCCTCCAGGCCGCCTCCTTGCCCGTGTTCCAGCGGGACGCCGGCCGGGGAGGCCGCCCGGCACAAGGCTCTTGGCGGTAGCTGCGCCTGAGGCTGGGCAGGGCAGCGGCCGCGGGCTCGGGTTTGCTCCGCTGCCGTTCGGCTGCGGGGAACAGGAATTACATCCCAGAAAATGCGAACCTGTTGACTGCCACGTCCCGAGTGAAAGGGCCGGTAGTCTTTTACATTTCCAAACCTATGAAGTTGGGACGCCATCGCTGGGCCCCTGGATTCACCTGTCACTGCAATCACTGCCCCGGAGCACTGACAAATATTCACAATAAAAGAGTGAAAGGGTCTCTTAAGGTTCACTGATTTGTGTGTAGAACTTTGGAAAACTGCAAACAAGCGAGAAAAATTGTCCATTCTTGTGAAGGGAAATACAAGTTTGCACTTAACCGTTCAGCGACAAAACCCTAGGACTGGCCAAAGAGCCGGTGACATACACTGTAATCTCCATAACAATTTCATTTCCTCTCTTGCCTCTCTCTCTCTTTACTGGTTAGCAAAGGGGAAAATCTAAGGGTTTAATCCCGAGGAAGGCTTTCCATTTATTCCCACTACAGGGAGAAGGGGATATTGAGAAAAACCAACAGATCCCGAACAAAATGGAGAGGGAAGTCCTCAGGCTCTGCGCTGGGAGAGGAGGGTTGGGAGCATCCAGCCAGAGGACACATGCGAGTCAGAGTGAAATAGAAACTGGAGCTATTAAATTTCCTTTTAAGTGTGCCTTTGGATTAGTTGTACACGGAATCTAATAATTAAGGCCCTTCTCTTTAGAGAAAACCTTTTCGGTTTCGTATTCCAGTGTCGGGCGTGATTGCTGCGTGCTCGAGAGAAAAAACATAAAGGGCCAGTTTTTCCTTTGAGCACAAAAAAAGTTGCTGCCACATAAGTGGTTTTTACTAAAGACGACATAAAATTGTAGGGTATTAGCAGTTATCACCGAGGGATCTGTTTTGTGCCGTTTCAGGCCTCAGAATCTGCTGTTCCCGTCTTGCTGGGACCGGGGAAAAGCGCTTCCCGATTAAATTCTGCATTAATAGAACTTGGCAACCGGCAACAAAAACCTTGCTTAAGTGAAATGAAGAGACAAAAGGCACTTTAAATGCTGAGGTTGGGGGCTGGGGAGCTTATGCCACTAATTTTAAATGAAGACGACGTTCACGCCTTGCGGCCAGCGGCGAGCCCGTGCTCGGGCTGGGTGAGGGATAGCACTAATTCTCCTCCGTGGGCTCGCTGCGAGGCTCCGGGCAGCTCTCGCCGCCCTCCGCGTCCTCGCTCGCCTCCCGAGGACACACGGTTGGGATCGGGAGCTGGGAGATCCGCAAAAGCAGCGCCGTCGGCTCCGCTCCCAGGAGGGACCGCGGCTCTGCCGGCAGCGGGCAGCGCCGGGGGCTGGCGGGAGGTGGCTGGGGGATGTCCCCACGCACGGCGGAAGCGTCCGAAACGGGGCACCTCCACGTCCTGCTCTGGGGAAGGTTGTTTCACCCTCGTCTGAGAGAGGATGGCGTTTCCCACGGGGACACGCGACCCCAGAAGCGCCTTCCCGATGTCCGTGAGCTCTGTGCGGGGCGCGGCGGGCTGGGGGCAGCTCCCACGCGTGTCCGGCGCGGCGGCACGCCCGGCCCCTCGGGGGGGACACGGAGCCCGCTCCGGCGGGCACTGCGCGGGGCGCGGAGCGGGGCCGCAGCCCGTGCCGGGGCCGGCTCTGGGCGCGCGGAAATAGAAATGTAACATCTCCTCAGACAAATTAATTTTTGACGGATTTATGGCACGGTTTGCTTTCAGGATATTCATTGGCTCCTCCGAGCTGTAATAAAGTCCAGGGTGCAGAAGTATAAACACGCACCGTCTGCTCGGCGGAAACCCTCCAGCAGTATCTGCCAGCCAAAGATCAAGACACTTTGTGCATTTTCCACAGATAATGCCCATATTCCGAATGAGTGATCAGAGAACTCCGGTATTGTTAAGTAAAATGAGAGGAAGGCGAGTGACGTAGGAGTCGAACAATGGCATTTCTGAATCAGTTTGGTTGATTGACATTTGGGGGCTTCATGACCCGAGGGAATAGGACTCATTACCGTGAATACACCAAAACATCAACCGAGATTAGAACTCTGGATCTTTTAAAAATCCCATTTCATTCTAAATTATAGTGGGAAAATACCAATTCTAAGGAAAAAAAAAGCAAGAGAGAGGGAAGAAATTACTCCTTTATGCCCCTTTAATTGCTCAAAGCCCCAAAATAACGTAAGAAATAGCGTAAAGATTTTAGGTAGCATTTAAGAAGGGAAAATTATCTTTACAGACTAAAAGTCTGGCCGCTGACGGAACACCGATTACGAGAAAAATTTTAGGACCTGCAGATCTTGCGCCGAGCCGGGGTGGGAATGGGTGCACAGTGCAGGAATAACTGAATAAGAAGGATATTTGACAGATTGGTATGAATAACTAATTAGATATTATTCAATTCTCCTTTGCTACGCGTTTTATGTCTCAAATTCTCAGGAAAAGCATCGTAAGGCTGAGAGAAAAAAAAAGAGGACAAGTAAAAGGGTAAGGAAAAATGTGTTCAAATCAGCCTGAATAGTCAGGAGAAGGGTCTGGATATGGAGAGTCAGGATATGGGAGTCTGTTCGGAAGGAAGACCGACTGTTTCTGAGCAAAGTCTCACAAAATTGGGAGAAAAAGGAAAAGTAGGCAGGATATGTGGCAGAGTAGGGCAAAGTCTCTGAGAGCCGCTGACCGACCTTTCCCGGCGGAGCAGCCTTAGCACGACTCGGTGGCCATCACAATTTGGCCATCTTCAAACCCATCTCCGAGTCTCGACGCCGAAAGCAGTCCCCGGGTCCAGCACAGGGCCAGCGTGCCTTAGAGCTCTGTTGGCTCCTTCCTATCTTTGGGAAAATAAATGCTCACGGGGTTGTGGTACAGGATGAGACAGTCAACCAATGCCACTCTCAATGTGTCTGCAAGGGGAGGCTACCCTGTTATCAATTTTTCGATCAGTTATCAAAGTTGTGGATTGTCGAGGAGGTATTGCCTTGCACAACAAGACGGATTTATTTATTTGTTCGCTGACCAGAAATACAAATAATTAGGACCCTGGCAATCCCGCCAAATGAATGTAGTGCTTTCAGGTTAAAACACAGACATGCAAGCAAACCCAATGATTATCT
Organism: Emberiza elegans; assembly: GCA_024865655.1. Classification (NCBI taxonomy): domain Eukaryota; kingdom Metazoa; phylum Chordata; class Aves; order Passeriformes; family Fringillidae; genus Emberiza; species Emberiza elegans. The sequence continues at coordinate 22,639,369 of JALJVW010000206.1, forward strand.
AAATGTTCAATTATACATTTGCTAATACGGCCAGTGACTCGCAGCCTCCGCACATCCAGATATCTTCTTTATACGGAGGCATCTTGGCTTATTTAATGACTGCTTTATTCTCACTATTAAAAAAAAAAAAATAGGCGTCGCGTTGCATTAAAATTACGATTATTTTAATTTATTTAGGCTCCTAAGCAAAAATCATTCTAATTGTATTTCGAATTACGAGGGAGAGGCGATTGAACGGGTCGGGGGGTCCGAACAAAGGCAGGGCGCCGGTAACGCGCAACGCCGAGCCGGGGCTGGGGGAGCCTCCCGGCTTCTCCCGTGTCCTCCTTCGGTGCTCCCCGGAGGGAGGAGCAGGACGGAGCGCCCGGGAGGCCCCACGGAGCCGCAAACCCGGGCCCGGCCGAGCCCCGCGTGTTGCGGCAGATCGGCGGGGAGAAGGGAAACCCGAGGCGCTGCCGTCCGCCCGCGCATCCCCGGGCACGGCGGGGACAGACGGGGGCTGCGGGGACGCGGCGGGCGCGCTGTGCTCGGCCGGGAGACGGCGGCGGTGCCGGCCCCGCACCTGCGCGGGGGCCCCGCGGGAGCTCCCGGTGCAGCGCAGCGTCCCCGGCCGCAGGGGGAACAAAGGCGGCGCCGGGGGGCGGCCGGGGGTGCCGGGCGGGCCGGGCCGCGGGGCCGGGATGGGCCGGGAAGGGCCGGGATGGGCCGGGAAGGGCCGGGATGGGCCGGGATGAGCCGCCCCGCCGGGCCCGGGCCGCGGCCCTGCCAAACGCGGGCCGGCAGCGCCCCCTGCAGGGCCACGGCGGCGCGGCGGCGCCTCAGCGGCGGCACCGCCCCTTAAAGGGGCCGGGGCTCTTAAGGTGGAACGGCTGCGGCGGCGGAGCCCCGGCCCGGAGCCCCGGCCCGCCCGACGGGACTGCCCCGGACCGCGTCCGGAATAGCTCCGGTGCTGCCGCCGTGTCAGTCCGTGGCCCCGCTCCCGTAAAGGCACCGCTGTGTTCGCTGCGCTGTCAGAAAAACGCGCAGTGCTCCCGAGGCCGTGATTTTCCGCGCGGTACACGAGGCCCGTACCGCGCTGAGCGGGTTTGCCGGGGGCAGCGGTGTCGGGGCATCCTCCAAGGAGATACGGGTGGATCTACCCGGGCCAAACCGGCCTCCTCGACGGCCACGGCGCTGCTAACGGGCCGACCCTCTGTCGCCACGGCCCCCGGCGCCTCGTGCTTTACTTGCTGGCGGGGAGCACCCCGCTCCTCCCGGGGTACTGACGGGCTTCGCTGCCCACGCACCATCCCACGGGACCGGCGGCTGCACTGGGTTCCCATCCGCCTGGGACCACTGGCCCCGAGTGGGGGTCGGAGAAAAAAAAAAAAAGGAAAGAGGGAAAAGAGAAGTAGCGCCCATTCAAATGGTCCCGCCCTACGGGTGAGACGTTCAGAGTTTCTGCCAACCCCGAGCAGTTTTAGCGAAGGATTCCCCGGCTGCCAGGGCAGATGCTCTCCCAAGGCTCCGTGCTCCCCCCGTGCACACGGGCAGGGTGGCAGCTCCATTGCGTGGGAGGCGGAGCGGAGCCGAGCGGGGCTCCGGACAGAACGTTCGCGGCAAGCTGATGCCGTAGAGCATCCTCTCCATGCCCCAAGACACTCATCCTTGGAGCAAACCAAATAAACTTAATTTAGGGAAAAAAAAAAAAAAAAAAAAAAAAAAAAAACCCAGTTGTGTCAGTTATCCCCTTTTTCCCCTTTACACGGTGTTTTGCAGCTCCCCACAAAGACCCTCAGCTCCGTCTCGCCACTCCCGGAGCAGCGGCGGATGGAGGCGCCGGCATGCGCGCTTCTCTGTGGACCTCTCCCCACCCACGAGCCTCACCGAGCGATGATTTTGCTCTGGCTCATGGGGTTAGCGAGAAGGCGCGGTGACAGCGCGGAGGGTCCTCCCAGAGGAGCGTGGGCGCCGAGCCCCCGAGGGGCCGCATCGTGACGGGCGCGGTGCCCGCGGCGGGGCCTGCCGGGCCTCGCAGCTGCGCGGGGGACCAGGGACCCCGGGCAGCCTCTCCGGGGACCCCCCTCCGAACCCCTGTCACCGTCCGAAATGAAACCTAAAAGGCAGGGGCGGTGCCGGGGGATGCCTCTCGGTTGCGTGAGAGCGCGATCGTTCTGCTGAAAATTCAGGGCTGAATTACTGACGTTTCCTGACCTGGATGGGTTTTTTGGGGGGCTGGTGGTGATGGAAACTAATGAAGACAAATCAGCACTAGGGCTACTCCACACAGGGCATTAAGCACGGCGAGGTTTCCCTCTCGTGTTTTTAAGCGGTGATTTGTGAGCTCCGCGCCCGACGGTAGCGGCGGGGTGGCTCCACCGCACGGACCCCGCGCCCTCACGGAGGCTGGAGACACCGAGCCTGCACCGAGCCGGCCGGAATAGCAGTGAAATGTTTTCAGAATCAAATCAGCTTCCTGCGGCCCCTTCCCTCCCCGCTGGCCGCGCAGAGGAGCTGGGGCCGGCGGCTGGCGCTGCTCGATGTGCCCCGCCGGCGGCTCGGAGCGCGGCAGCCCAGCCGAGCCTGAAACACGGCGAGGAAGGCACTGCCAGGTCCTCCACGCTTCGCCGCCTGAGCTTTTGGTTTTGCGCTTGACGTTTCCGCGGACTAGCCACAAAATTAACGCTGGGGTTCGCTCGGCCGGAGAAGATCCCCAAAATGTAGCATTTAGGTGTTTTGCTTGCTGGTAGGTTTTAATGAAGGGCAAAGCTGGAGGAAAAATTCTGCACTCCGCGAAATTATCCTGGACAACCAAATGCTGGAGGGGGAAAGCAGCATTTCACCCCGCGCTTCACACAACTGAAGCAAAAATAGTACACAGAGAGTTATTGATCAATCTAATGTTGCAGCGGGTGCATGGTACATCTTATCCTGAAGGGGTAAGATGTACCATGAGAAAGCAACAACCCCGTGGACTTCAGCGGACCGTGTCACAATAAGCCATAATAACCGCGATTAAAGCGGCAGCGGCAAATCAGGTACCTTATCTCCCCTTTTTATCTAGAGCATCAGCATATTCTGTCTTCTCTTGACAAAGAAGCCCTCATCCAAAGCATTTTGTTCCCCTTGACAGAATGAAACACATTTTCCTCCCCAAAGTAAACATAATGCATGTGACTAACACACTGGCAGGGCCAACAGCAGGAAATTTAACTTTTAAAGAAACCGATCTCTGCCCGTGATTGATGCTGTGTCGCTCTGACAACAGAGAGTGTGTAGCTAATTGCCTCTATAAACGAAAAAGATATTGCCCTCATTTTATCAAACACATTCTTTGTCCGGGGCTAAAACAAGTGTCACAGTAAATGGACATGACTGTAGAGATTAATAGTTTCCCAGCGGTGAAATCTGAATAAGAACCACACGCTGGCAACCAGTGTCTGGTTTAAACTGGGAAGGAGGTTTACATTAATTTTTCAGGTGCAATTCCCCTTCCAATGATCCACCTATGGAGCTACAATCACTTGGGTGCTGCTGAGTAGGTTAACCCACAGCTCCCCCAGGTTAATTCACAGTCACCAGGATCTCAAGGAACTCCTGGAGGCCCCTCCAGTTCTGGGGACCTCTCTGTCCCTTGGAAATTCTCAGGGTGAAGCTTTGACCACAGCTGCCCAGGGCAGGCTGGTCTACAGGCTGCAGCTCTCCCACTCAGTATCCACAAAGCATCACAGAGAAGGGTCTGCAATAGGTTTATTTTGTGTCTCACTAAAAGACAGGGCACTCCTGGCTTTCTTGCAAAGGGACCTCTGAAATTTTCTTTGCTCTCTAAGAATATTTTATTTTCTTTACATCTTGAAAGCCAGTACTAGGAAGAAAATGAGAAAGTTTTACAGCAGTATTTATTCAAAGAGGTAGCAACAAATTCTGTTTGAGCATCCAACAAAATAAAACTTCATCTTCAGTCAACAGACTTTGGGATCTTTCTCTCACAGCTGCTCAGTTTATACTTTTACTCCTATTTTTCCCATACAAGCTATTCTCTCAACTTTACATCCAGGCAGAATAATGATGTCCTGTTGCACTTTCATTTTTCAAGGGGTATTGAAATTTTGAAGAACATGGAAAAGAAACTGTCCCCTCCCAGCCTTATGGTTTGAAAACCAAAAATGTTGTACAAGATGCTCTTGGAGCATATAATTTCTTAAGGGACTGGGTTACAACAGCAAATACCCACAAGAGGTAGAAATATGAAGTGTAGAAGCTTTCTTTAACCTACGGGGAAAGTAATTATCTAAACAAATAGCTAGAAACTGGAGCAAGACAAATTCACATGTGAGGAAAGCACATATTTGTAGGATGCTGCCCAGGGAAATAGCTAATTCACTGTCATGGAAGGTTTTAAGCCTTCTTGGAAATTATGTTTTGTCAGACACAAGATCTTGGGTGAAATCTAATGGCCAATCTTGAACAAAATGTATTTTTAGATTCATAGATTTTAACACTGAAGGCTCACAGTTTCTTCTGCTTAGTCCCAACTCAGTGACAGGTCAAGAAACACGTGAAGGAAGGAGCATGGGTTCCTTCCACTGAAGCTGCTGTTGAGTTTTTATTTTTCTTCAGTGTATCTGGAGTTACTGACAAAGTACCTCTGGAGTAAAGAATCTTTGCATTATTAGTTACATTCAGGCTTAAAGTCTCAAATTCATGTCCTTGTTTTTTTTTTTCTTTCTTTTTTGTTTTCTTTTTTTTCCTTTTTAATTTTTTTTTTTTTTCCCTTGAAGAGTTTGCCCCTTATTTGTGGAATAACAAACATGTTCTTGGTGCTGATATTTTCCCTGCTGAACCTGCCCTACAGATAGCATGAACAGTGCAGTTATGCCTATTAGTCACAGTGCTCGGCCTTGGTGTTAGACTAATTTGGAAAGACTTCCTGCATAGCAAGAAACAGCAGGATTTGATCATAGTCAGAGGTGCATTACAACATGCAGCAAGGCTCTTTAAGGAGCCCTTATCACCTGGGACATTTAAAAATTATGCTCATGAGACATCAGTAAAAAACACAGAAAGAAACAGTACACTCAAAGGAAGTATGATTGCTCGATCTGCTGGATCTTTTCCATCACTGGATTCTAGGACAGTCATTTGATTAAACAGTAATAATAATAACAAATCTGGCAAAACAAGGGGGAGAACGGACAGCAAATATTGACTCTTTAACTGCACTGTTTTGTGGAATATTAAATTAATGTTCCCACATGATGTCCAGGCATCAATCCTGATCTCCCTGGAGTCAATGGTGACATTTCTATTGCCTTCTGTGGAAGAGGACTATTTATCTGAGGGCATCTTGATCAAAATAAACACAATGAAATAGATTGTACTCGAAAATTTTTTGAGCTTCCTTTTGCTTGATTTGAACAATTGCTTTGGTCCTAGGTTATTAAATCTTGACTTTACCCCAAGAGAGGTTGCTGTTGTATTACTATCCTCTTTCCTTTGCTGCAGGGATAATCAAACATTTCAATAGCTTTCTGTTGACTGTGAGACTATAGTTACTTTTAACCCTTTTTCAGCCTAGTCAAACAAAAAATGGTAATGAAAACATCTCCAGACTGCTCTTGGTCAATCTAAATATCAATTAGACTTTAAAAAACCCTAATGCTCTAGGTGCCCCAGGTATTTTACAGAGAGGGAAACAAATTGATGCACTTTGTACTGAAAAGAAAATCACCTTGTGATATTTGAGTGCCAGGACCTGGCAAATACACAGATCACATCTTCTGTTTTAAAACACCACCCTGGAGCTCACAGATCACTTGTTGGGCTCACAGCAACTGACATCTTTTTTAAGAAATGAAACATACTGATTTTCAAATGGGCACTAAAGGGGTGGGGGGGAAGTGCATCTACTCTGGTTTACATGGGACAGGTTTTTTCCCCTGTCCTCTTGTAATCCTTTTTGGGTTTGCCCCATGAAAACAACCCCACAGTAAGATTCACAGCTGTTTATATGAACGTCTAACTCTATTAGCTGCAAAGGGGGACAACTCTACACTTACCCAGTTATTCTTTCGTTTTAACTGGTGTGGCTGTCACTGAATTTTTCCTTTAGTTCCCAGGACAAAAGTCAGTGGTACTGGGAAAGTGTGGTTGATTTTCCAAATGTCTTTTTGTAGGATCCTGTAAATAGTAGTCGTTAGAAGCATGCAACCTGTGAGTCCTGTTATATTATGAGACCTCTCAGGTATTAACGATGTGCATTTATATACTCTTGCTTAGGCAGTCAAGTTACCAACAAATACAGATCAACACAACAAATTCAGAGCAAGATTTTTTCATCTGTGTCTTAGTATAAAACCCTTCCCCGATGAGTGGATAATTTACTTTCCTCATTCAGCGGTATAACTAAGCTGGGTGATTAGAGGCCCTGGTATTTCATTAAAGTTTCCAGGGGTGGAGAAGGCAGGGAAGGGTTAAGCCACCCGCCTCCCAACCTCTTCCGAGGGGGTGGGTGCAGGGGAAAGAGCCGTGGCCTTTTTCTAAGCCGAGAGGTGTGCGAAGGGAAAGCCCACTGGCTGTGTCGAGTGTTTGGTCAGAGGAAAAAGCTTTGTTTGGTGTTACTTTGTGTATTAATGAACCATGCCTTAAGGGAAGGGCCTACAAGAGATTTGGGAGTTTCTCGGGCAGGCAGGAGTCTCCCCGGGCTGCGAGGGAGCCCGGCACTGCGGAGGGATGCTCCGGAGGGATGCTGAGACCCCCGCGGTACGCGGGCACGAAGCGGGCAGGACACGGTTCTGTAGCCGTCCTTCGGGAACACAAGTTGTGCCATCAGGACGGCCCCATACTCGATCCTTCTCCAGAGCGGGCTCCTTGCGATCCCGCCCGTCGTGCCCGCTCCATCCCCGGCTCCCCCGGCCCCCGCCCGGCCCTCGTCGGGGCGACGCCGGGAGCGGCAGCGGCTGCCCCTGCGCCGGGGTAGCTCAGCCCCGGCTTTGTCCCGTCCCTCTCAGGAGCACCGTGCCTTCACGGCTGCGTTATCCGAGGGCGGAGCCGCCCACGCGTGGGAGCCCCGGGCAGCGGCGCTCGGCTCCTTTCCCGTGGAAAAGCGGGCTGGAACCGCAAACGCCGCGTCCCAAGGTCGGAGAGGCTGCGGCGGCTCGGGGGCGGCTCCTGCGGGGACCGCGCCGTCGGTTCGACCCGCGGGCTTAAAACGCGTGCGGGAACTTTGCCTCCCGTCCCCGCCTGTCCCCGAGCAAACCGCGCTCCCGAAGCTGCCTGCGGGCAGATTTTTGGGTCTCCGGCAGGAGCTGGCTCAGGTCAGCTGCCCCCACCCGCTTTTCCTCTCTCGCTTTTCTGCGGACCCTCCCCAAACCCACCCTTCGCTCCTTCCACGCACCCAGTGTCCTGAATGCAGCGAATGAACCAGCAGTACCAGGTTGTGGCATTCACCACGGGTTCAGAAAACTCCTTTTGGGAAGCTAAGGATGATAGAAAACTGGGAGTTACCTATCCAGAGTTAAATCTAACCCAGAGTCTCAATGAGATAAATATTTCCCTAAAATAACCTAATTCATTACACAGACCTGATTAATGCTTTAGCTGTTTAATGACTCAAGCCTTGTGGAAAAAGAAAAAAAAAAACCCAACAACCCAACAAATCCTATTCGTGATTGTGCAATTAAAGACTGTCTAACAGAGTGTGCACATAAACAGCTAAATGAAAACCACACAAGCAGTTGTATTCCAGCACCCTAACTCTTCGGTACCTTTCATTGTAGGCTGGGTTTTCTAAAGGTGAAAGCAATCTCCCTCTCTCCCTCTCCACCCCCCTCAAGAGGAATTCCCAGCCACGGCAGCAGCAGCATTCCTCGTTAGCAGGATCTGAAACCTGAACCTTCAGCCGGGCGCCACAGCTCGAGCTCCGGGACTGAGCGCGCAGTCCCGGCCCGGACCGCGGCGCTCTCCGGGGTGGGGAGAAGGGCGTCCCGGGGCCGGGCTGGGCTGCGCACCCCTGTCCCCTGTCACCCTCCCGGCTTGCCTTCACCCCGCGCGGGTGCGCTCCAGGCGCTCCCATCGGAGTCCCTTGGCCCGGCCTTTGGTCGAAACGTGGAGTTATTTTTGGTGGGTCGCCACCATTTTTGTTGCGAATATGACCGATGTGAATGTTTGTAGCTTTGTATCTTGGCCAAACCATAACATAAAGTTATGAGACTGAGAAAAGTTTTTTTTTCTGGTTCTGAGCCTTTCCTTTTGTTAAAATTCTAAAATCTTTTGCAAGCAAGGTCTTACAAATTCCCTTAAAGTATCTTATAAAGCAAAGCGTTTGGTGGCGCAAATACTGAGGTGACCACTTAATTAGTTTACCAGTATTTTAATTTAATTTTATAATTTCCAAGGCAAAAATGACAAGCTGTTTGCTGCTTGTGGGCTCCATCCTCATTTAAAAATTGTTACAATTGAAAAAGGACTGATTTTATTATTGTTGTGTGTGTCTACATGTGAAAATCTACCACTAGACCGATTCTTCTTTTTAGAGAAGCAAATAGGGAAGATTGTTTCTATGTGCTCTTTGCAAGAGGTCTCCTTTTTCCTGTCAGATTTCTGCAAGCTAGTGCTGATTTTACTAAAACTGAAGTGCTTACTTTGACTTTGCATTGTGCATTATTTTAATGGCAGAAGATGGCATATAAACACCTTTTATCTACTTTCCCTCCTACTGGGCTTGCAACATCAAAGATAGTCCCATTCATCTTTGTTTCAAGGTGGGCTGTAAGTTTTCATCTGGCAGGGTTGTTGAAAATCAAACTGACTGTACTTGATCACAGTGGGATCTGCATGAAAATCCATCTACAAGTTGAGCTGTAATACTTACCTGTCCAGGTCAATTTGAGAACAACAAGGATGATAAGCACATAAAACTGAAATGCTGTTGTTTCACAGTAGGACTGTTCCACCACCAGTGTGGCAGATAAGGCTTATTTAAGAAACTGTGGAGCCATGTGCAAAGCCACAGAGGTTCTTAGATGCAATTCCTTGTGATAATTTGTCTTTCCATTTATCCTGACTTTGTATTCTCTCTTGCCTGGGAATTATCCCAGATATGGAAGGAGGATTAGGGTATGTGAAGGAATATTGTGGAAGTGTCAATAGAGGTTTATTTTAAACAAGGGAAGAGCAAAAAATCCATGCATGTGTCTTGATGTTATGTGAGGAAAAACTGCTGGTTTCCAGTGGGGCTTAAATTGTCACTGGAAGTCTGATGGGTGCTGGGTACAGCCAGCACAGGCACAAGCTGGAAGTTCAGCTTCAGCCTGTGGCTGGGGAGTCCAATGAATTGATGTCTCATTGTTGGTCTGTAGACCCAGAAGCAGATCGTACATTTATTTACACCTTATTATTCTATCAACTGTATCATTTATATATGCAGAACAGTGAAAAAATGAGAGAAATGCACTCCCCTTTCAAAATGAAATGCAGTATGCTATGATGTTTTGCCACTTTTGTGCACTTTAATTTATCAAATAACCTAAAGATACTAAGCAAACAAATAGACACAACAATTCTTTTTTCTCCCAAGAGTTAGCCTCACTTTAAAAAAATAATTTCTTTTGACTTAGATATGCTGACACTGCATAGACATGAGTAATGCTGAAGAAGCTACTCCCATGAGTAAGTTTTGGACTTCATGTATTTATTTGGAAATTCAGTCATTAGCTCTGCAACTTCCATAATTGAGAAAGTTTGCCAAATATATGAGTGTTTATACATGTTTTAGTGGCTGAGCTAGTCTTATTGCCTATAACTTAAGCTTTCTGAATCTTTCCATTATGTGTCCGTGCTTATACCTCAGCCAAACTTTAACAACTGGGACTGAAACTTTCCAAAGAAATATTAAGCCTGAAGGCAGAATTTGTGATGGAAAACTTCAGCTAAAAGACTTCAGATTTCTCTAAAAAGAAGAGAAAGAAATTTGTTTGTTTGGCTCATGTTAAGAAGCAAAAAAAAGAGAAAATATATTTCCAAACCTTACAGAAAAGCTGATGTTTTTTCTATAGCAGTGTCACAGTCCAGTATTTGGGAGAACAACGGTATCTGGAAAGAGATTTCTAGCTGCTCCTGGGAAAATGTGTGGGAGTTTAGTTGAGCCATGATCCTCAGGGCAGTTACAGCTTGTGTGTGCTTGGGCTTTTGTGCTCCAGTCCCCTGAGGAATTGACCTGATTGCAGTCCCTGTTCTTCCCAGCCTTGGAGAACGCCATGGAGCTGAGGTCTTTGGACAGGCTGGGACAGCACCCCAGAGCATTCCATGTTTTTGGGCCAGGTGGGCTGGGAAGAGAGAGGTTGTGGGATGTTGCCTATCCTTTCCGTGAAGGAAATTTCCATTAGCAAATCACACACAAAAATAAATGGGGGTTGTAAAGTCAAGTGCTCAGGAATTAGGAAATGCCAGAGTGATGTTTCCTGTGCTATCTTCCCTCTTTGTCCCTTTTCTGTGTAACCGTTATGATGCAACTTTTGGGCACTCAAACTGCTTTTACAGGTTTCTTGTTTAAGTTCTGCTTAAATTATTTCCTTCTGAAAATTTATAATAACTGAAAAAAATTGTTTAGCAGCGATGGGTGTGCATATTACACAGTAAAAATGGATTTATTTTCTTGAGCAAAATGTGACTTTTTAAAATCAAGTTTTAATGCTGTTGAAACTGGTGTCTTGTGACCCTAATGAAAATAGATGTCAGTAAAATGTACTGGATCTCTCAGAGCTGTTGTCTCTCTTCCTTTTCTTTTGTTTGTTGCTGTCTTGTCATTTTTGATTGGTCTTGGTCCTTATCTTCATGTTATAGCAAGGAGATCAGTATTCAGCAAAACAAAAAAATGCTAGCTGAAAAGGAGCAGTTTATGTTGCCCTAAAGAGGAAGGAAGGATGCCTTTCCTGCCTAACCGATGGCGTGCTCTGCAAGGCGTTACTTATTGCTCTGCTTTCCCCTCTCTGTTTCCTGGAGGAGGCAGAAAGCAAATGATAAACGTCCTTGGCTGAAACTTGCACAAATTAGGTTACAGAGACAAATTACTACCCAGATCTTCTTATTATACATCCTTGTCAGATTTTTTTCTAAAATTAAAAAATAGGAATTCTGTGCGTTCCTGCTCAATTATTGCCTCCAAATATATAAATAAAACATATCAAAGCAGAATAGCTTTTAATTGTGTCAGAAACACAAGTTATACTTTTTTTCCAAAAAGAAAGAAGTGTGGTGAAGTTCCTACTTTCATATTGCATCTCCAAAGATGCAGCACCACGGGCTGAAGCACAGCAACATGGATTTCATCAACATGTCTGTAACAGTCTCAAATTCCTTTTCATGCTTCAGCAGCTCTGCTGTCACCTATTTGCAGACAAGTCATACACAAGAAAAAGGTGATTTCCAGATTTTTAAGTCCTTGATATTAATCTCTATGAACTCCAGGTGGTTACTCTCTTGTACTATATTTGAACTGGAGTCTCTTTTGATAGACATTGCTATACATAAGAAGTAAATAGGATCCTCAGGTCAGTCTTGTCCAGTGCAGGGAAACCAGAGGGAGCCTGTGCACACTTGTGCCCTGCAAACAGCAGTCACGTTCTCCTTTTGTTTTCTCTTGAGCTGAGAATGTTTATCCGGCTAGTTTGTGAATCCAGCTCCATGGATGTCTTGCTAGGCTGTGCTTGATAAAGGGTTGCTGCAGGCTGTAGTGAGCCTGTGTACACTGAATTCCTTATTGAGTAAATGTAAATGAGAGGATTTGAGGACTTCCACTACAATTGAACTCTTCAGTTCTGTAGCAACCCTCACTTAATCTGTGTGAAACTCATCAAAGAACACCTACCAGCCTCACCAGTTTTGGATGTCACCAGGAGATTTTAGGGCATTGCAGACTCCTGAAAATTGAGGGGTGGTTTTGAAAACCTGAACAAAACATTTCTCAGAAACTGCTCATTTGTTTTACTCATCAGCTTTTTTTCTTCCTTTTTTAGCCTTTCACAGGCTAAATATTTTTTTCTTAAATAACAAGATGGTGCCGTTGGTTTTGATAACGTGTTCAAAGGTTTTGTAGATGTGGTGTCTTCTGTGCAGAAGCCTGTGGTTTTGCTGCTTTCTTTCTTTGTTTTGTACTCTTTCTGGTGATGCTCTGAGACTCTTACCTGGTCTTCACTGATATTATGCTCAGGATACAGCTCCTTACAGGCTACTCTTTGTTTCTTGAGGTTTAAGTCTTTAAAAGCTTAAAGACCTTTGCCACACTTAATGTGTCTTATGAAATACCTGATGGCTTTTTTAGTACTCAGAAACAATACCTTGAACTGAACCTCCTCAGTTCTTTAATTTAAAAAACTCTTTAGATCCTTCCATTTGGTTTAGATCCTAAATTGTGCCTGATTTGTTCCAGATTCAGAAGGACTGAAGTGATCCAAAGATGCAGTTTATTTTCTTGGTCCTTTGCTTCCCTCTTTACTTGAGATTATACAAATTAAAACTGTTGAAATGTCTTGCTCCTAATACTTTATCTATGTGCTTGACTTGCCTGTGTGTTATATCTCATGGAGTCAATGCAGGTTTTTATGTCTCTTTTGGGCTTCTGAGGGTGTGCAGGTAGGGGTGTCCTAGGACAAGGCATATTGTCCAGCTAAACCAAGCTTGAGAACATTACTTTGCTTCACTGTTACCTGGTATTCATGGAATTAAAACTGGAGACTGCTTGCCAGGAACTCTGCTTAGTTTAACAGCAATCTGATGTTGCACTTGCTCATACCTTGGCAAGCTCCCCTTTATTCCCAGAGGATGCACTCCTGTGGCATCGGCGTTCCTGCAGCTGTGCTAACTGCTTCCTTTCCTTGCACCAAGGCTTCTCTAGAGTCAATCTCTGGCTGTGCTGGCCAGGCTGCCTCAACACCTTCCTCCTCTGTTGCTGTCAGAGGTTTTGAGAGGCTGTCTCCACATTTGATTATTCCCTAGCTGCACCTCCTGCACAGCCTTAGTGATGGCTCCTGCACACAGCTCTTGCCTTGCTTCAGCCTGTAACATTCTAGTGCTGAACAGCAATCTTGTTCTTGTACAGGAACCCAGATAGCATCATGTTCAGAAAGAGCTCAATTTCCACTGTTGCCAGCACTGGGTGCTCAGCAATAGCTATTCTTTTCATTTGTATAATTCATTCTTTCTTTCCTTCCAGCACACCAGCGCATCCAAGAATTGGAGTAATTTCAGATGTCTGAGCCATCACTGTGGTATGCTGGCTACTGATGTCCCCAAATCCAAAGGAGCATGCAGAGCTCTTTGCATGGATCCTACCAGAAGTGGCTCTTCTGACAGTGGCTCTTGTCTACCAGCAGCTTTGCCTCTGGACAGTGCAAAGTGCTTAGTGCCTGCCAAGCATGGCCTGTGGGCACAACCTGGCCTGGGACCCAGTGGGAAAAAGTTTATTTTATCCACTGTAGGTCAGAGCTTCTGGCCCATTGCCCTCTGTAATGGGGTAATTGCTCCACTAGCCACTATTTCTCCAAGTGTATAAAAGTTTGACAAAGGAGCCCTCCTCTGGCAGAGAATTAACAACAAATCTCTCTAAAGCAACTGCATTTCTGTTTTTACACTTCTAATTCTCCAGCAGTAACCTGGACCAGGATCAGTGGCTGAAGTAAGTCAGGGGACGAAACTACTGAAGACTTGCAAAATGGTCAAAGATTTGCAGCCTGCTCTGCTGTGGTGATTTGACACCAGCAGGAAATTAAGTTCCAAATAAGCCACTCTCCTTTCCTACCATCCCTTGTGGTAAGGGAGAGACAAAAGCAGAGACTGGATATGAGGGGCTGATCCCGAGAGCCTCCTGCTGCAGAGAGGGAGGCAAAATGGTGCCCTTCCAGTGGGGGCTCAGTGTCACCTCCTGAAACCTTGTCCCCAGGGGTGATGGGGAAGGACACAAGAACATCCGGCCCGTGCCCACACAGCGCTAAGCCCTCTCCGTGAGCAGGACATCTGCTTATGCCGAGACATGGCACTCCAGGCTGGTTTCTCTTTCTAAGGGAAAGCACAGGGGCTCATCTTGGGCAGGGTGGCTGCTCCTCCCTGCTGGGTGTCAGCAATCTGGGCTGTTGTCCTGGCTGTTCCAGCCAGCTCTGCCCCTTTCCAGCAGCCTCCTGTTGTAGCAGGATCCTCGCTGGGCTCAGCTGGGTTGCTTGCTCCCAGAGCGCAGAAGTTGTCACCTCCTCGTGCCAAGCACCCAGCTGGCTGTGACCTGCTGCAGACACTGCCCTGGGCCCCTGTCCCCCTGTGCCAGGGGTGGTGAGGACCCCTCAGCATGCTGGGCTCTCCTCTGTGAGGTTCTTGTGGGCCAAGCCCACTCCTGCAAGCCCCTCTCTGTGCCCAGCAGAGCCCAGGGGCTGGCTGTGCTGCCTATCTCTGGCCATTCTGTGTCACCTCTCTGTGCCCAGCAGAGCCCAGGGGGCTGGCTGTGCTGCCTATCTCTGGCCATTCTGTGTCACCTGGCAGGGCCACCCCCTGTTTGCCACTGGCTGTCTCGGAGGGAAGGGCACTGGTGTGTGCTAAACTGTCTGAAGGTGATAAAGAGCAGCTGGGTGGATATTTTAAACAGAACATTAGTTACATCTGTAAATCTGTAAAAAACAAATGCCAAGACAAACCTTCAGTGAGTTTATAGCCCTGTTTTTTTTTTTGTTTCCAGCCCTTCAGCTCCAACTTTTCCTGCTCCACAGAGGGGGATGCTGGTGGCACAGGCATTTGGGCCCTCAGGTACAGTCTTCAGCCAATGGTCCAAATCCATATTACATAACTTCAAGTTTGATTTTCTTTTTCAGTTTGGGTGACTTCTCCTTCTTCTTGTGGTTCAGAGAATACATTTTTTGTGAAAGAAGAAATGCAACTTGTGCATTCATTGTCCACTGCTGACCTCCTGGATGTACTGGGACCATGGCTCTTTTGAGAGCCTGTGTTACTCCAGACCATGTCATCATGTTGAAATCCATGTATTCAATCTGCTGATCAATAGCAGGGAAGTGGAAGGTGTGTCCAAGTAACAAAAGCTTTCCAATATATTCCTCACAACTCTATATTCCTCATAACTCTATATTCCTCCCAAAATACTGTTCTTCCCTTTTTCCATTGCAATTCAGCTTTCCAAAGCTCTTTGCCTCAGCTATCACTTCAAGTGTATTCAAGAAGATCTATTTACTGTCAAATTCTGTTAATTCCTGCATAGGGATTATTTGTGTTTCATGCCTAATAAACATGTTACACTGTTTTTTTGGCTAGTGAAGAAACGAGAACTGTGGTCAGAGCCTTGTTGAACAGCTTGTTGCAGGCAGGACAGGGCAGAAGAAGGGTTTTCCCTCCTTTTGACATTGGCTTTTTCTCCCACTGGCTGGGTCAGGAGATGGTAGGACCTGGCTTTCCCTCTGTCACAGTTAACGTCTGTGAGGAGTTTGGAGACAAATGCCAGATGAAGAAGAGCTATTTAATATAACAGACAGTATTGGGTCAAGTGGGGTACAGACTGCCAAGGAATACATCTTATGTAGAAATTAAAATGTGTCCCACCATTAGAAGAACATGGTTTTGGAGGCTAGATGGTTCTTCCTCAGGTTGTGTGACATGATGTATGTTGCAGTTGGGAACTCTGATTAATTTAAACTGTAACTTCATTCTTGACCTCCAGTTATAACCCAGGAAAAATGTTTTCAGGATTTTGCAGATTTAATTGGTTGCCTCTTTTGATGTCAGAATAACGTGTTTTCCATTAGGTTAAAACTGAGGAAGGAGAGGAATTTTTAATGTCATATTTGCCTGTTTTTGCACTCATATGTCATTATGTCAATAAATATGGAATAGGAATAGGTTATAAACATTAAGTACATTTTATACCTTTGTTATATTTAGTGTAATTAGTACTTGGAAAGTTGAAGGTACAATCTAGTATGGATGAGAGTTTATAGAATGAGCTTCCAGAAGCAAAGAGCTGGGGTTTTGCTGGTAGACTGCTGAAAAAGGAGACCCAGAGCCCAGCTCCTGCAAGTTGATTCCCCTCTCCATGCTCCTATCTTTCCCCTTAAGGTGAGAAGATGTCATATGTCTGAGACTGGTTTCCATAGGTAGGCTGAGGACAGTCAACCATCAATTAAAATTTGTATGGTGGGAGTCCCTTAACTCCTCCGCTGAATCCACTTAAATGCTTAGAAATGTGAAGCTAATAAAGTTGCAGGCTGCCACTGAAATCCATCCCAGAGTCTGTCTTCAATAGCCTCCTTGTAGTGATTAATGACAGCGAGCCCGTTGCTGCTTGCAGTGAGGGATTTGCTTGTATCTGTCTGCGTTTGCAGATAGTGAAGTTTCAGATAACGGATTGCAGTTCCTGTGGTTCTTTGTTGCCCCGAACACGGCACAGAAATTTTACACCCCTGTAAATTGTTGTCAAATGCTGCTATTCTGGTTTAGTCAGCCACGTGTTCACTTTGCATAGCTGTGACCAAGGAGTTATGGTGTAATGGTGGAAGGAGAATTGGGACCTTTGATTCCAGTGGTGTATCAGTAGTTCAGGCAGTTTTTCTCCTTCCATTTCTGGTTAGATGTATACTAGAATATTTTCACAGATGCTGGCAGCTCAGGAAAGAAGAAGTAGCATGATGATGCCTAGAAATTTGCCATCGATGGCTTTTTTATTTACAAAATATCTGTTCTTACCAAGTTCTCTTAATTTTGTTTTTTATCATGCTTACACTCATGACATTAAAATTTTAAATTTTTTTTTTCCTTAAAAAAACAATTACATGAAAGTTTCTCAAGTATAAGTGAAACAAACTCTAGGCATCATAAAGTTATAAAATGTTTTCTATGTTAGTACTAATATTAATTCTATAATTTTATTGAACTAACATTTTAAATAGTTTTCAGTTCTTGTTAGGAAGAAGAGATAGAAAAGCAAAAAAAAATTCAAGTGATCAAAAGATCTGACTCCCAAGGACCATGTCTTGGCTATGCCAATGTTCTTGATGCTTTGAGAATGTCTTGTTTCTCATGGTCAAACCTCAAAGAAATGGACTTGCTGAAGTTCCCTCCTGCCTTCCTGCTAAAGCTCACTGGTTTTTAGATTTCTTCAGTGCTTTGTGCAATAGCCTCAGGCATTAGCTATACCTCTCAATTAGAAGCATAATGTTAAATGTTTTGACTGTCAAAAGCATCCCTGTAATTTACAATATGGCTGTGAGGTCCAACTTACACATATATGTGCTTGCAAATTCAAAGTTGCTTTCTGTTTGGTTTGGTACCAGTCACAGTGCATACAAGCACACAGATTTAGTGTGTTCAGCCCTAGGAATTTTTGTTTACTTTGTCAAAGAAAATACCTCCTGTTAGACTTGGGTGAGTGAATAAAAAAAATAATCAGATTTCTGCAAACAGATTTCATCTGTTTCATCTGACAGATTTCACTTGTCTTTGAGTGGTCAAACCCCACTTATATTATTACCATTTTCTTCACTTTCTTTCTAATTTAATGCTGCATTTATAGATTTTTTTTACATTGTATCCTTCCCTTTGGATGCTTCCAGTATTCCTCCCACCAAAATCAATTTTGCCTTACTGGAGGAAGGTAGGGAGAGGCAGGAGAGCAATGGTGAAATTCTCATTCATTGGTTCAGCAGTACTGAGGGAGCTGAATGAAATCTTTCCACTCATCCAGCTTCTATGGCCTAATATGCACAACCTTGTGACTCCTTGGCTTGTGCCCATGGCGCACTGAATGCCCAGATGGTCTCCACATGAAATGCTGGCCAGGCCTGGGACTGTTCAGCTTCCAAGGCAAGGCAAAACTGGGTGCATTGAGTCTAGCATGGCAGAAAGCCAACCTGCACCTAACCATGTAATAATTTACAGATCCATACGAATCCTTCATATTCTGGAAGATATTTTTCATTTGGTGTAAATATATATGTCCCATTAAACTGAGTAGCAGTTATTTGTGTTCTCAGAGAGGAGAATAACTTCTGTGTTTTCCTTCTTACAAGGCATATGCTGTTACGATATATATTTTTAATTGATTAAGAGGTGGGAACAGTAACAGTGTATCTGATCCAAGTTTTTAGCAAAAAAGACTCTTTATTGGCCTCCATACTGTGAAACATTATTCTAGGCATGATCCCAAAGGCATTTTTAATCATCAGGATAGATGAAAAGAATATATATTTCTAAGTATCCTGGAAGTACTAGTAATTTAAATAACAAGCTTATCTTGTTAACATTTTGTTTGGTGGGCAATAAGTCACAATTCAGAAAAGTTAAACAAAATCCAAGTTTTTTAGAAAAATACATTTCAGGGCTCTGGAAGCTTCTCCCTTCTCAGTCCTCTGCTGTTTGCATGGCAGGATCTCGAACACTTAAATAATCTCCTTGTCACTAGCAGAGGAGTCGGCCTTGACACTGAGACTGGGGTGGCTGCAGCACCTCAGGTTATTGTCCAGCACCTATTGACCTTTCTGGTATTTGCAAGGCAAGTGGGTGGCTGTGGCTGGCACCACAGCTCCAGCTCATACTCACAGGTAATTGTGGGGTTGCCATGTGCATGTGTAATTTCTCTGCTTGGGATTGTTGCCCTGCCTTCTCCTGTCCTCCATAGCCACAGCGTACCCTTGGCAGAGCTGCCCTGAAAAGTGGTGTCTGGAATTCCCCCATCATTGTATTTTTATGTTTTAAATAATGCTAAAACATTTTAATATGAAAGGCCAATGTAAATATTTACATATACTTAAATAACCTAAATGAATATGCATTTCTATAGACTCTTTTCTTAGAAACCCCCCCACAATATTATTCCTTTCCTTTGCAAATGATTTATAGTATGAGATTCTATCACTATTTTCATAAGTTCATACCATATGAAAGTATAGCATGGACTATCTCAGAGCTATTAAAATAGGTGATGAAAACCATAAAGTTATGAAAGTACACAATTTTATGATAACTATTCATATGTCCACTTTGAAATAAGAATATGCCACGTAAAAGTTAAGTTTTATGAGCAGACATGTTAGCACGACCTCTTATTAAGGTCTTCTGTTAGTTTCTACTAAAAGACTTGGTTCTCAGTTGTTTATAACTCTACCATCTGTTATCTGCTTAGACTGAAATTTCCCTTAGCATGAGCCTGGCTTGTGCTGTATCAGTTTGGAAAGCTTCAGCCAGAATTTTCCATCCAGTAAGGGGAAATGGCTTTAGCCATGGTAAAACATTTTTTTGAATAGTAAACAAACTTCTTACTTTGAAAGAGGTTTCTTAATAAGGGAATGGGGAAGGAGGGTCTCAGAGTAGATTTTTTTCTCTTATTCTGAAACTGAAAACCTGGTCAAATGGAGTTTATAAAACAAAGCCGTATTATACAGATGCCCTGTAAGAATACTGTAGATTCATCTCTATACTTACAACCAGAATTCTCATGCATGGAGAGCATCTCAAATCCCTGGAAGCTCATGTGTGTGATTAGAAATCATGTTTCTGACAGCAGAGGAAGGTGATAGTGTGTCCCAGCTTAGGAAGGTGTTGGCCTATGGGCAACCTTGCAGGGTGCTGCCATTCCCAAGCAGGACAGAGTTTGATGAGAAAAGCATAGACATGTCTGAGCAATCATTTTGTGAGGAAGAGATGGCAGGCAATGCCAGTATTCCAGAGAGTTCATCTTATCACATTTGGTAGCAGCATTCTGACCCCATAGGCCGCCACAGTGCCTTAACATGGCAAGGCACAGGAGTTTTCCATCCTTCAGTGGTCTTACTCCTGAATGTCTTCCCAGAGCAGTAAAATAAAACAAGTGGTAACAAAATCTCACTGCAAAACTCAATATACTTGGGCCCTGCAAAACTCAATATACTTGGGCCAGGGAGGCACCTCAGGCTGAACCTGTTATTCTCTGCCTTGCTTTGGTTTCTGGTCTGTCTATTCTGGCTGCAGACTTGAACTAGATGGTGACTCCAGATTTGAGGGAACTATCTTTATGAAGCAATCTCCAGTTTTTATCAAAGATTTTCCACCTCATATCTCAAGTTTTGTTCATCTTGAAAAAACTTTTATGTTGAGCTTTTTAATGCACAATGAAATTACTGAAGAGAGTAACAGATTGACTGAAATTAACAATTTCAGTCCGAGTTCAATTAAGTTAACATAAATACTCCTTGCTACAGAACAGCAATCAGAGAGACACCCGAACAAAGGGCTAAAATATCCCAGTGAATGGATGTGACATTGGTCAAAACCCTACTCCTTGCAGCGGACTAGATATACAAAGAAGAGACTTTCTTAGTATTTGGGCAGGGAAATACATACAAGTTACCTGAGGTTCTCCAGTCAGGGAAGGTGAGAGCCTGGTCTGGGTACCCATGCCCAAGCCCCAGATATGTGATGTTTGCTAAAAACAGAGTCCAGTCCTGAGAACTGACATGAGGTACCAGAAGTGAAGATCTGGCCCAAAAACTTTTACTTTTTTTACAAAACAAGAAATGGGCACTCATAAAAAGAGGGACTCCTGGAAGGCAGCTCAGACTGTGCTCGATCTGGGCTGAAGACCAGAGAGCTGCAGAGAAGCTCATAACCATTTGTCTGATATGAACTTTGAATTATGAAGACACTTAGAAATAAATCTGTGGAAGGATGAAGACTCAGAAAGACAGAAGATAGTCTCTAGTTTAAAACATCTGTAAGGTATTTACTGAAAGCACAGCTATAAAATACAGCTTGTAGGGTCCTGTTAATCTGTACAGCCTTGCAAGGAAGGGTATTTCACACAGTCTAGCAACTGGGCAGCAAGTCTTCAGACAGAAATGGTGAAGAAAGCTTTGATTGATGTGATTAAAATAAAAGGCATCAACTTTCATATGGATGCATTCTTGCACATTAGTAAATAAAAACGTTTAAAATAATTACTGTAAACAGGGAATTTGCTGAATTTAAAAAATGATGTTATATGGGAATTATTTTTTTATGAAGACTATTAAGATGCAGTTATTTCATTTATGCATCATGTTACCTTAGGTTAATCGGCATTTATTTCAAAAGAAGAAGTCACTGAGATAATATGATAATCGTGTAGTCAGTTTTGCTAGGAATGGTTGCATTGAATATCAATATGAGGATCATGACAGGAATAACTATCAAATTGAAAGAAAAATACAGATGTATGGGAAATGAATTACTGGCATGAAAATGTAAAATTATCTTTCTTCAAGATCATCTGTAAATTCAGAATTTGGAGTCCAACACTAGACTTCATAATGAAAAAGTGTTGTTTTCATTTATATTATTTAAAATCTCATATAAAGCTGCAGTTGTTAACGACATTGGGATTTTAAAAATTATTTTCAGTTACTTTATTATTTTAGGAGACCTCTAAATTTTTAGCATTTATTTTGTTTATGAATGTTATATGCATTGAAAAAAAGATTGAATCTCATTATAAGATTTTCTTCATCTATTAACTTTCTAACCAGTCTCAAATTCTGGATTTTTTTGCCAATTTTGTGGTAGGACAGTATTTAGATGACATGTATTTTTTTAGTGGTGGAGTAGAAGAACATCTAAGAACAAAGCTCCTCTTTCATCTGCCTTTTGCTTCTTATCCACAACATTTGATTCACGTCAGGTTGAATTGAATCTGCCCTTAGCCAAGAAGAACAATCTGTTAGTGGGACTGGAGGGGGGAGACATTCCTGGAACGTCCCTTTACTCTTGCCTGAAAAGCTAAGCCCACATGCTCTCATTGTGTTTCTAAGTAAGTTGGAACCTGGCACTTGTTTCCTCCTAACCTGGCTATTAGACCCTTTTTCCATTGGCACAAGACAGACAACTTGGTGTGTTTGCTCAGCTCAGGGCCCCATTTATACTGACAAATTTACTGTGCCAGAAGTTACATTAAAGAGTCATACTGCCCTAGTTGTTTTAGAACAGGATTCTGTAACATGGTAAACTTTCCTACATAAACATTTACCTATGCAGAATTTATGTCTCTACAGTTTTACTTTTTTAAAAAAATAAAAATCACATTTTTCATTCTTGAAGTGGTGAAGACAACTTTCACATATATAATGCTACATTACCTTTTCCTGTTTCCAGAGAAAAAAATGGTCTACTCTGAAGGCTAGACCTTTCCTTTAGATTTACAGCATTATCTGCACACTACTCAGCTGAAAAGGTTGAAGAGGTAGGAATCAAATAAATGGACACTCCTGGGCTTACCAGTCCAGAAAATAATAATGAAGGAAAGCAGCCTCAACATATTTTATTTCCCACTAGATGATCATAAACATAACATAATTTAGCTCTCCTAATGATGCTGAGAGTCATGTGTGACTATCTGGTACTCCAGCATGGTTGCAATGCAGCCTGTTGCAGCTCCTTGCAACTTTGCAATGTTTTGGATATAGAGTTGTGTACATGTTGATGTAAAATATCTGGGTAACTGAGAAGCAAGTCTTAAAGACAGGGCTTTAGAAAGCTCTTTATTGGAGTGATTAGTCTATGAGTAATGGAGTAGGTGTGCTGAGAAAGTTGAGAAATTTGAGCATTATTATGAGGTACAGCTATGAAAATTTGCTGAAATAAACAATTGAATATCTATAACAACTGCACTCTGAATTGGAGAGGTGTTTGATTGTGTGGGAACTTGGAAATTACTACCTGAAGAAAGCTGTTGAAACACTGTTGTTGCAATGTTTGTAATGAAAATGGATATGTTGCATGTGTATTGAAATGGGATTGGTGCTGGACACATGAAGTCATTGGGAACCCTTTCTTCCTTTCACTGGCTTTGGCCTGCAAGTCATCACCCAAACTGTGAAAACTTTAACCTTGTGTTTATTTGGTATTAATACACGCTAACATTCTTTAATTGGTATAATAGCATAATTATAGTAGAGTTCCTCCTTTATGGTGTTTTGACTGTATCTAGTGTTGGGAAATTCCCTGGGGAATGCATCTAGTGGCTGGGTGGTCCTCAGGCTGCTGCTGGTCTGGTGCTGTGGTCCAGCACAGGCTGTGAGTCCTGGCTGAGCAGGAGGGTGTCCGTGTGACAAGGGCTGCCTCTTCTGCAATGTCTGTCCCGGGTACTGCCTGGGAGATGCTGCTCTGCAGCTCCCGCAGCTAGCTGGGTTGAAGCAAGCTTAAATCTCTCTGCACCAGGCTCCACTGCGAGGCGTAAGAGCGGCCTTGAAAAGCCTTGGGATAATTAAGTTTTACTTTAGAAATCTTGCCCCACTGAGCTCCGTGGAAAAACTGCAGTTGACTTCACAGGGATAAAACTGGTCTCTTATTCTTGCTAGATTTCGACTGGAAATCTCAGCTTCCACTACAGTTAATGGAAGTCACATGCACGTTCCAGGAGGAGAGCAGATCTCTTTCATCTCTTGAGTACCCTGCTCCTCTGTGGCACTTCCAAGGCTGCATCAGTTATCGCAGGTCCGTTTATTTTAATGATGCAGCAGGAGTGTCCTAACTTCCTATGAAGGTACTTTGTTGTAATTATCTTGTATGTCTAGGGGCACCACAAGGGGTTACATTTATTTTACTGCCAAAGAACTGTTGTTTCAGCTGCAGTTCTATGAAGAAACAATCACATCTCCAGCAGTTTGTTAGATTAATCACAGGTGTGTAATCCCAGCGCATACCCTAGAGGGTATATCCTTTGACCCGCTTCCTTTTTTAAAGGGGAAACTCTGAATTAATATCACTTGCATTGCTTATCACCATTCACATTGGGTTTCTGCAGGATGCAAAAAACAAACTAAAAGCTTCTATGACTTTTATTTTATTTGTATACAAGTGAGGATTGTAATTTAACAAACCTGAATTAGTCATTGGCAGAATTCCCTGGAATACTGAAAGTTAATGATAAAAGTTTGAATGTAGAACTAGTTCAGGAACTAAGTAAAGCCTTTTGAAGCAAAGAATTTGTCCACCCTTAGCATATTGCTATGTGCCAGTGTTTTGTGCCAAGGGCATTAGAATAATTAGTTCATCAACTCATCATTTATTCCTTTGCAGTAAGCAATAGGTAAACTCTGATCTCACCACACTATGTAGTGATTTAAAATATCAGAGGTTTAAATTAGGATCAGGTTTTGCATAGGTTTAAAATAGGATCACCTTTGCTATTAACTTAGTAATTATTCTTTTAGGTTAACAGTAACATAAGGATGCACTATTTCCCAGTTTCATTTCATGCCTTATGCTACAAACCAACATCAAGTAAAGGTTAAGAGACTTCAGAGACAAAGCAGAAGGTTTTCTGGACTTTTACATTTCAATCATGTTACTATGTAATGTGGAAACAAGTAAATATCTTAGAACTTGAACTTTTGTTGACTATAGTATGTTTAAAAGCCTCATCTGGGGAAAATTAAATGAATATGTGAGAAAGGATATGCATTTATTTTTGTTATAAGTTGAATTCTTACAATAAAACAGCCCTAGGAATAGAATCTCTGTAGGGGAACGAATTTCTGTACATTAAAAAGAAATACAGCCAATGATTCATAGAAACATATGAACTGTTTTACCCAGGAGTATATTCTTAAGTAATTTTGGCTGCTTAGTCCTCTGGTTTTTTTTGGAAATGAGATTTTTTTTTTTACCTGAAGCAGTGGGTTGGTATCAGTGTCTAACACAGCACTCCAGAGACGTGTGTGCTGTGAGAAAGTGGGATGAATTATTAGGGCTTCCTAATAACTGTATCTGTATTTCTGAACTTCCATGTTGAGCCCTATCCTGAAACAAATTGAGACTCAAGAAAAAAACACTGCTGAAGGATTTTTCCAAGACCCAGCTTTACAGCAAAATGTAGCACTATGTGAATCAATGAACATGCATCCAAATAGGTATTTAATTAAGGTGATGAATGCAAATGATGAATGACCATTGGCATGGATTTTGCAAGGGCTCTTGCAGGAATGGGGCTCTTCCCAAGCACAGAACCCTGTGGGCTGCAAGTCTGTGGCAGTGCAGATGTGCAGAACTTGTAAAGCAGTGAGGATGTTAGTGGGAAAACACCATTCGGGAAAGGGTTAAACCTGAATTTTCCTGCTGTCTGTATTCTTTACTCATATTTCCTGAAAATCTAGAGTGACTCTTGAATATTTAAGAGCTGGATTGAATATAAGTCTTTTGTATGCCTTAAGGATCTGTTCAATATGCACAGCACATTCTTACTTCCCAGATTTATCACTAAGCACAGAAAAGCAAGCTTGCTATTGTTTTAGAAGTCTCTCTAGGAAAGGAGTGGTCTGGTGGGTCATGCAGAATAAAGCATAACTGCAGTTCTTCAAGATATTTATATGAAATGCATCCAATGGGGATTCAAATTCCTTCTGGGATTTCTTTCTGGGATAGGGTATTGCAAGTAATAACCTTTAACTGCTATTAATAATCTATTAACTCCTTTGATGGCTCTAGTGAACACAGCTGTGTGACAGGAAATCTTGTTTTGGGAGAATGGATGTAGAGAGTCCACCCTGAAAAAGATATTTGTGGGAAGAAGAGAAGAGATAAAAAACCCAAGTACCTTTTCTCAGCTGAGTGTTTGCTTCTCATACTATTGTGCTTTATAATAGAACCAACTTCAAAGCCCAATTAACACTTTTATGAACACAGTATGAACTGGCGAAATTGTTCACATGTTTTTTGCTAAAAACAAGGTTGTTTTCTGCTAGGGTGAATTCATATGAAAGCTGTCTCCAAACAGACTTGAGTTGAAACTTAATTGAAAATGACACATAATTCTGCAGAAAATGCAAAAATGAATATTAGTTTATTTTTTATGTAAGGTTTTTAGTCACTGTGATTGGGCTACTGACAAACGTCTGCTCTGCTTCCTACATAAGGCTGCTCTGTTGCAGTAGTAGAAGATCAATCAGAGAAAATTACTAATACTGGAAATATAATACTTCATTTTTCAGGCACTGCTAATTTGTTAAATTTGGCCTGCAATGATCCAAACTATTAACAACCAGTGTGTTGCAAGAGGAGCAAGAAACCCTGTTTGTTCCTACTGAATAATTTCATGTACTATCTTTGCTTTGAGAGCTGTTGAAAGAGTACGAACAGTAAGAAGGAAGCATATTAACTTTATAAAAATAAATAAGCCTCCCACCTCCATTGCTTCCATTGAATGTTTAGTGATGTAATTTTACCAAAGGACCACATAAAAACTGAATAAAGTCTTCAGGATTTCTCTACACGGTGATAACCTGGATTTGTACCAATTGCTTCTTCTGCCAAATCCTTTCACTCTGTGTAAGTCTTGGCAGGAGAAAACTGTAGCAATTGCCACCAACAGCCTGTGGAATAAGTTTATTAGTATTTACAGAAAGAGGAAATGCAATGGTCATATAACCAAATGTCCAATGGGGCATTTTACACTGTTATTTGAATTTTAAATTGGGAAACTATAACATATAAAAATCTGGTTTTACTGAAATCAAAGGGGAAAACCTGCAGTGATTTTAATTAAGCAGAATTTTATTCAAGATCCCTATTCAATTTTTTTTAAAAATGAGGACAGTAAACATTGAATACTTGTAGGGGTATTGTACAGAGAAAGCTTCTCCACTTTCATGTGTGGTTTAATTAAGATTCACGGCTCCTCTGGATGGGGAGGTAAAGTCGTTCCATTTTGAAGGAATTAGATCACTTAGGATAGATAGAATGTTGGGAAATGCATGCAAAGACTGGGCCAGCTATGCCTGATTTATATATGTACTTATGTATACATAACATAAAGCTCTATATTACTGACAATCTCACTTGACCCCAACGGATGACTTACTGCTGTAAATAAGTTGTCTTACTGCTGGTCAACACTCCCAGGACTGATTGACCATGGCCCTCTGTAGCAAAGTGAGTGCTAAAAGCTGGATCTCAGGGGTT
This sequence comes from Emberiza elegans, assembly GCA_024865655.1. NCBI lineage: Eukaryota > Metazoa > Chordata > Aves > Passeriformes > Fringillidae > Emberiza > Emberiza elegans. The sequence goes on from JALJVW010000206.1 coordinate 22,666,294, forward strand.
AAACCCAGTGCATTATGCATAGGCAACCCTTTCTCTGACTTCAAGGACAGCCCAATACCAGAACATATTAATACAATAAATCTTTTTTTTCCCCTTTTCCTTTCTTTCTTTTTTTCCCCCTTTCTTTCTGATTTAAAACCCACCAGGTGTAAGGAATACTGCTAAGATTTAAAGTTTTGAAACTCCGTGAAACCACGTTCCGCACGCCCCCGCGCTCTGCAGCCGCTGCCAGCACCGGCTCGGCTCCCAGCGCCGGGGCAGGCACGGAGGCGGAGGAGCCCCGCACGCCCGGCCCCGAGCGCGGCCTGCCAGGCCGGGCCCGCTCTGAGCCTGCCGGGCCGGGCCCGCTCTGAGCCTGCCGGGCCGGTCCCGCTCTGAGCTCTGCCTGCCAGGCCGGTCCCGCTCTGAGCCTGCCGGGCCGGTCCCGCTCTGAGCTCTGCCTGCCAGGCCGGGCCCGCTCTGAGCTCTGCCTGCCAGGCCGGGCCCGCTCTGAGCCTGCCGGGCCGGTCCCGCTCTGAGCCTGCCGGCCGGTCCCGCTCTGAGCTCGGCCTGCCGGGCCGGGCCCGCTCTGAGCGCTGGTCCTGCTCTGCGCCTGCCGGGCCGGTCCCGCTCCGAGCGCCGCCTGCCTGGAGCACGGGGAACACGGAGGATGGGGCTGGAGACCCCTGGGCTGATTGATGCGGGCTGGTGGCCGGGCTGGCCAGGCGCCAACGCCACCACGACTTTGAAAGATTTCTTTGAACCACATCTGTTTTTCCCAGCGACTGAAGACGAGTCAGTGCTAATCCAAAGGCTGGCCCTGCTAACAGTGAAGAAGTAAAGATTAGTTGTTTGTTGACAGTTTGTTTGTTTGTTTTTTTTTAATTTTTTCATCTTAGCTGTGTGCTCCAGCATGCAATGCATATCCGTTTGAGAATTAAGACTATGATTCTTGTATATTTAAGTGAGTGCTACTGTGTTTTGTAGGTGCTTCTCTAAGCAGTGAAGTGTGGAAATGGAAATGATTCATTTAACTCTTGCAATTTAGTGTAGATACGGAAGGGAAGGGAAGGGAAAGGGAAAGGAAAGGGTCTACCAATACAAAATGTTGTGATTTTACAATTTATTTTCACACAATCAGCAGGATCCAGTATATGTCTAGTTTTGGTTTCTAGTACTTGACATGCATGTGTTTATTCAATGTAACCAATGGTAATCTCTCTGAAATGAACTGTGTGCTAATAACACCTGTTTGCTGGTTTTACATGCAATTGCTCTGGAATTTAACACTTCCTAGAAAAACAGAATTGCCTCCTGCTTCAGAAAAGATTTAAAGTGAGAAGGAGATGTAGCAGAATTACAGAAGACATTGATTCAGTGCCTCTGTTCTGTGTCATCATTTTTTTACATCCAAAACCCTAATCTGTTTCCCAACAGAAAGAAGAGCTTTTACTCAGAGAATGAAGACTTAAGATATACTTTAATTTCTCATCACTCACTCTTTGCCATATATAAATTAGTTAATTCAAAGACATCTGAATAAAAAGTGTCCAGGTTTTGCTAAGACACAGGGTCAGTGTTGTATAAAAATGATTTGTCTTTACGCCACACAAATGTCTGATTTTACTATTATTATTAATGCCTCAGTGCTGGGGAGCTGCAGCTCAGAAACATTATTATAAAAACTAAGGGGACCTTTATGAGATTCCAGGACCTGATTTTTCAGAGAATCCAGAGAACAGACATTTTTATATTCAGAGGCCAACTCTGATTGACTTTGGCTGAAGGTGGGAGAGTCCAGGACCCCTGCAAGTTCCCTAGCCCAGGGTGTGGGTCCGGTTTGGCAGGAAAGAGGAACTTAGGGTTGGTGGCAGTGTGTGAACCCTGGGCTTTAGGCGAGCTCTGAAGGAGCCTGTGGCACAGGGGGGGCTGGGATTGAAAGGCAAAGCTCAACTGTCTTAACCACAGCCCCAGTTCTCTCTCCTTGCAGCTCACCAGCGGGACCAAAGGCTGCAGATTGAGCGTCCAGATTGCTGCTGCTGCATGTAACAGAATAACTGCTCGCTGCAGCAGGGCTCACCTTCCTTGCACTGGGGCTGTCGTCCTGTGCCAGGGGCTTCCAGAACTGCAGGGCTGGGAATGGCAGCCCATAGTGCCCTGCAGTTCCCTGGAGCCCTTTTCTTGGGCTTTGCTTTCTTCAGCCTGTTGTCTCACACCTATTTCACACTTATTCCACTTCACTGCCAGGCTCCCTGCCCCAAAGTTCTCTCTAGGGCTCTTTATCCCAGGCATCCTGCTGAGCTGGCCAGAGCTGCCCCAGCCTGTGGGCCACAGCCCAGCCTGGACTGCTGCTCCTGCCCAGCTCCTCGCTCCAGCCCCGCCATCCTGCTCCCTGTGTCAGTCCCTGCACTCTGTCACTGCCAGGCCCCAAGGTCTCTTATCTCCCCTCTGAAGCAGAGCTCTCTCCTGTGCCCATTCTCAAAACCAGTCTTTACTGCAAATACAGAATTTCGTTATTATTTCTAACAAATTATGAACTTCACGTTTTTATTTTGAGGTACACAATTCCAGTGTTTTCCTTGCTTCTGCCCCTTCCCAGAATAGCAAGAGACAAAACCAGGACACTTAGATAACTGCCTGCACAAGTTTCTAGTTCTCTACCCAGAACTACAAAGGCCCTTCCAAAGCAGATCCAGATTTTTGGATCTGTTTTCTCCTTCACTTTTTTCTTTGAATATGGCTGAGCTATTTTCCCTAAAGTTTTCAAGTAAGTCAAGTGGAGGCAAACACTCTGAATGAAAATTTTAGCCTGGAAGTTCAAGTGAAAACAGAATCTTGTAATAGAAAGTGCCAAGACCACCTTCACTCAGGCAGAACGATCAGCTTATCCTGTAATTCTCCTTTATTCTTTCCATACCTTCCTACTGTTGGTCTCCATTATGAACTGCTAATCAAAAAAGTTTGCAGAATGAGTTCCAGGAGAAAAACCTCAAAGTGTTCCAAAGGACTGATTTTGAGAGAACTTTACCAGGAGAATTAACAATAGAGTACAGCAAATAAGGCAAATTAGTTTTAAATTAATATCACATGGAAGACATACATAATTAGTATAATCTTACAGTGAAAAGAGAATAATCTTAATACAGAAGGTCTTAAAAATGGATGAGAACTCTTGCAGAAGTAAAGTGGTCAGACACAGCAACAGGCAACATGCACACAGTCAGTGAGGGCTAAACCTGGCCCGGGCATGGGGGTCCAGCTGGGGGGGGGACCTCACTGCACCTATGGGCAGAGAGCAGTGCTGCAGCAGAGCTCAGAGCTGGAGGAACCAGCTGCAGGGCAAAGCCCACCTTTTACATCTAATTGCCAATATAAAGCTGCATTACTGTCAATAAGTACATATTGCATCAAGAATAATGTGGCCAGCAGGACCAGGGCAGAGATCATCCCCCTGTACTCAGCACTGGTGAGGCCACACCTCAAACCCTGGGCTCAGTTCTGGGCCCCTCAGGGCATTGAGGTGCTGGAGAGAGTCCAGGGAAGGGCAATGGAGCTGGGGAAGGCTCTGGAGCACAAGTCTGATGAGGAGCAGCTGAGGGAGATGGAATTGTTTAGCCTGGAGAACAGGAAGCTTAGGGAGGACCTTATTGCTCTCTACAACTATCCCAAAGGAAATTGTAGCCAGGTAGCAGTCAGCTTCTTTTTCTGAGTACAAATAATGGGACAAGAGGAAGTGGCCTAAAGTTTTTCCAGGGGATGTTTAGATTGGATATTTGGAAAAAATTTGTTCACTGGAAGGGCTGTCCATTCCTGGAATGGGCTGCCCAGAGAGTGATTAAATCACCGTCCTTGGAGGGATTTAAAACACGTGTTAAGAAGTGTAGATGTGGCACTTAGAGACATGGTTTAGTGATGAATATGGCAGTGTTAGATTAATGGTTGGACTTGATTTCAGAAGTCTTTCCCACCTGAATGATTCTGTGATTCAATGGAAAGTGGTATATGCACTCACTGTACCACTTTGGTTTTGGAGAGCCTAGATTTAATCCTTAGCCAGTTTTTAATGGCCTGTGTTTACTCAGGCAAACCTGATCTGGTCCTGGTAATTCCTGTGACTATTTTTCTTATTGCAGCTGCTTCTTTTGCCTTCTCTTTTGAGCTCAGGCCAAAAGCTTAAGTGACAGAAAAATAACAAAGCCATCAAATTTCAGTAAACCTGTGTTCCTACTGCCATCTTCATCAATATTTCCTGCTTGTCTTTCACCCTTGTCAGTGGGCTCTGGATGCTGCCTGTACTCTACCACATCTGGCAGAGCTGTGGGGCAGGGCTGTGGGGCAGGGCTGGTCTCCCAGGGGCTGCTCAGGGGCTGCATGTGGTACTGGGGACAGTGCAAAGGTGTCTGGCTTGTCCCAGATATGCTGAAATGTTCCAGCATGCAGTAGTAACAGCCTGGGTAAGTGCAGTTATAAAACTTTATCACGTGTCAAAAAGATGCTGTATCATCCTCTGGACTGGGTTTTTATGAGGGGAAATGCTGCCTGCTCTTTTGTGTTGCTGAAGATGTTTTACTAATCCTTTCCTACTTCTTCATTTGCCAGAGAGAGGAATAGTGTAAATGAAAGGAGTGGAGAGAATTCAGGTTTTGGCAGTATTTCACTTAGAGGAGGTAAAGGAGCCAGAGCTCTGTTAAAAGATGCTTCAGAAAAGCAATTTCTCTTTACAGCTGGCTGGAAAACTGCTGCAGTCCTGTTAAAACTCTGGACTGAGCTGGAATCCAGCTGCAATTGTTAATTCCCAAGTAAATTTCATAGGAGTTTGGACCACATTCATCTGTGTCTGATGCAGAGTTTCTGCTTTAGGCAACCTCATTCTTCTTGAAAATAGTGTTAAATAATACCGAAGTCAAAAATCCCTTCTGATGACACCATACAAAAAAGACTGAGATATATTCTGACATAATAGATACTAATCACTGCTAAAATATGGTACCTAAGCCTCAATGTTTTAGTCAAATAAAAAAATGGGTAATATTTACATTTGCTTCAAAAGTAGATCCAAGTACCTATGTCTGCAACAAGAATCTCTGAGAAATTGTTTCAGTCAGAGAGCAGCCTTATGAGTGCTGAATTGGATTCCCAAACTTGCAGGATTTCTCCCAACATTTAGCTGTGACATAATAGTTAAATAAAACTTGAAATTTGTACTAGGAGTGCCTTCTAATTTATAGTAATATCCTTTTCAGTTAATATTTGGTGTCCTATTGTGATTGACTTGTGGATGAGGAGGAAATAAGGGAAGTAGATGATTTCCTTGGGGTGACAGCTTCTCAGAAGAGAGGCAGAAAAACTCTCTGATTAAATTGTTTCAGTCAGAGATCAGCCTTATGAGTGCTGAATTGGATTCCCAAACTTGCAGGATTTCTCCCAACATTTAGCTGTGACATAATAGTTAAATAAAACTTGAAATTTGTACTAGGAGTGCCTTCTAGCCATTTATAGTAATATTACTCTTTTCAGTTAATATTTGGTGTCTTGTATGACATATTGTGATTGACTTGTGGATGAGGAGTGAAATAAGTGGAAGTAGATGATTTCCTTGGGGTGACAGCTTCTCAGAAGAGAGGCAGAAAAAACTCAGTGCCTTTTAAGATACTTAGTAATTATTTGGGAAAAGAACAGTTAAAATTTTGATTAAATACATTTTGATAGGTTGCTTCATTAGTGGTTCACCTCCAATGAATGTTTCGTTGGCCTCTTTGGTTTGGTCTCACTGGAAAAGTTACTGATCTGCATAGTTTAATTAAGTACTTGCCTATCACTTCAAGTCACTCACAGTCTGATTCTCAGCAATTAAATGTAGTCAAAGCCTGTCAGCAGGTAGTTGGTAGTCCCTTTTAGTCACTGCCAAAGCAAATAACAACAGGTCAAAACTTATCCTTTTCTGGGCTTTGATTTAAAAAAAAAAAAACTAAAATGAAGACACAGGATTCACTCAGAGTTATCTCCCCAGGGCTGGCTAAATTCCAGGCTTCACTCAGCTCAGACCCTTGGTCCCCCTGTTACAGTCCTAAAGGTACAACCTAAAGGTTGTAACAAACCTGGAGAGCCACCACTGCTATCTCTAGTGTGGCTGGAAGGTGTGCTACCTGTCTTGTCCATTCCCCCAAACCAAGGCAGCAGTCCAGCTGGGATGAGACACGTGGGCCATGCTTGGGGAGGGCCCCAGCTGGAAGTGGCCTCTGGCTCTGCATTTGGGAAAGGATGGTGGCTGACATGCACAAAGAACTGCTTTGGGCATGGTGGGGTGAAAGCTGCACTACTGTGCACCCTGCCCAGCAGGCAGGACTGGGGCTGTGGGGATCAGAAGTGCCTTCAGCATTCTTCCTCTCAAGGTAATGTTTTAGTGGTCAGATCAGCTTGTACCTCTTAACAGGGTGCACAGGAAGGATTTCCAGTGAATGCAATTATTGGAAAAGGTTTTTCATACAAATGAAAATAGTTTGTGTACCTGGTTGAAAAGAAGAAATCTTTGCCCTTTTTGGAGTGTCAAGATGTGTCAGTTTTGCTTGGTTGTCATGGTTAACCTTTGGTGGTGTTCACACAGAGGCTGATGCTCTGTAATTCAGACTCTCAGAGCTCTCGTTTCACCTCAGGACTACTCACAAACACAAAAGCAAACACAGACCACAGTATCTGTATGACAGAAACAGATGAAACACCTGGAAATGTTTGCAGGGGTTTTAGCCCAATACCACTTCAAAATGATAAACTGAAATAATAAAGTAAATTTGTGTAACTGTAGTCACTTTACTTGTAAAATTTCACTGTTGCAAATCCAGATCAGGAAGAGCTTGCTAACAGGAGATTGCATCAAGAAAAAGAAAGAAAGAAAGAAAGAAAGAAAGAAAGAAAGAAAGAAAGAAAGAAAGAAAGAAAGAAAGAAAGAAAGAAAGAAAGAAAGAAAGAAAGAAAGAAAGAAAGAAAGAAAGAAAGAAAGAAAGAAAGAAAGAAAGAAAGAAAGAAAGAAAGAAAGAAAGAAAGAAAGAAAGAAAGAAAGAAAGAAAGAAAGAAAAAGAAAGAAAGAGAAAAAACGATAATTTTTGCCATGTAACCATTTTCTATTAATTTTAACTTTGCTTTGGTGCAGAAACCTACTCTCAGTCAGAGCTTTGTATCAGGATATAATCACCCATCTTTGCTTCCAATTCTAAAGCAAATTTAAGAAGATAAGAGGAGAAATTAGACAAGCGCTTTCCTTCCCCCTGGAGGCTGAAGGTGACACTTCTGAGCTGTAGCTGGTCTCTTCTAAATCCTGGCCCTTGCAGATCAAGACTTTAAAAGAGTGAGGGTGTGTCACTGCAGCTGCTGCATCAAACAAAATCAAAGAGATTTGATTAATATAAACTTCAAAATCAGTGCCATCTTTCCTTCACAAAATACTTCAAACACAGCAAGAAATGTCATCTCCCAGATGATGGAGGTTAATCTACCTAATCTCTTTTCCTTCCATTTGAATGCAAACTACTGGAATATACCCAATTACCTCTCACCAGTCAGAAGAAATTCCTCATTCCAGCAATGTCAATCAGATTTTAAGAGATTTGCAGTCCTTTTGTAATATCAACATGGCTTCTGAACCTGCAAAGCAAAGCAGGACAGACAAAATAGCAAGCACAAACTCCCACTTGCCACTCTGTCAGAGTGGGTGTTTTAAATATTCTGGGTGAAATTTGCACTTTGATTTGAGACCTCTGTTCAGTGGCAGGGTCTGGAATCAGCAGGATTTGACCAACTGTCTGTAGTGTGACAAACTGACAGTGTGACTATATTATTTCAGACAGTAAATTTTCATAGCACCATCAGCTTTTAAATCTAGGAATTCCTTAAATTTACAGATGAAAGGCTTTTTTCTAGTGCTGCTATTTGTTGCTTACAGGAGCTTTGTGCAGTAAATGAATTTTAAGACTGAAACACATACATATGTCTACAACAAGCTCAAACTTTTTCTTCACAGAATTATACTATCTACTGTGTAAAATTGCTGATACAATAGAAAGTTAAATTTTTTGTCATTGTAGAGATTTCCAATACCACATCACTCAGTGAATAATACCTCTTTGTGGACTAAACACATTTTTTATTTCATGTTTTCTAGTGTTATTTTACTCTTCACCTGTTTGCCTTCTGCTTATTGTTTTGAATCATTCAAATTATCTGAGTATTCAGTGAAACTGCACATTTTTCTCAGTAGTCTGAAAGTACAGATGTGTTAATTCTGTCCCCCAGTGCCTGTGAAACATTAAGCAACCAAAGACATGAGCAGAATTCTACATGTGGTCTGCTTCATAATGTAGTACAAGATTATACATTAAATGTTTGGCTTTAAGCTTGGAAAAAAAGGAACAATTTAAAATCCCTCTGTGAGGTTATGTAGCAATTTGAATTAAATTGAAACAAAACAATCCTTTTCCCCTTCTGCTCGTACTTGCATCGTGCCTGGAGATCAGTGCAGTAGTACACAAAAAATTCGTGTGTCAGAGTGTAATGTAGTCATATTTTCAAATTCAGCTGACACCATTTAAAAACCTGTTACAAGTTGATAGTCATCCTAAGATAATGAATGAAAGTATTACCCCTTGTAGAATTAATTAACTTGATGTACATATGAAATGAGAGACAAATATAATAATTTAATGTTTCAGTTAGCATTATATTAACTTGATGATTTATACTTCTAAAAAAATTACGTTGCCTATAGAAAATTTTTATGAGTCTAACTTGAGTGGTTATTTTAGAAAAGTAAAATCTAGGCTCTTATATTCCTTAGTACTTTCCTGTATTCAAATCACCCCTTGGAACCAGTCATGGTGAGATCGCTGCCAACTTTCCAGTTGCTGGTGAATTAAACCTAAATAAAGTAACTAGTTGCCAGACAGAGCAATGGTCTGATGCTTTTGGCATTAAGAAATATGCATATGAAGTTTTGGTACTGGGTTAGTCAGCTGTAGTGATTGAATGGAAATGGAATTGAAGACCTCAATGGAATTGTTTCAACTTCAGCAGTAAGCTCCCTGCTGTCCCTGCAGGCACCTCCTGGTGAGCCATGCTGGGACATAATGAAGAGGGAAACAAAGGACAACTACTGAAAAACACTACTAAAATAAACTTTTAACTCCTGTCCATAATCCCAGGGTTTGAGCAAAGTCAGCTGGAGGGCTGCATTTTGGCTGAAGGGTATAGGAGGGCAGGGCAGAAATAAATTCAGTAAGGTTGTACTGTCATTTTTCAAGGAGGAAAGCAGGTGAGGAAGAAGATTGGGCTGGGACCAGTGCTGGAGTCCCCCATGGTCTGATCAGCTGCACTGAGAACAAGGCATGGAGCCCTGCAGCTGTGCTGGGGTGCCTGCGGAATGCAGCTCCTCCTTCACTGGCCCTGGGAGAGCAAGGAGAGAGATGGATGCAGACCAAGCCAGCTCTGCTCCCTACCTGCTTTTCTGAATCTTTCCTGTGGGATTGGGTGGTACCAAGAGCGGCTCGTTAAGTCCAGCAGTGCCTCAAATGGAAATACAAATGTTCAGAATCCATACTGTGGCATTATTAGGTTACTTCGGTGAACTTTTTAACATCAGGATTTCCTGTATTTCATAATGCATCCAACAGTTATATTGGCCACTTGACAACAACCAATGAGAGCAGTGAAAAATCAACTCCCATCATGGCAAAATTAACAGCAGGATGCTTTCAGATACCATGCAAACTCATTTGCTGTTTCATGTATTTGTTTGTAATCTGGAAAGAAGAGAAACAAAGGGAGAGAGAGGACTTTGAAGACAAACTTATGTAGATTAACTGCTATGAAAAAAACCTGTAAGGGAAGTTGTGTAAGATTTAAACCAACTAGAGAAACAACAAAAAGATGTTAAATTAACTTCAGTGTTGGTAAATACAAAGAACTATACCTTGGATGGAAAAATACAGAATGTTTCTATTCCTTTGAAAGACCCTTGACTGTAAGAGCTTTATGGTGCTAGATTGCACATGCACAGAAGAGATATTAATATTGTAATACCTATGCAGAAACACAGGTGAGTTCCCCCCTGGGACAGCAAGTACCTTCTGCTTCAAAAGGGTATTCCTGAATTAGAACACTGGTGTGCAGGACTGAATTACCCACATCTAATCCCATATGTAATCTATATTGAGGACAAATTCAGTTACTTAAACATAGGTGGTGGTTTAGTTTTGGATGCAGTAGGAATTCTTCCCTAATGTACTGCTGCATCCCAGAAGCACATGAATCTCATAAAAGGTCTTTGATATATATTACAGCCTCACATCATAGTCCTGGAAATGCAAACCAATTGAAATGGCACTGTGCTTAGGCAGATTAATTTACTTTTTAAAGTTCTCTTCCTTTTTCCTTTTTTTTTAGTGCCGTGTTTATCTTCCAAAAATCTCACTCATGGCAAGAGAAATATTTTCCCTCTTTGGTGCACAGCTGAAGAAAATATTTATGGTGTTATTTCCTGTTCTAACTGGGGAGCTGCGAACACCAGCTTTTGGTTGATCACTGTGTAGCAACTCCTAACCCAGTGTTTGTATGGTCTGTTTGCTAGAGCACTATTAAGAGAGTTCATGATCTTGTCCTTATGGCATGTTTGAACTGTCTGTTTCATTTGACATCCCCGACAAATAGAACATCCCCTCAGTATCATGTCATGTGTCTGCCCAGCTGGCAACAGTGGAATGACAATGAGTGTGGAAATTCACGTAGAAAATTACAGAAACAAGCAAGAGGATAATTTTTTTTTGTTTCTTTGTACTTTTCATTGCTAGGTGACAGTAGAACCGAGCAGATCTTTGATATAACTACAGTAGTTCGCATTCAGGGAGCCATTTTCACAACTGTGAGGGCTGGATTTTCTCTTTTATCCTTAAAAGAGAGCTTAAATTCTGATTAAATTGCCTGGGGTCACCTGCAGTGCACACGATGTCGCATTAGTAAGTAAGCATTAGTAAGTTAAATATAAGCACTGTTAGCTTTGTCTGGCCCTGCATTCAATCACTTGTCGAGGAACTGCACTGACCAACTTCTTTCTAATCCTTTGTATAGTTATAGGGAATTAATCTAATACACCTGACATCCTCTCCCTTTAATGCAGTTAGTGGTATTTTCCATATTTACCTCTGGGTTTTCATTCTATTTATAGCACAGAAATACCCACCATGCACTGGGCAGTCTGGCATGTGGCTGACCATGCTCAATTAGCTGGAGAACAGACATCCTCACTGTGGGCATGACCTGACCGAGTGCGAGGAGATGAATTAATGAGACAAAGAAGTCTAATGATTATTAAGATGTTATACAGATTTCTCAACCTTTCCAAATTCCTTTCTGAAGTAAAGTGCCTCTTTAAATTATGACCAACTTCACCTCTACAGCCTCACATACACATGGTGTCTGCCTTCTCTTCTTATTGTGGTCTCCTTCCCCAGCCAGCAGCTCAGCCATGCTCTGTGCTGATGTCCTGCCCCACTGCCCATCCACCTTGCCCTGCTGTGGCTGGACACAGCCCATCCTCCAGCAGCAGCCTCCTCTCTCAGCATGACTCCTCTCCTTTTTTACTACTCTGTGTTAGATGTTTCCAGGCCTGCTTTTCCCATTCCTGCTGTCTTTCCCAGCCCAAATTGCACGAGCAGACCTCACTCCAGGGAGCATTCCCATGCACTCTGGGTGGGGTACTCCTGGGGAAGGAGTGCTGGGATTGAGCACCCCATGGATTCCTCAGTTATGGGTGGACTCTTGTTCCCTCTGTAACATACTCTATTTGAAGGTCACAAGTTGGGAAGAGCCAGCAGCTCTGGCTGAATTCATCTTCTCCTTATCTGGTTGGCACAAACCCTACCACTACCCAGTGCAGTTCCTACTTTAGAGACCTTGAAATAACAAAATCTTTCTCTTATCACCCAGTGTTTATCTTTTGTAGACTTGCAGGGTATGAAATTTTTCTTTGATGAAGAAGATGGCTCACTCTGTCCTCCCATTTGTTTATGATATCTTGACACCTGGTTCTTTCATTTGTATTTATGGTGAGATGCTTTTTTTCCCTGTGAGTGATCAGAATCCAGATTCCTTTTTAAAATCTCCATTTATCCACTTAAAAACTTGACTGGGGAAACTTTTTCTTTAATTTTCTTGCTTAATGATGAGATTTCCTTACAGAAAAGCTACAATATTTTCCTATATTGTAGTGAATCACTACAAGGGATTAGCTGTGCCATGGCAAAATGTGGAAATGTTTTTGTGTACATATGCATTATCTACAAATGGTTCTTAGTGTGCTTCAATTTGTCTTAGTAGTTTCCAAAACTGACCATTAATGATTTATTTCTGTGAAGAAGCAAATCACAATACAAAAGTTTGAGCCTGGCACATGTACCCTTGTGTCTCTCATTTTAGTAGTCCAATGACGTTTGCCAGTGTAAAACTGAAGTTAATTTGTTGTCAGTTTTATTATTTGTTTTTTTAAATGTTATTTCATTTATTGCTGGTTTTGTATTCTGTCTGCTTTCACTTTCTTTCCTCTTCTCTACTTCCATTTCTTCTTCCCAAGGTAAATATGCTTCTAATATTTAGTTCCTGCCTTTGGCAGCTACATTAAAGCCTCATCTGGCCCAATTTAATGTCATACATCAAGGCCAGCTTTAGAGAAAAAACTAGAGGCTGCATGGTTACCTTTCAGTTCCCTGAACCTCATCAGTCTAATTCTCTGAAGAGCAAGGGTTTATAGCTTCATTCTTTTTAAAAAATTTTTCCTCCTAGTTTGTGAATTATTCCTACTGCATACATGCAGTACTCCTAAGCAATTTTTTTTTTCAATTCTCCTGAGCACTTTACCTGCTCTTGTGAATTAATTCCACAATCTGGTAATATATGACATATTTCTTAGTAAAAAAGTGTTTTCTTTCATCAAATCCATGTTTGTTGCTGTCGCTGGCTGTCTCCTTCCTCTTGTACTAAAAGAATTATGCTTGTTTCCTCTGTGTGTTTTTCATTTCTCTCATGTTCCCTCTCAGGTAAACCATCCCAATCTCTGAAAGCTTTCCCTGTGTTTCTCTTCCTTTGCCATCTATCTCTGAAGCCATTCTGCAGCTCCTTTGTTTTTACTGACATAAGCTGACCATAGGACATCAGTTGAAGTGCAAGTCTTGATTCATACAACACTATTTCCAGCTCTTTCTATCCACCTCCATAGGTGCTGTGTTTGCTTGTTTGTCCACCACTCTAAGTTAATCAGAGCCACAAACACACACCAGAGGTCCACAGGGCCAGTAAAAAGGGTTATTTCTGTGATAGCCCTGTGGTTAGAGCACTTGCTAGGCAGTAAGTCCATTTTCTCATGCGAGAAATCTGAATCTGAACAGAAAGTGCTTTAAGTGCTCCTGACAGAACTTCATAATGCTCTTCCTCCATTAACCTCCTGTTGCAGCAAGTTGCAGCTTAATTACAGGCATTGTTTATTAGGAATGTATTTTTACTTTGCAGTATCTCATCACCCCATCAAATGTTCCTTTATTGTTGTATTTGATGGATAGAACAGAAATCCCATCTCTGCGCTGCTCTTCTGAATCTGCATCTTTTTACATTCTCTCTTTTTTATTCTCTTTGTAGGGTATTTCCAAAGAAAACTTCTTTGGAAATTTTTGCCATCTCCATGTACATTTCCTGTCCTTTTGATCATTCCTGTTTTAGATAAAAAAACCCAAATGAGCCCAGAGGAGGCATTGCTGAGAAGTAAGTACTCCTGCTGTATTTAAATAAATGAAAGGACAATTATCTTAAGTAAATATGTGTATGGTATAGGTTACCCTCCTTCTGAATTAGAGAAATAGTAATTATAGTATGGAAGCTATGGTATTTTGCAAATCAATGTTTCACAAAGCAGTGAGGGCCTGACAGAAGTAGACAGCTCTGCATGAGCTACTGATGGTCAGCTGGGTCCAGGATATAGAACAAAAATATGGCTTGGGGACATCCAGGTACAGCCCCCACAGTAACAGGGCTTAGGCATCAACTGCACGTGCAATGCTAATGACTGGAATGTGATTATGCACTTAGTGTCTGGGTAAAGTAATTAAGCAATTGAGAAATGTATGATGGGCATACAATAAAAGATAATAACCAACACGTGATACAGCATAATGGACATAATCAAATACTTGTAAGGGGAAACCAGGGTCACTATTGAGGCCAGTTCATCATTTGGAGTGTTCCAAACCTTTGGGTGGATGGGATCACACAAAATACAGCTGGGGCACCTGTTAGTGCTGTCTTCTCAGCTCCAGAAAGGAGCCTGAGAGTCGAGTGCTCAGCTGAATCTTAGGGCTGTTCAGCAGGTGGTGAAGCTTAGTGTTTGGAATAGATGGGTAAGAAATGAGCTGCAGGGGCAGCCTGGGCCCTGCAGAGCTGACAGACCCAGCACAGGTGACAGGGGGCCATCGTGGCACAGAGTGGCCCAAGGGACGAGTGAGACAGGCACAAGGGACAGGCAAGTTACACATTTGGTTTTACATAAGAACATGCAAGATCTGGAAGCTTTGGAAAACATATGCAGCTGTCTCACTATATGGCTTTGAAACTTTGGGAAGGCAGGCAGTGGCTGCTACCTCTCTTCATTTCTGCAGGACAGTGAAGTGCTGGTTTCATTTGTTTATTCTACAGTGATGTTTGGAAACCTTTGGTCCTTTATTTCATCCTTGGATTCTTTTGTCAGACTGATCCGGAGTTCAGTTTCAGCACTGAGTCGTGTTTCACTGCAGTAAGTGCTGTCCTTGCATTAAATTTTGTGGGTTGATTGAGAATTGATTGAGAACATTATGGCAAATGCATTTAAGGAACAATGTTCTGAGGTAGAAGAAATATATATATATAGGAGAGGCTTAACACACAGGCTAAGAGACAAAAAATTTTACTAGAGACAAAAAATTTACTAAGTCTGAGTCCTAAAACTCTCCTAAAATTGCCTCTAGCCAGTACAGTGTAAGCCATCCTGCATAAGCTATCTTTTTAATAACTTCAAGGAAAAAAAGCATAAAATCATCAAGAAGCATATACTTTTCATTTATGCTTGGGATTGATTTGTAGATCAGTATGAGAAAAGAGCTAAGTGAAAGGCATGTGACTGCATGAGTGAAATAGCAACAGCACTGATATGTTAAGTCATGACGTTGTTCATCTAAAATCTTCAAACAGTTGGCTCAAAGCCTAAAGAGAACGTACAAGCTTAGGTACAGATGAGTTGTCTTGAAATCTCTGTTGCCTCTAGCACAGATTGTGTAGATAAGAGGAAAAGAAAGAAAAAAAAGAAAAGGAAAAAAGGGGGTCCAGTTATATTGCTGGTTTTGATGGTGAGAATTTGTTCTTTCAACTCCTTTGGACTGAATGCATAGAGCCAGATATTCTCTACAACTCTCTAGTCTTTTTTCTTGACTTTAACAGTTTTCTATTTTACTAGAAGTATTATCAGGAAATTTTAAGATTGATGATATTTTTCAGAAACGCAAAATACTTGGAATCAAAGGCCTTGTGACAATCTCCGTTTTGTACCTCTGAAAATTTCTGAAATAATGATTGAGAAGGAAAGCTTGTGACTACAAGAAGAAGTAGAAAAAGGAGTAATAAAACCTGAATGTTAACAAAAAAGAACTTCAAACAGTAGAATTCTACTTCAGACTTTCCCCCCTCATTGTTACCTTGCTGTAGTAAGGTGTATTATAACATCTCTAATAATCTACCTTCAGTGTAGTATCCTGTAATTCTGCAGCTCTACAGAGAGTCAATGAGACACACATGGAAACACTGACCTCTAATTAAATAGGTTAACAGCAGAAAACTGCATTTTTGACAAACTCAGACCTATTTAACTCTGACTTGCAAACTGATATAAAACGTACAGAGAAGGGACACCAAGTTGATTAGAGGGCTGGAGTATCTCTGCTATGAGGAAAGATTAAAACAATTGGGATTGTTCAGCCTGGAGAAGAAAAGGCTGTGGGGAGTTGGTGAGCATTTTCTAGTGCCTTGGGGGAGCCTGCAAGGCAGCTGGAGAGGGACTTTTTACAGTGGCATGTAGTGGTAGGACAAGGGGAATGGCTTTGGACTGAAACAGATGGGTTTAAAAGAGATATTAGGGAGAAATTCTACATTGTGGGGGTGGTGAGACACTGGAACACTGGTTGCCCAGAGAAGCTCTGGATGCCCCATCTCTGAAAGTGTTCAAGGCCAGGTTGGGTGGGACTTTAAGTGACCTGGTGTAGTGGAAGGTGTCCCTGCCCATGGCAGGGGGGTTCGAACTGGGTGATATTTAAGGTCTCTTCCAATCCAAACTGTTCCACGATTTTATTGTTCTGTGATCCAGCGCAGCATCTGTATGAGCTCGAGAACAAAGCAGCGCGGTGCCAGAGGAATGCTCTAACAATATTTGTCCTTGTTGCTGTGACATCGCAGGTCGGCAGCAGCAGGTCGTATCGGCGGTGACAGCGGGTGCCACCGGCCCGGGGGACAGCGGGTGACAGCGGGTGCCACCGACCCGGCGGACAGC
Organism: Emberiza elegans; assembly: GCA_024865655.1. Lineage (NCBI taxonomy): Eukaryota > Metazoa > Chordata > Aves > Passeriformes > Fringillidae > Emberiza > Emberiza elegans. The sequence goes on from JALJVW010000206.1 coordinate 22,682,873, forward strand.
GGGTGCCACCGGCCCGGGGGACAGCAACGCCCGTTGTGCCCAGCAGATGGCGCCGCCGTGCAGCGCAACCCGCTCCGCGCGGCCCGGGGGGAACGCGCCCGGTTCTGCTCTCTGAGGGGAGGAACGCTGCTGGTCCTGCTCTCTGAGGGGAGGAACGCGCCCGGTTCTGCTCTCTGAGGGGAGGAACGCTGCTGGTCCTGCTCTCTGAGGGGAGGAACGCTGCTGGTCCTGCTCTCTGAGGGGAGGAACGTTCCTGGTTCTGCTCTCCGAGGAGAGGAACGCTCCTGGTTCTGCTCTCTGAGGGGAGGAACACTGCTGGTTCTGCTCTCTGAGGGGAGGAACACTCCCGATTCTGCTCTCTGAGGAGAGGAACACTGCTGGTTCTGCTCTCTGAGGAGAGGAACACTGCTGATTCTGCTCTCTGAGGAGAGGAACGCAGCTGGTTCTGCTCTCTGAGGGGAGGAACGCGCCCGGTTCTGCTCTCCGAGGAGTGTTCCTTTCCCTGCTCTCCGAGGAGAGGAATGCTCCTGGTTCTGCTCTCCGAGGAGAGGAATGCTCCTGGTTTTACTCTCTGAGGAAAGGAACGCTCCTGGTTCTGCTCTCTGAGGAAAGGAACGCTCCTCTTCCCATCCCTGCTCTCCAAGGAAAGAAAAGTTTCTCTCTTTTCCAGCTGTGCCCACCACGGAAAGGGAGGTTTCTCCCTTTTCCCAGCAGCAGAGTTCAGGTTCTCAGATGCACCTTGCAGCCTGTGACATGCCTTATTTGTGTGACAATCTACAGTAGCCTGGTTTTACACATTTTCCCCCCCTCTCCCTGAGTTATCTAAAGTAATTTCCTGCTATATGGGAGCTGAAGGGAACAAGAGCCTTAAAAAAATTGTAGAGAAGCTCTGTTACACAAGCTGCCTTCAAAAGTGCTGTCTCCATCAAGCAGTTGATACTTTATTCTACTTTCCACCTACATTTACCATCGATATAATGTTTCACTTTAAAAATAATATGCACACTACTGGATATGCAAATGCATTCAGTGCTTTTATAAAGAGCAGAAAATTCTTCTCTTCAGTTATATTCAACACCAAGAAGTCAGAGCTTGGGTAGGTGGGCCTTCATAGTGAACTGATACTTCCATTATCTGTGTTAGTGAAAAAAAGAGAGGAACTGGTAAAATCCCAAAGAGCTGTACATGGACGATTTTTCTAGTTTTTGAAACTCTACTTTTAAAAGTTATCTGTCTTGGCAAGACAAATTTGTTCAGTTTTCCTGTACAATGTTGCTGCTTTTTACAGCACAGCACAATTCTCTGTTGCGAGTCAGAAGAGGACATTTAGTTGTGAGGATGATCTTGTAGGGACAGCCTGTGTCCCTTACACTCTGTGTGAGTCAGCTCAGGTCTGCTCCCTCCTCACAGTGTCCATTCAAGGCATGGGAGAATGTCTGGGTTACAGGAAAAGCTGTGTCTGGAGCAGCCCCACTGCTCTCCATCCTTCCGAGCACAGCAATGCCTGGGACCTGGATAACCCCCTCACTGCTCTCCCACCTCCAGCACTCCCTGCAGCAGCTTCAGAGCAAACTGCTGATACACTACATCAACTGTGAGGAAAGGCTGAGGGAATTGGGAGTGTTCAGCCTGGAAAAGAGAAGGCTTTGGGGTGATCTTATTGCTGCCTTTTTGTACCCAAAGGAAGCTTACAAGAAAAATGGAGAAAAATTATAGAAAGACTAAGGGGGAATGGAGATTTAGGCTTTTTTTTTGTTTATGTTCACGGGAACCAGATCTTCAACACAGAAGAGGTAGCTGAAGCTGTGCTGAAAAGAGAGTAGATTTAGATTAGAAATTAGGAAGAAATTCTTTACTGTGAGGTGGTTGAGGCACTGGACCAGGTTGCTCAGGGAAGTTTTGGCTATCCCAGCCCTGGAAGTGTTCAAGGACAGGTTGAACAGTGCTCTGAGCAGCCTGGTCTAGTGGAAGGTGCCCATGCCCAAGGCAAGGCAGCTGGAACTAGGTGGTCTTTTAAGGTCTTTTCCAATCCAGGCCATTCTATGATCCTATGACTAACAGCAGGATTAGAACATTTTAAAGGAAAGCTTTCTTCCTGATCTCTACTTCTACTTGGTATTGGGTGGAACAAAGTGAAAAAAATATTTATTTCACTTAAAAGGGAAAAAATATCATAGTTAAATATATGTGTGAAGGAACACCAGATCTTTTAACTTTCATGCTCTTGCACTTTCTCTCTCCCAATAGCTGGAGTCCTGAATTAGTCATACTTGCTTCAAGCAGTCATCAAGATATTTGCTTTTGACAGTAAAGACAGCAGCTTAAAAAGGCTTGCACAGGCTCTCAGGGCTGTGCACCATATTTACCAAAAGACTGGGACAGCCAAGCTACAAAAGAATGATCTGCAGTATCACTGACCAATGGCCAATGAGCAGCCTTTTTTATTCACAATAAATGTCAGCAAATTAGTCTCTTTATCATAGAAATAATCTCTATGATTAAATATATTTTTAAAATTCACATGTACTTCCCTCCACATCATTCTACTAGAAATGAGATAGCTTATAAACCTCTCAAAGCTGCAGTCAGTGCATTTCCCAGAGCTGGCTCAGCATTGACAGGAAAACATCACCAGTGATTATTTCTGCATGTCACGATCTGTTCCACTGATTCCAAGAGCCAAAAATTCAGTCTCCTATGGGTGACTTACAGGCAAACCCATCTTAAGTAAGTAGTAAATGTGGATAGTTTGGAACACATTTGTAATTCCATTTGTTATTGAAAGGTCAAAACAAAGAAGTAGGTATTGCTAGTGCTCAACAAAATTACATTTTATCTGATTTTTTAAATCTTAATCAGCTGATGTTGACTTTGATCAGACTCAGCCACTGACTGTCCTTTTGTTCTCTTCCAAAACTTACTGGATGTTCTGCTTTAAAGACCACTGCTGTGATCTGAGGAGTAGTCAGGTCATAGCTGCCTGAAGGTGCTGCTTGATCAAAGTCAGGAGGCTGCATATTTACCTTTCTGCTTTAGCCCTGAACCTGGATAGGCACATTCTCAAGCTTCCACACAAACTCTGGGCTTGGTTTCTTTCCTTCAAAAGGCTCACTGTTTATAATGCAACGCAATGTTGTACCAAAGTACAATATAGCATGGAATGTATTTGAATATAAAGGCATATGCCCTGGGCTAATAGGTGCTATGAATGTTTCTCTTTGTTTTTGAACTACTACAATTTTTTTTAATGCATTATTTTAGAAATACTACATGTAAGGTGTGCACACACAGTTCCTTTTGTTAACTGCAGAAAAGATACTATGTAGTATTTGCTTTAGAGAAGTAGCTGAGATATTCTGCAAAAGTAAAGTATTGTAACTTTTGTACTTATTTGAAATAAAACATATTTTTTGCTTCAGTGTATAAAGCTTTGCATGTTCAAAATGTTTAATTCTGATTTGAATTTGAGTTGCCACTTTCCCCAGCTATTTATCCTGATCCTCATGAGCTGTCAGGGATGAATCACTCTGCCAAGAAGCCATCCTCCTGGAGGATATAAGCAAGGTTTTCCTCTGAGCCAAGAGCTCCAGGGTGCACAGGAATGAAGCAGGCTCTGTTTTCCCTTTGCAGACTCACAATGCTCCTGGATGCCACTGACCCAGTGAGAAAAAGTCATGGACTCAATCCAGAATCCTGAGACATCTGGCCAGCTCCTTCAGCCTTTTCAGTGGGGCCCTTTAGGTTAAAGAATTTGTTTATAGTAATATTTATCCCTCGCAGACATTTTCCTGGGGCGGTCTCTCTCATACTTCTGCTCATTTGATTAGTTTCCATAGTGACACTTATTTGTAGAGTTTAGAGTTGCTCATAGCAGGTTTCTGCAAATGCCAGCCACATGCATGCCATGTTAATAAGACAAAGTCAGTTCTGTTTCTTTCCCTTTGTGCTCTGATTTTGCTTTACAGTTAGGAGCATCCTTGGGGAAAAAAAAAATAAAAAGGTGGTTGGGGGCTGCTTTGGACACAGGATCCAGGGCCTGTTAGTTTACTATTTTGGATGGTGTTTTTGACTGGACTTCTGTCTGAATTGCAGTAGCAGCCTCTGAAGGACTGTCTGTCTGAGTGAGCTATTATGTAAGCTGGGGAAACCTTCCATTACTGCAAGGCCTCTAGACTGCTCCTTTATTTAAAATGCAGAATTATGAGAAAAAGCAATTCACTTGAGTGGTGCCTTGTAGGTTGCCTTTTATTCCAGGCTGAAGTAAGGCTTTGCTTTTCTTGTAGGGGAGTTGCTACTATCCTAAAAATAGAAGGCTAATATCAAATACAAGTTCATGTACACATACACATACACACACATCTTACCAGTGTGCCTGTCTTTGGAAGGGATAAAAAACCATCTGCAATAAGTGAATGAAAGGAGATTTACACTGACAATTGACAGGCAATTTCAGGAGCATGGTTACATAAAACCATGCTGATTCTCTGTAAATTCACAGCAGAACAGAACTGAGCTAGGAAGAAAAGAAGTTACTGTTTATGAGCCATGGATAGGTATCTCCATTAGACAGGCACCCCCAAAGGACAAATTCCAGAATTCAGATATTAGATCATTGCACATATTTTTTTCTCTAATTCTAGGGAAGAAGTAGAGAGAATACTAGATTTGACAAGCATTTTGTCACACTGAGTATTAGTTCTCTTAGGTTTCTTGCAGAGTCTGTGAGGCCTTTCAGGTTAGTTTGACACATTTCTTTCTGCAAGACACTGGAAGATTGTTTGAGCTGTGGATATTTATGCATAAAATAAGACAACAAACAATTGCTGGAGTTCATAATAGCACATGGCTAGAGGAAAGACAAGGAAAAACACTCCTGGGAGACCAGAGGAATGATTCTGCTCTTGTGCAATGAAGAAAACAAAGAGCTCTCTGAAGGCACAGAAATTAACCTAGGGTAAATGTGATGTGAGTCCTGCTGGGCTCTGGCCCTGGAGTTCACAGCAATATTGAATGTACTGCTGAGGTGGAGCCAGAGGAAAGCAGGCTGTGCTCTCCTGCCCTACACAAGGGGAAGTGCCAACCTCCATAGCACATCCCACAGCAGCCTTTAACTCTCAGCAATGTAAAAGAGGATTTATAGATTTTATTAACATAAATCAATTACAAATACTACAAAATAATTATTAAAACTGGTTGTTTATTAAATGAATAATAAAAATAAGAGAAAAACCCCATTTTTCTCAGGAGAATTTTAAGGTAAAAAACTGTAACTGTAGAATGAGAGCTAAGATTTTAAAGACTGAGTTTCCTCCCCCTCTAGTCTTTGAAAAAGTATTCAGTAGTGGAAAAGAAGAAATCAGATTTATGAAAGTAAACCTTCTTGATATCACATCAGTGTGTGATAATCTTTAACAGCTAGGCAACCGTGCCCTGTAGCAATTCCAGCATCAGAAAGGAGCCATCAGATTATGAGTTCTATGTGATGCAGTCAGCCTTCAGGAACATTGCAAAGAGGAGGAGAAAATGTCCTCAAATCATCCCATGCTACTCAATAAGATTAATAGGATTTACTGGGGAAACTCTTCAACTTTGTCTCAGTTAGTCAGATGGTGGCTGCAGGTGAAGTCTTTCCAAGAAATCAAATTAAATCTCCTTTGATACGATTACTGGTCTAAGAACAGCTCTCTCTCTATTTAGGTTGCCTAATTCTCCATTTAAAAATATTTATGAATTGTTTTGGTTTGTAGAAGCCCTTAGAAGTTTGAGAGGGAGAAAGCCCTGTGATTAGATAAGCACATTGTCTTTCCATTTAGATTTGATTGAGAGATTAAGCCTGACAGGAAGGAAATTATGATTTTTTTTTAGTTGCACAGTGAACAAAATAATGGCAGTGTATCAAAAAACAATAGGGTAAGATGAAAAATCTTGTCTTGGACTGAATCTGTGCAAGCATGAAGCAAAGAGGCACCGAGAAGAACAGATGGTCTCTCTGGAAGCAGGGAGGGAGAGCATGGCCAAGCTCCTTGGACTCATCCAGATAAGGTGTGTGCATCCAGACCCAGTGGCAGAGGCTGTGCTGGCGTAGTGGCTGCTGCGTGGTAGCTTTGGCAGACAGGCACTGAGCAAAACACTGGCTTGCAATTCAGGAGGCATTCACTTGAAATCCCATCTTGAAATCAGGTTGTAACTACAGACGTTCAGCTCATTTTACCCATTTGTGCCATCAAACCTGTTATGTTCTTCTCTTGTGACGGAGATTATATGTTTGCGAGGCACAAAGAAATGTGAGCAGTGTAAGAAAGGTCTTGAGGAAGCAAGTAACTCTGTTTTAATTGCTGGCACTGGGTGGATCACTGGAAAGAAATATGCTCTACTAATTAAAAGGTAAAGGATAAAAATATCAAATGCCTTCCTCATTATATGGGCATCTGTCAGAGAGATGAGTGGAGGCAGGGAGCAGTTATAATACACACATGTAGGCTGACAGTGCCTATAACTGTAGGTTTTGAATCTGTTCCTATTTACCTTGGTTTCCCAAGGAAGTGAGACTTGTGGAAGTGCACTGTCAGTCTGTCCATCCATCACTATTTCTACGGTTTCCTTCCAGTAATTTCTGAACCTGGCTAAATTCCATCAGTTCTGACAGGAAATCATGAAGCTGTGAAAATCAGCATGTGGGCAAACCCCAGAGTGTTTCTGACTATCCTGCCTCTGGCTAGGGCTGCACTGGGAACTCGAGAGCTGCGTTTTCAGCGTGGTTTGCCATGAAGCTCAACAGCACAGGCACTGTCCGGCCAGTCTGCATGGGAGTGCCTCAGACACTGTGTGTGCTGCCTCTTGGTGAGCAAGGATTTTACAGAGAGAGAGAAAAACACAAAATTAATGGACATGGGGCATTTACTGAGTTTGAAGGAGACCTGGAAGCACTGCAGAGAGGTCATAGCTATGTTGGTGGGATCTGCTGAGGCAGGACACACCTCTGGGAGACCAGACATCACTAGGTCTTGGACTGTTCACTGATTTCCAGGAGGTGCATCTCTATAAATAATACAGATTTAGGAGAAGATTTTATTATCATCCCAAACTGAAAAGACAACATTATTATTTTTGAAGTATTTTGGCATTTGTATCTATTGACTCATGGCTGTTGACTGATTCATGGTTGTTGACAGATTCAATGGGCTGAACCTGCATTTACTCTACTGCAGTGAAGAAATGATTTTAAACTGCTCAGGCCTATCATGGTCAAAAAAACTTATTCTTTTATGAAACATTTACAAATTGAAAATCTGTATTTGTATATGGATGTTTGAAAATATTCCTTTCTGAGTCTGATCTCATACTGATTGAAGACTTAAGCGTTCCTGATGACATCAGAGACAGGTAGATATGCTGCTTTTTTACAGTAAAATATACTAAACATAATGAGATATCTGACAGTAACCAGAAAGTTAAATTGTCAATGCCTTCCCTCATTATATGGGCATCTGTCAGAGAGATGAGTGGAGGCAGGGAGCAGTTATAATACACACATGTAGGCTGACAGTGCCTATAACTGTAGGTTTTGAATCTGTTCCTATTTACCTTGGTTTCCCAAGGAAGTGAGACTTGTGGAAGTGCACTGTCAGTCTGTCCATCCATCACTATTTCTACGGTTTCCTTCCAGTAATTTCTGAACCTGGCTAAATTCCATCAGTTCTGACAGGAAATCATGAAGCTGTGAAAATCAGCATGTGGGCAAACCCCAGAGTGTTTCTGACTATCCTGCCTCTGGCTAGGGCTGCACTGGGAACTCGAGAGCTGCGTTTTCAGCGTGGTTTGCCATGAAGCTCGTCAGCACAGGCACTGTCCGGCCAGTCTGCATGGGAGTGCCTCAGACGCTGTGTGTGCTGCCTCTTGGTGAGCAAGGATTTTACAGAGAGAGAGAAAAACACAAAATTAATGGACATGGGGCATTTACTGAGTTTGAAGGAGACCTGGAAGCACTGCAGAGAGGTCATAGCTATGTTGGTGGGATCTGCTGAGGCAGGACACACCTCTGGGAGACCAGACATCACTAGGTCTTGGACTGTTCACTGATTTCCAGGAGGTGCATCTCTATAAATAATACAGATTTAGGAGAAGATTTTATTATCATCCCAAACTGAAAAGACAACATTATTATTTTTTGAAGTATTTTGGCATTTGTATCTATTGACTCATGGCTGTTGACTGATTCATGGTTGTTGACAGATTCAATGGGCTGAACCTGCATTTACTCTACTGCAGTGAAGAAATGATTTTAAACTGCTCAGGCCTATCATGGTCAAAAACTTATTCTTTTATGAAACATTTAAAAATTGAAAATCTGTATTTGTATATGGATGTTTGAAAATATTCCTTTCTGAGTCTGATCTCATACTGATTGAAGACACATTAAGGGTTCCTGATGACATCAGAGACAGGTAGATATGCTGCTTTACAGTAAAATATACTAAACATAATGAGATATCTGACAGTAACCAAAAGTTAAATTGTCAAGTTGGTGTAGAACTCCCATGGTGGCAGAAGATATTGTTGCTTTAGTAGTCTTGGCAGTAGTACATCTCCAGAAGTGGGAGACAGGCCTCAGCTAATGCTGGTACATGTTAAGACTTGATTAGGACTGCTGGTGACAAAGGTGTTTTCTCCCTTTTCTATTTTTTAAGAAAAGTGATAATGGGCAATAGCATTCATATATTGTGTGCCACTGATCTTACAAACATCCCTTAAAGCCAGTCTGCTACCTGATTTTTTAAAAATATAAATTGAATTCTACACTGGCACTTGCAAACAAGCCAGAACTCTTATCTTCACAGGTCACTTTTTGTAAGACATGGTCTAGAAACCTGTCTCAGGAACCACTATTTACTGGGTATTCTGTAAATAGTCCATATTTGTAAAGTAGTTACTCTCTTAACATTTTTTTTGTAACACAATTGTTTCAGATAATATATTTGTGTTTGAATTATCACTCTGTTTTCCTTGTAAGCAATTAGACACTGCAAAAATGGACAATTAGTTATCTTTCATATGTTAAGGCCACAGACACACTTGCTTACCACAAGATGAGTCAATATCCAAAAAACCTAGAGTCGATTCTCACAAAATTTCATGTCACATTTCATAACAGGTCCAGAAATATCCAGGAGGTTATAGAAAGTTTAGACTTTGAGGCCTGTCTTTTCTCTTCCCATCTACACAACACCAGATGACTCATTTCTTGTAAGTCCTGGTTGTTTCTAACCTGCTCCTTGAGTTACAATAATTTATAATATCCTATAATGAAGGTCATAATTTTCCTTAACAATTAAGTAGGGATTTACTCCATCCCTGTGACCTGGATAAAAAAATGCATTCTAATGCATGTTGGCACTCAAAATGACATTTTGAAAGAAGAGTAAGCTGAACAGTTTATTAAAACCAAACTCAGTGCTTGGTACCATGCCACTTACCCACGCTGCTAGGGGGGGAATTTGAAGGTATGCTACAGACCTGAGACAGACCCCAAGAAGTGCCCATCACATGGGTTCAGACCTCCAAGCCTCCTCTCTTCATTACCCCCAGCTTCTTTCTGACTCTCTAGAGCAGCAAACAGACCACCCTTCCTCTTTTCTGAGCCTGAGCTGATCAGCTGATGCTGTGCCTAAAGATTTGAGTGCAGTGTACCTGCCCATACCATGCAGAGATGTGAGAGCTGCCTCTGAACCAAGCCTGCTGGGGTAGCAAAATGAACTGCACTGAAGTCACCCCCTTGGAGCTTTTTCCAGCTTTGCCTTTCCCCTCTGAAGGAGCTGCCCAGGTACAGCTGCTGTGTGTTGTGATGGGCACCCAGGTTACCCCTGCACTGCCCTGCTCAATCCTCGCCCCTGCTCAGTACAGAGCCTGCCAACTTTCTTCCCTGCAACCTAAAAATCAAGCACACATTCTAAAAATGGTTTCTCTCTATAACTCCAACATCTTTAGTTCTCATGCCATGATTGACAGTGCTGGACCTTTTTTTGAAAATATGCATTAAAGTTGCAGTGTAACAGTGTGTAACATTTCAGAATTTTAGTTTAGCTTAATAATTTTCTTTGTTCTTCTAATGTGTGGAACTCACAGTAACTTTCCAGGTTATTTTTACCCTCCAGAGAAAAAGAAGCATCAGAATTTAAAGTATTTATTTTCCTTCTCTGAAAACTTAAATTACACTTCCAGTTATAGGATCTCCAAATCTAGAATAAGTTTTGTCCTTGGCCATTTAAATTGTGCAAATATTTTATTCAAAGGTAAAAGCTGTTAACTACTTTTGGCTTATCTAGCAATCGACAAATCTGTAGTAAACCAGCCAGAGCTACAAAATCAACCTCTGAGGCTTAGAAGGCAATTGAAACAACATCAGAAACAACACCAAAAGGAAACCCATTAAAAATGCATGTAAGCAGAAAACCTTATTATAAAGCATGGTAAGTTTGGAATATTTTTTTCCCCTGATTCTTCTCAAATGAAGTGATTTCTTCTCATAGTAAACTGTTTCAGAAAAAAAGATTTAGACTGATGCATGCACTGTACTCATATGATATTCATGGTAATATTCACCTGGGCTTTATCACACTTTGCAGTGTTGATGCCTACAAATGCAGGCATAGATGATAAAACCTGATATCTGACTAAAAAGCTGGTCAGGATTGACTGAAGTTGTTGATGACTCTAGATTTCATAACAATTAGAGAAAGGATTAAGGGATTAATATGGGCTAATCTTGTTATCTATGAGGTCCTGAAGCTGAAAATTTTATATTGAAGCTAAACTGGGATAATGTGTGAGGTTGAACTCACACTTTGTAATAAACCCTGGGTAATGGCAGCATAACACTTAGTTTTGTCACCTTCATTTTGATGATTAATTACAAATCTGTCAAAGAAAAGAATGTATCATGCAGTGTATAACACAAGGCATGGACTTCCAGATCCCTATGCTGTGCAGTATTTCCCCTGCAGTTACTGTCTGCTGCAAGGATAGCTTTGTTTAGAATCCAAAAACATAAATTGTGGAAAAGAAGCAGATTCTGTGGAAATATGAAAACCTAGAATGGAAGTTTGAAATAAGTTCAGCATAAGAAAGACTGCTTTATACTTGATTTCAATTTTTTCTATTATATTTATGCAATTCATATAGTTATTATCCCTAAGAATTATTGTAGAATTCTTAGTATTCCAAAGTCATGAATCAGAGCATGAGATGAATACATAGGAAATACAAAAAATTGTTGATTTTTACTTTCTATTTTTGATATCTGCATAACACAAATATTCAGTGTAGAGGACTAGAAATTAATTAAAAATTTAATATGAAATCAAATTGAAATTATTGTCATCTTGCCATCTCTGGATTTCCATGTCTGGAGTTTTAATAAGAAAGACACTAGCATGTTACTTCAAAAGGGGTTTTCTTGCAAAGAAATAAAAGCATTACCTTTAATTTTAACTATATTACTGGTATTTCCCAGCTGTGGACTATCTACAAACAGTTATCTTGTGTTGCAGAGGTGCTGTCCTTATAAAATTGATCTCTATTATCCTGTGAGTGACAAATAAACTGTTGTGACCCAATCAAATGCCCAGTGAAAGGGGTGGCACACACAGCATTGCCAGTCCCTTTGTGACAGCCTCCTGCTGGCATCCTACATCAGACAGGAAGGCGACTTCCCTGGGATGAGGGCAGGGCCAGGAGGCATTTTAGGAGTCCTGTGAAGAGCACAGTCCTCTGGATGCAGTGGTGGCCAACGCTGGCTTCCCCTTGTGTCCCAGTTTTGGGTAGGATGTGTGGGAGGAATATGGAAGCAGGGCTGCTGATTTGGAATTGGATCACCACTTTCTGCTATATTGTGCTTCTCTGTACGAACACCTGCTTTAAATTCTAAAGGGACATTTAGTCCTTAGCATTTTTAAAGTGTGCCACACAGTGATTTGCTTGCTTCAGCGAGACTTCACTCACAGCTATTTTGCTCAGTCAGAGCAATTTAGAGTAACACTGATGAAAAAAATAAATCTCTTGGGGGATGGGGGTTCATCCTCTTTTCCTCATTAGATGCATCATTTATTATGGCATAGTCTATTGAATTTTGCAATAAATCTTTAAAATTCCTAATCTCATTTTCTATTGATTCAGGCTCCTTTTATAAGTAAATTTCAAAGAAATGTCTTCCTGTTCCTTTCTGGACTTTTATACCATTATGGTTTTCTTTTTCTGGCAGTGATGGTATATTGATAATGTTACCAATGTGTGCAAGTGAAAAATGGATCCTGTATCTCAGCATTTTTGTGTAGTGGCTGACCGGGACACCAGGTGCCCACCAAGCTCCTCTATCACTGCCCTTCCCAGTGGGACATGGGAGAGGAAAACCAGATGGAAAACAACTATTGAGTGAGATAAGACAGTGTACTAGTGCAAGAAAAATCAAAAGTTTGTGTGCACATATGCAAAGGAAAAAAAATCTTAATCTCTACTTCCTATCGGCAGCTCAACCACTTGCTGGGAAACGGTTTCATCACTCATAGCAGTTGCTGCAGAAGGCAAACACTGTAAAAAATGAATGCCCCCCACAAAAACCAAAATAACATCATCACAACACAAACCAAAAAATGGACAATTTATAAAAAATCCACCCCTTGACTCATCACCACAATTACAACAAATGTAATTGTTCTACTCTCTAACATTGTTCAGGACTTGTTTTGCCCATTACCTCTTCCAATTACTGCCTTTATTTCAAAATCCTCATGGTTTGCCCACATTCTCCACCAAAAAGACTGTAGTGGTTTGCTGTTGGTTGGATTCCAGGCACCCACCAAAGCCTCTCTATTGCTGCCTTCCACAACTGGACTGGTGACAGAAAAATACAGTGAAGGGTTCATGAGTTAAGAACTGGGTGAGATACTCATCAGATACCATCATGGGGAAAACAGGCTAAAATCAGAGATATTAATTGAATTTATTGCTAACAAAATCAGAGCAGGTTAATGAGAAATAAAATAAAATCTTAGAAATGTCTTCTTCCCACCCCTCCCTCCTTCCCAGCGTGCTAGGGAGACAGAGAATGGAGGTTATGGTCAGTTCATCACTCATTGTTTCTCCCACTGCCCAGAGAGAGGAGCCCTTCCCCTGCTCCTCCCTTGGGTCCCTCCCATGGCAGACAGCTCTCCATGAACTCCTCCAACAATGTTCTTACATTGGTATTCATATTTGTCTTCAAGTCATCTGGATTCTGGGATTCCTCAGCCAAACTGAGAGGCCCATGCAGAGCACTCTCTGTGGCCCTGCATCTCTGGGGCAGAACTGGGATCTCTCCAGAATCTCCATTTAGAGCAGGTGATCCAGCCTGCTCAAGCATCTGGGTACAACCATGAACCCTGAGCATCTGTGATCAGCAAAGGGCAAGCCTTGCCAGCTACTGGGCTCAGGAACAGACTTTTGTTGTGCTATTTGTATGTATGATTGCACTCTATAATTTATAAGACCAGAGTAAGATATACTTTAAGCTTTCAGTCTGGGGATAAGATATTTTTAAAGCCTTCTTTAGAAAATGGTTTATAGCTTTCTGTAGTAGTGTTTATGTCCAGTACAGTATCTTATCAAGCCTTGATGAATACCCCTGCCTCTCCACATGTTGACTAATGAGAAAGCTTTACTCAACTTTTAAGAGCATGTGTTGCTGATTTGTTAGGACTGGGCAGGATTTAGGCATTGTACCACTGCCTGGGTGCCTGTAATTATATGGTTTTTGAAAAAGCATTAGCAATGACATTCTGAAAGCCTGCAGCTGCTACCAAAAATGAAGCATTTGCATTACTTTCAGTCCAGTACTCTGAGACTAGCACTAACCCTCTCAATCCCACTCCTTGCTGAGCACACATGCAGCTCCTAGTGAAAGGATGTGCTCTTGTTCAGGGTGATCTCAGCCCTGGTGTTGAGACACTGCATTTGTATTGGATCACAAGAAAGAGACCCTAACAGTCAGGAGAGGAAAGAAAACACAAACATGCACATTCCCCTGGCTGCAGCACAGCAGTGTAGCTTCCCTTTGGCCATGTAAGTGTTAGGGAGAAGCTGCAGGACTGTTCAGCACTGTGGGAGCCACCAGTGTTGCAGTGGGGTAGGTGAAAAGGAGTCAGTGGCAGGGGCTAAGGTCTTTCCATCCTCCCCTTGGAAATTGTGCTTATATTTCACTCTTGAGAAAATGTACAATAGCACACATTTTGTACATGGAGATTCAGCATGGGCACTATTATGTAAGCATGTGCTGTCTTCCCTCTAACCTAAATTTCACTTACAGAGAAAACACAGAAGGATTGCAGATGCGCATGAACAAAAACATCCAAGTGTCTTCAGCCAGATGGCTATCTAAGCACTACCCCAGGTTTTTGTCAGCCTTCTTTGATGGTTGATTTCATCTTCCTTTCCATTATTTGGCTATCCTTTGGCTGTTTCCTTCCATTGTATTTGCTGAGGAAGAGTTAGTCAGAACAGACCTTATTCTGCTACAGCTTCTTACTCCTTTTCCATCACCCTTACAGCTTCCCCTAAGGATTACTGAGATTTAATGAATTTTGAAATTTACCATCAACTTGACATACAGACTCAAAAATGTGATTCTTGCAGCTTAGCCACCCCTTGTAGTCAACTTCAACAGACTGTGAAGAAAGAGTCTCCTTCACAGTTTTAAGAGTTGACAATTCTGTGACATGGCTTCTGTGCAGTATGTGACAGCTCCTCTAGGCACATGGCTGATCCAGTCTATGTGGAAGCATTCAGTATTACAGAACCCTTAAAAACAATAATATTTTTTGGCCGATAGATAGATAGATAGATAGATAGATAGATAGATAGATAGATAGATAGATAGATAGATAGATAGATAAATTTCCTGCTGTCAAAAAATACTAAGAAAAGGATAGTAATTTTCTTACAGATTTATTCAGGAGATAAAGGTTTTAAACAAGTATTTACAGACAGGTTCTATGAGGCATTTAAAGATCCTTGTTTTTTCAAATACTTCCATAAGTATGAGAGACCATGACAGTGGAAGCTGATGCATCACACTCTGAGTCAGTCTTTGAGCAGTCAATCCAGCATTCTATTTGGAGCATGTTCCATGGCCATTTTGCACCCCTCAAAAGATATATTAGCTAGGTTGCAAATCAATTGATCAGCTAAGCTGATAAATTCAAATTCTTGCAATAAAAATTTGGTTCTGCATCCAATATAATTTTTTTTTGTGGAAAAAGCCCTTCCCCAAATTTTGTATCATTACTTTCTTAGAACAAACCTAGTTCAATAAAAGGATAGGATCAGCAGTTTTTTTACTCTTTCCATAATTTGCCTACACTGGTCTGTAGTGTTTACTGCATTTTAGAGGGAGGCATTTGCATATTATATAAATTGTCCCAATCTCTGCGGACTGATGAAACGAGTTCCTTTATCCAGGAGACAAAAGAAAAGAAGAAAAATTTCCTCCCTCACTTTTACTTGATTTTCATGAATTTTAAAATTTATTAAGGAGAAGAGCTTTATATATCACAGTAAAATCAAACTGTAAGTGAAATCTAATGGCCACACATTTTTCTGATAAGTAAATATTTAGTGTACTTAAATTTATATGTCTTTCCCAGTTTATTCAGGATATCTTGCAGAAAGCACTTGGGGAGGTAAATAAATTCATTCAAGCTCCATTATGGACCTTCAATGCAGAGTAATACTATTACTACCATTTCTCCTAATATGGAGGATGCTCAATATGTTCTCTTCTACCAGCATTTCCTTTGGGTAAATGCTTTCTGTTAAAAAGCAATCAAAAATATTAACCATCCTTGAGATGTTAAATAGTAGTGTTCCAATCTGTCACTAAAATGGCAATGTTGGGCAGTAGTAAACCTGCAATTTTCAAAGCTGGATTGTGCATAGGAGAAAGTCATGTGAAATCCTAAATTATGAGTAGTCATTCATTGCCTTCAGTGAACCTTGGAAGATGCTGGAGTACTGTAAACATAAATCATTATAGTTATAATGGAAAAAACAACATTTAAAATAATTTTACCCTCTGAATAAAACATTTTCATCTTTTCCAGGAAGACACATATTTTAAGTCTCATTATGCTTACTAAAGCTTCCAGAAATGTAAACATAGTTTAAGAGCACCTGAGTAACTTTGCTACTGCCTCCATACAACGAAAAAAACCTTAACAAAATATAGGAATAAAAACCCCCAGCCTGCTAGTCCTCCCCTCAAACAGCTGCTTCAGTGACTTGGAAAATTGTGAAGCTATCTAGCTGAACCTCTACACGTCTTGTTTACAGACCAGTTGGGTTTTAGGCTCTTCTAGTATTTAGATTGAATTTCACTTGCCCTTTATATATAGTAGAGCCAAATACTGATGGAATCTTATGTAATTAAGTCTTTTAAAGAGAAGACAATATTGTAGCAATTTCATTAAATAAGAGATAGTCACATTCTTCATTCCAATGTAGACCATTTTTTCTTCAGAAATCCTTTTTCCCAATATCAGAACTGCTCATCATTAAAGGTAAGTTTTGCAAGGCAGGATCCTGCTTCAGCCCAGTTTTCCCTTCCTGTGTCCTCGGACTCTTGTCCTGCTGCTGGGGCTCTTTGCGCTCCTCTGGGATGGCCCAGGCCCACCATGGTTCACTTCCAGCAGAGAGGGAGGTGAAATGCCAAGGAAAATCCCTCCCATGGAAGGCTGACATTGTTAACATGGGGAGCCACCCAGCCAAAGCATTGGGCTGGAACATAATCCAAAAACATGGACCAGCCCCAGGTTCTTGTCTCAGGGCAGGATCAGTCCTATCTGTATTTTTCTTGATACATTTTGAAAACAATGTAGGTTGGAAGGGACCCTACTCAGACTCTTACCTGAGGTGTGCTGACTTCAGCACTGGCTAAAAATTTGTAATTCCTGGCAAAGACGGCGACCCCATCATGACAGTTTATGCCAGGGTTTTACTGTCCCAACTTGTACACGTTCTTCTTAACAACTAACCTGGATTTAATTTATTAATAAAACCTTAAAAAGTTTATAACCTTTTCTGCCTTGATCCAAGAAATCACTATTGACAGGAGAGGAAAAAAAAAAAATCTGTTTTTAGTGCTGTAAGAACAGCCAGTTCCACACGACATAGCCCAAAGCTTGCCAGGCTTAGACATTTCTTAATCTGCTGTACTCATGAAGGCTGGATATCAGTGGAGATTTCATTATAATTAGTTCTCATTATTTTAGTTTCATACATATTTATATGCTGGAACTTTCTGTTATTCTCTAATAACATTATAGATGTATATTTTAGCTCTGTAAGTTACCTTTGATTATTATTATTATTATAATTTTTGGGATTAAGTTGCCCAAAGTAAATGTCTGGCTTGTTTTTCAAGCAGTTTGGTAGCCTAGCAGAAAGTTTTGACTCACATTTGGAACAGTTTGCAGGTTAGTTTGTAGGAATAGCAAAAAGAATAGAAGAAATTTCACATGACAGTTATTACACGTAATTATGAGGATACACTTGACAAATTTTGGTGTAATTTTAAAATCTGACAGCTTGTGGGTTTTCTGAGCTATCATTAGTTGAGTGGCTTAATAGTTACAACCACAACTCACATGCTCCTGTGTTCTTCCCTTGATGATTTTGCATGTTATTTTCCTTTCCAGGACCGTGAAGAACTTTGCAGAGTGCTGTGTTAGAAAAATTATGCCTAGTAAGATGAACATATTTGAACTGAAAACAAATTAATTATAACAAATTTCCAAATATGGATTCCCTGATTTTTCTTTCCATTATGCTTGCAGTTGGATTGTGTTTTTGTATTTTCTTCTAAAAATTAGGTTGTGATCTCTTACTGAGTAGGACTGCAGAATAATAAGTAATATGCGGGATCCATCATGCCAGTCACCCTCCCACTGCAGAGGCACTCAGAAGTTACAAAAGGGAGCACAAAGACATGAGCTAAAAATACCTGATGGTCTAAATGACTGATTTGGTGTCAAGATGATTATGATGTTAGGGCTGGCCCTGCAGCCTCACCAGTGTAGACACACAGGTCAAATTTCAGTTTTACTTATGAGGAAAGTTTTCTGATAGGATATAACTTTTGATCTGCAGTGCAATCCTGCCTTATTTAACTGGATTTATGGAGAGTAGATGTCCTGTAGCTGCAGCAGTTACCCATCATGATATTTATATATTGACCTCAATATTTACCCCAACTGGAATACATGCTGAGCAAAGGAAATCTACCAAGTGCCAATCCAGAAAAGTCTAAGAAATGTGGCTTTTGCTTAACTTTTGGAGAGCCAGACACAGCAGGTATTGTGGTCCTAAGTACATGGACTGAGACAAATTTCTGAAGGATAATTGGTGGGACATGCATTTTTTACACCAAAAAGTGTAGCTGTTGTGTTGTCATTTTCCTCTTCAAGTAATTTGATAACATCAAATTGGGGAAGTTTACTATTATCTGTGTTTTGTTTAAAAAAGTGTTCCCATAGTACAATTTCCAGGGTGTTGCACTATTAAGTTTTCTGCAATTGTGAATAATTTTTTTTTTACTAAGACCCTCTTTGAAAGCTGCCTTGGAGTGGGTAACATCTATTTATTAGGATCTTATGGATATACAGTTCTAAAGTTCTTCTAAAGTAAATCAGTACAATAGTATTCAAAATGGTCCCCAGAAATAACAGAATCATAGAATCTTAGAATGGTTTGGATTGCAATGGGCCATAAATATCATCAAGTTCCATGGGCAGGGACACCTTCCACTACACCAGGTTGCTCTGACCCCCACCCATCCTGGCCTTTAACACTTTCAGGGATGAGGAATCCACAGCTTCTCTGGGCAACCTGTTCCAGTGCCTCACCAAGCACTACAATAAATAATTTCTTACTAGCATCTCATCTAAACCTACCCTGTTTCAGTGTAAAGCCATTCCCCTTGTCCTGTCACTACATGCCACTGTAAAAATCCCTCTCCAGCCGCCCTGCAGGCTCCCCTTAGGTACTAGAAAATGCTCACCAAGTCCCCACAGCCTTTTCTTCTCCAGGCTGAACAGCCCCATCTCTCTCAGGCTGCCATCACAGGAGAGGTGCTCCAGCTCTCTGACCATCATCATGGCCTCCTCTGGACTTGCTCTGATGGGTTCACATCTCTCTGATGTTGGGTGCCTCATGGCTGGATGCAACTCTCCAGGTGGGGTCATACCAAACTTCTTGTCCACCAACACTCCCAAGTTCTCCTCGAGGCTGCTGTCAATCCGGTCTCTACTCAGCCTGTACTTCTGCCTAACTCAGTTGCAGGATTTTACACCTGACCTTGTTGAATTTCATGAGGCTGGCACAGGCTCACCTCTCAAGCTTGTCAAGGTCTCTCTGGATGTCATCCCTTCCCCAGAGTTGTCAAGGGCACTGCACAGCTCTGTGTCATTGGTACACTCAATCACACTGTCCATGCCACCAGCGAAGATGTCAAACAGTGCTGGTCCCAATGCCAGCCCCTGAAGATCACCAGTTGTCACTGGTCTCCACTGGACATCGAGGCATTGACCACAACTCTTTGAGTTAGCACAGCGTTATCTACTGAGTGTCCATCTGTCAAACACATCTCTCCAGTTTAGAGACAAGGATATCATGTGAGATAGTGTCAGTGCTTTGCACAATTCCAGGTGTCAGTAACTCTCCCCTCATTCACCAACACTGTAATCCCATCATAGAAAGTCACCAGATTGGTCAGGTATAATTTGCCCCTAGTGAAGCCATTCCAACTGTCATGAATCATCTCCTTATTTTCCATGTGCTTTAACATAACTTCTAGGAAAATCTGTTCTATCATCTTTCCACACACTGGTGAAATTAACTGGCCTGTAGTTCCCTGAGTCTTCCTTTTTTTCCTGCTTTTAAAAATGAGGGTTATGTTTTCTCTTTTCCAGTCAGTGGGAACTTGACCAGACTATAATGACTTCTCACATATGATGGATAGTGGCTTAGCCAATTCCTTCACCAGTTGCCTCAGGACCCCTGGATGAATCTCATCTGGTCCCACAGAGATTGGGAGCTGGTGCATCCTCAGGTTCCTTAGACAGTCTCAAATTTGGTCTATAATGGGTCTACAATCCCTGCCTTTCCCCTCTGTGACACTGCAGCACTTGCTAGTGAAGACTGAGACAAAAATGTTGAATACCTCAGTCTTCTCCATAATCCTCTCTTACCAAGACTCCCATTTCCTTTCAGAGGGCCCACATTTTCCCTAGTTTTTCTTTTATCACCAGTGTACCTATAGAAGACTTTCTTGTTGGCCTTGACGACCTCGAACAGGTTTAGTTCTATCAGGGCTTTAGCTTTCCTAACTGATCTTTGGCTGTTTGGACAATCTATCTGTACCCCTCCTGGGCTACCTGCCCCTGCTTCCACCCTCTTCTTTGTTGTGTTTCAGTTTGTCCAGGAGTTCCTGACATTTTTTCTGAACTTCCTTTTTGTCAGGGTGCATTGCTCCTGAGCTTGGAGGAGGTGATCGCTGAATATCAATGAACTTTCTTGGGATTCTCTTCTCTCCAGGTCCGTATATCCCATGGTACTTTATCAAGCAGATTCCTGAGGAGGCCAAGGTCAGCTCTCCCATAGACCCAAGTAGTGAGCTTGCTGTGACTCCTCCCTGCTGCCCCAAGGATCTCGATCACTTCATGGCCACTGCAGCCAAGTCTGCCCTTGAGCTTCACCTTCTGCACCAGCCCCTCTGGCCTCTCTGTCATCAGAGTTAACTGTGATGAAGAGAAAGACAATACCTATTCAAAACTCCATCTCAGTAGCTTCCTGTCCACTTGCATCAACTGGTGTGTGAAAGGAGCTCATGGCATTTAAAGGTGGTGTACGGTGTGCGTAACCAACTACACGGTTTTCTGTTCATGCTTAACCCCTCCTTAGTGAAAATTAAATAATCTATTGTATTTGAACTCTAATCTAGCGCACACAGATGTTAGTGAAATGTTTCAGTTGGCTTCAACATGCATTGGATCAAACCCCAGCAGCCCAGGGACACCAGGTGCTCTGGCACACTGATTAGTTTGGGAAGCTCTTTTAGAAGACTGGGCTGGTAACTTCAGGGCTGTGGTGCTAATCCTTCATGAGAGTGTTCTCTGCTCTGGGGCAGGAGATGTGACATGCTGCCTCATGCAACCACTGCTGCAGGAGCAGGGAGCTCTGGCTGCCTGACAGTCACACCAGCAGAGGCTCTGAAAAACTGATCTCAAAAAAAGATCTCGAGTTTTTCCTCCTTCCCTTGATGCACCAAGTATGTCACTCTTACGACAATGTGACATGTACTCTGCAACCAAGCCAGCCTGGTTTGGGTTGACTAATTGGTCTGCAGTTTACAGCAGGGAGGGGGTGGAGACAGCAGAATCCACCACAGGACTTTTATAAAGTGAACCAAAAGAATGAAATATTCTTTACAGTGTAACTTCACAATAATTCCCCTGGATTATGTTCCAAAGCTGTATCCTTCATGGCAACTCACTTGCTGCTTGCCACTATGTAACTTTAGAACCATTTAACTATGCTGTTTTCCTTTTTTTATGCTTCAGTAGTCGAAAGAAAATTAACCGGTGTCTCTGCAGTGTATATTTGTGCTCTGCTTAATGCTCCATATAATGATTGCATTTCCTAAAATAACATTTAAGATAATTCATAGAAAGCTGTCAGGGAAAAATGAGAACTTCACACTGAAAATACTCAATTACATGTTAGAATATTTAATTTATGTCAAATGTTGCTCTCCATTTACTTTTTGAGTCTGAAGTTAATGTGCTAGCTGCAATTCTAAAGGTAGAAGGAAAAGAAGTTAAGTAGTCCCTTTTCCAAGTTCCTCTTTGTTTTGTGTGTGCCTTTGTATCATATCTAAAAAAGCCCTCCTCCAAAATGCAATGTTATTGAGAGCCTTCCTTAAGGTCTAGACTACTCAGATGCACTTTTGGCTGAACAATTATTTTTGTTTCTTGTCTTTTAACTTTTTATTCATGAGCAAGTGCAGACATATGATGCAAAGAAGGGCACATGCATCTTTTTTGTGACAGTGACACTGGGTCTGCTGTTTCCTGTGTTGTGTCATGCAAACAGGAAAGAAATAAAAATAATAGATTCAGCCTAAAAAGATGAAATAGATTTAATAAAATATGCACAACAATTTCTAGTCATAGCACAACCGTATCAGTTAAAACAGTTAAGGTATTTGAAAAACTTCCATGGATTTTAATTTTCTACTGCAGTTTTACTTAATTTAAAATAAACAAGAGAAATAAATTGTGCACTTCCTTATTTAAGGCTAATATAACCCCATATGATAGTTCTGTGTTTAGGAAGATGGTTAAAATAAGAACTTGTTCTGTGCCCAGTAAAGAAGCCTATGAAAGTACAATCCAAAAGATGCTGGAGAGAGGACACTTTGCTTCCAAGTTATTTTTCACGGCTTTTCAGTGAAAGCAGCAGTGCACCCAGCCACAAATGGTGCCCTTTGGGTCACAGAGAGCCATACAGTGGAGAGGGTGAAAGATGGGTCTCTGTCTTGGCTGTTTGCTCCCAATCTTTCTATCATTTGAAGATCTGTTTTTAAAAATTCAGGTCTAAGGAAGAACTCAGTCACACCTTTAAAGTGTCTGAGCTGAGCTCAAAATGAAATGGGCTTTCCTAAAGGTACTATTGTTGTGCTTTTAGCAGGTTATGTCCAGGTTTGTTCAGGAAGGTGAATTTTCCTCCATCTTTTCTCTTGCTCTATTAGCATGCTCTGCAAGCCCAGCACCAGGAATGGTGCTGTAGAAGCCAAGTCATTGCTGGGAGAAGAATATCACCACTCATTGTCTTTCTGACCTAAAACTGTAGCGTGCCTGATCTGTATTTTTAAAATTTGTTTATTTATAGATTATAGCTTTAAAAGATTGCAATACATTATTTAATAGCCTTAGAAATTGTAGTTGCTGTGTTCAAAACAGAAAACTTAAAAAATTAATACAAATTGGAAAAATGCTTACATTGAGCTATGAGGAGATTTTACTTCCTACTTTCTGGAAAGGGATTTTGCCAGTATTTCCAGGCATTCCCCTGGAATCCATTGTTCTATTCAGCAATGCAGCCACGCTGCATTGTGCATCCTGCTCCTCTTTGCTGATGGTTTCCTGATACCCCCCAGAAGCTGGGGCTGTTTGGCAGACTGCAGCCTGGGCCACCCAGCTGTGCCTGGCCCAGGGGTTACAGAATGGGACGGCAGCCGTGGCACAGGGCTGCTGCAAATGAGTGTGAAACAGGGCGAGCTGCAGGGGAGGGAGTTCGGGAGCTAAATGTGTGAGGCTCCCTCTGGATGTGTGAGATTTGTCAGGTCTGCGCTGGGAAGGCAGAATTTAAAAACCTTTCTAGAAGGGTTGGAAACTCAGATCCCTCTGAAGGCCAGAGTTAAGCTTGTTAATGATTATGTATCTTTATTACAAGAGGCTATTTCTCCTGGCAGTGGCGGGAGCGTGTTCCCTGCAACACTTCCAGGCCATGCACTGAGTGAGTGCGTTTGGTTATTCTGAGCTGGTCACGTAACCTTCTAAAACATTAACTTAAAGAATCCAGTCCAATCACAGCCCAACCCTTCCTGTATTTCACTATGTTGTTCAGCTTCAAATAAAGGAAACCTTATTTTAAAAAGCTTTACAGCCCAAGTTCTATCTACGTGAACTGTTTATTTAGGCAGGAAGCTACTCAACTACTATTTTTGGAAATAATGGGAAAGTGGTTGCACAGACAAGAGTATGAATAATGGCATTGTTTTCTTTTATTCAAAGCTACCAGAACTCTCTCATTAGGTTTTAAAATTGTTTAGGACCCTCACTCTATCTCTAAATTCCTATTTAGTTCTCAGGCTAAACATAGAGCAATGAACAATATCCACAATTAATAACATTTTTTGTTCTGTTTAATCTTCATAAGCAAAACCAAGTAGCTTTAGTAATAGTAATAGCTATTAAAACAGAATGAATAATTAACATTCTGTCCTTCCTTAGCCTTAGTTCAGCATAGAGACTTTTGCCTGTTTTGGATTTGTTGTCTGTAGTGACAAAGTTTTTGAAAATCTCTTTGAATCGAGATAAAGCAACTAGTTTTAATTCTTGGCACAGAATGTAGAGCTGACAGAAGACAATTTTCTTCAGTTTCTCCAGGAGCTCTGATGATAGGTTTTCATTCCTGTATAAATTACTTGATGACAAATAGTTAATTTATCAAGCAACATATGTAGACCTTAAATCCTCCCTGATTCTTATTTTTTATTAATTTCTTTTTATTCTTGCAAAACATGGTAGCATTATGCTTTTCTGACTAGGAAGGGGCATAACAAGAGAGCTGATAAAAAATTCCTAACACATTCAATGCAATATACATAAACCAAACATATTAATTTATGTGTCTAGAAAATCCTCTGAGCTGTAACTGGGTTGAAAAATACAGTGACTGTAACAAAGAGGAGGGGATTATAAAAATAAAAAAAAGTTCTAATAATGTATATATATTTTAAGCTCTGTCACTGAATGTGGAAATTTGGTTTGGAGGCTTCCAGATTTCAGACTGCTGTGTATGCAAGCACTGTTTTGGGTCTGTAGGTGGAATTATGGATGGAATGGCTGCCCTGGGGCACTGGGACCAGCCCTGGCAGCAAGGAGCACTCTGAGACATGCAGGTTTAATGTGAAGGGTGTGCAGCACCCCAGCCTCTGATGTTAGAACATATTACTGAGCCCTAAGTCAGGCTGACTGTTTTTACATTCCCAAGTCACTGAAGACACAACCCACAAGGTATTGGATGTATGGTGACAGCTTCCTCTGCGTGTTCATGTGCCTCCCTCTCTGGGTACGCCTGCCAGAGCAGCTGACACTCAAGCATGCACTGCCAAATTCTCAAAACACCTTATTATTGCTATCCACAGAACCCCACCTGCTTTGTGCACCTGAATTACAGGGACTATGTGCTTCATTAATGCCAGATGCTTTTAAAAAACACACACATATGACCAAAGGTAACAAGACTTGCACCTGGATGAAGTTCTCAACCTACTTAATGCCCATAAATGAGCTATTTTAAGGTCAAACAAAACCAAATGAGCTAAATAACAACTTTCTGCTCAGCATAATTCAAGTAACTGGCCCATTTTTACTAAGCTTTTTTCATAACATGAAGTGAAATTATATTTCAGGAATACTGAAACATCCATCTGATAAGGCAAAATCTTCCCCCCATGGATAAAATAATAGAAATTTCCACTGTAACATTAACACTAAGAAAATAAGAGCCCCTTCTTCCAGGCAATTCTGTAGTCCATCCAGAGGGTGATTGAGCCCTGAAAGGTTTCCCAGGGAAGTGGTGACAACAGCAAACCTATTTGAGTTAAGTGTTTGGCCAATGCTCTCAGGAACATGGTGGGAACCTTGGGGCATCCTGCACAGGGCCAGGAGTTGAATTTGATCATCCTGATGGGTCCCTTCCACACATTCCATGATCCTATAGATCACACTGACTCACCATTATGTTTTTATATATTTGTTAAGCATACAGCTGCTGTGGGATGCAGTATTCAGTTTGCATGGTTTTTGAGTGAAGAAAGGAGAGCCTGAGAACAGAAAACACTGTTGCTGATTGAAAAACCATTTTTGTTCCAGTATTTCATTGCCCTATTAGATTAATCTGAGCAGCTAAGGATTGAGTAATTCTGAAAATGCACATTGAGATTCCACTGCAGAGTGGATTTTGGATCATATTGCACAAAATAATAAAGTCTAACCATTGTTGGGCTTGTTTTGGTTTTGATAGGAAGTTTTTCTATGGCTGAAGTTGAAAACAGGCTTCCACCAACCCTTGCATGGGAAAGCATAAATTGCCCTTTCACAGCAGAGAATTTAAAAGCACGTTTCTCTAACAGCACCCTGGGCAGCTCCAAACAAGGTCACATTAAAGTTACATGGTTTCTATTTGAAATGTAACCGTGCAGTTTCTTCTTCTAAGTGGCTAAACCTAAGCTCGACCGTAAGGAACAAAAATTGGACTGCCAACTCCTGTGCCAAACAACATTTTGGTTTAATGTTTTCCCTTCCTACATAATTTAGGGCAGCCACAGAATTTCACAAAACCTCTCCCAGTATTATTTATCCGTACTGCAGTACTGCTTAGAGACTTCATCTGCAATTCTCCATGCAGTGAGAACTGCGAGATCATCCTTCCACTTAAACATGACACAATGCCCATTATCTGCTAGAACTAGTACCCAAATGTTACAACAGCTTGTTCCAACAATAAGATAGTATTTTTTAGTACATTATCTTCATTTGCCAGTTATGCCACCCTTTATACCTGTTTAAATAACAGACCAAGAGTGTGAAAAATCAGTGAAATACACCAAACAGTATTTTTAAAACAGTCCATCAGGGTCTAAGTACATATTGGCAAATTTATTCCAGAAAAATTACTGAATAATGACACTGTATGGGGGGCGTCAAATGTTAATGTTAACAGCTTTTTCTTTTTTTCTCAACAATATAAATTCAAAAATATGTTTCTCAATGAAAAGAAAGTCACATTCTTTGCCATGGAAAGAAGACACATCACTATGTTTACATGAACTCCTATTTTGTCCGATAGGGTTTTACACAACCATAACTTCATGAGCAGACTCAGTTTGTAGGAATTTGGGTGAAAAGACCATGTCTTCATGTGATCATCAAAGGTAGTAAAAGTAAAAAGCTTTTATGTATGGTTTATGAAATGCATGGTGACTTTCAAGATAGAAGGCTTTGTTTTCATGCTGTAAGCTCATTTGATTGTTCCAACAAATCTAAACTTCAGCTGTGGGAGATGGATTGTAAGGAATCTATTTTGTGGGAAAGAAAGTTCCAAGATACCTTTTAGAAGCACTAGAGATAGACCTCAGATACATACAAGCTTCTATGGGTTGTCTCTTTGAAGATGTTGCCAAGTCACCTCCAATAACACGAGGTAACTTTCTAGTTTAACAGGTTTGTGAAACCTTCCTGTCTCAGGTAAAATTCAGTATCAACATGTGAAAATACCTCTCACTATAATGATTTAAGTGTTTTTCTGCAGTACACATTGGTATGTTTATCAACCAACCAAACTAAATAGAACACTGAAAACCTTCCTCTCAAACAAACAAATAGAAAATGCAATTGATGAGGGTATTATGCCATAGAAATAGGAACTTTTGCAATCACCATTTTACCTAGTCATAATATTTGTAATTCTGTAACACAGCTGCTCCAGAAGGTCTTTTGCGCTTGGCCACTGTAGGCATGCTGAAAAAGTATCTATTTGCAAGTGTTGGTAATTTGTGCAGCTCAGCTAAACACACACTTTTCTAGGCTAGATAACAGCCCTGAAATGCACCAGATGAGAGAAGTATAATGGCCTGAAATCTTGGGATGCCACTTACAGCTTGGCAACACACACCAGCTGGGAATCAATGCTGGAACCTGTCTAGAGGTCCACCACGTACCACAGGCTCCATGCTGGTAGCAGCAGCAGCTCTTTAGAGTGCAAGGTGTTTGTCCCTCTGTGCTTCACAGCCTTTGGTTTACACCCTTAGTCAGTGACACAGATGGGCTGTTGTATTTTGCTTTGCTGGACTTTACCATTGCACCATTACCTACCCAGAAAAAGGAAAGTCTACTGATGAGTAACATTTCCTGCTTTTTCGCTATCATGACAAAGCAGATTTTTCTTTCTTACTGGTTTGTATGGAGCAAAAGAACCCATTTTTCATTACAGTAACAGCAGAAAAAATCTGTGATGATGAGGAAAGAGACGCATACTGTGGAAATGAAGACCCTGATTCAGACACTAATTTCTCCTCCTTCTGAAGAAAACTAATAAAAGTTAATAAAAGGATCCTGAAACAATGAGAAATATTGGAATGTTTTCATATTGCTGAAACACTCAATTCAGATCCAACTGTAGGTATTTTATTGATGTTACAATTCCATTTTTAGTGTTGATATTTTGGTTAATTGAATTTTTTTCCTTCAAGGGTAAGGTGAGAGATTTCACTGTAACATTGAGAGTGAGAGTAATATCCAAATGATCTCTGTCTGCATGAGAAGGCTCTAACTGGGATGTTAATAATCTGGAACTCCCAGGAATGAGGCCTCTGTCTCAAAGATTCCATACGTGCTGATGCCTCTCGTAAACTGTGTGCCTCCAGTTATTTCCTATGGGCTACAGAGTCTTTTCACATACAATTGGTAGAATCTAAGCTAGGAAAGAATTAAGTCATCTAAGAAAGATTTTTTTTTCTGTATAAGTAGATACATATATTTGTTGCTTTCTATTTGTGATTCATTTAAAGCAGTCTCCATCCCAGTCCCCAGTACAGACTTGCTGCTCCTCCATACTGTGTGGGCTTTGCAGAATGGAGGTTGCTTACCTATGTATTGGGCCTAATTCAACTCAGATGGGATTTTAGATCCCCAAACAACAGTTCCCACAGAAAGCACTGAGTAACCACGTATTCGAGTTTCCTTTATCAGCATGCTCAGATGCCTAGCATGCAGAGTTCCTGAATGAAAGCCATTGTTCACAGCCAGCCAGACTGCCCAAGAGAGAGTGTAAGGTAATCTGTACAGCACAGAGGTAGCAAAGGATGAGAATCACTGCACTGCCACTGCAGGGTGTTTGTGCACCTATTTCTGTCTGGGAAATCTTAGACTGAGGCCTTAACCTTGGCCTCGCAGTATTTGTGAAAAATTACCATGCTATTGTCAATGAGGAACAATGAGAAGACAGATCTTAAATTCCATATCAAAGGTAATTTGGTTAACAACAACAGTAAGAAAAAGATCTGCTTCAGGATTTTGGAGAACTGCAGGTTGCTAGCACTGGCTGTGAAAAGGACCAGCATGTAGATCACAGGAACAGAAACGGGGTTGGTCAGCACGTTGTCTATTTGCTACTGCAGGAGATAGCCACAGGAGGCAACAAACATTTACAGTTCTACCTGCAAATCTGCTTTCCTGTCGCTTGCAGCACAGCCAGCATCTCAACATTGAGTTTCACCGGGTGCCAGATGTTTCAGGCTAGATGAGGCAGAGGCAGCTTTACAACTTCCATCATGTAATATTTAAAGCCTGATTAGGTGTTTCTCATTTAATCACATATATTATTAATTTCAACGAAATTACTGTTTCTCCCTGTGCCTTTAAACAGCCAGTGAATAAAAGTTGGGTTGCTAAGGCAGAATTATAGCCAACTATTCCAGTTTAGCTGACTGCATTCTGATTACTTAATAACACCCAAGTATGTGCAGAATTTGTCCTTGCTGTGAGCCACACAGAGTGTTGCACTACTGAAAAAAAACCCTCAGAAAAGGCTGCACTGCATTGGTTTAAGTGTTTTCCACAGCGTGGTTTATATTCTAGGTAGTTGAAGAAGTCCTCAGCGAAGAAAACCCGCATGAGCTCTATCTGTATCGCTCCACAGCGCTGCAGAGCAAGTCAGGAATGCCTGCCCAGAGCCTGCTCCGAGGAGCGTCATTGGCCATTCCGGCGGCGATTCGGTCGCCCCTCGGGACCGCTGGTGAGACCCGGCGAGACCCAGCCCCGGCCGGGCTGCAACGCCGCTCCCGAGAACTCCTCGGGCCGCGGGGCTGGGGGAGCGCACGGGCGCTCCGCACCCGCTGGAGGCTGCGGGAGCAAGGGCGGGAGGCCGCGGCCGGCAGGTGCCCACGGGCGCACGGCCAGGCCTCGGGCCTCACTTCGGGGAGCTCCCCGCGGACCCGGCAGCGCCGTCGCTGCCCCGCGCTCTCGCTCTCCATCTCATCTCCATCTCCATCTCATCTCCATCTCCATCTCATCTCCATCTCCATCTCCATCTCCATGCTCATGTCCATCTCCTTCTCCCTCCCTCTCGTAGGCGAGTCCCGGGCAGGTGCGCCCAGAGGCGCAGAGGGTCCCCCCCGCAGCCATCTCGCCCCGCTCGGGGCGGCTGCGGCGCGGGGCTCGCCCTCCCCTTCTGCCCTCCCCTCGCTGCGGGCCGCGCCGGTGGGCTTGGCTTGGCTTGCGGCGGCAGCGCGGGGCTCGGCGTGAGTCACGGAGCCCGCGGCGCGGCGAGCCGAGCGCGCAGGCACACGGGGGAGGCGGCGGGGGCGGGCGGCGAGCGGCGGGGGCGGCAGCAGCGCCGGCTCCCCGCCCGCCCACTCGCACATGCTGCCGAGCCGCAGTCAGCTGGAGCGCCGCTTCCTCCACAGCCGCCGCCGATGACCTCCTCGCCCGCCCGCAGCCGCTGAGGACCCCCGGCGTCCCCGCCAGGGCAGGGGATGATAGATCGGCCTCCCGCAGCCCCGTCCAGCGCAGCCCGCCGCACCGCAACCTCGGCCGCCGCCGCCCGCCGGAGCCGCCGCCCCAGAGGAGCCGCAAAATGAACCCCCAGTGCGCCCGCTGTGGCAAAGTGGTCTATCCCACCGAGAAAGTCAACTGCCTGGACAAGGTGCTGGGGCGCGGGGGAGGGCGGGGACGGCGCCTCCCGAGCGTGCCCGTCCCGCTCCCCGCGGCTCCGGCGGGGCGGGCAGGGCAGGGCAGGGCCGGGCCGGGCCGGCGGGGCATCGGGGCGAGCCGGCAGGTGGCAAATGCAGCGTTTCCAGGGCCGCCGCTGCGCCGGCCCCCGCGCTGTCACCGCCGGCGGGGGCAGCCGCCGTGTCACCGCTGCCGCGGGGCGAGCGGGGCCCGCAGCGGCCGGGGCTCCCTGCGGTGCCCGCCCGGGAACGCCGGTGCCCGGCTCCCCGCGGCCCCCCCGGCTCCCCGAGGGATGAAGTTGTAGGCGGCCCCTTCCCGGCTGTGGCTGCCGGGGGCTCCCCGAGCCGGGGCGGTGTCGGGTGCCCCTGGCGCCACGGCCGGCTCGGCGCGGGCGGCGGCAGCCCCGTCCCGCGGGGGTGGCCCCGGTGGCACCGGCTACAGCCCAGCGCGGTCGGTCCGTAAATAACAACAGTGAGGCGGTGAGAGATGCGCCAAATTACCGTCCCCGGAAAGGCAAGGCGAGGCAGTAGAAGCCACAGGAGGAAAATGCCGTATTTTGTGCTAAATTTAGTGTCTGTGCGGCGTACCTAAACGCCAGCCGTCACATTAGTTAGTGATTGCATTCGCGTAGTATTGCATTCTTAGCAAGCGGCGTTTATTTATTTATTTTTTTAAACGAGGAAAACGTCAAACTCCTGCTTCAGTTATCTTTAGAATTATCCTGGCAAGGTCAGCATGCAGGGGTCTTGGCATTCACCTTAGCAGAGAATTTACATTTCTGAGAGTGTTTCAGAAGTACCTTTGGTTTCATGTGAAAGTAATTATTTTGATTTAGTTGAGAGACCTATAATGCGTGGCCAAAATATTGACAAGTAATTGTGTTTTTATGTTTACAGTACCCTAACACTGCTTTCAAAATATCAGTACCATAAGTAATCTACTTTACATTTATTTACAGTACTGGCATAAAGGATGTTTCCACTGTGAAGTTTGCAAAATGGCTCTGAACATGAATAACTACAAAGGATATGAAAAGAAACCTTATTGCAATGCGTAAGTATTGTAAATGTCAAGTCTTGCAGAAATGCACATGAAAAGAAAACCTGGCTGTGGATACTGTCAAATAGGTATTGTTGTGCTGTAAAAACTTAATCTAGAGAGAGCAGTGCAGTCTAGAGCAGTTCAGTATCTTTTCAAATGGGGTATTCTACTTGCATTGGTGTGATAGAAGATGAAGCTATTTGATTATGATGTGTTTAGGCAGTGTTTTCATATCAGATCTGAGGATACAGGGTTTTTTTTCCTCCCAGAAAGTGTTGGATCTAGTACTGACTCCTGCTACATTCATTATTGGCAGTGCAGGATTACAGTTGTCCATTATGCAGCTCTCTATTCAGGGTTATGGACCTGATCAGCATTTTGTAGTAAGAAAACAAAGTGCTTCTCCGTTGTGTAGTTTACCAGAGACAATAGCCTGTTAGAAATCATGACAGCCTGTTTTTAAAACTGTTAGTTTTTCCACATATGTCATATTTCTAAGCTAGGTATTTACAAAATTCTTGCTTCTACTGCTTCATGCTATTTTGCTATTCTCTTAGATTTTGATTAAGAAAATGGATTAATTTTGGTTTGATTATACTCTAGTATACTCATGTTGCATTCAACTTTTGGATTTTATTGTTGTGTGGATTTTGAAGTGTGCTTTGATATGTGGCTTGCAAATACTGCAGAAGAGCATTTGATACACCGAGAAAAAAAGTTGCTTATTGTTATTTGTACCGTGCTTCTAAAATTTCCTAACTGCATTTCACTGTGCTTTAATCTTTAGAAACCATTATAATATGCTGTTTTAGAAGGATAGCTCTTAAGATTTTGGACTCAAATGGGATCTTATATGTAACTTGTATATTGTTGGTATTTTCACCTTTATGTACTTAAAACATGTTTTAAGAGACAGAATTTTGAAGCTATGGACATGTTTTATTTTTCTTTAGAAATATTCTCCTATACTTAACTTAAAATATTTGTTTGATGTTGAGGTAGACAGTCTATAGCTGGCCATAACAGAAAAGTTCAACAGCATACAGTCATTTCTTTCAGGCTAAAATTGAATCCAGTCAGTGTCTAAAATACAAATTATGCTATAAATCTGCTGTGCTGCCAAAACTTGAAACACCTGTTTCAGTGTGCACAGTTGTACTTGGATTGCTTTGGGAGCATATGGAGTTACATATGTAACTTCCTAGCTTTCCTCCAGCGCTCCACGCAGTGCAGAGGGTGACATTAGACCTCTGCTAACAGAGCGTGGTCTGCTGCCAGTGCCACGGGCTGGGAGAGCCGTGCAGGAGGGGAGTCCTGCTCCAGCAGCTGGGATGCTGCAAGCTGGGACTCACCCCAGTATTGGCCCTGGGTGGGACCCTGCGTGTGGCACTGCCTCAGTTCAAGTCCAGGCTTACATCCTTTACAGTAAATACAGCTCTGATAGGTGCCTTTTACCTACATTTTGGTGGTTGAATTTCAGTGATGATTCTTTGGTTGCTCGATCTTTCTCATCTAATCAGGTACTTACTTGTACTTAATAAGACTGTTTGTTTATAAAATCTCCTCCATGCTGATACATGGGGGTTTCCAAGCTGTGTGCATTTAACTTCTGTGGCAGGAGAGTTTTTCATATTTGCAGTTATGGCTTGTGTGTGTCCCTCTGTTGATGGATGAGGGGGAGTAAGGATGACGGATGGATCTGTTATGTACCATTCAGGTGCTATTCTTCCTGGCAGTTGCTTTAATGAGCTTTGTGAGAGTGAGCCTTCAAAAAGTAATCTCTACCTTTGAAATGTTTCTCAAACCTGATGTATGAAATGGCAAGCAGCAAGGTAAAACCATTTAAAGAATGGGGGATTTTTTTCCATTAAAAGAGAGAAAATATAATGTGTAATATCAACAATGTGCATTTTGGTCTTAACTTTTAGTAAACTAATGTTTGGTGGAGTTTCATGCCCCCCCCCTTTTTTTTAATGAGAAACTTTAATCATATAATGTAAATAATTTCAAATGTTCTGTGAAACCGTGAAGGGAAGACTAAGGTCTGCTTTGCTTTTTCAACAAACCTTAATATTTTTCAGAGGACAGCTAGGATGTTTTTGCAAAACTGTGTTTTGAAAATACAGTTGGTTTAAATTTTGAGAGAATCTTTGCATCTCAAAGGTAACTAATTTGCAAGGCGGATGCCATTACAGTATTTCAAATTATGATGTGTCTTATTCTGTTTTTATTAAGAAGCAAATCCATTTTTATGTTAAATGCTGCTTGATCATAAAATCTGCAAAGAAAAGAATGTAAATGTACTCATACAAGCACCTACAAACATTTGACAAACAGTAATTGCTACTAAACTGTTTATTGAGGCCATCCATTGATAAGAGTGCTATTTGTAGATAAAAGTGAACAAGTATGCACTAATCTGAATGGGAGAGGAATGCCATGAAGTTGTTCAACAGGTTTGGAAACCATAGTTAGTTTTTCATAAGACCAAGTTGGAAAGCATGTATCTTTAATAATATCTGTATGTGCTTTGATAATTCACAGGTCAGATAAGTTTATTGAGTATGTTTTGACCTTTGGTCTTAAAATTGCCCATTCTTTTGTTTATTCAGTTGCTGAAATGAATGAATTTTGTTACTTTACTGGTAAAGATGAGAAAATATTTAATTGTAAAATATAATTGTTTTTGTTTTAATATAACAGAATGCTCATCTGTGGTTGTTCAAACTATATTTTTGATGGAGAGAGTCAGGTCAGACATAATAACATGAACTAGCAAGCCACGAAGGAATATATTGCAAAGTACTTCAATTCAGTGCCCATTAAAAAAGGGCAGAAATATTTGTAGATGCAGGATCCTGCTTTTTTTAAAGGCAAGTTTTTTGCTGAACATTATGCCACATTTCTATCTAAAGGATTGTATACCTTCCTTGTGATGAAGAGACACTGATACCAAAGGGAATGACTGGGCTACTGACATTGCTTCTGTATATTGTAGATCTATGAAAGATTTTACAGCAAGATCAGAGGGAAAACTTTGTGTGTATGTGTACAGTATGGCTTTGAAAAGAATCATCTTTGGATCATGGAATTTTCCCTGTCTCCTTTAAACCTTTCAGTTCTCTTACTTGTAGAGAAAAGCCTGAAAAACCCTCTCTTTTTTATTATTTACATAATTTGTGAACTGTTTGAGTCAAGACAGAGTGAAACTTCTGCTTGTTTGTGTAGTGCTTATGGTATGGTGCTTTTATCTCAGCTGGGACCTCTGAGTGGTACAGTGCTGTATAATAACTTGCAGTATTGTGTTTCTCACTTCACTTGCATTAACATTTCATCTGAAAGGCCTCATGTACAACATCCTGAGGCTTGTAGATGAACATGGACACTGCTGGGTTTGCCTTAATGACTTTACTCTTGCCTTTTATTTGCAGTCTGGTTTAGATATGCCATGATTCTGGATTGCTGCCTGATTTGTGAAATAATGTTGATGAAACATTAGACAGGGCTCAGACAATTTTGCAGTTCAGCCAGGTGCTATGCATTGACTGAAGCAGGTGAATGAGCCATTCTTTGATGCAGATCTAAATCCCTATTCCACCTTAATATCTGCAGATAGATGTTATTAAATACTTGTTTAATATACGTGGAAATGTCAAGAAGAAAAGTTGATAATTCTGCCTTTTGCAGACTCAGAGCTGACCCTTTCCAGCTGCAAATAACCAAGATGATGGAAGGAAGGGAATGGCATTTTGGCAACTTACCATTTGTGTTCTCAAGCTTGTTAAATGATTGAATCATGTAGGATGATTTTATGGTAACTTATTCTTACGGATGTTCATATAAATTCTCCTTTTGACAGATTCACTAGACCAAAACACAAGACTACTTTATATGCAAAATGTAGACACTAAAATGCATATTTTTGGAATATGATCTCTGCATTAGCTTTACCTGCTGATGCAGACAGACTTTCCTGTGTGTGAACGCATCCAACAGAGATGTACTTTTTAATTTCTGCAAACATAGTAAGTAGCTTCAAGTTCCATAAATCTGATATACCCTCTTGCCAAAACAACCTCACTATTGCAATAAATTCTTCTGAAATACTTAGTATCTAAAATGTTGCTAATTGCCTGCACACAGGGTAGTTTCATTCAAGTTTTTATACATGACAGCCACCATATGGAATGGTTACATAACTTAAAATTTAAAACAACTGTCATCAGTCTTAGTGTGGATTGTTGACATGAAGAAAAACTTATAATCACTTTTATTTTTTCTTCTAGATTTATTTCTTTGTAACTGGTGCCAGTAGGAAATAGATCTTCAAATATATTTGAAATACTGTGATGTTAGAAGTACTACAGCTTCAATGTGCAAGTGCAGTCAAACCCTACATTTTAGGATACTCTAGGGGAGTGGTAAAAAAATGTAAAAGTGATTTTATATCAGCTTGGAAATGATAACAACATGGTAGAACTTTCTGTAGAGTCAAATGGTCTGGAAAATAGAAGCAGTTGCTTTTAATCAGTGGATGAATGTGGTCATTAAGTGGAATCCATTGTCTTGAAAGGCGAACTTATGTTTAGAACTTTGATTTTAGCTGTGAAATATGAGTGTTTTTTATTTATTTTTTTTTCTCTACCAGTGAGAAAATTTCAAGATGATGACTAGGAGTGTCATGATATTATTCTTACTAAAAATAGGTAGCATTATCCTAGTTTTCAGTATTGATTTCAGCAGGTGGTTATTTCTCAATTTAAATATGTCAGGAAGAAAGAAATTTATGTAAGAAGCAGAGAGAATAAGCCTGAAATCTGATGGGGCAACTTCTAAGAGTTGCAGTAAAGAGAGTGCACAGAATAAACAGGCTTTTCAAATTCTTCATCTTATTTGGAAAAGGAACAACCCATAAACTCCCTTGCAAACCTTCCTAGAAAGCAAGAATTGACTTTATCACTTTATTAGCTTTGTCTATTGAAGACTTTCCTGTTAAAATGTATTATTAAATGGGTAATGGAAATAACAGAATTGCTAGAAAGACAGCTGGTAAGGGTCTCAGCTCAGAGCCAATTACACTTATATCTTTAAAGTCCATTACTTCTTGTTCAGCATCATATGAGTATGTGCTCCAGTATTTAAAAACATTTGTCCCTCCTCAGCAATCTTTTCTTTAAACAAAACAGCTCTAACTCTATCCTCATCCTGATGGATTGTATTTTTTATTAATTCTTGTTTCTTTACCTTCAATTATTTCCAAAGCGTATATATCTCATTTCAGTGCCCAGTGGGACATTACCAGAGCTGGTACAACAATAAGGGTACTGTACATAATTTTTCTCCTAAATCCCAGTACAGTCTTTGCCTTTTAATTTTTTCTGTTGTAAAACCTGAACTATTGTTAAATTACATTTGGATTCTTGTGGGCTATGTTTTTATGCAGAATTGCAACCTCAGCAGTGGTTATTATCCATTATCTGAGCAGTTAATTGTTCTTGGCTAAACACAGAATCTTCCACTTGGTTCTCATTGAGCTAAATCTCCTTTTTTCCCCTAGGCTGCTTCTCCAATTTGTCAAGTTCATTTTATATTCTAATTTTGTTCTCTAATGTGCTTACAGCCCCCTCCTATCAACCTGTCAACCCTCCCACCAGAAAGCCTGGAAGCACATCGCAAATTTAATAAGTATAATCTTTATTTCATCACCCAGATTGCTACCTGAAGGCCTGGAAGGGTACTGGGAGCAGTATGTACCACCGTGGTTGGATGCAGCCTTCCCTTCTGTAGTGAGCAGTGATCAATAAGAGAATTACTTTATCTTCTCTACCTGTTCATGGGGTGCTAGATCAAGCATTGAGTTCTGTGGGAGAAAAAGTAAAATTGTGAAATAGCATAATCGTGGATATTTATGTAGACTCTGGTAAATATAAGGGACAACTATAGTTAGAAGAAACATACATTCCTCCTGCTCCGTTCTGTGTAATTCAGTATTCAGTCCAAATTACTGTTGGTGGTATCCAATAATGTAAAGTAAAGCTGAGTCTATTTGCTAGAACAGTTGAAGGAGTTTCTTAGGCAAAATATATTTAAATCTCTTAAAGGTGTTTGATGTGTATATTTAAACTGTTCCAAGAAGGCACATAAGAACACTTTGTCAGAGTTGCTGAATAATGTGCATAAGGCAGATGGTGGTTAGTTGCAAAATAATTACTAAAGAATAATCATCACTGACACTCAGATCTTGGGAAGGGTTGGGCTGTTTTTTATTGCCATGACTGCATCTGATTAGTGGGATACAAACCCATTTCTTGGGTTCTGTTTCAACATGTTTAATTGGCCATGTCCTGTTGTCGTGTTTGGTCAAGATCTGCATCTATTAATTGCGTGGTGGGTGTGTGGGGAGAGGACTGTCAGCTCCAGCAGGTCCCTCGGTTTTCATCGTGGCAAGCTGTGAAGAGCACCATGGTGACCTAGAGCTTAGTGCAGCCAAACCTGCTTCCCTGCTGGTCCTAGTGGAGTAGAAAAACAACCCCAAGGGAGATGAATTGTTAGCTTTTCCCTCAGAGCAGGTGAATTCTCAGACTTCATTGAGCCGGTTCTGTCATGTCTAGTTCCCGATGTCAGTATAGGGTCTGTGTTTGGAATTCATGTTTTAATATTTTACCTGTAGGTAAAATATTGTTGTTGCCCCTGTTGTTGCTCCAAAGCACAATCACAATTTTGTATTACTTGCGGTGTTGATGGGACAAGTAAATAGAAAACACGCAGATGAATATAATACATTTAGTTTTATTTAATTTTATTTGATTGAAGACTGCACTAAGCATAGAGAACTTTGCTGTGTGGAATCCTGACTTGTTGCCTGTTGATGTCTTGACTCAAGTAAATGTGTGTTTTTAATATCTATAATTATTGGTCATTGTAGATAGCAGATAATTTCTCCAAGGAAGAACATATGCATATCCTCAGCACTTAATTCAGGGGATTGTGACTATTGAGACAGTTTCAGTAAGAGGGTTTTTCTTTGCTTGCTAGTCTTTTAGCAACTGTTGATGCTTAAGATAATCTTCAGTTTTCTTGCTGTTGCTTTCTGTACTTAGTCCTAAAGGTTGATGAAGTTAATTTCGTTGTATTTATTAAAATACTAAGGCAACAGAACAAGAACCATAGGTTAAATTTTGTGATTCTACATAATTTGCTTCTTTTCATTGAATGGCTTGAGTTTTGGAACCAGTTGTAACAAGCCTGTGAAGTCTTGATGGCATGGTTTGATAACAGCTTTGTGGTTTAACTGTTTGGGGTTTTAAATGTTCTAAACCATAGAAATTCCCATCATATTTGCCAAAGAACTTAAGTGTTTTCACTTGGCTCAATTTGAAGTTCTGTGCTGTTCTGCTAATGTTGCTGTTGGTAGCAAATAAACCTGCTGTCCTGAAATGCTCTCTCTACTTTATAAAGCTAGAAGAAAAATAACTGTATGTTGCAATCTTTCATACAATTTTGAATTTTTTAGAGCTGGTGATTGCCAATTGAGAAAGACAACATCATGCCAGTCAGCTCAGTGTCAAGCAGCATGTGTTGCTGTTTACATACAATGTCAGTGAAAGCTTACTGTAATTATCCAGACAATAAACTATCTTGGCTGAGTAGTCAAGTACTTTCATTTTAATAATTTTGAATATTGTGGTGTGCTTATAGAAACTTGCTAAATTTTGGGATTGTAGAAGTTACACTGAGGGCAGTGTTTGGCTGTGTGATGTTGAAGTCCCTTGGAAAGGAGACAGTAGGCAGGATTCACAAGGGAAAAGTTTACCCTAAGAGGAGGTGGGCTAAGTATTTGTTAAATAACTGGTCTCTCATTATAAATGACACCAGCCAGTTCATGCAGCCTTCAGTTATGCTATCTGATATTGAAACTTTTTGGAGAACAAAACCCCTGCAATTAATTCTGCTTAATTTGCAGATCAATCAATTTCTTCTCTCTCTGCCTCCCTCTGTCTTCTGATGTTGGAGTAGATGTTACATCAGAGTTGGCCAAGCTATTTTCCCTTGCTTTCTCTTCATGTTGCCTCTCTAATTTTCATTTGCATTAGGGGCAAAAGTCTGGCTGATAAGTAGTGCAGAATTTTTAGTCTCTTGTATTTCCTCCTCCCCATATCTCCTGTTTTCCTTCTCCAAAAACTTCTGTTCTTGGGTGTGCAGCAATTGTGTGGTTGGTAACTGATCCCATCACATCTGAGTATGAGGAGGGCACAAAAATGTGCCATCAGTGTCACACTTGAGAGGACACTACAGCAGCTTAAAAATTAAAAACTAATTGTAATTTGACCAGTTGTCATTTAAGCAAATATTGCAAAGGCTTTTCTGGGAAATGCATAGTTACTCTTTAAAGAGGACTTCTAAAAATGTAGAACTATATGGATACTGAACAAATTTCCTTTCATGCTTCACAGTTTCAAAAATTCACACTATGTTTTTTTCCCTCTTAGGAG
The DNA here is from genome assembly GCA_024865655.1 of Emberiza elegans. Taxonomy (NCBI): domain Eukaryota; kingdom Metazoa; phylum Chordata; class Aves; order Passeriformes; family Fringillidae; genus Emberiza; species Emberiza elegans. Next base: position 22,723,005 of record JALJVW010000206.1, read on the forward strand.
AGAAAATGTGTGGAGGTAGTCCAGCATGTTCTTCTCTCTAAATAGTAGGTTTTTTTCATGCAGGTGTATTGGTGTAATGCCAATTTCACAGATTTAAAAATAAAGTTGTGCTGCATTTTAATTTAGTTATACCTCAGGTATTTTTTTAAAACCTGGTAAACTAAGTGGTAATAGCTGTTTTTGTTTTGTTCTGTTCCAGTTTTACTCTGGAAGAATTCAATACTTGTAATGCAATTCCTTTTGACATGAGAAAACTGTATATAGAAATACTTAGGAAAAAATTTTAAAGGAAAAAAAGATGCTGATTTCAGACTTAATTAAAATGCAAGTGGCTAAGTTTGTGGAGGGGAAAAGTGGCAAGAGGAAATAAATTGACTGAATAAAAAAGCATGGACTATTTCTGCTGAACAGTGTAGAGTGGCACACATTCAACACAGTAGGGTGTTATGTGTGTATCTGCAGATGCAGAAGGGAAGACATTTCTGACTGGATTTGCTCAGTCATGCAAAAAGAAAAAGGACCAGTGTGAGGATTTCTAGCAGCAGAAGTGCTCAATAAGTGTTTGATCAGGAGATGATTAACACTGTTAGAACTGGCAGCATGCTTGGTGTGTTGCTGCTGTAAGGGAGGTGCCAATACATGTTTTAAAGCACCTGCCTGGAAATACATATGTTGAAAAGCAAAGTTTCTCAGAGGGTTTGGAGCTACAATTATGCTGTAACACAGGAAGGTCTGAAGTAGTGGTATATTTTGAAGTAGTTGGTAGAATTTGTCAGGTGATTAAAAAAGAGATGAAGCTTGTTAGAACAGTTATTAGCATATTGTTCAAACACTGTCTCATTAGCATGAAAGTGTTAGGAGTAATGGAGAAAGTCTGGAAATAACAGTGTATGAAAATATGTATTTAGAAGAATAATAGTGTCTGAAATATGACACCTCTAGTAATTTCCCCAGAATTTAGCTCATTTAACGGTGATGTCTCCTTACACTAGGGGAAAAGAAGAGGGTGCATCCAGAGAAAACAAGGATAGATGGGAAAGAGAAATAATTTATGAAAATGTTGGCTGAACTTTTAAGTTTAGCAGTAGCAAACTTTCTGAGATATTTTCACTTTTGAGTGTTTGATTAGGAATGGGCTGCTATCATCATGAATCCTGTCATAAGCTTTTGGATTATTTTGATCTGAAGATCATAATGGAGATTAAACAGACATTTCCAGATACCTCACTATTGATACTGCTTTGTTGCTTCTGTTATAGTTGTGTCAGAAATGTTGGAGATCCATATTAACAAGAATGGAAGAAGTTGGAAGGGTAGGTCTGAAGTAGTGGTATATTTTGAAGTAGTTGGTAGAATTTGTCAGGTGATTAAAAAAGAGATGAAGCTTGTTAGAACAGTTATTAGCATATTGTTCAAACACTGTCTCATTAGCATGAAAGTGTTAGGAGTAATGGAGAAAGTCTGGAAATAACAGTGTATGAAAATATGTATTTAGAAGAATAATAGTGTCTGAAATATGACACCTCTAGTAATTTCCCCAGAATTTAGCTCATTTAACGGTGATGTCTCCTTACACTAGGGGAAAAGAAGAGGGTGCATCCAGAGAAAACAAGGATAGATGGGAAAGAGAAATAATTTATGAAAATGTTGGCTGAACTTTTAAGTTTAGCAGTAGCAAACTTTCTGAGATATTTTCACTTTTGAGTGTTTGATTAGGAATGGGCTGCTATCATCATGAATCCTGTCATAAGCTTTTGGATTATTTTGATCTGAAGATCATAATGGAGATTAAACAGACATTTCCAGATACCTCACTATTGATACTGCTTTGTTGCTTCTGTTATAGTTGTGTCAGAAATGTTGGAGATCCATATTAACAAGAATGGAAGAAGTTGGAAGGGTAAAAAGGAAGACCAAGTAGATGAGCTTGGATTGAGTTAATGGTCAGTCTACTCCATGCCATGCTTCATCACGCAGTCAGGTCTCCATTCTTGCAGAATATTTGGTCAATCTGAGTACCTTTAATTCAACCATTAAAATAATGATAAATGGATATTCAGAATAGGAGATACTGTTATATGGAATGTGATTAGGTTTATTGCCACTGCAGGCACTGATGAATTCATCCAGCTTTGAGGAGCATGCAGTGAAGTGGTTGTTATGAAGTTAGGAATTAATGAGAAATATTGTGACAATTGGGAAAAAAAATACAGTTTGTCAATTTTATACCCCCTGAAAAATATTTCTGTGCACTGAGCTAGGCTACCAAATAGTGCTCCTAGAAAGATGAAAATCTTGAGGGGAAGCTATGAAGTGCAGTGAGAGTCATGTGCAAATAAAAACAGTGTGTGCTTAGTTTTTTTTGGTAGTCTAATTCAGCAAGGGTAGATTGTAAATAATCTTTTCTTTTTTCCATTGAGATGAAAATGGATATTCTGACCAGTGATAATTTAGATTGGTGCTGTTGATGTTTTGCATTTATTAATTATGAGCAATTTAGCATAACCAAAGATTTATTTTTGGAATTTGTCTTGAAATGTAAGAGATCTACAAAGATATTTGATTCTGTAGGCTACCAAGCTACTTCAGTACCTATGGATATTTTTGTAAAACTTGAAAAATGTAGCCGTATTTATAAATAATTTTTTTCTCCACTAGTTGTTTCAGGAAGTTTGGAAAGACATTCTAAAGTCTGAATACAATCTGGTCAAGCTTTGTACTTATTCCTGTGTTAAAGGGCTTTCAGGATGACTCCTGTGTTTGTGGAGCTGAGACTTGAAAGAGCAGCATTCCATTTTTTATACTGATTAAATGCTTAACTTTCAGGACCATGCTACTGCTGCTGTTTCAAGCCTCATGTGGGTCAGCAGCAGGAGTCTCTCTTACTGCCCAAAAGACAATGATATATTATGTCTCTTATGCAGAACAATACTACATATACAATATATTTGAAGGAAATTTTAAGTTTCTTAGGCTGGGTGTGGATGAGAAGGAGATTGTAATGGACTTCTAGAAGTTGAAGGAAACAGGGTAAAAATGATTAGTTTAATTACTTATTTCACCCTGAAGAAAATGACAGCTCCCCATTTTTTGTAGCCTCATCCTGTCACTTTTCGTTCTGAGAGGACATAGGCTCTGACAGAATAAGTTTGGTGAGCAAAAGCAGGCCACTTTTGTTTGCTTCTGCCGTTTTTTGTTGTGCATTGCCAAAGCTGCCTGGCTGATTGGTGTCAGATTTCTCCAGCAGGTTTCTCACCTCCACTGCAAGCCTCAGGTGTGTCAGTAATTCAGCATCTGATGTTCTGTGAGCGCTGCCACTGGTGTGGGACGGGTGTGCTTCCCTTGTTGCAGTGCTTGCACACAATTTGGGTGTGCTGTGTAAATGTTTAAGGGTCTCTTTGATGTGTATCCTCAGAAAGACTGTTACCAAGGCAGTCGGGATAACAGATAACTAGCGCATACAGTTAATAGTAACTATAACAGCTTATACCAAAGAAATTGGAACTGGATGTTCAGGAACAGACTTGTAACAGATCTTTAAAACTGACAGTCTAGTAGATTAATGTTTCAGAGTAAGAATTATTATTATGCATTACTAAGCATATTAATTTTATGCCTGTTAATTTTTTTTTCCAATGGAACAATTTCTTGCTAGGAGATGTTTTTCATGAATTTGCCAGTTTGAACAATTTTTTTCCTCCTGTAAGAATCTATATGTTATCTTTGTTATTTTTGTAGTAGTAGAATGCTTTCAGGGACAGAGTATTTATTTTTGTCAGTTAAGCTTATTTCTTATTTTGCTTATGTGTATTTTGCCAAAACAAGTACTATGTAATTAATACAGACAATATTTCAATATTTTCATTTATTAATTTTATTATAGCTGTATTTTACATTTAGTGTTATGAAGACAACTTACAAATAAGAACCTGTGAAAGTGGAAGCAGATAAAATACATTGTTTTCAAGAGCACGGAGTTGTAATATACTTGGGGTTCTTCCCTGTAGCTTGTGAAGAATAGTCATTTTTAGAGAAAATGTTCCTTTTGGAGAAAAGTTTGATTCCAACTCTTCTCAAAAAAAAAAAAACAAAGTAGTTTCTCAATCATACTTGATACTGATATAAAGAATGGTGTATATATTCATGCAACCATATATGAGAAATTGCTGCTTCGTGAAGTGTGAGAGAAAGTTAAAAAGAAGTTTGTAGTAGTGATGGCCTTGTGGAAAACTGTAGCACACAGACTTTATTGCTTTTGTAGTGTCCATTTTTAATCTTCTTCTTCCTAGGTATGTGTTTTTAAAATTTTATTTGGGCTTTATTAATAAATGTGTTGTGTCTTTTTTATATAGACTTGAATTATTATGTTGGGTTCTGCCCCCATTACTTTAACATACCAAGCAGTGTGTTAGAAAGGCTGTCCACAGCAAGTGTGTTGAATATTGCCCTGGAAAGTAGTAATGAGTCATCCAAACAATCCCAAGACTGTTAAGATGCTTACAAAGTCTTTCAACTTATTTTGACTTCAATTCCTTACTTTCTGTGGTTTGTTTCCTGTATGATTGTTCTAGAAGGTTTTGTCTCGAGCTGTAGAACTGATGGTGCATCTGCCAAAGTTTTTAGACGTGCTCTGAAGGTGCAAAATCAAACAGTCTTATAAACTAAGTGACATTTGGAACCCAATGTCTTCTGTACTCACATGTACGATGAATATATTGCTGGAATGGAGACTTTAAACAAAGTAATTTAAAATTTAAGAAACATGTTCTTTTGTTCTGTGAATGATGCTTTTTTTGCTATGTGTTTTTGAGAGAAACCTTTAAGAAAAGAGGAACTCTCTTATTTACACAGTTATTTTTTATTGCCCAAGATAGAGATTAATTAAAATTTTTATTATATTACCAGAAACATCTATATCCCGTTATATACAGTAAAAACAACAACAATGGATACTGCTTTGACTAGTTTATTGATAGTTTTAGTGTGGACTGTTAGAGTTGTGGTTATTTTTGATTTTTGTCCTTGATGCTTTGTTGTTATCACAGTAACATGACCGATGATGTCTTTACTGGTTTTACATATTCCTATGCAACATAATTGCATAGGAACTGTGAAAGTTAAGGTTAAAACGATGCTTTTACTTTTCCTCCCAACTGTATGCTTGCCTGCTTTCACATGGACCAATTAAAAAAATTCTGGATTTGAAAAGCTACAAAGGGCAAAGCAAAAATCAGTAAGTTGTGTTGTTTCCCCACCTTTATTGCATATTAGTTGAAATGTGTTTATTCTGGAAAGAGCTACATTGGTCATTTCAGTATATATATTGCTTGCAATTTTTATTTTGGGCAGTTTAGGTCAATGAGACAACTTAACAGTAACAGAATTTTTTCTGTCCCAATGTAACTTGGGAGAATGGTTATTTGTAGTTGCCCCCAGAAAGTCACACCTTAAAATAGAAATGCACTGAACACTGCAGAATCAGAATGTCATTTCTGCTGTCATTTTAAAAATGAAATACTTGAAGAGTACTCTCATCCATTATATAGTTTGTTTGTGGAGTGCCTGTTATTGTTGTAGTTGAATACTTTTTTACCCAGGGGATGTTAGTTATGTAAAGCTGATGGGGCAGTGTGTTTTAAAACAATACATGTCTCTGACGGGGGGCTGGAATTCTTCATGTCCTGGAACATTGTTTTGAGGACTGACTAGTAAAAGTGAAGACAAGTAACTGAAACAGCCTTGCCCTAAGTGTAGACTACTGAAGGATGTTTGAAAGAATTAAATACTCAAAAAATGCCACGTGAATGGTAGCTTTTACCTTATGGTGGTAGTTTTTTTCAGATGCTGTATTTAAGGGGACCTTTTAAACATTAAAGGTGATTTTTGGATGTGGGTGCAGCTAGTCATCTTAGAACTGTTTTTTGCAACTCCTAAACATTACTGGAAAAGAGAAGTGTAGATGAAGTCTCTGAAAAGTAATTGAAAAAATTAGTTGAAGTAGGCCAGTAACTACTCTTCATTCTATTTCCTTAATGGGAGGAATTAAGAAATACAGCCTTTTGTGCATTTTTGAATGTTCAATTTGTCACCCTTTTCCCAGAAGGAGAGATGTGCTCAATGGAATATCTTGTGATTTGATTTCGATTGTGTTGTGTTGTAAGCAGAGCAGCTTTTGTTGACTTTACAAGAAGATGCACACATTAGTATAGTGGATGATGTCGTTAATTTATATTTCGACTGACATAAAATATTAAGACTCATAACCATTTCTCTAAGACAAGAAATATGTAGAGCAACGGGGAGAGAAGTACTTACTGTGTGGTACCACTGGCGCAGAGCAGAGGTAAATTAAAGTGCACTCTTGGTGAAAGATGAATGGGAAAGTAGAGAAATGTGCCATTCCAGCAAGGCTGGGGTATGGACAAAGCTGTCACTGCAGGAGAATTTACAAGAGAAAGAGCTCTAAACATATTATATGTTCTTTAAATGTTTAAAAGATGCAGAAGAGCTTAAAAGCCATGAGTGAATAAAGCAGGCAAGTTTTCCTTTCTGCTCCATCCGCACAGTTTGTTAAATGATTCTTCTTGCCTTGCTCTGGTAGCAGAGAGCCTGCCAGGAGTGCATTAAGCATCGTGATTAATATCTGTCACATGTTTGTTCTCTCATCTTCTCCCCAGCAGGTGGTGTGTATATGCAGTGCACTTTTTTTTTTTAGGTTTAAAGAAAAAACTCTTTGCGAAGATGCATATATGTGTAAAACGAGGCAATGTTAATTAAGTGGAACATGTGCTTGGAGCCAAAAGGGCTTGTGGTATTCCTGAGTTCCTGAAAACTGGGGTGAACAAGGAAAAAAGTATCTGCAGGAAGATTCTGTCTCCATTGCAGCTGATTTCTGCTCTTGTTCTAGGGATGGCTTGTGAGGCAGTACTAAAATAACGGTGTTTGTTTCTTAAGATTGAGTTAACACAGCCTGGACTGCAGCGACCATACCCTGATGAGTCTGGGATCTCAAGGAGCAAAGTCATGATCCTGAATTTTGGAAGAGTGAAATTCCAGTTGTTGAAGGAGTTGGTGAATGAGATCCCCTGGGAAGTTGTCCTTGGGAACAAAGGAACTGACCAGAGCTCGCAACTCTTTAAGGCCACTTTCCTTAGAGCACAAGAGCTCTCCATCTCAGTGTGCAGGAATCAGGCAAGGCAGGCTGGAAACTGGCATGGCTGAGCAGGGATCTGCTCCTCTAACTGAGGAGTAGGAAGGGAGTGCAAAGCTCATGAAAGTGTCAGGTGACTTGTGGAGAGTATAGAGATATGGTCTGACTGTGTAGGGATGGGGTCTGGAAAGACAAGGCACAGAAGGAACAGGGCTTATCAAGGGATGTGAAGAATAACAAGAGGGGATTCTGTAAGTCAGAAAAGAAAGGGCAAGGACAGTATACCCGTCCTGAAAAATGAGAAGGGAGAACTGGAAATGGGTATGGAGAAGGCTGAGGTAGTCAATGGCTGCCTCAGTCTTTGCTGGCAGCCGGACCTCCCATATCACTCAAGCCTCTGAGCCTCCAGGCCAACTGTGTCCTGGGCTGCATCAGAACTGGAGTGACCAGCAGGTCAAGAGAGTGGATTCTCCCCACCTGGAGTGTTGCATCCAGCTCTGGCATCCCCAGCACAAGAAGGATGTGGACCTGTTGGAACTAGTCCAGAGCAGACCATGAAGATGATAGAGGGGTGGAGCACTTCTCCTATGATGTCAGGCTGAGAGCCTTGGGGTCATTCAGCCAGGAGAAGAGAAGGCTCTGGGGTGAACTCTCTGGGGCCTTCCAGTACTTCAAGGGGATTTAGAAATAAAAGTGAAAATGACTTTTAAATGGATACATGGAGATAGAACAACATGGGAGTGGTTTTAAAGGAGATATTTAGATCAGGTGTTAGGGTGAGATTCTTTATTTATGGTGGTGAGGCACTGGAACAAGTTGTCCAGAGAAGATGTGGATTCCCCCTCCTTGCAAGTGTTCAAGGCCAGGTTGGATGGGCCCACTGGGTCAGCAACCTGATCTGCTGGGTGGCCTTCCTGTCTGTGGTGGGTGGGGGTTGCAATTAGATGGTCTTTAAGGTTCCTTCCAACCCAAAACCTTCTGTGATTCTGTGTTTAAGTTTTAGTTGGGTTTGAAAATATTTAGTCAGATTTGTTATGAGGTCTCATAACTTGTACTTTGAAACTCTATGGGAAGGCAGGACTGACAATGGCAGGAAAATTTCACATGCTTAAAACAATCTCTTTTACTTAGAGAGTATTTTGGTCCACTCTATTGGCATTGGAGCTTCTTCATGTTCCTTGATAAGCCCATGGAATGTCTGAGTGCTGGAGTGATGGAGACATGCCTGCCAAGTGTGGCCAGTTATTAGAAAGGTGCTTATACTTCTGTATTTCTGACTGGAAAAAAGTAGTTTTTTCCATATTGGAAGTGCAACAAAAATTTTTAATCATTGCATTACAGTATTCTTCTTTCACACAGTGTGTGTGAGTATGCTATCTTCTCTTAAAAGTTGTAGTAATGAATATTAATAGATTATTTAAAGTAGTGTATTTTTGTATAGTTTGGATACTGTTAAATGGCAGAATGAATTACATATGATGAATAATGAAATTATTTTGAAAAAAATTTTAGTTATTTTGTCTGAAAAATACACCATGATTGTTAGATCCTTGCAGGGTTCATTGTATATTAGAAACGCCTACAACTGATACAAAATAGATTTACATTTTCTGTGTATCTAAACTATTTGAGCAAACATAAAACTAAGCATTCATTCTTCCTTTAATATGAACACATTCTACTCTCTTTGGCTGGGCAATGTGAGGTTGTATTTGGGTGCTGTTACCTTGGAATTTTAATCTTATTTACTCAAGGTCTTGGTTACAGTTGCTTAGTAACATGCTGTGGAAAATGGATTTGTTGATTTATGATATCTACAATATCCTTATAATTAAAGATGTTGAAAGGAAAGCAAGTGCACAATATGGGTGTGTATTCCAGCTGTGTGTACATTTCTAATAGCTCCTGTTTTCACTATGCATCTTACAATAAGTGTCTTTGTAGGGCCTGGTGTTTTATGTAACTCACCTCACTCACACCTTTGTGCCAGGTTTCATGGTAGCTTTGGATAATGCTGTTTTATAGCATTTTTAGGTGAATCTGAAATCCTGAGATTTAGCAGATAACTCCACTGGACTGCAGTTCCATCATGGCAGCTATTTTCTCAGACTTGCATTGATATCAGGAATAAATCAATAACTGTATGTGAGAGAGAGAGAGAGGCTCATATGCATGGTGTTACACTCACATTCCTGGGAGAGAGAAGTGTGTTAGAGATTAAGCATCATGAGACTTGTAAAACATCTTTCTTGACAGCTGAAGGAAGTATCTAGAGAAGTGTTGGCTGTTGAGTGTTGCATGTCTTCACGTACTTAAAATTACTGTATTTTAAGGTTTCCTGAAATGTTTAAGGTCTCTTGTTTCTTTGCAAACAGGGCTCAAGATTTCTGTTTACCTCCTCTGCAATATATTACAGAAGAATTTAGAAATCAAGAAGATTCTAACACTAGCTAATTGTTTAAAATGCCTGTGAAAGCAAAAATTAAACAAGGACCTCTGGGACAGATGGAGTGTTATTAAAATCCTAGAGCCTACTTTAATCACAGACCCAACCCATGAAAAAATGCAAATTAATTTAACGAATTTATATATAAACCAAACTGAAAGTCTTGCTTGATGAGACCTGAATTTAGTCTCTTGTGCTTTAGAATATAAAACTTTAAATCATTTAAAAAACTGTAAGGCCAGATAACAGGAGGTTTTGTGTAGGGCAAAACATATTGGTGTTATATAAGGAAATAATAATAGTTTTGCCTTTCTGCCTACTGTATTTGCATGTTTCCTTGTGAAATGAAGTTATTTAGGTTCCTGTGAGGCTGAGAAAATTCAAAAAGGTAAAATACATGTAATTTCTTCAGGTTTCTTCTCTATATAACACAGGAATGCGGAGATAATTATTATTATTTTGAAAGTGCCATTCACAGGCCTCAGCTCAGTTAAATGTTTCACTTCCTGCTTTCAAATGCTTGTAACCTTTTATGGTTGTTTTGCTATTATCATATCTCTTGACTGGAAAACTGTGGGTGGTATTCATCTTGCCTACCTTTGACATATCCCACACCGATGTACGTAAGCCAAAAATCATTGTAATAGTCCTGTTTTTGTAGTTGGTGGAGAAATAAATGCTTTAAGATTTCAGTTCATCTGACTCATCTTATGATAGATGAAACAGACTTTATTCATCATTAATTAGGTTAACTTAATCTGCATGAGTTGGCTCAGATACAGAGGCTTATCTCTCATGAAGTGAATTTTCTATGAGAGAACCAGTTCACAATGGCTGTCCTTGGACAACTCTCAGAACCAAGAATCTTAATTTTCAGGGGCTCATACCAACTCAGGTTTCCAGTCTTTTGGTGTTCCATAGGATTTGAGCAAGTTTGCGTGAGAGGAAAGATTTCAGTTGTTCCATTCCATTTTTAAGCCTATTTTTGAGCTCTGCCTGTCACCTCACTGCACACTGTGTCTCTGTACCGTTGCCTTCACATTCTTGTGTTATTTGAACCTGCATCATAAATGTAAAACAAAAAAAAAGCCAGCTACAAAAAAGATCCAACATTTTGTATCTCAAAATACTTATCTCATGGTTTTAGAAAGAAAATACTCATTGTTCTGTTTTTGGTGATTGTTTTCTGCATCTCCAGGTTGCACTTGAAGGATGGGCTCACAGCTGGTCCCCATAATTCAATAAAGATCAGGACAGACAGGAGAAGGTCCAAAAGAGGGCCACAAAGATGATCAAAGGGCAGCAGGATCTGCCCTTTGAGGACAGATTGAAGGCATTAGGTATTTTCTTCCTGGAGAAGAGAAGACTCAGTGAGGGCCTCACTGCAGCGTTCAGTACTGACGGGGCAGCTACAAAGAGGCAGGAGGCTCTCTCTTTGCAAGAAACCACATGAAGAAGACAAGGGTACAGGTTGCATTGGGAGAATGTTTATCCTGACACAAGAAAGAATTTATTACAGTAAGAACATCCTCTTCAGGGATGTAGCAGAGTCTTCATCACTGGAAGTTTTCAAAATGCAGATGGACAGGAGGCTGGGTAATCTCACCTGGGATGGTTTGTCCCATGTAAGGCTGATCTCGATGGTCTTTTGAGGTCCCTTCCTACCTGGGCTGGTCAGTGATCGTGTGATAGATCTGAAATTTGTGTCAGTATTGTCATGGTCCAATAAGGACAGTTGTGAATTCCTCAGGCATGGTTATAAGGAAAAGTAGGTGAATTCAAACAATTTATTTTGTATTGATGAATTTTTGGAGATTTGATTTGTTATAAGCACTCTTAAAACTGACAGTGCAAGGCTTATTCAACTCAGATTTATGAATTTTGAGCTACATGTTAGACTGACATTTAAAAAAATACGTCATATAGCCTGAGGAAAAAAGGTTTCACAGACAATTAAAAATATTGCAAAATGTCTGAATTTAGTCATATGCCTTTTTAAATCTTAATGAGAAATATAGAATAACTCAGCATTAAGAATCTCTGCTATTTAAATATATTTCTAAATGCGCTTCTTAAAAAAAAGTTACATGGAATTGCATTGGTCTCTGAGACTACATGCAGAGGACAGTGAGGTAAAAGCTGTTATGACATCCAGAAGTACATGATGACACTGTATGATAGGCTGTCCAGTGAGCAGTGACCTTTTTCTTCCAAGACATAGGATCTCAGTCACTTGGGGCACCCCTGCAGCCAGACAGCAAAGAAGAGCCATACTCTTTTATTTAGGATGTGATGGAGTGCTGGTTTATTTTTCCTTTTTTCGCCCAGTTTATTTTTGTCCTTTCAGAATGATTTGATTAATTGGTATTCAGTGTTTGGAAACCCTTTCTATAGTCTTTCATTAAACAAAAAAATTAATTTCCTCAATCCCAGTCAGCAATTTATCTCTTCTCTCCAAGCTCTCTATTTGTTTTACAGTCTCCTGTGTGCTTTGTTGGTCTTCTATTAAAAAGGAAAACACATAAATTCTTGGACAGGAGATTTATGTTAGGAATTCTAACCTATGTGTATATGTTAGAATTACTCTATACCTAGTAATTCTTAAATTTATGGAATACTGATCAGTCCTTTTTCACATATACAAATATTATGAATTCTGTTAAATAATGAATTATATTAAAACCTATCTTTTTCTGTTAGCTTCTAAGCTCAAGGAAAAATTTTGCTGCTGTTGCTGATAATTCTGTAGGCAAGGAAAGCAGTACTTTCAGAATCCTCTGCTGGTTGGTCATGAGCCTTTTTTATTTGCCAGGCTCTTGGAGGGGGCAGTCGGCATGAGGGTGCTCGTTAGTCGGGGCTGCAGCACCAGCCAGTGCCGCTGCCCGCACCTCGCACAGCACAAAGCAGCGGCTGTGGCCTGGCAGTGGCTCGAGCTGCTGTAGGTAGAAAAGGTCCATGTTGTGACACTCTGCCTGTACAAGGACCAGAATTCTCCCTTTTTTCTCCAGCTGAATTTCTGCCCACAGCAAAGCATCATGCTGCCTTTCTGGCCATATAATCACTCACCTGGTAATGAAGTTTCCATCAAGCGAGTTCCCACCTTGTTCACTCTTTCAACTCTTTACTTCCCAGTTGTGTTGAAACATCGAGGCTGCTTTCTGCTGTTGCTTTTAGGTGTTTGCCTGGGCCTGCTGGATGATGTGCTCTTAGAATGTTTAAAAAAGCAAGATTCAAATAGTTGTTATCCTTATAATTTTTCCCCTGTTTGATTAACAAAATGAATGAATATTTTGAGGTAGGAAAAAACCTTTACTAATATTTTAGAAATGCAAGTCCTTCTGCATTACCTTTAGATTTCCTTCTACATCAGTACAACTTGTCTTTGATATGAATAAGGTATTTTCACTAAGAAGCAAACACTGTAACAGCATGTTCTGATTGGCTTGGTAGTTGATGTTATGGGTTTATTACTTAGTAATAACATAGAACTGTATTTCACAGAGAAAAAGAAGTCCACAGTTGGCCCATGGATGGCTGTTGTCTGACTATTTTTGTTGTCACTCATCAAAGTTTGATTAACAACTCACCAAGCTGTTGATTAACAAACTTCTGAAAAAACCTTGAGGCTGGTGAGCACAGTAATGTGTAATCTGTCACTGTGAGAGAACCCACAGAAATGTTTTTGAAAGAAGATAAAATTCCTTATTTTAAAAGATTGTTCCTTAAGCATTTCATACTTAAACTGTTACATAGTCATATATTTTAATTAATGGGAAAATATTCAATTTGATTTATTGTTACTTGTTCTTTTTGAGGGATTCTTTCCCTTCTAATTTAGTTGTGGAGTGAAATTTTGCATAAGATAGACATTTAATATTAAATTTCTGGCCTAGTTATTAATGTACCCATAATCTCATAAATATTATTCTGACATTATCTGTGAAGTGAAAGGGAAGTTATGAATACGCTTCTTATTCTGTCTTTATAATACCTTATGTAAGATGTGTACTTCAGACTATACATAAATTAGCATTTTCTTTTTTTCATAGAACATTTCCAGTTTAATGAAAAATTAAAATTTGTGGACATTTGTTAGTTTACTTTGAATATTGATTAGATTTTTGGTGAAAATATATCAGCTCCATATTAATAGTCTTTGTAAATACATGTAAAAAATAGTGAATCTGGTTAGATAGTGCATGTCATATTGGTATGACTAGCATTTATTAATTTTAATTTTGTCAATTAATATAGTAATGTATAAACTAGAAGAGAGCACCTCCTTAACCCCAGGTTTCTTTATTGATGATAAAATCCTAACTGTTTAAAAGTATAAGGTGCCCTTCATGTTTGGGTGTTCCTTTAGGTAATGATGAGAGCGAGCAAGCCCTGTACCCATGGAGTCCTTTCCTAATGCACTGCTGGAGGGACTCTAAATGGGAGTGGGGGAAAAGCCCAGGCTGTGAGAGTTGGAAAGTTGTGGGTGAGTTCGGTAAGGGAAGTTCTGTGGAAATGCAACTTACTGGTTTTACAAGCATCTTCATTTTATTTCTTACAAGCGAAAAGGTACCAAAGACTTGTCCTTGCTTTAGCTGGCTGGGTAGGACACCAATTATTTCAGTAATTGGCACATAAGGAAGTGGTGCACCTAGCAAAGTGCCTGGGGCTATTTCAGCTCTCTGGCACGAGTGACCAGGTATGTACCCAATGCAGGTCTGTGCTAAGCAGCTGTACTCAGCACACACCAGTAAGGAAATAAGGTTTTAATACCTAGTGGTAGAGAAGTGTCATTTTTTCTACCTTAAATGGAAATAAATTAATATTAATGAAGGGGCTAATAAAAAGTAAATGATAAATCAATGTAATTATTCCCATAGTTCTGTGTGTCTTTTTATAAATAAATAGCTAATGCATGCATTTGTCTTAGTGTAGTGCATGGAAGAGCTAAAGACTTGAAACCAACTTTGCATCATTTTAGCCCATCTTGCACTGCAATAGGACTGTATTTACCTGAAAACCTAAATATGTTTTTCTAATCTGTTCTTAAAATTTAGTTTGCTTAGAGTCCTTGTTGTGTTATGTCCTTATAATTCTTATTTTTTCTGAAATTTGTCTTATTTTCTGTAACTTTATCTGAACGTTTTTCTTCTTTCCTAGTGGGTGTTGAGAGCAATTGCTAGCTCTGCTTTTTTGTAATGTTTTACATAGATTGTAATGCTATTCCCATAGATCACGTCAGACTTTGTTTTCAGACTGAAAACCCCTAAATTCCTCTAGTCCTTTTTACCACTTTAAGAAACTCTTATAATTGTTGCTGCTCTCCACAGATTCTTCCTAGTTTGTCTTTTTTTCATAGTGACATTTACATTTTAACAACAGGATTATATATTATACTGATGACTTGCATTTAGCCTGTCTTCTCTTGTCAATTCCAGAGATTCTCTTCCCAACTGTTGTATAGACAAAAATGAGCTAATGGAAAAAATAATACTGAAAACTTCTGGGAAGGGATCTAAAAGGAGGAATACACGTCAGGTGGCTCAAACAGACATCTCCAAAGAACAAGTTGTTTACTGTCTGTAGGGAGCTGATTGTGTGAATGGTTCTGTCATATATAATTCTTATTTTTTCTGAAATTTGTCTTATTTTCTGTAACTTTATCTGAACGTTTTCTTCTTTCCTAGTGGGTGTTGAGAGCAATGGCTAGCTCTGCTTTTTTGTAATGTTTACATAGATTGTAATGCTATTCCCATAGATCACGTCAGACTTTGTTTTCAGACTGAAAACCCCTAAATTCCTCTAGTCCTTTTTACCACTTTAAGAAACTCTTATAATTGCTGCTGCTCTCACAGATTCTTCCCAGTTTGTCTTTTTTTTTTTCATAGTGACATTTACATTTTAACAACAGGATTATATATTATACTGATGACTTGCATTTAGCCTGTCTTCTCTTGTCAATTCCAGAGATTCTCTTCCCAACTGTTGTATAGACAAAAATGAGCTAATGGAAAAAATAATACTGAAAACTTCTGGGAAGGGATCTAAAAGGAGGAATACACGTCAGGTGGCTCAAACAGACATCTCCAAAGAACAAGTTGTTTACTGTCTGTAGGGAGCTGATTGTGTGAATGGTTCTGTCATATTAATTTGATTTCATAATGCATCTGATGCCACAAGTTGTTATCCTCTCTAGGAGGTGGTGCCAGTAGGGCAGCAGGCTGTGGCCATGGTAGAGTCAGAGTGCATTAAGAAGAGCCATGGCTGCCCAAGGTGGTGGTCCTGTCCAGCTGGAGAACTGTTAGGATCTGAGGAGACCTGATTTCTGTGCAGGTCTTCTTGGTTCTGCTGGATCACAGAACAATTTCTTTCTTTGCACCTGAGTGCTCTTTTATTCTGTTAAATGAGGAGACTGATTTGCTATGTTCATGAGAAGCTCTACATAAGAACTAATTTGTGTTCTGTTTTGAAATTATATGGTAGGATATTATTCCATATAAAGTAATAAAGGGTATAATCTTGAATGTGTATAGGTTTATTTCAAGGTACTGTGAAACATTGCTTCAGTTATTAGACACCTGTATTTTCTGTTTAAAATGTACGTTCATTGAAGAATTATTGGAACATTGTGAGGGCAGCTTTATTGCACAATTACATGATTTGTAAAAGATGCAGTGAAAACATCTGAAATTAAAGGATGTATTTGGCCCTGTATCACCTTCCTGTTTAGTATTGAAAAAGGTTAAATCCCTCCAGACATCCTCCCAAATTCCCTGAGAGAAACAGCCTAAAAAGCTGGCAGGATTAAATGTTTCAGCAGCCTTCTGATGAGAATTACAACTCACTTCATATACTGAGTAATTAGGGATCAGACTGTCTATGTAAGACGAAATGTCAAGATACTTTTAGCAGAGCCCCTGTTTCTGAGGAAGAGAACTCTGCCTGTATTCCTGGATATCCACATTCAGCAAAGTATTCATGAAAAATTGGGAAATGAAGTGAGCAAATATTTTTTCTTTCAGCTTTCATGACTGCAAATATAGCAGCCATTATAGTACCTTCAGTGTTCTTTTCCACCTCTTCCAGTCTTGTAACTTGCCCAGCATGTCTCTGTTTTGCGACAAGGAGCATAGGTTGATCAGCAAAGTGTACAAGAGTATTTTGATGTCATTCAAGCAACTTCTGGATTTACTTTGTAGATCAGTTTACATGCATATATGAGTATTAAGTATTAATGTAATAACATATACTGCCAGTGTATTACACATATTTTCATCTTTACTCTGTTTAGCCCAATACACAGGACAAATGTGCACGTACTCTGATGTTCTTCCTTATGTGTTAGATAGATCAATCCTGTATCTTGCTGATAACTATGCAAAAGTCAAGAAAATGTTATTCATTGTCAAAAAGACTTCCCTTAGCAAATCTTCACTAAATCAAATAAACTCCTGCAACTGTCATGAAAACTTTCTCATCTTCTTATTTCTCTTTGAATTTTTTCCACTGAAGATATCTTAGGTGTAATTTAAAATGTTTTTTCCTCTTCTGTTAAACACAGCATCTCTTTCCACTTAGTTTAGTGACAAAGTAAGAGATGCTGTTAAGTTTTCTCTGTGTGTGTGGTCCGCTTTCAGCTGACTGGTTAGCCAGTCTGGGAGCAAAACAGAAACGGATATCAGGCCTTCGTTTTTTGCTTCACCTCTCATCTTTTACTGTAGGTTTGTACTTGAAAGAAACCTTGGCATTAGGTACGTTGCCTGTCTCTTTTTTATGTTAGAGAATAAGTTCAGTAATTCTCTGTGGTGTATATTCTAGTGACTCGGTGTGCAGAGGCTGCCAGGACAAAGCTGTCATCTAGTCTGAGGGGTTGAGCTGCTTGAAATCCAGAGGTGTGCATCCTGCCATGGTGGCTTCCCAGACCAGTAGTTTCTGCTTGTCTGCCTCAGGACTTGAGCATTGCCACCTCACCCACCTGAATCCAAAGGAAAATAATGACACCTGAGACACTGAATGTGATCTGGGTCTGGGAGATGAAGTGAGGGAGTATGCCACTCGGGGATGAGGCACTGCCATATCAATGTTCATTCTCCCATCTCTTTTCTAAAATGGATATTTGCTGTTCTGGGGTTGGTACCAGGTTGGTACCTGGTATTTATGGTTATTAGTACAACAAGCCATCGAGTCAGTTTCAAAAGAAGTATGGGATCTGGGCTATGGCTCTTATACAATATGAGTCTTTATAGCCAGGTAACCACTTACACTTGAGATTTGAGAAGAACTTGGAGAGGACCTAGAAATTGTGTCTGGATGATAGTAGTACTAGTGATAGTAACACCACTGTTGATACCACAGTGGAGATCTTGTAGCAGGACTGTGTCCCGCTGTTTACCTGTGCATGTCCAGCAGTTTTGAGCCTACTTAGGCTGGTTGTGATGATGTTGCTTTACCCAGCAGGCACAGTATTAATGTTGCACCAAGTGTCCAAATTACACAGGCCCTCCTTGTGCTTGGGTTTAAACAGACCTGGGAGAAGGTCAGGTGCAGCTGGAAAGAAGCAGAGAGGCTGCCTAGTTTGGTGTGCTGGTTGTGAGTGGTTGTTAGTTTTGCTTTTAAAGATATTTCTCTCTGATATTAAAAAAAATATCTTGAGGTTCTCAAGCTGAAAAATATCATTCATCTTCTGGAGATGGGAATACTGTCGAAGGGGCGTGGTTGGGAGAGCCTGTTTACTTTTTTATTTCAAAAAACACAACATACTCCTGCCTCTGTCCTCCCACGCACCTCCAAGGAAGGAGCAGGACTTTGGTCTTCCTGTGAGGGGGGATTCGGGCCCCTCCTTGGCTGCAAAGCAGGGCGCTGCGGGAGCAGCTGGAGCGGAGCTGAGCCCCGGCCCCTTCCCTCCTTCCCTGGGTGCTAAAGAGCTGCTTAGCAACGCCCCAGCCCGGGGAGGCTGCCAGGGGAGACGAGTTTTCAAAGTGAGATCTTCTATTTAAATATTTCTTACAGTGTACAGATAGCTGGAAAAGAGGGCAGCAGGCAGAATGAAAGCAAAGAAACTGCGGAGGAGGAATGAGAAATAAAGGAAGGGTGACAAGGCTCTGAGTGAGCAAGGATCCAAGGAAAAATAAGAGAGTAAAATTGGAGAAGGAAAACTACAGGATGCAGGAGGGAGGGGATGTGATTAAAGTATACAGCAGATATTCAGAACTGAAGCTGCTATAAGAGGAAGGTCTTCATTTTCAGGATGGGTATTTGGCAATAAAATATTACCAAAGTGAAATTATATTGAAATAAGATGATACAGCAGTGATGATAGAATTTCTGTACTGTTTTTCTTTCATTCACTTCTTTTCAGAATGAATTCAGAAACAGCTAAATACAATTATGCAGTAACTATGCTGTGTTAGTGTTCACAGTAAAATGACTTAGTAGCCCTTATTAGGAGAGAATTAGAAAAAATGAGTGAGTTCTGTTCAAGTTATTATGCTCTTAACTTTACAGAGAGTTATTTCTCTTAATTTAAGATAATAATGAATTAGTTTATATCACTAGACATGCTTTCTCCTCTTTTCTGTATAGACACAGACAAGTTAAGAATTTCATTTACCATCAGAATTTTTTTTATTTGATATAGAGAGTTGGCAACATTGCCTTTCTCTTTCTAGTTTCCCTAGCAGCCGCAATTACCCTTTCCTTCTCCCTTATGCTTCTGTGCTCCTTGAAAATTCTGTCTACTCTATTATCCTTGACCTTATTGCTAGTTCTCTGACAGTCTCTTCTTGGGTCTCGTTTACTCCCTGGAAATTGTACTTTAGACTTGGTAACAAGAGGTTTTAATCTGGCCACATCATAGGAGACCTTTTACATTTGATGTACCTGGATAATTTTGATGACGTGAGAATCATTAGTCATTACTTAAGGAAAATTTTTTCTTCAGTCTTTGCAAAGTTCGCTCTTCTCCCCACCCCCTCCTCACCCCTCGCCTTTTTTTTTTTTTTTTTTTTTGTTTCCCCCCACCCCAGGTTTGGGCATGGGTTTTGCCAGCTTTTGTGGCATCCTCTAGTGCCTTACATGCTGTTTTATTTATAATGTGGGGAAAGAGAATTCCATCAGGCCTCTTCTTGTCTGACTTGGTAACATCCTTGGGTAACCTTGTTTTGTTTTGGGACTGTATGTGATGGGTGTGTTTAAGGGTTTAATAGATGACCTTTCCTCCTTATCTTAGACTTTTCCAATGGCATTCTGCTAACAAAATACAAACATGGCCAAACTTGTCCACTCTTTTCCCCGGGCTCTTGTACTTCTGCATTTCCTTGAGGGGCACTGTCTTCATCTGTCCCATGTAAGCAAAACAATGGTGTGTAACTTCCATATCTCTTCTTTCTCCCCCAGCTTGATACAATTTCCTGCTGCATTTCACTCATTGCATCTCCAGTAGCCTCTCCCCCTTGTCTCTATTTGTTTTGCAGCTGTTGTCTTGGCTTTGGTGGTTTGTTTGGCACCTTTTATTTACTTGCATGTCCATTTCCCCAACTCTTTCCTCTCTCCAACCTCTCTAAATGTGACCAGGAGCTGCCCTGTTTTGTCTCTGGTTTTGACTTTACCTACTGGATTGTATATAACTATTAATTCCTTTTACATTCCCTTCAGTTCCACCCTTGTCTTTATAGTCTTGGTTCCATTCTCGTTCAAATATTTCCTTTATGAACACGCTTTCAAAGGGACTTCTAAACCCCGTGTTTTCTGTTGCATCTTCATTAAGGTTTACTTTGAGAAGTAAAACGAGTCAGAAAATACAGAAAGTAAGCAAAAGCTAACTCCTAACCTTGACTACAACACTCCTGCTTTAGTCTCTCTTCCAACTGCTTTGACTTCATTAGTGCTTCTTCTTGTGTTGTCTATACAGATTATAAACAACTGTATCAGGGATTGAGGTTTTTTTGCATTGTAATGGCACACTGTGGGTGTTCTATAAAGAGAAGAGAGTGACAAGGATTTAGCAAATTTAATAAAGTTTGAGATTTTATTTTAGTGTTTGACAGAGCCTTTTTTTTAGTATTTTATTAGCATTTTCTTAATCTAATAGAATGACTACTGCAGCATGGACCTTGCATATAAAGTCCATGGATTTTAAGTTTATTTTGTTGATTAGAATTTTTTAATAAATAAAGTTTTCTGGTCAACTTGCTGCTAATAGCAGCAAACACTAACTTCTCATCCAATCCCTTTCCTTGAGCATTGAATTTTCCTGAATCACATAAAATCCAGTAATTTTACTGTTGAGCTCTGAGATGTCTTTGTGTGATATATGAAACAGTATTTGACATCCCAACTGTATCAAGAAAGGAAGAGTTTCACAATAACTTCTGTTTGAATGGCTCTCACTAGATGTGGGCATGAGATTATAAGACGTTTAGTATGATTGAATACTTTTTTTTTTTGTTTCAAACAGTAATTCCTAATGAAAAGTAGAGTTTCTGTTCAGAGTTTGGGAAGATTAGAGCAGAGATTGTGGGGGAAGGCTACTTCTAGACCGAGGACATCAAGAAAGGCTAGAATAAAGCCTGAGAAGGTTCACAAAATTCAACTGGTTCATGAAACTTGAGTTAATGGAGCTAATGAAAATGGGAAGGGTCATCCACACGTCCTCTGTAGGCATTAAAAGATGCAGAAGCAAGATGTGTGTATCAGAGGTCAAGACAGATGAAGCTAGAGGTGGGTTTAAAAGAGTGGCAAGGGGAAAAACAGGTGAAAAATCAGGCAGAAGTGGAGTCAGGCTGCATCATGTGTGAGAATAGTTGTTTTGATCTGCAGTAAGCTGTGTTGATGTATACTTTTTTGTCAAACACACATTAAACACATGTATTTTTACCTAGCCAGTGTTCAGCATGTGTGCTGTGGCTGTAAAATGTGTGCATTGGAGAATCATGGAGGGGTTTACTAATTCCTAAGGCAAAATCAAGGTTATGATTTAAGTTTAATTTCTATTAGTACAGATACACAAGCTGAATTTGTTTTCCAGCTTTGAATGCTTTTCATGTGTAAGATCCAAGTTTACCTTTAAAGTATGCAGGGAATGGAATTTTCCACGGTCAGATTCTCCTCGCAGTGAAATAGCTTGCCTCCCACACTCTGTAGTAGTATTCTATTCACAGTCCTACACAGGGTATGCCTGATCGGTTCCTTCACCATGTCATGCTCAAGCAAGGGCTGAGCTGGAGCTTCAGATGTCACTGCACATGCAGATTTGCATTGTTTCTGTGGCTCACTGAGCTGTCCATCGTGAAAGAATTGAAATACTGTGCCAGTATTTCCCAACTATGGAATGGTGGAAAACAGATTTACTAAGATAAAGTCCTACAGAATTAATTCTGTGTGTAAGACTCTGTAAAATGTAGGGCCTACTTCTTTATCTTTGTAATACATGGAAAAAAGTACACACCCAGAAGGAAATTGCCACTAGGTAGTCAGGATTTTCCAGCAGTGACTCAAATAAGCTAAGACATTATAAGTCTTGTGATTTGCAGTTTTGTATTGTACTCCAAGGTAACATCAGCTCTTTTAAAGGTAGTAGAAACTAATTTTTTCCATATCAACTATAGATGACTATCTGCAGTGTTGGAAAATTCTGTTTGGTTTTTAGTGTTCTCATTTTGACAGTGATTTTGAGTTGACTTTAAACACGCAATATTTTTTATTATTTCTTCTTAGTCCCAGATTAAAGTTACTACACCCTGGGGAGAAGACAAAGCAAAGAGATGCAGACTAGAGTACAGTTAACTCCATTTTTGAATGTGATGTTTGCATTGTAAGGTTAGACACTGTGTATGTGCAATGGAAGTTCTTGGAAAGTCTTGGCAATTGCTGAGCTGCCTTGAATGGTAAAGGTTTAGAAAATGTGGGTCTGTCTATAGCTACCCTGCCATGAGAAAAGCTGAAAAGCTGTTGCTCCTGCTGGGTGTTGCTTTACTGCTGGGTGCTCAGCAGCTGGGACAATAGGGTGTATTATTTCAGTAGGGGCAGAGCATTTGCAAAAGTTTCTAAGCCACCCTTATTGCAACAAAAACTGAGTTCCTTTTGTTTCATTTTTTCCCTTGTAAAAATAGATGACGTCTTTTCTTTAATTCAGTTTGAATGCTTATGACTTTGAAATCTCACAACCTTTTGTCTGCTAGACCCAGAAATTATTTCTGTCAATCTTTAGAAATTATTCTGTGTAATTGTAGTCAGCTGTATTGTTGGAAAACTTGTGTTAAATGTTGCTTGCTGCATAGCTGTGATTTATGGTAACTGCAACAATTCATGGCTTGATACTGGCTGTGGGTATCAGTGAAAAATTGCAGTTGTATTATTTCACTGAGCTGCATTTGACCATTTTCCAGCTAGTCTAATTTTCAACTGATGTTAGAGGAGTACAAGGTTTCTCAGGCATGAGGTAATGTTACAGCCTTGGCATAGTGACTAGACACATGGGCCAGACTGGCTGCTGCATTTTCCCATGGAAGAAGATGCAAAATTCTGTCATTACACAATTAACAAAAAATATGCACAAAACTGATGGAAAGCATGCATGTTCTTTTTAGGGCAAATGTTGGTCTTTGCGAGTGTTCAGTGATAATGGTGGTGAGATGGCATGATTTTCTGTTAAGAATGTGCCACCATGGAGTAAACTGTAATGGCTGCAGTTTAAATGCTTGAGTTGTCTCTGTATGTTTGGCACAGTTTTAGTATTACTGCTTCCAGCTGTTTAGCATTGAGCATTAATTTTTGAGACTGTTAGATGCTGTAAATTAGAATGCTGTCTTGTTTGAAATGGTTACAAAGGAAATGAAGTATCTCTACTGAAATGCTTATTCATTAAGTTAATGTAATTTAACAACACATTATGCAAAAGAAGCCAAAAGTGAAACTAGAGGATTGTTTAACAATCAGTAAGTCTTGCATTAATAGACGCTGGGAGAGACTGGAGAAAGATAAGTGTTGCTTCTTTCTCAGATTTCTAGTAGAACATTTTAATGATGATTTAAAACACAAGATCAAATCACTTCTTAATTTGGATGAGTTTGAAAGAATGAAAAATCCGAGAAAGTTATAAAACAGTTGATGACATCCAGAAAAAGGCAAGCACAAAAGGTCAGAGAAATTTTGCATGATTCAGTGTATGAATAATACATTATTTTCCAGAGAATATTTTATGAAGTGATTGTCCTTTGTTATGTTTATGTGTGAGAATTGGGTTTTGTCACCAGCAAGAAGAATTCATTTTCCTGTAGCTTTTCCCTAAATGCTAATTTATTGCGATGAAAGATGCCAAAGTGACAGATCTGAAGAATGAAGCCCTCTATTTATCTTCTGAATGGATGGAGCACGAGGAGCAGTGAAGCCTTTCTCATGCTCTTTTGCCAGCGCGCCACAATCTTTTTACCATATCCTGAGCATATTTTTACCAGTGAGAGGTGCTTATTCATTCCATAGTTTCCTTAATGGACTACCAGGGGTATCAATTAGTGACAAGTGAACAGTAGCTTTACAGCTTGGATACCTGCCCAGTAGGAACAGAAACTACCAACTCTTTCACACAGGCCATAGGACAACCGTCAGAGCAGTGAATTAGTGTCACTGCAGATCGGAGCTGCTCGCAGTTGAGCAGAGCGAGGACAGAAAAATCCCAGTCTTACCACCAAACATCTTAGCTCCAGTTTAGCTCACTTGTCTGTACACTGTGCAATAATTTTTAAGATATTAATGTTGCTGTACTACAGATGCTGCTGTGAAATAATAAGTAAATAATAAATGAAATAGGTTTTTGTGTTCATGTTGTCTCAGTGTCCTTTTACCTGCTCACTATGAGCTTGGTATGAGTAGTACCAGTGCTTTTAGAAACCTAGGAATAGAAAATAGGATTATTGTGGCTTAGAACTAGCATGTACATTCCAGTTTTAATTGCAGTGTTATTCTTGGTTTGGTTGTGGTTCCTGAATTGAATTCCTTGGTCCTGTGCACATTCAAATAGAAATAAGAAAAAAAATTGCAGAAAAGAGCATGATAAACTGGAATCTTGTATAAAACATGAGTAAGATAAAAGTAATACTTGTTTACATTAGTTTGCTTGAACATTCAGGTAGTATAACTTTCCATGTTCTTAACAATTGTTCCTGTGTCTAGCACCATATCACACCAGTTATTCTACAGCAGATTTCATCCTGTGAGTCTTGTCCTGGCTTGTTAAGACTTGCACATTGATCTGGAAACTCTCCTGATTCCCTCCTCCTTCCAGCTCCCTTGTTGTCTGCCATGTGCTCCAAGTGCAGGCACCGTTCTGTCCCCTCAGACTGGTTCTGGCTGGCACAAACCCAGTGCCTAACACAGGAGAGCTCACAAGGCCTGTGTTTCACAGCCCTTTGCAGAGTGACTGTATGGGCCTGCTCAGAAAAGTGAAGGTTAATTAACAAGGGTGTAAATTTGTAACATATTAATTAAATCAGATTAATCTAGGCCACTTTATTATGAACTAAAATGTCCACATGGGGTTTTAATATGTTTTAACTAATACATTTTGAACTCACACTTGAATTCAATTTGGCTCAACATTCACAATTTTCCCTGTGCAGACATGCCCATAGAATTTTAAATAAGAAAAAGATTTGATGCAATTTCTAATAAAGGTCCACCTGTACTTCACTCCCAGGAATTATATCTGCATGTTTTATCTGTCAGAGAATGAAAATAATCATGAAAAGGTAGATGCTGGACAGAGTTGGTGTGGTGTTCCTTCTGCTCCTGCCAATTTCCTATCCTGACAAGGGCTGTGGAACCCAGGTATTTGTTTTTCAAAGCAAATTGAGTGACTGTGTTTCACTGTTTGTGCAGTCTAGGTACCAGTAAGGGAACATCTGGGATGCCATACTTAAACACTGTGTATTTTTTTCTTTCTTGCTTTTTCCTACTTCCCAAATAAAAGTCTAAAACATAGACTCATTCTGACTGTGTTGATCTCTGACTCAAGGACTGTTGAAATACTTCATGAAAAGTCAGGTGTCTCTGAAGAGAGAAAGATTAAATGAAACCTCTCCAGAGTACTTAGTGATGCAGCAGTTAAGGCAAGAGTCTGTCTAATAATGCTTTGTGTCAAAGAAAATTACAGCTTGAGAAGGTAAGGTAGTGTTTCTTAGAAGAAAAATACTTACATTCAGTTTGCTCAGAAATTATGTTTTTAAAATGGCTCTTTTTGAAATGAAAAAACAATTTTTGCAGATAACAGTTTTAGTGAAGAAAGTTACTAGATTTGGAATGAATATAACTCATAAGACACACAATCTGTAAACCTAACAGAATTTATTTTTTCTGTTTTAAAAGCAGTTCACTAACTATTTCTTTTTTACTTCTAAGCACACAAATATGGAATAATTGTTGCATTTTTATACAATATCAAAATGAGATTGACATTAGGGATCTTGTTTCATAGTTGTTTGTAGTAACTGCAGTTAGAATTCTTCTAAAACGAACATAAAAGGTAGCTAAATTGTGTAAAGTCTTTCAATACCATTTTTAAGGCATTATTTTTGTAGTTATCAAATTACACTTTCTTCATAGTCACAAGTAACCATTTTTGTCTGTTTCACAATGCCAGAAATTTTGAAATTCCCATTCTGCTGTCTTTCTTGGCCCCTCTTTTATTTCTCTGTTCTGAGAAGACAAACATTTTCTGGGGACTGATTTTCCCATTCTTTATATTTGAGTGAGGGAAACTCATATTTGCAAACTCTGCTCTAGCAGCCTTCTCATTTGCCCTACTGTTGTTTAAAAGGTAAATAACAAAAACTTTTGTTGTTTAACTGAGTAGAATCTGTTTTTCCTCATTTCATTGTCAGGAAATTGAGCTATAATAATGGGCTATCCACACAACATTAGCATTTGTGAATGTCAAGACACCACAGACCACAAGCATCTGTTCACATCAGTTCCCCAACAATATCTGTATCTTTAGACTATTTAGACATTAGCTGTCTTGTTTTTCATAAATCTTATTATGTTTATAAAAATTACTGTGCTTACACATGTTTTAAGAGTTTTTGCTGTAGGAAGTTGGAATTTTCAGCTGTATATTGTTCTGGAATTGTTGAGCATATTATTTGTAATCCTGACATTAGTTTGGGTGTTGCTTTGTGAGCAGTTTGATTCCAAACTGCATTGCCATTGAAAGCTTCAGTTCTGTCCTCCCTTCTTCTGCTTCCATCATTTTCACCTTTTTTGGGGATTAGTACTGCTGCTTGTAGGCAACATGACTGGCAGTGCTGAAATGAGTGGGGCATGGGGATTGCACAGCAGGGTGGTGGGGCAGAAGGGTGGTGGTGGTCTCGATGGTAACATGGTGTTAGGTTTGTGCATTGATCTAAGCTGGTTAAGAAACCAGACTTTTGGCCTATTCAAATTATTTGTAATTTCAGCTGAGCATGTGGCTTGTAGTTAGTGCCCTGATTTCAAGTGGAATAGTGGTCCAGAGAACTTCAGTACATGTGAAAAAGCTTTAGTCAAAGCCATTGCAAATGAAAGTTATCTGATCTTATTGGGATCCTTTTGGCCTTCCTGCTGCTCATTTCCATGTGCCTGTCAATTATTTCCTACTTGTAGAAAGCATGTGCTGTGTTAGCAGGGAGTAGCTTTTTTTCAATGCATGTGTTGGACACCCCACCACCTGCTGACCAGGTTTTTGAACTACCATATTGCTTCTGGTTCTTTCTGAATTGTGTCCACGTTAGGAGATTCTGTGTGGAGTGAGCAGGTGGACAGAATTTTGCTCAAGAGCAGCTATTGTGAAGTACAATGACTGTAAAGGACTGGCATTTAGGCAGATGGGCTAAATGTGAGCTCTAATTACCCTGCCTTCTCTTACTGTGGAGTGGCTTGATCCGACACACATACCTTACTAGCAGTTATAGCACTGCTTTGAGCTGTCAAGATAGACTGAATCCTTCTTTTTCCTCCTCCAAATCCAATTAATTCCATCTGCAGTTTCTTCTAATTCCCAGTGGTTTTTCTGAAATAAAATCTTAAGTTTCTAATCTAAGAACTAATTGTAAATTAATAGCATCAGTATGTAACAAAGAAGGATTAATGCAGCCCCACACATTCACTCTTCCTTTTTGATTACAATTCTGTATCGGCTGGATCTCTCAGGACTGCTACCAAGATGTAACATAGTCAGAAAAGTGTTTATACAGTAATGAAAGAGGTGTAGGGTTTTTTCCATATAGCTTCTCTCAGTTTCTGATTTTTGAAAAATGCTGTGTTACTGTCCCTCTAACAGTCTTATTACAGTTTTGATGAATTGCAGTATTTGTTGTTGGGGGCATGGGAATGATTTAGAGTAACTATAGATAGTTTTGCAAGAAAATCAATGAGGTTTGTGTTTTCTGTTGGTTTGCTTTTGTGTTTAAGTGTTGACAATTACTTGTAAAATGTAAGGCCTGCTGTTGGAACAGTATTCATGAACTGTGTTTTCACTGTCCTGAATTTGTTACATACTATAAATTCTTGTGTCTTTCCTGTTTGTTTAATTGAAGACATTTCTCTTATCAACTTTCTAAACATTCAAGTGTATTTGTAATGCATGAATTTACATTCATCTTGGAAAGGTAGTGTTTAAGTGGTAGTCTGATGATGATTAGTGTCTTTTCTCATTAATCAGACTGTGCTGCTTTTCTCTTTGTGTATCTCTGCTTTTCATTAGTGTAAATGTTTAGTGCTCTGTGCAAGTTCTGTATGACACTGGAGGAAATATCTGCAGCTTGGCTCTTGTTTGCTCTTAAATCTTTTGCTCTGCTGTTACTTTGGTCTTGGAGGGATGGTCCTTTATAATTTCCTATATTGTCCATATGTGTTCAGCTACCCTTGAGATTAGTAACAGATCAGACCTTGCTGTCTTGTTGGTTTGTCCCTCTAACAGTCTTATTACAGTTTTGATGAATTGCAGTATTTGTTGTTGGGGGCATGGGAATGATTTAGAGTAACTATAGATAGTTTTGCAAGAAAATCAATGAGGTTTGTGTTTTCTGTTGGTTTGCTTTTGTGTTTAAGTGTTGACAATTACTTGTAAAATGTAAGGCCTGCTGTTGGAACAGTATTCATGAACTGTGTTTTCACTGTCCTGAATTTGTTACATACTATAAATTCTTGTGTCTTTCCTGTTTGTTTAATTGAAGACATTTCTCTTATCAACTTTCTAAACATTCAAGTGTATTTGTAATGCATGAATTTACATTCATCTTGGAAAGGTAGTGTTTAAGTGGTAGTCTGATGATGATTAGTGTCTTTTCTCATTAATCAGACTGTGCTGCTTTTCTCTTTGTGTATCTCTGCTTTTCATTAGTGTAAATGTTTAGTGCTCTGTGCAAGTTCTGTATGACACTGGAGGAAATATCTGCAGCTTGGCTCTTGTTTGCTCTTAAATCTTTTGCTCTGCTGTTACTTTGGTCTTGGAGGGATGGTCCTTTATAATTTCCTATATTGTCCATATGTGTTCAGCTACCCTTGAGATTAGTAACAGATCAGACCTTGCTGTCTGCCATGAGATCTTCTAGATAATTCCACTGGGATTAGCATCCTACCAAAGAAAAAGAGTCTTCTCCCTCTTTAAGAGGGAGATGACTATTTAGAGAATTGGAAAGACAACAAACCAAAATTACTCTTTTGTGTCCTTCTCTGTGAGAGAAAGAGATGCTAGTTCATTATCTTTCTTCACACAACAAGACTTTTCAAGACAGAACTGCTTTTATCTTTTCAGCATTGAGAATTTTGTTGGCATTTGGCATGAAAAAACCTCCATATGCAAATTTGGAATTTAGGCTAAAGAAAAGTAAGTACTTCCTTTAACTGGAGTGTTTAGAATTCAGTCCACTTTCTTACTCTTCTCTGTCATTGTGCTAGTTTGAGAGCTGTGCAAATAATTTTTGACAGGACACCTCTTAAGCTTAGTGACAAAATACTGATGCTCAGCATCTATACCATGTGTTTTGCCAAAGGAGTGACAAAAGTAGATGCAAACACTGAAACACATTCAGTGGTCCAGTGGCTCAATTCTGGCTTGGTTGACTGTCAATTGCTTCTCTGGAGCAAAGATGTCTCAGCCTGGCTGAACTGGTGCCTGGTGGGATTTGCTGCTGTGCAGCTCCTGAGCAATGGAGGATGGACTTGTTTGTGTTGTCTCCTCTGGGCATGGGTGGCATAGCTATACCCAGATGGATGGAAGATGGGACTTGGAATTTGTAGCTTCCAAGTAATTCCCAGCTACCAGGCTGGCCATGACATTTTCTATATCCTGGACTTTTAAATAGTAACCTCATGAAGGTCTGTTAGGATAGTTAGGAGGAGCCAGACAGCATTGTTTTAGGCTTCCTAAGCTGGAAGTCAAGCTGGAAGTCTGCCTTGAAGTTAACTGCCCTGTTTAGCCAGAGATACTGACTGTTCTGAAAGAGGCTCGTGGGAATGGTTATGAAGCCTTTCCTGGGTGTAGGGAGTGCAGATTTGTCTGTAGCTAGTGACTCAGACAAATGTCAAACCAGATTGGTTTCAAGCTGACTAGCAAATCTTTCCTTGATGGACAAGATGATGGACAAATCAGTCCCTGACTCTCATCAGATCTATCAAACTGAAGCCAGTATTGTGGCATTTGTATCATTAGTATCCTCAAACAATGTCGCTAACGAATAGTGGAGCACTGTGTAACTCTCTCTCTGACTTGTTTAAAGAATTTGATGATTTATTTGGAATGCTGATGAGTCTTCTTAATTGCTGTAAGCAGGGCTTTATTTTTCTTGCAGTAGGACATTAATATAGGATGCTTAATTTTTACTGCTAAATAACCAGACCAGCACCAACTGCAGTTGTTAGACTTCAGAGCACTGCTTTGCCTGGAAAGCAATTAAAATCAAAGTTTTGAGAGAGGTGAAACCTATCTTGCTGTTGCTGATTTTAAAGTGCATAAGATACCAATGTTGCCTTACAAAAAGATGAGAAGGCCGAACACTGAACTCACTCCCTACAGCCCATTTAATGTGTAGTTGATGGAATAAATGTTGCTGCTTATTTATGACAAGCTTGGGACAGCAGCAGTATGCATTAGAAAGTGAACACTTTTGTGAAATACATTAAATTATGTTAGTAATTTAAATTGACTTGTAACATGTAGTTTTAAAATATACCTAGTTAGTATATTCTTTGTAATACAAAACAAGCAATAAATAATTTTGTTTATAAAGATGAGACATTAACACTAGTAATAGTACAATTGATTGTACTAAATGTATATACCAGGCAGTTATCAGAAATTTTCATTGTTTTGCTATCAATTGAAAATAGAAAAGCATTTGTCTAAATTAAGGTGGGGATGATTTTCAGTCTATTGTGTCAATTCTGTTTCACTACAGGTCAGTGTCCACTTCTATATCTTTGGTTTCTGTTGTCAGTATCTTACACTGGATTATTGTTAGTGACCTTCATAGGCAGGTGTAAATCTCTGGCATGTGCCTAGCATTAGTTGCAGACTGTGGAAACATTACACAAAATACCTTTGAGTAGGGTGGTTAAATGTAGTTAAATTTCCAAAGGAGAAATATAATTTATTGAACAGCTATGCCACTAATATTGATGCTTGGACCCTGGTATGTCGTTTTTCTGTGAGTAATGGATCCTTATGATCCTGGTACATGTTCATAATGACAACCAAAATGACTGTCTAAACGTGGAAATTAGCCACTCTGTCACCTCTTCCATGCTTGCTATTCTTTTGTCATGGCACAGGGCTTTTGGAATTGACTTTATTAGAACTAGAGTTGTGTTTTTTTTTGTGGCTGTTTGAAGTATTTCAGCCCTCTTTTCTAAGCTGCTGTCTGGATCAGAGTCTTTTTGATCCATTTCCTCTCTCTCACATATTGCTGATAAGGGGGCTGGAATTATACCCCATCATTTGGCTCTTCATTGTACTTGGCATCTTCAAGGAGTGAGCCCTGAAATAGCTGTCGAGAGATTTTGTTTAGCAATGATAAAAATAATAATATTTTGTTCACAGACTTATTTTCTGCTTTTAGGAATTAGATACGCTCCCATTCCAAAAACCCATGATTTTGGAGACTGTATTCTGTTTGCTTTGAGCAGCCACATGTCTAATTTCATCAGTTAATAAAAAGGAAATGTTGAATTTTGATGGTTAAAAGAAGCTGAACCACTGATTGAAGTTGTCATTTCTTTAAGAGCTCCATTCACAAGCTTCGGAAGGCAAAATTGTAGTGGTAGTGGGAGTTAGAAGGAAATTACACAACTCAAGAGAGACATCATTTTGCAAAAGGTGCAAATTGTAGCTGGCTTTAGAGTTGCAAATAATTGCTTTGATTTGTTGACTTAAAATTGTAAGGCGGGGGAGAGAAAAGCACTGCTGGTGTTTCTTCATGCAGCCTCTGCTGGAAACTCTTGGTGGCATGTTGTGTGTGTCTCAATTGACACTGTTCTGCTGCTGTTATTGTAAACAAGCAAACTCAAACCAGCTGGGACTCTGCCCCATATGTATTGTGTGCAATATTACTTTGTCTCATACTAGGGAAAACAATTGTTTCCCTATTTGGCTTTGCATAACAGTGAAAGATTAATGCTTCTTTCTGGCTGATGGAAGATTACCTATTGTGCTTTTTCTGGAAAGGAACCTGAACAGGGTTCAAATTGCTGTGTGCCAAAGGAGTTAGTTAAGTGAGCTCAACTCAAAATTAAGGATGTCCATGAGGATAGTTGGAGAAAATATCTCTTTTACTTACATAAAAAAAGAAAAAGAAACTAAATATGATATTGAAACAGCCACCTGTATCCAGGGCTGAGGTATTCAACAACACCAGTTCTCTTAGCTGTCTGTTGATAAAGCAGAGACTGCATGTAGGTCCCAGCTGTATTTTCTTCTGTTTATCTGTCACCTTATAAAGACTATTCATATTGTGTCTTCTTTCCACATGGATATAGTTGTAAATGGGAAGAATGCCTCCACACCCCTGTTTGTCAGCTCCCGTATTTCACCAAGCTCTGCTTTAAAAGTTGAGCATTACAGTCTTTCAGGGGCTAAAGAGGGGGCTGTGCTGTTACCAGGGATTCCTCTTTCCCTGGTAGCCTATACTAAAATTTTCAATAAAGATCATAGAAGCAGCTGTTTGGGGTCAAGCAGACTCCATGTAGTGCATACCCTATTTGTAACAGTAGCCCTAGGAAAGACTGAGGAAAGAATGCCTGAATATGACAAGGACTCTGGAGATTTTTGTCATAGATTCCTAGTTTCCAGCACTCTGTGACACAGTACTTCCTCAGTTAAAGTTCTGTTTTTATGTTGAAGTGTTTTGAATGGATTTTTTTAAAACAATTGTTTAATAACTTGTTAAATCCAACATCTGGCTTCCTTTATATTCTTTTCCAGCACCAACCCTGTATTACTCATATGGAATTAGGGATGTGTATGAAATTTTTGAGAACTTGGTCCCAGTTTATAGTTCCTTCTGGGATTCAGTAGTTGTGCCTGATCTTTTTGAGAGGTTTCCTCACTCTAATTCCTCATCAGCTGTTTAAGGAATTTGCATCCTACTGGAGTAAGAACTGTTATCATTGTTATTTTGTGTAAAACAAAGCTGAGAGCAAGTGTTATAAAAATGCCTGGAAGATGAATATAGGCATCCAGTTCTCATCTGGGGAGCTGGTGCACAACTTCAAGGTGCTTGTAAGAATACAGCTCTCAGAATAAGTCCCTGAGGCACAGTGCAGAGAGGCACTCAAGAGGCCCTAAACAAGCCCGTTCAAGTACTAAAAGCAATACTGCTGTGTTAGCACAAAGATCTGCCCAAGGTAATTAACCCTGTAGTGGAACTAGGTAAAATAAATGTGGTAGACAGCTATAGCTACACTGGAGCAGGGTTAGTGGAAAAGAATAGGCTATTAGATAATTTTCGTAGAATTAAATATATATATGCCATAGAGTTACACAGTAATAATGCAAAAAGAAAATCATGTTGCTAGGCATTTTATGAAATAAAGTCAGAGGTAATATCTGGTCAAAGCCCATCCATCTTTCATCTAGATGCACCAGGCATGGTTTTGCTCATGAAGGGAGGTAAAGGAACTTTAACGCTTCCCATTGCACCATGCTGTGTATGATTCAAGTTGGATGACATAATTAGTTGTCCTAGGCAGGTCTCTTCCTAAGCAGGAGCTTCTGTCCCTTTCTTCTCTCTTTTTTCATGGGCTGTAACTAGAGCTGAACAATCTCTTGACTGCTTACATTAAGGCGTATTTGCTCTGTGTGCTAGCAGAGTGACTCATGGCTGATAACCAGTGACTTAACACCTACCCTATCTCTTAACTCTGCTGTCAGATAAGAGCTAAATAGATGCAGGAAAAGTTTTGGGTCTGTATATCCTAGTGGCCAAGCTATATTCACATAAAACCAGTGGCATGTGATTGCAGTAATTGACAATTGTTGGTGTTTCTGGCTGCTCCTTTCAGAGATGCAAACAGAATTGCACAGTCCAGGTGTTGAAATATGGGAAGCAGCAGCAGCAACAAAACCATGTTTGAAATCAATGGCACTCTGCTTGCAATTGAGTGCTGCCTTGAAGCTGATCCTCAGAGCTGCATTTCAGGTCTTTTGCAGCATGAAAAAGGATCACTAAGTGGCAGAGATCCTGCAGCAGGGAGGCAGGGCTGGAGCCGGAGGGTGGCTGGGCAGGAGGACAGACTGCCGTGGGCTGATGCACATCGGTGCTGGGCTGCTCAGGCACAGCTCTTTGTGGTGGGAATGAAAGCTGCAGGGAAAAGGCAGAAGGGAAAGGCTC
This sequence comes from Emberiza elegans, assembly GCA_024865655.1. NCBI lineage: Eukaryota > Metazoa > Chordata > Aves > Passeriformes > Fringillidae > Emberiza > Emberiza elegans. The sequence goes on from JALJVW010000206.1 coordinate 22,757,455, forward strand.
TGATAGGAAAAAAAGGAATAGCAGAATGAAAGAAAAAGTCTGATTCATCACTGCATTATTTCAGGATCTCAAAATTGCTGAATTCTTTGATACTGCTATCAACTGCAGGCATGTCACTGAAATACAAGTCTAGCTGGAAGGGTCAGAGCCAGAACTAGAGATGTGAGAGAGTTGTATAATCTGCCTTTCACAAAAATAAATCCTGATTTTTTTTCTAGAGTGTTCAAGTCGAGTACAGTGAATTTAAATAAGTAAGTCTTTAAAAATAAATTACTGCTTCATGGAGTTGATGCCATTATAGTGACAGATGACCTGGATTGTTTTGCTGCGAAGGAACCGCCCTTCCCTTGAGAAAAAGTCACAGCTGCTTATCTCAGCTATGCAAACCCAAAAAACCTTAAATATTGAATTATTTACATATTTTACATGGCGGGTTCAGAGAGGAAACATAATTCCTTATATTTACAACAACAGTGAAATAATTCAGGATATTTTCATTTTTTTTTGCTTTGAGGATTTGTTCTAAAAGTACTAAAAATACCTGTGGTGAGTTTGCTGTGATCCTTGACAGACCTCCAAACCTAGCTAATGGAAAATCAGTCACATCTGACTTAATTTCCAGAGTGGCTAATTTAACATTCTTTGTGCTTTAATCAATGATATTCAGAAAGAATGTAATGAAAAAGTGCAATTTGCTTTTAGACCATAGGAAGTAGACAGAGGGAGTGATTTTGTTTTCCTGTTCTTGGTTGCTTCTCTGCATTTGTGCTGGGCAAGACTGCCTTCCATGTATGCTCAAGGGTGTTTTTTGCATCTTGCAGAACAAAAAACACTTGGGGACATCACTGCAGAAGTGAGATTTACAGTTTCCCTCTCCCCCATAGATTTAAATTTATATAATACTATACAAATTTATATGTTATATAAATTTGTGTATTTTCAGAAATGGCTTGAAACTTTTTTTGTTACTTAGAGTATATGTTGCACATAGGGTTGAGAAATTTTATTTTAAAGTGTAAAAATACAAAATATTAAACTCAGAACAATGTGTCTCTAAATCTCTAAGTCCTGTCACCTTAATGTTACTTCTTGGTATGTAATCAAGCACATAGGAATCAAAGCAGAACAGAATCATGTTACCATCTTAAAAGCAAAATATTGTTGTCTGTGCACATGCAGTGATGCTGTGAGAAATACAACTGTTTGTTGAAAGCATGCAAGTTGTTATGTTGGCACAGTTTTAAACAAGCAAGGCTGAATGAGGCACAATATGACATTTTGGAGTTCATGTTGGGAGTAAACATGCCACAACAATCAACTATCTTGTCAAAAAGCTACGGAAATAATTTCTTTCCCCTCCAGAGCAACTCCTAGGGAAAGAATAGTTAGTATATTAGCTGTCTGGGAAAAAATTAATATCCAGCTATGAAAGAGGAGGGTGTTTGGATTATAAGAAAAAGAAACATGGAAAGACATAGTTTGTTGAGTCTGGTTTTTTGAGCACCAAAGTAAACAGTTTACCATAATTTCCATTTAAGCCTGTTACATAATGAAGCATATCTCACCAGCAAGATGTACAGATGAAACCACCATTTGAATATAAAAGACATTCTTGACTATTTGGCAAGTTCTTCCAGTATTTTCTTTGATCTGTTTGATTTATGCTAAAACTGTCATAAATATATGTAAGTGTGTATAAAATATTTCTATTTATAATAGCAGATATTTTAAAATCTAGTGTTCTTTGTAGGTGCTGAAGGACCTCTAAAATAGAAAGTTATAGCTCTATTTATTTTCCATTGGCATAATAGTAAATGTAGTGATTTTAATTTTGTCTGTGAGCTGTCCTCTGAAACCAGCAACAAGACCTGCTTAGGAGAATTTCCTCATCAGATGTGTTTGTGCAGAAAGCAGAATACTGACAGTTATGGTGAAGGGCTTTTCTGTAAATTGCAAAGACTTCTGCATGGAAGGATTTTAGGAAAACTGCATTTTTTGGCCTGTAACAAATGCTAAGGTCTGAGTCCTTCCAGTAGCACTCCACCATCATGTTGTATTGTTCCAGGTTTCATTGTGAATCATAAAAAGCTTTTTGTTCCATGTCGAAACAGCTTGTGAATTTAAGGGATTAAAGAGAATGAAAATAAATTTTTAAACTTCATTCACAGAAGTCTTTAGCAAAACTTTAAATCATGAAGTAAAGACTTTGGTGTTGGGCATTGAGGAGATTCCTTTTTTTTTGGAAAACGTTTTGGGGGGCACTAGGAAATAGGTCAGCTAATTTAAAGGACTGATTTTGAGATCAGTCTGGACTGCAAATAAACAGAATGTTGACGTGAGAATGCTGTTTTTGGTAAGATGACTGATGCTTTTTTGACTTTTTAGTTGTGCTGTTGCTTCCCTTTGTTCAGGCAAATGTGACACCAGTTTCCTTTCCTCCTTGTGCAGAGCACATACTGAACGTCTGGTCATTCCTCAGCAGCTTTCAAGTTTTTTTTTTGTTTCCACCAGATTTGTTGCAAGAGTTAAGTCAAGCTAATGGTTTGTGTGAGTTTTCCAGAAAGGCACATAAGGAGAAGAGGGAGAGAATAGGTAAAGGCTTATCTGGATAAAAGCTTATAATAAAGCAAAGTCCTGAATTCACTCCCTCTCATTAGGATATCTGTATTCATTGTTAACTTCCAAAGTTTTATCTTCAGAACCCCTAATGTCAGCTGTCCTGTACTTGTGTTTGGTCCCATTTCAACGCTGCTTTTCTGTTAAATTTTTTTCATTGAAAATTTTCCTTTGGTTTTGACTTTTACATTAAAAAACTTCATCTCAAAACTGTCTTTTGAAATATCTATGTGTTCTTTTCCTTAGTTGCTGATGAAGGCCTTGGTGAAATTCAGACTATAACAGGAGATGCTGTGACCTCATTTCTGAGATTTCAAGGGAGTTTCTTTGGCAAATTTGTTCTCTTTTTGGGGAGAGTGGTGGTGTGGTTTTTTTGTAACAGATTTTACCAAGGAGCAGTTCAAAGTATGTATGTGGTACTGTTTGGGCTGGGGGATGGGAGATGCATATTAACGTGATTATTTGCAGGATGAAAGATAGTGAGGTATTTTAACTGGTTTTGGCGTTAGACCAAAGTGAAAAATTAATGGGCTGTAATGTTGTTGGCTTTGTTTGATGAAGTGCTTAGTGAATGTTATTCAACGGAAGAATAAATATTCTTGATACAGTTGTTGAAAGAAAAGAAGAAACATTACAGCACACTGTAACTTGGTGGTGTTAAGCATTCATTTAATCAGCATGTTAATCATTAGCTTTGGTTTTGGCTTTTAAGTTTTGGAGTTAGAAAAGGCTGTTCAGCAAAGAGCAGTTAATGTGAGGTGGCTGAATCAGAAGCTTAATTACTGAGCAGGTTTGCTTCAGTAACAATGTGGTGTGTTGCAAAGGCCTGACATGGTGAAGCTTTGCCTGACTTCTCTGAATTTATGTCTGGTAGTGCATTTTCATTGCAGTGCCCACAAATTTCTGTTGCCTCTACAGCAACAGGATCCCTCTGTACACTTAAGGTTATTATGGGCAGCTGTTACGGCCAGTAAGTGCAAGATAAATGCATATGGAACTAAAGAGGTAATCTAGCAAGGATAGTTGCATTGAGGTTACCAGTGGATTGATAAATAGTTGAAAAATTTTTACTGAAGAAGTTTGTAGTGAATACAAGGCATATAGTACAAATAAATATTTATTTTAGCCATTGCTACAACACTTTCTGGGTATCTTAGTAGCACTTTGCAGAGAAGGGTATGGTGGAATGGGGGATGTTTGTTTGCCCTTTGACATAAAATTCTTGTGTGCAGGTAATGCAAATAATTTTTGCATGAGAAATATAAATTGTGATTGAAATCTGTGATAATATATCTGGTGGATGCTTAGGGGAAACCATTTTAACTGCAGAATGAGGGGAGGAAACTTGGAAGAAATGGCACATTTCCTATCTAAATATGGGATGATCTTTTGTTGGATGAAATATTAAATCATACAACCTGTTGTCTTTTCTTGGTAGTTTGAAGCTTCAGCTATTGCATAATGTGTAATTCAAGTTTAGAGGGATTACTAAATAATTTTCTATTATTTTTTATGTGTTGTAAGAGAGGTAGTGGTGATGGAGTTGGTAGATATCTCTGAACTACAGTACTTTCTACTATTGTTCCAATATTGAGTTACTTTTATTAAGTTTTGTTATTATTTATTTAAGCTAGAACAAAATTTTCAATTAAAATTGATTATTCTTGAATGTGCTGCATTCATTTATCTAATTTGAATCAAGCTTAAGAAAAAGTGAAGTTAATTTGTATTATAAAGAGACTTGGTTACTGCAGATATGATAGAATAATACTGATATAATGCATAACTTAAAACAGTAGCAAAATAGGATAAAGATGTACAGATTTTTGTTTTAATAGGTATCTCAGGTTTTTGTGAGTTGTGAAAGTTAATTTTTAGTGCTTTACAAAAAGGGAGAAGAGTTAGCATTGGCAGTTAAATTTAAGAAAGGACCAGAACTGATTTAATATTTTCTGGACATGAATTTCAAATCTCCTCCTCTCTGCACAAAGCTTTTGAAGTATTTGTGAAAAGTGTTGGTAAAAGTGCGTTGTATCTGCAACATGGAATTTTTCCAGTTTCTTAAGGTGGAAGCTGCCTGTTAGACCAATGTCAAAGTACTTTTACTTGGAGGCTATTTACAATGCTGCCTGGGAGATTGATGGGTATTTTAAAAGAACAGGACCAATGAAATCCACTTGGGTGGTACATTTCATAATAATGAAATATTTTTTTGTGGAGTAAGGGGAGTACCCTTGTGCTGCACAACTGCCCTGTTGTGCTGCAGATTTTAGACATAGTGAAACCAAAATTCTTCCTGCAAGGGCAGAAGATTGCTAGAAATGTGACATGGAGTCACTCCATTGGTGTGAGAAGCCCCAGAAGTGCTCAGATCTTTAGAACTGCAGTAATCTTGGAGATGATTTTGTTTAACATAAGTTCTCAGAGTGCATATGTTCAGGATGTAGAAAGCTTCAGTCTTAATCCTGAAAGCATAATTTGATTTTCTGCCCTAGTCTCTGGTATCAGAATTTGACTTTAATCCAGTGCAATACAGTGAGCGTTAAGAGCTGCATTCCTAAGGCCAGGATCCTGTCAGCTGCCCAGGCACTGTTGATTCCTATACAAAAATAATACTGGCTAATTAAGATTTGAATAAAAGCCTACCTAAATTTTTATTTATTAAAAAAACCAAAAACCTAAAGAAGTTATGCATAATACTTGCCTTTGATGGCAAAATGCAGTTTTGTCTTTTGTTAACTGGGAAGACTGATGAAATTTATTAAAATTACTGGGAGTGGACATATAGGTCAAACCAGAATACTGTTTTTTTAAATTAAAATTTTTAAAAATTTGCATATGTTTAGATACTGTATTAAATTCTCAGAGTAGTTTGAGCCTATGGAAAGTTTAAAACTGTAATGGCAAGCTTTGTGGTTTTAAACTAATGATATAAAAAATGGTAAAATGACATTTTCATAGCATGACATTGTAAGATGGACACAGAACAAAAGAGTTTCTATTAGAGAAAGTACTGCTGTGCTTCAGTAGAACTTGGGAAGAAACTCAGGCAGCAAGTAAGCTGGTGACCCATCCCGAAGGTATAATATTCTGGAACTGTACAGTTTATACCTTTTGCTCTTCTAAGGGACTGTTCTGGCAGTTCTGAAAGGAACTACTAAATACTTTCTAGTTCCTACCGTAGCTGTATTTAGTAGATGATCTTCTCCCCAAACACTAATGTAATACTTGTCCAGCACTTTGAATAGCAGAGCAGGAAAATAAAATTGAACATTTTCATGAAGTGCTTGGAAGAGTTAAACTGATGCCAGGATTTAATGCCATGTTTTTTATCTATGCCATTATAGAGCATTACACTGTAGTGAGGTTTATCCTTCCTGTTTGAGGCAACAAGTGTTTGTATTGATGATTCTCATGGCCAGCTTTTACTACTGCAGTTTTTGAGTTTAGAGGCAGTAATGATTTGGGGCATCATAAGTTATTGTTCTGCTTATCAAAGTCAGATTTACACTATAATCCTTTTGAAAAGAAACTGTGCTTTTCTAAGAATTAAAACCACTGTCTACACAGTGTTTTTAATGATCTCTCTCCTTTGCAGCTTTTAAATTTGCAAACATCTATTTTATATTTTACTGCACTATGGATAATATGACATGAAAGGAAAAATCTTCCTTCTTTTCTTCTTTTCCATTCCTCCTTCCCCTTCCCCTTCCCCTTCATTACCTTAGGTCCAAATAATGACTTGCAGGTAGAGATTTTATGCCAGCTCTTCTTTTTCTGCTGTCAGCTTCTTCCCCTTCCAAAGCATTGAGATAGCCTGGTATTAAGAGCATGAAAAATAGGTCATATGCTGTAATTTATTGAGCAGAAAATTTATATTTTCTTTGGTTTTTTTTTTAATATTGTCTTCTTACTGTGCTGTTAGTAGCAGAATAGTGTTTTTCCCCCTTGTCCTTCAAAAGACATCTTTGGTTTAGGGCCCTCTGACCACTCCCTGACAGATTAGATCATGGTAGCAAAATCACAATGGGAAGCTTTGGGCAGAATGGAAGTTTTCTTGTGTAAATTGTGTAGAGAGAGGGAGGAAAAAGGGCCAAAGATGGAGATTGCCATGAGATTGAATTTGCCACAGGGAAGTGGCCACTGCCTGGGGAGAAAATCCTGGATGGAACTTCAGTAGTGTGTTTAGAGGGTAAGGAAAAAATCCCCACAGCCTAGGTGGTGAAAAAAAAAGCAAAATCAGAAACTCTAGGTGACCAGAAGTTGGCAGCATCAAGGATGATTTGATTGCTTCTTGATGATTGTGATTCAAAATCTTTAGGAAAACATTCTGCTATTCTAGATGGCAGTCTCATAAGATCTTCTCAAAAACAGATTAGAAAAATACTCCCAAGAGCTCTTCCACAGTAGAACTTGATGGACAACTTCACAGAGGTTGTGAAAAATAGAAAGAACTAGAGAAATTCTATGGATATAGTAATGCATTTTCAACTGGAGAAACCAATTAAAAATATTCAAAAATTTAGCCATAAAAACGAAATTGAAATTGTAGTGACCATCAAACAATCTGATGCTAAACCAGAAATTCTGTCAGTGTGAAAGATTTATAATAAAGCGTGTGGTGTTTGTGCAGGTAGCATGAACCTACAAATAGATGAATTTCAGTTTGTTTTAAATTTTAAGCATGTTGCAGTAGGACTTTTCAGTACCTTAGCAGCTGAGACTGCATGGCTATTCTGCATATTTGAATAAGAGTAAAATATTATTAAGAAAAATTGGTTCATTTCTCTGTGATCTGGCTCTAGGAATGTAAGAGAAATTATTCTGTCCCTGTTTCTATTTTTTCAGACTTGCCATCAACAGAAAAAGGGTTTATCAGAGAAAAGCACATGGAAATTAACTGAAGTAGTTAAAAAAAACTGTATGATACTGCATGAAATGCAGATAAGGCCTCCCTACTTTTCTGTAAAGGAAGCAATCATTGCCCTGAAAAGTTTCTTTGGAGTTCTCAGTTTTTTAAGAATAGCTTTATAGTCACTTATGTTTGGTATAAAAATAAAAATTTAGAATACTTTTCCCAGAAATGTGATAAAAGATAAAATATTGATTAGTATTTTGATTTATAAAAAAGCATCTGGATAAATAGAGACTTCTAAAATGCTTATTTTATTTAACCAGAGTTCTTTCATACAAGAGAGGAAAAAAATATGTTACATGTCACCTAGGCTTTTGCTTTCTTGTGATAAAGACTGTAATTTCCCCAAGTGTAGAAAGTGGTTTAGAAAACTTTTCCCAGAAATGTGATAAAAGATAAAATATTGATTAGTATTTTGATTTATAAAAAAGCATCTGGATAAATAGAGACTTCTAAAATGTTTATTTTATTTAACCAGAGTTCTTTCATACAAGAGAGGAAAAAAATATGTTACATGTCACCTAGGCTTTTGCTTTCTTGTGATAAAGACTGTAATTTCCCCAACTGTAGAAAGTGGTATAGATTTTTCTAAATCAGGCAACATGTGCTGCATTGTGTTCAATTTGTAACCAAAATAATACTGTGCAGCAGCATTCTTTGCTAAAAAGCAAGCGTAGGTGATAAGATCCAGTGATTATTTCTCAGGAGGGAGTGTCAGGACTCACTAATATCTCATTCAGGTGCAGGAACTGTTGGGCTTCCCAGGCCTGCTCCTACCGGTTGCTATCGACCTGAACTCCTTCCCCTGTTTCTGCTGAAGGTCAGGAAGAGTTTGTTGCAGCAAGAACCTTGTTTGTGTTTTCTCCCTGAGGTAGAAATCTGATCTAACAAACTCAGTTTTATATCACCTTGCAAGTATTTGTATTAATAATACATGAACTCTGAGGCAATTGTTGCACTAAACCCCATTAATCGAAATCCAGTGCCTTTCTGTAGTTGCCTAATAGTTCTTTCTGGGAAGGTGTGATCCATTTAGTGCTTTTTTGAGCCTTCTTGATTTGAGGCATCTTTTTTGTGAAAAGTTTATAGAACACATTAGCATTTTATGTAATCAAGATTAGTCAATTTTAAAATACCGTGGCTCCTAATTACAGTAATATTTCCTCTTACTCTGTGTTTATAACTCTGCAGCTAGACTGTCAACAGCTATAAAAAGAAAATTCTCACTTCTTAATGTATTTTTTAAATTTCCATTTAACAGCAATGCTCTCAAGTTCACTATCACACTTGAACAAAAATTACTGAGTGAACTAGAGACATAAATATTTTTTAGTATTTAGTATATTTTTCACAAGTGAAATATAAATATCATTAGTGCCTAGAATAGAGGAATCTTGAGTAGGCTGAGGCTGGGGGAAACTCCTCTATCTGCTGTACTTCAATAATTTATATGCAATGGAAATGCTGCTCTGTTCTTTCTCAACTATACTTTCCATTGTCTCCAGCCATTTAGTGAAACTCAGGGTGAGAATAGTTTCAGGTTTGTTTTTGCAGTATAGTTATTTACTGTGCTCTCAATGGTTATGAAGATTATCTCATTAACTAAATGTCTGCTCCCAATTCAAGGTTTCAAAGAAGGAAAAGGTGTGTGCAGAGATACTGGATAGGAAAAATGCTGGCCTGATGACAGTGGAAAAAGAAACTGAATAGTACTTTGCAATGTTTTGGCATTAAATAGGATTCTCAATAAATAGTGCTATCTGCTGGGAAGTTCTCAAAAAGCTGAGTGCTGTCCATTAACTGGTGTGAGCCACTGCCTTCCAAAAGGTTGCGTGGAGGGAGTGGTGATGGGTTCTGGCTTTTTTTTCCTGCTGGATCTACCTTTTATACCTTTTATCTTAGCCCTTTGAGAATGCAATGGGTCACTATTTAGAGGTGCCTCTCTTTCTCCTTTGATGTATAGAGGTAGCCTTGTTGGTTACTGCAATGAGATTGCTAATTTAAATTCCGTGCTGATTGTGACAAACTGATTACAGTCTTCCTTTTTTGGAGGAGAATCTGATTTTTGTCACCTTACCACTCACCTATCTACTCCTGTTTTGGTACACTGACACAACTACTGTATCATTAATGACCTACTGGTCAGGAGGTGCACTTGGGCCTTGAAAACTCTTGGAGGAAGGGTTATATAGCCCAAGTAAAACTGTTGCTAGAAAATTGTTCAGCTGAAATGAGACCCAGTGTCAGATTTTTTGTTAGAGATCACAAAGAGGGAAACAAAACATAAACATTTATTTTATAAAGAATTCTCATATATTCTCACAATTCTCACATTCTCCCGTGTACTTTGAAAATGAGGAACATCTTTGGGCAAACCAAATTCTGTGTTAACATTAATTTTCTCAACACTTGTATGTTGTTATGCCTTTGCCAAATTTGATAGTGAAATCAGTGAGAAGTTTTTGAAATCTGTGAGATGTTTTTGGGTAGAACATACATTCTCGAGGCTGTATTACAGATGGAGACTGTCTCCAAAACCAAAATATGCACTGGCAGCATTTTCTAACACAGACAGAGCTGTACATTTTTACTGAGGAGTTTGTGTAGTGTGTTCAGGTTTGTTCATTTTAGTTTATGCCCCATCTGTAATTTTGCCATGGTTCACATAGCAGTAGGCAGCATGCCAACTTCAGGCTGGCCAGGGCACTGTCTTTTTGACTGGAGGCTGCAGTTGGTCCCTTGAGTGGATTGATTTATCACAGATCCCATCAGCAAAGCCCATTAAGCTTTTACTGAAGAAAGGATAAGCAGTGCATATGCTTTAGGATGGTCCTAATTCAAACACAGTTATTGGTGATTGGTTTAGATCTAAGTGTTGGAGATCTGTCAGCAGAATTTTGCATAGTTGTTGGCTGTTGGCTATAACCATGTGAGCTGTTTCTTTTCATTGACCTTAAAAAGTGTTAGTGATTTTTTGCATGCAGTGATGTCTGGGCAGTAGACTGTACCCATCTTGGGCAGCAAACCCACCATGTGATGAATTCTCTGGAGAGCAGAGAGCCCAGGCTTCAGCTCAGCAACAAACTGACAGCTGCTATTTACTGTGGGGGCAGAACATCACTGTATTTGCAACTGGCTTCACACCTCTTAGAAAGGATAATATTTTATCTTCAAAGTAAGAGTCTGAAAGTAAAAAAACAACCACTGCCCATCCTGCCCCCCCAGCCAAACAAAACCCCCACTGCATATTAATTTCCTGTCCAATAAATTACTATCAGTAGTCATAGTCCATATTCTGACTTAAGAGTTATTCTGACTGTGTTATTGTCTGAAGGTCAGCTTGTGACAATTTTTCTTACTATACTTTTCTCTTTCTTTTTGTGCTCAGCCAAAAGTCGTGCTGACAGTGACACTCTCTTCTAGCGACTTCTTCAGCACTGCTGTTTGTTGAAGATGATTGTGCTCTCCTCCGTGTTTCCTTCTGTGTAAATCTGACTGATGCAGTTGTGAGGGAGCAATTTACCCTGCTATGCAGTTCTTGTATTTCTGATTTCTAACCTAATCAATATCTAGAGATTGAAAAAAATTGCAGGCTGTGGATTGTAGGCCAGAGTAGGTTGTAGAATGCTGAGTCATTTTCCCCAAACCTCAATAAACCATTACTTTTCAATTTCATCTGTCTTTTTCCCTCACTAATTTTCTCTTTTCCATCTTTTTGCCTCAGTCACTTCATATATATGAAACTCTGTGTGTGTGTGTGTCTGTATTTTAATTTCTTGGCCTGGCTGCCCTTCCCTGCTCCCCCCCCGCTTTTTTTGTTACAGATTTCTATAGTGACACTGTGTGCTATTGATAAAGTTTTCTTTCTCTGCTGATGGCTTTTGCAGGTTTACTGCTGCCTACTTGCAGACATCAGGCTCTTTACCCAGAACTCTGAGCTGTGGTTAAAAAACCAGACAATTTTAAATGGTAGCAAAGCCTTTACAGAGCAGGGACCAGTGCTTGCTTAGGGTATACATCACTAAAACAGTGCAGATAGAGCAGGTTTGCAATTCCACACATGATTTTTTTGAGGATCTTTTAATAAAAAGCCTGTTGCTTCTATGTTATCTTCTAAATGGGAAGTTCTTTACATCTGATTTAATGCACTTGAATTATAAAGGACACACTGCATTCCTGAGGCTCGGCTAAGAAGGAGTCAGTGGGTAACTCTTCAATTGCATAGAAATATCTTGGGTCTGGTTCTGTTTGTTTTCAATACCTTTAACCTAAATCAAATACAGAATGTAACACTTGGACACCATATGGATTCATGATGTTTATGAGAAGAATTAGGAGGGATATGAGATTCATAAATCAGGGAGTGGCTCCCATTGATCTGTAATTGTATTCTCTTTCCTAATGACAGAGATAGATAGTCATGTTCAGATCTCTTGACATTTCAGGGCAGAATGGATGACACAAAGCATAAGAGACCTGCTTGTACTTTGAGTGCATTTCATCCTATGTTTCTAAAAGACCATCCTGTCCTCTTTTCTTTGGGACAGAGTGGAGTTTTTGTTTGTCTAGCATGGTTGACCCATTTTCCCTCTCTTTCTGTCACTGTCAGCTAATAACATAATGGCAGGAAATAAAATAGTTTATGCCTTATTCTCCAGCTACTCTTTTCTACTTCCCCCTGTTATGAAACATTTTTGAGCCTCTCCTTTTCTTCAGCCTCTCCCTCTTTTTTTTTTTTTTTTTACTGAGATACAACTGAGTACTTTGTCACAGTGCTGCCTTTTCTCCATCAATATTTCCTTGTGTGCCCTCAATTCAGATGGTTCTGCCTCTCAGGGAAAGGTTAGTTTTCTAATCTCAGTGAAACCTGTCTTTTTAAAAACAGAAGAAGATCAAATTGAGCTGATCAACTCAAATGAAAGAAAATGGAAAGCACAAATCTGCTTTAACTCAAACCCTGTACCTAAGGCTAATATGGATTAGGTCACATTTGGCAAGAGTGTGCATCTCTGGGTTGCTTCTATTAACTGGGTCCATGTTCTCAGACTCGCTGGAAAAAGAAATAGAAAAGTAATTGGGGAACCTAAAGGTACAAAATTGACCAAAGACAGGAGATAATGTTGCATTGGCTGTTCTGGCTGCATATACATGTGCAACATTTGAAATTGGTTGGGTTTTAAAAATTTCTGCTGGATCAATTTGTTTTTGTTTTAGCGGAAGTCAAGAAATAAAAAGTTACAAAAATTACTTTTTTATCTTAAGAGGCCTGTGATCCACATTCAAAGGAGAGTATAACTGAAGAAGTTTTTCAATTGAAGGACTAATTGTTTTTTCTGGGCACCCTCTTAGTCTTTGAATTATTGCATATTTCTAATACTTTGCCTTTTGCTTGCACCTTGGGTCTCTTACAGAGAATAAATAAGGTGCTGTACAAATATCTGATGTTTTAGGCTGTTGGACTTTGGTATAATGAGGTTTTTTCTTAGGCCGTAATCTACAAGTGGGACAGCAGTGAAAATCCTTATCAGGCCTTCCCAACCTTAAGCCAAGTCCTGTTAGCAGGACAGAAAGCTGTGGATGGGAAGCTATGCTGCATTCCCATTGAAGTGTTGCTCAGAGCTGCTTGGAGCTGTGTTGTGGTCACATCAGCAGACAGTCCACTTTCATGTGCTGACCCAATTGTTTGCTGTCTTTCTGTTCCAGTGACAGCCCCTGCTGCTTGTGTGCATCAAGAGCAGCTGCTGCTTAGCCTGGGTAACCTTTGCTTCCTTCAAAAGCAATTGTGGCTGGAGTGCTTTTGGACTGATGGGGGTCTCAGTGGAGTATTTTGTAGTAGATGTGCGTGCATGTGTTAAACACAGCAGTTGGAGGAATGTCCTATAAACAAGGATGAGGTAGGTTATTCAGTATAACCTTCGGTATAAGGGTAGCAGTGACATCTGAGAATATTTAGTTACTATAGCCTGGGAAAACAGAAAAAATGGCCATTACCTTATAAAGGATCTTGTAAATTTTTCCTGTATGTCATGTTTTGTGCTCAGTCCAGGTTTTTAGTGGCCTATTTCTGTGCACTGACAAGATTCCTGCTGAGGGCTACTGAACTGGAGCATGATGCAGGAGTACTCTGTAGCATATTTACTGAACTTGTTTTTCATTATACCAAATCTATTCTGTTTAACTTTACTTCATCCAGGTTTGAAGCACATGCTTATACAGATACATAGCTAGATAAACCATCACTGCTTACCTCATGTCAAGACAGCTGAGGTGTTGGCATCTCCTTCCTTCTGCACCCAGCTCAGCCTGGTTGTTATGTGTCTGTCTTTGACTTTAATGAAACCCCGGGAAAACCCATCTGAGGGCTGCTACACTGGCGCAGTACATTTCCTATTCTGATGCCTATTTCCTTTTCTAGTGGGCTGAGGTCAGTGCAAGCAGGTGCACTATCTTCATATAAGAAGAAGCTAAGACTCAGATTTTACCAAGTATCTAAAATTCTGCTGGACATGGACCCCACTATCCTCAATGTAAAAGCCCACCAGTTCAAAGATGTTGCTACAGAGCCTTAGAAATCTGAGTAGCTCCTACCTTAGGATCATATAATGGTTCAGACTGAAGGAACCTCAGGAAGTCCTGCTCAGAAAAGAGTCAGCTGTGACCATTCAAATCTTGAAAACATCCAGCAATGGAGCCTTTATAACTTTTTAAAGTAATCTTTTCCACTAGTTGACAGTCCTTATGGTAGAAGAGTTTCTTCTTATATCAAGCCTGAACCCCTCTTTTTTCAATTTATGCTCATTGTCTATTGTGTTCACACAAGGCATCACTGTAAAAAGCCTGGCTCTCTATATTTGATACTCCTTGCAGAATTTCTCTCTTTCTGTCTGTCTTTCTTTTCCAACTCCTTGCAAGTGTTGGAAGGTTGCTTCAAAGCCTCTTCCCTAGTCTGAACAAGCCATGATTGCTTAGCCTGTACTCATGGAGCAAGTCTTCAGCCAGCTGACCAACTTGGTTAGCCCTCACTGATCTCACTCTGGTTTATTGATCTTTCTGCTATTGCCAGCCCAGTGCTGGATGCAGGATTGTAGATGTGGTCTGATGAGTGCTAGACAGAAGGGGATGAGTGCTTCTCTTGTTCTGCTAGCTGTGTTCCTGTTGATGCAGCCCAGGCATCCTCCTGTGTAAAGGGAAGCTAAGTTGCCCACGCTGGGCATGAACAGAGAGAGGCTTAAGGCTATCTAACATAACAAGGGTGTTTTAAACTGCAGCTTGCATTGTCATGCAAGTAGCAGGAGGCAGATGGTGGAGCCTTCTCTAGTAGCAGTCAGTATGTCACTGTGGTGTGTCTCTTTCAGGCTCCAACTGTTGTCAGCCTGGTGGTGGAGTCACCTCTGGTGGGACATATGCAAGGCTATCATTGTTTGGCACCACGTAGAGAGAGCTGTAGACTGATGGCCCTTTGTGCAAGAATTATTATTGGAAACAGAGCCCCATTCTGGCAAGTGAGATTCCTTGTTCATTTGTTGCTTCCTTCCCAACACTTCCAGCTAAGAACTGATAGGCAGTTTTAGGGGTAGAGATTTGAGACAAGGTCAGTACAAAAGAAAGTGACAAGAAGTGAAATGCAATGAGACAGTGAGTCTTGTTTGCCTGGCCAGCTGCAGTGCTCGCCATTGGAAAGACTTTGCCTTCATCCCACTGCTGGTTTTACTTTGATTATGAACATTTGCTGATGTCCTTTCCTTATTTACCTTACTTAGCAATTGTTGGCTTTGGGGAGAAAAAAGCTACCTGATCTGTGTATGAGAGTTCTCAGTAGCAGGCAATTTACCATTAAGGTAAATAATAGTGGCAACGAGAAACTAATGACCATAACAGAATTTGAGTGTTTAAATATTAAATATATGTGTCTTTTTCTTTCTCATTTAATCCACTACTAGAAAAATAGGGTCAAATAAGGCAAGTTAAGGGAGTTGATTGTTTACCTCTGTTCAGCCCTGGTGAGGATCAGGAGTGAAGTACTGAGACATAGTGGAATGAAGCAAAAGGCCACACAGATGAACTTGAGGTTGACTTTCCAGTGTGAAAATGATTGAACACTTGACACAGGTTGCCCAGAGTGGGTCTGTCCTTGGAGATACTCAGAAGGGGACTGGGCATGGTCTCAAGCAACCTGCTCTAGTTGTCTGTGCATTGGAAATTTTTAGAGGTCACTTCTAGCCTCAACTCTTCTGTGATTCTGTGATTTAGAAACAAAGATGCAAGAAGGTTTGAAAAGGCCACACAGCAAAACGCACGTTGTTAAAATGGTGGAGGAGAAGTTGCTGATGTTTCTTCCTGGAGAGCACAGGGGATGGGAGCGCAGTGGTATAAGAACTCCAACTCAGACTCCTTTGTTTCTTCTGTATTAGCAAATTAGAGATATGTATGAAACTCATGACTGAATTGCTGAAATGCTGACAGGCACAATAACTTTAGCCTGTGCTTGTCCTTTCTCCCAGCCAGTTCCTAGGTAATGGCTCTGTTCACACACAAGCCAACTTCTGCTCTGCTCAGGCAGTTTGGATGTGGTAACCTGGTTTTGGACAGTAGGAGAGTTGAGCAGTAGTATGTGGACTGCTCTGTGGCAGTCAGCCTCACTACCATCAAGTGTTGCTAGATGTTTTTAATTTACTAGCACAGATGTAAAAGTTTAAGTGCCTGGAACCATTATTGGCAACCTGAAGAAATGTCTTTTGCCACAGCTCTAGCTCCTGTGCTTTTAGGCTTCTGGATCAACTGGATTTTCAGGGCAGGACCTCATCAATTTTTTATAACTGATAGGGAGCCATAAGACTAGAGACTGTCTGAGCCAGAAACTCCCAGAGATTGAACTCCAAGTATCAGCCTAATTTATTAAAAATTCAAGAACCTTAAAAGATGCAAGGAGACATTAACGGGTATATTAAAAGACTTGGGAAAAAAAAGAGGACCTTAAAAGACATAAAAAGATTTGCATGCGGAAGGTATATTTAAATTCTGAACAGAAAAAATAGCTATGCTCTGTTGTTCCATTTTATTTCTTATTAAAGCAGAAATTAAACAGCTCTGCTAACAGTAATCCCAATACCTATTCTTTGTAATATATCCAACTTCTCATCAAAATGGAGCATTTAGTTTTTCACTAGTGAGCAATGCAAAACTTGTGTATTTTTAAGAACTTTGACAAAACCAGGTTAATTCAGACCTCCTCCCCCTCCGATATCTTTTTACTCCATGGAATTTCTGTTTTGTGGGTTTTTTTTTTTCGGGTGCTTATTTTGGACTCCACTATAGCCTTTCACCATTTAGATTTCAGTGAAACTGGGGATGTCCATTGAGTCTTCAGTGTGGGCAACTATCCTTCAGATATTTTACTTTTCACTTGAATAACATGCTTAGCAACCTTGGGCTGTGGTCTGTCTTTCTTTGCTTTTGTTGACCACTGCAGTGCTCTACAGGTGCCTTAGCTTTCTAAAGCGAGGTCTCCTGACAATGTTCAACACCCGGGATATTTGTAAGAAGGCAGACAGAGCTCTGTCGGTCAGAGGCTCACATGTGCTGGTGCAGGAGGACAGACAGATGAAGGGGCCTGGCAAAATTGAGCTCTTGTGCAGATTTGAGCAATGTGTTTTAAGATTTAAATCTGTTCTGAGTTTTTGCAGTTTTAAGCAGATGCTTAAGAGTTGCTTTAAGCATTTGGGAAAGCTCTAGTTTGAATATTGAAAGTGTTGATAATTTGTGCATTTGTTCCTGTGTTGAAAGCTATTTATGGTAGGAAATCTATGCTCCTGTCTGGTAGTATACTTCCACCACAGTGTAAATATCCATATGAAGCTCCCAGTAGTTATCTCAGTACAGGCAAGGAAATATAATTATATATCCACGAGTCATTTGCAGCACTGTTCAGTTTTGACAAAAGGCTTATGGCTTGTTCAGCTTTAAAATACTGGTTTTTTTTCTGAACTATTCAGAAAATTTAGTTTTTTGTAAACTAAAATATCTTTTTAGTGTGAATTTCAACAGGCCTGTAGAAGAAGCAATATGCTTTATCAGTGATTTTATGTGACTTGCCTGGTACTCAGGGAATGTTGGTCACTGAATTACTTCAGAGCACCCAGGCTTCTTCCTCAATGAGTTGCAAGAAATTGGTGGAAGTATACTTTTCATTTCTATGAATAGTCAGGGTTGACTGGATCACTGCATGCCTAGATTATTAATAGATCTGTAGGAAACAAAAATAATCTAACTCCCAATAGAAAGCTTCATGATTCTGTGGAAATTGAATTAAAGTTACTTATAAATAATTAAATAACTAATTGATGTCTTCTTCATTTTTTATTAAATAATTATTTTAATTTTGCATTTGTGAAAGACTTTATTAGTAATAATCTGTGTGTAATTGGAACAAAATTTGGCAACAAAGTAACTAGCACTGTAGTGAAATAGCATTTTTTTGACAAAAAGGGTTTTTTGTCAAAATGTAATTTACCAGCTGAAATATAGTCCACCAGTTCAAAGGCATCTCTGTGGTCTTGAAACCTTGATTTATTGACTTTTTAAGATGATAGTTTAATGATTTTACTGTCTGTTATGCTAGCAAAGACGTGGTACTGATCATGCACTGACAGGATAAATAATAGTTTTTGAACCATAAGACCAGTTTTAGGTATTCAGGTGCAAGCTTCAGTTGTGAACACATTTCCTGCAATTGTGAACTTCAACGTAGCAGCTACAGATAGTTTGCTTTGCATTTCCTGTCATCCTTCTTTATCTGTTACTCAAAGGCACATGTTCAGTTTTATTCTGAAGGGATTCAATTGCCCTCTGAGGGCTCTGGCCATGGAGGATCTGGCTGATGGGTTTGCAGAAATGTAGTAATAGGTGTAGAGGGGGCTCAGGCAGTGATATCTGACAGATCTGTGGCCTGCAGCATTTAGGAATAAAAAGGAAAGGTAGAAAATATTTCACTTTTTTTTTTTTTTTATGGTTACGAATACCTTCCCAGGTCTTCTGTGTTCCTGTGGCGTAAATGCTATTTAATGACTAAGCTGTGTGATCTGAAGCATGAGCTTGTCCTTTCATGTTACACATATCACACGTCTTTTCACTATTAGTTCAGTGACTTCCTTTCTTCTCCATCTATCCCATAATTCACCTTTTTGCATTTGATCTGGCAGTGTGATAATGTATCTGCTCTGACATGCTGAGTTTTTACATACCTCATGGAAATAGCTTTTTCTCTGCATTTTGCTGTAGTTAAAGTACTTGGTTTATGCTTTGGGCAGGCCATTTCTGTAAAGTGGCTTAGGAATTGCTTGCATTCCTCTTATGTTCAATTTTGTTTGTGCCTGTTTTACATCCTAAAGGATTAATTTGTTAGGCTATCAGCAGCCATTCATCTCTTCTGTTCAAGTGGGGAGATGGAAAACATTTATTTGCCTTTTGACCTGAAGTTGTTGGGAGGCAGATCTTCAGCCTAAAAGAATGAAAAGCTACGGAGATGTTATCAAGTTCTGCTTGTTTGCAAAGAAGCAAAATGGATGCCCTGTCCCTGGAAGGGTTCAAGGCCAGGTTGTGGCCTTGGGTAACCTGATCTAATGAGTGGCATCCCTGACCGTGTTAGTGGGGTTGGACTAGGTGATCTCTTTCAGCCCAGGCCTTTCCATGATTTTATGATTCTATGGTTTGAATAACTTTCTCTGTGGAAACTTGTGGAAACCATTTGGATGACATGCAGTGCAGTTGCTTCAGTCTCTGGAACAGTGTTTGGGTGGAATTTGGGGTCTGTGTCCAAGAAAGTGATGGGAAAGCCCGTGCTCTATGAATTACATAAAGCTCATTCATTTGCCTAAGTCTTTAATTGAAAATACTAAGGGCTGTGACAGAAACCCCTGTACTTTAACAGGAAGATACATGGGAGTATTGTTTCAAGCCGGGAGAAAAGAGAGAAAGCAAAGAGGAGAGGGGACAGTATTTGTAACAATATTGATGGAGCATTTAATCAGCAATGGCAACTGCACCTGGTTCTAGTCAAAATAATTAAGGGTCCATGAGGAGCTGAGAGCATAATATATGCAGAAATTCTGTAGGTGTTTGCAGGGTATTAGTGAAAATTGTGACATGGTTGTTGCTTTTTCATGATAAACACATTAAAAGGAATCTATGATTTGATTGAGTTACACAGGCTTTAGAATTTGGAGTTTACAGACCAGATCTTCTGTGAAATACGACATCCTACAGCACATCGTGAGGTGTATAGAACAGTATGTGATGTATTGTATAGAACAGTGTTAAATTAAATTGGTAATACATTGACTTTTGCCAAGGATTTACATTCAAAATTACAGTGTTTGCTTTTGCACCCTTGTATCCTTTCAGCAGAACAAGCCAAAGCAGGCTCTATTGAGAGTATTCTTTATTTGTGAGCAAAAGCTATCATTTAATAATTTTGTATAGGCAAATGTGCTATAATATGAAATTATTTTACACTGTACTAGCATAAAATATCTTTTATAAACTAAATAAACTTTTTTCTATTAATACTAATTCTATAGAAATGGATACATTAAAGGAGAGACATTTTATAAAGCTGCACAATTAACATAGCTGCTTAGAATTTAAAATATGTGAATAAGCAACTAGTAAAATTTTCACTTGACAAAAAAGCAGCTTTTCCTTTTTTTTTTCTCTAGCACACATGTAAACATAACTCTGTTTAGTGTACTTTTTTTGACTCTAGCTTGGAGTTGCCCATGATGGCACCATTTTAGAGGACAAATGCTTAGTACACTTTACAGTTGAAGAAGCATTTTTGACTGTCCTTGCTATGTCTTGAATGATAACTTTGGAATTCAGAAGCACGAGTGAATTGTCCAATGAAGCTTGGCTCTGTAGGTTTGCTAAAGAAATGAAGAAAAGCATAAGCATTAAAAGCTAGAAAACTTACATAGAAGAGTTAAGAAGTAGAAAATGTGGAAGCTAGGAACTATTCTATATTTAGTTTCCCAGGTTTTGGCTTCTACCTTCAGTTTTAGGAGAGCACAAGAGCTGGACTCCAGTTTCATGACAGCTGTGATCCAGCACTGTATGGCCTAACATGTTTTGAATGAATGCATGTGATGCCTTAAGTTTTAGCTTTCATATTTTTCAGATTCTGTACTGCATTAGGGTATAATTCTAAACTTCATTTGAAGTGTTAGCAAGTTCTCTGCACAGGTTAGTTAGACAAAACAATCCTTTTCCAGCTAGAGAACCAAGGACACTGCTGCAGCCCAAAAAGTACAAACAATTGTACTTTTGAGTACAATTGAGGAGAGCAGTCTGGGAGGATGGGACTTCATAACCTGAAGCTGTAATTGGACAAATAAACCCAATATGTAAATGGACCAAAACCTATAAAAGGGTGAATACTTATGACTTGGGGTCCCTCTTGTGTGGAGCCACAGCCAGGCTCCTGTGCTGCCCAAGGTGTATCCTTTGAAGGCCTTTTTAATAAATACCTGCTTTATTCCTTTAACACTGTCTAACCTCTGTTCCAGGTAGCCTCTCTAGGCGCCACATGAATAAGAATTTCAGTTTTTAGTAGCAAAGATACATTATTTCAGTCAGTACTCTCTTGGAAGAGGGAGGCTTAATACAAGCAGTGAGCAATAGATAATCACTTGTTCTTTATTTCTGATGTTATTGTCATGGATTTTTTGGCATTAAAGTTTTTAGAATGAAACATCTTCCTGGTGTTGTAGCTCTCGCACTTGAAAAGCTGGCAGGGAAGAAAGCATTATTAGGGTAGATGCAAGTTTTAGTTATTTTTGTTTGTGGCAGGCCTTATATCTGAAAACCATACATTTAGATATCCATTTAGATGTTCATATTTAAATCTCCATACTTAATGCTACCAATTGCCTAGGAGCAATTACACTTGTATAATTTAGTGTTGTGCTACTTGAGACACTGATATATTGAACATAGAATAAATAATAATAAAATTTAGGAATTTTGTAAGAAAATTTGCCACTGCTGTATGCACGAATTATACCTTCTTTCAGGAATCCTTAAAAGAGGACAGCAAGATGTTGATGGGGTATGGGTCATACTCTGTGTTTCTTTACTCTGCTAGATCAGCTGCTGTGAATTGATGAAATTAGTGAGAAACTCAGCTTCAGTCTGTGTTTTTCCTGCTCATATTTATGTCCTTTTGTTCTCCTGGATATTTTGAAAGAAATAGTAGTCACAGTATCTGGAAAATACTACAGAAATATTGAATAATCAGCCTTTTTTTTTTGCTACTGGTGATTATGAAGTTTTCTTAAACTTCTGTGAGGTTTTCTGTGTTTAGGTGATGTATAAGTCTGGGAGAGCTCTGGTTGGGCTCACTGGGTGATATCCTGACAGCAGTCTAGCAGTGACAAATGTTAATATGTATGTGTGTGTGTCTTTGGCAGATTTTGCTGTTGCAGTCAGATTTTTGTTTATTGTTTTGTTTTGCCACAGTTGCCTCCTCCTTTCAAGCTTCTCTGAACTTTCTGTGCATCTTTTGTGTCTCCTTCTCCAGCAGTGGTTCTCACTTTTTGATCTGTTGTCAATGCCTGCTACTGTGCTGCCAATAGATTTCTGCACAGCTCCAGGCTATGCTGTAGTTCTTGGTCTGCTACTGGCTAATTTTCTTTCCCCAAGCACTGGAATCCCATAGCTGAGGAATAGGTAAATTATTGAAAGGGCGAGTGCCTGGCTCCACTGAAAATTCTAGCAGTTCTACTTTTGAAGTACATGATGATTGGATTTTACTCTTTTTGATCTTTTTGCTGAATTTGGATGCTACTAGGCTGAGATCTGTATTATAACAATTCTTAGTATTATATGATAAGATACAAACTGTGTCCTCCTCCTGCTGCATTTTTTCAAATCTTTAAAATTTAAATGTTTTGACCTAAATTTCTCCAGAAGCAAGACTTGCCTGTCTCCTAAAAAATGTATCTTTCTATGTATAATAAATATCAAATTGCAAAAGAGAGAGAAAATAAAAATGTGAGAAATGGAGGAAAAGCAAAGATCACCTGAGAGCTGGGGTGTTTTTTAATTCTGAGAGAGTTGTTGGGAGGAAGCAGGAAGACAGCACTCCTTGGTGGTCAGAGCATGAGCACAACTGCCTGTGTGACACTGCTGGTGTTGGCCTAGAGGCACTTGGCCTTCTTCACCAAGCTGGCTCTAAGCAGTTTTTAGGGGAGCTACTTGAAATCAAAATATCAATTTGGGAATATTGCAAAATCAGACAACCCATATATCTGGAAATGTATTTGGAATAGTTTTCTTGGTGATCTTGGTATTGTGAGTACAAAGTAATTTAATGTTGTGACCTCTATGCTTTTTCTCTAGAACTTAGCCAGTTCTGGCCACGTGAGTAATGGCAATGCTTTTGGATACATGCTGTGAGAAAGTTTGAAGTTGACAAGATTTTACTGTTTTCAAAAATTAACTGGACTTTTAAATTCTAAAACAAGCTACTGTGGGTTCCAGATCTTCTGTCTAGACCTGCTTCCATAGCTGTCCCTTCTGCTAGTGATTAAAAGATGACTGTGCAGTGAAGTTCTCTGTTCTTTGGGGTTCTTCAATGTATGACATAGATTTGCAGAGTTAACTGCTCCACTAGTTTGGTACAGTAGAATTTATGAGTGAGATTTCAAATGGTGACAATCAAGAAATTTGGAATTAGAGTTGGCTACCCAATTTTTAAACTATTTTATCTAAAATGTTAACATTTTCTGCCTTGTTGATTTCAGTAAATAGTTCATTTTTTCAGCCTCTAACAGAGAACAGTAAGGTACCAACCTGAGTCTTGGGGCCAGATAGAGTCAAAATATTTAATGTGGTCCCTAACTTTAGATTTTGAAGGCAACCCTGGATATGGGTCTCTGTAGTTGTGTATGAAGTGCCAGCATGGTAGCACCATGCATGGCGTGCAACATGTGCCTGGTTTTATGGGATGTGTGCACTTTCACTCACTCCAGGAGCAAAGGTGTTATGGCTTACCCCAAAAAGCAAGTGGAATATCCATACTTTTTTAAAATGGATCTTATTGCTTGCTAACTCTCCTGCAAATCAATACCAGCCCATAGCTCTAGGGTATTTTTTTTTCATAAAAAAGGAACTTGCATTTAGCTAGCATATGGGAGGAACTTTCTCCTTTACTTCAAGGAAGAA
Source organism: Emberiza elegans (assembly GCA_024865655.1). Lineage (NCBI taxonomy): Eukaryota > Metazoa > Chordata > Aves > Passeriformes > Fringillidae > Emberiza > Emberiza elegans. The sequence continues at coordinate 22,781,204 of JALJVW010000206.1, forward strand.
GTACAGATACAGAAATTAAATATTTGAAAAGTTTCTTGCAGAACAGAAGGCAAAGATTGAAAAATGTTTTCCAAAGCAAACTAATTGCAGCCAGAGTTCTTCATACAGAGGGGTAGATTCAGATAGCCAAAGACAATGTAATTTTGGATAATTTCTGGAGAATTGTGATGTATTTCTTGTTCACTTCATTGCCCAAGTGCTGCCATACCAAAGCTGTATTATCCACTAGTTACATTATTCCTACTACAAAAGCCTTTGTAATTGCATGCAAATAAGTGATCTTGCACAGAAAGCTCAAAACAAAAGAGAAAACCCAGAGAAATCCCTCCTGGAGCTTTTGAGCTGCAAGTGCAACTGAGCACGAATTTCAAACCAAGTCGTCAGCTGTGGGCAAGCTCTCCCTCCTGCTGGTTCTTTCTCTGCTGTTTTGCATCTTACATGTCCTTCTGTGAATGACACAGTTTCAAGGTAAAGAGGTTAAAGCAGTCCTATGTCTCTTCAATCTGCCAGTTTAAACACTCCCTAGCCAAGCACAACTTAATACCTTGTCACCTTTATCCTGGAAAAATTATTTGGTCATGTGTCTTCTGTATGAGACTTAATTGGAGACCTGTTTTTCTCGTCAGATCACATTTACCAGATTGGGCCTTTGCAGGTCTGAGATGGAGCTTCCCTACCTGTCCATTATTTGTGAGCTTGGGTTACATCCAGGCTGCTAGATTATTATTCACTGTTTAGTTTCTGTTTTCAATTTTTGCATACACTGTACTGAAGTGCTAGTTTTAAAAGCATAACTAATTTTTATAGTTCTCTATAATTTTTTTAACATTGGCTTAATTTTATTATGTTGTCTTACAGGTTTATTTTGTTCAAATCTGCATTACTGCAAGTGAAAATAATTTTTTTTCCTAAACCTCCTTCTCTTTTAGAGTTTGCTTAAATTAGAAGAACAGTTATTTCAGGCAAACTTAGGAGAGGACAGATAGCTTAATTTGACAGCCAGTGATGGCAACTGGTGTTATGAAAAGATGTGACAGAGCTCCTCTGCTTAGGAGACTGATTTTGATTTGTATATTTTGTACCTGTTCTCTGGTTAAAAAATATCACAAATTTAATGTTGCAGGCAAATATGGAATAGGTATTTTAGGGGAGACATAACTCCATAAAAATCTAGTAAGTCTGACATGGTTAGAATTCTGTAACTGAACAGAAACAGTTAATTTGCAGTTAGAAAACACACACACAAATCTCTTAATCATTTGTAAATGTTGGTTAAGTCAGAGCGAGGTATGAGGAAGGTAATTCCCGTAGATGCTTGAATTTATCTCAATCTTTGAATCTGACCTTTTACAGAAGTGACAAAGCTGAATCTTCATCCCATTCTCTCTCAGAATATCTTTTTTCCTTTTGTTGGATTGAGAGCATGGAAAAGCTGATGAAAACTTTACAGCTAAAAAAGTATTTAGGAAAATTTCTGTGTTTAGTCGTTGGAAAAGCTAGGTAACTTTCAGGTGCTTTCCTGAGTTCTCAGAGACTTTCCTAATCCTGTTTTCAAATATCAGAAATGAAGGAGTTTCCTCATAAGCAGCAAGAGATTGAGTTGTGGTTTGCTTTATTAATCAAGCTATGCTGCTGAGGCAGGCAGTACAGTAACCTGCAGCAGAGACACTCTACTGTGTATCCTGATTTGTTCTGGAACTTCTTGTATAGATCTTTATACAGGATTAATCCTAATAGCATTAGTGTGGTAAGACACATTGCTAAGTAGACTTAGACAACTAACAAAGACTTAAAACAAACAAAAAAATCCTTTGGACATTGCTATTAAATTGCTGACATGAGATCAACCTCCTTAACCAATTCCTGGCTCTTTCTCAGACATCATCTTGGACAAAAGGGAAGCTGAGCAATGGATTACCAGGGACCACTGTCAGCTTTTGGAATTAAAGGCTGCTGCCATCCAGTTACTTATCCTTATTCAGAACATTTTGATAAAATGTGGTATAGCCCTAAACTGGTAGTTAAAGAAGCAGATTACTGAATTTTAACACTTGTGTTTCAGCCTTCTATTTCAGACAAAAGTATCCAATGGTGTAATGTATCTTCAAAAATTTTCACATAATTTAATATCTTAAATACTGGTAATTATCCTGAAGACATGGTATCAGTAAGCTTAAAACAAATGTGGAAAGCTGAAGATAGGATTTAAATTTAACACTAGTCTTTTTAATGCATTTGAGGCAAGAATTTCCATAAATTAGAAGGGGTGTATCTAAACCCATGTCTTTTTGGTTTGAAATACCGTGTGAGTGCTTTCATAAATCAGCTGTGGTTAAAATGACAACCCATAGTAGAATGCACTGCTAATTTAATTTTGCTAAATGATTCTCATTTTAACCACTGTAATGCATTTTGATAAATGGTTTACATTTTGATAAATGGTTTAGATGATCAGTTTAAAGACCAATTTAAATTTCAGCAGTTTTGTTCACTTGTCATGTGTATTGTTTTCTTCCATGGTCAAGTGTAAATGCTTTTCATTGATAAAATCAGTTTACATAGTATTTTCAAGCATTTTAAAGCACTGCTTCTTCAAGACTGAACATACCTTTTTGCTTAAACTATGGAGCTAGTGCTTCTGAAATAAATAGTGATCTTAGATACATTGGTTCTCAAGTGGGTTTGCTTGGAATATTGAAATATCTCTGAGCTTCTGAATACTAGTTGTGGAAGAAAGCATTTTTTTGCAAATGATCAGAAGTAAGAGCTGGTGAATGGTAGGGACAGGGTGTATGTTTTTATCTTCAGAATTGAGAGGTTTAATTTGGGAGCTTGGGTTTGCAGTTCTCTGCTGCTGTTGCTAACAGGCTCCCTGGGGGCTGTGGCTCAGACACTTGCCTCAGTGTTGTCCACACAATTCCCAAGGGGACCAGGCCAAAACCCTGTCTGTGCTGGCTGCACTCTGTGTTCTCCATGTTAAAAAGGATGAATACATGTGGTTACTGTGGTTATACTACCAGGGTCATGATATGTAACCATGGTGTAAAGCAGTGCAATGAAAGTTTATGCTTTCAGCATTCAACATGTGCATAATGTAATATTTTATTTGCATGTATGGCAGATTATATTTTTTTAGGGATAGGGATTTTGTCAACTACAGGAGCTATCCTATAGATATCTCATGGCTGCTATGTGGAAGGCTGCTATGCTTTGAGGTGTGAATTGTGCACCATTGCTACAATCTTCCTTGGGCATCAGCAAGCCCTGGCTGTGAGGTGGCTTGTTGCCTTCCCCATCTGCTCATTGCTGCTTTCCAAAAAGGGCTTATGACCCTCCTTGTGGCCAGTCTGGCATTTGTTTTTTGCCTTTATACAGAAGAATGAAGTGTGAGATAGAAAAAATGAAATAAAGAAAAAAAAAAAAAAAGAGAAGCCCTTCTGGAAGTATCTTCCTTGTCCCCAGGTATTACACAATGCTGGCACCATCTGCCTGGTGCAGAGCCTGGTTCTGCCTCCCTGTGTGTTTCTGGAGCTGGGGTGAGCTGGGGCTGAGCTGTTCTGCTGGCTGCCCTGGGCTGGCTCTGAGGGGTGGTGGTGGGGGAGCCCCTGGTTTGAAAAGGAGGGAAGGGGCAGCAGCAAATGCAGAGCTCTGTGCTCTCTCTGGCCAGGGCTCCATCTTGGGTGGGGCTTTGGGAGGGCTTGGCTGTAACTCCCGATGAATATTCTGAAGGGTGTCATGCCTAGAAATGTTGCTTTCTAGTTTTCAGTGACAGGAGCTCTCTGAGACAAGTGGCTGACATAAACTCAGAGCAGCATGTTTGTCCATCTGCTAGTATCCAGTCTTGGATAGTTCTTACATTTCAGTGAGGAAAAGCTTTCTTTCATCAAGGTGTTTAATTTTTTTTTGCTCTTGTTATACAGTTATTAGCCCTTGAGAGCCTGAAATCCCTAGGTTGTCAGGTATTGCTCCTCTGTTTTCCCTGTGTAATGACACCATAAATGAGGTGATGTTCCACAGCCTCTTGGTGCAGGAGTCTGCTCAGTTGTGTTGTGGTGTGGAAGTCTGGCAATGCAAGATGTCTTCTGATGGGGGAATCAGGCCTGGAGCAGTCAAATGTATGAAGTTCAGGCAGCATTTCTCATCAATTATTGATTTTGCATTTCTGAGGGGGAAACATTCAGCTTTTGGATAAAACCAGAAATCCTTCTTAATTTTTATGCTTGTTTCATTATACACTTTATGGAAATAGAACTTCTTTAGAGAAAACTTACTTACAAAATACAATTTGGAAAGAAAATATATATCATGTTTAGACAGAACAGAAATTTTATGATGAAATCATAGCAACAGCATGCAGCTAGCTGCTGAAAGAACACTCTAGAGATGGCCTGGAGTTTGAACATGGAAATGTTTAATACTGCATATCCTCTGTCTTCAGACACTTACTGCTTACTCTGTGGAACTTGTACTGCAGTTGTTATTGTGTTTGTAACACTGTGCCTGTTGTCTTGTATTCTGAAATGTTGGAGGCACAAATGGGGGAGCTGGCAGACATGGGAAGCTGTGAATGTTAACTGAAGATGTGAGTGCCTCACATGATAGTAAGGTGAACATTTTAGTTTCAGACTGAAGATGATGGAAAGTAATTAGTAAGAATTGGTTTCCTCACAGTGTTTCTGGCTCATAATATTATGAATATTTTGGGATGTGCTGTTTCGTTTTATTTGTTGCTTTTTGTGGACTTTCCTATTAGGGAACTTCTTGTTTGACTGCAAAATTACAGGATAAATTCATGAAAATTAATAAATATTGGTTCTGTAAATGAGGAAGGTTTGACTGCTACAGTTCACAGAATCACAAAATTATTAGGATTGGAAGAGATCACCAAAGGCCCTCTAGTCCAACCTCCTTGCTGAAGCAGGCTCCCGTAGAGGATGTTACCATAAAATGCCAAAGCAGGTAGTAGGAACATATTATAAAGGTGTAAAATTTCAAATGGAAAGAGAGAGGCCTGATGCATTGCAGTTCTGAGACACCCCAGCCTTTGGTACTGGATGTTAAAGTACTGTATTGACGTATTTACTGTTAAAGCACTTGACCTTTCCTCTCCCCAGAAAGTACCTGCTCTGATCCTTCTGGTTCCTACACTAAAGGATTGAAGACCCTGTGGTACTCCAGCTGTGCTCTCTTATGTAGGGTTGGTTTCTGTAAAACAATTTCGTTTTTAGGGCTTTTAGTTTAGTCTTTGTCCAGCACATGGCTATACCAAGGCAATGCAGTTAAACATAGTTTTGATCACTCTATTGAAAGCAAATTTTGGCTGATTGGTCTTTGAGGGCAGGATGAATGGGTGGGATTTAGACTCATTGCAGGAACTCCTTTGTGTTGTTTCTGTAAGGCACATCTGACACAATATTTTAAAATACTTTTAATTCATAGCAAACTGTGAAAGAATTCTGTACACTGTAGGAAAGAGTGCTGGGATGCATTTGACTTTCTAGCATGTGCAAATATTTATTGTTTGCCTTTGTACTTTTCTTCTAGACATTACCCAAAGCAGTCCTTCACTACAGTGGCTGATACACCAGAAAATCTTCGCCTGAAGCAACAAAGTGAATTGCAAAGTCAGGTAAATGAAAAATTCTTTTGTCTTGTTAATATTAGATGGTCAGTCCTCTTCTTTATAGTTTTTCAAAGTAGTGGTAGTATTTCTGTGTACATACATAGTAGCACTGCAGTGTAATTATAAAAAAAATTTTCAGTTGGTATAATACTGCAAAACTCAAGGTTTTATTTTTGTTCTCACTTATACTAATTCCCATACAATTGTAAGTCCATTGACATCACTGGAATCCTTCATTTTCATCAGTACATAAAGCATCTAAATAGTTTTTAATGTTAGAAGTGATACAGCTTAACTCAAAGAGTTCATTTTCCTTTGACAAATTACCATTGTTAGCTTGCATTAAACTTAATAATAAAATAACATGAGATTAACAAACAATGAATTTGTCATTAGCAGATATTTAGAAGCCTTTAATATTTATCAAAAACTGAAGTGACTGAATAATCAGTTTACAGATCTCTTGTGTCCTCTGTCAACTAATTTATGAGGCAGTCTGTAAGCTAGTTGTGATAATCACATTATCAATCAAAACTTAGGTAGATTAATAAAAATATATATTTAAATTAAAATGTAAAATGAAAAGGGGAAAACAAGAGAATAAAATGGCAAAGAAGACTTAGATGACTAAAATACCATGCTGGCTCTCTACCATAATATGAAGTTCTGATTTATATTAATTCATGTTTATCTGAAAAGCCCTCCTCTGCCCCACTCTCCAGTATCACTTTATACTGTTTTAAATTACGTAATGATGGCAGTTGTCCTGTGTAAGAAAACTGATAATATTTGATTGTATTTTATTTTATTAAAATTCTGTTTTTATTTTGATCTAGTGTATTTTAGTTATGATATCTCATGATAAATTCATAGCTATCATTGTCATTGTCATAAAAAACTGTACCAAAAACCAGATAGTAGACAACAAGACCTTTCTTTTTTGGGAAGGTCTCTAGAGGTTGGTGGGTAAAATTGAAGGAGTGCTAAATAGAAAAGAAGCTCAAATCTAGCATGGTGTACAGTCTTAAAAATATTTACCTTTTGCCATTATGGTTATTGATTATAAAACATAGAGAAATAATGTCATGCTGAAATTCTGCCATCTAGAAAGAGGACAGTTTGTGCCCTCTGTCTCCTCTTGACTTGAGTGGATTTCAGATTAGAGTCTGGTTAATTTTCTTGTAATTCAGTGGCTCCATGTACCAGAGTTGCCATTGTGTCACAAAGAGGAACTTAAACCAGTACTTTTTACAGGTCTTTCAAAGAGAATATAAGTTCTCAGCCCACTGTTTTTTAGGGGGTTGACAGAAAATGTTGGGATTTAGTAGAATAATAAAATGTTACTGCTCTTTACAAAGGATATAGAAGAAGTGGCTTTCCCTAACTTGTTTGAAACATGCCTCTGTGACACTATGGAAGCATAAAGAAACTTTTTTTTGGTATTATTCTCTATTTTGAAACGGAGAACTTAGCATTCTAGGATAGTGGGTAAGCAGTATTAGCAAGAGACTTGGAGTTTGTCTATGAATAAAATTGCTGCAAATGTTCACAATGGACAGTTGTGAATATAAAATGTTAGATAAGAATCTACTCAAAACTTGGAAATGGACAGAAACCCTTAATTTTTTCATTGTGCCTTTTTTCCAATATTACTAGTCAGCAGAAGACTTGCGGATCTGAATTATAAGAGCAAAAAATTGCCTACTTGGAAGAAAGCCATAATGGTTTTGGAAATAATTTGCTTCCTGGTTGTTGATTTACATCTAGACTGTGTTAAGTAGCCTAAACTGTGAATCATTTCAGTGCTGACATAAAGATTCCAGGTACTTTTCCTTATCCAATTTAGATCTTGTCCTAAAATATGACTGTAAATTCTGCATACTTTTTGTAATACTTTGAAGAGTATAAGGACCTGCCTTGAGAGGAACTGCTATCCTCAATCAGTCCTATTGGCCATCTCGTGCCTTGTCCTGTCTTTTCAGGGAAAGTTGAAAGACTCCCAACCAAAAAAAAAAACATGGGATATAATTTGGCATTGTTCAGGTCTCATCCTATTTCAGTCCTGTGCAGTAGAAAAAAGTGTGTGCATGGTTCAAGAACAGCCTTTCATATGAACCCAAACTTGGCTGGATAGAACCACATTATTACTCCCTTCCAGTATTCATCAGAGCTGCTTGAGCCTCCTGCCAATGCATTTGACAATTTGGGATTGAAAAATTCCGTGTTACGCAATGTAAAAATTATGTTGACTACTGAATAAGGAGAATTGCTTTTCTAAAGTAATAGCTGTTTCTAAGTAAACTTCTTTAATGCTTTTAGTGCATTTGTGTAATGCATTTGTGCCTCTGAAGAGGCACAAACCTGTGTTTAACTGCTGGACTCCCAAGTATTTTTTCAAAATCTGTAGCTTTAGAACTACTGTCTATTTTGCTCAGCAAAACACAATGAATTGGTAAAGGAAACACCATTAAATACTGTGTAAGCTAAAATGCACGTTTTTGTAAATATGTTGTTTTTATTTTCATTTAAGCAGCAGTTTGACAGTGTTTAAGTTGCAGTGTTGGGTCCTTGGTCAAGAATCCATTAAGGTCAGCACTAGGCGCCAGGGTGTCATGTTGACATAACACGACAAGAACAAAACTAACAAAACAAAATACTGTTTTCTGATGGAGTCAATAGAAAATGGATAGCTTTTTGGAACACTTGAAAAATTACCTTGTTAAGAAGTCAAAGGACAGCATTTAAAACTTCCCAGAGAACTTTGTTCCTCTATTTTATATAATATCAGAGCTTTCCCCCTCTTTAGGATTTTGCTTCTGTGGGCTTTCATTCACCTCTGTAGTTGGAAGGAGATAAAAATGCATTTTGGAGAGGCTGTGTTTGTTTTCCATTCTGGAGAACTCCAGTATGCCTTCTGACAGGAGAAAAATGAGTTTGGAGGTCTTTCATCCTCTAAGTAAAGAGTAGAGACAGAGATCCAGTGTCTCAAACAAGATTTTTCTTTATGCCTCCCTGATGAAAAATCCCTGTCTTTTTGGTGAATTAATGCATTCCCTTGCTCCATAGTATGCAATGGATACTTTCCACATGCCTCTCTTAAATAAACTCAGCTACGGAAATTACTGATATGGTCATCTCGGCTTTGTTTACTTGGGAATTTCCTTCATGTACCTTATTACTGATCCTCTAACTTTATAACAGTGTAAATTGCTCCATGGCCTTTAGTCCTCATCTGTGGCAATGCTGTGTACATCAAAAGCTGCAACTCCCATTCAACTTGCAAAAAGAAACAGAGATGTTCTGCAGCAGTTCTTGGCAGGAAGAATATCAAAGTGTCAGATCAAAGAGAGGGCTGATGTTTAAGGTGTGTTCTACTCCAGCATTTTCTGAGGAAATGTACTTTCCAGCAACTCATAGGGAACTTGATACAAAATCATGGGTCTTGTCCTACTTTCTTCTTGTCCTGGCTTGTCGTGATGCACCCTGAGGCTGCTGTCCTTGGAAACTCCAAGTGTTTCTTTGATGATTTCTTAGAGTTCCCGTATAGAAACTTTGATAATTGAAAGTGTATCTCTGTTTCTTTAGGAAGAAACATACTTGCAGTTTTTGTTGATAAATAGAGTTCATTGATTTTCAAGAAGTACCATAATGTCTTATGAGACTTATGCAGTTGAATCACACTGTTATCCTAACAATATTATATTTTAACAGTCCTTACTTTCTCAGGAATCGCTTGTGCTTGTATTTTTATCTGCCAACTCTCATCAGGATAATCACGGTATTATTGAGCATTTGGAATAGAATCAGCCTCAGAAAAGGGAATAAAAAACCTTTATGGTCAGATGTTTGCGTCTGGGATGGCCATGTTCCTCTTTGCTCAGGCTGAAGAAGAGACTGACTCTGTGTAGCAGTTTTGTGTAAAAGTGCAAGGGATGACAGGTGTAAACTGAAATATGGAAGACTGCATTTATGCATAGGGAAAAACTTTTCCGATATGAGGGTGACTGAACACTGGCAGAAGGTGCCTGGAGAGGTTGTGGAGTGACCATTCCAGGAGATTTTCAGAAGAGGACTGGGTACAGTCCTAAGGAATCTGTGGTAGCTGACTGTGCTTTGAGTAGGGTGATGCACTAGATGACCTCCAGACTTCCTCTGTATCTTCAACTCTTCATATTCAGTGATTTGTCTCTGTTCTGCCCTTCCTCAGGTTCCTCTCAACCATTTATCTCATCTTCTTGCTTTTTCCTCTTTCTTCTCTGTTTCCAAAACACATGTTAGCAAACTTCCAGGCAGATTATTTTTATTAGCTTGATTTGTCAAAAAAGCCTTTTCAGTTTATATGCACCTCTTTTATGAAGTCTTTGAAATGAACTGCCACAGGGAATGCTATAGGAGAATGAACTGCTCTGTGGATTATTAAAGCAGACATTGGATGGATTTCCTGGGGTACCCTGAGTGAGCTCATTGGAGAAGTCATGGAGAAAGCAGATTTTGGAGCTAGAGACAGAGATAAAAATATGCTCTTTCAGAAAAGGAGGAAGGAATATGCTTTTCCTCAGAAAAGGAGGAAGCAGTATGATATGGCAAGCAGAGACACTTTCTTATACCTTTATGGGTGATTTTGTAAGAAGATCCTGGAATATATTTTAAAGATGGGACTTTTCCAGATAGCCATCGGAGCTGATTATTTATATATTCTGTCTCTGGTTATCTGAGGATCTGAACCCAGTCTACCATATGTGTATGAGTAGACGGGTGACAGAGCCAGGAGAGTGCGGGCTTCTCAGGCATCTTCTTGCTGTTATTTGTGAGTGACAAGTCCTGGAGATGTTGATTGGGTTGATACATTAAAATAAACCCAGACTGCCTGCAGAAAGCTCTGCCCTGCTCCCCTGTGAACCCCTTCACAGAAGTATTTTGCAAATCATGCTCACCTACTAATACTGGTTTGTTCCTTCTTTCCCTGTGAAGACTATTTAAATGGCCTTTTTTATCTGTGTGAATCAAAGGCATCAAAATCATTCTTTATGTGAATAATACAAAGCTCCAGAGGAGAGCAGGAGGCAGAATGAATTTCAGGTTTCTGGGAAAATGGTTGTCACCTCTTCTGATTTTTATCTTGCCAAGTATGTGAGTGATTTTGTCTGCATCCTGTCTGCACTGGACTGGCTCCTGTTCTTGTGACACCATGTATCTACACTGTTTCAGTTTCATTGTTCTGATTATTTGTTTGGTTTTTCCCCCCTTGCATTTAATTAGACTGTAAAATTCAGAATATGGCAGTAATGCTTCTACTCCTCTCTTCTCCTGTCTGCTGCTCTTTGCTGTCACAGATGCTGAACCAGCATGGGGAGATGAGCACGTTGTAACCCTGTGGTTGGGAGACACCAGAACATGAGGCAGAGACACCAAACAGGGTGTAGTGGTGATAGATAAACAGATTGTACAACAGAGGGGGAGTTTCTCTGAGGAATACATTTTTGTGTTATTGACACATTTGTAACACCCTGAAATTCTTTGATTTCATATCTGAAAATAAAAACTTCTACGGGGACATGGGTAGAGGATATGGACATGGGCAACTTTCTGAAGCAGAAGAGTTGTTTGCCTCAGCTTTAAGTTGTTGGGACTGAAGTATTAAAACTGAAGTGTTAAATCTGATTCCTAGTACTGACTTCATATCCTCATAAAAAAAATTAATCTAATTAGCCTATACAGAATTTTGTACTGACTTCCAGTGGTAATGTATTGATCAGTGTAGGAAGTATTAATTGTATAAACGAGTCTAGATAATAGTTTTTTTTTTTTTGTTTTACTTGTTTATAAAAATAACAATTTTTCATATGTATTGACTGTTCTTTCCCCTGTTTTCTTTTTGGGTCACATCACACCTTGATAATCAGTATGTTCAGCTACGTAGATAAAAGCAGTAAATTCTTTTTCTTTTTTCTGAACCTATGTTATCATGTGTATCTGTCTATCTGTTATTTTGTGTACCTTAGCAAAACAACTGCTTCAGACTACTGTTTTTGTACTTACTCATTTCTCTGAAAAAAGATCTGCAAAGACAACAATGAAAGGAGCACATAATAAAGCAAAGATTAATAGTTGCCCAACGTTCAGAAGAAACTTTAGACAGACTTGCACATGAGCATCTATAGAAAATGGGAACCTATCAGCTTTTCACTGTTGATTTGAGGATACAAAAGTGAAAGTGTGACTTTTTTTTTTTTTTTTTTGCATTAGTGCTTGTCCTGTTGTTATTAAACACAGTGATGTGAAAATCTTGTGTAATTTGATAAGAGAAAACCAGAACAGAAGTGCATTTAAGGAAGCCCAATAGTATCTGCAGAGTCTTGGAAGCAAGCAGCACAAACTTCCTGCTAAGTTAAAAAGTTAGGAAGTCTGTAAAGTTCACAGTCACAGGAGAAAAATTGCATCTTTCAGTGCTAAGACTCAGAAGTAAGCTGCAAAATATATCAATACAATTAGATAAATTTTTCTAATATATGTTAATGCAAAAAAAAAGCCCATAGTACATTTTTTTTCACATGTGCATTTCAGATGTACATAATGTTTAACTGTAAAAAGTGAAGGGGTAATCCATGTCCATGAAATAGAGGTAATTTTTGTGGTAGGATGAGGGCAGAGTGGTCATGATTTATTATTAATAATTGTGGACAAACTCATTTTTATAGACTTTCTTATGATATCAAATCAATGTCCAAGTAGGACATTATTAACAGAAAATTTTAGGATTAGTAAAATCAAAAGTAATTCCCACTACTTTTACTTATACAATCAGAAGTAATAGAAAGGGAACGAAAGAGAGCTGCGGAATTCATAGCTGTTATTTGTGAATGGAGTTGTGGAATTCTTAACTGCATCAGCACTAGTATAACTAGTATAACTTTTAGAGGAACAATTAATAAAATAATAACTTCAAAATTGAGATATCAGAATTTCTGCTATTTAAATATTTTAGAAAAATATTCAAACCTCAAAAAAGTGTCTTTTTTGTTCTAGATGAGGAGGAATGGAGAATGTGTATGTTCTTTTTCATGTCAAGTTTCTCTCCAGATTCTCTTGAGCTTCTTTCTGGTTTTTATTTTTGGAACTAGATTTTTAAGTGGTTACTCTGTTGCTTGCCTCTGTGTTGCAGGTAATTGGATGCTATGATTCTTTTTAGTTATGTTTTTGTTGGATTACTGCACAGAATTTCAATCCACATGAAGGAAAAATGCATTCAGTTTTAGAGAATTTAAAATAAAGACTGAGAACAGAATAATTGTCATAATAAATGAGGCATCCAGGGATTGCAATCAGGTGCTGACAACATACCTGTACTGTAGAATACAAGAGGGTCAGGAAGGAGTTCCTGATCCCAAAGATGAATAGAGTGTACTGGTTTATGTCCACACTGCATGGCTTCTTCCCCTATGATAAATTTTTGGTTTTTTTCCATTTCATAGTCTTTAAGATGGCGTCTAAGAAGCCCATTGGAGTGGCATTTGAGAAGCATGAAACTGAGCATGTGTGAGATGTGATTGTAATCGGGAGTTTGTGGGGTCAGTGTCCTCTGGGTTGTGTGCAGGGACTGGTCAGGTCAAGAGGGCAAAACCGGTGCAGGCATGTCCTCGCTGCCCTTCAGGAGTGCTCCCTCCTCTGAAGCAGACACTGAGCTGTGCCATGTTGTGCCTTGGGAATAGCTGTGGAACACACCCAGCAGTGTCGGGTATCAAGGCTCTCAGTGCTGCATTTGTCCCCTTGCCCCCTGTCCTGTTTAGCAGAGTATTTGTACTGAGAAAGTCTGCCAAAGCCAGAAAATGAGATCACATCACTCTTTCTTTCCTTTCTGGGCTTCAGATCTGCATATTTCAGGCTGCCACATTGAGTCAAAGGGGGTCCATGCAGTCCTGCTTCCTATTGCTGACCGTGCTGTTTTTTCACAAAAACTGGCAGTACTTGTGATCAGCAAGAGGAAACTTATTTCAGTAGGTGGCTGGTCTGATCTAGTGTGGAGTATTGTTCATTTCATCATTAAAGAAGAACAGCTAAGGAGCATGCCTTTACTTGTGCACTCTGGGATGTCAAAAATGAAATTTTCAGGAATATGGTTTTAGTCAATGTACTGTATTAGGAAAAGTTGTTTTACTTTCTTGGTGTTGCTAATGTCTTCCTCCAGAAAGTTATTAGTCTTTGCCTTCAACTTCCATTTGTGTAATGGCTGGGATGAATTATCTCTTCCTCCACCCCCCCATCAAATTGTAGTGGCTGGAATATTTAGTATTTTGAAAGTGGCATATGAGTATTTTTGTTAATACACTTTCATCCAGAGTAACAAGCCAACTTTTTTCCAGTGTGAGATTATAGGAGTGAATTGTACATCTAAGCATTGGATTTCCAATCCAATGGAATGATTTCCACTAAGTTCCTTATTTTAAGCTCATATCTTTTCAGAAGTACTGACTTGTTTCTTACCAAGGAATGAAGCTAGTTAATTATCTTGCTGTAATGAGACCAATTTTTGTGTTCATCTGTGGCAATATCTTAAGAAACTTCAGAGGTTCTGTACAGAGAATTTATAGAGGCAATGTTAATTTTTCCCCTAATTTTTTCTTGTCCTTAGTCTTATGGCCTTAAATGCTGAAAGAGTATGATAAACAACTGCATTTTTCCCCTCATTTTATTGGTTCTCTGAAATTGTCTTGAATTTGGTCCTTATCTCTTGTTTCAGTTATTTTTCCACAAGGTTCGGCCACTTTTACTCTTTAGAGATCAGAGGGGAGTTTTTTGTGCTGATGCTACAAGCTCAACATGTCACGAAGAATTTCTTTGCTGAAAGGGTGGTTAAGCATTGGTAGGGGCTGCCGAGGAAAGTCGTGGAATCACCATCCCTGGAAGTGTTCAAGAAATAACTGGATATGGCACTTTGTGCTTTGGTCTAGTTGGCTTGGTGGTGTTTTATCAAAGGTTGGACTCGATGTCTTGGTTTGAAAGGACAAGTGTCTGCTAAGGAAGGCAGCCTCTCTTGAAATGGAAAATGTAAACACCCTCCCTCCAAGTTATTATAATTTTGAAATTAAGAGGCTCTCAGGCAAAGATGTAGGAGTAGGATTAAAAGGTCTTTATTAGGAAAAATAAAAATAAAAATGCAGTAATACAAAACAACACTGACAGAGTCAGAATACGACCTGACACTCTGTGGGTCAGGGTGTTGGTAGCAGTCCCATTAAATGGTGGCTGCAGTCCTCCTGGAGTGACAGATGTGGTTCTGTTGGAGCAGTGATCCTGCAGAAGGGTGCAGTTTTCCTCTGAAGATCAGTGGTGGTGTAGATGGGCCTGGTCTTCCTCTGGCAATCCAGAGGAAAAGAAAGCTGCTTCTCTGGGAATCCAGTGGGAAAGGCTGTCTGTGGGGTTCCAAAGCTCAGATTATATCCAGGTAGGAATGCTTGGCTCCTCCCCTTGGGTGGGGCATCTCAAAAGGGGATGATGTAAATTTATCAGTCATGCACTGAGACTCAGTGGCCCATTAACAGAAAGTATCTCCTCAGAGGGAGGATGGGTCATGGAAGAGATAAAGAAAACTGCCCCACCTGGTTTTAACAGGTGGCCCAATTAATAGAAGATAACTGCCCACCTCTAACAGATGGCAACAGAATACACACCCCTGGCCATATCTTGTGTTTGCAACCTAAGACACTTGATGATCTTGGTGATCTTAACCAGCCTTAATGATTCCACAATTCTGTGTCAGTTTTTGTAGTTTGAGAGATTCTTGAGAGGGATCATTGCTCACAGTGTTGTGTTGTTTGGCAGATATCCTTAATTCCCTTTCAAAGGAGAAAACACATTGAAGGTTTTAACATATATTTAAGTTTACCAGTAGATTGAGAGAGTAAATCCTTTACTGGCATACCTCTGGAAATTGCCTCAAATACATTGTTAGCTTGTCCACTGGCTGAGTATTTTTCTAATAAACTTGCTACATTATTTGTATGTGATGGGAGTGTAGAATTAGAGAATTTCCATGACCATGATTATATTTGTTCTTATTTGATGCAGTTATTTTTTTTATTAGAATGCATCCAGTCTTTAGATCTATATTGAGAAAAAAGGAAAAACTGATTTACCTATAAGCTTCTCGTGTGTGATTAGCTGTGATTTAAGTCTGCTTTTGCAGAGCTTTTATAAGTATGCACTTTGTTTAGCAGTTATTTGTATCTGCTAAAGTTGAGAGTGGCTGGATTTCTTTACCTTTTTTTTGAGTGTAACAAAGAAGTCAATCCAGATGCTTATTTTTACTTTGTGTAAAACAGCTGTTCCCCATTGTGTGCATTGGCTACTGAGTAGTATCCTTTAAATCCATTATTAATTCTGTTTTCGGTCAGCATTTGTTCTGGAGGTGGCCTTTACAAAATGACCAGCAAAGCTGCTTAATAGGAGAAATCCAAGCCTGGTGAGAGTGTCACATTCTCCTAATTAGAAGTCTTACAAAGCAGAAGCTTTAAGCAAATGAAGCTATGAAAAGAGCTTTAGCCTTAGCAGAGAAATTAAAAACTGAATAAACAGTCTGTCCTTCCCTGTGTTTCCCAACAAAATGTAATATTCTGGTTTCTGGGTTTTGAATAGCTGCAGAGGGCCTTTGTCTGCTCCAGCAAAATACATTCTTTGCACTTTGAAGCTTTGTGATATTTCTCTCTCCCTGTCTCTCTGTTTTTCAGCTCTTGATAATTTCTGACCTGTCTGTAGCGTGAGCTCTCTGGCCTTGGTGGATTTGTAATATGCTGAGCGCTACTGTGAGAAGGAGAAAGGAGAAATTTGCCTTGGCTTGCCTGATGGTGCAATGCTCAAACAACACATGAATCCAAAATTGCGTAGTATTAGGCCTTTCAGAGTATTTGGATGAAGAAGAAAGGCAGGAGGGATCCTGGGCAGTCCTACCCCTTGACCCCAATAAAAGGCCATGAGCGTTCGTCAGCATTTTACTTGGTCATTTTCCTGATGCTTGGGTTACTTATTGATGGGGCTGTTTTAGATCCAAGAAATATATTGTCCTCCTGATTTATTCTCAGATGGTGCAGGGACCATTCAGAGTTCAATGATTTCTTGTAACTGCTGCCTTGCAGGATGGATTGAGGTCTATTCGGGGTGATAGTTTGTCAGGTAGTGCTATGCTTGCAGGAGATTATGTTGATGGGCTTTCAAGTGAAAGGGTCAGGGAAAAAGGAGAAAGGAAAAAGAGCAGGATTAGTATAATGTTTAACCTAGCTCAAAATAAAGCGAGTGGAAGAAAATACTAAATGCTTTAATTGCACCAAATGTTAGAACTTTGAAGGTATTTGGTGGAAACATTTGGGGGGAAGGGGACAAGGATTTGAAACTCCTTGGAGCAAAGGTTTATTTTTTTCCTTTATTGACTAGACTCAAAATTTTGAAGGGCAAAATACATAAGATCTTTTAATTAAAAAAAAACACAAAAGAGGCAAAAAAGATTTGTCACTTACTGCTAGCAATGGCAAAAATTTATTTTGTACTTACAGTTCAGGTTAGTTTAAAATGTATACACTTCTATATAAATATACCTACATTTAACATGTTATTTTTTAATATAATTTGAATGAAAAATATTGAATTCTACTTAAATGATAATAATTTTACTGAGTAAAATGAAGCATAAATTTCTTGTTTTAAATTTTTTTTCAGGAAATATAGTTGAATTGCTTTAAAGCTTTGGGAAATGTAAATGTGAATGAAGCTACCACATACATTTTTCCAGTGTAGGATACATTTTTCATAATGTAGTATATTTATCAGTCATATAATTGTTGATATGAACTTAAATGTGTAAATATGGTCAGAAGAAAGGTCCAGGTTGCTCACTCCTGTTAAGAAGGGAGTAAGAGGGATGTGTGTTGAGGACAGGATGCTCCAGTGGCTGGGTGATAAGGCTGGAATGCAAACACCCAGCACAGAGCCAGGGTGGGCACACAGTACAGCACCATTTGAGATAAATGGGAAATAGGTTATGTTGCTCATTCTGATCAAAGGAAAATGCTTTGATCTGTATAAGAGGAGAATCAAAATAAATAAAATAATGTTGTATTTGACTTGAGTTGTGGCTTTCTGGTGCATTGTGGCCATGTGTGTCCTTGTATTGTGAGTACTGTGGCTTGTGAACATGGTGGCCTTTGCCACCAGCCTGAGCCCGTGGTCACTCCTCTTGGACTAAACTGAACACTGGAGTCTTTTGATACTGCTGTTTTCTCCATCAGCTTTTGCAACAGAAGCTACTCTTACTTTTCCATCCTTTTAAATTTAGTTCCTTCAGTTCAGTTCCACCCTTTTCCAATCTCTCATCCTATTTTACAGCCTAAAGCCCAGCTCTTGCTTTTGGCCTTTGCTTGTGTTAGTTCTGCTTTGCGATCTAACCTGACAAATTCTTGTGACGAGATGTGAATTGAGCGTGCAGGAGCTGGAATATTTGGAAATGAGTGATACCAATGAAAAATGGAGCTGCTGCCCTGGAAGGCTGTCAGCAGTGCAGAGCAGCAGAGGTGGCAGGGCTCAGTGTGTGAGCAGCTGAGGGATGGGGATGTGGAGGGCAGGACTCCAGGGAGCCGTCACCCCTGTGCTCCAAACGAGTTACAGTTACGAATATGTGCTTTGATGGTAGATCTTCGTGGGTGAAAACCTTTGAAATGTCCTCTGTTTTCGTAGATGCCAAGGCCATGGGGTAGTATTATTTCACCACCTGGGGTGTAAAATGATCTGGATCAGAATATCTAAGAGGTTGTATGAACAATGCCCTAAAAGTGCCTGTTTCTGCCTACTGTTTAGCGCTGTATAAAATGTCATGGCTATCTCAAATAAAGACTTGTAAAGTAGGGTAGAATCTGATGCCTGGTTACATAGAAGGCAGTGTTTAATACTGAATGATAACTAGACCAAATTTAGCTTTTCAGGACACTAGAGTCAAATGTAAGAAAAAAAAATACTGAAAAGAGATGGGACATATTAGAAGTTTAGTGAAAAGCTCATCTGCTGTCCTGAACCAGCAAGCTGTGGAAAATTATGCTGATCATCTTATTTTATAGCACCATATAGAACCTTCTTGTTCTGAGAAGCGTGGTGACAAGGCTCTGCAAAAACTCTTTTTTTTAATGTTTTACTTCTGCTGCTTTTTTGTTCAGAAATAATGGAAAGAAACTTCCTGGTGGACCATAGGTATTGAAGGATTTATTTTAAATTGCAGCATAGAATGAGCAGAGACATGAACGCTTTTCTGAAGGAAGTCCTGGCCTCCTATAAATGAGTTGAGGTGTGGATGTTTTAAAATGGCTTTAACAGGCATTTCTATTTAATTTTACTTGTTTAGTGCTTTATCACAAGCATAAATTCTAGGACTGTTTAGGTGTTTCTGATTCATTATTTCTGTCTACTTGCAAGAAAATTGTGTTTGGTTGTAACAGGCATTTCTATTTAATTTTACTTTTTCAGTGCTTTATCGCAAACATAAATTCTAGGACTGTTTAGGTATTTCTGATTCATTATTTCTGTCTACTTGCAAGAAAATTGTGTTTTACTAGTTAAGAGTTCATGTACTTTGGGGACTTCTTCACTGGCAAATAATCAACTTTATAAACTGAAAGTTAGTTTTCTTAACTTTTAATCCTTACATTATAAAATAAATAAAACTGATTAGCTTATTCCTAGAAAATGTTTTTTTGACTCTATAAATCTTGTAAGCTTGAAAGATGTTAGTCCACTGAGTTATTTCTAATGTTATTTTATAAATGTTGCCTTTAATGCAATTAAAACAGAAGATTTTTGGCTAGAACGCTGTATTTCAGTAATAGTCAGCTTTGTTTCTAATATATGCTGAGGGAAGCTCATATTTAGTTTTAAAATAACAAGGTTTTAATTTTTCATTCATTTTTCTTTGCTCCAAAACTTTGGGTTTGATGGAATCGAACTGATGATGGGAATTGCTTGGAATTTTACTGAGATCACAGGGCCGTATAATTTTGTTGAAACAAGCTGACAGTATAAAGTCACAGCCAAGAACTTGCTCTGTCTGGTGTAGTCATCTGTAGCTGCTTGGGAGCAGTGTAGCTGCTGCTGTGGGTCCTCAGCTAAGTGAATTTATTCAGCTGAGTATTTTGTATTGCAAAGAGAATTAACAGCACTTCAGTGTCTTGGATCTCTCTCTCTGAGGCTGGATGGAGCAATGCAGACATTGGGTCTGTCAAATTGACTGCAAAAGCCTTCTCTTGGAATCATATTTAAGTGGCTAAAATCAAAATATCAGCTAGGAACTTCTTCATTTATTGGATATTTGGTTTACTGGAGATTATTTTTTTCAGTCGTATGCTTATGCTATTACAAGTTTTTCAGAAATGCAGTGCCGAAGAGGTCAAGTAAATAGCCTTTGTTTTGACAGTTTGCTATTAAATTATAAATACTGAGATTGTAAGGAAAACTTAATTAAATGCAGTTTTGTACTGGAATTTCCTCACTATGAGGGGAAAAAAGTTAGCAAATATAATCCCAGGGTTAAACTGGACATTTATCAATAATGTTGCCTTACAAATAAATAGACCGTTTCCTTTTTGTAATCTTTAAGATGACAGCAGTAAATTACTCATCTGCAAACTCTTTTTCTGTACTGAATTGATGGCCGAGGTTCATTGTGCTCACCAGGCTGATTCATGTTTGCTGTGGAAATGGTAGAGTAGCTGCCTGTTGTTACTGCCTTGGTAATGAGCTACAACAGCAATGATGAGATGTTGTCTGTCTAAGGGAATAGAAAGATATTTCACCTAGGAGAGGCAAGGAAGGGCTGTGGAAATGTATTTCCTGCTTGATATTTTATTTGAAAGAGCAGATCAGAGCAAACACGTGACTTACAGTTGCTTTATATCCTATCTTCTCTTACTTACCATTTTTTTTTTCTTTGAGGTGCTTGTTCTTGCAGCAGAAATGAAACAAATATTAGCTACTGTCCTGACCCTGATTTGGAAATAAATTACTGAAGCATATTATGTCTTAGGGGTGTTTGCTTTGTGTATATTTCAATTACAGTAGGAATGTATGGTATTGAAAGGCAGAGGTTATTGCCCTAGTTCTTTCTTAGCTCACTTTCAATTAAATCTGATTTCTGTTACCATAGCATTGCCTGCTCGTATGCTGCTTAGTCCAGTGCTGGTCATTTGTGCATGTTTTCTATTTGACTGTGTGGCTCTTCTTACTGTTGTGAACTAACAGCCTCTGTGAGTCTTTCTGGGCTGGGAGGGGGTGCTCAGGCAGCTGTTTTTCACAATTGCTAATGTTTCCTATGCAAGAAGGCAGACTTCTACTCAGTACCCCTGGGGAGTGTAAACATCATTTTTATCATGTTGGAACTACAGGCTCTGTCAGCCCAGTGAAGTTGTTCTCAATTAGTCTGAGGCAGTCCAATTCAGAAGGGAATAGCTGCTCCTGTTCAAGCCTATTTTTCTTTGAGTGTTGCTTGCGCTGATTTCCAGCTGTTACCATGCAGCTTTGGGGAGCTAATGGGGTTCATTTGGAACATCTATCTCAAAAGGACATGCCTTAGTCAGTGTCTAGTTGAATGATTGGAGATTTTCACACACAAAACCCCCGGTTAATACCCACTTAGCTAATTATCTCTCAATGTACATGATCATCCTTTTCAGTCCAGTAATTAGAGAAAATTAAGTGGAACATTGCTAATTTGCACTACTGTTAGAAACAACCTATTGCCAATTACTGAATTTTGTGAATTAGTGCAAATGAAAACAAGCACTTTTTACAAACTGTAGAGTAACACGTGCTGAACCCAATGCAATAGTGCCACACTTGTATTACACTGCCAGGAGCTCACCTGTACATGCAGGGGATCTTGATGTGAGAACAGGGGAGTTAAATTGAGAAGAGAATCATTCTTATGCTGATATTTGCCCTTTGTTAACTGTGTATAGATTACTACACTGAGGCCTAAAGTCGCATGATGTGTCATGAACACCATTCCCCTGCTTTCTAATAGAGTTCAAGGAGACCTTTGGAGATCTCCTTACTAACGCAACTTAAGTTTCTCCTCTTTCAAAACAGCTGCAATTGTCACCATGGCTGCCAGAGTCAGCACAACATCTTGGTTTGATCCTTTTGAGCTCTTGCAAGGGGCCAAAAAGCAGGAAAAATCAGCTGTTCTGAATATCCAGTGCAAGTGAAAGATCTAACTGCTGTGTTTTCAAAATGCCCCTGATTTTTTTTTTCTTTTCCTCCATGAAAGTGGTTTTGCTGATGATTCCCTTGTGTGGCTGCCTTGCAATCCCTGTCCTAATCTTTCTTTCAGAAGGCTCTTTTTCCAATCCCATTTATAGTGCTGGAGTTAACCCCATGTTCCCTGGATATCCAGTTTTTTTCTTAGACTTGGTTGGGTAACACCTAGAAAGCAGGCTGCCTTCTTGCCCACATCCTTTATACTAAATCACCCATTGCTTTTGGCAGGATCACTGTCCAGATCCCAATAAAAACCTAAAAGCCCTGGTGACCATATGAGAAATAACTCGTGGCTGTTGCCAAATAGTTAGGTGCCACTTACAAACGTGATCATTACGATGCAAAGGGCTGTTTTGGCACATTTTGAGATTCCTCTACCATCTCAGTCTTCCTCATCTGAACTCCAAATAATGTCAATCTCATGTTCAGCTGTAGTTTTTCATCATGTTTATGTGCCTGGTCTGAGATTTGGTGGGAAACAATTGAGAACACCTTGTAACAAAATTTGTTATACTTCTGTTCCCTAGTTTCAGGAGCTGTCTTTTCATTGTGTTCTGTTACTTCTGAAGATAACAGCAGCAAATCAGGAACAGGAGCACTTCTTCCTATCTGTGTTCTCACCTGTCTTTGGGAAGCTTCCGTTTCTGAAATTAGTAAAATTTATTTACAAAGCCAAAATGTTTCCTTTGGAACTTTAGCTTTGCAGTCATCCTTTGTAATAGCTCTGCATCCTTCCAGGGCCTCTCTCCATATGGTCCGAGGTGGTACCTGAATTTCTTTTACTGGAATCTCTCCAGTCACAGTAACACAAACTGATGAAAACTTGGATGCCTGTAACTTTCCAGAGCTCCAGCTTATGGACAGGAAGGTGAAACGCTGTATGTAGAGCAGCCAAATCTGCTGTTTATGACCTAATGGCAAGATTATGACAGTCTATTAAGATGACCTGCTTTTTAGCCTAGGCTGCCTTTTACTTCTCTAGTTATAGGGAGCTGCCTGTACGCTGCAGGAGCCAAATGCCTCAAGCTTTTAATTTTAAGTGATGCAAATTTAGGAAAATAGAAAATGGGAAGCGAATTAAGATTGTGTTTCTTTGGTTGCATTCTATCAATTCTACCAGCTGGCCTTTTTGGTGGTGAAAGAACTTCTATGGAAATAAGAACAGTGTTTGGTAACCTTTGAAGGTATGAGGAATGAAGCATAAGATAAGGTTTTCTTTTATTCCAGCTCCTTTACATTCTGACTTCCAAACTAAGAGTTAGTTCCCCCAAGTGCCTAAGCCCAATTTATTTTCATCACAAATGGAAGACCTTAATATTTAAATCAGTCCTAGGGATTCAAAATATTAAATTGCCTTTTGAGACCAAGTCTTCTAAGTCACGTAATAGTTTTTTGAAAACCGTGTTCTGTCCTAAGTTGTAATTCAAAAATAAAAAAAAAATCCAAATGAGTTCCACAAAGAACTCCCTTTTAATTGTCTTATTCTGTAGTTTTGATAGGAATTGACCCCTGCATTTGAGTAATTAGAAGTAAGAAACAGTACTAAGATAACTAGAATATAAAAGTCAGTGTAATTCTCTTCATAAATCGGGTATTATATGCTTGGGTGTTGAGGGGGGGAAAGGTGACATCTTGAAAGGAGTATTTTGGCATGACTGCCTGTTTCTGTCCCTTCCCAAACTGTTTCACACCCTTAGTCTATTCATTGAGGGTGCAGATTGAGAAGTATTCAAGGTGTGAAACTGCTGTTGACCAACAGCTAGGACATTAATGTGTTCTGAGCATTATTTTGGTCACATATCTAAAACACAAGACAATACAAGCTGCAATGAAGAAAATGAATTACATCCCAGCCAGCCACAGTAGAGCCATGGAGATGTTAAAAGGGAGGGAGAACTTGATGTCTGAGCTACAACTGACAAAACTGGCTTTCTCAGCCTCAGGAGGAGAAGACTAAGGGGAAAATTAATCACAATCTTCCCATGTCCAAAGTTGGGTGCAGACAAAGTGGAGGTTTCTCTTTCCAAGGTTGCATAGTGGTAGGAGAAGAGGCAGTGGAAATAGCTGCTTCAGGGAAAATTCTGTCCTGAGGTAAGAAAAAAACAACTTCACCATGCAAACAACTAACCCTTGAAGTAAGTTGCCCATAGAAGTAGTGAAATCTCCCTTGCTGGAAAACCTCAAGATTTGGCTTGACAGGGCCCCTAATAACCTGATCTAAATCCAGGTTTTCAACAGAAGATTGGATGAGATGGTCTCCAGCCTGCTTTGCAATGATTTTCATGAAATGCAGACTGTTGGTTTGGTGATAGTTTTAAAAAACAGTTTTCTGAACACAGCTGAAGTGTTATAAATACATAAGATACCATTGTTTAGATTTCATGGGATTTTAAAAGTAGTGAAGTTCCTAAAACTGAAAAAGAAATACAATTCAGTAAGCAGTGATATAAATCAAATCTGTTCTGGTAACTGGGGTATTTAGTTTCTTCCCTTTTCCTATTTCTATGATCTCTAAAATGAGAAAAATGTTTTTATTTTTATACTTGATTAATAATATGCAGTAAGCATCTAGCAATGAAAGTGCTGTTTGTGATGCTGCTAATTCCTTTAGCCAAGTGATTCTTGTATTTAGCAGATATTCCTCAGGGACAAGGACATTTTGGGTTGAAATATATTGGTGTTTAAACAGCAATGAAATTTCTAGGTTTTTTCTGCCTCGTAAAATTGTCTGATTTTGAAACTTAAATAGGATGCAAGCTCTCCTAGGGCTTATGTTGTAGGTGCATATTTTTCTGTTACTGCTTATGTAAAATTTTTTTAGCTGTTTTTTATTTCTTTGAAGGAAAATTGCTCAAATGATGCTTTAAAAAGATTTATTTTTTTATTTTTGAAAGAGTCAATAAAATCAGGAAATAAAATTATATTCCTGATATTGATAGATGCATATTGATTTTTGGATTGCAGCTCAAGATAACACTGTTCAAAGGGCACAGATTGAGAACGCAACAAAAACCATCATACAAATACTGTCAGGAGTGGGAGGAGGAGTTCACTGGAGTTCACAGAGAGTGTCATGAGGAAAAATTCCCTGGTGTTGTTTTTTTCCTTCAAAATATGATGACCATTTATTGTAGCCCATTTGTTAAAGTGTAGCTTTACATGGATTAATAGGAGAAACTGAAAGCAAAAGCTGTGGCAAAGTAATTACATGACAATCATATGTTTCCACAAACAATATCTGCTGTAAATATTTGTTTTATTTTAAAATACAAACTGAAGCAGGAAAATAGATCAGGTTCTGTCCTTCATCAGAAGAATACTGGATTAAAACATCTGAATTATGCAGATACAGCACAATAATGGTACAGGGACACTTATAAACTGCGAGGGTCAAGATGAAGTCTTTCAGAAAGGAATAAAAGGGAAAAAAATCCTCCAGATTAAAGCAACTCTTAAAAAATTGTTTTAGTTGCAAAATAGAAATAAAGAAGAAGGAAGAGGGTTAACTGTTACCTTCTTCCCTCCTGGGAAATATATCAGACCATATGTTTAAAAATAAGAAAACTTTTTCTTCAATTCTATGGCAGCTGATGTTGGAAAACTGTTACGATAGTGCAGTACTGACCTCCTGTGTTTCAGGATATAACAAAATAAGAGTGTGAGAAAATGTTTTGCAGTTATGAAGTAACATATTGATGGCTTTTTTCTGACAAGTAGGAAGAAAAGAGAACACTGTCTTCTTGTTCAACATTATAAATACACTCATTTGGGATTTCAGATTTAGCTTGCTGGTATCAGGCAGTATACAGATAGTAATTTTGCCAGGAATCTTCATATTAGTGCTTGAATTTTCCTAAGAAGGGTGACTCCATTGGGTTTGGATCTTCATTTCTTCTTTTAAACATTTGCTATCACAATATTACTCCTATTATTATCCCATTTTCTTTATTCTACAATCTTGGGGGGAGTTGACTCACTGAATAAAAGCCTGAGTTGTGAATTAGACGAGGGAAACTG
The DNA here is from genome assembly GCA_024865655.1 of Emberiza elegans. Classification (NCBI taxonomy): domain Eukaryota; kingdom Metazoa; phylum Chordata; class Aves; order Passeriformes; family Fringillidae; genus Emberiza; species Emberiza elegans. Next base: position 22,807,128 of record JALJVW010000206.1, read on the forward strand.
TACTCATAAATGAGAACGATACTGAGACGGTTCTGAACATAGTGTATCTGTTGTTTATTTTATATTAAATTTTTTTATCTTGCCCTTTGTTCATTTTTCTTTCACTTAGTTTCCTTTTATTTCTATAGTCTTCTATTAGTGATCTGCCCTTCATTTTATGTTTCTCCGTTATCACCCTTTTCAGTCTTTTAACTTTTTCTCTGATCTCTTCTGAAAAGGCTTTTGCATGTACTCAAATGACATAGTTATCTATCAAACCCATAGCCATTTCATCCCTAAAATTTTGTTCAAAGGTTCATGTTTGCTTTTGTAAAACAAATAAGGAAAGCTTTATGTTGGACTCTTTTTTTCTCTCAAAACCCTTGGTTGTGGAAAGTAATTGATTGTTATGTCAAGATGCAGTGGAATCCAGCTTGGGAGGATTGATTATGAGCGTAAAGAAAAAGGCTCCATCTCTGGTGATGGGTTAGCGGGGGAGGGGAGATGAAAAAGGAGAAAAAAGTAAGAGAGCACAAGAAAAAGAAGAGGTTAAGAAGAAAAACTTTAAACTTTTAGACATTGTGAAAATGGGCCTTGAAAAATTACGGCAAACAGACTTTTTTAGAAGATATTTTCTGTTGTTGCTAATTATTGTGTGATAATTGTATGCTAATGTGATAGGAACTGGAGAAATAGCTACAATGGAGCTTAATCCACCTTGTGTTATTCACTCAGTTTTTCTCAAGCGTCTGTGGCTTAATGTGTATTAAAAATAGTCATAGTGTTTCTGGCTTATTTGAACTCTTTGCAGTTAGGTTTTGGGTGGTGAATATAATTTATAGTTGTAATTAGTTAATGCTGTGAGGAGTGCTTTCTGCCACCTGATAAGGGCAGATCAAGTGTTGCATGTGCATTTGTAACCTGTATATTTTGGACATAGAATTGGATAAGTGAATTACAAGAATTGTTATCATTCTTAAACGTGGCTTTGACCATGTGTCTATATTGTTTTCAGAAAATTAAAAATAATAAATAGATGCTATTTCTGAAAGTGTTCCTAAAGGTATCCAGGACCAAACTCTGCTCTTGCCTTCTGCTTTCTCCACATTGAGGGTCAGCTAATAATGTGACTGATGGCTCGGCAGGGGTCTGAGAAGCCTTTCTCAGCCTCATCTAGAGTTCCTGTGCATCTCAGTATGGATGGAAGTAGCACATCTGGCAGTATTTGCTTTGAAGCAGGAAGCGTGAGTTTGGGATTGTGGCACTGTCTCCATTGCACTGGCTGGCAGAGCAGCTTAAGCACGTGAAAAGCATACACTGCATTCATTCAAAATGTGGTTGAGCATCTGTAGCAGTGTATACTCCCTTGAATTCCTGGCAGAAATTCCAGCTGAATCAGCTAGAATTGCACCTGGCACTTCCATCGCACTATGGTAAAAGAAACGGGTTGACCTAAAAGCCAGATTTATGTGTATTTAGTTATGGAACTCTCAATAAAATCAGTTCTAACTTTAAGGGCTGTATATCACTTTGGAGTTGATAAATATACTGTGCTTGGGTAATTTTTGCCTTTTTTTTTTGAGGGGAAAGAATAGTGTCCTGTTTTGCTTACTGAGTCTTTCTTGGTTGTAAGATGGGTATGTAATTACTGGAGTCACGGAATTGCTTTGTTTGAGCTGAAGGAATCATAAAAAGATTCATGGGAAAGATGGTGTTTCTCTGGGCTCTGCTGAAGCTTTTTATGACTTTTAAAGAAGCAAGATGTGGTGTGGAGTTCACAGAGGATTTGAGGCTATAGTTAAAAGTAAGTTGGAATTTGTTTGACCTTTTTGCCTGTACATTCTTTTCAGAGCATTAGGTGGCTGAGGTCAAACTGAAATGTGTCACTGGTCAGTGTCTGAATTTAATTAGTAGGCAAGGACTTGGAGAACTCTAAAGTACAAGATGCTTGATCCCCACCTTCCCTTTTCAAATAAAAACAGAACATGATCTGTTTGTGTTTTCCTTCCACCAGCTGGTACAGTTTCTTGAATCTGTTTGTGTCTTAATGTAAGATTTAAATGTGGGAAATGTTACAGAAAACTGTTGTACTACCAAGCTGGTTGCTCAGCCTGGTTTATGACATCTGCAATAGTTTATGTGGACAGTCACTACTATATATTACACTTAATGACAGAAATTATGAACAGTTTACCATATTTGCTGAGCTGATTTCCTGCCTTCCTAGTAAAAATTGCCAGCTTTATGTTGATTTATAGATAAATATAAAAAAACTAAATTCATACATTTTACTCTTAAAGAGACAGAGACTGTTGTAGGTGAGTATGATGAACTGTGATATAAATACTCACTGACATTTAAAAAAAGCAATACTCAGCTAGTTGAGAATGGCTTTCCTAAGCCAAAACACAGTAGTAACACTCTGCATCTTGGTAACAAATATATTTGTGATAACTCAAACATTTTTGTTTCTGAAATTCAGCCTAATTTCTTTACATACTACTTTCAGCATTAAAAATAATGTCAAGCTCGAATAGTTTTTAGAGAATGACATGCCTCTTGTTTCAGAACAGTTTGTAAAGAATTTTTGTACATATAGTCTTTTAATAGTTATCACATCAAAGAGAACAGAAGCAAGAAATCTTAAGATATTAAGTGTTCATAATAGGGAGTTTTTATAAAATAATCCAACTTTGATATGTATCAATTATTTCCATGTTATCAAAATGACAGCATATAAATCCTTGCCAAAATAGAATTTAGACAGGGCCTTTAGTTTAAAGTCTTGAAGTACTTAGTAACAGTTATGGCAACAGAAATATGTGTCTAATTTTTCCCTTAAAACTGGAATTTCTTTTATATTGACTGTTTAAGAGTAATAGAATAGGAGAGGATGTTTTCTCAGGAAATTCTCAGTTCTTTTTCTGTGCTCTCTGCGTCATCACTTAGTCACGTATTTTCTGTGGTGTAATTTTGAATTTTTTACTCAGCTTAGCAAAGTGATGGGGAGCTGAGAAGGTACAGGATCATTGATCCTCTGTTAACCCATGATTCCACAGTGCAGTTATTTTTGTCATGATTTGAATAGATTATATGGGGTATTGAGGCTATGGTGCTCTAATTAACACTTTAATGCTTTTGGTAAAAGATGCCAGTGCAGAGTCTTTAGCAGCAGATTTGAACTGGAATCCCCATGGATGCTGTGGGGATTCAGCCCAGTGGCCGCATCTCTGTATTTCCAGGGTTCCCGATCTTTACTGGGGGTTCTTTCTCACTCTGTGCCTGCTGTGTGTTCAGAGGGATTCCCTTTATTAGGCTGAACAGATAAAAGCTTCATTTGGTATCTACCTATAGTTAAAAACTTCAGAGGATAAAGTATTTGTCCGAAATTTGGCTGGCAGGTAGAAATGGGCAAAGCAAGTTTCCCAATACAGTGCTGTTAAAAATTAGGAGAAGTTAATGAAAAGAAATACTTTAAAAATCAAGATACTTGTCAAGAGTTTTCTCGTGGCAGAGTTGTGTTTAATCTTAGTGCACAATATGATGGTGATAACAAGCACACATATACCATGATAAATGGATGCTGTTCTTTGATGGGAATGATTACATTGTATGTGTTGGCATTTATAGGACTTTGTTGCATTTTTTTAGAATATTCAATCTTCTCACTGTGTTTTCATCTATTGTTTTCTCTGACAGCTGGAATAAGACCATGAAGTCAAGTGGCAGAGGCCAGGAGGTCTTTGGTTACTGAACTGCCTTTCTTCTTTAATTTTCAAATTAGATTTGTTTGCTATAGTTGTCATTTTTCTGTTTTAACTTGGTGGTTTTTTTCAGTTCTAAAATAACAAAGCAAAAACTTTGTCCAAAAGTCTTCCTGTAAATGTAGTATATTAGTAATGTGCAAAAGCAGTGTCATATAGTTGCCTACTGCGTGTGAGCAAACAAGAGGTTTTACATGGAGGCAAATCAACCTGAAGATAGTTTTTCCTCTCCTTCCATCTGAAAAATTAGCCTTGCATATGCTTCATAATTTAAATAACTGATCTTCATTTGGGTCAATAACCACCGTCTTAAAGAAATGACACTTCAGAGAAGTTTTAAATTCTTTGAGCACTTACCACTACCTTTGACAAAAAAGTTCCATGTGAAATTCAGCTATAGTTTTTTTTAAGTTTAATGTTAATTGACAAATCAAGAAATGTGGGACATTCAACTGCTCCTTTGTAGTCACCTACAGCTCTGTCACTGCTGCTGTTTCCCTCCTTCCTCTAAGTTTTTTCTTCTATGCTGAGCTGCCTTTGTAATCTGAACATTTCTGGCTGCTTTTGCATCTCTTCCACTGTATGATGTGTGGAGGAACTGGAAAGCAGGATGATGAGGAACTATTAGCAAAAATATCATAATTCTTGTGCAATATTACAAGCATTAAATTAACTGCAATTTAGTTCTAATTCAGGGTGGCTGTGCCTTAATTTTTTTTTCTTTTAAATGGTTTGCCATGTGTTTCACACTGCTTTCCATTTGCTGGATTCCTTTTGCTTAATGGTAACTATTATTTGTCTAATTGTGTATATTTTAAAAGTTAACATTTTCTATTTCTGTCTCATTTGATGCTGGTGCTACTAACAAAGAGAAAACTGAGACCAGATGGTTGCCAAACAGTGAAGCCACCTGGTATTCTTGCAATGCCAAATATATTTTCCCCTCCATTTTTCTTTCAAAAATTACTGAGACAGATCCAGGATTTTTTGAGGATCCCAAGAATTCTTTCATGCAGCCAGAAAAAGATCCCAAATTCTCTTAAATTATCCTTGAAATTCTCTTCCCTTCTGTTCTTCTCTTTCACCAGTGATTCCATCTCATGCTCTCTTTCTGTGGTAGCACTTGGGTCTCCCATTGGAGCTCCTCACTGCTGGCTCTCACATGTGGTTTGCAGACCTTTCTCCACTGAGGCTGAAGCTGAAGGCCTGCCCCTGTTCACTGCTTGCTCCATCACCTCTGCAGCCCCCAGTGCTGCCAGGGTGGGACAAGGAGTTCCCATTGCAAGCAGAATCCAACAGGGTGAATCTGCCAGGAGTGCTTCTCCTCACCTCTTGGGTTATTATTTATGTGTAGCAAACAAGGTTAGACCCACCTTGAAGATCATGGCATTTTGGATGTGCAGCCATCTGATTGCCATCTGATACCTTGTTGATCTGACCACCAAATCTGAGCTGATGGTGCTATCATGGGCATGACAGTGTGAGCTGGGACTGACATGAGGATACAGTAGTGCACACACAGTGCACAGCTTGCTCAGAGTGGCAGAAGTTAGACTAAGCTAACCAAAAATGCTATTTTTTGGTAGGAAGTCTCATCCACGCTCTGCTCCCCATGCCTGTGCCATATGCTGGCGTGAGCCGTGTGCGTGGCGGCAGCCGAGCTGCTGGAATGTTGCTTCTCATGCTCTTCAAAAGTCTGGTCTAGGCAGTGCCTGTGTCAGCATTGATGCATCTCTGAGACAAGCACTTAATGCACCATATTGACACAGGTCTGGGCCAGGGAGTGGAGTATAACTCCTCACTTAACTGCTGCCTGTCCTCTGCATATTCTTCTTTCCTTTGTAGCTGGATTTTCTGGACCCTGCTGGTCTGTAGGCCCCAAACACCTTGAATAATACTGACATGAACTCCTGGGTGCTGTGGCTCAGTTAGTAGAGGTGCGTCCATCTGAACACCCTGGTTGAATTCTGGCAGAGAGAGCAGCTCTCAGAAATACCCAAATTACTGCAGTATTTAATGGCTGTAGTCCTAGAGTGTTTTGCTAGGAGCTGTACTAATTCAACACAAAAAAACTGTATCTGCCTGAAAAGAACTTATGCTCCATCTGTAAGACTCAGGCTAAGGCCGTAAACAGATGAGGAAACGAAAGCAATAATAGGTTTGGTATTCAGCAGTGTAACAAATAGCTGTCTCTAATGCTGTATGTACAATGTACCTGCATCTACAAATTTCTTATAATTCCTTTCTTCTTGCTGTTATCTCATAGTGGTTGTGGCAGCACTGAACTTTCTTTTCAGTGCCCTCTCTTGTCCTGAGTATATGGTTTCTCTATTTCTTTGCTCACTTTCCTTTTGTATTATGTGCCTGTTTCCAGGATGTTCCACAGGTGTCAGAGAAGACAGACATCCTTCCTTTGGCAGGTTTTGATCGTCTCTGTTGCTCCACCAGTGGCTGCTTCCCTGCTAACATGGTGTCCCTAGATGGCTGCAAGCCATCATGCAGAGCACACCCATCCAAACAATAACTGCAGCTGAAACTGGGTTTTGAGAAGTGCATGTTCCTGCTGGTTACAATGGGTTGGACACAGTCCCATTATAGCACACACAGACCAGTTCAGCAGTAGTACTTTCAGGGAAAATACATCAGAGTGGCCTCTCTTCAAAATTTCTCATGTTTTGGAAAATGGAAAATACTCCTTCATATCTTTCCTTCAGGCAGGAATTATAATGTGTATTTAAGTTTTGTGACAGTGAAATAATGTAAAACCAATATTGTGGTGAAAATGATGTTCTTGAAGTGCCTGCCCAGAGTTATTCCTATATGATCTGTTCAAGCAACAAGACATAATGATTTGATAGTGCTTTAGAGAGGTAGATGTATGGAGTGTCAAGGATGTAGCTTCTCCTGGTTTTTCCACTGTGAAGAGACAGTGTTTTTCTTTGAGCTTCTTTTTGGTATTATGCTAGAACTAATTTTGCAATATTTACAATTTCTCAAAGTCTGTGAACTGTAATTGACAGGAAGCCTAAAGATCAATTTTACTGCTGCTTTTCCCCACAGCAGAAAATACTAAATGTTTTCAAGGAAAAAGACAATCACTGTTTGAAATCTGGGAAGCTTTTTTCTAATCTCTGTAATTCAAATAATTGTGTTGGAAAGCACATGGTGCAATTGCCACAAGTTGTGTTTCTTTCTTATTATGCCAGCACATCAGGGTACTGTAGGCATTGGATGAAATTCTCTGCAATTAGTGAACATTAAATTTAAATGCATCTTTTATTCAGCTTGTTTGATTCATGCAGGCTGGCTCTATTGCTACTCTCAGAAGCTGTATTTGTCTTCTGTAGAATATACCTCCCTGCACAGGTGAATTGGACAGGGCAGAACAAAATTCCTGTTGCATCTTACCTATTGGATGTGATGTTTCCAGAGATACTAAAAAGGGCATATAGCATGCTGGCTGAATGTAGGCTGACACTTTCTCCTTCTAGATAAAGAAATCTCTAAAAAATCTGCAAACCATGTAATAGCCAACAAAATTAGCATCTTTCAGAGTTTTTTTTTTTTAATGTAATGTGCTAGTCAATTTCTTTCCATACAAATGTCACATAGAGTTTGTATCACTAATGTCAGACAGTCTCTGTCATTAGTCTCCCTCCCCTAAAATAAAAATATTGTGTTGTACTGGGGGAGAAGTTCCTTCTTACTGGAGGCGAAAAAGAAAAATAAACAGCATTGAAAGTATGAAAAAGTTTACAGAATCAGTCTCTGTTTCACAAATAGAGGACTTTACAGTAGTGATAGAGCTCATCTGTGTAATGTTTTCAAAACTTAAAAAGCAATCAGAAGGTAGGATGTATCCGATATAGGACTGTAATTTGTCTCTTTTATAAGAAGAATGACCTCTTTCCTAGTTTTCCCTGGTCAGTAAATAAAAAAACCCCAACCCCAAGCCTATGTCTTGTAACTGAAAAATAGTTGCTTTCATTACACATTTCTAAGGAAGTTTTGAAAAAGAAGCACGGGATAGCATTTAAATAACAAAGACCCTTCTTTAAATTCTCACCTTCTCTCCACTCACTAAGGGCGATTTAACAAAGGGAGCAGTTTTTACAGCTGGGGTGATTTGCAACTGTTCTCCTCTTCCCTCCCTCCCCTACTGCTTGCTCATTATTACTAGCTAACATTTCTGCTAAGAAATGGAAAGTACAGCCCCTATCTGTTCCTTTGGGATGCCTGGTCTTCCTTTTCTGAAACAATTGTGTTTCTCTTTTTTTCACCTCCCCCCCTCAGCACTTTCCAGTTAATTTCTGGAGTAATTCCTTGAATTTGTGGACTCTTTCTTTTCTTTACGCTTATTTTTTTCTATGTAAGCAGGCCCTGCTGCTACACCCCACTTTTTGCTCTGATCCTAGCCCAGCCAACTGTCACTTTTTAGCCTGCAGGGAACCTTCTGGTACTAACATTCCTGCCTTGTTTTTATTAGAAGGGCATCTCTCACAACATATCCCTCGCTGTTTGAAGCAGAAGTCATGTGTATTCAGTAGGAATGAATAATGGATGTATTTAAAGGGTAACTTGCCCTTCTCGTTCCTTTGCACATCATAAATAACCACTCTTTTAGTTGAGTTTTACATATTGCTCTACAGGCACAGTTTGAAAAAATCTGGTGATTCAGCTCCCAATTTAAAAACCACTGCTGTAAGCAGCTGATAGTTTCTGTGTCTGAAAAGTGGTCCCACACCAAACTCAATACTGGCATCTGTGTGCAGCTCTAGAATTCTGAACATTTAGGAAACCGGTCATGAATTTATTTTGAAGTAGCTCACGAGAATACAGCATCACAGGAAAAGTGCAAACAATATAATGGAGAGTGTTGGAGCTCTGGGTAGGGTTTATTTCACCTGGCTTCATGTATCTGCTTTAAGATATCTTTAGATATGGTCTCAAGATACTTAAAGGTATTTTAGATAATTTTAACTTGTATATTTGCATTTTAACATATTTTTAAGATGTTTTAAATATAAAGTTAAAAAAAAAATAAAGTATCTTCAAGATGAGCCGAGTTCTCTAAAAATGTCTTTTCTGTCTGCTTACTGTAAAAGTGAGTTGGTTGATGAGATTGTGTGTAGTGACGTCTGACTTTTGTCCAACAAGCCCTCTGTTTCTGGCCAGGTATTACCATCTGAAGAATTCCCTGGGGTAATGGTATTAAAGGATAAAACTGAATGTAGTTAGAATTTTCCTACTACCTGTAAAAAGCTGCAGCTGAGGCACCAAAAGAAGATCCTAAAATTGAAGGCCAGGCTTGGAGGGTGATTTCATTGTTCGGTCTCAGTTTAAGGATGCTAAAGTGAGAGTCTGAGCAGCAAATGATTTTGATGGGGGGAGCGAATAAGGGAACTGGATGCATTTCTATTGCCCATTTTACTTAGATAACTGGCAAATGGAGTGCCCAATTTCCCCATTATTGTCAACCTCAAAACTAGCTCCAAGTTACCTTGTTCTCTCTAGGGGGCTTTCGCCTTGAGTATGTGGCTGAAGTTTTTTCACATGTATCTCTTGGGTCCTTTAGTGTTAGGAGCTGAGGATGACCTGTGTCTCTGTTCCAGTGACTTCTGGCAGGACTGTGGTCCAATTCCTGATGAGCATAGGGAAGTATGAACTTGAGCCAGGGACTCTGGAGTCCTGCACCAGTATCATCTTTGCAAATGAGGTTTAAATGAGATTTACCAGTGCAAACATTTTCTGGGAGTGGAGGCAAATGATTTGGAGGTATTGGAAATTGTGTATTCAGGTGATTTGAGCATTGGCATTTGTTAAAAATAGAACCTGGTTCTGACTCTGATTTTACTGGTGAGCTTTGGCATCTTCCGATCTCAGTTCACATGGCAATAATTTTGAAATTGTATGGGTTTCCTGTCTGTCTAACAGTTTCACTACTTGTTGTTATCTTATTTGAGAGGCTGCTGATGTAAAATTCGATTTGCATTTATAGGTGCTTACCTACATACTGAATTGCACAAGAAATTATTCCCTCAAAGAGATTAGCTAATGGACTTCTTCAAAGATTAACATTTTTAGGGATTCAGTCATCTGTACAAACATTTGTCCTATGGTAGTTTTGTAATTTTAGTTGGGATGAAGTATTTTCTGTGTCTGTTCCTTCTGCAGCTGAAATTTATTAAGACATTCAGACATATGTGGTATTCAGAGTTGAAGATGAATGAAAATCTAAACATAAAAGGCTGAACTGCCCACTATGTATTTTCTGGCATGAAATTACCTTTCTTACATGCATTTTTTTACGCTCACCTTCCTTTTCTTCTTGCTTTAAGGTTAAGAACAAAAGAGAGAATTTAGTCTTGAAAAAAAAGGGGTTTACAGTCAAATTCTGCCTAGATTTTTAACTAAGACTAATCTCTGGGTGCCAAGCAGTATGTATTAACTGGAAGCCAATTTTATGGACTTTCTTTTTGGGTTTTTTCCCTTTTTTCCTCTAACTTTTGAAAAGGAAGCTCCTTCTAAAGCCCTATGCTTCATGGTGCCTTCAATAGCTTTGGCTTTATCTTCATTACTGAGTGGGAAAAAGATAACTTGGAAGGCAGAGAAAATATAAAGATTTCAGAATTTGCTTACAGTTAAGAGGAAGTGATAGGTAGTCCCTCTCCCCTGGCCTTGGTTGTACAGGGACAGAGGAACTGAACTGCATGAGACATCCATAACTAATATGGCAAAGGGACCACAAGTTGTGTGCAATGTACATGGATTTGGTAACGAGGGTTGCACTGCAGGCACCCACTTGATACATCAGTTTTCGAGAAACAAGCCATAAGTGGCACAACAAACAGTTGTAAGGAGGTTCTGTAAGAACATCTGAAGTCAAATGATCTATTAATGATCTATTAATTCTGTGGAATAAGAGATGATGTGTCCTTATCATCTCTTTGCCAAACAAGAGGAGCTGTAGCTGAATGAGACAAGAGGATATTTACTAATGTGAATGGTGTATAAGGTGCCAGCTACATGGTGGCTCAGTGACAGAGAGACCTCAAGCTTGCTGTTACCAGAGGCCAGAGGGTGTAATTGCACTGTTTGTTGTTATTTCCTGTGACTCCTATGTGCCTGCATATCTGCATTGCTCAAATCTAGATTTTTCAGTTCCTTTTCTTCTACACTTTGTTCTGGGCTGCATTCTGGTGTCTCTCAGTTAACTAATTTCAGTTTCTTTCTTCTGCTACAGCAGTGAACAGTCCCTGAGTTTTTTTGGCAGTTGTTGAAGTTTTACAGGTTCTTTTTCTTCACATGTCATGTGCTAGTTTCTGTTGCCCATTAGTGTTTGTTTTGATTTCTTTTTGTGAATATGACTAGAATTTGTGCCCTTGGTCTGCACTGCAATTTTCTGAGGTCAGTCTTGTTTACATCCCCTTCTGTGGTTAATTTTTACGTGCCATGCTGTATTTTATAGTTCAGTTTTTGGCTTGATGCTTTGTGTGAATATTCTATATTCCTTGGATGAATATGACCATCATGTTATTTGGAATACTTATTAAGTAGGTTTTGTGAGATTTTATTTAGTGAGGCTTTTCAGGGAAGGGAGTGTTTGCTGCTTTTTTCTAATCCCCCCCAGAATAGCTGCCTGTCTTTTGTGTGGATGCGCATTTGTGTGTTAATATCTTTCTGGTACCCGGTGGCCAGATGCCTCTGAGCTCTGCTGGTATTGTGAGCCAACTTTAGGCTGCATGACCGTGGTTTACATGGCGCTGAGCCCAGGTAGCACATCCTGCCTCTCAGCAGGACTTGCTAGCTCAGTCTTGGTGCCTTAGCCAACCAGCAGCTACATATTTTCTGTCTTCTGTGGAGTGTAAGCATATAGCAGCTCACATGCTTGTGATTTACTGCATACTTCCTTTAGAGTACTCAGCTCATGACTTTATAGTTGTCCTGGTGGTTGCCTGGCCATTCTCTTTCCCAGTGATGAAATAGCAAGACCAGGCCTATATGTTTAGTTCAGACCCTGGAGATAAAAGCAATATTCCAGGATATAGCAAATCTATAGATGAGACATTTAAATGTGTTTCTTTCCCACCCTCCTGCTATGTTGGATAATTCACATTCTGTTTGGAGGAGTTTGCTATCAGTGGTTTTGCTTTTGAGGGTATTATTAAAATTTGTGGTAATTTATCAAGATACATTTGGATTTTATATATCAATCTTTCATTTTCTGCCTGGAGATGAGATCACTTTCTGTTGTGGTAGAATTAGAAATCATTCACCTCTCCAGACATCTGTTCCTTGGAGATAAAGTAGTTCAAACACAGCATATACCAAGGGATAGGGAGTGGACAGAAGATCTGACGCTGTGTCTCTGTCATGAAGGTTGCGACCTCATATCTCCTCAGCTGCAGTTCTGGACAGAATTTGTTTACTGCTTCTAAAATGGGGATGTCAGGTTTGTTGCACGAGTTAAACGGATGATAATCACTGGTGGACATGGAGGAAAATCAGCTTATTTTGAGACTGGCCTGTTCTTTGTGTCATCTTCTCTGCATGTGCAGCGTGCAGCCTTTGGAAAACACTGGTGTTACTTTTTAATTGAAAATAGTAGAATTTCACTGAATTTCAGTTTCCCAACAGCAAAATGAGGTGCATGGTACTTCAGAGCATCCTTAGTAGCATAAAAATAATTTTTTGGGCAGAAGCACCTATGTAGTTTCAGTGGAAGTGATTTTTGATGGAGAGGAGCCTAGCTGACTTGTTTGGATGTAAGCCTGTTGAAACAGTTTCAGATTGCACTCTCTTCTGTCATAATTTTACTTGGATCCCAGCTACTGTTCACATGCTGTTGTCATACATCCAAATGGAGGACTCACATCTTTTTCTCATTCTGAAATTTCTGATCTCTCACTGCCTCCAATTTCCTGTCGCTGCACATCCTGGGGTATGGAATGCTTTTGCCCATGCGTTTTCTCTGAGCCACTTGCATCATCCACAGTATCAAGAGACCACATTGTAGAGACATTCTCTCCAGAGCTACTATTTATATATTTTGATTTGCCCCCATCCAACATTTTAACTGTTCTGATGTGGATTCCAAGATTTTTGTTATTTAGCAGTAGCTCCCTGCTAAAACTGCTGAGACCTTCAGGAAATTACAGTGCAAAGATTTGCAGATGGTCGGAGACTTGCTGAGGCTGTACTTCACAGGGTGGCACAGACAAACTTGCCCAATGTTTGAATGAGGTATGTAGAAAGACAGAAATTTAATGATAGCTATGGCACTTGAAATTTTTACTCCATGTAACTGCAAAGGCTTTTTGTTGTGTTGGAGTATTGATGCTTTCAGTTTTACATCACTTTTGAATGAGAAACTTCCTTCTCTCAGTTTCAACTATTATGATGAATGCTTCAGCTATGAATTGTGAAAATGGCTTTTTTCTTCACTATAAAAGGAAAAAAAATTTAAAATATGACTTTGTACATTCTAAGGACCATTTGAAAAAATTGCAAACTTCAGCCTTGGGGAATTTTTATTTTGCTTTATCTGACAAAAGTGATGAAATCTGTAACCCTGCAGTCCCCAGTTACAGCAAAACTCATTCATCAGGGGCCTTTAAAGAGTCCATGGCTCCTTGATTTCCTTAAGGAATACCCAAACTACAGCTTCCAGTTCATATAAAAAATTTCAGGACAGTTTGGTTTGCCTTATATGCCTTTCTCAATTCCTGTATTCATGTTTAGGTTTACTGTGGATAATAGTTTTAATTGAGTGACAGTGGGAAGGTCATGTTTTACTGCCATTAGGAGAAGCAATGCTTCAGCTCATTGGTACCATTGTTGGGTGTTAGATGGGATGTAATGTACCTCTAATATGAGCAGAAGATTACTGAGATGTAGAGCTGTGGCCAGTGTTAGAAGACAAACTACACCATGAAGACTGAAGCCTGGCTTTGTCAGATAAGACAGTGTCTGGGATCCTTCCCTAAAAAGGATCAGTCACCTAAAAAGAAGTCTTACTGAATTTAGTCTAGAATTGTTCTTTACATTTGATTAATCTGTAAGCGTTTGTTTTAGTCATGTGCATAAAACCCCTAATTTACAGAGTAAATTTTGTCTCTGTCTTTCCATTAATTTTGTAAGAAGTAAGATAAATTGAGGCAAAACCAACAGTCTATGTGGTCTATGGAAGAAGCAGAGCCAAACAAAGGCATCTTTGCCAAGATGTGCCTCTAGGACCTGTACTGTGGGAGAGGATTTCTTGCCAGTCTGTAAAAACCAGTGTATTAGCAGATGGTGACCTTTGGGAAGTAGTTGTGTGTGCTGGGCACAGGAGGAGCAGATGGCTCTAGGCAAGCCTCAAACACAGCATACTGAAACAAATTCATAAATATTCAGGGTGTAATAAAGACTGTAGGTCTATGAACGTTCTTCTCAGGGCAAATGTGGGTGTGAGGGGTCCCATCCTCTCATTCGACCTGCTTATTCCTTCCTTCCTGGACATGAGACATGATGATGCTACAATCTCTGGGGCTATGCTGTGTATCAGATAAGGAAGGAGACTGAATTTCACAACGACCTGGTCTGTACAGGAAAGTGAAGAAGGAACTGTACAGGAAACTAGCTTTGATATTGCCATAGCTTTTGGGGAATTAATATGTGCTCTGTAGTGGCTGAGGATCTTTTTGAGGTGGAGATGAAATTAATAGTGTTTCTGAGGTCAGCATTATTCACAGCTCTCCAGTGATGAGAAAAGCATGATAATCCCCTATTTTGAATTCTTTCCTGATATTTTTTCTTTGGCGTTTTTGGACTCCTATGTTGTTTGTTCAACTGATATGTGCTTTTGGTATTGTAAATGAGGCTGGATTACGGGTAGGTGCCAAAAGCCCCAAGAGTGAAATCAATCTTTTATGCTCCATTTATATTTTCAGAGTATTTTTCCCAGGCAAAATGAATCTTGTTACCCTAATAGGTGGCTTTGCTGCCAAGTGCCAAGAGTACCAGCAAAAAAACATGAGCAACATTTTCTCCAGCCTAATATTTTATGTAGAGAGTAAGATGGACCCTCTGTCCTTCACAGTAAGATGGACCCTCTGGTCATGCTTCACGTACCGCTTCATGCTGACCTCATGAGCAGATTTATACATTCCTGTCTTTGGGTGTCTCAAAGATCTCTTGCTAATGTCACAAATCTGAGAAGTTTGATTTGTGAAAGATCTGTTGGATCACTTAGTCCTTTCACTGTGGATCTGTGCAGAATTACTTCTCATGAAATATTTTCACTTAAAACTTTTTCATTTATGGTGATTTATTACAGTTTAATTTCTAATGTTTATGCCACACGTTGCCTCTCAGAAGATCAATTTTTCAGGGCAGACACCACTGAGAGTGCTCTGCATCTGTGAGACTGCATTTTGGAGCCAGTGAGAAGCATTATGAGCCACTGGCTGAGATTTTGGTGAGGAGTTACTAAAAATCATCTTTGTAGGAAATTACTGCATTTATGATTCAGTCATTAGGGATTACACATTTCCATTTAAAAACTAAATTTTGAAGGTTTCAGTTTCTGATGGGTTGACCTTGGCTGGCTGCCAGGTGCCCACCAAGCAACTCTCTCACCCCCTCTCCTCAGCAGGACAGAGGGAGAAAATACAAAAAAACCCCAAACCCCTTATGTGTAAAGGTTTTTGGGAAAAATGCAAGGACTGCACTAAGAAACAAAGAAAAATAAAGATTTATTCTCTACTTGCTATCAGCAGGCAATGTCCAGCCAGTTCCTGGAAGTGGTACGCATAGTGGTTGCCTTAATCACTCATGTCCCCTCTCCCCTTTTCCTTTTGTTCTACATGATGTTTTAAAAGATGGAGAATCCCACTGGTAAGTTTGGGTCATCTGTCCTGGCTGTGAACCTCCCAGCCCCTCATGCACCCCCAGCCCACAGAGGTGATGTTGGGATGATGCTGTGCAAGCGCTGCTCCGCAATAATCAAAACACTGGTGTGTTACCAGCACTGTTCTGGGTACAAGTACAAAGCACAGCGCTATAATGGTGTTATAAAGAAAGTTCACTCCATCCCAGGCAGCCATGGTGTACAGTTAAATAATTTGTTGTATTCATGTTTGCAGCTCCTGTACAGAATATTCTTCTCAGTTCTAAATGACTGGTGACATCTTTATTATTTAACATTTTCTAGAAACTGAGGTATTTTTTCTTTTGAACTTACACTAACTAGGAGTTTTAGTGGATCACATTTCACAGAGCTTTGTTCTTCATGAAACATTACATTACTTTGTGATTTTTATAACCCAAACTTATATTTTGAAGTTAGGTAGCAAAATAATCCAATATATGCATTATAATCCAATAATGCATAAATTAACTCTGCTAATATTTTAAATAATTTACTTTTTAAAATAGTTTTAAAGTAGTTGCTCTGGGAACTATAGCTAACTTTATTCCTGTGAAGTGATTTATTAATAGACAGTAGGAGCCCTTTTTATCTAACTGAGGGATTAAAATAATATTAAGTTAAAACTATCTAGTTTCCTCCCCCTCTTCTTCTGTTCCTCTGTAAGATGAATAAAGGTCATTGAAGTTAATGGCTAGTACATTTGGAACTAATAACAGGAAATGCTCTTTCTAACAATAGGTAATCTCTCTTTTTGGCAGGGCTGAACCCATTTCTAAAATGTGTTCACTGGCTCATAATTCTGGTAAACTTCAAGTAGTAAGGCTGAACTTTTCCATGTCTGCTGCCTGCTTCAGGCCAAGTTTGAATGTTTTGTGCAAAATCTTCAGCAGTTTCCAAGGCTGAGACTATCCCCTTACTTGGAATTATTGACAGGTTGTTGGTTTGTTTTGAGCAGTTGGTTCAGCTGAGTGGTTCAACAGCTCAGCTGTCTTAGCATTTAGGGCTAAGGAGTTGAAGCTTGCTGAGATGGAAGAGTCTTTTATGCTAGTCATGTGTCCTTGGTCATGGAGGTCTGTCCAATGTGGATAAAGTTTTGTATGACTCCAAATGTAGAAAGTTCAGAGATACTCCAAAGACCTCTTTCCTGGCACCAGACAGTCCTGGAATAGCATCCACCCAGTATGTTTAAAGAGGCCTGAGAGTCCCTGTGAAGATGGAGAGCCATTTGGTGGAAGGGAGGTAATTGGCAATGAATATTGGAGTGCCTTGGGTACAGGGATTTAACAAGAAGCTGTGAAGAGATGGACCAGACTAGTTTAGAAAATCAAAATGGGACAATTGTGGAATATTGTGGTCAGCCAGAAGGAAAGTTGCAGCAGAGGGGTTGAACCTGGGGGAGATGAACAGAAAGGCATGGGCCAATCAGCCCATGGTTTGCTCAAAAGCCGGAGTGGAAGGGTCTGTTTCCTTTGTCTCAGGGTGGCATGAAAATATTATATTTTAGTGAAATCTACAGCCGAAGCTCTACATCTGGAACACAGAAAAAATTTGTTGATGTGGTAATTTGTTGCTGTGTCTCAAGGATTTGTTTGATGGGCTTATATGTGAGCTATATTAAAGAAAAAGCAAAAGTTATTAACATACTGATTGAGGTTTAGGATGGGAAGGACAAGGTATATTCTATAGCCTTGTCAAACTTAACTTTTGTGATTTAGATTTATTTCTTCCTGTGCATCACTGTTGTAACATGAAGTGCTTGCTTGTGAAATAAGCCTAACCTTGAATTTGGTGCATGTGCTGGGTGTTTTCTAGTTACCAGCTCTGTGAAGGAGAATGCTGCTTTGTCTGTGCTACGGGTTTTGCAAAATCTGAATGTGTGTAGTGAGTAAAGCGGGGGTTATAGGAAGTAAAAGGAAGTTGTTATGGATAAGGTAGCTGAATCCATCCATGGAGACATGGGTCCTGACTCTGTCATTGATGCAGAGTTTTGTCTGTTGCTCAGCAGTGGCTTAAGATTTTGAAGAATTCATCTTGTTTCTTTATGTTGAAATTGGGTACCCCAAGACTGATTTGCAGAAGTACTGGGTATCTGTAGAGGTAACCCAAGCCTATAATTTAAACATATTCAACTGTTAGGAATCAGAGAGTGGAGACCCTGAGACCCCTGTATGTTTTTGGAAATTAAGCTTATTTTACCTCAGTTTGCTGGTTGTCCTAGTAGAGTGGATATTGCTGTTCCCACTTTCCAGGGTGCATTATGAAGATTGATTAATGGCTGTGAAGAGAGCTATATAAAAGCTTCTGAGTAAATGAATATTCCTGCCTTGATGGTAGGATTTGAGTCGTCTGTCCAAAAAAAGGACACAACGACTTATGGAACCATTTCTGCTGTGTACACAGTAAAGCAGGGGGTCTTGCCAAAGGATAATATATGAATACCTGATTAAAGACAATATCCAAATGCATATATGCAAGAGGGACAAATTAAGCTTGTATAGGCAGCCATTCCATATCTTACAAAGGTTTGACTTCATGATATTCTAAACACTCTTTTCATGCAGTATTTTTTTAGTGTGTAATTTATGTTTCAGCTGGGAAAGAGACTGGTAGAATAATCATGAGCAGAGGATGAAATGTGAAGTTGTATATTAGAAGACCTCCAGATTTGGTTATAGGTATTTTTCTTTGTGTAAGAATAAGTGCTATAGTTTTGTGGTAACTGGTTTGAGAATAAAATGACCATAGAGAATATTTCCACAGTTGCAGTATTCATAGAGGTGAGCCCGTGGCACCCCTGCAGGAGGCATTAGCTTGGGCACTGGGAAATTTTGCCCAGTTGCTGTTTATCTCTGTTAGTGGATAAAGGCAGGCTTCTCCTTTAAAGGCTGAAAGCTTTTCACAAGTGCTTTATTTACACTAAAAATAAATGCTAAATTGCTAGGGGCACATTGTGGAAATTGAAAACAACCCTGTTCTTCTGTATTTTCTATTCTGTAGGTAAAATACAAAAGAGACTTTGAAGAAAGCAAAGGAAGAGGGTTCAGTATTGTGACCGATACGCCCGAGTTACAAAGACTGAAAAGGACTCAGGAACAAATCAGTAATGTATGTGATTGCAACCTAAAGTGATTGTAGATGGAGAAATAGTGTGTCTAAGAAAAGGTGTGTTTGTTGGTGTTTTTGATGAAGTCTGTGTGAGTGAACAGTTGATTTTGGTGATTGATTTGTGTATGTCAGATTTTGAGATGTGTGTAACTGTATACCACGGACTTGTACAGCACATTGGCAATGTGTGTTCACCTCTCCAACTTTCAGCTAGTATGCTCAAAGTATTTTCTTTATTGAAATGATTTTACACTTTTTGCTCTTTTAATAGATCTTTCATCAAGTAAGAATACTTTTAAATTTACTTTTTATTTATATAAAGTATATAGATTATGTAAGTTAAAAGTTTTGTCTCTCTTTTAGCAGGGGCTGTCAAAATTAGCAAAACAAACAAGAGGGAATTTTCTAGAAGCAGATAAAATTTTGATGCTGAGACTTAAAAGAAAAGATGTGGAAGACAATGCTCTGCAAGATGACAAAGAAATGTCAAATAGCAAAACAATGTATTTAATTAGCTTACAGGAGTGGGTTTTTAAAAAATGGGACTTTTCCTGACTTATATTTTTCTAAGAAAGTTATTTATTTGTACTTCATTCTCTTGTAGCATGTTTAATTTTTTGCATGATGGAATATTGAGTGATACATAGTGCAAGTTCTGATATGTATGAAATAGGTAAGAACTAGTATGAACTAGAAAAGATGTAGAATCAATACTATTCACTTGTTTTGACTTCTCTTCTGATCATTCTTCTGCTGCAAGAACTTGTCCCTATAGATTATTTTGTGAAAATATTTTTCAGTCATTCTCTGTAGTAATAAAATAACAGCAAGGCATCAGAGACACCCAATGTAAGTATGATCAGAAAAAAAAAAGGATTTATTTACTTAAAATAAAAAAAACTTTTTTTCAGGTTGGAATATTATTGAAGAAAAAAGTCATTGAAAAATACTTATTTTTCACAGCAGTGGAGGTTTACCATTCTTGCCAAAGCATTCACTAGTTAAGATTTTGATGTCCAGAGCCAGTCCTTGAGATGAAAAATTTGGGCTCATTTCCTGGAGCCTTGGCCAGTGGAAACGACAGTTAATTTAAGAGCTGTGCAACTGCTCCTGTGTGTAGACAAGATGAGAACAAAAGCTCATCTCATGTTCATACTGGGGCTAACTGAAAGTACTGGCTTGTAAGAGAGAAAAATGTATTCTTTGGAGTGGCAAAAAGCATGGCCATTAAGACTTCCATTTGGGATCTGGGAAACTTCAGCGACTCCCTGGTTTTAATCAGCTGCATTTTTTATTCAGACCGGGAAGTTAAATTAGGTCCTCTCACAACCTACATAACTTCCTCAAGCAAGAGAGATTCCTTTCTGTGGGTTAGCTCTGGAAGGCATCAAGGAGATGAAACGAGCGAGGTTCTGGTGAATGCTTAATCCCTTGCACGGGTCTGCTCCCTAAGGAGGGACTGAGGGAGTGCCCTGCAGCCGGCCTGTGGTGCTCAGTTCGGGGTATTGGCCTGCCAAGAAATTCATTCAGACCTCCCAAGCCCAGTAGCCTCAAACGTCAGATTACAGAATAGTAGGACACAGCTCACTTGCATGCTCTTATCTCTCTCTTGTTCAAAGCACATTGTGTTTTCTGTTGTGGGAAAAGGAGATAATAAAAACAAGTAGTTTTGTGACATGGGAAAGAGCTTTCTTCCCATCTCGGCTTTTGAGTGGATCAAGGGAGTTTCTGTTCTAATGGAATATCTTGTTCCATGATTTATGATACTATCTGGTTCCTGAACCAAAGATACTTACCTGCCTTTTGAGATCCAGAAAGAGCTTTTTAAAATGAGAAAAGTGGTTTTATTTCAGGTTTTTACCTTTGGTCATTGCCTGTATGACTGCTTTCTCTTTATTTCTAAACATGCTATTCTTAGCAATATAGATTTGATCTATCCAGTAGAGAGTTGTTTACTTTATGTATGTAGCTGTCAGAGATTCCAAGTCAGGGACCCTATTAGAAATAATTAGTCTTGAAGGGTAAAATGGAATTTTAAAAGGTGCCTGGTAAAAGAAGCTGCATTTAATTTCTGTTTACACTGAAATAATTAATTTATAGCATTATATCCTAGAAAGATAATTCTGCATAGGCCACAACTTCAATTTAATTAGAAAGCTCCTGTATTATAGAAATACCTTCCACACAGAGTAGTTTCTGTATTTGTCAGATAAGCAGTATACATCATGGACTAAGGATCTAATTAAGAATTCAAGACACTGAAAGGTAAGCACTTTAATAATTCTAAAATAATTTTAATTTTCATCTACAGAAAAATGGAAGAATACTAATATATCTATTTAATTTTCAGTTTAGTTTTGGTTTCACGTTGAAGTACTAGAAACTCCTCAAAGAGCCCATTTGAACCAAAATTGTAACTACTTCGTTGAAGGGGTAAGTGAGTTAATTGTGCAGATATCCTTGTTGAAAATAAATAACAAAATAAATTTTATAATAATAAATGTTAAGTAGCATAAATATTTTTAAAAGATTATCTTTTTTGTCCTGATAGGAAGTTTGGCAGCATATGGATATTATGCAGTACTCTGACTTTTTAAAGAATCTCTTATGCTATGAATATAAATCTTGTGAGGAAAAAAACATCATGGGGGTAGTGGAGGTAGTGGAAGGAGTGTGGGTAGATAAAGGGGGTTGAATTTTGGCTGTTATTTTGCCACCAGCAATCCTTCCTCTGAAGATTTAGACCAAACTTGTGGACTTTATTTTGTGGCTCTTATGGAGGTATCAGGACCAGAGTGATGATGCTTAGACAAGAATGAAATTTAATCTCATGTTTTTTTTAGCATTAAGAGCCAAATTGTGCAGATATGCAACATATTTTGGCATATTCGTCAATACACAAAAAATACATGTTATTCTCACAGACAAATGTGTACACTTTGTCAAAGGCCCTTGTAGTGTTTTTTGTCCATTTTGAACTTTGAGAAGATTTTCAGAATGAATGCAAATATTCTCAAAATGAAGAAAGGCCCTGTCCCATGTATTTTTATAGATGATTTTGCAGTTAAGCTAGCTGCAAAGTGGTTTTTCACAGAAGAGGTTAAGGTGGCAAAAGGAGCAGAATAAATAAAGATGATGGCAAAAAATGTTGGTCTATCATGACACGGGGCTAAATGGGGGAGTAGAAACTCAATCTAATACTATTTTCTTTGGGGAAATGGAACACTTTCAGCAGTCTGCAGCAATGAGCTGCAGCTTACTGCCACTGCACTTTTATGTCTCGATATATGGCTTGAAGCGTGTTTTATCCTATGTGAAACAAGTTGCTCTTTCTTAAATATGTTTCTGGTAAATGTCTGCAAAGTATAAAAGAAAAAAGGTGTCCATACAAATTGATGGAGCGAGAAGCTTTCATTAAGATAAAGGCCAGTGCTTGGATAGTAGAGGTTGCTGGCTTGGTTGTATGGCTGGAAGGATGCATAGAAGCTTTCGCAGTGCTTGTGCTCATTGCATTAAGAGCCCATGTAAAAGCATTCCTCACTTTGGCATTAATGCTGTTATGAACTTGAATCACGTAAGAGCAAGAAGCACCACACATTTGTGCCCTCGTTCTCCTGGAGACACAACAAAATGAAGTCATGCAGTTCATTTATTAGCATGTGACTCACTTTCCAGTAGGTTTGGGCTGTATCTGAAGTGAAAACAGTATGAAAATAAGAAAACGGATTAAATCTGCTTTGAAAAACATATTTCCAAGGCATCCTTTTTTGGTGAAGGACAGTAGAGTTAATCAAGAGAAGGTGACTGAATCATCCCTCTATGGAGCAAAGGAGTGGCTTCCCAAGTTGAACTCCTCATTGAAGTTAGTGAAATCTTTATTGGATGCAAAGAGTGCATGAAGATCTTGTAGCGTTCTTGAAAGTTTTGTATGTGGGTTCTAATGAGAAAAGCTGTGTATTAATTTTCTTTTATTGTCTTTAATGTAAAATGGCGCATCGTGTAGGGGCTTTTAATTATCAAGGGTTGCATTCTATCTGCAGTTAAATTTATACAGCTTCAGGGGATGCAGAAGAGGACAGGAATTCCCCCATAATTTGGATCAACTGAACACCTGTTATCTGGACAAAGACACAAATGATAAGGAAATTGAGCACTACCTCAGATAAAAATACATCCTCAGTAGCAACTAAAGGAGGACACAAACCACATTGCTACAGTAGTTGTGCACATCTGCACATCTCAAATTAGAAACTGTCCCTGACAGACACTGAGCCATGGCTCCCTATTTGGAAGCTATTGGCAGAGTTGTTCATCTGTTTACTTGCTCAAACATAAAATGATCTCTTAAATTGCCAAAACAGATTGTAGAGAAAATTGGCAGGAGAAGATGTTAACAACATGGCCCAGAGCTCCACGTGTAGGATTCACAGCACAAAGCCTGCAGATACTTGTCTCTAGGTGGTTTTTTCCCTCCATTGAATTCAAGTGAAGGAGAAGAATAGGGAACAAGAAAAATTAACAGCAGCATCAATGTCTGCACTTCACAAAACCAGCCCTGGCACATCGATGGAGAGACTGGGTAAGCATTTTAAATTGTATGCAAAAGAGCTTATGCTGTTCTAGGGGGTTTTACTGCTTCTGAAGTAATTAATATTTTATTCCTGAGCCCTTATATTCCTAAGCATGATTTTTATCTTGCTGTTGTTTCATTGGGAAAATAAGCATTTATTTATGTATGACAATTGTGTTGACTGACATGGATGGAATAGCACTTGTTGAGCAGTGCCCTGGTGCTGCATGTCTGTGGCAGGTGTGCTCAGCCAGATGCATCCTGCTACTGATGACCTTCTGCTGCCCTTGGTACCTCAGACAGTTTAACATGAACTGCAACTCCAAGAGGTATTCTTTATTTGGTATGTTGTAGACTTAATTCCACACAGCTGCACTGCAAATATCTGCATATAACTCATGTTATTAAGCATCTGTCATTTGAGTTGAACCGCATTTGTTCTGTCTGGAAACAAGAAGGTTCAATGTGTCACTCCTATTGCTAACATGAGTGTATCTCTGCAAGAAGGGGGAGTTCCTGCTGTGCTTCTGTGCAGTGAACATACATGCATGGAGTCCAACTTTGTTCTTTCTGTGGATTGATCTTCTAAGCTTGTTTTGTGTAGATTCCTAAAAAGGGAAATTCTGAAAAGCCTCAGGTCCTTTGACTTTCTAATAGTTCTGTATTGGAGTTTGATTTCTGATTTTTAGAAAGCATTCTCCCTTATAGCATAAAGAACTAATAAATGCTTTAGAAATTACTTAGCAAAAGAATTACATTAATTTTCAATAACCATGAGTATTTTTTGCAGATTTTTACATAGGTTTTATACTTTGTAAGCTTTAAGAAGTTAAAAAAATGACTGAACACATTCATAAGAAATGATGAATCTAAGGAAATGTAGGTAATATTTTAGATAGAACTCGTGTTAAATGAGAAAATAGAAAGCTTTGAGAATTATTTTGAAATCTCAAGGTATATTCTACTTAAAAATGAAAAATATTTCTTTACTGATCATTATCAAAATATGCAAAATTAGAGACAGTGTTAAATTAGTTCCTGAGCAAATAAATTCTTTACCTCCACTTTCAGGAAAAATTCCAAAGATATTTAGTGGCATGCTGCTTTGTTGGGCTTCATTACTTCTTTTTGCTGTAATCCCTGTGTAAGACACTAGTCACCAAGTATTCAGCTTTCTAATATTTTTTCATTTACTGTTTATTTACTGTATGTTTTGATACTCCACACACCATAAAATATTGTAGAAACAACCTGTAACTTCTTTGTGGAGTTTTCATCAAAGCTTCTTCCTCACTTCTTTTTCTGTATTCATTTACATTGTTTTCAGAGTTGTCCAAGAAATAAGGAGGTGTTGGAATTCTCCAGTATGGAAGATATGGATATGTGGTCCTTATTTAAATGAACTAAAGCACAGACATTATTCATGCTAATACAGTAAGTAGCACCTTGAGCAAACCATTATCTTCTGTGTAGGCTCCTATTAGAAGTAGAGGGTGGCACAGCCTTTGATAGGGAATTTACAGTTGTTTGTTGGGGAGGAAAATATTGCTGAGAATCCAGAGCAGTGTGTTCATGATTCATCGACTTCTCTTTCTACTCCCAAAACTTTGTCACGTTCTCTTTTCTGGTCTCTCTTTCTCAATACTTGTGATTTACATAACAATAGCTCCCAACATGTAGGAGGAAACAGTATTTTTAGACTCCAGAATGCCAACTTGAAGGATACTTTTTGGAATGACAGATAGTCATTACAGTAATTCTGTATGAAACTGTCAGTACAGGTGGAACTGAATAATTTAGATGACTTAAACTATGGATAAATTTCTGCTGAGCAGGCAGATGTTCAGTTTTCAGCAATGTATAATTCAGTTATAGACCATATTCCATGGGGGTAGTAGAACAGATATCTCCAATGAGGTGGCATTCCTCATCTGCCAAAGATCAACTTCCTGATCCAGAGCAGGAGAAGCATTAGAGTCTATCAGTGGTGTTGTTATAAAGCTGCTTCTTCTGAAACACAGGTGGAAAGGTGCATAACTCTTCTCTAAAAACAGCAGAAGTATTTTGTCTTTGAGCAGCTGGAAAACAAACCCCTGCCAAAGGCATAACATGCATTTGGAAAAATTGTTAGCATTAGCAATAAGGATTTATAATGCTGTTAGTGTGCTGTTTATTGTATGTCTTACTGTCCACAAGAGTGTTAGGTGTGTAAATTCAGAGAGGCCTTTGAGAAAGTCCACTGAAACACTATCTGCAAATCTGTACTGATGTTCTGGTAAGCTACTAATGTGTGAAAGAAACACATTAGCAAGTTGCGTAAAATGGAAATTCCTTTCTGTTGCACACAAGTCTATTTGGACTTGAATGGCATGTGACCTTGGGACAATTTGTGCCTGGGGAAAGTTCCCTTTCAGCAGCCCCACTGTAAGGATGGTAATCAACCTCAAATGAAGCTTCTCAAATGTGAATCCTCAGAGATGCAGGGGGAAATACTTTAGGTTAAGTGGATCTCTGATAGTCAAAGCAAGCAGATGTGACGCCTACATAGCTGCTTCTTAATGATCTTACTCCATCTGGCTTTATTCTATAGGGTTGCTTAGAAAAAAATCTTTTCTCTCTCTTTTTCTTAGGCGAGTATAATGTGATGGTTATTGTTGCGGTTTCTTATATTTTTCTAGGGTTTCAGAAGTCTACTTTATAAGTTTACAGAAGAAATTATTTTAACTATTGCCTTTTTTTTGTATTAGTGCTTTCATATGAAATCAGTTGATAGCAGAAGTATGTAGCCTCAAAGTTTCAAAAAGTTTTCCATGAAGTTCCACAGGGAGTAGTATAGTTCTTTCTGATTCTAATTTAAATAAATAAATTTGACAGGATGACTGTAACCTTGCTCACTGTATTGACAAAATAAAATGAGTTGTGTGGTGGAAATAAAGCAAGCCATCCAGAAAAATCCCCAAAGGCATGGATTTACTGCATATGTAAGTGGGTCAACTCATGCATGAGAAATGAATGCTAAATGTAAATTGGTTGCAAAACTGTAGACTTTAAGTAGAATTGAATCAAGTGATAACCTAAATATTTTGATAGGGATGTCCTATCATGCTTCTCTTTTGAAAACAGCAAGAAAGCTCAACATTACAGAGAAATAGTTAAATCATGTATTTGTGTAAACTAGAACAGTGTCATTGCACTCCAGAATCAAAGGCATTGCATTCATTTATGTTGCTGGCATTGGTAAATTTTAAGTTGTACTTGTATTTGGTTAAACCTGTATTTGCTTTGATGGGTTGCTTTACGTGATATACACTTCAATAAGACTGTTCTATTCCTTGATGAGCAAAATGTTCAATCCAGCCTAGAAAAATACTTATTGGGCTTTTCCAGGGTTAAAATAATAACAAAATAGAATAATCTAGTTAGGGAATACAAAAGAAAAAGATAGAAATTTCTGTCTCACTGATTTAATTTTCTATTTGTGATAACATTCATATTGCAAGGCAAGGCTTATATGAAGGGCATCAGTAATTTAAAAAACTGCTACATAATCTTCAAATATGTAGCATAACATTTCATGGAGTTAATTTTTAATCCCCACTAATTGCCAGCTTGTTGACAGATGAATGTGTTGCAGATACATATTGATCTAAAGGTTTACGTCTGTACTTAACTTATAACTCTGAAAATTCAGATTGAATGATAAAACAGCTATGTAAATGTGAGGAATAAATTGTCAGGTATGAAGTGTTTTGTCTTAAGTGTTGTAAGCACCTGTCCATTGTCAGACTAAAGGATGTGAGTCTGTCTGTAAACACTAGTGACTTCAAGATTGAATCTACTTGGAAGGTTTTTTATGTTTAAGTATATGGCTCTTTTTTTTCCTGTTGTGATACTAAGCAACTGAATTATGACAAAACCCCAACTTATTTTTCCGGTATCCTTGAATATATTTTAGTGGTATCTAAATCACTAATTATTTTTAATGAGTACGTACTTTTGAAGCCAGTCTTTTTTACATATAGAAAAAAGAGAATGAAAATAAAACCTCTTCATGGCAGCTCAACTTGGGAGCTAATTAAAATAAAGCTTTTAAAATGGGAAAAAATTAATTAGCCAAAAAGTTGAGAAGTAGGAATTGGCACCTCCAGAGATCTTTGGGTAGTTAAATGCTTGCAAGGAAAATATAATTTCATATTTCCTTGTTTTATTTCATTGTCCATTGCCTGCTTATCATTTTACCTTTTACTTCCATCTTATCTAATGCTTCTGTGCTTTGCATCAGTTGCTAGGGCACCATCTTAGGCATTAAACCTCCTGCTGAAGAGCAAAATATTCTGCTTCTTCTAATACCATCTTTAATCTTGATCCCTGGAGATTTTAATGTCTCACCCCTATGATGCTCACAGGCTTCACTGACCTTGACAACAGGAGTATTTGGTCCTCTGTGGCACTTTTTTTTTTTGGTGGTTGTTTTTTGTTTTTTGCATTTTAAGACAAATTTATGTGATTTTTTGATTTCCTCTAGGCTGTCAGTAGATATATTTATTGTGACAAAGGCAGCACTGTAGTATGTATAACCAATGACTGAACTTTTTAACCATCCAACCATCCTAACACAAGAGTTTACTTTTCCAAGCAGTAAATTAGAGTGACACAAGATTGCTTTCTAACCCTTCTGCTCTTGTAATTATTTAAATAATGATTCAGTTAAAGAGATACTTGTGTACTGTTTTTTGAAGGCTCTTTGTCTCACACCAACAGAGTCTCACTGTTAGAAACCACATTATTTTAATAAAAAACTGAAGGATGTTTCTTTCCCACCGCCCCCTCCTCAGATCTGCCTTGAGTTTCTTTCTCTCCTGTCTTCCCTGAGTTGGTGAGTGGTGACTTGGTTCAGTCCCCACAAAGGACAGTGTATAAAGGGGGAGATGCTGAATATGTCACTAAGTAAGCCAGCCACAAGCAGAAAATAGAGGGGGTCTGAATGTCAGTCCCTAGTGGACTTTGGGAAAATCTAGTCTGAAGAAAATATAATTTCAGAGGTGGCTTTTTAAAACTTCAAGTCTTTTCTGAACTTCTCCCTGTTGGGTCTTGCCTTCCTTTTTTCTTTACTGGGGAACAGTGGTGTAAAGTGAACCCATACCCAGTTTGGCCAGTTTAGCCCTTTTCTAGCCTTACAAGGAGAAGTACACTCCAGAGTGTGTGACTTCTGTTGCCAAGGTTAACTGATTTTTATAGGGTTTGGCATAGGGTTTGGAAGCTGTTCCCAGCTTCCACAATAGTGAGTGGCTGAGCAGCTGAGGAGGATAGTGTGGCTGGTGTGGGTTTTGGCACAGCAGAGATGGTCTTTGAGGGAGCACTGGAGGATTGTCTTATGAGGAACCCATGGCAAGACCCAGAGTCTGTACTGGGGCAAGGTCTGGGTGTCTCCAGGCTGTACCTCAGCGTGCCAATACTGAGCAGGGGTCCTTCTCCCTCCTCTCACCATTAATTGGACAAAGGTACTTGGTCACCTTTGATCTTAAGTGAGATTGGCAACCATTTTGTTGCAGAGCTGAAGGCACTCAGTTGTGCTGTTCCCTCAGGTACCACTAATGGAAAGTGAAGCATTCAAATGATCTGTGGAGGTGCCTCAATCTCATCTCTCATGGTTTCTTGCCTGCCCAGCAGAGATAGTTGCTCTGGTGTGGGCTGGGCTGCCCTTGGCTGCAGTGTTGTAAGAACAAGAGGAAGGGCCAAGGGTTATATTTGCCTGTGCCAGCAAGCTGTAGATGTGATCAGGGCAAGGTAGCAGGCATGGAATGAGGTCACTTGTTTGGCATTGCCTTTTGTTTAGTGTTCCTTTCTGCACAGTGTGTGTTTCTGGCTCGGATGATAGCTGACATGCTGTCTTGAATTGAGTTAGCAGTCAGGGTCCTTTTCAACAGAAATTGAGTGGATGAAAGTCTCAGAAAGCTTGGTGGTAATGGAAAATTAAGCAAAATTATCAATGAAGTTATGGCAAAAATTACAGAAAGCTGACTTTATTGTGGGATTGGAGATTAGATGATCAGCCCATATTGAAAATTAGTGGAAAAAATGCTCAGAGGACACAAATGAGGGTTGAGCTTTTGGTATGAAAAAAACCCCATTAAGTGGAAAAAGTCTATTAAGTTACAGATATAATGTAAGTGCAGAAGTGAATGTGATTCTGTACAGTTTCTTATAAGGCAAGAACTAGGAGCAGGAAATGTAGCAGTCAGGCACTAAATAGAAAAACAAGTATGTGGCATATAATAAAAATGTGAAACTCATTAATATAGGAACCAGGGAAGACTAGAAATATAAAAGACATTAAAATAAAGATTAGACAAGCTTGTGAAAGTTAAATTAATCAGGAAATATTAACTGTTGTTATCCAAATGCTGTGACAGGGTTGGTAAGGCTCTGGTGTGCTGATAGCAGGAACTGAAATGATCTTAGTAAGGGGAGGCTGTTCCACAAGTACTTGGCCTTGGCATGCATTACTGAGCAGTGACAGGACTGTGATGGTGTCCTCAGTGAAGCCAGTGGCTTTAGTGAGCTTAGTACCTTGTGCAGTTTCTAGGCACAGCTGTGACTCTGTCCTACCGAGTTGTGACCAACCCCTTTGGTTAGCCATAACTGGCTTGAATGTACAAAGTTAAAAAGGATTAATAATGATGCACCTGACCCCATACCTCCTTTGATATTGGTGGGCTTCATTCATGACATCTGATTGTCTTCACAGGCTTTCTGTTACAATCCAGAGAACATTTCTGAGCCTTGAATGGTGAATTTTTGAAGAGGTGGCTGAGATGCTAAGGTAACTAAGATGTGATGGGTATTCCTTACATACCTGCAAGTGTTTTTGCATGGCATGGCAGTTGGCATACAAGGTATCAGTCATGAGTAACATGGCCTTGACCCCACTAGCATGTTTTACTGGTTTTCAAGTGAATCTCCTTATCATGTTTCCACACTTGCCTTGGCAATGCAGGGCGCTGTTGAAGCATACAAAGTGGATTCATAAACTGAATGATGTGCTCCAAGCACCAAAGTGTATCCAGTCCACTGGACCAGAGTAGACCTAGGCTGTAGCTGCTTCCTCTTTGTAAAATATTTTATGTCCTTAGAACCATTTCATCCTAGAGATCTGCTCCTGTTACACTGCAGAACTTTCTAATGGAAACATTGCTTATGTTATCAGGCTTAGAAATGGGACATCACTTGGAAGTTGTGTTCCCTTGAGACCTGAGTGTGATGCTAACTGCAGCTCCAAGTTTAAAATTCAGAAAGAGGAAGGCTGGAAATAGTGGGCGCTGAAAATCAGATTGTTGCATGACCTCTGTTTGCCCTGTCAAGGGGTCACTGAGACTTGTCTGGTGCATGCACTAAACTTGTAATTTATGTTTGTGGAGGATGTCAAGAGGAAGATTCATGCCTGGATGTGCAGGTGCTCCATTAGGACTTAGAAAGACATGGATTGATTAGGTGGTTATTGCCATCTGCAAAATTAGCCTGGTCAGAGACCCCTGACAGGGAAGCTTGGTGCATGAGCAGTGATCCAGGCTGCAGTTGATAAAGCCTGAAAATGTTGGCAGTAGATAACTGAGATATCTGTGAGAGCTATCACATCTGGTATGCTGGCTCTGAAGTTTTAGGGATGCCATCCTGCATCTGTCTGATGTTGGAACTGAATTTTGCCATGTTTTTTTTGTGTCTGGGTCTGCAGAAAATAAGTACACTCTGTGTGTGTGTGTGAGAGAGAGAGAGATACAGGAGGGAGGGGTGGGTAGCCAGAAATTTAGCTGGTTTCTGTTGCTTTTGGGGCAGTGTATAAATATATGCCAGATGTATAAATGAGGCTTGGGAATTGAGTATATCCCACAAGTATAAATGAGACTTAGGAGTTATCTGGTAGGTCTGTGTCTGTCGGAAAAAGATATTCCTATGGTTCAGAACAGCATGAGGAACCTGGGGAATCCTAGGAAATCTGCTCCATGTGGGCAATTTGTTTATATTTTGCAACGTGACCTTTTCTGACATAACTCTAAATAAAATGTGAGGGTTGAGGGCTGAGGCACACAGTCCTTCTCTGTTAAACTAATAAAGCTGGCTGTTAGGATGTATGCCATGGATCTGGCTTTTGTTCACCTGCTCAGTGTTTGGTTTCTATTCTCAGATATGTACTGCACAGAAGTGAAGCCATTTTCTCAGGCTGTTTCTTACTGGTTTTAAGAAGTGTCTGGACAGAGGAGAGGGGTCTTGGGAAGTATTTCTTAGTGTATGAGCACTTTTACTCACTGCGCTTAAGAGCGTTGCATTGTAGGGGCCACTGAGGCAGGTCCTCAGCTGTCATCTCTGTATTTGCTCTCAGAAATCTTGTAATGCACTTTTTGAGCCTGATCTTGACAGCCTTCAGATTTTTTTTGCCATAAATGTCTATCTAGGTGTTACCTGAGGTGTTTCTTGTTTGTCAGACAAGTTCTCTTAGACATGATTGAATATATGGATCAGCCATCACTGATTTGTATGAACACAGGGCAATACATCTTACTACAATGGGGTTTGGGAAGTCTGCTCTTTATTCCTGATCTTTCTGATGGCATTCTTTGTTGCCTATGTCAAGCTACTTCATTTCTGTTTCCTTTTCAGAAAAATGGGAATAGTTATCATGAGGGCCTTTAGAAAACTCTTTCAAGTTATAAAGAAAATGGTAGAACAGCTGAATGGTGTGGCTGCTGGTTGTTGTTACTTGTGTGTGTAAATTTTCTAAGTGGTAACTTGGGAGCACAGGAAACCGTACAACAAGGAGTGTCTTGAGTCATCAGCTCGAGTCTTGTCTTTAGGAATGGCATATCATAGAGAGTTCTCAAAGACCATGTCAAACTCTGTATTAATCTAATTACAACTTTAGCCTACTCTTTTTGAAGACAGTTCCTTAATTTCACCTGCTGCAGGTAAGAAGCCTCATCC
The DNA here is from genome assembly GCA_024865655.1 of Emberiza elegans. Classification (NCBI taxonomy): domain Eukaryota; kingdom Metazoa; phylum Chordata; class Aves; order Passeriformes; family Fringillidae; genus Emberiza; species Emberiza elegans. Next base: position 22,839,433 of record JALJVW010000206.1, read on the forward strand.
AGTTTTCACAAAATAGTTCTTTGTGGCAGGGCAACCAATGTCTTTTTGTTTGCATGGCACTTCTGCTGTTATGTGTTGAGAAAGGTGTCATTCTCAGACTTCTGTTATGTGAAGCTGAACAAAGTGAGTAGTTTTTCATGTGCCCTTGCCAAAGTTTCACTATTCCACAAAGCCTTGAATCTGCCTGTTCTGATGGGAACTCACTTTTTTTTTGAGTACAGAGGCTGAGAGTGTTTTTCACACTACTGTGAGATTTAAAATATACCTTTCCTGATTAATTTCAGGATTATATTTGGTTTTCTTTGTGGATGTTTTGGTGGCCTGAAATTACTGTGTGATTAATTTAGGTATGCAAGTACATCTTTTTCCAACTATCAAACCTGTTACTTGCAGTAGAAATTCTCTGAAGAGCATATTTTTGCATTAAGTAATATTTAATTCCCTCTGATTGCTCCAGACCTCAAACCTGATTAGTTTTACGTAGAGAATCTTTTTTACAGCCATACCTCATTAATAAAATCACTTAATAAAATTAATCATTATCAGACCCTTAAGGTATTTCCTCTTGGTATCTTTCAGCACCATTCTGTTAACACAGCTTGTTAAATTATTTGTGCAATGAGCTGATCTACCTGTCTGAATTTGCAATTCTTGGATCAGTCGACATATTTTCTAATTTAATATGTAAACCTTATTTTTTGTGCTACTTCTCTGTGGCTGTCATGCCCAATTTGATAGATTATTGACAGTCCATATAATGAGATTTTTGATTTCAGAGTGCATAGTTATTCTTAGGTTCTTTCAGTTTGGACACATAGAAATCTGCATAATAGCAGATATGTTGGAAATTTTAGTGACTATAGAAAATAACAATGGAAAACTTTTATCACAAGGATTTGCAGTACGTTGTTTGAGAAAATATTATTAAAAATGTTTTTGAGATAAAAGGATCATATGGTGACATATCATATATGGTGACAGGCTTGAGATATTCCTTGCCTGCTTGTTTCATACAACTTTTTGTAAAGTACAGGTAATTATATTTCCTTTCTTGATGTATCTGAAACAGTAAAATTTAAAGACCTTGTTAAAAGTCGTCTTCTTATTCACTATAGATGTGGATGTAGCTCTAGGATTTGACCTGTTTCAGTAAGAGTTTCCTGGATACTTTTTGTTTGAAAGATACTGAAATTTTGCAAATGCTTTTGCTGCAGTGTGGAACCTTTCAAAGTTACTCATAACAGAAGTGAGGATAACCCTGTTTCTGTACTCAGAGTGTGGGACAGATGATTGTGTGAGGCACTTGTTTCACATTCAGGTTGCTGAGGTTGCTGTCTCTTTGTGTTGCCTATGTGTCTCTGCCATTGGAAGAGTCTCACTTTGCATACATATTTTTTGTAAGTTGAAAGAAGTAGAAAGAAGAGAGAGGGAAAGAGAGAAATCAGAATAATTAATACAAAGTTTCATAGAGCTAAAGCAGAATTTGGTTCTGAGTCCCTGTTTGGAAAACTTGAACATGGGTCATGCATCTGTGTACATAATGTGCTATGTCAATTTTATACAGAATTTTGGGAATTGCCTGAAAGTTTATAATTTTAGAGGAAAGTGATTTGCTGAACACCTTCAGTCCTACTGGATACACAGTTAAATTGATGTGCATTCAGGAAGAGAATGGATAGGTGGAAGACACTTGAATTTGAAATATTAGCTATAACTTTAAATGTTGTGTTTGTACATGAAAACGAAAGAGGGTCCAGGTTTAATGTGTGAAGGACCATAGCTCAAGGTCTTGTGTATCCTTTACGGCTGAGATCAAGTATTTGGCTATTGTACAGACTGGAGTCTTCTCCCTACTTCCTTTGAATGCCTCCAACTCCACCAAGAAGACTGATGCTCTCATTCTCCTGATGCCCAGCATAAGAAAAGAAATCTAGACAGTCGCAGCTAGTTTGACCTCACAGCAAAGTTCCTTTTTGCCAACTCAACTCTGTCCAAATCATGAATGGGTTGTGGAGGGATTTCTTCTCTGGAGGCAAGAGGTGTAACTTCCAGGAGAGATCTGAGTTAGTCATCTTTGGCCAGTTTTGCCAGTGAGGTTTTCTGGTGTGCCTCTTACTCTCCTGCCTTCCTTTTTAACCTGGGACTGTCCTCTGCCAGCTCAGTGGTTGGTGGCATTCTCCTGAGACTCTCTGGTAACATCTCACAGGGGTGGAATGTGTTTCTTGGGATGGGATTAATCTCATATTAGCTTGGTATTTTGATTACGAAAGTGCCAGGAAATGTAGAGGCACAAGTACATTCTCATATTGGTGTACTGGAACAATTAATCTGTGTACTTGTTCCAAAGACATTTCGTTATCAGGGTACAGGAGGCCAAACGCCTTGGTAGATCTGTGTGGCCAGCTCCAAATGCCTTGCCAGTGGATTGTGAAATAAAGGGAAATCCTTTAACTTGTGTGTAAGCCTGAAAGTGAGGGGATGTCCTGCTACTCTTTTTGGTTTTATTTTGTCTCTTGTTCTTCACTGCAACACTGGATCTACATTGCTTCCTTTTCTGTGTTCATTTTACAAACTATATTTTAGGGCCATGTTAGGATTCTGCTTCAGCAGACTAGTAGCAGTGTAAGCCTGTGTGCATGGGCTTGGTGCTTTAGGTAGGAACTGTGACAATTTCCCTAAAGACTCTAAAATCTTTTAAATATTTTTTTAGATTTTTCAGGAGGATTTTTGCACTGATACATAAGGACTGTTGCATTTATATGCTATTAGAGCAGTAGAGCAGAGCATCATACCAGATGATAGAAAGCATGGCTTATTTATTCAAATGCAGTCATGCAACCCTCACTTGTCTAGAAGCAGACATATTCTTAATTGCCAAGCAAAGTTTGTTTGTGTTAGAATTATTGCTCCAAATGACCTTGGCAATTTGCAGTCCCCTGTAGCTAATAGCTTTCTGAATGAAAACAGTGGACCCTGAACTCTGGAGGTGAATAAAGTAATGCTTTGCTGTGTATTAAGAGGAATTTTCAAGTATGCTTTTTGCATTGTTTGATAACAACACTGTTTACTAAAATACTAAAGTACTAAAAGCTATTTAGTCTTCTTATCAACAGTTTGATAGCCCTTGTCCCCATAGACAGTCAGCATTTTTTAAATTCTAGTTTGTCTACTGTGCTCTCTTCTTAAGTGAGTAGCTCATTTTAAAAAAATTGCCCTTTTCCCTTTTGTTTAATGATAGTTCTTTTAAAAGGAGCCTGCTGTCACATGGCTAGCAGTAATCTGTATTTTTGCCTAATTTCCTTTTCCTTTTTTGTTGTGCATGTCCTTGGTTACATTTGATTTTATATCTAGAAGTGGAAAGAGTCATTGCTTACTGAAATGGTGGTCTGTAAAGACTCCTTTGTCTTTCAAACTAAATTTCTTTTCGGTCTCTTGAGTCTTGTTCTTGTACAGGGTTTTGCTTACATCTCTGCTTTGTCTGTGCTTTCCTACTCAGATACTTTCCACACTTCCCCTTCATGCATCTTCAAGGCATTTTAAAGACTCTTAAAAAAAAATTAAATTTTTATTATTATTTTTATTAATATTTAGTTTTTATCCTTCCTGAACTTTCTGGCTCAGTCCAGTACATCCTAATTCAGTATATTTTGCTGTAATTCTCTTATGGAAATTATGATAATAGTGATGATAATTTCCAATTCCACTGCTTTTGGGAACCTGCTTGACAGCATTAAAAAGTAGCCTTAATAAAAAGAAATTAATTCTATTGATAAAAGTGCTAAAAGTCAATGTGGTAACAAGCTGTGCTGTCTTGAAAAAGCAATTAAAAACCCTAAATCATAATATCATTTTCTCAAGGCTTTTTAATACTGAAATCTACAAACAGGGGTTATGTATGTGAAGAGCAAAAGAACATGGAAAAAATTCACTTTGTAGAACTGAGAGGAGATGTCTGAAAGTAGACTTTGAAAATGTGTTTAAAGAATAGAAACATTGATAGTGTAAAATCTCTCTGAGCAGTGAAACAAATCTGTGGTGTGTTTTAAAAAAACAGTGATGTTGTCCATTTTTGTCTATTGTAGACCCTCACATCAACATCTGCACACAGAAATATCTGTTATTAAGTTGTTCAGGTCATTAAACTGGATATAAGGCTGTGCAGAAAGAATGCATGAACAAACTATCATTCATCAATATTCTACAGTAACTATCTGCCAGCTTCCTTCTGGCACTTTCACTCTGTTTCCTTCTGAAAGGAAATGAGATCCTTCAAGGTAGGCTTGTCCTCGATGAAAGGGGTGTAAACTATCTTATATTTTCAAAAGTGTTATTGTTTAAGAGCTTGCCAGAACAGCTTCTTGCTGATGAATTTTTGATGGCCAGTACTAAAAATTAAATGCCAAGAAATAGTTTAAAGAATTAAATAAATGTTTATTAGGAAACTTTTTGGATAATTGAAAGCTATATAACTGTTGGGAAGCAGATTTTAATTGCCAACTTCAACCTCTCTGAGGAGAATTTATAAATTTAACAGATGGCAACTTATTAAACCAGTAGCTTAGTCAATATGGGAGACTTGATATCAATTTTTACTCTGATAGAGAAGAATTAACTGGCAAGGTAAAAATTGGCAGTTATTATGGCTATGATCTGATTGAAGTAGGTATGTTTGAGCAGACCATGACTCCAGGCAGTAGTGTGTTTATTTAGACTATTAAAAGCCTCTATTTGCTAACCTTAAAGCAATTAACTTAAACGTAGCACAACTGTAACCACATTGCAATGAAATGCAACATGACACAAACAGAATCAGTCTTGGTTCAGAAGTGATAGTCGTGAAGGACCTAATAAAGGGGATAAGCAAAGAATGATACTATTTTGTGGCAAGTTATTCAAGGTAGGGCAAGAATAAAATTATGCTTTAGGAATAAATAGGGAAAAAAGGGAAAATGAAAGAAAAGATACCATGATTATACATCTGTGGCAGTCCCTTTTTCATGCAGGCTTTGAATAATGTTTTTGGTTTTGGTACATTCAAAAGAAAAAAAAAATCTGGAAAATCACCAAGGATGATTAAAATAATTGGAAGAATGAATGAGTTCTGGTACAGGAGTCTTCAGCCTAGAGAAAAGGGGTTTAAGAATTCATAAAGGTGTTGTAGAAAGCTCTACACAATTATCATAGGGAGTACAAGTCACTGCTTTCTCTGTCTTCTCATGCAGAACTAGGAAGTAACAAGTGAAGCTCATCAGAAGGCAAGCAAACCAAGCAGAAAGAGGTGCTTCCTTGTGGAAAGTATTAAGTGACATATTTTTGTGCTAGAAGTCTTATATAAAAGGGCAAAAAATCTAGATTAGTTCAAGAAAAAGTCAAGCCCTGAGAAAAAATTGTACTGCAGAATGAGAAAAACCCACACCAGGTTCAGGAAATACACCAGACTGAAAACAACTGGAGTTGAGGAATGTGTATGTAGGGGAAATATCACATATATTTACCTTGTCCATACTGCTTCCAGCTAGTGCTTGTGGCCATTCTTGGATACAGAACACTAGGCCAGATGGACCTTTGGTCTAAGCCAGTACTAGAGACTCTTAAATCCTGTCTTTTTATAGAACCAGTGATGAAACATTTATATAAAATATTTTAATAAGAATATAAAATTTAAAACATTTATATAATAGATGGAAAGAAATTAATGCTGAATATAAGTTACTAGCTAAATACAAAAAGGTTAAAAAGTCCATTATAAATGGATGACAGAGTTAAAAATAATAAAGCCTTTAAAATAAAGGATCATTTTAAAATGTAGCTTTTAGCTATAACCAAGATAACTTCTGCCAACATTCTTATTTCAAGTTGACGGAATGTGGTTTCTAATCCAATCTTTTTCAATTTTTTGAAGTGTTTTTACATGTTGAATTTTTATTTGAAATAAGTAAGCTCTTATTTCACATTTGGGATTTAGACTTTCTAAAGTTACAACAACATATAAAAAGTTACAGTATTTTTAGAATGAAGCACTGTCTGTGAGAGATCTGAAGCTGGACCACAATGCTGTTTAAGGAGGCATATGTCAGTGAGGCATATGGCAGATGGCTGACTGGCAGATTTCAAGGTGTAGTGTTATCAAAGGAGGATCTCAAAGGGGGATGCTTTTAGCAGTTTTCCCAGTGGCTAGTCCTTGGTTAAAGACTTGAACTAAATTTGTAGGTGCTCTAGTGGACAAAAAGTTTGCTGGGAAATTAATTATAGATAAAAGTTAAATAATTCCAGAGGTAAAAGAAAACTTGGTCATCTTTCAACAAATACCTTTATGGAGTGATTTCAGATTCTGGGTTAAATGGTCAAACTCCAAAAATACTTATTTTTATTAGTCAGGTGTAAAAGAATCAGTTTGTGAACCTGAAAGTCAAATGATAGTTATCACAAGATAAGAGCTGGATTTGAAGGCCAGAGAAATGCAGGAGTCGTTCTAGTTGTTTCTGTAGCACTGGGGCAGATAACGTGATATCCTTGGAGGTTCTGTGAGGACACAACACTGGGTAGAAGGAGCACAATACTCTCAGCAGAGGCTGTACAGAATCAGGGCTGACACCTGAGCATGGTGTCCCCATGGCAAGGTGGAGTTGAAACAGATGAGTAGAGTTGAAGGGAGGACAACAGAAATGATCCTGGGGATTGTAAAATAATGTTAAGCTGTTGGAACGACAGCTATTCATTCATCTGTGAGAAAGAAATGGGTTTAGTACTGCATAGAGATATTTGCACAAGGAAAAGATATCAATAAATCTGGGACTTGACAGCAGTTCTGACAGAGATATGACAAGGTCTCCTGGCTGTGGATTTAAATGTGTGCAGTTGATATTTTTATTTAGAGGAGACATGGCGTAGATCAATGCTGTTAGCTGCTATAGAGAACACTTATAAAATGTCCTGCTCATTTCAGCATCAGGCTAATTGGGTGTGGGACCTAGAAATGTTCTCTTCCATAAGTATTTGAAAGGACTTGAGACCTTCACACTTTTTTTTGCAGCGTTGCTGTATCTTGTTCTGTGCCAAACTTCTTACCATCCCGAGACTGAAATTTTTTAATGTACTCGAATTCAGTGAAGGGCTTTGGAGTACAAAATGCCATCTTGTGCTATGTAGAGAGATGCAAGGAAGCTGCAGACAAAGTGAACATCTGTATGAGAAAGAGAGGCTTACAGCTGCTGAAGGCTAGAATGCCATCATCAAGGCTGCATACAATCATCATGGTATTCAGTCTCATTTCTACAGTGTTTTTGTTGGGTTTTCTTGACACCTTTCAAAGTTTTTATGTATGTCTTCTCTGTGTGTGCTCATGGTGGCTTGCATGTAGGAAGTCAAACTTCTCTCTCTTTGTTATCACTCTTTTCAACTCCAGTTCATGACTCTCTACTGTGTAGCCACTCACTCCCTGCAGCCCTCACCAGTGGGATAGGAAGGAAAATCAGAATGAGGAGAAAACTAAAACCTAAGGGTTGAGATAAGAACAGTTTAATACTTAGAACAGAGTAAATAATAACAATAAACCAAACAAAGATACTAATAATAGTAGCAGCAGCAACAACAACAAAACTACAGGAACACAACAACATCAATAATAATAAAAACGAAATGAAGAAAAAGAGAGAAATAAATGCTAAGAAAAATGAATGATGCTCAGTATAATTGCCAACCACCTGCTGACTGATACCCAGCTGACCATTAGTCACTCCCTCCCGGCCAATTTCTCTCAGTTTATACACCAGAAAAGATGTTCTGTGTAGAATATCCCTTTGGCCAGTTTGATTCAGCTGTCCCAGCTGCACTCCCTGCCAGGTTTTTGTCATCTCCTTCCTGCCAGGGCTTGAGACACTGAAAAATGCTTCACTTAGGGTGGCACTACTTAACAAGAACCAAAACATCAGTGTGTTAGCAACATTATTCTCACACTGAATCCAAAACACAGCACTTTATGTGCCAGCTACTAAGAGGAATGATAACTCTATCCCAGCTAAAACCTGATCCTTATGTAAATAGGAAGGAATGTAATTGTTTTCTTAGAGCATCTTGTCTTTAAACTGTCCAACTTACTCTTGGCTTGCTTTACTTCATTGGTTTGTTACCTCTGCTGATTGCAGGATCAGAGAGAACAGGAGAAATATATGCTGTTTATAAGGTCCTCCTACATCCACTGCTGTTGGGTCTTTCAGCACATAAATAATTGCCAGTGTAGAAGTTAAGTGACATACGAAGGGCTTGCACAGCAGAGCAGTGTCTGTGATGTCCAAGTACTGTTTCTTTGGACATTCTCAAATAACCCAGGAGAAATGGGGCAGCTGCAGAATCTGGTAAAAAGTTAAACTACTGTTCAAAATAATCACTGTGTCCTTACTGTCATGGGTAAATATTTTTTTTTTTGCCTTAGTTTCCCTTTTGACTTTTTGATTGAATTGTAACATGTTCATAGACATTGTGTTCTGACTGCTGAGCAGCTGAGCTGGAATTTGATTGTTTTGTATTACAAATTTGAAAATTCTTATTTTTTGTTAAGTAGCATTAATGAAATGAATGCATTTGATTATAATATGCTGCTTATAATTTATATTCTGCTATAAGGAGTGGTAAGCATTGCAAAACTACTTTGAGAATATATAAATACCTGAAATTCATTAAAGCATCTTTAGGTCCTGGGTAATCTTTTGTCCTGAAATTGTTCCCTTATTGCAGACATGACTCCATAGATAAATGAATATTGCCTTCCTGTTCATCTTCACTAAGATAAGTAATAAACAAAGCAAAGGAATTGTAAATAAACATTTAAATCATCTTGATATTTCTATTATATATTCTTATATAGTTGTTTTATTATTTTATCTTTCTTACATAAGCAAAGCAGGCAGATTACTGTGAAATAAGTATTTTTTTTCCCATTCACTGTTGCCTCTACTTTTTAATACACTTTTTAGTATTTCAGCATTGAAGTTAAAAGACCTATCAATTTACTTCAACAAACAAATGGGAACCCTTTATAATATGATACTTGCATGTGAGTTTGGATACAACTACTTCAGTAGAGAAAATGGTAAAATGACACACAGGGTGAGTATCAGCTGCTCATACAGGGACCAGAAGAGTTCACAGTCCTTGCAGGTATGAACCTATAGATGTCATTGTTTGTCTATTGGTATTAATATTCCTCTGTAGAAGCAGCAGTTTCAGTTCTGATGGATACATTTAAAAAGCTCAACAAAGTAGAGGAGGTTTGGAGAGATGGTAAAGGATTGATCTGAGACAATATTTTAGTCCTTAGGCTAATCCTTTTTTTTTTTTTTTAATAAAATATTGAAAGAATTTCATGGTTTTGGAAGATTTTGTGAAGAGAGGATGTTTGTTTGGAGGAAAATACTGCATGTGTTGAAGAAAGCAAAAATAAGATCGGTTGTCTGGAATAGGAACTTAAGTTTGAATTAAAGGGAATGTTTTCATAAGCAAAGATAATTAGCCATTATTAACCATGGATGACTATTCATGAGGATTGTCAGAAAATGTTTATATTTGTGTGAACTTATAAGGCTAACTAATGGTTATATTTCTATTGGCAAAATTTAATATTTTATATCATTTTGTGGATTCATGGTAAAAAAAACTGCTCAATGTGTTGCAGAGCAGGTAGATTCAAAACAGACTAACCTACACATTCCAGGAGTTAGGGGTGGCAAAGAACAAAATTTATAGGAGTGGAACACTTACTGCTCTTCAGGGTTGATTATGCGTACAGGCTTGATGGCTGACCATGAAGATGCATTTCAGGCTGTGGTGTGACATTTGTTTTGGGCTGATCTAACATTCTGTTTCTGTTTAAAATGATGCTACTGCTGTCTGCTGTGACAGTGCCAGGGATGTTCCTACCCCTCTGTGCAGGAAGTTTTGTGGGAAGACTGGGAGAGGACAGGATTCTCTTTTAAGTGACAATGAAGTTTTGAATTGATTTAAGAGAGTTTTGAATCTTGACTCATATGTTTAATGTCTATGAGGAGGTTGGAAGTCAGTGGAGATGGGTAGTGAAAGTACTTCTTATAGTGCTGGAAGTTATTTAAGATCTGATCCCCCTGCAAAATGTTTAGCTGATGTAATTTGGTTTTACTTTGGTTTAAACTAGTAAAATTTCTGTGTATCTGGAGACAATTTCATGAAAGATGAGGTTGAAGAAGGTGATCTAGTGGCTTCCTGTAAGATGCTGCCCAAGAGGCAAATCAGAGAGTTTAGAGCTCCTCCACCCTTAATGTTCATCCTTGATTCCTCTGTCTTACAAAATAGTTTTTAGTGCTTGATAATTTTGGTTGAAGGTGTGCCAAAGGTTGGACACATCACTGTGCACAGAATTAATGCTGAAAGAAAGAAATATGTCTCTTCATGTGGGGTATTCATCAAATTCTCCTGAAATGAGGTCTGGTTCTTTTCTCATTGGCCTGTATATAGGCTAAAAGTGGATGCTGCTTGTGAGGGCTGTGAATCCATAACAATTTTCTAGTGGCCTGTCTTCTGCCTTTTCATGTAGGTAAAAATCTGCCTGCAGCACGAAACTGGAGTTTTCCAGTACACCAGGAGAACTTTGAAGTAGCAGACTTTCAGTTTTGGACATTTCTGCAACATCAAAAGGCTTTATGGCATCCAAGCCCCTGCTTTGTAGGAGAGATGATCAGCACATCAGTGAAGCTGCTCTCGTGGCTGCAGGGTGTATAGAGCTATACAGGTGTCTGATTTCCATCTTTGAACAATAGAGACTGGGATATGGGAGAGCAGAGCTAGGGCACTCAGGAGAAAATTCTCCTCTGTAGCAAAGTCATTAAGGATTTCAAAGGGCTTTAAAAGTGTAAGTGCATTTTCAAAACAATTCCAAGTTTGTTATGTTAAGAAAAAAAAAAGGAAAATATTTGTGGTTTGCTTAATGACTAAAAGTTGCTGGAAAAGGTAAGAAGGATGTTAAAATGTTACCTTGTGTCACATCAGTCATGTCAGCCTTTATTCACTTGTATTGGCGTGGGCATGGATTCTCCATTCTACTTGTGGAAACCACTTCCATTTTTCTACCTCAGTTTTTAAAACTTGAGTTATAAGGAAAAGGTAAAATTTAGGCAAAAGTATCCCTCTTTCCCCCCGCCCCCGGTCATGAATGGTGAAAACAAAGGAGATATAAGACAGCAGACATAGAGGCCAAATGTTTTTCCATATTTTAATTGGTAAAAGTGAAAATAAAAAAATGTTTACCAAAGACTATAGTAATATAGTTCCTTTTTGCACTTGGTTTTGGTGCCAGTTATAATAAAAAACATGAGAAAAATTTTAGTGTTTAATTGATCAGTTCAAAGCCAATATATAAGATAATACTGAAACTGTATTAAACTTCTTAAATGAAAGTTATGCTGCAATTTAACTGCCTTTTGCTACAGAGAAAAACTGTTCTATTATGGTCTGGTTTTATATAGATAATGGATGCAATTCATTTGAAGAGGCTTTGTAATTTTGTTTTGGTATATGAAATACCATTTCATATATGCCTTTTGGCATTTTTCATGCAAATTACTTTTTCATCAAATGCAGTTTTTGTAGTACTAGCTCTGATTTTCAACAGATTAGCATTCAAAATAAATCGATGCATAAGTATTGAATTTGTGCAATTAAAATGTACTCCAAGTAGAGAGAGGAAGTGGTTTAAGAGTCTGCTGAGATGCTTATTGTGTTTATGACTGTTGCAATGACAATAGATGCCAGTGTTGACCCTCTGTTACTAATTTAATTGCTCATAGGGATATAAATTTTCCCTTTGAAAGCAATAAAGGCAATGTTTTTATAGAATCAGTGGTGAACATTGAGACATCCATTGCATTTTGTCCATAATGTAAAACATTCTCTCATAAAGATAATTAAAAATTGGTTAAATTCCACATGGTAGTGAGTGGGGGTAATTTATTTCTTGTGAGCTGGGATCAGAAATGGACACTGGGCTTTTATTTTCTGCACAATCAGAGGATGACTCTGAAGTCCCTGCTGGTTGGCACTCAGGCTGTTTTGTGCATAGCTGTTGCAAAATGCAAGTCATTATTTTGTGAGTAATGTATATTATTTATTTAAATAAGCTATTTAAATAAGTAGAATATGAGTTTCATGTGAGGTTTAAATCAGGTCTGTTTCTTCTACATGGGGCAATCTCTGGGTTGTTCAAAATAATAAAGACAATTTCTAGTGATACCACTTAGAGATATGTATTTTTCCCTTCAAATTAGATAGGAAGTTTGTATTTATCATCTCCTGTTGTGTACAATTTTGATCACAGTATTAAGCATTGCTCCTGTGAGGAAGTTCATAGGGGTGCATGATTTTGCCTGTGCTATGAAGTAACTTTGAATAAAGGCAGATCTTGACCTGCATTGAGCTGATTGCAGGACTGTAGCTGTGGAGACTGCATTAAAAAAATCCTGTAAAGTATGGAAACAAAAGTCTAATGATTCTTATGAGAAAATTATATTTTGTCACTTTCTAAAGACAGAGCTAATTAGTTACATGTCTTAAGTTTCTCTAAAGATGCTTGCGCTGTACTCTTGCTCCATACGTGTTGCTATGATTACATTTAAGTCGTAATTAAAGGTAATTTGATCTCTGCTGATGCATACACTTCTATATAAAAATATATATGTAGACTGCTGTACTGACAGTGATGGAAATCCCTAGGGATGTGAAAACTTGTTACACAGAATTCCAAGCAGAATTAGAGCCATAAGTTCAGTTTCCTCTTTATGACTTTTTTTTTTTGCAAAGTAAATACTGGAAAATGAATGGAAATAGATTGAGGTTGCTGGAAAATATGAGGACCATGCCACAAGAAGTAAATTTCTCTTGTTCTTTGCCCAAGGAAAAACTCTGTAGTAATTGAAATAAGACAGAATGAATATAAATTCCTCAGCCCTAGTATTCTGTCTAGCAATGCTGTGGCCTGTGTCATTGCCAGGTCAAAATGTATTAAATGATAACAAAATAAAGAAAGATTAAGGCTTTTTAATTTCAGATGTAATTACAGAAAAATGTATTTGTATGTTTGTGCTATATGTTGTGATGTAGGAGTTACTGTATGAAATTTATGAGTTTTCATAGGGTAAAAGTAAATACCACAGTGGTTTCTTGGCTGAAAAGTCATGATTTTAGGACTGCTTTCTTTTTGATTTTCACTGCAGCTCTGAATATTTTGTGCTCATAATTTATTTCAGGATAAGTAGAAATTTTTTTTTGTCTGATCAGCATGAGAAAGGTGGATCTGGCACAGCCCTGTTGCTTGTGTTGTGGATGGAATATAGGAAAGGCTGGGGATTCAAAGGTGTGGGGATGGTGTAGACCTTTGGAGAATCACTGTCACAGCTGGCAGGGATTGAATGCCTGAGCAACAAAAGACAGTGGGAAATCAAACCTTGTCTTTTCTGGGGCTGGTGACAAAATTAGTTGACTTCTAAGTTACTGATACAAACTTTCAGTCATAACTCCAGTTTTGCACAGCTTTGTCTGGGGCTCTGAGGCTTCTGGTGCTGTTTCTTCAGTTTTAAGGAGTCACAGTATTTTTCTCTCCAATTAGTTACACTGACAGAAGACTGAGAAAATGCAGTGATACACATTACATTTCCAGCTGAAGTTTCAGTACTTAGTAGAACAGCCCCACGTCAGTGTTTCTTTACTTTTATTAGTGCATCTTTACAATGTCTATTGTGTGTGTTACCTGAGCCTACATTTAAAGCAGTTCCTATTGCTCTTGTAGAGTTTTTCAAAACTTTAACAACACAGTGCAGGAAAAGCAATTACTTTGAGGTGCATCTATACCAATTCAAACATGAAGCCTCAAAATATATTTTTATTTGCTTTTTTGATAGTGTTTGTGTTGACCATGTTTTCCTGGTCTTTTGAACTATGCATGAAATGGAATGTCTTTTTCAGTATTGACCTTTCAGTTGAGTTGGGCAGTCTGCAGTGACTTACTCAGTGTCATTTTGGCATCAGTTGGCATTTCTGTGGAAAATGTCATTACCAATGGCTCTGTTCCCTCAGAGAGATGCCTAGAGGGGAGTGTAAGCTTGCATTATAACTTAAAGAAATTACAGTGATCAATACAGAGTTCTGGTAGCAGTGAGCATAGTGAATATTGTACACAGTCCAAGATTTGTTTTTCTCAGAGAAACCTTAAAACAGGCTCCATTATGAAGGGGAAGGACTCACTTGCTTCTTGGGCAATGTGTGCTACTTATGTATAGTCAGTTCTGTGGGATATTAATAAACTGCACCTCCTGCTTGTGTGTGTTCTAGAACTGCTGATAGGATTCTTTCTGAAATTAAACAGTGCTTTTGAGACCTGCAATTTACAGATGTTAATTTTAAATTTTAACTTTTGTGACATTCCTCTGTTTGAGTTGGGAGAATGAGTTTTATATATACTTCATGGGGGAAAAATGTAGTGTAAAATTAGGAAGGAAGGAAATGGAATTGGTTTAATATGTCCCTGCTTGTATGGAAAAATGTTTAAAAAAATGTCAGCAGAGACATGAGATTTATTCTGATGTTGGTATGTCAAGAGTATCCTTTTTTTTGCCTTGTGTTTTTTTTCGAGGACACCACTGAAATGCTGAAAAGGTAGTCAGCCCACAGTCAGATTTGTTCCACTGGGATTTTTCTATTTGTTTTTTTTTTCCCTTTTCATAGATTTTACAAAAAAAAGGATAGTAAGTGGGAAAAATTAGTTTCAAATTCATAGCACAGTAAGGACAAAAAAGGGATCTCAAAAAAGTAGGTAATGGAAGACATACAGGTGGACTTCATGCTCTGGGATATTCTGAATAGAGCTGTAACTGAATTTAATATAATGTTGGTCAGAAAAGATACAACTGGGGAAGAGGATGTGCAGTTCCATGGTCAAAGACTTGATATTTTTGCTTGTCCCATGGACTTTTCTGTGACTTTTCTTAGACAACTCATCATCTTCCTAGATAAGGGAAAAATCCTGCATGAAACTGAAACTGCTGTTCACATCTAAGAGGAGTTGGCATCCTATGACAAGGAAAACTATAAACATATAAATGAATTGTTGCACTTTCATATTTATTCTTAGAAGAATCCAGATTGTGCAAAACTATTACAAAGCTGAGAATAGAAAAGTGGTGGAGTTCAGGATTTGATGAACATTGACATCAGCTTGTATTTAGAATATAAGCTTTTTGAGGAAGGAAGTTTTGGCAGCTCTTAGAACCCGGCACAGTGGAGACCTAATCACAGATCAGGACCACTCGTCTGTGCTTCAGAAAATTCGGGAAGCACAGTTTACAATTCAGCCAGATATACGATATCAGTTAAGATAAAACATCATTAGAGAAACAGGAATGCCAGAGTAGGAAGATTAACCATATCCACAGACAATGGGGTGGTCTGGTGACATCCTTGATTCATAACTTTTGCACTTGATTTTCTTTTTTAATGGACAGAAAGAAAAAAGAGAGTAGTTAATGGAAGATTCAGAGAGGAAGTAGAGAAAGAGAGCTGGAGCAAGAAATAAAAGAGCTCTTGGGTTAGAATTAGATTAAACTTACTCTGGTCTCTTTCTGTCCTAATGCTGCATTTGTGCATTATAGTAGGATGTACCCAGGAAGCACCAAATGTGTCCAGAAATACAATCTTATTCTCTTGATTTAAACTGAGAACAAGCATGTTGTTAACAAGGGAAGGTACCTTTTGGGGTTCTTTCTCTTTATAAGTACAGTGTGATAAATGACGTACCTCTAAATCTCAGTGTCAGTCTTTCTTGTTTTACCCAGTGATAAAAGGGCTTATTTTTATTCTCTCCAAGATTTCATGTGATTTAGTAAAAGATCTTGAATGAAGTCACAGTACTTGCAACCTGGGTGGAGGCCATGTGAGTATCAGTACAGGAATCCCTGCTTTTTAGCTTTTGGGAAAATAAACTAGAAAATTACATACAAAATAGTAGAGAAAATGTTACTGTGAATACACTGACATATGACATACATTTGTAAGATTAGGTAGGAAATGCCAAATTTCAGTTTGTCTTGGCATCCTCAGTAAAGACCATATGTGTGGTGATATAGTTCTAAATCACATTCAGATGTTTTCATGTATAATATTTTAATATTGTTAATAAGCTAACTACTGTATTTGCTGTACTGTCAGTGTCCAGCTCTTGTCTTTCTACCTCATGATTGTGTATCCAGGACTGATCTTCAGTTGTAAATCTGAAACATAAAGTTCATTCCAGCTTCCACCAAGCTCATCTTGGTTCATCAAAAGTATCTGCCATAAACTTCCTGCTTGGGCTCATAATTGCTCCTCTGATTCCTTACCAGAAGACTGCATTTTCTTAATACTTATTATTTTATTATTTTATATGAACTATTTTGAAAGTTGACTTAGACCTTCTAAAATTCTACATGACGTGTAAATTTTCTGGAGAAGTTTATTCCCTTTTTGCACTGCTTTTGTGAAAGGGTTTTTATTTGGCTCTGAAAGTAGAGCTCTTATCTGAGAGGTGACAAGCTGCGATCTCCAGATCTAACACATCTGTTTTTTGTGTACTTACAATTATTTGCAGATTTAATTTGAAAATGAATGTTCATATCTATCTTAGTAGTGTTGGCTCTTATGATGTAGAAAATTGTGAATTCAGTTGAGCTTCACACAGTATGTTTTTTGTAAAGTAGGCTGCTCTGGTCATGGCCATACACATTCATTTTAGGACAAGTTGTCTTACTGTGTGCCAGCATCTGCTTGGTAGGGCCAATCTGAAAAAGGCCCCAGAAAACACTAGAATTAAGCTACCTTGGTCGGCTTTGCACTGGAGAACATTTGGTATATAAAGAAATTGTAAAGTTTGAAGTGTAAACTCTCACACGCCCACAGGGAGTGTGCTGCAGCAGAGCTTTAAGGTGACTTGCACATGTGGCACCTCTGGAAGGAGGATAGCAGCAGGAGAGGAATGAGGATAATGCAGGAATCAACATGAGGTTAGACTGTGGGAGCACTGGAACAGTATTTTGCAGTTTTCACTGTGGTTGTCTTAATCTTGGTAGTTTTGTGAGAGCTGACCATTCTTCCCCTTCAGCCTCTTCATCCACTTGCCATAGAAGCCCCACACTAGTGCAGGAGCATGCTGCTGATGCCCCTGTAGTGATGTGTCAGGCCAGCTCTGATTTGCGGGGTCGTGGGATACACTGGGTTTCTGTGTGGGTGGTCTTACCAAAACTGTCTCGGAATGGTTGTGTGGAGCTGCAGTGATGTCCGAGAAGGGGCTGGTACAGCAGAACCATCAGCTATGGTCAGGATAAGCAGACCTGGGGAAGGGAAATGTGAATCTTGAGGTTCATTTGTTCTGGCCAGGAGGAACTGAGAGTGGTTTAGTGTATCCAGAGATTGGAGGCAGGATGGGAGGGCAGAGGCAGAGCAAGCGTAGCAGTCACTCTGACATCTTGAACTGCTTTCGCACCGCGTCCTGTGCAAAGCACACACTGTGGCAGCAGTCCTCAGTAAATGAAATCTGGCTGTAGGATTTAAGTGAAAAGCGTTTTTAACTGCACCATACAAATACAAGAACATGGTATTGAAAGTATCCAACAGTGCCTTATTTTCACAAATGTGTTCAGCTTTAGATTTTGGAAGAAGAATGAATGTTCTGTGCTGCCAGCTTTTTCTTCTGTTTGTTTCTTCCATAAAATTGAAATGATAGTGGGGACTTTGTGCAGCCAAGCGCCGCTGGTGAATAGATGTTGGAAAAAAGAATGAGAAGCCACAGTGGTATGGAGGAAATCATGTGGCTACAGCTATCTGTAGGAAAAATAAACATCCTTTTTCCCACTTCCCCACAAAAATGTTTTTGTATCTGGAAAAAATATGGAGCTAAGGCAGATAGAGTACTGAAAGGAATTAACGTCTATATGCAAAATACATTGCCTTTTGTGAACACATTATTTAACAAGCTATTTCACCTGAGAGGAAAAGTCTGTCATTGCATTTGAATTTGGGATTAAAAAAAATCAGTGAAAAGAAATATAACAATATGGTAAAAAATTAAATTTAAGTTAAATTTCTGCAATACTGTGTCTGAAATTACAAAAATGTGAATGGCTGAGCTCAGGACTGCCCCTGGTTATGAAATATTTTGTTTTCTAGCTTTTTATATCTGTGAATTCTTTCCTTTAATGCATTGTTTTTTTGCCATTCTCTATTATTATTATCTTAAAATGTGTTTATTTTGTATTTTTCTAATTGAGTTTAGGAGAAGAGATGCAAAGAGACTTTTTCAAAATCACAAGCTGAGGCACGGAAGGCATGAGATTTAAGCTTTTGAAAGACTTATCCAGAAGATACGGATGTGCTTTAAAAATATGTATTGTTGTAGCTGTTGCCAGCTTCAAATTCAGCAATAAGAAGAATTTGTCTCTCCAAGTGGAGCATTTTTTCCAATAGAATAGGATTCTGAATTAATTTTTAATGAAAGACTAAGCAGAAGTCATTAATATTCACTCAGAACAAAAGAACTTTACCAATGTCAATTCTCACTGAATTTTTCTATTGATTCCAAACACAGTTCATCATGCTGAACAGATACTGCACTGGACTGCCTAGCAAAATGCAAAACAAAGTCTCTGTGGCTGATATGTTTTGAACAAAGTCTTCTTATTTATTTAAAAGTACAAAATACTTTGTTTTCTATTTATTAAATGAAAGATCAGGACATCTAGGTGTCCTGAAATAAGCTGATTGGAAACTAAGAAACTGCATGGATAACCCCAGAGATGTCTGATTAAAACCAGGATATTCACTGTCTTTGATTTTTCCAGTGGGTGACACAGAAGAGATTTCTGCATCTTCATGAATCTTAAATACTGGCAGACAATATTTGGCATAATTTGACTCAAACCTGATACTTCTTTCACGATGAGCAAATGTGTGAAAACCTTTTGTCATCTTCCGTTTAGATTTGAATCAAGACAAATAATGCATGTTTCAGTATATAGTAGCTTATAGAGGAAAATTGTTCCATTCCAAATTATTTGTTCCCATGGATAGAGAATATATGAATATATTTTTTCCATACCAGTGAGTAAATTAGTTTTTTTGGCAGAGTACAATCTGCAACTCAGAGAGCAATAAACTAAACTATGCTGTGGATAGCACATCTTATCCAAGAAGGAAACCCGGATTTTAGTTCTAGACCAAAATTTGCTTAATGATCTGATACTCTATTTATACCAAATTGATTTTAAAGTTCTGCTAACTTCAGCCAGTTTTCCAAGCTCTTCCCAGCTCCAAGCAAACCTATTTTTAACTCTAGAACCTATAATGATTGCATTGGTAACCAATACATATAAACTATTGTATCTGTGAGTGAGTTGTGTCAGGGCTTGCATGAAATGGACATGTTAATAAAGAGATCTGTTTTTCATACGTAAGATTATTTTGTAATGAATTATTGAAAGTAGTAAACTTCAATTCAGCATAGTTTTTAAAAGAAGTCAGGTGGGTTAAACTGAGTAAAAAATATATGACAGTCTGTAATTTTTGCAGTGTCTTTGCATTGTACAAGTAAATATTCATACTTTTGACTAAAATACAGATCTGGAAAAAGAGATGACAATTATGCTGTTTTACATTGCTTGGGAATAGTTATGCAGTGAGTGCTGAGACCCTGTAATATTTTCTACTATTTATGGATTCTGCCATTTTCCCACATGAGAATTGTGTATGGCAGAGAATTTCTCATGTATTTTCTGTTTAATGTAATTCTGATTTGGTAGAACTGGACCTTAGGGATTAGTTGTGTTGTCCTTATTGATGGAAAGATAATGACTGTCTACACTGGAAGAAAATTGTTGTTGGTTTTTTACATAGAGCATGTTTATTTTTAAACACTCCTTTCTTTTGTGGCTAGAATACAAGGAATGACTAGTGAATAAAAGTATCATTAATTTGACTCTCCAGCAGAATGAATTATAATTTAATGGACAGAAAATCCATGAGGAATGTCCATACTCCTACACTGTTTGAAAATAATTTTACACCAGATGTAACAACAGAAGTTCAATGTTTTTCCACTGGAAGCAAAGTAGCAAAGACTGATAGACTTTTATGTAACAGAAGTGATTAAGTTGGACAACGCACAAGTTCACTTAGATTTTGTTCATGTGAACAAAATCTATCTGCTTGCCTAACTTGTATCTGTACATCTTTTAAGTTAAGCTGGAATAAAGATAATGATTTTGCAGTGAAGATGCAGGTAGAAGCAGGACCTCAGAGGAAAATCTAATTGAAGTTTATAAAGTTTAATCTTAATATTTTGTTTGTCTCAAGATGAAATAGTGAATGTATCATTCGGGATCATTATACATAAGTAAAGACTTAAAATACTTAGGTGTTTTCTTTGGTTTTCTTATATATGTTTTCTTGTTTAAGGATTTTTAAAAACTATCTAAGATAATGGAATTCTGTCCTTGAAATGGAGTGTCACTTCTCTAGGCTTAGTCTGGACAAAATGGTAATTATTTATTTTCAGTTTTAAGATCTTTAGCAATTTTATGTCTGACAATTTATTGGCCTTTTTGAAAGTGACTTAACAGCAATATAAAACTTTAATTTCAAAAATAGAAACTTGTATTTAAAAAAAATTATCTATCAAAGTTCATGTGCATTTAGCATACACTTTTCAGATTTTAATCTTGTCGTTAGACTTTAAATGCTGCTAGTCTGATATAACTTATCTCCATCTACCTTGGTATCATGATGATATTACCAAATAATGTTGAGAAAAGCCCACCAGACATCATTGTAAAAGTTCTGATACTGAATTGAAGAGCATTTTGCTGAAGGTGTACCCTAGTGTAAATGAGGACAGAGGGTTCATGGGCCAGAGAAGGGTCTCCTGTGGTTGAGGGCTGTCTGTCTCAGTTCTGTCTGCTGCTCCAAAGGCTGTTGGTATGTTTAATGATGGTGAAACAATGAGATTAAACTCATTATTAGCTTTACAACCAACATGAGATTAGCATGATTTGTGCCCTGATACTCATTTTTTACCTCAAGTTGAATTTTAGCTGTAGAAATTTCTGGCATCTTAAAAAATCCCTGTGGGTAGCATTAGTCAAGTACTGTGCACTACTGGATGTTAATGTCCTAGGATTTAAATATAAGCTTGCAAAAGCTGAGTCTGACATATTTTGAATGTCTATGTGGAGCATATTACAGCTGCATCTTCCTCTAGCAAAGAGATGGTTTAAAATTGTTGGAAGTGAGTGAAATGTCTCGTTACTTCTGGGGCTGGAGAATAGCATCCGTGGATGTAAGATTAGGCACTCGCTGCCCCCGGGGTTTGCAGTTTTGTATTACAGATTATCATTATTGCCTACACTTTTCTGATGAGATTGAGAAATTTCTTTAGCTGTAGAGTAAAGCTGCCAAAATACATTTACCACAGACCTTAAGGCAAATATAATTCTTCCAGAGTCAGCCTCAGGCTTTGGAGGTTTTTGTGCTGAAAGCAGGCTTAGACTTCCCATGAGATCCTCAAAGAGATAAAAAGACTAAAAGCTCTTCAAAGCTAGGCCTTAGGCCCTGACATAATTTAATTCTCTGGCGATAGTTTTTGTATGTAAAAAAATGAATAAATATTTACAAAAATTTAAATGGAAATGTACCCAACTAGACCTGAAAATAACTTTTTAATATCACCTATTATTTTAAATTCAGCATAAAAAAGTCTTCATATAAGTTTAATTTAGTTATCAGATGACCAGGAAAGGACATGGTATTTTCTCTCTCTCTTTCTATACGCAAAATTTCAGCAAGGTTATCTTGCTTTTTTCATGCAGAATATTTACTCCTGATATCTGAACAGACGTTGAAATTAATTTGCATAACAAGTAACTATGCACTTATTCTAACTCTATTCTGCCCATTAACCCAATCACTTACTAATTGTAATTTAATGTAAGGTCCTAAATTAAAGAACTACTCTGTGTTCTGATCTCCTCCCACTTTTTCCTTTCTTATTATTTTAGGCTATATTAACACTCAATTTTATTTAACAAATAGCAAGATGTTCTAGAAAAGTCCCCCAGTCTTCAACACTGTGAGTAGAGTATGTTAAGTTAAGAGTTAATTTATGCTGGAAATGACTTAACAGAAATGTCACTGAAAAAGAGCCAGGAAAAATCCTGTTGAGAAGCTCTTTGGTATCGGCATTAAAACTGTAGGGCTGGGAGTCATGAAATCTTGATTGACTGCAGGCTTCCCTTCTTACTGTGGAAATGCTGTTTTGCTTCATGGCTCCCTGTTCTCCACCTTGTAAAACAGAATGATGGAATCATCATGTATCTCCAGGTGTATAGCAAGGAGCAGCCCATTCCAATAGCTATTTATCCTCTTCACAAAATTCCAGATGTTCAGAGGAGACTTGAGAGAGTTTGTTCCCCAAATCAAGTCTGCTGCACCTCTCAGACCTCTCTTCATACCATGATTGTCAATTGGCCATGAATCAGCAACATGATCAGGAGCAGGTTTTTTGGTCAGGCTTACTTATCCATGGCTGTTCTCACTTAGGCCTGACTCCAGCCTAGTCTTCAAATGCCTGAGGGTAAGGAGAGAACTTGGCTTGCTCTGTCTGTATATTCAATCAAAAGCTTTATCCCTCTATTTATAGAATTCTTTAAATCTTATCCACAGGAAGCTGTATGAGTCAAAAGTATTTATTGCTCTTTAATGTTACTTACAGCAACAAGCGATCAAATCCAAAGATGGCATATCTGGATAATATGTAGTGTACAAAACATTGCTATATAATTTCTTTTGCTTTTCTCCTCTCGGGAGGTGCTTACTTTGGGGTTTCACATAGTGCAGTCATTAGCCTTCTTTGATTTGAAGAATTGTAGTTCATTGTGATTTTTAAAGTGGTGACTTAGATATACTGTGTTATATGAAGAGCATCTTAGGGTTTTATTTTCATTATTTATTTATAGGAACTATTTTTTCTACAGTAAAATATGAGAACTGACATTTTAATAAGTATTATGAATGTTCTTAATAGATTAAGAAGTATGTTCACCTAGGAGTACCTGTGTTGAGATAACTCCCAAGTTTAAATTCCGCTGTTGTCATTGGAATTGCTTGGTTCAAGAGTAGCCAGGTCACAGGAGTGACTAAAAAGTAGCTGAGGCAAGAAATTCCAGTTTTATGTCCCCAACTGGTTTGGAGAAAGCAATTCAGACATTGATAATGTTCTAATGTGAAAGCAAGTTAAGTAACTGATAAAACATAATTGCTTTATGTAATTTTTCTTGCTTTTTTTTTTTTTTTTTTTTTTGTGAATGGGGGAGCAAAATTTAGCCAATTTAAAAATAAGACACTTCTTCTGCTAAATCTAGCACTTTGGAAAGTGCTAGATCAGCTTTTATTTCATTCAAACAAAAGAGATTTCTCCAGGGGTAAAAAATTTTTAAACTGAAATTTTGCAGTTAAGCTATAGACCATAACTAAAGTAAAAGATAAGTTTGATGTAACTTGTTTTAAAAGACTAAGAAAATCAGATAATAAATAATTTTAATGTGGTTCAGATATTTAATTAAATCCTTTAAAATTATGATCTTCATTTCTTTGAATATAAAAATACGTTACTAAATGCAAGTTGACATTTCTAAATTAGGTATTTGCTACTTCATAAGTGATATAAGCAGAAACGTATTTCTCAGGGAATGATGGAAAGTGTTTTTATCATCTTGTCGCTGTTGTCATGGAAACTTGTGTGTATCATTGTTAAACAGACTGTACATAAGGATCTAACATTTCTGTGACTTAACAATTGCCAGCTATTGTATTTTTAGTGTTTTTTCTCCAACATTGCAGTCAATGCTTAGGAACTTGTAAGTTGCTCTCCTCAATTACAGCCACGAACACAATTACAGGATTAGGCTGTCCAGAGACCCCATAGTACAGGGTTCTCTGTTAAAAGGTTCTTTTCAATGCAGGGTTATTAACAGTTTTATTTCCAAATCCATTGTGGCCTACTATAAGCACTTAAAAATGAATATTCCCTCTATTCAAGTAGACTATTTTGACAGCAGTTTCTTTAGGAAGAGTGAGCTATCCATTAGTCATTATAAGCTCTGCCTTGAAAACTCTGGATCTTTTCTCCATGTGGATTTTATATATTATGTGCTTTGTTTTCGAACACAGTGCTAAATTCACAGTACACCTCTTGTGTATCATTGTCTTAACCTATCATGCATGGAACAGCAGGCTGAAAGAGAAGCTTGACTGGAAAATCCAGATTTAAGTGCTTCTGGACACAAAGTATGTGTAACTTGTGTTCTTGTTAAAATCTTATGATGGGCACAATTCACAAATTAGGAAAAAAAGTTAATTTTTTTTTTCTCCCCCCTCCAAATGAGATTTAGGAATTGGTAATTCTAAGCACAATAAAAATGTTGTATCTTTTGCATAAGTAAAGGTTTGTTTTGTCTTTTAGTGCTTGGAGTTACTTCAAAATACAGCTTCTGCATCAATTATTTATGACTTGAAATTACTTATCTTTTTTTAAAAAATGAAGTTACTTAAATACATTTTTCATCATTGAACAAGTGACTTCCATTACCTCAAAAGTATTCATTAAATTTATTTTCTCATCCTGGCCTGTCTGGTTTCATCTTTTGGGGAGTTTTCTGAACAGTCTTCTGAAATTTTAAGGCTATTATTTTCAATAACTGTCAATGAAGAATGTGGGTTTTGTGCTAGAGTAAGCTGTCTGTAGCAATTTGATGCAAATTTAACTTATCTGAGAACCACAGTAACATGGAGTATTCAAGAATAGTAAAGTTGTAAAGGTTTTTTTAAAGATATATCTTACTATGTTGGTATTCTGTTCAGAGAGTTACAGTATCAGAACTAGTAAAACACAAGTACAGAAATATGAAGAAGAAAAAACTCAAATACAAGTAGCACTGTGGTTTTAGTTTCTAGAAAAACACATTCATTAAGTAAATGAGGGTTATAGGTTGCAAATTAAATTTATAGGAAATGTGTACTTTTCACTTCCTGCTCCAGGAGATTCTGTCAGTTCAGGCAGTTGAATTCAGTGTAATGCCACAAGAAAAAATCCTGGCAAGCAAAGATGTGCAATCTGTATAACTAAGAACCTGTTCATAAGATAAATGCATATTTTCTATTATTTCAGGTTACAGTAAGCTGTATATGAATGTATAATCATAGGAAGAGATACACTTAGCTTTTTAGGATTTGTTGAGGCAAAATGGAACTTGTTTAATACTGGCTTCATACCTTTCACCTACAATCATGATGCTTTTAGCTTTGATTTGTAGAAAAATAGAATTTCCAAACTTCATCTATTCCTGTATCTTTCTTTCAAAGGATTTAGTTTTGGATAAAATGGAAATTTTGTGAATGGAGAACTTTGATCTTTTATCCAAACTTTCTGCATTAAGAGAAAAGCTGTGACTGCCTCTTCTGCGATTTTACTTTTAGGGACACCCCACACAGTAACCCAGTCAGCTGATGAGTTTGTTTTGTAGCCATCATCTGTGGAACAGCCTTAGGAAATCTGAGCCACAAGTTGCAGAGCAGAGGGAAGAAAGCTGGGGTGTGTATTGGCTCCCTCTGGTTACAGGGCACCAGCTCTTGGCTCTTGGCCATCCAGCACATGGGAGCTTTGGGGCTCTGCATTCTGTAGGTAATGGGAAAGAATATCCTGACTGTTCCTTGCTGTAATGCAGCTCATCTGCTATGCCCCAGAGCTGTTAGCTCTGCTGCACTGCCACACCTAGGTGAACACTGGAGTGAGGGGACAGGGGCTTTATGACAAGAAAGGGAAGAGCCGCAGCAGTAGGGTGGAGTGGATGAAACAGTTGCAGTGCAGTCAAATGTGGCATCTCAGCTCCTGATCCATCAGCTTGCAAAAGGAGCTGTGGAAGGGATAGATTTTCAGGCTTCTGGTTAAACTGAAAATATTGGGGGAGTGGAAATATCAGATTCCTTCATTGTTGAGGATGTAATTTCTTGACAAAATAAAAACTAGGAAAATATAAATAGAACTCTGTATCCCACCTAGAGAATACTGCTTCGAGGCTTAAAATGTATTGTGTAAACATAGTAAGCAATTACAAATATTGGTAGAAAAATGAAGTGGAGGTTTTGGGGTAATTTTAATGGGCATATTTTGGTTTATTTTAATGTATTGTTCCTCATCACAGGTAAGGCTATATCTATATGGCACAATCCTGTGCCCTTATACATACTCTCCCTTCTGAATAAGTTAATTTCTCAGGATAATTAGTTGTGTGGCAAAGAGTTTATTAACTCAGGTTGCATGGCTTCTGGTATCTAGATTAGATTCAGTATTATTATAGTTGTGTACCATACAGACATCTGAAATGCTCTGCCATCAAAATCCAGTTAGGCTAGACAATGTCTGAGAGTGTGAGTTTACAAAAAAGGTCTGTTTCTGTATCTATTAGACATTGAAAATTCATTAGGTTTTCTGGGATTCAGGAATCAGAATTCTAACATCTCATTTGTATTTGTCTTTAAAAATATCATTGCCACACTCTGCTTTACAAAAACATTGAATAAAATAACTTTTATTGAATGAAAATCCTAGCTTAGGGTTGTAAGGTATTTACAGGTTCTGAAGTGCTGATGATGAGTGCAGTGTTAATGATCTGACAGATACAAACTCGTGGGTAAGTTTTTTCTCTAAATAGAGTAATCTCTTGAATTTCTCTACTTCATATGAATTGGTATTTCATGTTCAGGGAGGTTAAAACTGGCAGGCTGGGATTCCTTGCATGTTTCTGTTTTTGATTGTGGTGCTGATAGCCTGACTATGAACTTCCTTATGCAAGGCTGCTAGGAACTTCCAGTCTGAGTATTTCTAGAAAAGAGAAGTGATTGAGTCTCAGCTCTTAAAAATGCCTTGTGTGCTTTTTGAAAAGACACCACCATCTGTGTTGTGTTGAATTCATTGTAGTTATTTTGGTGATGTCTGTGTGTGTCCAATAAGAACAGAAAAATAACATTTTAATTTCAGGCATGTCTGTGGGTTGATTTTTAACTGACTGGAAACAGGATAGCTAAAGCACTACCTTTACCTCTCACTGTAGTGCTGTGCAGATTTTCAGCTGAAAAACCTTGGTCCTTAGTTTGCAGCCTGTGTTCAAGTACCCCGACAAGGAACTCTGCATTAAATAAGTTTGACTTTGTGAGGTTTCTGGTATCTTTACCAGGACAAACATGGGTTCTGCTGTTCTGTGAAGCAGTAGACTAGTCCTTTCAGCCCAGCAGTACATATAGATATTGACTATATCAGAAGGCTTTTAGGGGTTATGCCCAAGAATTCCAGAGGTATTGTTTGTTCAGGGACACAGCTGATAATCACTGCTAAGTTGTTATGTGTTTCAGGGCCAAAACGAGATGAAGCTTTTTAACTTTCCAGGCTAACAATTCCCAAATATATTTCCTGAAAGACTGATAATGGGACAGGGAGATGGTAGGGCTCTGGCCAGATGTGGAATCAGCTATGTGTGATCAAAGTGGGAAATCTGCCCAGCTGTGCACCTGAGCTATTCCCATTCTGGGCTGACTCACACTCAGGGGGATTTGGGCTCATTTACGCCCCATGTTTCTTCCTCTTGTGCCTCCTCAGCAGATGTGTGTTTACATCGAGTACTTGAGTGATGTTCTGTGACAAGAAATAGTACACTGACACATGGAATGATGGCTCTAAGTGCTGGGAGACCAAAATGTCTCCTTTCATAGCATAAGCAAAGGTTGTGTATTGCAGGTACAGGGCTTCTGTAAACAGTACAGGCTGAGTTTGAACTAAGATGTGAAAGGTCCTTGCAGGAGTGTGGAAGTAGAAATGTGGAGCTACGCAGCATTTTCTTAAAAAATTTGA
The DNA here is from genome assembly GCA_024865655.1 of Emberiza elegans. NCBI lineage: Eukaryota > Metazoa > Chordata > Aves > Passeriformes > Fringillidae > Emberiza > Emberiza elegans. The sequence goes on from JALJVW010000206.1 coordinate 22,867,430, forward strand.
ATTAGTTCATGTTGGGTGCTTTCCTGAAGAACCCCTTTGTACACATTTTAAGGTACCTGTAAAGCAATAAGAAATTCTAATTCTGCCATGCCCTGTGTGCATATAAGTACCGTGGATACACAGCTTAGCACTTCATTACAGTGTTTTCTTAAAATTCTGTGCAATTGGATTTTGCTGAATCTGTGCTGTTTCATGCCAGAACAAAAGATTATGGATCATTGCATTATATACAGTGGAAAATTATTCAGAAGTGTCAGTTTGAAGGTTTTGGTAAAATTGCAGATTTTGTAGGTGAAAAGTAATCTTTACTACAACATAGCTCATAATTGTTTTGGGGATGTAAAAGCTCAGCATTTTAACTGGGTCTTTATTCAGATTAGATTTAGTATTTTTATAGTAATTTTAAAAGTATTGGAAATATACATGCACATTTGCAATGCCAAACATTCCTCTGGATTCTAGATTATTTATTGCTTCTTATAGAAGTAGCTAAATCTTCTTTCCCATGCCTGGCACTTCAACAAGACCAGGTTGGGTGAGGTCCTGAGCAGTCTGATCTAGTGGGTGGCACCTTTGCCCATGGCAGAGGGGTTGGAAATGGGTTATCTTTAAAATCCCTTCCCTCCCAAGCCTTTCTATGATTCTTCATGACTTGCAGGCTGCTAATTGAATCACAGTGCACTTCTAAACTGTGCAACTCTTAAACGGTCCTAACAAATTCTTCTCTGAATTATATCTGGATGTATTAAATTTGCAGGCTTGCTTTATTGCACAGCAAATATTTTCTGATGGTATTTCAGTGTTTTAAGGAGAGTGGAAAAAAGTGGGACAGGTTGCTGTGTCATACAGTATCCTGCTGCATTGCTTATGTGAAAAGTTGTATTTTAAATAACTTGTGTATGGTTAGTTGTGATTTTTTTCCCTTACTCCCTTTGTGCATAGTATTATGCTTTTCTTTAATATAAGTTGATGAATTATAGCAGCTGTCTAATGCTTGTATTGTGGAAGTTACTTGGGGCACAGGGTATTTGAATGCTTGGTTCTGCCTGACCCTGATCATGCAAAAATGAGAGAAAATGAATTGTATCAAAGCTGTTACAGATAGGATAAAAAAGAATGGAATGGAATAGAATAGTTCTGTTGGAAGGGACTTGCAGTGACTGTGTAGTCCAACTGCCTGATCACTTCACGGCTGACCAAAAGCGATCTTGCAGATTTTGATTATGCAGGAGCTATTGCAGGAAACCAGAATTAATATATAAGTTTTGGTCTGTCCAGCTGCTGAAAACCCACCAGATACAATGTTAAAAGCATGGTAAAAAGTCTAACACTTTCCTTTTGCCCCAAAACAATAACAGCTTCGTTGTAATTTTGACCATATTTGCTTTCCAGTGCAAAAAATAGCAAAAGATTTCCCTATGTTCAACAAGCTTTGCAGCTACTAATAATTTCCAATATGCTCTTAAATATTTTTCACCGTCTCCACTAAAAAAAAAATAATTAGTAACTGTAGTAAGGAAAAAGAAGTTAACTGCACTGAAAGCATATAATATTGGCAATACTATCACAAAAATTCTGAAGTGAAGCTTTAGTGCTGCATTTCTGTCTGACACTTTTGTAGGTACTCTGTCTCCTTACCATGTGGTCCTTAAAATCATGCATGAGTCTGTTGTTTAGGAATATATTTGCTGTAGCCATAATCTTCAAAAAAGACCTTTTACTGTGAATACCCATAAGACTAAACCATTTGTTTCCACTAGGATGAACCATCCTGGACTCCAAAAGCAGTCAGCATATATCACAGGTAATTCTTACCTATGCAAACTAGACTTCTAGGTTTTAATTGGAAATTTAGCAATGCTGAAAGTTCAAACCTGAAATTTGGAAACTTATATTTGAGAGTGGAATGGAAAGTCTTGAAGCTTTTGTGCTATTAATGTATAAAGAGTTCTCTCTCTTGGTTTAGGCTGAAAGCAGTTTCTGCCTTTGTTCTTAATTTTTCAAATTTTTAGACCTTAACTAAATCAAAAGCTGTATTTTTTTCTCATCCTTGAAATGTTTATTTTTCTAAGGGAATGTGTGTTTTTAAATAAAAACAAAACTCTGGACATTGTGTGTGGGCACACGTACTTAAAATTCTTTAAAGAGTTGTTTTTAGGAGCACACATTCCTTGTATCTTTGCCTGATTGCGAAAGCAGTATAGTGGTGAACGACTTTGCTTGATGAACTTCAAAATCGTGACCTCTACACAATGAGAAGTACACAAGCTTCAATTTAAAAAGAAAAATGATACTAAAATGCTGGTTTCTCCAACTGGTCTTGTAATACCTTCTTGCTTGTTTTACAGAAGTAAACACTGACACTTCACCCATGAACATCAGGATATCTTTCAGTTTCATTGCAGCTGGAGTCAGTGACTTCATACTGAAAAAGGTTGGTTTTTAGACTACAGACCATGAGAGTTTGTAACAGTGAAGGAAAATACATGTTTGTGTGAATGCATGGCTGTGTATACTTGTAATACAGACTTGTCTGTATCTATGTATGCACAGGTTTAACCTGCAGCTGTCATGATTATGGAAAGCATTTAAGACTTCTATGAGCTTTGTGGAAAAGAAGTAACTCTGAAAAAATATACTAGCAGTTACATCTACTGGAAGATGAGAATAGTGTGCTTTTTTGAACAAGAAGCCTTATTATTGGGATTGTAAAATAAAGTTTTGTCATAGCTGATTTTAGAGTCATGATGCCTTGAATCTTAAAATTGGGCAGTTTTCCCATAAAGTTAGAGTCAATGCTCCCCTTTTAATCCTGTTAATTTTACTAAATTACTTATGTTACAAATTAACTGCATCACAGTATTTTAATTGTGTTTATAATAATTGTAAAAATAGTTGCTGGGGATAGGTCATTTAATTATATTTTATCAGTAAGAAAGCATTAGCTCTGCTGTGAGTGATAGCCAGCAAGGCCATCTGCAATGCCTTTCAGTTCACTCACTCTGAATTGTTCAGATAAAGACTGTCAAGTGCTGCCTAAATAAGGAAGGAGCCGTGGTAGGGTTAAGTGCAGTGGAGGACACAAATGGAGCATTGATTCCAGGCATGCTGGAGGGTCTGAGCTGTTTCCTGCAGCACTGAACCTTTTAAGAGTTTTCATTGTTTCCCACAAAGTATTAAAATGCGAGTGTCTGCCATTCAGGATCTCAGGGAGGATGAAAATGAGGATTGGGAAGAAGAAGAAAAGGTGAGTTAAACCCCAGTAGTTTTGCAAATACTTATTTCCTTCTATTTTTCCTCTTTAGGACAATAAACCTGTGATGATTACCTTTCTCTTTCAGATCTTCCTCAAGCCTGTTATTGAGGACAGAAATATGGAACTGGCCCGAAAATGCAGTGAATTAATAAGTGATGTAAGTGATGGTGACTGTTCGCATTCTCATGTTTGCATTTCTTCTTTCAAATGCATTTATATTTATGATACATATTTTCTCAAATATGCACAGTGTAGTGTGTGCCCATCCAAGGCTCAAATAATAAAAGCCCACAAAATGAATAGAAAAGCACAGATTATTCTAGTACTGTAAATTATCAGCCATAAAAGAATGAGCTTTTCAGAGCACTTGGATGGTACGAAGCACAGGCCCTAGAAAGGAGTGATTCAAAATGTGGGTCTCAGGGAGAGGGTGTCTGTCAGGAGAACACCTGGACTGCTTTCATCAGAAAAATGTGGTATTTTTTCTGGTTGTAGCCTAATTTTATGCAGTTTAATTGGTTTGAACAAAACTGGGTTCCAGTATACATAGCTGTAAGGAGGGAAGTTAAAAATAAAAGATAAATTTTTACTGTTATCTTTTGTTTGTGCTGATAGATGTCCAAAACTGCTCAGCATATTGTTATTGACTATGCTTATAGGACAAATCCATTCAAATGCTAGAATATCTTTAAAAAATATTTAGCCTGCTAATTCTTGATTTAGTTAATGTAGATTTTTTAAACTGTGGATCAGTTATATAAACATTATATAAGCATCATAAACCAGGTCCCAGACATTTTAAATTGGAGTAGATCTGATTGCTTCAATGTGACAGGATCACATTTACCTTGATGGAGATTTATTTTTGTTTCTCTCTGGGACAGTGTGTTGAAAAAAGGAACTTTGTCCCTTCATGGGTGCATGGGTGTAAAGAATGATATTTCTCCTGTGAGAAAGCTGTGGCAGGAGAGGAGACCTTTCCGAGGAGAGAGTGACTTGCCTCAACAAATGTTCTAAAGAAACTGAAAAATGGTGTCTGGCTTGTGTTGTAATAGGATATTTAGATGTTGATTTAATGGGAATAGAACATATAGAATCCACATTTTAGGTATAAATTTTTAGGGGTTGTGTATCAGAAAAGAATAGTCAACTCAGAAGACCAGTATCTGGGGTGTGAAAAGTGTGATTTGACAAGGTCAAAGTTTCCTCTTTCCTTTTGTCCATACACCTCCTACTTCAGTTTTCACAGAAAGAGTGCTGAAAGTTCAATAGATCCTTAAGAGAAACTACCAAGATGAGCTCTTTGTAAACTCCACCTGCTTTAGGAAGCAGTAGAGATTAATAATATTTTTACTGATAGATATATACATGCTTTCTTTGGGAAAAAAGGGCATATGGTGTGTTAAGTGCCTGTCAGCTCTTGTAAAGCCAAAAATGAAAATGGACCTGAAGCACTTATATGACCCAATATACATTTGCATCCATGCAGCTTCTTTCTAAACATGGTCACTGTTCTTAAAGAAAAAAAACTCCTTGAAAAATGGTGAAGAAATCTTTCTTTAACTGAAAAGGAACTATTACTCTGCTGTGTACCCATTAGGAGTAATGTTGGCTGTGGCTCTTAATTAATGGATAAATGGAGCGGCTGTGTTTTCTTGGATTTTCTGCAGGGACTTGAGAGCTAAGGCAAATAGCTAAGTCAAGCCAGGCTTCTCCTGCTTATAATGGTTCAGGGATGTGGGCTTTTGCTGAAAACTTGTGATGCATTTAGCCTGCAAGTGTGTTAGATTTTCCTTGAGATATGTCAGGCATAATGGCAAAGTGTTATTAATGCTTTCAAAGCAAGAACAATATATAATGGTCCAGACCAATCTAATTTCAAAAAAGAGGGTCTTTGTTTAAAAATAGCATCCAGCTTTGGGGCTTTATTCAGCGTCTGATGAAATCGGTAGGTTTTTCTTCATTGGCTTGAATGGAATATGCATAGAATATGAATTTTGTTTCCCAGAATTTTTTGCTATAATGGAATTTCTTATGACCAGTGAGGTCCTTTGTACCTGGGTATAAATTCCTCACCCTGCACATTTCATTATGGAGACCCATAAATTGCAAGGAGTTTGCATTCTTACCTTCAATTTTTTGACTTGCTGACATTCTGAACTTTTAATCCTCATCCTTTTTAGCATGAACCTTTCAGCATACTATTATTTGTGTGCATTTATGATTGGTGTACACTGGTACATTTTATTTGTGCAGTGGTTTTATGGTGCTTTCTGTTCGGCCCTTTAGATGACCTTGGGGGAGCAGCCTGTGTCCTTGCTGGCCACGAGACTGGGTGATTGTGCTTTTCTGATGGTGGGGCTGTCAGCACATCTCCTCCATCAGAATGCAGAGCCAGGAGTGCACATGCCTGAGATACTGGGGCTGTGTTATGCTTGCCCTGCATTCTTTGCAGGCTGACTTTAATTTGGCAATATGGTTTCGAAACAGTGTTACACTGGCAGTCCTTGGTGAATCTGTAATTGCCAGCCTTGAGCTGTACGTAGGGGAAGCTGTGAAGTGTTTATGTGCTCCCGTTCTCGAGAAAATCCCCAGTTTCATTTGAGGTTGGCAGATGTTTGTTCTGCGGCTGTGATACCCCCTGGATTGTTTCTCTTGACAGTCGTTCCATTTAATCTCCCTCTATTATGAAATTTTATTCCACAGATGTTTTCAAAACTGTCACGTGTGTTTGATTTATATGAATTTACTTCCTCTCCAGGCCTTTTCTCTTCCACATTGAAATTGAGCTCGTCCATTTGCTTGTAGTGTATTTTCTCTTTTTTGTTTTGATTATGTGGTGGGATGTTGTCAGTATTGTTATAAGTAGAGATGGGAACAATTATAGAAGGTAATTGACCAAACTATTATAATCCTTTTTGGTAGAATGGCAGACACCGCCTTCTGAAGATTCTGCTGAATTGTGGTAATGAGTGGTACTAGCACTTCTTTTCCTCTAAAGCAAACAAATAGGACTGCTTGCTATTTATCTGTCCTTGCACAGAGTCCAGCTTAGCTTTAGGATGTCTCTGTTAAAAGCAAAGTCCAAAAAGACCTAGAGCCAATAGTGGAAACACTGTGCCAAACTAACAGAGTTTTGACTGCCTAATTCTGGGTGCAGCTGTTCACCTGGACTCACCAATACTAGTCACAGGCTCTAACTCAAGAGGACCTTGAGTTTGAAATTGCTGGAGATTACTAAAATACTGTGTACTTTAATAGCAATACTGTATGCCTGCCATTTTCTCTTGCTTTACTCTAGGTTCCTATGGCCACAGAGAAAGGACTCTGTATTAAATGAATCTGTGGTCTGACACAGTCCTTAGTCTTATAAGAGATTATAAGTTCAGAAATGTAGGTTTGGAAAGTGAATACTTAGTGGAAGGAAGTTTCCTTTTGTTCCAGCATAAAAGCTAGATAAGAAGGTTCAGACATTTTCATTGTTTTTCTAAACAAAAATGGGTATTTTAGATATGACAGTTCTACAGTGGATCTTGGCAGGATGACTGTTGACATGGTTACATCATTGATGTTAAGATTATTGAAAATAGCTTTTGAGTGTGTTCATATTAAAGTTAGATGAGCATGTGTTCCTGAATAAAAGGAATGGTGGCTGCTTGGATTATGCTGTTATCATTGGAGTCTTTCCTTTAGCCCACAGTCTCCCTTCTGCTTTTCCCCCTGAAAAAGGCTGGTGGAACAGGCCATGGGTGAGATGAATTTTCTTGGTGAACCAGGAAGCTTCAGCTTAAAGGTTGGATGCCCTTGTTTTATAAAGTTGATCTTCCCATATAATATCCATTAAGAAAAAATGCAGCTTGAAACTTAATGTTTTGGTGGTTGTCTAGGAATTTTAATCCACTTTACTGGATAGTTGTGCTGTGGTCAGAGTTGGTTTTATGATGAGTCAGGGAGAAGAAAAGAATCTGGAGAGAACTATGAAAAATTGAGCCTTTAGTGAGCTATTGAACTTCAGAAGTATATTGAAAGAGCAGTGGCTCCAGGCCATCATTTGCAAATTTTTTCTATCTGTTTTTTTTTCACAAGGCTTACCAGATCTGCTCAACGTAAACAGCGTATTTTGTGGTGAGGGGTAAGCCACTTGCAAACAAAATTTCCTATTCAATATTTAAGACATCTGAATTTTTAATTACTGACTTTGAAGAGGAATATTAGCTTCTCTGCCTGTTCATTCCATTCATTGGTTATGTTCGATCATAGGCAAGCTCTTGAACATCTTCCTTGCATCATTTACACTAAATATGTTTTATAACTGCAGGTGTCATGACTTCATTATACTTGTCCCGTTTCATCTTCCATCTTTCTGATTCCAAGCAATGTGGACAATACTGTAGCAGAATGGAGTTTGTTGGATCAGAATTTGACCAAACATTTTGTTACGTGTTCTCTCTAAATTGTGTATTAGAGTATGTATGCATTTTGTGGCTTCTGTGGGTTACTATAACAAATGTGAATAATAAAGGATTAAGGAGGTGGCATTAGTCATTTACTGCTTTCAGTTCTTTTGAAAGCATGACTTATACAGCAGAACAGCTTTGTTTCTTCTAGTCATGTTCTGTCATTCCCCCCAATTAGGAGATACCTTAGGAAGCTTTTGTGTTTGATTCTTGGATGTAATTATTGCTCTGCAATTAAAATGGATATAATTACAGCCAGCTTTCAGATGTCTGTGGATGATTTATCTAAGTTGTGAGCAGCAAGATTCTCTGTCTCCTCTGCAAGAGTCACAGCATTACAGGAATTTCTACTGGGAATGCCATCAGATTCACCCAGTAGACAGTCAGCTCTGTAAAATTCCAATGCATGTGTGCAGGTTGGACAGTAAGTGCCTGCTCATACTTACCATAAAAATGTCTTTTTTGGGTGTTGCTTTGTGATTACCTGATTACCTTTGTGTATGATGTCACACACATAGGTTACCTGAACCACTGGCTTTGTGAGTAAAGTCATGACACAGTAATGTTCCCCATTGTTCACCAAAAGGTTTTCTTTGACAACAGATTGTAATCCACAAAAGCAGACAATGTGATTTGGAAATGACATGTAGATTCTTTCAGTGGTTTAAATATGAATGAGCTCAATATCAAGCAAAATTTTTTCTTCTGTGAGGATAAAGTAGTCATGAATTTGAGATAAATTTGGCATTATCTAATCCATTTTTCAGTAAACACAAAGTTTTCCTTAGATAGCACAGGAACTGATTCTGTGTAAGCTGCCATCCTTCTCGTAAGTTTTCCAAGTCCCTGTAGAGGAGCATACACTAGAACTTGTGAAATCCATTAAGGATTCAGAGAAAGAGGATATTAAGGCTGCATATTTCTGTAATGCTCAGATGCAGATAATATTGCTTCTGTCAGTGCTTGTCAGCAAGTCTAGAGTGCATAAATTCGAGCTGCTGTTAGGCAGAATGTGAAAATGAGGTTAGAGAAATGGTAGCAGATAATAACCATGAAAGCTTAGTACTAAATAATTCAATTTGCATTGATCTAAACAATTCTCTGTGCAAAGAAAGAAATGTCACTGAAAACATCTAAGGCTATCCATGTAAAGTGTCTGCCATTAAAACTTACTTAGCCCATCTCATCATAATTCACCATCTTTCTTTATGCAGTTTGTACATAGTGTTTCCTACATGTTAACAATGTCCATAGATTTTATCCTTGCAGTCTCACTAATACAAACAATAACTCTGACTTTAGCAATGCTCATGTGATTATTATACCTGCTCATACTGTTTGCCCCATTGTAAGAAAAAGATAGGTTGCTTAAAAAAAGAGTTTGGGTTTTTTCTTTTTTTTTTTTTTTTTTTTGTTACCAAATCTGTCTGGTGGTTTTTTTTTCATGGTTTCCTATGTGCATACACGTTTTAAAAAACGCCTCAATTTAAAATTTGTTTGGTCTTAAAGAAATTCTGTAATTACTTGAATGTTATGACTGTTGGGTGCTTTGTCACTGGCAATAGTTTAGCAGTGGCCTCCTGAATTTTTTCATGTAAGTCTTGGATTCATAAAGGGGCATTTGATGATGTTATATGGATTCTGTGCTTGCTAGCTCTGTGTTAGAAGTTAAACAATTTTTATCTTTGAGATCAAGGATCAAGGAGATCAATTATTCGATTCTTCTTTCTTTGGAGATACTAAAACATCTACAACTGTCATGAAAATGTGCTCTAGATGTAGAGAAAAGTCCTGTCTTTTTCATCTGTGTTATTAAAGAGTTCTGTGACTTTTACATAGCCCTGGTAATGTGCGTGAGAACTCATAGCTTCTCTTTATGGTTTAATTTGATCCAGCCGGAGGTATTTGCAAGCTGCCCAGCACAGTATCCATGAATAAAATAAAATAGAAATAATAATAATAAAAAAATTAAAATAACCAATATTTTCTTTTCTATGTGTGTTTTTAAGAGCAATTAAACTTCTTTTTCTTCTCTTTGTAGGTACACTATAAAGAAGAGTTTAAAAAATCTAAAGGCAAGTGCATATTTGTGCCTGACACCCCGCAGCTAAATCATGTGAAAAGCCTTGGTGCTTTTATTTCTGAGGTAAGATCTAAAAGACTGAAAAATTTTCTTTGCTTCTTATCCTTCCTAAAAACTCTTTCAGTTGAGTACTGTGATTTTTAGCTGAGGAAGGATGACTTGTTTAGATTAATAATTCTGTTTAAAGCTGAAGTGAATTCAAAGGCTGTAATTAGTGTATACTGCAATGTGAATAATAATAATAATTTGGAATTACATTACACTTTTATTTTGGGATTTGAAGATACTTTATTAATGGTTCTGAGCAAGTCCTAGCTATCCCATTTTATATGTGGATAAACTGAGGAGTAGGAAAAGAATGTTACATTTTCTGCAGTGATGAGGTTTGCAAATTACACCTATGCAAAATTTCCCTGCTGTGGAGATTTCACAGCCTGATATCAAACAGAAAGAGAATGTTTCCATGTTATCATCCCTGTCCTCCTTCAGTAAGAGGGCTGGGGCAGACATCAGGTCAGTGCCATCTGTGGGTTGCCTGAGCACTTGCATATCTGTCTGTCTGTCATCTATCTGTCTGTCTGTCTGTCTCTGCATACCTGTGACATGTACACACATGCACAGCTTGAAAGAAAGGAAAGAAAGATCAATAGCTTCCAAAGTGTCAGAGCAGCATTTACTGCCAGCTCTTCATGTACCTCTCACCAGGTACAAGGTGCTGCAGGATTGCATCTCTGATTGTTTCCACACGTAAGAAAAGCAGCAAAAGTTTCACCTGAGAGACAGCAGCTTTATTTAGGAATCGCTGGTTCTGAGTGATTTTTCTGTCCCTATGGCCCTTCAAAAAATGAAAATTTTAGTGCCTCATTTTTTGTGCCACTTTTATGATTATAATAAAAAAGTCCTAGTATCATTGTCTGAGGTTACATAATTAGAAATTCTCTTTCTGATATACAACAATTTACTCTGTGGCTTTCAATATGAATGCATCAATTAAATACTTTCCTTGTATTTATCTTCCTGTTGTCTGAGGAGTGGCATGTCCTTAGGGAAGTAAATCTGATGTAATTGCATTTTGTAAGAGGCAGACTGTTGTAGTCTACAGAAATACAGTATAAAGACATTATTTATCTAATCTGTCTGATTCAAGAGAATCTGCTGCTAATTATTAATCAAAGATTTAGAGATATAAAAATATTCTTAAATTTTAAACCGTGTAGGTTTGATATTACCACACTTTTGAGCACGCTGCTTGTTTATTGCAGCATTAGCTGAAGCCAGTGATGTGATGGATGATGGTTTATCTTGTAAATTACTGACCTCTAGTGTCCCATCACCTGTATTTGCAAATCTTTGACACTGACATTCTTAACAGCAGTGAAAAAGAGCCCTCTGTTTTGGGGAACAGCAACAAATATTACACCAAATTATTGATAGGTACGCATATAATGCATTTGGGGAATTAGCCTTTAATGAAGGACTGTATATTTCACAGTAAATAAGTGACATTAGTATAATTGAAAATATTTTTGGTATTTATGATTACTTTCATAGCAGTGTTGCCATTATTGTTTAATGAACTTGGAAGACTTAAAACTGAAGCAAAAACCTCACACATTTTGAGCCATTTTTCTGGTACCTCCTGTAAAACTCCTTTGTGAGGAGCTGCCAATACTGAATACTGGAGGAAACACAGGACAAATAAAATGTAATTTAAAAATGAGCCTGTAATATGAACAGATGAAGCAGAAATGATGACAGACAGGCAAACTTCAGTGTTCCTCCCCTTTCTAGCTACATTTAATTGCTGCTACCTATTAGTTGGTAAAATATTTATGGTTTGCCTCTCATTTGCTCCCATTGTTCAGGACTCTGGAAAAGAGAAAGCAGAAAAGTAATTTTTGGATTTAAAAAATGATCTGAGAAAAGATACAAGAAACTGCCTTGCTTATTTTATTTTGTATTTCCACCAAAATTATTGAATTTAATTAGTATATATTTTGCATTGCTTTTTGAATTAGGCACATCCCCATAAATTATTATTTAAAGATGTTTTTGCTAGAAGGTTAGTGACTGTTCTGGTCTATGCCATTTTACTTACTAGAAAAAATAAGTAGTATGTTTACTGTATCTTCATTTTTGCATGTTATGTCACCTTTTTCTGCCCTCTAGGTGAAATATAAAGGAGCTGCTAAGAAAGACCTTTCCAACCCTCTCTATCAGCAGATGCCAGCCACAATTGACAGTGTATTTGCGAAAGAATTAATGCACCTTCAGAGCAAGGTACAACTTTAGATTTGCAAACATTATTTTTAGATTAACTGTGCATCAGAATAAGTACACTTTAAACAAAATACTTGAAAGGACACTTGATTGTCTGCTTGATTTATTTGGGTGAGCTTATCATCCAGAGTTTATCACCATAACTTCTTCAAGTTCAAAAACTGCACATTTTTAAAATGTTGACAATTTTACTTACGTTTATTAAATATGCATTTAGAAGTTGGTAGTGCATTCATTGATCCAGCAAAATCTGTGAATACAATAAGGAATTACTGAATTTAGTGACACTGCATGGTCCTTATAGAATGGGTGACTCTTGTATAACTTTTCCCAGTTGGGTGTTGTAGTAACATATATTAAATGTAATATAAAATATTTGATGGTGAAGGTAAGATAAAAGAAAACTGCTTTAATTACTTCTAAAGGCTCCTTAGTGGTAGCAGCAAATGTATTTCTGATGATCTACATACTACTACTTACAACAAATTTTATACCATTAAAATATTAAATCAAGTATATTGAATATAGTATAAAGCTTGTAAACAACCAGCAAAATAGTAAATTCTGGTTCAGTTGGTTGCCTTCAAGGACTCAAAAATATAATATCCTAAAAGTAGGTAGGTGGCCATTCACTTCCACTGACCTCAGTGGAATTCTGAATGGTAAGCATGTGTAATATGAATGACGTTCCAGATTTTCATTATTACTCATGAGAATTGCATCAAATAGATGGTCATGGCTTTCTGTCCACCAAGCATTTCCATGGTTTTCTTGTTTTTGCTTTCTCCTCTCTTAAAGATATCAACTATATATGGTTTAAAACAGCCAGTGCATGAAGGGAACACACTTCTAAATCCATAATATTGATTGTATCTCAATATGCATTGTTGTAATGCAGTGACACTTTTTCAGACAAAGGAAAATATTCATCAAAAAGAATGGACTAAAATTTCAGGACAGCTTGTGGAAAAATGTTTTGAAATAAAACATTATGTTAATCGAGGCTATATTAAGCAAATAAAATAACACATATTTTAGTTTTCAGAATTTGAAAAGGAACATATATATACAAGTTAAAGCACCACAGTCGCTGAAATGACATTAATGTGACATTTCATTGTAAAGTGAGTGATTAGAGGAATTATAGTAAAAATAAATTGGGAATTAAACTTGTATAACATTTTTAAGCCGTTAGCTTGATTTATAAAACATTAGTTAACTATTTTGCCACAGATTTACTCCCGAATTCATTCCAAATTATTGCATTCTACATTTGTTTACCCAAATGAGGTTAATTAACATTGGTGATGTGGCAGAAAAGATAAATAACTGAAACTAAAAATGAAACCATTGGTTTATTAAAAAAACCTTTTAAGGAAAAGACTGACATTTTTATTTGGTAGTTTTTGAAGGCTTTCTTCAATCATCCAACAGTTCTAGAGAAAAAAATATGTATATAGGCTGAGTTATATTTAAGCAGAATTTTTCCCACAAAATTCATACTATCCCCTTAGGAGTAGATGCATTATAAATCATAATATACCATAAAACTTAAAGATATGCTGACACATTTTTCCAACTTGTGGTTTACTGCTGCAATGGACCTGAATTTAATGCTACTTTGAGAGAGCTCTCAGGGGATTTTCTAGTGAAAAATCTTCTCCACAGTATTCAAATCTAATCCATATTGTGCCTATCACTGCAGTACCTAAGTAGCTAATACAAGGATTTCAGATTTCATCTGGGTCAGGATATGGCAGAGGGGGTTTCTGCTGCATCTGTCTAGCTGGGATTGTGAATTTGCAGGTCATCACTTCAGGAGGAGACTACAGATACTCCATAGGAAGGAGAGAGAACAGCACCAGCTGGCCATTGCTCCAGCTCTGCTCCAAAAAGGCTGCTGCAAACACAGAATTCCAGTCTGTTTCTGAGTTGTAGTAAACTGATTTAAAAATAGTTCTGATTTCCCAAGAGGTGGAAAATATGAGTGTGTGTCCTCCCTACCCACACTAGAACAAATTTACACCTTTGACTCCCTTTTCGTGCTTCTTGGATGCAATGCTGGCCTGGAATGCTTTCGTGGGCAGATCAAGCAGGACTCTCCTTGCTCTGCGGTGCCGTGTTCTTGGCAGGATCCACAGCTCACATGCCAAGCAGGTGCACTGGGAGTAGAGGATCATGGTGGGGAGGAAAGAGAGCCCCTGGCTTTCCCCAGAGCTGGCTGCTGGCACAGGCTGGGTGCCTCTGGCAGAGGATCCCCTTACACAGGTGTGCTCCCCACAAATGGGCTCTTCCTTGATGCAAGGTTTGCTCCTAAAATGGTGCTGCTGCTGCCCAGCAGGCCTGTCTTCAGCCTACCTATATCCAGCCCAGTTCAGTAATTTGATACACAATTTCAAATCACACACATGATTTAGGAACTTGGAGGCAACTAGGGGAAATATCCTGTATTTCTCAAGGAGTTATGCCCCCCCTACAGCTGCCCTCCACTGTCCTCTCCAGAGCCAACATGCTGCCACAGCACCATTGGCCACATTTGCATTGTTTCACTCTTGTGGCAATTATCAGTGATCTCAGCTGAGCCAGGATCTCCTCCTTCAGGGGTCCTGCCATGCACTGTCAGCACTGACATAAGGATCTTGCTGTAATGGAGAATATAGCACCCTGACACATGTGGTTCTCTTCCTGTGGAGCCTCTTCCCCATACTGGCTGTGTTGAATCATACTCAATTCTGTCTTCAAGGTACTCAGGAAAGCCTGAAACAAGACTTCCTGCTGGCTTTTGCATGAAACCCATGTTTACTCTTTTGTGTTTTTTGTAGAACTGGCATGAAGAAGGAAATAAATACCCATGGAGAATGACATCTATCCAAAACTGGCAAAAAAAAAAAAAAAAAATCCCAATGCTGTTCATGGGAAAAAATGTTTCAGGAAAATGAAAAAAAAGTTTCACAGTCCCACATACTTGGGTGGCTTTTATAATTTAATTTTTTTCCTCCTCACAGAAAATTTGACTGTGGCCTTCTAAATGCCTTTCTTGATAGTGAGCAACCAGATTTCCCCCCTCTCTCATTTTTGTCATAGCTGTCCCCAGGGAAAGCTAAAAAGAGGAGAAGCCCCTGTCATCACTGAATAACTTCACTTTCCTTACCAGCCTACAAAGCTCTCATCAATTTCCCTGCTTTTCACAGTGAGAAAATAAATTTGATGGGAGCAGTCTAGGTAGGGAGCCTTCATTTTGATTTTTCTGAAAGGAAATGGAAAATTTTGGAGAAATTGCAATATTCCTGTGGAAAATATTGCTGAAGGAAAATTTCTGATCATTGCTAGCTCTGTGCCAAATTTTTTTCTTGTCTGAAGATCAGTATGCTGAATACTTCCTTATGTAAAACATTATTTTTCTTAATAAGGTGTCACAAACAATGATAAAGGTATTTAAAATTGCTTGGGGGAAACAATGTTGAAAAAAAATAAGTACTTCATCACTTTTTTCATCACTTCATTTTTGTCATAAGAAGTGATTGCACTGTTTTCCTTCTTATCTAAAAGGGATAATCTAAAGCAAACTGAAGGCAGTTTAATTTTCTACTTTGCACAGGGCAATATCTCAAAGAGTCAATGTTGAACAGTATTTTCTGTTTCTTTGTAAAGGTGATGAGCCAAGAGAATCTTAAGCAATGTTTTCAACTTCCAGAGGAAGTTTCAGAGGGTTTTTTTGTACTACAGTAAAATTTTTGTTGTTTATTGCATAATTTCCAATCATATTACACATTATAAGAATGTTTTATGTAATTTTTCAGGTTTTTTTAATGGTAGGAAATGTCATATTCAATATTTTCTCTCTTTTATGGTGGCAGGTATTAGTCTTCTGGACTTCCATAGTTCTGTTTTACACAATTACATTGGATAATCTAATTCTCTATATGGAGATTAAAGTGATGTTTTTGGTGTTCTTGAACGTTTCCTGCTACAAAATCCTACTTTGTGGATTGTAAGTTCAGAGCACATCTTTCTGACTATAAGTGGAAAATAAAAATAAAAATGCAATAGTGTTTAATGTATGCCAAAACAGGGGGTCAGTCAGAGCTGGGTTTAAAGGAACACAAAACCTTCCTTAATACAGCTTCCTATTGACACACTGGTGTAAAAGAGAGAAGAAAAATAAAAAACGAGTACTTACAAATTGGTTCAATCTGAAGCCATACCTACTTAAATAATTGCCTTGTATTTCTCAAGTTAATAAATGGCACCACTACAGGGTAAAGGTTATGTCAGTGACCTGTGGTGCTTGATCTTTGTGTAGAGTAGTTTCATACGTAGATTTGATTAAGGAAATTCAGTTTAGCTAAAACTTGAAAATCAACATGAGTTGAGAAACAAATGTATGTGTACTAACCTGTAAAATAATGTTACTAAGAATATTGATGAAATAATTATAAATATTTTTTCATGCTTTCTTGGAAGCGATTTACAAATCTGGGAATAGTTCTGCACTAAACTGTCCCAAACTAAACTAGACAGCCATTGAACCCCTCCTAGCCTAGGATTGCAACAAGACTGCTTCAATGAGTTAATGAAAATAATGGGAAAAGATAGGAAGAACAGATGCCAAAGCAAGTGAAATATTGCTACATTAAGTTAAAGAAATGGTCATCCTTTCCCGAGACAGCGGATACTCATAATTTCTGCTAAATTCCTCATGCTGAGAGTTGATGTGTTACAGTGTTTTCATATCTTGGATACATAGCCCATTCACCAAGGGAAAAATAGAGCTGTTGAACCAGCAAAATGGCTATGTAATAAAATATCTGTAAATTAGTAGATTTTGGAAGTAACTGTATGGGTCTTCTGTTCATAATGGCATTAAGTGGGGAACATCTTAAAAGTGACAGTGTAAGCCAGGAGAAACAGCAAAAGAGTTTTTGTGGCATATGTTTGTATAGTAATTCCACTTTTGTGGGGAATCATTTGTTAGTGGTGCTTCAGTCCTTCAGTCGTGTTAAAGATTGTGCTTTTCCATTTGCAAGGTGTCACCAGTGTAGGCAAGTTACGGACTCTTTGTTTCACTGTCAGTTGTGTTTGTTCCTGCAGAGGGCTGATTGTGTTAGGCTGGATAAGGAGGTGGCACATTTTAAGGTTCCTGATTTGATACTTTTGTTCACATAGTAGCAGTGAAAAAATACCCTCCCCCCTTCTTGCCTTAACATCTCAGCCTGTATATCATTTTGTAATCTGAGATAGTCAGGGCAGATACTAACATATTGCTTTGGGCACACTACTCTGTAACTCAGATGAAATCTTGCTTTAAACAAAACCAGATACAGCATTTTCTCACAATTCTAGTATCCTGTCCTAAAAGAGTCTGAATCTCTGTAGTTGAGAGTTTCCGTCTCAAAACTTTCACAGTATTCTTTTATTGCTACCATGGGTTTTTGTGTCAATCCTTCTCCTCCTAATCAGCTTTCTATCTTACTTAATACTTGCTGTTTTCTTATGGATTATTTTAATGCTTGCTCATGAGAGCTATTAGAGAATGAATTTTCTTGATGCTTGCTACTTTTTAGGCATCGAAACCTGGTGAATTTTCCTTAATATAAGCCTAAGAGCTTCTGACAAGGATAAGTGTAAGATCATCTTTTCAGGCAGTTGTAGTGTGTGTGTGTGTGTGTAAGTATAACACAGTACAGTGAAAGATGGATGAATGTCCAACAGTGAGTTCCATTTCTATTACAAAAGTAAAGGTGTTTATAAATTCACAATTCAATTCCATTTTCATTTACCATGATGACAATTGAATGTAAATATTATTTTTCTTTGTGAACCTGGGGCTAAGTCAAAATGCATATTGTGCTGGTTGCTTCCCAACAGTGGAAGAAATAGAACTCTGGGCAATGGGTTTATAATAAACAGTAAAACTGTTTGTTTATTACAAATGCATAAAATATTTTTTCTCTGAAAATAGAGAATAATTATATAACTGATTGCTTCAAATGTGTTTAAAAAAAAGTGGTTTTTGATTATGTTTTCCCTGGGCTGTCTTCTCACCTTGTTAAGCTTAGTTTTCTGTTTGTGTATTACTATTTCTTTCCCCTGTCTACTTATGCATCTGTTGCAATAACATATGCAGAGAAATCTCACTGTTGACTATGCCTTATAGGTCTCTGTTTTGGGTGGAAGCTGCTCTCATTTCAATGTCCTGGACCCATGAGGAAGTTAAATTATTTATTAAGTTTCTTCCTGAATACAGGTAGACTACGGCACTAGGTTTAACCTAGCTCATGTTATTATACCTGCTCTTCTCAGGTCACAAAAGTATAATGTTGCTCTTTTCAGGTTCTCTATAAACAAAAACATGATGCTGAGAAAGGATTTTCAGACTATGCACGTATGAAAGAACCTCCAGATGTTAAACATGCCATGGAAGTCAGTAAACACCAGAGTGATGTAAGTACTCTCCCATCTGAAATGAGTATGCTTGTTTTGGATAGATACATCTGTTACAGCTTACTGAAATGAAGTGGGCATGGAATATTTCCATATTTCCTTGGTTGCCATTTTTTATAAATTATTTGCTCTGAAGTAATTTAGGACATGGTGTGTGTATAAAATGTGCTATGAGTAACAGTATGTGAATTTTATTCTGAATGCAGTGGAAAAGGATAGTTACTGTTTATCAATAGCAACTAAGTGCTATCACTTTGAAATAAAATTGCAGGCACAGGTTTTCTGAATTCACTTGTAGCTACTTTTGAAGTGCATAAAGTTCTTTGTTTGAATGAACACCAGTGTTGTTTCAGTGTCTTCACCTGCCAGTACTTCCTGGGTGCTGTGTAGAGGAGACAAGTGAGCTGTTTCTGCCCTGCTCTTGCACTCTTTTATGCATATGAATAAGTTTGTTCCTATCTCCTGAATATGTATCAAGTGAATTTTCCAAAGAATTTAATAGACTAATAAATGATTTATTTTAAAGAATTTGAGCTGTAGTGTTCAGTTGGATGCCTGCACTGGTTTATACCATTTAATCAAAGTATTTATTCTTGTAGTTTTATTTAGATAACTTACAAATAAATAGGAGTACTTAGCAGTATTTTGAAAGTTGATTCTTTTTTTTCCAGCTGCTTGTTAGCTTCCTGAAGTTCTGAAGGTTTTCACAATATCAAAGCCTAATAATGGTATTTGTATTTCTTATTAGAATCAGGTCACGTTTGATTTTGTGGTCAAGCTAGCAAATACTAGCTCAATGCATCATTGCTTGGGGCAGAAATGCTGCCCAAGTTAGTCTTGAATGGTACAGACACAACTTTGAAGAAAAAGTTATGTTAGTTTTAGGTTTTGTAAAAACTTACTTGTGAGAAAAACAAATTTTAGGAGAAAATTGGTTAAAATAGTGATGCCATTTTAAGGGGTACACAAAGCTTTTAAGAACAGCTGATGTATAACCTTAAAAGTTATGATCCAGTTCCATTCTTGTTTAGGTAACAAAATCAATGGAGGTAGGCATGTTGTTTTACAGCACTTTTTTGTTAGATAAATGGGATATTTGTTGGCTGCTAGCAATGTAGAAAACATAGCTTGGATGTTCATTTTAAATTATCTTAAATTTACCCCATCTTCTCCTACTAACAGTGCAACAAACACTCTAAGGTTATGTGGGCTGAAAACTAAATGTCAGTGCTAGATGTATGTCTGTGTGCAGAATCTTGACAGCTGGCTGCTGATTAAAAGGCTGCTGGAAAACTTCAGGGAAGCATTGTGTTTGAAGAATAATTTTTTTCTTCTTCTGGGAAATACCTGCAACAGCATTCCCAGCAGTAATTTGCAACCTGCCTTGATTACAGAATTCCCTCTTCCTGTCAAACACTGTCCATTTCTGCTGTTGGAAGCATCAGGGTGTCACGCTGACAGAGCCTAGAGCTGGGAATGTGAATGCCTTTCCCCAGAAGCAAGAGGTTTTTTATTTACCTAGCAGTAGGAACGATGGTGAACTGCTAGGAAAGGAAATAATGCTGGACAGAGAGATGTGAATCCCTCTCAGAGAAGGGACTAGGAGGAATATGAGACAAGTTCCTGTAGCAAATTCATCATACTTTGAGGGTTAGTATGCTAGTGCAAAACTTATTCCTCTTCTACAGCTGTCTGCTAATAGAATTAAGGAGAGCAGGTTACAGATGTGAGGGTAAATGAAATTCAGTTGTTTCATCTTTCACCCTTAAAACAACCAAAAGAAAACAAGAAAAGGAAATGAAGGAAAACATGAGAGGAAAGGATGTTTTGATAAATGAGAACTTTTAACAGCATGTTAGAAATAATGAAAAAATATGAGGGAAATTATTTTCAGCCTGAGCAAACTTCAAAAAAATCAAATAAGTCACCCAAATGCAACACAAAACTCTGACCAGTTAGTTTAATGTGTTTAGGAACAGATTCTTTCTGGTTGCTCATGAGTTGCTGCAGCACAATGGACAAATACCTCTCACACATAAGGGAGCAAGTTATGTAAATCTGGTTATTCCTCAGCAGAAGCACACATCTCTTGTGGATAATATTTGGGCATCATGGTGAATAGCTGAGGATTTCCTCTTTTGTAAGCACAAGTTTAATTAAGAACCATGTGAGTTTTCATCTTGGAGTCAGAACATGGAACAGTGAGCATCCCAAATATGGAGCATGTGTCTTTTCAAACTATTTCAGGGTATCTGTGTAATCACAGCTCTGCAAGTGCAGAGACAAAGAAGGGAAACTACTGGGCAGGTAGAAGGACAAAGCTCTTTTATCCACCATTCAGCACAGTTTACCTGTGGGAGCAGAATGCATGTTTACCTACAATGCTCTGCCAACTCAATTCAACCTTTACATGGAGGGTTTGCATCTAAGAGGATTAGGATGTGTTTAAGACTATTTACTCAGCCTTTAAATAAAGCTGACATTTATACTCAACTCTGTGAAATGTCCAATTTCCTTTAAAAATTAAAACTGTATTCAGCTCACCATACATTTGTGCTGACATTTTGAAACTGTCAAGTGCTATAGGCCTTCACACCACTTTGAATATCATTAACATTCTGGGCGTGTTTATAGGCATCATTAATATGTTTGGGCAGAAACTGGGTAACAGGAAATACTGTAAAAACTCCTGAACAATGTGATCATGTCTAATAAAAGAATTTTTCTATTTCTTATACTGAGTCTGAAGAAAATTGCTCTCAAATGAACACAAGTAACTTTTCTAATGACAGGAAATATACTTTAAAAAGAAATGAAATACTACATAATGCTTGAAGGCAAGCATGTTTATCCATACCAGCGTACTTTTCTCTATATATTGTGTTTGTGTTTTATGAATTGAATGTTAATGATGTGACTTTGGAACACAAAGTCATTTTCAGAAGAGTGAAGTAGGGACCATCAGCCTACTTTTTCTGTGATGAGCTGATCAGTTAACTCATCTGTAAGTTTCCAAACTTGGGACCAAAACTAGGTGGTGGTCTTAAAACAGTGTCATGTCACATTTTTGCTTTATGTGTATCTGAGTATCATGTGAATGGAAAGTTGTAGTTGAATGCTGAAATGACATGACAACTACATTTTTAAAGCAAAGAAACCATTTTCTGTGTTGGGCCCATGTGGAAGCTGCACACAGCATTTGATGAAGGTACTCAAAGCTGTGCATCACAATTTTGTCTGCTCCATGACCTGGTCCTTCACTGGGCATTTTGAATAGGAAAACAATGTTAATATTTGTACTGCAGTGTAAATGTTCTGCTTTGTTAAAAGGACTGATTCTCCTCACAACATTAATGGTATGAAATAAGGATTTGATTTTCTGATTGTACAAGCAAGAAAACTGCAGTACACTCATCTGTGGACATTTAAAAGGCAGTTTGCACATCTGATTTTAAAGCCCTGAATCTTTTCTCTTATACTTATCTACAAAAAGAGTGCTTTTTTAGAAATACTAGTTGACAGCTGGGCAAACTTATGATGTTTGTATATACACTTTCCACTCTACATGAGGTCAGTAATGATAATTTTTTTGTTTCACTCACCATCTAAATTCAAATATTTAAGATGTCTATATTGTCGTAGGAGTAAGTTGTTTTTCATTTTCCAGGTATAGTGCAGTCACAGTGCACACACACAAAAAAAGTACATTCTTTCTGATAAGACCAAATCAGCAAATCTTTAAGTGGATGTGCTTAAACACCATCAATAAAATACCCAAATATTGGTGGTTGTTTTGGTGTAGATCATGGTAAATTCAGGCTTCTCCTGTCTCTCTGTTCAGTATCTGTGTTAGAAAAATCACCATTCACTGACAAACTTTCTGCTGACAGTGGTTGTCAACAGCAGGTCCCTCTGGACCACTTCCAACTGGTGCTGAAAATGATGTTTACTCCTGGTGTAATTGGGACCAATCAATTTTAAGGCCCATTACGGGAAAGGATGACTGCATCCATCTGTAATGGGCCAGAAATGTGTTTGTCTCTTTTACACAAGCCGGAAAACAGTTTTCAACATCATTTGAGCAGGAATTAGAAAAGCTGTTGCCAATGATGATTGTCACCAGCTAGTCATTTTCTTAGTGTTGATGGACCCCAAAGTGTAGATGAGAGGAAAGAGGGCAGAGACACAGCTGACAGGCCATTAGTTAGTGGACTTAAAAGCTCTTAGAAAATGCTAATCAGGGACAAACAGTAAGAGACAAATTCTTGTGCAGACAGGTGTGCCCAATTTCTTGCTGAATCCTTAAGAGGGCAAAATGTGTTCATAACTGCTCGTGCATATTTGAGTAATTTATTATGTATTTGGACCAGTTTGGTGTTGGAATAAATGAGAAGATAAAAGATTTCAATAAAGGTCTGAATCTCTTAAACCCAGTTTGGTTTGCTTGGCTTACCAAACTGGGTTTGTAGAAGTTTCTGTTTGTTGATTGACAGTCTAAGATGTTTTGCAGCATTGTTAGGAATCTGTTTACTTTATGGCACTGAAGTGCATTCCACTGGTATTCATGTAAGGTGAAGCATCTTGCAGACCCTGCTGGAGTAACTAGATCAGCATGTTTATCCTCAGTGGGCCTCATGCATTTTATAAGAGCTTGAGGTTTGGCCTATTAAAATCAGTCTAGTAATTATGAGCAGGCCCTGAATATTCTCCATGCTTTGCAAAAACCAGTTGCAATTCACATTTGAGTATGTGAGTATGCAATCACATTTGGGATTAAAGATGAGAAATGATTTTGTTCCAATTATTGCTTCACAATAATATTTAACAATGTAACCACTTTTTATTGTAATTTCAAACTGGGTAGAAACCCACTTTAAATTTAGTTAGTATCTGTAATTTACTGTTTTCAGCTTCAAAACTCAAGATGGTATGTTTTTTTTTCTTTTTAGTTGCTCCTTCTTCCTCGCTTGCATTTCCCACTGGTTGGCCATAACACTCCATCTAGGTTTTTCACTGCTGCTCTAAAATTGTTATCTCAGTTACTTTTCCTATGCAAGAGTCAGCTGGAACAATTTTTTTGTATACTGTGGTCCTCGTGAAGTGGAGCAATTCTTGAGCCTTTGCTGATTGTTTTTTTGGTAGAGCCTGAGCAACCCTTTGAAGTGAAGATTGAGTAAGGACATTGTGTAATGCCTGTAAATTCCAGTCAGGGTATGAGCCTGGTGGCTGAACCAGTTCAGCACAAAAGATGGCTCCTTCTCTGGGTGCTTCTGATGTTTCCTTTCTTTTGTTGCTTTTTCCTCCTCATGGGTTTCTTCACTTTCCATCTTCTGATGCCCATGGGTGCACACACCAAGCTGGTTGCTTAGCCCTGTCTGCATCTGTTCCCCTGCTCTCTCAGAATAGCTCTGGTTTTACTGTTCTAACATAGCACTATTAAAAAAAAACATCACTAGATGGAACAGAATAGCAGCTGTGTAATAGAGGCCAGCAGAGTGTCCCAATGGGAGAGGGTCAGCATCCAGGGATTGAGGTTACTCAGGAAATGGGAAACATATTTTTTCTTTCTTTGGCCTACCTCTGACAAACTACTGTTCTGCTGCATAACATTTTTATTCTCACTGGAGTATGACAAGCTGCAGAATGGAGCAAATATATATTGCAGACATTTGTAAAATGCTAGATGACTTTCCCTCAGACATAAGTAATAGGTATACTGGTTTAGGTGCAGGAAGAATAATAATTCACTCAGGGAAAGATATAGCAATTGGCCTTGCATCTAATGTAATTGGAAATGGTGAAATATAAAGGACTGTCACTGTCTTATTTCTTCCCCCCTTCCTTTCCCCGAAATTAACCACAATCCATTATTTCATATACTATATGATCATGTCATTTGGGAGCAATAAGTGACCACATTTCCTCAACTTTATCACCACTGTTCTTGATTCTCTGATGTTAAATTCACTACATTCCTAATTTCTATTTTGAGCACATATGCTGGCCCTTAATTTGCAATTTACATGGATCATAGGGTGCTATTCAGAAACCTGTTTCTGCTGCCTTTGTGGTTTTCACCTCACCTCATGTGGTCATTAGGATGAACAGCATATAATTAACTAAATTCATGTAAAGTCCTGAATTGCAAATGCTTCTCTCTACCTCTAGTTTCTTAAAAATTAGAGAAAATTTAAACATAACTAAACCAAAAGTTCCAGTGGTTTACACCAGCTGTAAGAATCAACTTTTGTTTTGGATGTATGTGATAATTTGGGCTGAATGTATCAAATCTATTTATTTGTTTTTTTATTAGTGATTACACTTGTGTGTCACAGCAGATTAAAAATTATAAGATCTATTTGTGGGCAGGCAGCCAACAGTGAAGCCTGTTTAGCTTGTCTGCTTAGCTGAAGCCATATGGACGCAAAATTACTTTCCTGTTGCATGCAAAATATTTGCCAAAAAGTGAATTTTTTTCCTTTTCTTTTTTGCAACACCATTTCTATGAAGTACATGTGTCACTGACTGCTGCAGTTTATGAGTTTGTTGCATTATACCCAGAGTGAAACTTTACATTCGAAGTAGGAGCAAGGGTTATAATAAGAAACTTCTTGCTGATGAAATACTATCTTGAGAGGTTGATTAACTTTGTGAAGCAACAAAAGAAAATCTAAAAGATTTCCCAGTAAAGGATGAAATATTCTTTTACTTTCTTTTTCCTCTAAACTTAATTTTGTGTTCTTCAACTTCTGCCTGAAACTTCAATTTGTCAGACACTTTTGAATACCAGCGACAGAATGTCATTAAGAATAATTCAGTAAGACAGCCCTTGGAAATTGGCTTAGATTGGCACATGTGCTAGAGCAGGAAAAAGTTGACAAACCTTGAAGACAGGAAAGCAAGATAACTTGTGGAGCTTTATAATGTCCCTGATGTCTATGCTGCTCCTGTGATTGCTTTGCTTAATGGAGAGTGTTTGGACTCTCCTATCTGGGGTTGAACCTTCTGGCCAAAGGTTTCTGAGCCCATTCATTATGGTAGTGGCTTTTGCCCAAACAGAAAGAGTCAGTTGTGTACTCAACATGCTGGAACACTCAGCCTTCTTGTTCCCAAGTCAGTGGCGTTGTGGGGATGCTGAGGTGGAGTTGTATCACTGAATTCCATAGGAGCTACATGTCTGTCTAGCACTGAGAAAGAAACTCACTATGATAGAATTACAGTTTCTCTTCAGTGTAGCTGCAATCTGCTAAACTGCTGTATTCAGTATCAGAGGAGGAGCTAGTTTATGTTAAAAATGGGTACAACATAGGAAAAAACCTGTACTCTTAAAAGTCCTCTGAAATTTTATGGTAAAATGTAATATTTGTGTCTTTGCAATACTTTTAATTTTCCACTGTGCTTCTAAGCAAAACCATTTTTCTTTTTCAAATTGTATTTTATGCATCTGAATTTCTTTCTTATTGTGTTACCTTGTGTGTGGGTCTTACCTTACAGTCCCTGTCAAGCAGAACTCTGTTGGAATAAATTAGGTGGAGTTCTCTTTAGTTTGATGTCTGATTTGACCAGTCATTCAAAGCTTATATATAGACTTCAAACTTAATTGTTTATTTTAAATAAAACTATGTTTTCTTTGACAGGTATCATATAAGAAGGATGTGCAAGATACTCATAGGTACACTGAAGTGCTGAACAGACCAGACATAAAGAAGGCAACTGAGATAACAAAGATAATAAGTGATGTATGTTCTCCTTTTACTCTCTTTCTATTTTTTAGACATGTAATTTTTTTCCCCAGTTTTGATCAGATTTTTTAGAATGTTACTGGAATTCTCAAATGTTTTGAACAGAAAATGTGCACCCCCAAATCTGCTAGGGAGATTTGATTAAAAGAAATCCAAACATAACCAAAACAAACCAGTCTTGCCTGGCAGGCTAGAAAGCTATGGGTTTCTCCTTTTTAGATGTTGATAGTATGATCTTTGAAATTATAGATAATTGATATAAAGACAACATGAAAATTGTTTAAGTTGGTTTTGTTTCAGCTTTATTTGTGATAATCATTCTCAAGATAAGTCATGTGCTTATATGCCATACTACACTTTAGAAGACATCCCAAACCTTTTTTTTACCTTGGTATGAGAGAAACTGGCATCCCAGGATACCCCTTCCTTTTCCCATCTCATCCAGCAATGACAGGAACATGTAATTCCCTGCTGTCCTTCCAAGAGCTGTTCAGATGCTGCTTCTTTCGTGGGGGCTCTCCTCCCTGAACTCCCCTCTCAAATTCTTTGCCCTTCCACTGTGACCTCGGCTAACAGACAGGTGAAAGAGCAGTTCAAGAAGCAGCAGTGTGTGATGCAGTTCAGTATTTTATTGTAGACAAGGCAAACAATATATATACTTAAAGCCCTGAGTCAAGTTTTTAAGTAGTTAATTAAATGTGAGACTGACTAGACACATTCGGAGAGACAGATTTAAGAGACTGAAATTCACCTTTCAATATTCAAGATTTTTTGAAAACCAAGAACTTCTACTAAGTGTTCTACAGCATTCAAATTTACTGATTGCTGTTCAAGTGCTCTTAGAATTAGAGTGGCTTTGGGACTTTTATTTCGTCCAGTCCATTCTTATGACGTGTCCTTGCTGATTTCACAGTGCTTGAGTAATGCAAGAAGCCTGTTTTAGGCAACAGCTAGTTTAAGTTGTGGCATTGCAAAGCACCTATTGTTGATTCACCTATGTTTTTTTTCTAATGCATTGTGGGGAAAAATTGCAGCAGTTTGCATGTCAGGCAGTTCAGCTGGAGAGATCAGGTAACATTAACCTTGCGGGACTAATTCAGCTCTGTGACACCGGCGCAGTCTCACTGACATCCAGCGAGACCGCAGTGCTAAAACTGAGAGCGGAATGTGACCTCACAGTTCAAAAAAGTTGCCCCTCAGACTAGTTTTATTTCAAGACTACTTTCAGCTGCTGCAAATCATCTTGGGTTAACCGTAGACCCTGTCATAAGAAATGCTGAGCCACTGTGACTCATTCTGCCTTGATCGGGAGGACAGTATTTCTCTGGCTTAAGCTGTGCATTTGGTTAAAATTGAATTTTGTGAATGCTGCACATTGTGTTTTACAATTAATAAATATTATATTGTTAAGGAGCTGAATCCTGAAAAGAGCTTTACTCAGAGCTGATTAGAACAGTAGTGTCAATGCAGACCACTATGTGAGACTTTTTCTATTAGCTTTAATGCTTATATTTCTCTTGGGAAAACAAACCCAAACAATTTATTAGTGATTCATATTCCCCCCTCCCCCCCCTTTTTTTTTTTAATTTTTAAGGCGAAGTACAAGAAAGGAAGGGGAGAGCTGAATAAGGAGTCTGCTGTGCTTGGAAGACCTGATTTTGAACATGCTAAAGGAGTTTCAAAACTTTTAAGCCAAGTAAGATTCTCCATCATTTTACAATGATTTAATCCAAATATCTCATTCCTAGTAATGCAAAGAAATTCTTAGATTTTTAGATGATTATCTGTAATGGTCTTGAAGATTATGTTCTCAAACTTTTCATTTAGCATTGCAATGACTGGTAAATTTTGGATTCCTAGGAAACCAAACACACATTTTGAAGCAAAAATACGATGAACTTTGACTACAACTTCTCTCTTGTGGAGATGGAGTATATTTATACAGATTTTCTAGGATTTCTAAAATATTAGCTGTATGTAACTTAGAGGCAAATTTTGCTCTTCATTCAGTTTGAGTGGAACCTTACCCTGTGATTAATCCCACTGAAGTAACTGAGGTCTTTTGTGTAGCTGCTTGCTAATGTGAGTAATGGGATCTGAATTTGGCCTGACATGTAAACCACCCGCCTTCCTTCCCCCTGAAACTGAACCTTTTATGTACTACTGTTATATATTAACCTCAAAAAAAAAAAAAGTCCTTAACTAAAAAGAAATCTGAAATAGAAATATTCCCTCTTCCTCTTAGTAGTTTTCTGCTCATAAGATGTACATGTAAGATCTCTACTACAGATCATCCTGACATTGTGAGAACAGATTTTTCACTGCTGATCTGGTTTTTTGTGTTTTTTTTTTTTTTCTTCCCCCCTCCCTTTTTTTGTCTGAAGTAGTTCTTTAACAGTGCCTTGCATAATCCTTGCTAGTAATCCTGTCTAGCTACCCTTGGAGCTTTTGAAAACCCAGGAAATGCCCTCCTGTAAGAAGAGGATAGTGCCCTTTGATTGAAGAAGGCTGTGTCAGCCTTCTCAGTGTAAATAGTGTATATTCTAGGACAGACTCAATATCAGTGATATGTAAAAAATACCTGTGATTTGGCCAGATACTAAATGTCTTCCCTAGAACTAGCATAAAATGAGAATAATATGTCATAGAGAACAAGCTGAAAAACAGTGCAGTGTCTGCAGGAGGTAGAGCTCCTTTTGCTGTTATCCTTAGATACCTGCTGCATTCACACCATTGTAAACTTTGAAGCATTGTACAAGGAGAAAAATAAAGAATTAAATATTTTTTATTGCTTTGCTGGTGATGTGCCCAGAATCAAAATGAGTTTGTGTTTTTCAAATAGATTTCTGTCTTCTATTTTATAGTGGATTATATTCTCATTTCTCTGCTGATGGGCAAGTCTGCTAAGACATTATTCTGTGTTTAGCATTGTTCAGGCTTGGAAGTCAGCCTGGACTTTCTATCAAGAGCCACTGTGATGCTGCTCAGACCTGAGTGTCACTTACAGGCAATGGGACTGTCATTTAGCAAACACGTTCAATGGTTTTTAAAAGAGTTCATATCCAAATTTAGTGTGTAATGTCCTTTATATCTAATCAATGGCTGCCTACACACTCCTGTCCTTGCAGCTCACTCCTTTGAGCTTGCAGCTGCCTGTTTTTGCCAATGAGACCAAGCTGTAACCCTTTCCAATAGCCCTCTCCATCTTCCCAAGCCTGGTACCCATGAGATTGTGGCCAACAATGACAAGTGAAAAATATCAGCTGGATCATGAGGTCCTGCAGGCTGCTGAGCCAGCTACGTGGAAGGCTTCATCAATGCACTTTTTATCTTGTTTTTATTAGATGTGCTTTTTATCTTGGACAATGCAAGCTGCATCTGCAAATGCATTATAATAGGGCCTCTTCACTGCCAGGAACTGGGATGGCAGCAGTTCTAGTAGAAATCTTCTTTGGAAGGCAGCATTCACTGTGCAATTTTAACTTCTTTAGAGAGTCCAAATAGTGTAGAAGGTGCGACAGGAAGGGAGAAGTTGAAAAAATCTATCTTGTGTTTGGTTTATTTTTAAAGAAGATTCTTACTAAACCTTGGTGATCCAAACTCTGCAGTCACTGGCCCTGGATCCAAGTTTTGGGATCCTTTCTTGCATTGTCCTCTCCTCAGTGTAAGCTGCTGTGACTGCTTTGCAATGTGTGTGATGGGGACTGTGCTTTTAGAAGAGGGGCAGCACCTCAGCCTGACACTGGAGGGTGGAGGGTGCAAATGCTGGGCAGCTCTCAGCAGCAGGGAGGTGCACTCAGCAATTCCCCCATGTCCTCTGAAGGGAAGGCACTGGCCATGAGTTGTCTAATGTTCTTATATATTATTTGAATCATTATAACACTTAGACACACTAATCATAAATCAAGAGCACAGAAAAATGAAGATGACCCCTGTGTCCAAAGAGCAGGGTGGTGGGGCAGGATGAGGAATGCACCTGTGCTACAGGAGAGAAAGAGACCTCAATACAGGTCAGTCATTTCAGTCCTCTTCATGCAAGGATCATGAAACAGGCTTGTAACACTTACAAGATTTAAAAAGAGTAAAGTTAATGATCTCGTTATTGTCTCCAGACTTTCTGGCTTTTAGAGTTTCCATTTGTTTCTCAGAAAATGGGAAGATCATAAAATTTTTTGTATTGAAAGTTGATAATCTCCCTTAATTGCATGAATCTATAAGCTGCGACATGCAGAGAAATATTAGTTATTTGACCCTCACAGTAAATTTGCAAAGTTGACAATTCTGATGGATGTAATGGGAAGAGAAGATGATAACATGTTTTAATGTGGTGCATATGGGTAGGTAATTTAGGGAGTATAGAGAACAGGAGCAAGAAGAGGTCAGGCAGTGTGGGTGTAACGAAGGGAGAAAGCAATCAAGGCAAGCAGGAAAGCAAACAAAGCGAAGAAAATAGTGTTAATGTTTGACTGGCACTCAAGGCTCTACAGAAATCACTGTTTTCTCTCTCCTTTCTTTCATTTTTATTTTTTATTTAACAAAGCTTTTGACAACAACAGCAGCAAAAATAATAGCTCCCAGAACTAGTATATTTACCCACAGCATGTGGTAACCCTTTTCTGTTGATTTTAAATGAAATTTAAAACAGAAACTGTGTTAGCCCTTGTGAAAACATGGAGCTTGTCAATTTGCTGAGTGTGCATTGTATAATTTGGGCTATTTTTTTCTATTTTTTAATTAAAACAAGCTCTTGTTCATGCCTTCTTTATGTTTTTAATGCATTTTATTAGCTTTTTCAAAAAGCTGCTGATATGAAGTATTCCTCTTGTGGTGTTCACTAACTGGTTTTAAGATAAATAATTTTGGATATTCATATTTGTTGCTGAATCTGGTGCTTATTGTTTTAAGGTTAAAACTGTTAGAGGTAGGATATTTTTCAAAATGCACCTTCTCTGAGATTTTCAGTAACAACTCGAAGAGCCTAGGATTTTCTCAATCATTCTTTGCCTTAAACTCTGCTAGTGCTTTTAGCAATGAATGTTTCAATTTTGCTCTTTGTTTATGCTACGTTTCCTTCAATATATATGTACTCTGACAGGTTTTTTCCTTTTTTAAAGATGGTTTCATATGGTCATGAGGAAATGCTTTAGCTGCAAGTGTCTGCTTCATCATGGGATCCCAGTGGTTGAATGATTCAATTTTTTGTAGTTTCTTTGTAAATCTGAACAGTGGGTGATGTCATCCACTTCTGAAACTGAACACTCCCTGTGTGAACAGCTTTGAACTACAGATTTGATTTAGGAATGTTGCTGCTAAGCTTCAAAAGATACTGCTCTGTCAGCTGCAATTCTGACTTTTATAGGTTTTGTGCAAGGCTGATGAGAAGTTTGTTTATCCAGGCCTTATTTAATTCCAGTTTGGTTTTTCAGGGATGTTGTTGTGATAAAAGCCTGCAGAGTCTGCTCTTTCTTAAGGAGTCTTTAGAGAGCAACCTCCACGCATTTCTTTTAAATTAACCCCAACCATATAATCTCTAAAAAAATAAACAAACTTAAGACTTTAATGAAGCTGGTAAACAAGTAACTGTCCTTTTAAGCCCTCATTAAAGTAAAGCTCTTGGTTAATGATGAAATTCATAGATAAGTGTCCACTAACAACTGTCAATTCTGCTCCCACTTGATTGCTCTTCTGCCATATTATAGCCTTGCTAAGACCTCCCCCTCTCAGATGGTTTAGAAATCATAGGAGGTATTTTTCTTCCTTGTTTTTATTCAGAACTCTTTCTCTCAGGCATGTTTCCTCTCTTTAAACTGCATTTACCCTGTTCAAAAGGATGATGAATTCTGCGTGGTTTCCTTCACCATGACTCATCCATGGGCTTGCTCTTCTTTCTTCACTCTCTCCCACCCCACGCTTCCTTTCAAAAGGGAGAAAGAACCAGAAAAATGTTGATAAAAGAGAAAGTGTACATCTACATAGCTTTCAATGAAACAAATCCCCCGATGGCAGGTCAGTTAAATGGCTGCTGGAAGTGTTCTGGAGACTCTGCCAGATTTGTCTGATATTACTGCTGTGCTCTGCTTTGCCCAGAGCAACCTGTGTGATGGGGAGGGGAGCAAAGGCAATGAGATGAGCAGCCAGGGCAGGCAGGAGAGCCTGGGGCTGTGAGACAGCCCTATTGCAACCAGAACATTTACACTCACCTTGGTTGGGGGGTTCCTTTAATTTTGAAACCCTCCTGGACATCAGGACATGGGGCCCTGTAAAGACTGGGTTCACTGGTCCCCCCTCTGAAGTGACTCTAAAGAGGGTCTGTTACTGGAACCTCTGGATTGAAATATACTGCTAAAAATTTTTAATGATGGCATGAAATGATGGCAGCTGGAAGATGGCAAGCCTGTTGTGAGCAGAGGTACCTTTGGCACCAACGCTTTCCCACTTAACAAGAATTTCAGTGCCATGTTGTGCATTTGGTCTGTGTGCACTGTTTGTGGCATTTATTGGCCAGGAGAAGGCAGCCTGCAGTAGCTGGATGTTTAAAGTCTTATGCTTGGTGTTGTTGTGATGTGGGTAAAAGAGTAAATGACACTTTTGCTCACCCAGCTGTCTTGATCTCTGGCTTTTTGAATGGCATATTACAGCACTGCCTAATTTTCATTAGAAGGCAAATTTTGGATACACCTTTTAAGAGAGAAAAGCACTCCGATTTATTCTTTCACTGCTCATACAGAGCATGGATTTGCCTTTGTCTTTGTATTCAGATATATGCTTTTGCACTTGATCCAATGCCAAGGCAAATATCAAACAATATAAACCAGATGAATATACCAGAAGGCAATAGATACTCTCTTCTGCTGTTAGTGTGAAAGATTATGAAGTTCATCATGTGTTCAGATAAAGTTTCTCTTTAAAAGTAAGAATGTTTTAGAATTTCCTTACTTCTAAAAATTAGCTAAGTGCTGGAATAATAATATAGTGCTTGAACATATATGGCTGGTTCCTGTTTGTGTAGCTTAGTTTTGATTTCTTGTTATCCTGATTAATAAAATAATGGACATTGTAGGTAAAGATAATGAGGTTGCGTAAGCTGAATCATGCTGAGGGTCTTTTGAGGCAAGGAAGAACTGAAAAGGAAAAAAAACCCTCTTCCCACAACTAAGGCTGAGAAAAAAACCTGAAGATTGTTTGAGGTGGCTTAACCACTTTATTTTTTTATTCATGTGGGAATAGAGAAAAAAGGAGTAGGGAAGAATCCATGTATTTATTTAGTGCAGAGCGTGGTAAATTATAATGGATGTTGCACAGGCTCAGATATCAGGTGTCTGCCTAAAATTCATGAAAGCAGCATAATTCAGACTGAACTTTATTCTCCTCCATTATGCCCAGCTGTTGGAAAGAAGCAGGCATGTGTGCAGAGTCTCCAGATGTTTGCGGATCACTCACAAAGGGAGCAAAGGAGGAAGATATACCATTTGTTCATTTTCATATTTTCAAATTCTGAATTCAGTTTTTCAGCATGTTTTATGAAATTTTTGTGACTTATTTACTTTTAGTGACATTGTCTCCATATTTCTGTATTGCATATTTCCTCTTACAAGTGTTGTCATTCCCCTTTTCCTTTTGAAAAAGAAGAAAAAGATGATGAAGGTGATGGCAGGCAGTTGTTTAATTATGCTTTCCAGCACCATAATGAGGTGGGCATTGTCCCCAAGAAAGGACTGTACTACAGAGGGATTCCTCAGTAGATTCCTCTCGGAAATTGCTGGCAAAATTAAAAAAAGACCTGGAAGTACTGGTGACAGTCTAGCATAGTGGGAGTGACATGTGGGCCTGGTGGTGGCAAGTTAGATTCTGACTTCCCACTTTCAAGTGGTTGAAAAATGTACAAGTGATTTATTTTACAAATGTTGCAATTTATTCACCTTAGATTTTTTTTTTGGTTAAAACCACAATTTTGATGTTAATTGTGAATCGAATTTATCTTAGTGAATAATTATTATTGCTGGTCAGAGAGTTCTATTTGATTACTCATGTGAGTCATATGGTCTTGTTTGTGTTTTCTTTTTATAAGTCCCTCAGCACCAGTAATCACATATGACAATCTTAAAATTTTAGTAAACATCAGATACATAAAACTTAATTTGAAACCAACACAAGACTGTCACAGGTGTGGGTAAACTGAGTTTCTTTAAACTTTGTTTAAAGGTTTATGAATAAAGTAATTGCATTTAATAAGCTTCTTTGTAGTTTGAATTCTCTGCCTTCTTTAAGTGCTACATATTAATACTAGACATGTTTGTTCTGGTGAAAGGTAAAATACAAAGAGAAGTTCAGTAAGGAAATGAAGAGTCACCAGTACAATCCTCTTGACAGTGCTTCCTTCAAGCAAGCACAGATTGCATCCTCCTTGGCAAGTGATGTAAGTTATTTGGCTTTGTATTTTACATGCATTTACATCCTGAATAACCTAACATTTGTTCACAGGTAGAATTCATTTTTTTCCTCTTATGAATTCCTCTGAGCTACAGTGTCTGCTATACAGTGTGTAGCAGGTACAGCATGTTACGAATTTCTTCCTCTGCTTCTGACTGAGGGCCTGAAGAGTTTTTCATAACCATTTTAGATGAGATTCGTCTCGCTTAATTTTGTGTGTCAAAAGGTGTGACCTCTTACTCTGAGCTAATTGCCTTGTACTTGGTCCCTTTTTATTCAGGAAAGAAATAAACAGGTCTAGAGGTCAGTTCTTCTCACCTGTTAGAAGTGCCTGTCTTTAGAGGAGCAAAGTACTGTCATCTCTTCAATGGTTATAGAAGGAGGTTACACGAGCAGTTCAGATTTGGATGTCTGTCTTTTAGACTTCATTCTTCTGGCTGATCTTCTCAATGGTATTACAAAAATATAGCAGTCACTAGGTTCAGCAATGGGTGGCTGCTGCTGGAGGCAGACTGGATAAAACATCTATATTGAATGATAATGCTCTTGGGATGGTATATTTAAAAGTGTGTTTAATGCTAAAAATGCAATCTCTTCTTTGAGGCTGTGATCCCAGAGAGCCAAAAGAGAAGCCTTCATTCTGTAGTCCAGCATTTCTGAAGTGTGAGGTACCATGCAATGGGAACAGGAAAGACTGGCCCTGGGAAGTGTACAGAAGATGATGGAATTATTTCCAAAATCTAAACGTATGGCAAAAAATGAGATGAAGCAGTTATTATTATAAGAAATGGGCAAATAAAAGTGAGGAGCATGATACACGTGTGGAAATGACTAAAGGTATTAGTTGAAAAGATTTCTCATGCAAGATAGGTAAGGTAGCTAGTTTTCTTCCTGTAAAGTTGGGCATACAGGTCTTCAGCTCTACAGGTTTCCCATTCTCAGAAGAATGGAAAATCCTACTGTAGGCTGATGGGAAGTAACTTTCTGCTGTTTCATTAAGTAATTGTCTTTTGCCTTAGGTCACCATATGGCTTATATTTGCTGCAAGCAATCTATGTTGGATAAAATATCCAGGAACACTTCCCTTTAACTGCAATATGTCAAACTTCTAAATTGGATGGTGTGATTCCTGAAGCTGGGGAAAAAGAATAAGAATTAAAGGTGTTTAGAATGAATAGACCCAAAGTATTGAGGAAGATACTCTTGATTTAAGTGGGGGGTGGGAAAGGAGGGGAGAAGAAAAAAGAAGAAAATTAATTCTAGCCTGAAAAGTGATAGAAAGTGTGATTTGTTGTTAGTGTTCTTGTTTGGAGGAAAAGTTTGAGTAGTTCCTAAGTACTTTGCAGACTGAGTCCTATATTGGTCTTTCCTTTTCTTTGAAATAGTAGTAGATGACCACCATCTAGTGGCTGGGAGAGATTGTTCAGGCAAGCACTTAATGTTTTCTCTTTCTGAATGGTCACACTCTAATACAGAGCTGTGAAGTATTTTATTAATCTTTAGTTTGCATAACCTAAATTTTCTTTCCAGGTGAACTACAAGAAAGATTTGGAAAGCCTACATGATCCAGCATCTGATCTACCAAACCTGCTGCATTTAAACCATGCTTTAAATATCAGCAAAACACAGAGTGATGTAAGTTGCCTTTTTAAGAACGACCTGAAAAATAAATCTAGTAAGGAATGTGCTATGTATAGTCACGGTAGGAAACACATTTTTGCTCTCAAATGTAGTGGGAAATAGTGTTGTAACTGTAGTAGATGAGGGTTATAGTGAAGAAAAACGGGATTTTATGAAGACATTTTTCAGTTGTTAGAGCAGATAATATATACTGTGGAAGAATCACACAGACTTCTGATGTTGAGTGTTTCTTTTAATATATCTGAAACATTGGCTGTTTTATTCTTTGTTCTAAGACCTAAAATACTTCTTTCCTTGCAAATCTTACTTTGTCTAAAATCTTGCTTTCATCTACAAGTCTCTGTACAAAAGTGATCATTGTTCTAGTTTCATATTCCTTCATGAGTGGCCTCTGGAATGTTAGCTTACTTTTGGGCTTCTCTGGCTAAGCTTTTTTCTCCTCCTAACTGTCTGACTCTTTCTGACTCTTCCTGCACTGGGTCAGATAAATAGGCACATGCTCCATTCTGCCACATAGCAAGACATAGCCCTTGACGGGGCTGGTGGTCTGATATGTGATTGTGGTGGGCGTTGAAATAGGAAGGAAGAGTTAGGGAAACCCTTGGCTCCCATGCCATGATGAAGGTTCTTTCCCACGCCAAGAGCGCCTTTGCTGCGTGTCTGCAAGCTGGGTAGCTGCATTTGTCATCTGTACTCCAGAAAACACAGCAGGCCTGCAGAACTGCTGCGGAGAGGCACGAGTGGGTGGTGTTGGGAAGGAAGGAAGGTTGCTCTGTGGTTGGCAGGAGTTGAGTGTTCCATAGACAATTAACTCTCATGAGTAGGAGCACACTGGGTCATCTTTTGAGTTGGTGCCTGCTTATGTCTAAAATAATCAAACCAATCCATCTATATTTGATTTTTGTGTTGGTTTTTTTTTGAAAATTGAAGCTATTTTTTTGGCTGTCTCACTCCCACTGTGAAGGTAACACTGACTATCCCCTTTTGTGTGAGTAATAAATAGTTGGAGCATTTTTCTTCCTGAATTCTTCATGCACTTGTTGGCCCAAATCTAGTTTCCTTCTAGTGTATGGTAAGATTGGCAGTCTTTTTTGCTGATTAAATGAGTCCATCTTAGTCAATGGACTTCATCAGTTTATCATCTTAGCTCTAAAGATTTAGAAACTTGGACTTTCCCTTAAGGCAGATCATGTCTTGCAAAATGTATTTCTTTCTTCTGTCCTGGAGGGGTTGATTCATAATGTCCATGTGCTTGTCTGGCAACTCCGTAAATACTAAACCTATGATTTTTACATTGTCCAGATCCTGGTGGGTATTTATATTTGGTACAATAAATGCTTTATCAATCCCTAAGCTCTCCACTAAATAGTTGTCTTTTAAAGAAATCCCATTTTTACAGTTCTTCTCAGATTTGACCTCCCCATGTCATTGCTTTTATTTAAACACAGTTTATTCTTCTGCCTTTCTCCAGTACATTCCTTGTGTTCTCCTTGGCTCTCCACAGCTCATACCAAATCTGTTTTGTAGTCTGCCACCATTGTAAAAAACAGTCTAACTGACTTCCCTATGTTAACTGATTTCCAAAGACTGTTTTTTTTATTTTTTTTTTTTTCTTTTTTCTTCTTTCTTTTTTTTTTTTTTTCTTTTTTTTAAAATTTTTTTTTTTTTTTTTTTTCCCCTTCTGAAACACAGAGCTGGTTGCTAATTACCTGATTTTTCTGTTTCCCTGCAGTATACCTTTCTCCATTGAAACCTATATGGTTAATTAAACTCATAAACTAATATTGTTGATTGAATGAATGGTTTTGCTTATTGACCTGAAGTGTAGAAGTGTGTGCACTTTATGAAGCACTTACACTGTAATTTCAGTGCAAGGATGTTCTACAAGTCAACTTCCATGGGAATAAATTCCAACAGTTAAGAGGAAAGCTTGATTGGCATCTTTGGACATAAATAAACTGATTTGAACAGCTCAAACTCATCCTGGTTTTGTTATTGTGATGAGGAAGAAAATGACAAGCTAGACATCTCCCTTCATACAGTATTTCCTGATTTCACTTGGGGTGGAGGTAATTTTTCTCCTAGTAGCTGGTGCAGTGCTGTGTTCTGGATTTAGGATGGAATCAATGTTGATAACACACTGGTGGTTCAGTTGTTGCTGAGCAGGGCTTGCACTAGGTCAAGAACTTTTCAGCTTCTTATGCAGCCCTGCCATTGAGATGGCTGGTGGTGCATGAGAAGCTGGGAGAGGACGCAGGATCAGCCGGGACAGCTGACCCAAACTGGCCAAAGGGATATTCCACACCATATAGTGTCAGTCTCAGTATATAAACTGGGGGAAGGTTGGCCAGGAGTTCCTTCTCAGGGACAGGGTGAGCATTCAGAAGTTGGTGATGAGTGACTTTTTTTCATTTACATCTCTTGGTTTTTTTTTTTCCCCTTGAGATTTATTTCTCCCTCTTTTTTGTTATTTTCCTTTTATTACTGTTTCTTCTTCTAGCTTATTTTATTTAAATTATTTAATTCTTTTAATCTCAAACCACAAATTTTCGCACTTTTATGCTTCTGATTCTCTACCCATCCCACTGGGGTAAAGTGTGTGAGCAGTTGTGTGGCTGGCTGTGGTTAAACCATGACAGATATATTTGTAATTCTGGTGTGAACTATGGAGACACAAAATTTGAGACTTTAATATGTGTAGAACAGCTAGTTTAACATTTTTCACATTTTAAATCTGTTCCTATTGTGGAGATTTTGAGATACTAATGAAATACAGGCTGAAAAAGGGGGAACTTAGACGTATTTCATTTTTATAAACAGGGTGAATAAACAGAACTTCAGAGACTGAATCTGGTGCTTGTAGTTTAGCTTAATGTAGCAAAAAGTTACGAGCTTAACTAAGTTGATTTTATGGAATTTCTTAAAAATTTTCTTCCATCAGCTGAGGAATGGAGTAAAAGTTGAGATCAATGTCTGTAGATGGAGGTAATTTTAATTTTTTTCCACTACTAAAATAATTTTGTTGTGTGACATTTAAAGTTCTTTCCACTAGGAGGCAAACCCAGACCATCATATGTGTTCTTTGCACTTCAAATGTAAATAACAATGTTTATTTTCTGTGGAACATAAAAACCATCTGACTTTTAGATTAGCAGGAAAAATATTTTCTCTAGGAATGTACAAAAGCTATTTTTTATCATATCCTTTTTTAAAAAATTTTATCACAACGTTTTAAATTCACATTTGCTAAAACTCCCCAGTTTGTAGAACTAAAATATAGGTTCTTTCTTCTATGTTTTTTCTTTCACAGTTATTTTAAATAGTATTTAAATTTCAAAATCTTCTGGATTTTGCCTGTGAAAACATTTTTGGAATTTTTTTTTTCAGTATGAATTTAAGAAATCATTTAAGCAAAGCAATTGTTTCTATCATTTCAGCCCAAACACTGCAGAACAAATCCATTTCAAAGAAAATGCAGTACTTCAAAGTCAGGTGTACACAACCACAAATGAACACATCTTGCAAAGAGAGAAATGCAGTGTTTTAACAGTGATTGAATCATGCACAAAGCCTCACAATAGATTTCAGTGTTGTACAGTGCATATTCAATCAGAAGCACCCCATGAGGAGAGAGGAGAGTGTTTCTGCAGGACCCAATCCTAATGCAGAAGCCTGACAAGGAAAGAGAAATTCAGACATTGCTATTTTTGAAGAGACAGAAATTAAAATTACATTACTCACTATAAATGTAATATTTTGGTTTGTAGCTGCTTTCCATTAAGGCTTGTGTAACTATTCCATCATGCTCCACACTGACCGATGGAGATAAGTAATGTGTTTGCCAGTCTTATCAAAAGAGTGTGAATGAATGAGTTCAGAAGTGTTCTCCAGGTTTCCAAACAAAGTGTATTTCCTTTGTGAGTTAGCAGAAAGGATTAAGTTGATGTCTTAACCCTGTGTCCTTCACTGTGATTTTGCTGCCAGCCCTGAGGTCATGGTCCCTGGTAGATGTGAGGGGGTGTTGGCACAGGACAGGGCCCTACCAAAGCAGTAGTTTCCCTTCCCTTCTCCTTCCCACAGGTACAAACAAAAGTGCATTTGGGAGAGGCGCTTCTGAGCCTGGAACTAAGGCCTGTGGGGCCTGGCTGTGAAACAGATTTTGTTGTTACAGTAAATGTGTTGTTTTATGGAAACAGCAGGGGATCCCATTAAAAAGCTGCCAAGTGTTCAGACATAGGTCATTTGGCCAAACCCATGCAATTGGTTTAAGGGTTGTAGTTGATGCTCCTTATTCCTGTTGTCTTCAAAGTTCACAACTTCTAGGTCTGAATTGTGTCGAAAAGGAATAAATGACTCCAAAACATATTACCTTATCTAACTGACCAACAGGTTAGGTTTGGGAGAAGTCTTCCAAGTCAAAACATATAAGGAGTATGGTTAAGACAGGATTTGTTTCTTGCCAAGGCTCTCATATTCTCTCAGCTGTTAACAGACTTTATTTTAATTTTACTAGGTCAAGTACAAAGAA
Organism: Emberiza elegans; assembly: GCA_024865655.1. NCBI lineage: Eukaryota > Metazoa > Chordata > Aves > Passeriformes > Fringillidae > Emberiza > Emberiza elegans. The sequence goes on from JALJVW010000206.1 coordinate 22,908,291, forward strand.
GATTACGAAAAATCTAAAGGCAGATCAATGCTGGAGTTTGTGGATACGCCAATGTATCAAGTATCAAAGGAGGCTCAAAAGATGCAAAGTGAAGTAAGTAAAAATGTACTTTTTGAACAAGTAAAATTTTAATCAACAGAGAGGTTAACAGACATCTTGTACTCAAGTTAAGAAAATGTACGAAGCAGAGAGTAAATTGTGGATATGGTAGAGTTATACTGAGTAGTTATCTCTGCTGATCTGTAGTTAGTTCAGTTCTTCTTGTGAATTTGCTTTTTTCTCAAAATGTACTAACAATACACACACATCATTTAATTGAGAAGAAGTTCAATAGGTCATCTAGACCAGAGATTAATAACTTTTAAAATTTTCACTTGAATTCCATCTTTAGGGAGGTATGGTTCTCATGTGAGAACAAGTGAAGCCACAAAATCCAGTCCAACCCCATGATTTAGCTGAAACATCCTCCTGCCTTTCCAGCCTGGGAAACTCATCAAGGAAGAGGGCCTGTTCCCAGGCTCCAGAACAGCACTGGCTGTCTTATATCAGGCCATGTTTTTCTAACGTTTTTAAAAAAAAACTTCAAATGATGGAGATTTTGTGACTTCCCAGACAATCTAGTCCAGTGCATTACCATCCATCCTGAGTGACATGGATGCACCTGTGTCCCCACGCTGCAGTTTGATTCCATTAGTTTTGCTGTGTCATGGAAAATAGATGATCTCAGCCTCTTGGTAGAAACTTTAATGAGTTTTAAACCATTACCTCGTGTGCCATTTGTCTTCTCTTTTCCCTACCAAGAAAATGGTTTCTTTCATAGATCAGGTTCAGCATTCTCTTTGGCCATACAATCTAGATAAAAATACGTGTACAGTATCTGTTTGCATAAATAAACTAGACAATGAAATGCATAATGAGTTGCTTATTAGTGTGAAATATAATTTATGGCAGGGCTCATTTCTGGGTCTGTTTACAATATCTCTCCTGAAATGTGCTTGGAATTGCATATATATGTACCACTAATTGTTGGTTTTGCTACGATAGAAAACGTACCGCAGAGATTTTGAAGAAGGGATCAAGGGAAGACCTTCACTGGATTTAGACAAGACCCCAGAGTTCCTGCATATAAAACAAGTCACAAATCTTTTGAAAGAGGTAAAGGATTTTTTTTTCAGTTGTTAAGTTGTAGATGAGCAATAAGAAGCATCAATACAAACTGCTGAGTGCTGAATAACTTAAAATTTTCTTGGTAGCTACGTACAAGTAAAAATTCCTTCACATCATTTTGTATTCTGAATAGTCCTGTAGTAAGGAAATTATAAAGCACACCTGAACCACACTATCACTTCTCTTTTCAGATAGATAAAGGGGTGGAAGGAAGGATTTCCATTGGTGTCCAGATGGCAGTTTTTCCCTTTGAGTAATTATTTCACATTTATGGTAACTGTTGTGTTTATACAGATGCCTTGAACTGCATACAGTCAATTATAACTAACTTTATTAAAATAATTGTCTATCATACATGTTATGGATGATAGACAACTCTATCATCCACAGACCAAAATGCCATAATAGAGCTGTTATATTACATAACTGCTTTAGTTCATTTTTTTAGAAGGTACAGGTTTTCTGTATGCCTACTGTTTCCTTCAGATTTGTGAAATATTCTTCAGTTGTATGTGTCACTAAAAATGAATTTTTTTTTCCATAACTGAGAATCCTTCTACCTTTAGTAGTTTTATATTATTATTTAAAACTGGTTTCATGTTAGGTTTTGAGTATTGTTTGACCGAATTTAGAAGAGCTAGAAGTGCTAGAAGAGAAGAGCAGTGCTACTGGATGTTCTGCCTTTGAATCTGGAAGCAAACAATACTTTGTCTTTGTGGTATTAAGAATAGATTTTTTTTGCCAAAACAAATAAAGCACATTAGAATTAAAAACCCTTGAACTTTGTTCCTTTCCTTGTTCTTTATACAACTTATTCCAGTCTATGCTAGATTTCATATGGTTAAAGAAAAAAAATTCTTTTAAGATATTCCTTTATAATTCATCCTCTAATAAATAATTTATTTTGATAAGTCTGACTGTCAGGTTGGCAAGTCTCAAGTGAGGTCTGTTTAGTGCAGTGTCATTCTGTGGTACATCTCATACATGCCTTCTCACTGGGGAAGAGTGCAAATCAGGCTGTCATCTCATCCACTTCATCTTGCTGCTCACCAAATGCCCAAAGAAGTGGGTACTGTATGCATGGTTGTATCTTGTGCTCTACATGTTCACCTCTGACTTTTTGATGTAGCTCCCCTCCTTAGTGCTCAATGCATTAAGATGTTCTCTAATTCTGGCCTCCTCAAATTTTGTGCCTTCTTATTCAGGGAGTAAACCATGCCTGTAAGTCAAAGGGGAAGGAAATAAGAAAATGAAAAGGGTATTTCCATTAATGCAGAACTGCATGAATTTCTGATGATTTTATATCCACATTCAAGGAATTTATTCCAAACCCAAAGATTTCCTAGGTAAAATTAATTATTATCTTTCATGATTCAGAAAAAATATGTATTTCTTCATAGTCAAGGGTGTAGCTCAGTGTTTTTCCATAATGGTTCATAATCAACTTTGAATAGATACTGCATGGAACAAGAAAAACCTGGAGTTAAAAATGAATTAATTGTTCAATCACTTTTTTTTACCCAAATGTCAGCTTTGTTCCAGCTTATTCTGTTGACTACCCACTGTAGAGAATTCTACAAATATTTCACATTTTATAACAGTACAAATTTTCTTCTCTGAGACCACATTTACAACTCCTTCAGAAGAGATAGCTGAATTAAATAGTTCAGAGTTAAATAGTTCTAAATTAGAAGAAATTGTTTCCTGCTTGTTGTGGGACATGGTTCTGATGATCAAGAGAAGCATCTTTAAAAATATCTGGTTTCCTTTTATTTAAATAAAGAGCTTATAGGGAGATCAAGGTGCTCACTGCTCCTTATGAAACTTAATATGTAATTTAGGAGTATTAATTCATGTCTATGTAAGTCATTCTGATAAATATTTTGTGCAATGTTCTTCTAATTTCTTTGCCCAGAAAAAGCCTAACCCTTATCTGGAGATATGAAGAGTAATTAAAAATCCTTACAAAAAGTAAAGATCTTGAACTTCAATAGGCTTACATCAGCTCTCTAGGAGCTGGGAAGAGCAAAAAGAGCCAAATGTCTGTGGGCAGGTTCTAGTGTGCTTTGAATTTCTTACTGAATATTTCAGTACTCCGGAGGCTGCAGCTGCTGATTGTTGATAGGTCATACCAGTGCAGGGTCTAGGAGGCACAGGAGTGATGTGGTAGGAATATTGCTTCTACATTTTAATTTATCAAGAGGTTGTTTGAACAGGTCCTAGTACGGTGTTTAGGGAATCCATCCTGATTGGGATGCCATTAATGGAACCGAGGTAAAAACCGCAACGCTGCTGGTCTGCAGAAAGAAAATGCTGCTGCAGGGAAAATATCTGTCCAGAGACAGACAGGGGCCCTAAAATGTGTGCTAGTGCTGTGTAGGACACAGCTGGTTTTCAAGAGCACAAAAAAATAGATGACAGCATTGAAATCTTTTTACTTTTTTAACATTGTTCCTTTTCATTTCCCAATTTCCAATTCTATTTTAAGTCTGAAATCTTTACTTCAGCTAATTCATATTTCATAGAAATTTCAAAGAGACTCTTCAGATGTTTAATAAGTGGCATTTCTTTTCAAGATCTCACACAAAATAAGAAGTGGTGAAATCTCTCTCTCTCTCTCTCTTTTTTTAATCCTTAGAAAGAGTATCGAAAAGATTTGGAAGAAGGGATGAAAGGGAAAGGAATGACAGTGTTTGAAGATACACCAGATTTGATTAGAGTGAAAAATGCAGCTCAGATACTAAATGAGGTATGTTATACTAGTCAAGGTTATTAATATCACAGAAGGTTCACTTTGTGTAAAACTCAAAAGATTCCTTTTTTTTTTTTTTTTAACATAATCTACAATGGAATATGTAAGTATTGAAGCTAAGGTTGTTTCTGGTTTGCTTGAAAAAAAAAAAGCTCTGGATAAAAGTACTGCAGAAAAAAAACCCAAAAGCAATGCAGAACAGATAATTCAGGTTTTCAGGCAAGTAAAAGGTCACTGGCGATTTTTAGTGGGGTCAGTAGATCCAGCAATTTAGAGCTGGGCTCTGCTGAGGCTTTCCCAGCCCATGAGTTCAGGTGGTCTTCCAGACATCCAAGGCTGTCTCTGGAAAGCAACAGTGGGGCTGAAGGATGTAGGGAGGGAAGAGAGAAGGCAAAGCTCATGCTTCATGTTATGCCTGGGGGGAATAATTTCAGAATTTTTTGTATATGTATTTTTAAAAAATTTATTTATTTATAGTATTATATATATATGTTCATTCACACACACATGTACGTACACACACACACACACACAGATATTTATATATATACACATTCACCCAGACACATATCCATAAAAAACAGAGGGAATGCCATGGATAGGGCCAATTTGACCACTGTAAAGAAGTGCAGGAACATATAGCTGTAACTCCTGGGATTATCTTTTCCTTGGTGTTTTATGCAATATGAAGTTGAGAGGAAACATCTGCCGTCCCACCTTTAGCAGAGAGGAATTGAGGGATGATGTATTCTTACAGTTAATTTACAATTCTTGCAAAAAAAGTGGTTTGTGAAGTAGAGGGCTGTTTTATCACATTTATTTCCACATCAGTGGGACAGAGATAGAAGACTGAAAGTCTTTTTGCTCATGTTCTTGTAAGTGATCAAACCATTGTATTGAGTACAAACACATATTCTGTTTTTTTCTAACTAATGTACAAACTAAAAGTAATTAACAAACAGAAAAGTAAGAGGCATTTAAAAATTATATGTATTATGTGTATTTACTTTGAAAAATAAGAATTTTCCACAGGCAGAGATGACCTAGAATAGAAAAAAGAATGATTATTACTACAGCACTGAAAGTAGAAATAGCAGTGGCTGAGAGTATTTTTTTATAAAAAACATCTACAGCTATTGTATACAATATTTCTGTATTACTTTTTAATATAATTTGCTGATGAACAAGGAACATATCCTTGCTTGGATAAGCTGAAGATGAAATATTAATTTTGTTTTCAGGTTATTGGTTATTTATAATTTATGTCGTGAGGAAAAAGCAGCAATCACGGATGAGGACTGCCACTTGCCTAATGGCTATGGTTCAGGAAGGACCTATTAAATGAATAAATTACAACTTCCTGATCTGGAAGTTCACTGGAAGCAGTTCTGTATGGTATTAAATTTCTAACATGTAGTCTTGTCATAAATAAAATATTTTCTTAAAAGTAAAATGTGTTTCAATTAGACTGGCACCAAGGACAGACTTATTACACCGTGTTCTGCAAAGCTAAACTTCCCGTTTACTTTAGAGGAAAACTGTAGCAAGCTGCATGGGCTGATTTTCCTCCCACCCTCTGCCACATTAAAAATTCATTGATAGAGATTTGTACATTCATTGAAAATCTTCTAAAAGTTTTCCTCCTGTAGTTTGTTATGTGTTTTTTCTGACAACAGCTCACCAAGAGTCTTGAGAACTGTGGCTCTTGCAAATTTTGATTGACTCTAAATCCTAAATTTGAGTGTCTTGTGGAAAAAATCTATTTGTAACTCTCTGAATTTTGTGAATATCATATATAAATTCTATCTTCACAGAGGCAATACAAGAAAGACTTGGAAACTGAAATTAAAGGGAAAGGCATGGATGTTGGTCCAGATACACCTGAGATAAGACGAGCCAAGAAAGCTTCTGAAATTGCAAGCATGGTCAGTACTGGTCCTGGGGCGAGCTTTCCATTTGACAGAATGCAACAAATTATTGTGGCTGAGAATTCCAGGTGGTGGCCAATCTAGGCAGTCCTGAAAACACAGATTTGTCTAAATTGCTAATCCTATTTCTCTAGATATTTAGAGTTGAACAGTTGCATAATCAGTGTAAGGGGGGAAGTTAAGACTTGCCAGAACTTAGACCTTCCTATCACCTTTTGCAGGTTGTGCTTGCTCATCGTGAGCCGTGCCTGGCCCAGGGTGTGCTTGGTCACTGTGGGCTCTGCTGCTTTTAGGTCTAAATAGCTGCTTATTTAGGTAGGGCCAAATGATAAACAGAGTTAGAGGGATGCTGAAGCATTATGACCTCAGTCTTGCAAGGCCCAGCAGATGGAGAAATTCTCACATGTGTCTGCCTGTGGCTGCCAACACTGCAGAGGCAGGTAGATGTGCAGGCTGCATTGTATTTGAAGTGAGCAGCCTGTTAAAAGACTTTTTTAACCCATCAGCAGCTACAGTGTAGGCATGGCATGGATAGGTTCTGCAAAACTAGTACTGTTGAATCATCAATTATTGGGTGGTTTAGGAATGCTAATCAGTGAAATTGCACAGATTAAATTGGGAAAAATTTAAGAATTTGGCTGTCAGCTGTGAGTATTTCCAATGCTACTCTTTTCAGAAGGAATACAAGAAAGACTTGGAGAATGAAATTAAAGGAAAGGGAATGGAAGTGGGTACTGATACCCTTGATATACAACGAGCCAAAAAAGCTTCTGAAATTTTCAGCCAGGTGAGTACAGAATTAATTGCTTTAAGATTATTTTGAAAGTAACACACAATGAGATGTTAAAAACATAAAATCCTCTTGAACATTCTTAAGCTAAAAAAAAAAAAGCAGTGCACAATAAAAATACTAAATTGAATAAATTTAAGAATTTATTTTTATAGAGTGACCAGTACTATGAGAATAGCTTTGAAGACAGCATGTACAGAGAGTTGTAGTATTAGTTATGTTTTTTTTTACCGTTTATTTTTTCTTTGGAACGAATATAAAAAGGATCTGGGGACTGAAATTATAGGAAAAAGGATGCAGGTTGGTCCATATATTCCAGAAATACAGTGGGTCAAAAAAGCTTCAGAAGTAGCAAGCCAGGTCAACATAATCAAAAACTGAATGTTTTGATTCTGTGTAGCAATTACTGCTTGAAAAACTCTGCTCAAAATACTTCTTCTCTAGCTCTGTAGAGGTTTTCATAGCCATACTAAATTAATTTACATGTAGTGAAATGTTTTAACTGCCTGATTCTTATTTACACCATGTAAATTGAATTTAATTATTTACATCTGCCTGTAGTTCTTTTCACAATACCAAATTACGTAATACATTACGTGTATCCTGACAGTGAGGGGAAGATATGTATGAGGATACATTATGTATGAAGGTATGTTATGTATGAGGATATATTATACTTAGGCATATTACATATATTTTAGTGTGGGGGCAGACAGAGGTAACAGTCTCATGGAGAAGACAGATTTAAGTAAATACTGGACAGGGAGGAGGCTCATCAGCAATAAACATCTTTTTTGCAGTTTGGATATCTTGAGCCTAAAAAACATAGACATGTAAAAATTATTTTTCCAGAAAATGTACAAAGATGAAGCAGAGAAGATGCTCTGTAACTATTCTGCTGTCCCAGACACTCCTGAGATGGAGAGGATAAGAAGTACTCAGAAAAACATCAGTTCAGTGAGTAATAGTGCTTCTCTCTTTGCTTGTAACTTTTCAGATAATTTTTAGTTTCAATAGGCTCTCTTGTGCCACAGAGCAAAATAGGGAACTTATGAGTAGGTGTCCTTTGAACCATTTCCATAATTTTCCTGGCAAAACTGTATCATTTCTTTCAGTAAAAATAATATCCAGCTCTTCTAGGTGCAGCACTGTTATTTTGAATTTCTAAACCACTTATACCATCTTGCCAAGCCACAGTTATTTTTAAATGAAGATTTTTTTTTCTTTTTCCATCAAGCCCCAGGAAGTACTTTATTTAAAAGGGAAAAAAATCTTAGGTTTCTTACTACACATATAATATTTTTCATCTGTTTCCTATCACATGTACTGAGCATCAAGATTGGGGTATAAAATTAGAACAGATCAAATTTCAAAAATATGTATATATAATGATTTTATATTATACTGGGTATATTTTAAAATTTTATGCTAGATATAAGTTTCAGTTTATCCCTAAATATAAATTATGAGCTTAGATTTCTAAAATTGCCCAGTTTGAGATGTATTAAGTTTCACTTCCCTTTTGGGCCCATTAATGCTGCTGTTTGTAATTCTGCCTTTGCTTGTAATATAACAGAGAAGAGGAGTAAATCTGAACAAAAGGCCAGTCAGTGGCTGGTTTTTATGGCAGACTAAGTAGTAATTGTTGGGCCAATGATTTGAGAGAAAGGAATATAAGATACTGAAATATTTTTAGTATTATCTGACACATGTTCCTTAACTTAGAGAGATCCTCAGCTTCTCCAGCTCTCAGAAGTAACTGAGTAAACTCAGTTGGTTTCTCCCAGAGGTGTTTGCCTGCAGCTTCCCTGGACAGCTGAGGAACCTGCAGGGGAATAAGAGCCTGTGGGGAGAGCAGAGGAGATTCCTCTCTGAGCCTGCTCTAGGCTGTGGTCATCTCCAGCCATCCCCTGTCCTTTTTCTTCCTTTGAATGAGGGCAGCTGAAAGCTGCATCTTTCTAGAAGGAGCTCTTGACAGGCCCACTGGCCCAATTTTGCTTCCTGTCACCTGTTGGCTTCTGGAATGGTGCCTGCAGCATAGTGTGATGTGGTTATCCCCATTTCTCATGTCACTGGTGTCTTATCAGGCTGAAACTCCCTGGAACAGAGGCATCCAAGCCAGCCCCTGTGATCTGCTTTCCTCCCTGCTCCAGCCTTTTATAGCTTTTGATGAAGTCCTCAAGTAGGTCAGTGGCTCTGGCAGCGTGGACTCACTAACATTTAGGTACCAGGCTTAGTTAAGATGGGTATCACCACTTAATTCAGCCTTGACAAGGCTCTGATGCACCTGAACCCCTTGCAGCCCTGTAGGCCAGTCTGAGCTTCCAGCGCCAAGGCTGACAATGATCCTCTTTGTTAGTGTTCTAGGTAATAAGAAATAAAATGTTTTGTCTTTGAGGTGATTTGTATTTGGTTTCTTTTGTGATTGTTCTGTTCCTCTTTGTGAGCTGGGTCTTCCAAATGTAGGAAAGCAGTTTACAGCAGTGATTGAACTACCTTTTTTTCTTCTTTCTCTGTGTTTTAATCTTTCATCCTTCTGTGCAGTTTAGATGATAAAGGCAAATTATTACTGAGTGAAGATACAGCTGGGAGCAGCCCAAATATCTAAAAAATACAATGACCCCTAATAATCTTTTGATACTTGGATTTTGTCTCAAGTATTTTTCTGCCTTAAGGGACAAAAAATAACAACTATCTCTGCAGATAAGATCATTGCTGCTTTTAGCTCACTAGCTCATTTGGCAGATGATTTATAAAAGGATATTTACTTCACAGTCATCTCTTTCATAGAAAAATTCCTGTCTCCATCATATTTTACCAATCCTTCCTTGGTAGAGGAGAAAAGTATATTGTAGTCCAGTCCGCAATATAAATATTTCTAACTGATATGATGCAGAAGAATTTTCAAGTTCTTACTCATAAACTGTCTCTGTTATCACATGGTAAAACTAAATTCTAAATTGTTAAAGGTTTTCCGAATATTTAAAATATTAGTTGCAGACATTGACTCTTCTTTAGAATATTTGGCAGTAGTATTCACCCCAGGCTATGGAGAACTTCAATGAAGTCGGAGGAATTAATCAAGAATGATGTTTTTATTGTTCAAGGTTTGTTGATAGGAAAACTCAAATAAATATTGATATAAGAAAGGCAGAAATACTAAATGATAAAGATTAATTTTATTAACTCCAGGATCAGACTTGTTTTTTACACTAATGGCCTGGAAATACTTACTAGAGTGGCAACAGCTGTGACACCAAATATCCAGTAAAACTTTAGGAGCTTTGCAGCATGAACTGGTGCTCCATGGTTATTCAAATTGTAACCATGCTTGGAACTTGTGAAGCAGTTATTTACTATCTCTTTCAGTAACTTCAAATGATCGATTCTACCGATGTGCTTTGTTTTTATCCTTTACTGAAACAATTGAAATAGAATTATAGAAACAGCGTGTGTATCTTTTAAGAAGTGAGTTTTGGTTTTAGATACAGTCTTCAGCTTTCTGGCTTGAACCTAGGAGTCAAAAATTGCATGACTTGGATTGTAGCTCTAGTTTGTTATGGTTATTTTCCATGAATATTTCAATTTTCTAGTTTGTTAAGTTAGAAATAATAGTACTGTCTGTTCACTTCTCACAGTATTTTAAGATCTGAAGACTACAGAAACCAAATCAAATCCTGCATGTACATGTACCTTCAATAACATTGAAATGAATTAAATTACTCAAGCATAAAGTTACATTTGTAAAAGTTTATACATTATTATATAAATTATAATTTTCCCCCAAATTTAAATATGTCAAATACTTAAAAATACTGAGATCAGTTTAAAGAATGAGACTATATTAGCTGGGTTACAGCTGAAAACAATGTTATCATAGTTATTGACAATTAGTCTTATTTATGAAAAATTAAAGTATTTGCTTTCTTAGCAAGATTTATAGTCAGACCAATTTGGAACTTGGAAAATTGCCTAGCCCTTTTATGAGAACTAGCATTTGCATTGCTAACAGTCTCATAATTATCTTTTCTTTTGGGGAAATGAAGGTGTTTTATAAGAAGGAAGTAGGAGCTGGCACAGCTGTAAAAGATACTCCAGAGATTGAAAGAGTAAAGAAAAATCAACAGAATATTAGTTCGGTAAGTGCTATTATCATAAATTATTCTTATGTGAGTAAAAGGTGGAGCAATTTCTTTTTTTACCATTTTGTTTACTAAAAAGTTCTTCATTTTCATATCACACATCTCATTCAAATAGTTGTCCACTGGATTTTGTATAAAGAATTCTACTCTAGCACACCCAAAACTCCCCTCTACTCTAGTACTTCTGTGTCCAAAGGGAGAGAGTCTAATTGAAAGATTAAGAAAAATAAGAAAATATTTTAACTAAACATTTGAGGAAAGTGTTTTGTTCAAACTTTGTTGATAGGAAGTCTTCTCACTCTCAGGAGTGAGAAATATGAGGTGCATTTCCCCATATGACAGACTGAACAGCAGTTGTATTTGCAGGTTAGAAAAATACCATGTGACAAAATCGAAAATCTGTCATGTTCTGTTAGAGACTGCAGGTATGGCATAAGACTTGATACAGTTTGTACTTCAAGATGAGAACAACTGTGTCCATATTTCACCTGTGTGAAAAGGTGGAGAGTTGGGTCTTTACGTGCTGGTCACACGTTGATCTGTGGATCTGATGAGATCAGTTCTGAATTGATTTTGTTTATTATCTAAGGATGCCCAATGTCTTTGGCATTTTAATAGGCAGATTAAAATAAAATATCAAAATGAATATTTTCTTCAAATAATACATCATCTTCTGCTAAATATGTGGCCAAACTTGGAAAAAACCTGGAAAGTGACTGCCAAGCAGCAAAACCCTTGTAAATGTGTTGTTAATTTCCTTGTTATATTTGGTGGGGACTCCTCTGGGGCAATTTTTATGTTTGTGACATGATTTTTATAATTATTAGATTTTTTTTTAAGTAAAGTTTAAAAAGAATGCATAGACTTGATACTATGTTGTGTTTAAGTATTAGTTAAAATATGAATTCGGGTCTCCGGACACTTATTCTCATAGAATTTCATTGTTTAGTGAATAGTGTTAAACACGTAATTTCCCACCAAAGTAAGGTCAGTAGAGAATTTCCAAAAAATTTTGAAAAGCTCTTATTTTTCTTAAATATTTTTTCTACTCTATCCATCACTATTTATCTTGTCATTTTGAGTCACAGTGCATGCTATCATGTGTCCTAAATCCTGAAATAGTTGGATATTGAACAGTTGAAACCTGCTGGTTTTGGAAAGCTGTTGATTTTCTTGGTTTGAGGGTGAGGGTTTTTTTTTGTTTCTTTGTTTAGTTTTTTTGTTGTTATTTTGCTTTTAGATTTCCAATTACCACAGACATTTATTTCACACAGAAAGGAGAAGTCTTACTTTAATGCTTTTTCACAATACATTTCAAAGTGAAATGGAAAAATAGTGTACACTGTTGTTGCAACTTTAGAAATCCTAAATAGTGGTGAAGAGGGAAAAATGAAAGGTTGATCAGTATGCTAGTAAACACATTTGAGGAAAAATCTACCAAGGGAAGTACAAAATACATTAGTGGTGTAGTAGTACTATGTAAATAGCATGGCTTTTACCTTGCTAGTCTTTGTGTAGAGTTAATGTTTTACAAAAGGTATTTTATTACATATAGTGTACTTGAAATTACTTTAGTCTTGTATAATATTTATTAGAGGTGTAGCCTGCCAAATTTAAAGGCAATGTACAAGAATGTTTCAAATTACATGTCAGTGAGAGGGAAATTATATTGTGCCGTAAGAGGGAAATTGTATTGTGTAATTTACAGGATTCCCAAAGGAAGGGTAAATTACACCAATTCTGAATCCATTAGATTTAAATGTTTTACACGTATTTTTAAATTTAGCCAGAACTTGGGACAGCCTTAAAACTATTTTCTGGCCTAAACAAAACTAGTATGTGGAATGTGAAGCAAATTTGCACTAAAAGAAACACCAGGGCACCAAAATAACACTTACAGTACAATCAACCACACAAAAAAGTCCATTGAATCATGTTCTGAAAGTGATCAGATTCTTCCGGATTACATATGTAGGAAGAAAACATAAGAATGGTGTTTTCAAAGCCTAAAATACAAGGTGGTGATAGACAAGGAGGTTGAGGTTACCTCACCTGTTGTGATGATAGGTTTGGAAGAAGCCAAGATCTCACAGAACTTTCAAAGCAAGCCACAGACCCGTGGGCTGTAGCTGAATCTGAACTGAGAAGCTACAAATAACTAAGGACTTTTTAAAAACTTGTTTATATTTTGGGGCAGGCAGTGTTGGACACAGCACTGGGAAGAAGTGCTTTGGGAGAATCTGTTTGTGCTTTTGTTAGTGTGAAATCTGTGAGGAAACCCCTGTGGTATGTCAGTCAATACCACAAAGCTGGGGTCTTATTAAAATTCAAGTAACAGACATTTTGCAGCATTTTAAGGATGAGTAGCTCTGCCAATTCTTAAACTTACCTAATAGTCTCTATTAAATAAAGACCCTTTCTTTAGTGCTATAGTGTTTTTGCCAGTCCTAAACTGTCTGGATTGTGATTTTCCATTCCTGGTCTGTACTTTGGGCTGGTTTGGTTTTATTTATTTATAAATTTCAGTCAAAGCAGCTTCCAAGTATGAGCTTAGAGGAAAACAAGTTGTTTTGTCTGTGCTATGAAATTGGACATTCTCCAGAAGTAACATGTCTTGAGAAGAGAGTTGAAAATGAAATGTTAGGAAAAAACCAGTAAATATCTGACAGCACCTGCAAAGGCTTCAACAGTCCAGACAACTACATCCTCAACTGTGCATCCCATGTGTTTTTAAAGAAATTCAATGAGACTTTGAAGCCATCCACCCTTTTAGGAGCACCTAAAAGGCTTGGTTTCTGAAATGGACTGGTAGACTCCATAGCAAGTAAATAGTAAGACCAAGTAATTTTCAAAGTGGTGTTGATCTCCAAGTATTTATGCAGCAGCCCAATTATGGTGAAAATAGCCACAATCCCATGTGATGTATATTCCTACTATAAGAGTTTTAGTACACTAGAATTGTTTTAAGCGCTCTCTGCTGCATTGCATCAAACAAGATACATCAGAAACCCTAGCAGACTGTTTTAGAAATTAAGTATAACAGTTGCTTTTCAACCAGTGGTGTTAGTAGATGTGGTCTAGTAGTGCAGTATGTGTATGTGCAAGAGCATAAAGTAATAGATGTGTTTTAGGGCCTATCTCTCTCTTCTTTAAATTGATAATATTTTTGTAATACCTATTGTGCAGATTAAATACAAGGAGGAAATTCGGCGTGCAACAACTATTTCTGATCCACCTGAACTAAGGAGAGTTAAGGAAAACCAGAAGAATATCAGTAATGTGTGCCCCATTTTCATTTCTTGCACAATTCTTCCTGCTGTATTAAATGTGCTTGGTGAATATGTCTGTGGTGTTTGTGCTACTTTCTGTTTGTCCAAAAAGACCAATTTAATCAATTAATGGTAATAATTGATTATCATAATTATCATAATAATGATAATTGCTCAGCCTTGCACTTTGATTCATAAGAACGAGAGTGCAGTATTCCTGTTGAAATAACAATTGTCTGTGTTTGAAATAGAAGAACTGCCAGAGGGTGAGTACCAAGTATTGTGTGGGAAGATGGGATTGATTATTAAGGAATGGTACTTTCCATCCAAATGCAATGTGCTCTGTAGTGATGTCTAGCACACTTACGTATTTCTGTTGCTTGGAAATCTCTGTTGTAATATCTTCTGACATGTTTGATAGGTTCAGTACAAAGAACAGCTCTGCAAAGCTACACCCATGAGTGTCACCCCTGAGATGGAAAGAGTCAAGAGGAATCAAGAGAATGTCAGCATGGGAAGTTGCTATCCTTTAATACTTTGTGTAATTTTTGGGTATGGAAGATGAATATGAAGTTCTGCATTCTGAAATGATGCCCTTTCTTTAGTCTGGGGGAAATGAATGCATTGTAATGTGTTCGAATTAAAGAAATGGAATTACTTGAAAATCTTCTCTTAGGAAGCAATTGTGAGAAGGCTTTGCTTGGTTTGGGAAATGGCAGGTGAACCATCACATGTTCTATTAAAGAAGTGGCTGAAATGCTTTGAGATGATATTCTCTTCCTTGGATATTTGCAGAAAATCTTGACCCTTTTTTTTTTTAACAAAATATCTGTTTCCAGTTTTATTTTTCTTTGCTTTGTGAGAAATTAGCTACAGCTGTGCTCAAACTTCTGCTCTCTTACCTGTCTCCTTCTGGTTCCTCAGTAACCTCCCCATCAGAATTTACTGTTTAATGTCTGAGATAACCATTTTCAGGGGTACAGAGAAGAAGGCAAAGACTGGAGCATGCTACTGCCTTCCTGCACTGATGAAGTTGCACCCTCTTGATGAGTCCATGAGAGAGCAGGCACTCTCCTCACTGAGAGCTGCCATCAGCAGCTGTGGGTCATGGGTCCACAAATAGCTCCAGTGTTTCCCTGGGTGCTTTCTGCTGCATTCACCAAAATAATTTTAAGTCACAATTTTCAAGAATTCTGTCCCTCTAGCTCAACTTCTGGATTCCTGTTGATATATCTGGCTTTGCTAAAATGTATTCTGTTCAAAAACTGCTTTCCCTTTTTCAAGCCAGTTTGTATACTACTTCTACTCACTCTGTTTAATCTTCACCAATTTTTGTGTTGTGAAAATTTCACTGGAAAGTTTAAATTCTTTTCAAGTCACTGGAATAGCTTTGAGTGAAGATTTGTTAACTTCAGCCATTTCTAGAAACATTAATTCTTGAATACTCATTTCACCTTTATAGATGTTAGTTTGCAAGTCTAATCCATTTAAAAGCTTACCTTAGTTTTAGTAAGACATTAATTTTTCAATTGGAATACATTGGTGTGGACAACCAAAATTGTTTTTTGCTGGAAGACAATTGATTAAGCAATAGCTGTCTTACTGCCACAGTGCACTGCAGAATTATGAGCATAATGTATCTGCACAGTTAACCTTATTAATTAAACCCAAGAGCTTGCTTTTGTATGGAAGCATTTATTTTGCATAAAAATATATGATTTGATATGAATTTGTTGCCAGAATCTGTTACTAAATATTTACCATATCTGACTTCCCAGCATGTGGGGCTAGAGTAAACATTAGATTGCTTGGTCTTGTCAATGCCACATCCTGTCCTGATCTGCTTTCGATCCTGATCCAGCCTTGGGTGTGCATTTAATGCAGTTAATGCAGTGTTTGATTACAGAGTGATAAGGGGATATTCCTACAGTACAGTTGAATAAATGCATGGTGAAATCAGGCTGGATTCAGTTGGCAGTTGTCTGATGTACTGCACCCTCTGTGTTTAATCACCTTTGAATATGTAATATATAGAATTTAGAACATAGGTGGAGAACTTACGGAATTTCTATGTCTTGAAAAATATGTATTTACAGTGGACCTTTCTGAAATTCAGTTTTTCATGTGCTCTGCTTGCCTTTACTGCATTACATGTGGCTTAACCACAAGGACCAGTCTGGTAAATGCCAGATATTGTGTGCATACGTGGGTATATATCCACAGAAATGCATTAATAAACAGCTTGTACATTAAAAAAAAAATTCAAGGTTATCTTTCAAAAATCAAGTTTTATAAACTGTAATAAACTTCAGATGCATTTTAGCTTTTCTGTTGTTTCCTGGATGACCTTTGAAGTCATGCATTTTTATTTTTATCAAGGATATATTGCTATACCTGAAATAGTATGAATATATATTTTATTCTGTTAAATAATAGATTCACTACAGAGAGCAGCCTGGCAAAGCTACTGCTGTGAGTGTCACTCCTGAGATGGAGAGAGTCAGGAAGAATCAAGATAATATCAGCTCGGCAAGTTTGAATCTTTTTGTCATTCAGATTTTTCAGTTGCTGTAGCAATATAAGCATGGATATGCTTTTCCTTTTACATTTGCTATGTCAAAGAAATCCAACTACATCATTCACTGATGAGATATTGGTTTTATTCTTTGAGGACATGGACTGCGTGTATGTACAACAAACATATTCAGGGAATATGTTTCCAAGAAAGTAAGTGGTTGTGTTGGTGTCAGTATTTTTCAAGGAGAGAGTCACTAGAGGTCAGTAATTCTTTGCAGTAAAGAAAAAAAGGAAATGAGAATTTAACCTCAGTGCAAATGTCTTTTTTTTTGCAATTCAAAACATGGAAGTGTCCATTCCATTCTGTGACGTGCCACCTCTTTTAGAGATGAGTGATTCTAAATAGGTCCCACTGCTAAATACTAAAGAGTAAAATAATATCTATTTCTTGGCTTTTATGGTAATAAAATGTAATTGCTACTAAAGTAGTGTAAGAAGCAGGAGATAATTCTATTAAGGAACAAGGAAGGCAAGCAAAAGCCTGATGAAGTAAAGGATAAGACCAGTTATGTTGCAGTCTGTCCTCAACACTGAAACAACATCCATGGCAAAGTCACTGCAGATCGTGAATAGAAGAGGTTTAATGCAGAATCACTGTGGCAGAAGAGAATTACAAGTAATGAACACTTGAGAACTGAGTGAAAAATAGGTTGGATTTGTCAGGGAATATGTCTAAGGACAAAGGAACGGAATCTGACATTGTAACTGCATATATCTTAACCATGTTCTTAAAATGCTCATGAATATTTACCAAAGTCAATTATTTTTGAGCTGTGAAGTTGAAAATAAGAGGAAAATCTCACAACAGTTCTAGTCTTTAAATAATTTTTTTTAATTTGTGAGAATTAAATGTGTTTCTCCAAGTGACTCATTCACTTTGTTTCTAAAGACTTACAGGGATAAAAACTCCTCTATGTTAAGGAGAAAGATACAAATCAGCCTGTGTTGACTGTAATTATTCTGTCACAAAATGCCTTATATTCAAAAGCATATGTAGCTGAATATATTTTCTAAGAGAATTTACTGTTTAATTAAGAAGCTTTGAAGAATATGCAGTACCATATATTTTTGTTTCTTCCACATTACTTGAAACTTACCAGTGAAACACAGATACCAAGATATATATTTTCATGGGTGTGCTTTCTTAGCCAATATATAATCTTAAGGAGGGTTGGACAGTTTCAATACACGGTTTTTCTCATCACAAACACATGTTGAAATAGGGTTTGCATGACTCATTTGAGAAGTAACACTTGGAGTGTGAATACATAGGTGAATCTAGAATATTAACTAACACAGTGCACAGGTCATGGTGCAATGTAGAGCTAACAGAGGCCATTGATAGAAGAATTCAACAAGACAGAAAAAACTGTAGGAGTACTCACTCCCAAACCAATAAGTAGGATCAGCTACTTTTCACTGTTTTAGAATTTTGTGGGGTTTTTTTTCTTACTTTTAGCAGAGAAATAACCTTATATCTTTACTAGTCTGTAAAATGCCACAAAATAAGCTAATCAGGAGAAATGCGATGTAAGAGATTCAGTACTTACTGATGCACAAAACCCAGAGCCCAAACATTTGTTTAGGAAACAAAATATTCAGATTCCTCCCAGACATGTTCCTTTGTGCTGCTAGTAAAGACTAGCAATTGAATGGGAGTTACAAGTCTTCCAAAGGATTTGTCCCCTTGTAAGGATTGAATTCCCTGGATTTCTCAGGTAATCCCAATACCACAGGCTCTGTGTCTGTCTTGGTAATAAGCAGGTAGTTTATCATCAGTTTTTAAGGACGTTCTAAGTCACAGTGGTATTTCTTAGTATTTATCTTATTTTTCAGTTGATAAATGAATTATTTCCCTTATGTCATTCAAACAGTCACAATTTTCAGCTTTTAAATAAATACTTTCTTTTTAGTAAGTGATTGATGGTATAAATGTGCCTTTTGGCCTTACCAATATACAAGCTCATTGTATCCTCACTGAGAAATAATTTACTGGCATGTGAGTTAAAGAAGAAAACTGTTGGGCATTGTGGTTTGGAAAGGTGCTGTTGCATGGTGTGATTCTCACCATCCTTCCTAATGTAAGCAAAAAAATTCACCTGTGCTCTTGTTGCTGTTTTGCAGGTCAAGTACAGCAGTGATCAGAGGCAGATGAAAGGTAGACGTAGTGTGCTTCTAGACACACCTGAGCTAAGGCATGTCAAAGAAACACAAAACCACATCTCAATGGTAGGGTACTTTCTTCCTGTGACTAGAGCCTTCTAAGGAATGGCACTTGACTTCCACTGGATATTGCCTTCCATTAATATAGGTAACTAATGAAACTCTCTCCTCAGGTATGGAAGGAATATTTTCTTCTTACGCCTATAGAGGGAGTGTTTGCTAACTGCATAGGAGTGTAATAAACATTTTCAAAATACTAATAAACAGTTTTCTAACAGTTAAATGTCTGTTCTTTTCATTTTTTTTTCTTTAAAAATGTACACACATCATTTGAGCATCACAATTTCACTGGATTAGGTGACACACTTCACCTTGTGCCTGTGCATGTTCCTGGTTTCTGTGTGACTTTGGTTCTTGGAATGAGTTGTTTTGTGTGCATCAGCTTGTGTGAGAATGTTTGTCAATTTAATGAATTGATGATTTAGTTATTTATAATGTAAATATGCATAATCAGCAGTACTACCTTTATAACTCTTACTAATTTTGGATTTTGTTCCAACACTTTGTGCTGTAACACTTTATACTCTAATGTCCTTTTTTCTGATATTTTCTTTTAAAGCAGGCAGTTTAGAATAACTGTTGTTCTTTCTAAAAACTATTTTTAAAGCCAGCTGATATATGATAAAAAAAAGGGCAGAATCATTTTGTGTGATACTACTGTGCAAGTAGTCAAAATTATCAGTGAATGAAAATGCTTGAGTTCTTTAGAACTACTACTGCTGGAATGTTTTACTGACAGATGTATTTGTCTGCATCAGTAGACAGCTATCCTGTCTTAGAGAAGAAGGGAATGCACCAGATGACCTCCTGAGGGCAGGGCTGTTTTGTGTCCTATGAGATAGTAAGATGATGCTTTGCTGCTTAAGCTACTGTCTAATTCAGTATCAATGGACAAGAAATGCAAAATTGATAATAAAATACCGTAAAAACTAGGAAAGGTGATAGGCTGGATGGCCAGCCAAGTATTTTCTATCTCATTGTCTAACAATTCTGTTATGGTGCAAAGTCAAACTATACGAGTGCCTCATAAACCAGACATACATGTATTCCTGCACAGAATAACCATTTGCTGTCAATTGCAACCTGAGGAAAAATGTAATTCTCCTTGTTTTCCTAGGTAAAATATCATGAAGATTTTGAGAAGACAAAGGGCAGAGGCTTCACCCCAGTGGTAGATGATCCTATAACAGAGCGTGTACGAAAAAACACCCAAATTGTGAGTGATGCAGCATACAAAGGTGTGCATCCACATATTGTTGAAATGGATAGAAGACCTGGAATAATTGTTGGTAAGCTGTTAAATACTGTTGTTATTGTTGTTGTTGTTGAAGACATGATGGGGAAGATAAAAACCCCTGTTTGTGCTCTCCAGATTCCATTTTCTCTCTTTTCTCGCCATGAAACTTATGTTTGAACTGCAGGTTCCATGTCAGCTTCTAGAGAAGTCATAATGGGAATGAATGGGAAATATATTGTCATTTGATCTGTAACTTTTTAAAAAAAAGGATAGTTATTACTATTACTTTAAATTTGAATTTTGACTCTAAAAGGAAGGTCAAGGTTTTACAATTTTACACAAAAGAAAGATTATTAAAACTGATTTTGCAAGCTATCAATGTTTAAATTTTGCAGGCCAGTTTGAAATTTCCCTTTCTGTCAGTCAGTAATTTTTTCAGAACTGCACATACCTATTTATCTTGTGTTTCACAATTTCACACAGCTTTTAAAATATCTCAAGCTGGAATTCATCACTAACTCAATAGATCTCTGGTAAGCCAACTAGCAGTGTTGAGAAGTGATGTTGTGAAAGATGGCCCAAGATAAGGAGGGGTGTTCAAGGGGTGGAATACAGATTAGATTTATATGTAAAGACAAGGTATTGCATAAAGGTATTATGTGGCATAACCATAATGAGCTCTATTTAAAATTCAAAGTGGACATTTGAAATTGCTGAAAACTCAGCAAGTCTGCTACGGCAAAGGAAGTGGTAATTTTTTTCCTTCTCATTTCCTTTTTTCTTCTCATTTCCTTTTCTTCTCATTTACATTTTGTTTTTTATATGTCCCATTTCTGTTTTTCTGTGCTTTACAGACATGATCCCCAGAGGATCTGTGAACAAAATAAGCCATACTGAGATAGCACTCTAAAATTCTTCATATATAGTGATAACAGGGAGGCTGACTTTAAGTTTGCATCTCAAAACCCAGAGAAATTGCAGGTGAAATGGATTAACTTGTTGGTCACATAGGCCATCCTCCTGCCTACAGCAAGGTTAACTATGTTGTTCCTGGCAGATGCTTTTTCTGTCTGTTCCTTAAAGTCTCCCAATAAGTCTCCCCCACATAAGGAAGTTTATTTCTTTCCTTTTTTGTTGCCATCCTTTACGTGTCTGTAGCTACAGTATATGAGAAGGGGTTTCCCAAAAGTGTGTGTTGAGAGAGCTCTGCCTGGGGCAGGTGCTGATGATCTTCCATTACTAGTCACTTTCACAGTTGTGGTGCAGCCAAAGAAAAAGAAAAAGGCTTCTGTAAAATTGCAGTGTGACACTCAGTTTGCAATTTGCTCTTTAGTGTATGCTACAAGCCTCCTGCTCTCTGCTGCCTTGCATGTGTGCTGTAGCCCTGTGTAAGAGCCATGCATACCATCCCATGTTCAGCAGTTGAAGCCTTGCTAGGACAAGCAGATTGGAATGAAGGACATCCCTGAGATAGATTCTTGAGCTGTAAGAACTGAAATATAATTATTATATATATATAATTATATAATATTATATTATATATTATATATCTAATTATTCATCATCTAAAAATACTCCAGTATCAAAACACAGAGAAATTCTTAATTTCCCATGCCTGACAAACAGCAAAAATTGTACAACTATTTAAAGGAAAAAGGCCATGACTATTTCAGCTAGAGCTTTTTTGGAATAAAATTGCAATTATAATATCTACTTGTTTAAAAAGAAGCAGTGAGCTCCCTGCTCATGAAATATCCTTGGCAGTTCAAAAAAAATATTTGCAAACTGAAAAACATACTTAGGACTCTCGTGAGTATTTTTTGTATCTGTGAATTGTTCAGCCAGTTAGGAAAAGTGTGTCAGAATCCCTATGGTTGATTTTTAATATATTATTGGTGAAATTAGAGCTACTCTTTCAAATGGCTGGTTACTAAAATTAATGACACTGCTCTGGCAAATAGACACTAGTTTTAACCCTACTAAGCCATTCTAAACCCACCAGGATAAATTGATGTTGGTTGAGCTTTGGATCTGTTACTAAAGAGAAACCACAATTCTCACATGAATATAAGGATATTTTACCTTGGCAAAAGCTACCAGGGAATGAAAACTGTTTTGTGTTATATACTGCCAAGATTCTGATTCTATGTATGTTATTTCAGATTACAGAGATGGATAAAATCAATTCAAATCAGTGACTCTTGCACTGGTGCTGCCATGAAGCCAGACTTATATTTTCCCTTGCTAAGACATGATTAAACAGGACAGCTGGGCGTTCACCAATTCCCCTACCCCTTCTCATGCCTGTCAGTACTTTATGTAGGTGCATAATTTGTCTCCATTAGGACTAACACATTGTTTATCAAAAGACTTTGAGTTAGCTTTAATTTATCTTGGCAGGAAGGAGTTAGCACTACTCCTCACCTTATGGAAGTTGTGGTAGATAATGTGCACTGTACATACATTAAATGTATTCTAAAGCCATGGGATTTATTTTGATAGCTCTGTCTGTTCTTTCCATTGCATGTAGCCTATTAATAATTTGAAACATGTAATATTTGGAGTCCTCACAGTCCTACTTTACCTACAACCCACTACTTAGCTTGGTACCTCTCAAACCAGCAAAAGAACAAAGCTGGGAAGACAGTTTTTTTCCTACTTACAGTATATGAAGTAAATCTTGCAGCCAGGTCTGCTCAAGAAGAAACTATAATAAAAATGTGTGATCTGGTAGATTTGTGCTTTGACAGTTTGTATTTTACATCAAGGTTTTAGTTGAAACTGTTTGAATAGATTAAAAGATTTATTAATTTTAGACATATCCAATATCATAAAATCATTTAGATTAGCAAAGACCATTAGGACCATCAAATGCAATCATTAACCCAGGACTGTCAAGCCCACCACAAAACCATGTCCTCAACCATCATGTCAATACATCTTTTAAATACCTGCAGGGATGGTAAGGTAACTCAGCCACTTCCCTGGGCAGCCTGTTCCAGTGCTTGCCAACCCTTTCAGTGAGGAACCTTTTCCTAATATGCAATACATAAGCCTCCCCTGGCACACTTGGGGCCATTTTCTCACATCCTATTTTGTGGGAGAAGAGACCTATTCCCACATCACTGCAACCTCTTTCATGCTGTTGTACAAAATGACAAGGTCCCCCTGAGCCTCCTTTTCTCCAGGCTAAACACTCCCAGCTGCCTCAGCTGCTCCTCATCAGATTTGTGCTCCAGACCCTTCTCCAGCTCCATTTCTGTTCTCTGGACTCTCCCCAGCACCTCAATGTCCTTCCTGAATTGAGGCACCCAAAACTGAACCCAGGATTTGAGGTGTGGCCTTGCCAGTGCTGAGTACAGGGGGACGATCACTGCCCTGGTCCTGCTGGCCACTCCATTGTTGATCCAGGCCAGGATGCCGTTGGCCTCTTGGCCACCTGGGCACACACTGGCACAGTGAATTACTTGTTAAGTTCAAGAGTGGATGTAATTTTATCCTATGGTAGATGTGTACAATACAGATTTCTACAGCTGAATTTGTCGCCTTAGTACATTTTTTTTGATATTAATTAAGAAAGATAGATACTTTTGAGTTTACGTGAATTAAGCAATCAGTAGAAATTTAGTTTGGATGAGCTGTGGCCCTGATTCTTCTTCTTATGCTGACATGATCTCTGCTATATGCAAAGGAGACTCTGTAGTGTCTCTGTCAGCTGTGGAGCTGCTGGCTGTCAGCAATAGAGATGTACACTGCAGCATCTCCACATATAGGGATGCTGCTGGTGAACTGCGGAAATAGTCTTATAGCTCTGGTGATTTTGGTTCTGCTACTGGAAGACAGCTCTAATATGTGATAATTAACTGATTTCCATTTATTTAGACTTAAGAACATACTATGGTCAAGTTTAGAAAATGAAAAAAAAAAAAAAATTGGGAGCAAAGGTCTCCTTAAAGTAAGGTCAGTACTTAAAAGTTCTTTTTCTGATCTCTTCCGGTGAATATCTAGGTATTTTGGTTAATTTCTAGATGAAGGAAATTGATTATTGATTGTTAAATCTCATTCCTTTCATGCTTTTACTTCCTTTGTTGTTTGTCTGTCTTATACTTTCTGTGCTTTGGAAAAAGATCTTAAAGTTTGGCGCACAGATCCTGGCTCCATCTTCGACATTGATCCTCTGGAGGACAATATTCAGTCTAGGAGTCTGCATATGCTTTCTGGTATTGCTTATATCCTGACTTTTCCCCAGTTCAGCTTTTCATGTTTGTGAAACTAAGTTGATACTGTAAATTTTCAGGTCAATATGCGAGCCACATGTTTTATAAGCATACTTGTATGCATATTTATAACTGTTGTAGTTTAAAAGCAGTATTTTATAGGAACTTCAGCCGTAATCACATTTGCAGATAAGAAATAGTGAAATAAATCTTAACAAGTTACTCATGCCACTTACAAGTAGCCATTTAAAAAGCATTGACCTACTTTGTCCTTGCTATAAGTAGAATTTTCAAATAGTTGGACCTTATAAAATTTCAGAGTTATAGAAAGTGACCTATTTACAAAATTGATTTCTTTTCCATGCACATTTTGCCTATATAGCACACATAACATTATGCTTTGTTCTATTTTTTGAAGTCCAAGATGTTAATAATTTTAGGATGCATGGAAAAGGAGAGAAAGTAATGTAATAACAGGGAGTGGGTTTTGGCTTTACAAATTTATTGATTCTTTTCCTACATAGAAGTGTTTATTTTGAATGTGTAATTTTTCACATGCATTTCCTTTGCTACTTTGGTTCTTTAAATATTGTTTGGAACAACACACAGCTGTATTTCCACATGCACTTGTATGCATGCTGGGATAAAGGAATAATTTGATTTTCCACTGGAAATTTTTGTATCCTTTATCCCTTCCCTTTCTGGTATCTCAATACCACCTTCCATTTCTGCTGTTCTTTGAAAGCAAAGAACAATCTTAGTTGCATTAGATTTTGAAGCAAGCTTTGGAACTAACGGTGCTCAAAATGGAAACAAAATTGCGAAGAATTTACTTTTCTCTGATTTTAATGCCATCAGGGTATGAATAGCAGTGTTAGCAGTGGTGGGGTTTGTGTTGTTGCTTGTCTTTGCACTTCCATCATCTATTTACTGTGATATTCTTTATTTCTTTCTACCTTTGTAGAAAGAGCAAGCCGTTACAGTAAGCAGTATTTACATTCTACCAGTCTGGGAGATTATAAATCAGATGGCTCTGACACAAACCCCACCTTTTCTTACTGCAGTGAGATAACAAGGCCATCTGATGAAGGAGGTACACTTTATTCCCACCTTCTTTCACTAACAACACCGTTGCAGTGTGTTGAGACTTCACAGGCCTGTATTAACTCCTTATCCTTGTGTAGTCACAAGTAGAAGTTTTGTGAGCTATTGTCTGATTGACAGAGAAAGCAAAGCAAGACTGCACAGCTTCTGTGTGCCATGTCATCTATTGTGAATTCTCTTTCCCGGTTTTGGTGATGCTGTTGGCTCCAAAACCCTGTTAACCCCTATTTACAGTGCTTTAAAGAGTGTTGTGTTTTTGCAAATGTACATGAATCTGTTTGTGTTTTTTCTCTTTGAATTATACAATGTAACTGAATGAAATACACCTTTAACCTGAAAAAAACCCCACATTTACCTTGGGCTTTTCAGTGGGTAAATCAAGTATATCATAATATTTTAGTGACTAAAGTACTTTTGACCATATTCAACTATTTGTGGCTCTCTGTTTTGTCTTTAAAAAAATCCAAGGAATTTTATCATGTTGTCTCTTTCTGACATTTTCTGAAATGTCTCTTTCTGAAATTTTCTCATGCTCTCAGTGGCTTGAGAACCAGGGTTAACATTCAGCTGGGAAGTTTATGTAGGCTGTTATGGTTTAACATGGATTAATATTAGAATACGTTGACAAACCTGCATTCTCAGGTACAAACCCACATTGTGTACTCATTTGATGCTGTTGATTAGAAGAAAATTTAGGAAAATTATGAATAAGGGTCTAGCCATCCTAGTGGTGTTACAGTATGTACTAGACTTGACTGATGAAGTGAAAATATTCTGAATCATTGCATTCTAAATAGATGTTTTTCACAAGTAGTGATTTCTGCTTCTCAGTTGTGAAAAAATGATGCATTGGAAAGGTTATTCAAAGGGTTGCTTTTTTTTTCTTGTAAGAAACCAATTAGTTGCTTACACAACATTGAATTACCCATGCTTTTAGAGGATTTTAAGGCATCTTAATTGTAGACTGCACTTGTTTATGTTCTCCCATTCACTGGAGTAATTTGTTACTGTGTTGGTTGGTGCTTTTGGAGTCTACCTTTTTATGAGTGCTGCGTAAATACATACAAGCAGCTCTGATTAAGAATGGGTGAGGGAAAAGGTGTTCAGACTGCAGTGCTAACTCTGAATGAAGAAAGAAATACATACCTTTGACAGAAATGCACTGCCTTGTATCATATCTGACTATCATGTTTGGTATTTTAACTATATTCTCAACTCTTTTAATAGATGATAACAATAATGGACATTTATGTTGTTTTTTCTCTTCCTGTGATGGTGCAAAGTGGGCTTCACGGTCCAGTGCAAATTGTTTGTCTGTAGCTGTTCTGATCTTTTCTTTGGGAGTATTCCAAACCATTTCAACATTGCTTTGTCAGCTTGATTTGATTTTCAACAGATATTTTTACTACTTGAGAATGGGAAATGGGCTTTATTTTTGTGGTAGTTCTGGCCCTAGTAAGCTTGCTTTTTATGGCTCTGTTTAAATCTGTTGTTGTGGTGATGTTGTGAATAGATCATTCCCAAGATCAACATATTTTAGCAAGAGGTTGTTTTTCCGTGTTAACCCAGCTGACCAGCCAGGATCTGAGCACCTGTAGACACCTCTCATTGCAGGGAAGAAATAAGTGCCTCCGCTAAGTAACTGAACATAATTCTAATGATTTACAAGAAAATGCCAATTCTGTGAACACACTTAGAGAGAGCTACCAGAAGATAGCATCTTTGGTCAAAAAGGCCAATCTTTTCATACTATAAAAAAGGTAATTTTGCACATAGCCACAAGACAAGTTTGCCCATGATCTTTATACAATGTCTCTTATACCATAAATGAGAACCAAATCTATTTTGGTGAGATTCCATGGCTGTTCCTGGTGGAGTTTGTACTCTTAGATCAGCTGGGTTTCTCATTGGCCATTGTTCTGTCTGATGGCATGCCAACATGAAAGGCAGTTGGAGACCTGTAACCAATTTTACAATCTCTGAGTGACTTTGGCCTTGTCTCATCATATTTCACGTATTCCTACATTGTTCAATTGCTACTTTATTTTAGATACCTTTACTGATATTTGACGCATAATTCAAATCTTCCCAGCTGATGGAGTTGTTCCTTAACTACCTGTTCCCAGACCTTAGCTGGGTCTCTGACTTAATACCAGATGTTAAAGGCTTATTCAGATCTAAAGAACTCTCTCTTCTTGGGGAATTTCAGTAATAACATCACAGGGAAGCTACTAACATTGTTCATCAGAATTACTTCTTTCCATTTTGTTCCCTGACTGTTATTTTAGATTATGATGTTGAGCTGAACCATGGATCATTCTCTATGAAATCAGTATATTTTTGTATGATGTAAGTCCAGAAAATTCCCTGTTAGAGTATTTTAGAGTATTGCAGGTAAAATTGAATGGGAAACAATTGTTAACACTTTTCAGCAAGCTGGTGCAGTTCATGGGCTTTCATTTTAATCATCTTTTTGAAATTACTTTTCAACTTTGTGTGTCTTTTTTTACAGCTTCTTTCTGTGATTGTTTTTCAGGGTTGACTTTATTACTTCATGGTATCTTTGAGGATTTTTGCCACACTGAACAGAGGGCATTGCACTAGAGCTTCCCAGTCTGCCTAAATACTTTGTAATTAGTTATTGCCTAACAAAGATTATCTTTGTACCTGCAAGCCATTCTGTAGGACTTCACTGAAACACTGGGTGCCACATTTTTGCAGAATTTTCACCGACAATGAGTAATTACTTTCAACTTGGCTAAAAAGGAATAGAAAACAATGATTTATCTCGTTTAGTTCTGTTTTTAACAGTGATGTTGCAACTTCTCGGGCATGGAACCCTTTACTTTTGGAAGGGTTTCTCAGATTTTTTCCATCAGAAAGAGTGGTTTACATATATGGATGTCAGATTTATTTTTGCTCATAAAGACAGACCAGACAGTTTTTTCTCTACAGAACACTAGGAAAAATCAGCAAAGTTATGAAGTTTAAGTCTCTCTTGACAACATTCTGTCTGAAAAATATCTCAACTGTTGTGTATTGGGTTTTATTTAGATTTTTTGTTAAGTCTTTTCTGCCCTGATTTTCCATGCAGCCTTTTGCAGTAGTTTTCTCCCATTTCTTTCCACACTCACTCTCTTGCTCTCCTTCCTTCATTTCGAGTAAAGTTCTGCCCTGTTGATTTGCATTCAGGCTCCAGGAAAGAATTATTTGGTTCAATCATATGGCTCAACACCTCTGCCAATCTGGCATTATTTTGGAAAGTTTCTAGTTGAACCTTCAGGGCTGGTTTCCTCCTCTTTTGCACTTGACCTTTCCTTTTTTTTTTTTTTTCCTTTGATTTCCTCTTAACATCTAGTTTGTGTGCACACCTTTGTCTAGGTGTGTATCTGCCTATTGACATGATGCATAATTTTTTTCCTTACCATAGGTTTGGACTTTTTCAGTATAAGTAACAGTTTATTTTTATTTTAAATTGTGTGTAGTCTGTAGATGGAGAAAAAAAAGAGACGAGTATCAGTCTCATTTTCAGTTATGGATATATTGTTACTCTGGGGGGAAGAAAAATGGTTTCTTGGTTATTTTCTACATCATCACCATATTATCTTAAAAGATACGTAGAAAATCAGTCTGTAAGAAATCAGTTTTGCAGTACTCCCAAAAACACACGTAATGTAGGAAACCTTAGTGGATATTAGAACAGAATTTTCCAGGGCCTTTTGTTGTGTTTTAAATATGATTGCTGAAATTTCATATATTTGGCTGGAGCCAGCATGTTACTGGTTGGCTGCACGTGTGCTATTTTCACTCCTTCAGCCCAAGTTCTTCAGACTCAGTTCACCTGCTGCCACCACACAAGTAGTGAGACCCTTGATATGAGTTTAAAGGTCTTACTGTCTTTATTTTAATGAAAACAGTCAGCCAGCAACTCTCAAGTCTCTGTCTTTGCCTGGTTAGTTATCTTCTTTTACCCACGCAGACAATCCAAATACACAGGTTTCAATGAAATTCCACTTATTTTGTTATCAGCCTTAAAAGTAACCGATAGATTGCTATGACAAAACTGAATTTTTTCTTAGATACTTGATTGATACTACATAACAAAAAAGCAACCCAAAAACAATTGGTACAAACAACCTATGAAGAATAAATACATCAAATTGGGATTGCTGTCAATAAGACTCCAAAGTCTATGAAGACTGAAGAAAACACAATGCTGCAGTCTCTTTCCTAAAGTTTTGATGTCTTTATCTAGCTTGGAGTGGAAGTTTAATCAATGAGAAACAGTAAGTGCTTAAATCTCTTTCCCCAGTGGCATGTCCTCATTGTGTGATATGAACCTTCTGAAGAAGAAGGCTCCAGAACAGCTGAGTCTGCTCCCCTCCCTTCCTTCAGACTCCAGGGGTTATCTTCCTCCTTCCCTCACTGGGGCAGGAGCTCCTTGTAGGAGAATTGCTGTTTGAGCTGCAGTGTGAGCACAGCCCTGCAAAGAGCAAACACAGACCTCAGGCATCGCTGTGAGAGACTGGCAGCAGCCTTGTTCTGTGTACCAGCTCAAGGAGAGGCCTTTTATTCCTCAGCCCAACACTCACATTTTAAACATTAATTTCAAGGATGTCTCCTTCTCTTCCCCTAGCACACACCAGTATCTGTAACTCTGTATCTAAAATGATTGTTCATAGGATTTGCCTGAGGCTTTGACACCCACACATATATACCACAGAAAATCCTAAACCAAGAAACTTTACTGCTGCTTCTGCTCCTGGTTAGTCTGGTCAGAAGACTAAAAAATACTCAGATAAATTAGAGAAAATCCCTCTTTATTTTACACATTGGAATTTCAGATGTTTCCCAGTATGAAGCCAAGGAGTCTCCTTGCATTGGGATAGTGGTCATAACTCTTCTGTGCCAAGAGCTGAATGAAGAAGAAGAAAGAAAACCATATTTTGTTCCCTTCCTTGATCTGTTCTTCCCATTAATTTTTATTAAAAAACCTCTGGTTTTGAGGTTGAGAAGAATCACCATTAGTAAAGGACAAGTTGAAGAAAAAAAGAAGGAATAATATCTGACTGCTCTTTATGTTGGGATAGAGAGATCTGTCTTCCATGTCCAGGTGTCAGGAGGACAGGGCAGGAATCCTTCACTCTTCTTCATATTCATATTCAGTTGCAAAGCTTTGACATTCTGGGGAGGTCAAGCAGAATGACACAGCAGTTATTTTTTCTTCTCTGTCAGTCAGGGGAGAATTTTCTTTTTTGCTAGGTAGCTGAACTCTATTTCCATAGTATTCCTCAGAGTCCAGTAATCAAACATGGCATTCAGAGGGAGAGGAATTGTACAGTTCACGGGAAGAACTGTAGGCATTTGTGGGTTCCTTGTCCTCTTTCAAGTGTGTCAGCAGGCTGCCCTGCCCCAGAAGGCTGAACACATCAAAATGATGCTCTCTGTCTACTCTTGGTACCTCTTGGTGAGAGTCGCACTGACACTTCTCTTAGCCACCAGACTCTTACATCTGTTTCTGACTTTTTTGTAGTTCAGACTAAATGTACTTAGGTTTGCCTTCTTTATCATGCCAGCCCCCAGCAGGTTTGCCAACCTGAAAGCCAACATGTGGGAAAAAAATAGTCTTCTTCTATTCAACAGCATTTTGATAAAACTGTTTTTCAATCTTGGTAATCAGGTGGTTTTCTCTTCTTAAGTGTGTAATGTACTACAAATGCTTGCAGTCAAATAATAAATAACTTACCCACAAACTTCTGTGATATTTTTGAGCTTAACTAAATAGTTCTCCTCTGTGTCCTATAGACACAAGTGCGTGTATATATTTGTAATCTCTCTGGTGCCACAAATTATTTAGCATGAAGGGTTTTCTTTGTTAGAGAGCTTTCTCTCCAGAACCAGTGGACCCTGGTCTTCCATTCTCAAATACATTTTTACAGAAATGATATAGTTTCCCTTCTAAAGGTTTGATGTGACCACATTGTACCCACATGGTTTTTCAGGCAGCAAGACAGAGCTCTCTCCCTTCTGAAAATTGCATCTTTTATTTGAAGGAGGTGTGTTTTGCTGTTTCAGCTTCTGCCTCCTGTTTTCAGTGACTCCTATTGTTTAAAGGGCATTTTTTTCCTGATTTAAAATAATGTCATTACAGTTAGGGGAGTTCTTGAAAACAGTGTGAGGCTTACTGGTGTTAAAAACCTTCTCACCTCTAGATTTGAGGAAAGAAGGAAAAGTAAAGACAAAATTAGCTGTAAGAATTTAGATTTCAGTTAGAAACCGGTTGAGTATGTCCCCTACAAATGTGCTAATTTCTGTGTGTTTAGATGAAAAGGGGATTCCTTGCTTAATACATAATTTTGTCTCTGAATAGTCCATTTAAGCCTTTTAAGCCATGTAAGTATAGGAATCCAGAAAGGCATTGGGACTACATTTATGTATTATCTTGTGCATTATCAGTTTTCTGTCCTAGTCTGGACTATTGGACTTTTAGTGTCCTCTGCTGAGTGCTTTGTTAATGCAGAACATGAGAGAAATTAGTCTAGAAAATAATATTTCATTCTTTTCCAACGCAAAGAGGTATTAGGTATCTGTAAAACCTGATTTTTTAATAATAAAGCTTAAAAATTCATATAGTAATTCAAGTGATTGCTTAGTTAAATTTTGATTAAGGTCTGGTTTAGAGTGCTGGGAATAAAACTTAAGTATTTTATGCTGGTTGCAAGACATTAAGATAGAAATAATTGATTCATCTGAAAGCACATTTTCATGCAGTATGTGTTCACTGAGGATGAGTTAATGTTCCAGGCAGAGCTTTACATTTCATAATTCCAAAATATTTTTGCCTAGATTCCTTATGCTTATTTTTAGTTCCCATGTTTCTCTCCCACACTCTTGGCATCTGGCAGCATCAAAATACAATCCCCACGCATCCAGGTGGAGGAGAATCCAGACGAGATCCCATTTTTAATTTCTGTAGTGTAGCAGCAGTTCAGGAGATCCTTCTGTTTGTTCTGCCAGCTGCCTGAGTTTGATGTTCCCTTTTCCATTAAACAGTTGGTGAGCAGAAAGTGGAAAGGAAGTTTCCAAGTGACTCAGCAGTTGGAAGTGTTAATGGCTCCCTTGGCAAGGAGTAGTTTCATTTGTTCAGTGTGGTTCCCTAGAGCAGCTTTTGATACACTTCAGAGAATCTTATATCCAGTAGACAATAAATATAATTAGTAAAATTGTGTGCAGTGACATACATATCCTGGTTAATGCTATGCTTCCACCGTTGTTCAGATTGGTTATACCCACTATGCCAATAAATCTGTGCACAGAAATCAAGGCACAGCTTCTGTGAGAAGAACTTGCAGGCTTCTCTCTCTAATGCACAAGGGCAACAGTAGATGTTCAGTAAATGTAAGATAAACATATATAATATATAATGTAATATATGTTGTATTATATTTAAATGTAATTCAAATTCTAGCTGAAGGCATGTGGGTCATGTAACATGTTAACCTTCATTTTACTAAATCTTTCCTTTGGTGAGGAAGCCTAGAGCAAACCTGTGCCTATTCACAATTCAGGTGGGAATTGCAACTTGCTGTGGTACGCCATGGCCCCACTAGGACTGAAGGTGCCTTGGGCTGGCTTTAAGACATTTTGTGCCTTCATAAATAAAATAATGTGGTTTGGTGTGTGAAGAGAGAAAAGGCAGACTGTTGTCTCAGCTGAGACACGCTGCAGCTTAGGTGGAATATCAGGTGAAAAAGTCAGGTGGCACTAAGGTTTGTTTGTGTCACTGAATCCTGGCTGCTGTTCACATTCCAGGCAGGATTCCCTGTGATTTGGTTGTGTTCCAGAGCCAGTTCCAGGGCCAATGGGGGCTGTGTACCAGGGTTGTGGCATAGCAGCTGTTAATAGACACACAGGCTGAACTCTTTGGACTCCACAGCTACCACTGAAGAAAATGCCAAACTAATATTTGTAGTGGTGTCTGAAAAAAATGTTGAACTGCTAGAAAAATTCCTATGACAAAATATAATCTATATAACCTATACCCTGTTAGTAATTCTTTTTCCTCAGGTTACAATAGAGTATTTAATGTATTTAATCTGGGTTTTTTTGAGGAAAATGAGTAAATTAAACATTTAGAAAAGATTTTATAGTTGCATATCAAACCATTTTTTTTTGTTAGTACATTTAACTGGTTTAGAATGTTCTGTGTTCATCATAATAACCCTAAAATTACATTTTTGGATTCAAAACTAGGAACAAATAGGACTCTAGTTTTAGGGTTAGAAGCCAAATAGTTTAAGTAATTTTCTCTTTTACAGTGCTGTACTAAAAATTTGTCAGTGGAATCTGGAAGGGGGATAAATGGTTTGTATTTTAGGTGAAATAAATTTTAAGTGAAGTGGATGGTTGTAGCTGGCCATAAAGTTCTCAATAGTCAAATATAGAATTCATACAACTTTTAAAATCCCCAAAACAACTGTTCAAAGCAGTTGGATGAAGATAATAATTAGTATAATTCATTTTAAATTGTAATTTTATGTTGTGTTCACTTTCATTTTGTGTTGTTTTTTTTAGCAAAACTGACAAAAACATGAATGTGAATAAACACTACAAACAGCCTTTTCCTATATTTTTAAAGGCTGATAATGCTTAGAAACTTTTTACTGAATTTTCTGGGAGATCATTTAACATGCTATTTTATAATAAACACCTTTACTTACATTTGAAAAAGTTTTTGTTTGAAGGTGCTGCTGTGGAATTACATTTATCAGATCAATTCTTTTGAGTTTTTATGGTCTTGCAGTCCTAAATGGCCTTTCCAAAAGCAGTCTGGTTAAGCTGATGCCATTTTCAGAACATCAAAATTGTCTGCTCTGCCAGAACAGGGCTGGCTTTTGCTTTTTGCAAGCTATGAGGCTGCCACTTACCACCTCACTGATCCAGTCAGACACAGGCAGGGACTCTGTGGCTTGTCTGAGATTTGGCTTCTTCTCCTCCCCTGTTGCCAGAGCACTAAATTATGTGTAGTTAATATTTTACAACTCTGTGATGCTTTATTATGACAGTAATGTGTTAATGATCACAAAAGCTTTTGAGTTATTACTCAGTATCCTCCAATTCCTGTACCTCAATAAAAATGGTGCTCTAAGCAGTATCCACAGTCTCTTTCTGGAAAAAATATTCCCTGTGTTATTGTCTTTTTATGATGAGGATGGATGTTCTGTTGACTGTCCTGTTGACTGTAGAAAATAGGACATCCTGGGATCCTTTCATTTTTCTCTTGGCTGTGATATTTGATAATTGCTTGCAGACAAGGCTTGTGGAGACTGTGCTAGCCTGGGCTTTAAAAAATATATTGTTATTTTGCAGTTACTGTGAAGAGGAATGAAAGCCATACTCCTTTTTTTAAAGGAAAAAATAGTCCATGAGAGACTGACTTTTGAAATACAGAGATTCAGGTCCCTCAGAGAGGCCAGAATGGAACTTGGAAAATAACTTACCATGAAAAAGAATATAATGGAATTGATGGATCCATCATTCCTCAAAATGTGAAGAACTGAGAAGCTCTGAATCACCAGACACATAGACCATGATGTACTAAAGAGACAGTTTCTGTCTGTTCTTCCACTGTCCTCGCTAGTATTTCTTAAATTCCCTCTTCATCTCCTTTTGGATTTATGATGGACTTAAAAAACAAAAACCAACATAACTATTATTAGTGATATTGCTTGTTCATACAAATCAAGAACTTTGGACTGAAATATGAGATAGTCCCTGCCTAAAAGGAAACCTGAAATAAAAACCAGGATTCCAGTGTCACATGAGCACACGAAACATTTTTTTGTTGCTCCTTTCAAAATGTCTTAGTTTTCTCTGATGTATGCTCAGCAGTGAGATCTGCTGTTGCAATTTCATTCTAAATAAAACTTTAATTTCTTACGTTGAAATTGCTCTCAAGAGTTATAATTGCATGATTCTGCATTTCCCATAAAAATCTACTTCAGCTTATGTGGTGCATAACATATAGTTAGTCTTAATTATTGCTAGCTGATAAAATGGTGTTCTGAAATAATGATTCTTTAGACAATTTGTGTCTAATCATGACACTAATGAAATTTAGTTTAAAATACATTATTTTATAAACTCCTCTAGTATGTCAGTAAGTAGTCATGAAAGTAGAGATGTTTTGATTTTTGCATGATGAATAATTAATGATATTTTAAACACAAGATCAGTAATTTTGTTGGCCTCCTCTCCATCTTTTTTAAAGTATTTGAAGATTGCACAGTTTGTTTCTTATATCTTTAGAATTTAGGTTATGGAAACTTCCTAGGCTGTAACATTCTGAATTTGCCACTGAATCCAAGTAGTTCAGACCTTCAGTTCTAATGAGGTCAGTGAGCATGGCAGATATTTATTAACAACCTCTCTGAATTAGGCCATACTTTGAGGTTGTTATTTCGACAACCTAATTATATCTGGCTTTGATATTCCAATTTACTAACTATTACTGACTCCTGTAATGGATAGCATGCAGACAAACTGCTGCTCCAGACAGAACCTCTGAGAGCAACCAGCCTGGTAGCTCAGACATCCATGAAAGCAAGCTAACTGACCAGTAAAGGGCAAGGAAAAGAGGGGAAAAAACCAAAAGAAATGAAGAGAAAGTTACTTTTACAAGAAAAAATGCCAAGATGCCTTACCATGGTGTTTTCTACTGTTCTAAAAACAGCATTTTTCTGTATCAGGTCTCATCATCTTCAGTCTTCAGGTTAGTGCTTTTTGTATTGCTTACACAGTCTGAACTATTCCCAGTAAATTTGACTGTGCTGTGCTGTTCTTTCTGATTAGAAAAAGAACTCTAATAATAATTACTTTAGTAATAGATAAGCTGGGAATTTTTCAATGTTCATCAGAAACAGTAGTTTAAAAGGCAAACTTTTAGATGGGAAGGGTTACGTGTGACTAATGTCTCAATGCAAAAAGAACCACATTTTTCAATTTGAGATTTTTAAGGTTGAAGCTTGACATTTTTAAAACAAGGAATCCAGCTTTGTGTTGAAATATATTTAATTTTGAAGTGCCATATATATGTAAGGATTGAAAATTATAGATATTTTTATATGATTGGCAAAAAAGAAGTTTCTTTACCCAATTTTTAACATTTCTTTTTACATGAACCTTTGGGATTATTTTCAAGTTTTCCTCCTATTTGGGGACAGGAGCATTCTTGGCAATCAGTTCCACACTGTAAAATGATTACTGAGGTTTTCTTATGTTGTATCTGTCTGACATTCCTGTACTCTTCTGTTTGTTTTCTCTACTTCTGTGACTGCTCTTTTATTGTGTTCCTTAGAGACCATCTCCTTGCTTAGTACCATGGGGCTTCTGCAGGGTTCTGTACCTCGTATCAACCTCCCTGGGCAATCCTTGCACACTCATTGAAGTATTTTAAGTCCTCTGACACCTGTTTTTACTGTCAAGTAAACAGCTCTTGCTGGCTGCATTAGGCTTGATATTCTCTAAACTTCCATTATGATTTTTACAAGTATTATGGAGACACAGGATGCAAGCAGTTTTCAAGAGCAGTGTCTGCCATGTGAGAGCACATAGGAGCACCTGCATTACATGGGGTGCTTTGTTTGGAGCTGGGTGCTGGGACATCTGCAGGGAAGCATCTGTGAGAGGCTCAGTTCCTTTGTGGTTTTAATTCAGAGGCAGCTTGCACAAAAGAGAGGTGCTTAGGGGGACACACCTTGCAACAGCTGAGCTGATCTAGGTGTTCATTGCTTTCTGCTGTCCCTGGCCTTGGGCCCTGCCTCTGTCCTTGCACTGTATTTGATCTGATCCTGGCTGAGCTCACCAAGCCAGCAGAAGAGCAACCTAGCTGAGAGGAAGGAAGGGGCAGTAGAAGTGTTAGGCTGTCTCAGCCAGCTCGTGGGGAACCAGCCTCAGATATGCAGTGGGCACCAGGGGTGGACTGCCTGTGACCTCCTTGAGAGTCGTGAGTCCCCTCGTGGCTCCTGCCAGATTCTTCCAAAACTCTTAACTTCAGCAGAGAATGATGTTCAGCACATCATCTTTAAAAGCCTGCCAGAAGCTCAGCTGTCATAACAGCCAGGTTACTTTTCTGCCCTTTATGCTTCTTCAACATTGTACCCTCATCACACCTAACCTGCCTTACTTCTTGCCAAAGTGTCAAGATTCTTGTTTCTAATTGGCCTGTGATATGGGCCTTCTTTAAATCTCTTACTAAATTCTTGGCTGGCAGCAATTATGTTCCATTTATGCTACTGTTTATGCTTGGGCAGGATGTGAACTTCTGCAGAATTAATGTGTTACCTTCCTTCAAATCTCTCCTTAAAACTGTTTCTCAAGTTGATTATTTGATTAATGCAGTGCTGGGCTGAACTCATCTCAAGAGCATGGGAAACAAAGAGGAGAAATTAGAGGGTTTGTGGTAGCTCAAAGAGATGTATTAAAATCTGCATCCCAAAATAAAAATTGACAGGACAAGGCCTGAAGAAACTCAGCCTATCTGAAAATTTGGCCCTGATTTTAAATGGGGACAGATGATATTATTTATAGTCTTCTTTGAGAAAAGCATTCACTTTAAATATTTTGGTGATGGTGTGCAGCAGCCAGTATCTGGGGAAATTGATAGAAAACAAAAAAATGATCTAGCCAGAATTTGTAATCAAAGAAACCTCTTTAACACTTTCTGAAGAAGGCCTTAAAAGGCATCAGTTGTTATTATCCACCAGCTTTAAGAGAGCAGTAACAGTTCTGTTTCCTGTACTTCCTAAGATTGTATTTCCTTGGCCAGGTATTACACTGGGAAGTGTCGAAGGGGCTGTGCAGTTCAGGCACAGTGACCTGTGCACATGGACAGCACATGGGGTGACCTGAGTCCCCAGAAATGTCCTGTAGGCCTACAGCTCCCTCGTGTGATTGCATCGCTCTGAGATGTCTTCTGTTGCCTGGGACACAGCTGGGGATTTCTAAAGGAAGAGCAAAAAAAAGGAACTGAAAGCTGTGGGGAAGGCTTTCTAAAGAAAGTCTATGAAACCTGTGCCAAATGTTAGCAACCTGTGGAAAATACAGCAAGTAGCAAGGCTAAAAAGGTGAAGGACTTCCATGTATGTGGATGAGCATGATTGCCATAAGCAGCTTGATCTGTTTTGGGTGAGCTCATTGTGATAGCAGTAACCCAGAGATGTATGATGGTGCTGTATTCTGGCTCTGTTGTGGTGCTCAGAAAGCCTACAGCTTTTTACCTAATGTATTGTAGGCATTAGAATTAAGCACATAGCAATGCAAATCTTTATTTTTACTTTGTGTTCTCTCATATTTTGATTACGGAATGTTGCAATATTCTTTATGAGTTGTCTGAAGTCTTAGGAGTGAAACTGTGAATTCTGATAATAATCAGAATAGGAAGGATTCCATTAAATCCTTAAAAGTGTAAGATGTGTGTGAGAGTAAATGGAGTGGTTATTTTACATGTGGTCCAGTAACTGGCATGTGTGGCAGTAAATGGCAAAAGTGCAGTAGTTACCACTGAGGATATATATTGTTTTACCATGGATCATCAAGGTTCTGCTGTGCAAAAGAATGGAAGAGAGTTTAAGTATGGTATTGATGAAATGTATCTCAGAATCTAACTTTTAACTGATTTTTCTTTTAAGCATAACATTTCTTTTTAAGCTCACAGTTATACAATGCTCTCTTAAGCATTCCTTTCCGGTTTCTACAGTTGGACCTTTTTCTTTCCCAGTTCTTTCAAAGCATATCCTGATCAGTACACACTCTGCAGACCCTGTTGTCTGCAGCAGTGAGTTGATACTTGCTATCATTCTTTCAGCTGCTTCTTTTTCTTGGAGGCTTCCTCTCTCTTTGTGTTATATAATGTTCATTCATTTTTCTTCTCTTTTCTCTGGGGAAGCCTGTAAAGATATAGTAAGTGATATACAATACATTTATTTAAGTAGATAATTTAAAATGAATTTCTGGCTTGCTTGGTTAGTGGGACAAGAAAAAAAAAAGTAAGTTTTGATAAATCAGAATGCATCTGATAAGTCTTAATGCAACAAAAAAAAAATCCACCTGTACTTCTGGGAGCAATGGTCAGTCCTCGGCTCCATCACCAATAAATCTGGCTTCAGTTAAATGAATTTCACGTTCCACCACTGTATTTGATTGTTCCCTTAGGTTAGCTAAAACCATTGCTTTTGCTGCTGCTGCAATCAATGATGTTGTAGAACTTTATACTTCAGACTGAGCCAGAAGATTGCAGTTAACTATGTGTGATGATGATGAAAAAAATCAAACTCTCTTTCTGCATCATTTAATCTCACCTTGAATTATCTGTATGTCACCAGCTCAGACATTCTCTTCACTATTCTGCTTATTTATATGATTCCCAAATAGTCTTCCAAATAGACCATCCTCTGAAAGTTTCTTCAGTATTTTTTGTTAAAACTTGCTAGAAAATAATGATTGTTTTTGAAGTTTTTTGCAGAATACTATAGTATTCTTTTAATGGAAAAAACCCCAGTCCACATGGAATTACTCAAGCAAGTGTCTTCAACACTAGTATGTGCTGATATTTATGCTGACATATATGATACCTAAATAAATGACTAGAAGATAATTAGCAAAGCTAATCCTTCTTTTTGTTTGTATAAAATCTTTTAACAGTACTACAATTTCTATCACTTCCCAAAATATCTCATGCTTTGGAAGAAATGCTTTATTTTTGTGGATTTATGTTTTCCATCATTGCAGGTAAAGTATCAAACAGCTTTGTTGAGTCAGTTTGACAGAGTTCTCTCAGCTTGTGAGAGACTGGTTTCTAAAGAGGAAAGCACATTTCAGACCTGCAGCTGTCACTTGTCACAGAGGCAGGAGCTGTGGGTTTTCCTCCCCAAAATAAGCCAGTTGACTTGGAGGTTACGATAAAGCTGACGCTCAGTAGGCTTGCTGCCTGACAAGGGATGATTGATAGGAAGCAGGAAACATCTCTTTTGGG
The DNA here is from genome assembly GCA_024865655.1 of Emberiza elegans. Lineage (NCBI taxonomy): Eukaryota > Metazoa > Chordata > Aves > Passeriformes > Fringillidae > Emberiza > Emberiza elegans. The sequence continues at coordinate 22,948,728 of JALJVW010000206.1, forward strand.
GAGAAGGAATCAAGAACAAAAGGTTCATACCAGCCTGTGCTTCTCTTGGGAAGAAGGAAGGGACTCTCAGGGTGTCTGGCCCTGCCAGGGACCAGGGAAGAGCTACCAGCCCTTTGTTTTTGCAGGGCAGGCTTGCTGCTGGCTGAAGGTACTCCTCCTGCTAAGTTAAAAAGTTCAAGCAATAAAAGTAACTTCTGCTGGTGTGAGGAGATGAGACTCCATTGGCTTTGACAGACTGTCCTACAGTTCATGCTGGTGGTGAATTAGACAAAATGTATTCATTACAGCTTGATCGCAGAACCTTTGATTAAATTATATTTTTCTCTATTTTCTCACGAAGGGCCACATCTGCTCATGTGGAAATAGCTTGTAACAACATTGAAACATAAATTATTTGATGAACTACTTAGGGCTATTCACTTAATGCATAATAATTCTGTGAACATGTTAATGAGTGGTAATTCTCTGATGATTGAACTGCTTGAAAATGTCTTCCTACTTATATGTCATTAGAATGAACTTGGCCCTTCTAAAACATCCATTATTCATCGTGTTCCAGTGTTGCATCTGACTGCATATCACTTTAATTTCCCTCATTTAACAAAACAATCTATTCATTACAATAGTTTGAAGCATGTTTTCTAAATCAGAAAAACCCTAGTTAATGTATAGTGTTAGTTATCTTTACAAGTACAGTAGAGCAAAGTGTAGCATCCCAAATTGTAATTACACACTTAGTGCATTTGAATATGCTAACTAAAACTAAATGGAAGATTTAAGAAGAAATAAACAATTGAAATAATAAGTTGAAATAAACAATTTTGTTAGCTGGAGAAGCAGGATTGGTAAAACAACTTGCTGAAAGCATAAGGTTGACTTTCCATTCTGAAACAGTTGAGCAAAAAATTTTCTCAGTAATCCCTTTTTCATGCATTTCTTGTCCTGACAACTCAAGAAGAAGAGAATTATGGAGTAATACTAGTGCAAATATGAATATTTATCATAAATATGATAATTTTTATTTGGTTTCCTGTTTTTCCCTTGTATTTTTTCATTTTACAAGTCCTGGATCATATCACACATTGTGCACCCCATTAAATCTTACATTAGATTTGCTGCTTTTTGAATCTCTGTGTGATGGCTGCTGCAGAAGTGGTTCTTCGCAGAACCTTTGATTAAATTATATTTTTCTCTATTTTCTCACGAAGGGCCACATCTGCTCATGTGGAAATAGCTTGTAACAACATTGAAACATAAATTATTTGATGAACTACTTAGGGCTATTCACTTAATGCATAATAATTCTGTGAACATGTTAATGAGTGGTAATTCTCTGATGATTGAACTGCTTGAAAATGTCTTCCTACTTATATGTCATTAGAATGAACTTGGCCCTTCTAAAACATCCATTATTCATCGTGTTCCAGTGTTGCATCTGACTGCATATCACTTTAATTTCCCTCATTTAACAAAACAATCTATTCATTACAATAGTTTGAAGCATGTTTTCTAAATCAGAAAAACCCTAGTTAATGTATAGTGTTAGTTATCTTTACAAGTACAGTAGAGCAAAGTGTAGCATCCCAAATTGTAATTACACACTTAGTGCATTTGAATATGCTAACTAAAACTAAATGGAAGATTTAAGAAGAAATAAACAATTGAAATAATAAGTTGAAATAAACAATTTTGTTAGCTGGAGAAGCAGGATTGGTAAAACAACTTGCTGAAAGCATAAGGTTGACTTTCCATTCTGAAACAGTTGAGCAAAAATTTTCTCAGTAATCCCTTTTTTCACATGCATTTCTTGTCCTGACAACTCAAGAAGAAGAGAATTATGGAGTAATACTAGTGCAAATATGAATATTTATCATAAATATGATAATTTTTATTTGGTTTCCTGTTTTTCCCTTGTATTTTTTCATTTTACAAGTCCTGGATCATATCACACATTGTGCACCCCATTAAATCTTACATTAGATTTGCTGCTTTTTGAATCTCTGTGTGATGGCTGCTGCAGAAGTGGTTCTTACTTCCCCACAAGCTCAAGAGATGTATCCCAGGAAGTGCTGGACTCCATGAATGACTCCATGTTTGAAGATTTTTTAATCATGTGAGGCATAAGCTCCATCTCCTTTAACCAAAAGACAGCTTTTGGAAAAGGAGATAGATAGACTATCAGCTAAACAGACCATTTGAAAAGTATCAGCATAAATGCATTTGTTTTTCAGTGTAGCTAAATGAATTCCCCATTGAGCTAGTAAAATTCTGGCAAATAGCAGTGGAGATGGTGGCTAACAACCTCCATACAAGCCAGAAATCTTTATTCTCTGAGAGCCTGAGTTTTGCAAAATGTGCCCGAATCTTACAAATTATGTGGTAACTAAACTTTAATTTTTCTATTTTGAAAACCATTTCAGTATTTTTAATTTTGCTTTTAAAATACTTTTTGACCTTGCTAGGAAAATAGTCACTTATGCTGGGCTTATTTCTCACAGTGTTTTGATCAACCATGTTTTTGACACATTTTATTTCAGTGGGTTGCCATAGTAAGGTATTTGGGCAGATGTGGGGAGTTTGTGAATGCTTTTCTAGTAAGCAATAGAGTTAAGGATCTCTGTTGGTTTTAGTCATGATTTCAACAGTTCTTGGTACAATAGAAGTTAATATATTATTGATGAGCATACAGAATTGATAAAATTTGAATAAAATATGTATTAAAGAAATTGAACAATTTATGTGGTAAGAGGAAAATACTGAATAAGGTGGACTTTGAAATATATAAGTAGCATTGATCTCTTTGTGTTGGACTAAGAATGTTGATGGAATCAAAATAAGCTAAAAAACTCAACTGTAGGCTCACTTCTTAAAATTTCTGCTTCTTCCTGTAAATCACAATCATTCTTTGTTCATAGCCTAATAAATAAGAGTGAGTTTGCAATGACTTAAGGATTAATTACAGTGAATTTCTGGTGAACCCTTTCCAAACTGTATTAGCTTTTTTTCATCATTCATTCCCTAAAGATGGCAGCTTATGGGACATATATTTAGTGCCTCATCTATGTCAGTACCAAAATTGAATTAGTGGTGTCTTAAACTTTCGTAAACCTTTTAATGATTAAACTTCTAATGGTACGTTAAACTTTTCCTTCCAACTAACCATGATGGTGTTTGTGGATATATTGCTGTAGCTTTGGTTACATATATGTGTAAATCAACCTTTAAAAAGCTTTATGTTCTTTATGGAAATATTTCTGAACTGTTTTGTATGGAGAAATTGTTATTAACAGTGAAAATAGTCTACCATTTCTACAAAATGTTAGCTAAGGGCTGTTTTAAAATAATAATTAATGTGTGTGTATTTTTTTAATGCAGCCCCTGTTCTCCCTGGGGCATATCAACAAAGCCAGACTCAAGGATATGGGTACATGCACCAGACCAGTATGTCATCCATGAGGTCCATGCATTCACAGCCTCATTCAGCAAGTCTGGTGAGTATTGAATTTAAAGAGAATTTTGTTTGGTAAGCACCATCATCAACTATTTTGAAATCTCTTAAATATGACAGAATTGAACCCCCAGAGTTCTATAGTTGATCTATTTGACTGTCTTTATTTTAAATCTAACTGGTAGTCCTCATGTATAAAAAATATTTAAGTGACTATGGGCAGTGGTAAGAACTATATCAGAGTACATTTAAAAAAGGACATGATATTCAGAGAGCAGAGAAATACAGAATTCTTTGCCCACTTACCTACTTAAAACAAATAGTAGATGCTTGGACAGTGTTTCACAGGCTGAATTTTGATGTTATGCTCTGCGATGAATTCATGCTCCTAGCACTGGATGAAACGCAGTGATCTCTTAAGATCACCCTGTTGGTTTAAATCAGTTTCACTTTTTTTGACTTGCTGATTTTGTGCTAGCAGGCTTTGTGCCTACCTGCATTACTTCTGCTTGTGTAGAGCTAGCTCAGACTCCAGATTGCTGTGCCCTTTCTAATTGCACACAGCAGTCGTGCAGTGACTCGTGTAAGATCCAAATTGAGTTACGCGGGTCGGCAACCGAGAAAAAGCTTTATCATGAAACCGTGGCTGTCTCATGAAGTTCTCAACTGTGGTGGATGGGAATGTAAAGCTGGAGTGAATATTTCATTTTCAAAGTAACTGGTCATGGAGGGAGGGCTGAATGGCATTCAGCTGGGATTTTTAGGAAATGAAGCTTCTTTTTTTTTAAACTCCCTATATAAAAAATTCAGTTTTAATGGTAATCATATTTTTTAAATCATATCGCTGCCAAAGATTTCCTAGCTGCCCAGACATCCAGCCACCTTTCACCTTAAAATATTGTAATTTTGAATTTTAAGCTGTTTTGAATAGCTCTGTCACCTTTTTTAGAGATGAATAAATATTTAATTATGAATGAGACTTGGAACTTGCTGAGCTGAAAAAAACACTGTTTTCAAGATTAGATTAAACTTGTGTTTGTTTGTAAAACTGAAACTCTATGACATTTTATATTGTAAAGGTCATGACTTTCTGTGTGGCGTGAGTAGTTTCAGGCTTGTCAGATTCTCAGCTCTCTGGGGCTGAGGGGGCTAACTTGCTGGAGAGTGTGGGATCCAGATACCTCCATCATTGAATGAGTCAATAACCTGAGAAACTCTTTGGACACCTGCATGACAGCTGTGAGACAGCTGATACTGGAATCAGCCATTAATTTCCAAGTATATTACAAGGCACTTTAGGAGTTGGTTGCTTTCCAAAAGAGACAAAATCCAAAAAGTGGGAGACCTGGAAGCCTGGGCTTTGCCAGCAGATTTACTAGTCACTGGGGAGCAAAGCAAACAGCCCTCAAATCCCGCAGACAGAAAATGGAGATGCCTGCAAATCTCAGAATGCACTTACCAGCCTTTGCAGTTTTGTGGGCAGAGAGATGACCACTATTTCTTAATAGCTCTGTGTCCCTGTGACTTACCTGACAGGCTGTCAAAACAGGGTCATTTCAGTCATCTTGAGAATCATCATTTGCCTCTTCTTCCAGAATTTGGAACGTGAAGGTAATAGGAAAAGGAAAGGAGTGATGTTAAAGGGTTTTAAAAGTAATATTGACTTATTTCAACAGATTTATTTTCCCTGTTGTGAAACTGTTTTCACTTGACATCCGTGTAAGTGATAATATTTTGTCATGGGAAAAAAATGAAAACAGCAAACACCATGATTTAAACTCATTTTGCTGTTGTTAAAGACTGAGTGGATTTCCCTTTAGAAAATAAATCCCAAGCATTTCCAGAGAGAGGAAATCAAAGACTGCTGGCCTGATGCTGACTAACTTGCCACTCAGGTGAGGAAGACAGAGTGTGATCTTACTACCCTGGGGTGATGATTCTGCTCCAAAAGAGGCATCTCAGATGCAGTTAGAAATCTGCCAGGCTCCCTTGTCTTCCTGTCTTAAGACCAGAATATTTTTATTAGCCTGTGCAGCTTATCCAGGTGCAAATGTTGCACTCAGCCATTGGGACAACGCAGAGCGGTCTCAGAGTGTGCCTGGGGGGAGCCCCTGGCTGGGGATGTGTTTAAATGTAGCAGACTGAAGGTTGATGACTGTCTTGGAGTGCTTTTAAAATGAGGTGTGGACATGCTGCAGGACATCTGCAAAACCTACACAATGTTTAGGTGCATTGCTTTCAGCTGCCTGTTGAGTTCTGGGCTTGGAGCAGTACTGCCAGAGGTGCAGTGTTGTCTGGCTAATGACAGAGGGAGGAAAGATGAGAAGAAAGTGCCAGGGGAAGGAGACTGGAGGAAAGGAATCCTAGAATAGTGATGTCAAAGCCTGAGCAGCTTTTGAGGCTTAGCTACAAGCAGGGAAGGTGATGAAGTCATTCGTCAGTGCCTGAGTTTTGCCAAGACATCCCTAGGGCAGAAGTGATTAAGATCCTATGAGTTATATCAGGGTGGAGAAGATTGCAGAGTTAGCTCCTCTAGTACATTTACTCCTTTCAACTCAGTTGTTCTAGTATCAAATCTGTCCCCAAAATGCGTAAGTTCATTTTATAATCATGTTCACTGGTCTCCTGTATTAAGAAACCAAATTTTTCTAATTTCTAAATTTTAAAAATCTGGTTTATTTCATTTTGAGCTCTGTTTTGTATTAGGCGTGATCCTAACATAATCTTTGGTTAGGTTTTTTTTTCCCCCCCAAATAAATTGCATAATTTTCTGATTCTTGCTTTTTGTGAGCAGTTCTGCATAACGGGGTGGACTAAATTGTTGCTCAGGGTACAAAGTGTTTTATAACAGAAAGCCCTGAAGGCTTATTTTCCTATTTGGAAAATAATGGGGTGTTCAGCCACTATTTGATATCCAAGAGTTGGCTATCCTTGATGGCTGTTGCATGTGAAGGATCCTGCAGCAGTTACTGCTCCTTGCAAGGAGCCATCCATAGAACAGGTATGAATTGGGATGAAGTGGAAATACACACCTGTCAGCCCAGAACAGGCTGGGGAGCTGAGAATATATTAGGTTGATTTCAGTTCTTCATATGGACAAGACTTACTGGTCTGTCTAAGCAGTGTGATAGAGACCTTTGAGGAGATGGGAGATAAGTGAGTTTTGACTCTTTTAAGGAACTCCAAACTTACACCCACTTGTAACTTATTACCTGCTAAACTCACTACTGATGGAGGAATACTTCACAGAAATCCATTTTAAAATCCCTACTTTGAGTTCTTTAGGCATTGTAATTCTCGATTATATAGCCCAGACTACACTCTGCAGTGATAATTAGGCATTAAATGCTAACAGGATTATTATGGAGATTTCTCCTGACAGCCATTTAGCACCTAATTAGGTGTTAAGGCCATAAATTTAGGTTTCTCAGCAGCATTTAGGGCCCTAATAAATTCTTCTAAAGTTTGGAATTGCGGTCTTGTCTTCACAACTGTGCACCACGGTGATGTGGTCAAGCTGCCTTTTAGGAGACAGCAGCGGTATGTCCTTCGCCATGGTGCTCTAAGGAAGAGTGAGCATCCTTCTGAGGGAGCAAAACCTCTCTATTTTTCCAGTTGTATGTTAGTTTAATAAAACATTTAACCTCTTCACCAGTCTTTTCTCATTTAAGGGAGACGTATAAGCATGGCTCTTGGCAAAATCCATTTACTGCCTTATACCAGATATAGACTTGGTACCATTTTTCTTAACTGGACCCTCTTCTGAAATAAATTCTTTAAAGGGCTAACTGCTGCTAAGTTTGTTGTGATAGTACATTTTTCACTGCTTTTTTAGTTAGTTTCAAGGCTCAGCAGCAACATCAGTTGAAATAGTTGGAAAAAAATAAAGTTCTGAAAGGCAGAGAGCCTTTTGATGGCTAGTTGTCTACTTTTTGAATATTTAAGGATTTTTGGTGATGTTAGAAGCCAAGAAGTTACTTGCTGTCATGTAGTGCATAAAAAATGATCCTTTTTAAAACTGAGGTCCATGCACACTTGGAAGACATTTAGGAAACACTAGGAGAGTAAATACCTGTGGTTGAAAGCTGCTCTTGGTCACAGCCTGTAGGTCAGCAAAACTACAAGGCAGAGGACAACAATATAGCACAGGGCTCAAATGCAGTTCAGGGTAGACTTGTCAGGAAAGGTGGTCTGCAATGGTCTCCAGTGTTTAAACAGGAGCTGATTTCTCTGCCCTGTTTAATTTGCACTACCAATGATAGAGCCAAGACTAAAAGTATATTTCTAGCATGAGAACAGTAATGATCAGTTGCCCTATAGAGTCTGGATTAAATAATTCCACATTTCCAACATGAGACAAATGGCTTGCTCACTCCATGTGGAGTAATCTCCACCTTTTTAAAAAATAGTTTTATTAAAAACACTCAAGCCCCCATATATATGATATGAATTAAAACTAATTCAGAGCTGTTTTGTTGAGCAGAGAAGTTTGCTGTCTTTTAAGAGGCTCAGACAATAGTACTAGGCATGAACTCACACATTGATTGTTTTGCCTTTTTTTCACTCTAAATTATTGTACCAGAAAAATTCAGCTACATATGGTAACATAGCAAAAATTACTGGAAGGGAAATTGGATATTATCGGTGATGCTTGAACTGCTTTTGACTTGAGTTAAGAGGCAGGATAAGGAAAAAAATTACTCTTGGGATTTTTAAAATGAGCTAGTTTTATTCTGCTGTTAAGATACAAGGGGACACTGTTGTTCCAGAGTTTGAAAACCCACTCTGAATTCCAGTAAATGATGGCATTTTATTAGTTATGAGTTAAAACAACTACTCCATTTAGAAAAATAGAGGAAAAGGCTGAACGCTTGTCTCATAGTGGGCAGGGTTGTGGAGAAATTTCTCTTAGCTAATGATGGGACTTTATGTGCTAAATTTTGTCTGAGTATGAAAATGTAAGTATTCATAAAATATTTTTATAGAATTTTAAAAATCTTGTCTTTCCTTTAGATAACAATGCTTCATAATTCTTAATTTGGGTAAAATCCTAATGAAATGAAACACATTCAGTGAGATGGAACAGTTAATGGCCTGGATGAAGACTGTGTTTCTTCTTGTAGTGAAGGCACAGGAGAAGCTATTTGTGAATCATGCAAATAGGGAGCAGAAGCAGAGCTAGCCTGGCTGGATGTAATGAACTGTTACTAGTGAATTAATGAAACAACAGTTAGAATATTTCAGTATGCAGTGGAGGGCTTGAAATCTGTTTGTTTGAAGCCATAGGACAATGTGAGTTAACAAAATAATTCTCTTGCTACTCAGAACAAGGGCCTGTATTCACTGTATATTTGACAGGTTGTAGAAGGGGATACTGTTTCATTTTTGACAGGTAACTTGTGATTTCTCTCTCTGCTTTGCTCCCTCTATTCTTTTTTTTCTACTCTTTTTTGTGCAAAGAGAAGGAGTAAAGGAATCTCAAGTTTAGACTTCAGGCTTTACAGTCTTGTTTTCCTTCCTTCAACAGAGAACATACAGAGCTATGTATGACTACAGCGCTCAAGATGAAGATGAAGTTTCCTTCAGGGATGGTGATTATATCATCAATGTGCAACCAATTGATGATGGCTGGATGTATGGTACTGTTCAGAGAACTGGGAAAACAGGAATGCTTCCAGCAAATTATATTGAGTTTGTTAACTAATTTTTGTCTCTTGTCCTTTGAGCTTTATTATGATTTACTTAAAATCTAACCTTTTAGAAAAAAAAAATCAGAAGAATCTTTTAAGAGTTCATGATCATTACTTTATCACTGCTACAACAGTTTGCATTCTCACTCAGAATCCATTTTAGAGTCCTTTAAGGAAAAAAATAAATAATCCACAAGAAGCTCAGAGCTCTGAAAACAGCATTGCTTATAATAGTGCTCTCTCAAAGTGACAAAACTTATATGGAAGCCTGGTGCTGCCAGTCCTATAAAAACTTTGGTCAATTAACTGTAAAGGGGTAATGCCTTTTCCTTACACCTCAAAGATGTTATAACCATAAAATTGATTCACTTCTTATGGCACTCTGAAGTCACAGGAGGTTAACACACTGAGTTTGAACACATCTTCAAATTATTAGGAAAAAATTTAATGTTTAAGCAGTTAGCTTCCTAATAAAAATTAATATGTTGAGTAGATAATTCAGTCATTTGAAATAAAGACAAGTAACATGCCAGTAAAAAAAAATCCAATAAAACCCCCTACTGCCCAGTAGCCTTAAAGTAAATATGTCCATTTTGACAACAAAAATTTCCTGACTCTTGCATATCCACATTTATTCTCAGATTACCCATTTTTTCTTATTTCCAAGTGATCTATTAGCTTTGCTCCCATCCTAATCCATCAATTAGATCCAGGTCTGGATTCATGGTTCTTCAGTATCTTTTCTGCAGAGATCCCTTGCAAAGACTATCTAAAATATAAAACCTGTTAGCTCTTCTGTTTCCTTGTAATAATACTTAACATTTAAATAGAAACTTTCATTAGGGCAACGTACAACCAGTACTCCATGTCAGCTCCTTGACCTTCACCTGTAGTGCTGTAAATAAATTCCCACGTGCGGCCCCAGCGCTGTGCAGTCCCCAGAGCCTGCAGTCACATCCCCTTCTCACCACAGGTATCTCGCTTTATGGCTGCTTTGCTGATGAGCTGATGTCCCTCCCCTGCTGCAGAAACACTTGTGCCTCCATCGAGCAGTGGAGGAGAGCTCTGGTTCTTGTAGTGCATTTCGGATCCGTGGCCTGTTGCTTCAGTTTGCTCCCAAATTCCTGGTGATCCAACAGTGGGTTGTACGCTTGCCAAATGATTAATGATGGAGAATTATGTTCTCTTTTAGTGACTTAATCTTTCTCAAAACTGACATTGAAGGGAAAGCTAACTAAGCAAAATCCAACATGCTCTTTGCCATTATGTTTCAGTTTAGCCATCTGTGGAAAACAGTAAGAATATTCTGCTGACAGACCTTCACATGTGCTATTTGGTGTCTCTTAACTTACAGCCAGAACTGAGAGATCCAGGTCTCAGTTTGTGAAGCTGGGAGAGGATCTAACAGCTGGTGACACAGTGGATCAGTATGAGGGATTTTGTCAGCTGGCTTGGGTCACAGGCAACTTGTTTGCTTTGACTGGGTGCTGCATTCCCTCATAGGGAGAAATCGTGGAAAAAAGGACAAAAGAGTTAAAGATTCATGTGAGAAATTATTTATATGGATGCAGAAATGTGTAACGAAAAAAATGCTTCTCTGATAAAATAATTTGTGGAGTTCAGCCATGTGCTAAGGAAGTTAACTTTGGAGTAGCCCTCAGAATATTGAGTCTACACTGGCTTTGTTTTGTTTCTAAAATTTGTAAGGTAGAATTATATATAGAACTTTTAGACAATTTTTTACTTCTCATATCACATAGCAGGAAACCCTGCAATAACTATTTAAAAATTAAATAAGGAAGGCAGTATGGATTTGTTATGTCAACTGAAAGTTGTCAGTGCAAATCCCTGTAAATTCTGTTTTTGCATACAGTTTTTGCATACAATTTCCAAAGAATTGGTAAGCTTGTGCAGTTTTATTTTGGGTCTTGCTAGCACAGGGATGATAATAGCTGCCAAGCAGAATGGAATGACTGTATTAAAAAAGAAATTTAAAAATGTCCGTGACTGTGGAATTACCTATGCTTTCTTGTCAGCGGCCTAATTTCAAGGCTAAAGCTGCCCAGGAGTATCCAACTTCAAGAAATGTGTTTTAAAAGTAGAATTTCTTGACTGTAACTATGTAATTCGTAGAGTTGACTGCTGTGATTTAAAATTCTTGCAGGTTTTGCATAAGGAGCTGCTCTTGCAGCAGACCCTTGTGCATTATTGGTGACACCCACATGAAATCAGCAAGTCAAATGATGTTTTTAAAGCTGATGTGGTATGCTGAGCTAGAAGCTCTGAAATAAGCAGTTTGCTTCTGTGCTGGCTTTCATCACTGGCCATCAACAGTGAGGAGAGGAATTCCATCTTGCTGGCTGGCAAATTTTTCAGATGATGCCTGAGGCACAGCTGGCTGTCACTTGCTGCTGTGCTGCTCTATTAGCTGTGCAATGCTGACAACAATAAAAACAGGGTGTCAGTTTGCTAACCAAATATGAATAAAGAAGAAATATAGAGAATATCTGTGTGGCATCAAGTTGCAATTTTTAGTGACTTATGAAACAGATAGTCTCCACCTATAAATACACAGTCATTCTTCCTAAATGGGGAGACAGCTTACAGTGTTGAATACTTTATAGAAGTAAATCAGAAAATGAGCATTTGGGGACATTAGAGAGCTATGTTATGCTGAACAATAGAAATAAAATTTCCTTTATGAATTTTGAATATTCATTAGCCTGGCGGAGCAGCTAAAGCAATTTGCAAAAAATAAAAGGTCAAGAAAACAAAACAGTATGTGAATTGTATTTCTCTTGAGAATGGTATGTCAGCAGAATTATTAAGATCTGGTTTAAGTTACTTATTCTTGTAGTCAACTTTTTTTATCATATATGCTTAGAAATTCATATTTCTATGGAATGGTTCCTGCTTTTTGATATAAAACAAAATTTAGTGTGATTTTGCAGCTTTGTTCTAAGCAATGCAATCAAAGGCCCAAAATGATCAGAATGCAATTATTTTTTTTTATAAGACCTAAAATTTGTAAGGCAAAGAGAGTAAGTCATGAACTAAATTGTGCCAGCACACGTCTTTCAAAGCATATGTTGGAGACTGTTACATGCAGTGTGATATAGGGGTGAAAAGATGCTACATGCTGTCTTGTCACCTTTAAAGTTTATATCCATTTTTAGCACAGCATGATCCCCTCACTGTTCTTTCTTCCTGTAGTCAACATTTTTCTGGGGAAAGGAAAGGGCTTTTAAGGACTTGAATTTCTCAAGCTATTCCAAAGTTCAGGTTGGAAATCCACATGTTCCCATTATAGAAATACAAAAATTCTATAAAGAATGCTGTAATTCTTGCTAACACGAGTATAAATGTAGAAAACAACACAGAGCATATTCATGCATACATACAAGAACAAATGGGTGCCTTGCTTTTCATTACTCTTTCTTGCTTGGCTAGCTTCATTTTTTTAAACAAAGCTACGTACAGGTACTGCAGTTGTAATTTTTCATTATGGAACATTAGCATTTAGTCTTGATGAAACAGGGTTTTCTTGATTACATTTGACATACAATAAACTACTTCAGCCGACTGGGATTTGACAGAGAATCACCTCCCATGGATTATGTTTTTGACAAATGTGTCCCTGCCGATTGTTTCCTGGGGATGTGGAAGGTCTCCAATACCTGGGAAAGGTAATAATTCTAGTTTTTATCGTACAGTGACTGCATGTCATCTTGTACGATGAAAAAAATTTACAAATACAGAGGTCTTTGTCAGAAGGTGGTACAGGGTATAAAATCATAGATTTTTATTAAGTTAATTAATACTCCATTTAAAATATAGAATATGCTTTAGTTAGTAAATGTTTAAATAATATACTGAAACAGACAGAAGATGCTGTTGAAAGAAGTCCTCCAAACTGATGTGCTGGCAAGTGCAAAGAACTAGTGAGCTATAGAAGATTAAACCATTTTGCAATGCTTTAGTGATTTTCTCCAGCTTTATGCCATAGGAACCCCATCTCTCCTTTGGAAAGAAAACCTGAAAGCTCTATTTCCTAAACTGCCTGCACTACAACAGTATATTCAAAGGAATTTCATATGCTTCTTGTGTCTGATAAATAGAATTTGCATATTGTACTTCAGTTGTAATCCAGTTGTTGTTGACATTTGTTTAATTATTATTATTTTAGGGGGGAAAATAAGCTATACTGTAGCATTTCAATTGTGTATTTAATATTACTATTAGAAATTGCTAGACCATTGGAAGACAGCAATGACTGTATTGACATTGATTAGCATGATGTGGAAAATCTCTCAGCTGTTGGTTTTTGCAGTGTGATATAAAAAGCAAAAATGAACCGCTGTGCAGTTTGGCTTATGTTTGCTTTAAAGTGTGTAAAGTTTTAGTTATTTTGCAAAACTGTACTGTATTTGAGGGTATACAGTTATGAAGGTAACAATTGTTTTTTCAAAGGACAGATAAACTTACTCTTGGATCATATGATGTATCATCTTAATTTGGCTTTTGTTATGCAGAAAGTTAACACCAGCTATTAAAATATATTTTAGTAGAAATGCTTTAATTCCTGTTTCTTCCTCTACACTGTGAATATTTAAGCTTTGGTGGACTAGAGCAACATCATGCTGCCCAAAGTACTAACCTATGCAACCTAGTTCACATTTTAGTTGATGTCACAGTGGATGTAACATAACAATTTATTTTGCATAACATTAAACTTCATTCAAATAAAATATTAAACCCAGCACTATGTATGTATTATATTCATAAACAACACTCTGTAAAGCTACCATACTCATTAGTATAAGCTCTCAAAGAGGGATATTGCTTTAACTAAAGAAGCTTTGAATTTTCAGTCTCAAGTAGAAAATTTAGCATTATTCATCAAGCTTGACCCCAGAAAACAGTTTCTTAAACCACTGTTTGATTTCAGACATGCCCCCTCCTTAAAAGGTTTGCCTTTTTCAGTGTGCATTTGTAACCCTTCAACAGAACACCAAGTTACATTCCATGACCCTTGGTTTGTTTAAATAAGCAAATAGAGTAAGTGAAGGAGGTCCACTGTTTTCATTGATACTGGTTTGCTTGTCTTTGAATGGGAATTTGGTTAGGTGTGCTCTCAGTGCAGCACTAATAAAAAAGATTGAATTGCTGGCTTCTTTGAAACAATTTTATATACAAATGTCATCTTTATTCATTTACACAAGTAAATTATTTTTAAAACATTGTAAGAAAGTTTAAGTTAAAATAAATTCCAGAAGTATTTTGGAACTGCTCTGCCTGTAGTTGAAGAAGATTATTATGCTTAGGGACATGTTTTATTTATTTGAGTGTTAAGTGTATGCTACAGTGGACTGCATTAGAATTTTTATATTCTTGTCAAGTGTTGGTTTGAAGAAGGCTGTTAACAATGTATGAGGACAAATAGCAGCCACAAATGGAGCTGATTAGTTCCTCCTAGGTAAGTGACCTGCAGTTGCTACCACACTAATTTCTACTTAAGAAATGTGTTAGCATTTCATATGAAATTTAATTGGTTACATGATTGGGATTCCATGTTCTGTAGTGCTTTTATATATTGAAATGCTGCCAGTATAGGAATATCCAATCTTTATGTATATTGTAGCAAACAGCATTTTTCAAAAGATCAAGATTTAAGAGCTGCCAAAATGGACCTTAAGCACTTGGAATGTGTTTTATTTGAAAACCCCTCCATAATTTGCTGGAGGTACTTAAGTACTTTGCTGTCTTAGTGGTCCCATAGAATAAAATTGTCAAAAGCATCTATATACTGGCACGTGAAATTCTCATGGAAACCCTCCAAATGGTGCATTGGACAACTCAAGTGTTTCTAGCTATCAATGCTTTTAGGTTGCCTCTGTCTCAGAACTGGGCTCTTGATTTTCTTTGGTGTGTTAATTAGCAAGAATAAGCTAATGTACCATGAAGTCTTCTGTACTGAGGGAATAGCTGCCCAGTGCATGACCGCCACCTTCTCTCCCTTCTCCCACTCACACCACCAAGCCGTGACTACCTCTCATCTTTTCATGAAGCTACCTGTGGGACACATTAAATTGATAACACCAAATGAGCCAGATTTTTTTTTTCTTCCAAAGGATTTATTTTATCATCATTCTTTCGGTGATTCTGTTTATTGCACAACCTTGAAAACAGTAATATTGGCATAAGGAAAGAAGTAGTATGAAATGGGTGGAAGACATGGCTGAAGCGAAGTCACAGATTTCTTACTCAGATTTTGCTGCAGAGGTTAATACAAGTCAACCATATGACTGAGGGCACCATCTGAACAACTAACCTGCCAGCTGAGCAGTGGCCTGTGGATATGCTTGGCCTGTGTGTGTGTGTGTCTGTGCTGCAGTATCAGAAATACTCTAGGGTAGTGTGCAGATACATCCTCCAGTTTTTGAGCAATTAGTTGGAATCCCAAGAGCAGCCCACCAATTGGCATATGGCATTCATAAAGACAAATTTATCCTTTGAGAAAATGAGATCACAGTACAGAGGAAACAATGTCAATGGGTTTGACCTACATATTTTTGTGTCCAGCAGTAAGGAAATCCTTTGTGTGCAGTCAGAAGACTAAGCCCCAGGGTGCTGCAGCAAGCTCCTAACTCTGAACTGTGTTTAGTACCAGAAGGAGATGATGGGCCACAGAGCTCACCTGTTCCACAGATTTGATACTGCATGAGATGCTACTTGCTTAACATTGTGCTTAACAATGACAGCAGAAACTGGAGATTCATATTTATGCACTACATCCTGCAAAGATCCTAAGAAGTTCTTGATTTTATATATTTTAGCTTTGGTTTCTTTCTCACTTGCCTGCTGTTGATAAAGTCTACATGTAGAGAGGCCTGTTCTCATGCTGGCTTGTGGCTTTGACCGCTTGTGTCTACAAAGAGAGATCTACAGGTATTAACATCTGTATCTTAAAATATTGCTTGATACATAAATATTAATTTTCAATGTTTTCACAAACAACTGCCAGGTTTTGTGATTGTTCTTTGATTCAAACTGTAATTTTTCTGTGGTTTTCCTCCTCCTCCATCTTTCTTCTCTTGACATGCTTACAGCCTGTGTTGTTTATACAGCAGCTTTTCCAGATCCCAAAGGAGATATTTTTAAGAAGATTCTCAAGGCACTGAGAAGACTTTAAATTGCTTGGAAAATGCTGGTGTTATCTCCCCATTAAATTCTCCCCCCATCCCCCCCGCCCCCTGCAGCTGTACACTGGCTTTCCTGTCCTTTGCATTTTGCCTCCTCTTCCTTCAATCAAGCTCTGAGATCTCTGTCATTGAACCAGATGGGCTTTGGCCCCCTCCAGGCAGGCCTTCAGATCACTCTCTGGCCTCCACAGTTTCTGCATTCAGATTTGGAACTTCAGTGTGGCTCACCTACCTGTTGTCCTGTCAAGACCTTTGAGTATAACTCAAAGAATATTAACCTGTGCCCATTAACCCCAAGCACTGTTACGTTTCTCTTGGCTCAGCGATGAACAGTTCTCTCTGAAGAGTCCTCTTGACTGTGTTTTCCCCAGCTTTCCTTGCCTGGGGGCACCTGTGGCTGCTTCTTAAATAAGCTGCTCATTACAGAAAAGGAGATTGCGTTTTTTGCTGTTTTATCAATACTTAAATCAGTTCTTCATTCTCTTCTTCAAAGGATTAGTGTGTTTTCTATGTTATCCCTGATTCTGGGTTGAACTCTTGATTTAGAAGTCATTCTGTCTCCCTCAGTATTAGAGTGAAGGGCTTATACCGTGTCAATGCAGTTTCTTACTGTGGAAGCTGTGATGGATAGGCACGATCCTCCTCACCACAACCTTTCAGTTCCTAGCACTGCTTGTTTTGTATTCATCAGGTGGGATCTCTGTGCAATGTGACTATCTGTACCAAACCCCAGCCTTTCTATAAATAAATATGTCATTATAAAATAAACACTTTTTCTGACTTACAGCTCCTCTGACTCAAGATGACATTGACATCCTCCAATTTTGTAGCTTGTACTGACATTAGGAAACATGCATCTAAAATGCATTAGATGAATTATACTCTAAGGGACTATTTAGGCAGCCCTTGATGACTGCAGCTATTATACAGTGTGGATATCTCAAGTTAAATGGCATAAGTGGCAGATCAGGTCTTGCTGGCAAGTGGTTTAACTGAGAAACAAGTTTATGTGTTTATATGAGTGACCTAGCTATTCAAGAGACTGTCATTTTCATTTCTACTCTAGCAGTTCAAAACAAATATAGGAATTAGATGACAATTATTCATAGTTAACTAGTTAGTTGTGCAGCTTAAACAATTCTTGATCAATATGGAAATAAAGTTAATCAGAAAGTTTTGGCAAACCACATGCAAGGTGGAGCTAGGCGGATCATGACATTCAGCATGCTTACATTTCTAACCACTATTTTCCCTTTTTCTAAATTTATTAAAAATAGTGAGAAAGATCTGCCCCTTACAGCATGACTAGCATGCTGTTAGAGAAATTAATCATCAATGGAAGAATAGATTCAAGGGTGTTGTAAGGCCTTGGAAGACAATTTTTTGCACTTATGCTTTCAAATCTTAAAGTTACCAAAATATTAACTTTGTTCTCTTGCATTTTCTTTCAGCCCCTAAATCCCACCAAAATGGTTTTGCTCTGCTCTATGTTCAATATTGCATTCCCTTAGCAGTTACCTTTGTGAGATGGGAAAAAGACCACAAACATTGGGGTACTTCAAGTAACTTTCTCTTCCAATGTTTTTTTTCATTGCTATGATGAGTAACACCTGCAAAATATCCTTCATTCCAAGGCTCTTTATTTCACCCTAAAGAAGCATATTGCACAAATGACATTCTCCCTGTTCAAATGCCACTGGCCACGATGCTCTGTTGCACAGCTGTGGTTATTATGAGCAGGAGGACATGTGCTATAATGTCAACAGCAAAAATTTTGATGTTAGCAGAAGCACCTAGCAAAGACTCCTATGAGATCTTTCTCAACTTGTCACTCCTTTGAAAATAGTAGCCATCACTGCAGTACCAATGCTCTGTGGGATTAGTAAAATTATAACTTTGCAACTTGGTTTATTTTCCAGATGCTATAAAGTCAACACAGCTGCAGCTGCTTTTGGACAGGTTGGTTTTAAATGCTGATCTGACTTGTTGCTGCTTGTGGTTTTGTTGGTATTGTTTTTATTTCAGCTTACGGTATGATTGCTAAGCCAGAAGGACACATTAGGCCCTCTAATTTGAGGGCTTTCTGCCATTCTACAGATGCATGTTTTCTTATTTCAAGCCTTCTTTTTCCCAGCACTTTCTCACAGATCAAGAATGTGAACAGGACTTACTTTCCCTCCTACAAGAAGGCCAGAATTTTAATCTGAACTACTGCAAAATTAGTCCAAACAAGGACATGGGCATTGGTCACAGTCAAATTATTTTTCCTACAAGTTGATCCATGAAGCACACACACTCTTGTGCCCCCCCAGTTTTTCCTTCCCTAAGTACTGCTGATCTAATGACCATATATTTTAAATTTAATTGAATCACTTTTTGGGGAGTTAAATAAGAAGAGATTTTTCACACATTATTGCAACATGCTTGAACCTTGATCACCATCATAGGGAATCTACAACTGGATCAAAACTTTACAGCTAAATAAGGTAGGTGGAACAAGATTACTTAGTCTGTGCTTTAGTGTATTTAAAAAGGTTTTTTTCATTTAAATTCTGTACAAATATGCAGTGAAGGGTTCTGTACAGGATGAAATAGCTTTATATAGCTTCCAAAAGCAATGGTGTGAAACCATGGATCCTATCAGAATAAAGGGACCTTGTTTCTTAGTCCAGACTAAGGTAACTTTATCTGCTCTATTTCTTGTCTGTATCATGCTTTGTGTTCAGCTGGGGCAAAAACAAGGTTGAAGAGGCAGATTTAATAATATATTTAGATTCAGAACCAGGAAAATGAGATACAAGTGGGTTTTTCAAGTTGCAGCTGAAATCTGAGTCTGATTATAGAGAGTGATGTTGAAAATTTCACTGAACATTTTAACACTCCAGTGTGCTCTATGAAATCAGTCATCATTCTTTAATTAATTTAATGTAAATAGTAAAATTCTTATTGAATTTGGGATTATAAAATCTTGTTTGCACTTAAACCAAGTATCAAACAAGTAGGCTAGAGCTATGCTGACTTTTTATCCATCTCTTTAGTTTAAGGACTATTTAATTAAGCTATGTGAAATGGGACATCGTCAGTGAAATGGAAATCATTTCTGAGTTCTTGGGCAAGATACTTATTCAAAATTGCTTTGGTGGTGAGAAAAAACAAATTCTGGATGAGAATTTGAGTTACTGGACGACTAAATCAGTCATGCTCTGAAAGATCATCTCTTCTTGATTTTTATGATAGTATCTGAGATCACCCTCTCAGCAAAGAGTTCAGGGCTGTTACCATGAGCAGGGATTGATGAGTGCCTCTGCCATCCTCGGTGAGAGGCTTCAGCTTGGAGATATTTAAGACCTTGTTTTGGTTTCAGCATTTCCTACCTGCTGTCCCTGTTGAAGGGATGATATATAGCACATAACTTTGGCTCAGTACACCCTGTGTGGCTAAACACATCATGGGTCATATTTACATCATGTTGTGTGGAATGGGAATGCTTGTGTTGGCCTTGAACAGATACAAAATCCTCAAGTAGAAATGGGATGCCTGGAAAAGGTGAGGGCCAAATCCTGATTTTGTTCCACCTCTGTTAAGGGCTTGGTTCTCCTCACAAAGCTCTGAGGAAGTAACATTTTGCCACTGATGTGCTGGTGTTACCTCACCTCTACTGCATAAGCAGGTCTCAAGTCCAAATGTTCTCAGGGCAAGTCACTCTGGTTGGGTGGCCTTGAGGGCACCTTCTGCAAATGTGCAGCTCAGAGCCGCCATTCAGCCTGGGCTCAATACCCACGGATTTCTGAACCCCCCCTTTTTTTTTTTTTTAATGTAAGTTGTTGTTTCTACTTTAATGCGTATTTTGTCTCAACCATCGGAGCAGCAGCTGTGGCAGGAGGGACACAGGGACACCCTACCTTGGAGGTGGGAGTGCAGCAATGGAGGTGGTGTAGCCAGTGTGCCAGGAGGGAATACAGACCCAGGGGAGGCAGGAGGAGCTGCTGAGCCAGAGGTACCCCAGAGGTCCCAGGGCTGTGATGGATTGCGTTAGCTGGGACCTGAGCCCTGCCACTTACTCCTGCACATGGCCTGTAGGAAGGGACAGTTGGTGTTCAAGCACTATTTCTTCTAGGTGGATATATGAGTGCTTGTGATGAATATTTTTCACATTCTCCAGTTCAACTACAAAGCCTGGAGGAACAGAAGAAACATTCCTGAATTCAGGGTTTTTTCTTCAAATCAAATTATGCTCAAAAGCATTTAATGCCTCCCTTGACCAACCATTTTCTAGGTTTTTGTCATGAAAACCAGACTTCATAGTTTACTTTCTTTCTTGTTGCAGGGCAGAACAAGCTTCTCATGTTTCTTTTTTTATCTGGGCAATTTTCTGCTGTGATGAGAGCAAAGGTGTCTTTGCATGGTGCAGTGAAGACATTCAGGAACTACCAGTGGCCACAGTAATTTGCTGCAATCCTACTCAGATACATATGATTGGTAGCTATGAACCTATTCCCATTTTTCTAAATCTCTCTACATTTTTAGAAGAAAAATGTCCAATAGCTGAGATGGAGATATAAAGCAATATCCCTCTCTTTTTTTTTTTTTTTTTTTTTTTTTCGTACAGTGAAAAAGAAGATGTGGAGCAAAATACCTGCATGTGAGGTTTTAATACAGCTCTTGAGGGCTGGGTGAACTGCAGTTTGTGAGAGAAAAGGCAGTCATGTAAAACTGGCACAAGGGGGCAGGTGTGCACCACTGAAGATTCTTCATAGTTTGTGTTTCTGAATGATCGCAATTAGCTGCAGGACACAGAATGGTAACTGTCTTGTTATGGGCATAAAGGGCTATTTTAATTGTGTTGTAAGAAAAATAGTGCTGAATATTTAATTAGAATGAAACTTCACATTTCTACATAAAATTAAAAGGGCTTAACAAAATAAATGGTTTGCAAAATTTGATTTCCAGTATGGATCAATAGCAGAGACAACTAGGGAATAAAGATGTGTTTCACTAGTTCTTTTTATTGGATCAGATGAGATGAGCCATTCAATTATCATAATTCAAGACTTGAAATTTACATATATTGGGACCATATTGTTGTCATGCTTAAAGGTGTCATAGTAGTCAAAATTTTGAATGTGCTCCCTGAACAGTGATAATTACAGTGGTGGTGCATATGGTAGAGTCTTAGGAGTTCATAGAGTTAAAAATGTGTACAAAATGCTAGATATTACTGGGCAAAGAAATCCAGTGCAGGAAGCACAGTCAAAGAAGAACTGCAGTAAGAGATGCTATAGCAGCAAAAGCTTCATTATGCTCTTAGGACAAATTAATTTGCTGTAGAGACAACTACTCATGCAGTGGCAGCATTTTCCTCCTCAAACCTCTCCTTGCAGTGGCATATTCTGCATCTTCATTACTTGATCTGTTCCACATTTCATCAACAGTGAAGTAATATTTTTTATACTTTTTTATGTTAAAAACCAAACCTTAAATGCTAGAGATAAAAGCAGTAAATTTATTTAATGTCATTGAAATTACTTTCTATTGCTGTCTGGACTTGGACTAACATAGGCTTTCTTGCTCCAGCAGTGCCAGCTTCATAACTGTCTTCTATTTAGAGACATCGGAAATTTTTCAATACACAAGACATGGAGATGAAGCTTTGCAAGAATAGGTGTTTCAGGAGACCTTCACTGTGGCTGAGCTGAAATGAATGGAATTAATATAAGAAAATAAACTATTAACTCTATACATGTATAGAGTAGGAATTTGCAATTTTGTTTTATCTGTGAGACTTTATTTTTCTGTGGAAGAAAAAGACCCTCAATACTGTTTAAAATAGGACTGTTTTATTGTTGTAATACCATTGTGTCAGTAGATGATTAATACTTGCCTCAAAGCAGTGGGGGCTCAGTTCGGCTGCAGACAATGCAAGGTTGAGTAGCTGATGCTTCCCTGCTGCCTTTCATATATCCAGGCACATTTCTCACCTCAGCTGGATTGCTCCAGGTCAAAAATGAGGATGTTTCTTTCCAAACTGTTGACATCTGACTGTCAGAGGCATCCCTGACTGATGTTCCCTAAATATTTGATTTCTTCATTTTACCTACCTGTATTATGGACATGGTAAAGCAGTTCTTTGCCTTTATATAGGCACTTTCTGCGTGAGCATAGCTTGAATCTCTTCCACAGTTGCAACTTATTTTAGTTCTTTGAATTTACTGAATTTTCTCTTTTTCTCTCATTCTCTAAATTGTATGCAAGGATTAAGAAAGCTTCAGCAGAGGCAGTGAAAGGAGGACAATCCATTTCTGCAGGGCTAGCTGAGGTTCATGACTGCCATGGAAATAAGAGCCTGGACAACATCTCCTCCATCAGGCACTACCAAGGCTTGGCTTTTTTGCTCCAAGGAAGGCTTGGGCCTCTGTAGGAAACCTGCTACTCATAGCTCCCTGATGATGATCAGAGCATTTGGGATGACAGTGTACTCAAACCCAGGCCAGTGTGGAAGTCTAGATGTGGCTGTGTGGTGTCACCTCTCTCAGCAGAACCAAAGACTGGCTCCAGACTTTGGGAATAGGCCTCTTCCTCCCCACTTTCTGTGTAGCACCATGCAGGCTCCTCTCCTTTATTTTAGAGTGGTCACTAGGTGGTTGGTGGCCATGAATGCCCTTTTTCAAGCTTTGAATGTAGGTACTACAGTTACTTATAAGGAATTGCCACAGCCTTGAATTTTCAAAAGTAATTGCTTGTGGTTCATTAAATTCCTTAGTTATGTCCCTAGCTCCTTAACCTGAATATTGCTGGAATGCACTTTTAAACATTTTTTCTCTGCATTCTTTTTTACAGCCATAATAACTATTTATTCCTGTATTATATTACTAGTAAGTGTTCCAAAACTGCTTCTATACTTGTCTCCCTCCACAGAGAACAGTTTACCTAATGAATTCTCACTATAGGACTGCTGGATTCTTCTACTGTGTTTTGTGAATATAATAAAGAAGAGAGCAGAAGGTATGAGAGCTTAAGTTTAATTCCAGATTTTTAATTTTGTTTATAGCTAGGTTATTGACAAGATGTTATAGAGACACTATGATTAAAATACAAAATGTATTACTAAAAGCAAGAAGACTGGGCACTTAAATAAAGCTATTTAGCATGTCATAACCTTTTAAATGCCAGTTACCTGCTATGTAATTCTGGAATAAAAGTGTTTTGCTGAAGGATCCAATCCCACAGGAAATGTGTTAACATTACAAAAATAATCTTAAACTTTGTACAGTATTTCCACATTAGGATTGAGACCACAGCCAACTACTTTGATGAAGACTTGATTTATTGTCTGTGAAGAGGAAGTGTCTGTCATTGAACCAATTTCCCTGCTTCATCTTTTACCTCTAGTTGGTTTTATTTCTCAAATTTTTGTTGTTGCTGTTTATGTTAATCTACATTTGACAAGACAGCTAGTTTCAGCCAGATTGATTATCTCTGTCTTGGTGTATTGTACTAATTATTTCTGACCTCAGTCCACAGAAAACCTGGAAAATGCAATTTCCTAAATTTTAGTGACAGATTTCTGATAAACATTACTGTATTTACTGAATGTTTGTAAAGCACCAAATTATGTTCCACTAATGACTGTCTAATGCTGAAGTTCAGCACATCTCACAGCTGGGCATTAGCTAATGAACACAAGATGGTCTATATATAATAGCTGTTTATCCTCTCAAGAAAAAAATCCCAAGTTTTATCCCAGAAAGCCAGGGTGAAGCTTTTAAGCCAGACAGTTTTACAGACGTGTTGTCATTCCTCAAATTAAGAATATTTCTCCACTGCCTGTCCATGCTCTAGGAACTATGAATGGTGACTCAGTAAAGAACCACCTTCTGTGGCTGGTTTGTTCAAAGGCCCCTACACAGAGCAATACTCTGCCATGCATAAAACCAGGTCATTGAAATTTTGCACATGCTCTTAAAGTACATCTTAGAACAGGAGGAGTATTGTTCCTTGTGTCCTGAACAAGTTGGTGTTGGTGTCATTACTTTCTTTTTCAGAATTCAAATTATTTTCTATTTCCATAATAATTTCTTACTTTCAATGCAGAGGACACCAATTTTGTCGGTACACAATTATGAAATGCTAGGTAGGGTCCAGGTTGTGGCACAGACCACCTCTTTCTGGTAGAGAGTTGGGCTGTTGAGGTCCTTTTTACACTGCTGCTGCTTCTCAAAAGAGCTGGTTGGCATATTTTCTTAAGCTACAAAGAATTCTTAGAGATTTTTCTGAGTTTTGCTTAAATAGTTATCTCTGATGGTGTTACAAGTTATGCTATGAGAAGTTTATATACATAATGACTAAGAAATAAGTCTGGATGAAACAATATTGGATTCTCCAGTGAAAACTTGCACATTTATTCATTTATTTCCTGAAGATTTTAGTGACTATTTCTCCTTTTTTTTTTTCACATCTGTGCTTTGAAAAGATCTTCCTGAGCAGACAAGTGATCTGCTCAGTCAGCCCCAGCATAAAGCTCTGAGAGAAGTGACAGGCAGAAGGAGAAAAACAGGACAACAGAACGTGTATCTGTCTTGTACAGATGAGAAATGCTAGTGATGTTTTTTCCTTCTTTTGCCAGATCTTCAAACATGGCCTGTCAAATAATTTAAGGGAATTCATTCTGTAGCTCTGTGAGGCAGAATTCAGCGAGGATGTGACAGGTGTTTTGAGGTTTCACCACAAAGCTCGTAGTTCACCTCTTGCTTTCCTGACTGAAAATATCATTGCAGCCTGTCGTGCTTTAGGAGCAGCAATCTGCAATTTAGTTCCCCCCATCCCCACCCCTTTTTCCTAAGACTCTCCCAAACCAGATATTCCTTGCTCCCTCCCCTCTCTTGCCTCAGGATGGGATTGAGAATTGGAGACAAAAAAAAGGTTTAAAAGATGGATTGAGATAAAAACTATTTACTGGAAACAGCAATGAGATACAAACCCAGACAGTAACAGCAGCAATAACAGAAGTATACTAAAAGAGGATGATTTACATGCAAAAAATGCTCACTGGCTGACCTGACCTGGTGCATGCTGAGACATTGAGCAGTGGTGAATGGATCCCCCCATGCCAGCTGCTTTTTGCTGACCACAAACCACTCCCACCTTCTCTGAAGTGAGAGTGCTTTTCTGCTGCCCCTGGTTGTATGGACAAACAGCCCAGACATGCCCCAGGGGCTCCAGGCTCACCCCCCACAGCTGCTGCCAAAACATTAATTCTGTCCTGGCTGCAAACCAGAACACTGCCAAACAAGTGTCAGAGGTGGTGACTGATTTTCAGGCCCAGAACTAAAAAGCATATTATGGCCTGTAGATATTTCTTCCAGTTATTGATTCCAAATATTCAATGCTTCATTTTGCTGAAATGAATGATACTTCTCTACATTCTGACCAAGACCTTACCAGTAGCACTATGCATCAGATATCAAATACAGTGTCTACAAGTGGCATTAAAAATAGTCCTGTTTTATATATTGAGGTTCATGAATCCATAATTTCTGTCCTACATATAATAAAGAAGCGGTCCAAAATGAAACCTAAGGTAATGCCAAGAAGTAAAAGGCAATGCCAGAATATGCTTGGATACCTTAAATCAGGAATGTCTTAATATATCTTAGAAGTGATTTATAAGTCCCTCCTTGAAGAAATACAGACAATGGGAAATTTATAATTTATTAATAGTTTACTGTTGGCTGAGGAGCTTCTCTTGGCAGTGCATGTCATGGATGCAAAACAAATTCCTCAGTGACTAATATCTTCTAGCTCCCTTTGAAAATTAGCAAGTGGTTATTACATGATTGTCTCCTGGAGGAACATTATGGGATTAAATTTTTACCCGTTTACTTTCCTTAGGTTCTTGTTCCTACTGAGAGCTGGTATACAATTCAGAGAAGCTTTTTACTTTTGTATAAACTAGTAGAAGTTGGGACTTGACATTTTCACTTGTAAATAAGTCTTAAGGTAAAGATGCTGCTTTAGTTGCTATTTAGAAGCTCTCAGCTTTATACGTGTGTTTGTGTGTATATGTACACCTACCACTCACCATTATAACAGATAAATTAAAAGCTAACTGGCACTTTGCTGTTTGGAATTTAATTTTGGATTTGTAGGACAAAGTGGAAAGCAGAGATAACTGCAGTTGTGTGGGTTATTTGCCTGAAATGGAACCACTGCTTTACCTGTAAAGAAATCAGCTCATTTGTTCTGCCCCATGCCCTCCTTGTGCTGGCAGAAGTGTCTGTAGAGCCATACAGTGAACCAAATCGAGCAAATCCACAGCATGACCGCAGGTAACCCCCAAACAAAATAAGTTAATTTTAACCTTCATCAGTTCTCTGTTCCAGCTCTTTGCATAGCTGATGAATGCAAGCTGATACTCGGTAGCAGAGGTTTACCAGGAAAGAGAAAAGCCCCGTCAGAACTTACCAGTAGAAGATAAATTTCTGGGGTAGGGAATCTTTCTTCAATGAGACTGTAGCATTTTTTCATTGCTGTTTCTCAGAATGTAGCACAGTTTAAAAAAAAAAAATTTGCTGTGGGTTGGTTTTGTTTTTTTTCCTGTGTTTTTTTTTTTTTTTTGTAAAAGGATTTTCTCTATCTCTAAGAGTATTTACAATTAAGAGCAATGAAGTTTCAGTCTTAGTAAAGAACTGTAACAGAAACAGTAGTAAAAGCTAAATGTCTTACCTTACTAACAGCAGTTTAATTCCATCAAATATAGTCATACAAGAAGCTCTGGTGTGGTGTTTCACTGCAGATGTCATGTTGCTGTCAAGGTTCATTTGTCCAATGTAGATGAGGTTTGAAACAAAGCATAGGTGCTGATTCACATGCTATGATATCACTAGGAATTTTAAAGTCAAATTTTGTGTGAAAGTAGAAACATAACCATTAGAATTTAAATTCTTCTGGCAATGTTTTGAACTTGCTCCTACTCTATAAGCTGAGAAGCCTGCTGTTTGAAGAAAGTTTCCCAAGATTCTTAAGATAAAAAAGGGATGTTTTGCTGGGTAAATGTACATAAGCCTAACTAGCCATGCAGCAGAAAAACATCCTGTACCATCAGTAAATATCTGTATCTTGTTTTACATAACCCTGCGATATTAATGGGATAACATTAGATACACATATTTAAAAATAAGTAATGTATCATTTCATGTTAGTGATTGTTGCTTTCAACATCTATATTTAGAAACAAGCCCTTACACTTCTTCTGCTTGGGCCAGCACTCATGAGAACACAAGAAAATTGTAAATGTTGGGTTGCGTGTGTTGTGATTTCCCATGCAGATATGAAAATGCAAATTATAGAGCCAGCTTTGGCTATAGGCACTGAAAAACATGTGGGGAATTTCCTCTTTCTCTGACGACAATTCTCTCCCTTCCTTGCTCCTAACCTATGGGCATAAACTGATTACAATAATAGAGTTGTTACCTTCAGTATTTTATTTTTCCCCCACAGGAATCTAAATATATTTTCTTCATCAAAGAAGAGATCATGAATGAGAATGACTACTTTATGAAACAAGGCATTATAAAAGGAAAGGAAGCATTGTTTGAATGCCTAAGCTTTCTTCAGGCAAACCCAATTAGCAATAAAGGAGCTTTGACTTTATGGGAAAACTATCATGGTAACTCTATTAGAATGAAAACCAGACTATTTTCAGACTTTATCCCTTTAAAAATCTTATGGCCATTTGCATGTTTTTTACTATTGAATTTCCAACCTATTCATTGAAAGACAGACACTTTACACATTAAATTATGCTTTTGTGTGTGTATATTCAATAGGTCTTTTCACTCCTGTAAATCCACTATTAGTCCTATTACAACGTTTGCTTATGTCTTTTCTGTGTCAGGAAGCTTCTTTCTATTCAAGACTGTATGAAGTAACAACATTTCCTAATTTCATACAGTCCTGGTGTATCAGAGCAACCCACTGAGCAGTTGTTCAGCTGTGAATTGGCTGTATGAATTCCTGGGTCCTTGGCCCATTGTACGTGCTTGGGCACTCTGTGGGAGCAGTCCCAGCTTTCCCATCACAGCAGTGCTGGGAGGTGCTTCCCTCCCCCTCTGTTCAGCAAATGGGCACATACCTAAAATGTCTTTGGTGATGATGAAGGCTCACTGTCTTAATTTTAAACCTGACATACCCAGTGTATGGTGTAATTCAGGCTTTGTCTATCTTGTGTCCTGAGATGCAGGAGGTTTTTAAAGCTTTGGGTGGTTCACTGTCTCCTCTCTGTCATCCCAGCAAGTACATGCCTCATGAATCATTAATGTATGATTTTTTTTCCAGTTAAGATATACTGTGGCCACAAAAGCTTGGAAATGCATACATTTAAATATATTTAAAAGATTTTAAAATTAAATTGACATATACAAAGTCCCTTGAGGGGTCTGAGTGAGGTTCTCTCTCTGAGAGAGAATACAATTTAATAAAAGCACCAGGACTCCATAGCAGATTTTATGTCTGAAATATGAAATTCCAGACTTAAAGTACATCCCAGAATGACCATAAATCATCATTATTTCTAAGCAGATAATGAGAAATTATTTGTAAACATGACTTAATTGGACACACACTGCTGATTCATTCTTGTATTTTACAGCTTTGGTGAGAAGCAGGCAGTAAAAAAAAAAAAATAGAAACTGAATGAGCTTTGAAGACTTAATTCTGTCAGCCAGGATTTTTCAAATGGATAAAAAAGAATGAGCAGTTTTTGCAAACTCAAAACATGTCATTTTTGTTCAATACATCACTTTGATATTCACTTTATGTAAAGGAGGGGAATCTGGCCTTGTCCCACTATCAGTAGTCATATCAGATGAAGTTTGTACAACATAACGTTTTACTGGCTTTGGAGCTCAGACAGCAGCTGGATATTTGAACAATTATAAGAGGCAGTGAAAAATTTACAGACTGCTCTAAAAGTACAGCCTTGAACCCTGTGCAGTGTGGAAGGCTGGCATGAGGCAGAGTATATGAATCACAAAACCCTCTAAACCCTTCTGCAGCAGAATGTGGCTTTTGGGAGGTGTTGTGGGAAGCAGGGGGGAAATACTGTCCTGAATATAAATTTTGTGATGTCAAAGTAATTTCCAGTAGCTCTGGAAGGGCAGCATGCTGTAGTAAGATCTTGGAACTATTATAGTAGAAATACATTTTTAGAGACAGCAGTAGGTAATAGAGTTTGTAGGGTAAACAAGGATTTGTGATAGCACAACGTTTTGAGATTTCATGCTGCCACTCACTCTAGGGAAACAGAATTTACCTAAGCTCCAAGAACTTCAGAAATAAATATAATCTAATGTAGAAAGGATTAAGAAAGAATAAACTCCAAATTCTGTGCTGATTTATTTATTCTGCTAGCCCGTATTTTCATCTTATGGCTAAACTATTAATATTCTGAGAACAGAAGAGACCTTTTCTTGTCAGCTGTTTCCATAGTTCCTGCCTCATTGTGTCTTTGTTTGATAGTAAATGAAGATGGCTTTTGAAAGTGTCATAGCTGCCACACTAGCTTAACATGATAAAATAATAATAATGAATTTATTTTCAGGCAATTGGATAATTTATGGAGTACTGTGTGATGGTCAGGTATAATAATAATGCTTAGCATTTTAATATGTTCTTTGTGCTTTGTAGCTATCAGTCAGTCAATACAACATCTTTATGAGGTAGATGGCAATGGTCTTCTTTTACAATGGGCAAAATAAGACTAAAGGCAAATGATTGCCCAAGGACATGCAACAAGAAAGTTGCAGAATTGGGGCTAAAGCTAGTAGAAATAGAACTTTTTCTTCACTGATGATATTTTTTCTGCATATATAGCCAATAAACTAGGAGGGATGCAAAGCTCCCTGTTAATAGAGAGATGAAGAGTTTTTTTTTTAATAACAGACTATCTTCAGTGGAACTGTAAGTGTTTTTTTAAAATGTTTTTTAAAAGTTGCTCTCTGAATGGTTAACTTTGCCAGCTCAATGTAAAATAAAACAGATGTATAATGAATTTTATCTAGATCATGATCCAAAGCAAGCATGTTAGTAAAAATTCATCCAGGACCTTTAAGTACCTGAATCTATATAGCAAATTTTTGTTTGCTGCGTTATATGATGTATCTTTAAGATGATATTGAACATGTATTTTTATTGACAAGATCAAAGCTGAAACTTACTGAACATACTTTTGAAATCATTGATAGGCATTGTGACTTCTTCATCCTCTGCCTTTTAGTAAAAAGAAGATGGAGCTGATAACAAAGCAGAGTACTTGATGGACAATAAGTGACACAGGTAGTAACTTTTTCATTAACCAAGTAATCTTCACTTATAAGGTGCTGTGTATCTCTACATTCTTATCTTGCTGGAATAAGGATATCTGACTAATAGAGAATTCTATAAATTAATGGAAAGACAAAAGTCATGTGAGTAAAAGCATCCTTTTGTTATAAGGTGTTTTAATATAATAATTTTATTAAATGAATAGTTTTTTTCAGATTACGCCCACATAATGTGTTGTGTCTAAAATGTTTCTAGGATCTGAATTAACTCTTTACCAACTATTTCAGGAATCTCTCTTGTGCATGAGACACCTTGACCTTTTGGGTCAGATTCTTACATAGGAAATTAAATATGCCAGCTGGAAAGTGAAGGCAGTATTTTTCTAAGGGGCTCCTGGTAGAAAAGCAACTTGTCTGTATCCCAGGCAATAGCTTCAAGCATCTGTTGAATTCAAAGCACTTTACAAGCCTACTAGATATAGATGTCTCTCCTAACAGTGCTGGTTTTCCTGTTTGTCTTGCCCAATCCTGCTGTACACTGTTATGATCTGTAGTGAAAACATAGAGAAAATATACTTTATTTTCTTCCCTCACTGCAAATATTTTAGTTAGATACCTTTGAAGATGTCACTTAAACTGCTTTACTGCACATGGCATGGCACCTATACCTTACAAAAAATACAAACAGCAGCAGTTATAAAACTGCTGGGCACAGCCATTAGGATGCTTTGCACCATCATCCATCAGTCTTTGTGAGGGCAGGGACAGGGGAGGTAAACATATAGGTCCTGCCTGCAAAATTTGTGTGGGGCATTCCCTGAGATTTAGGGAAGGAGTGTTGCCACTACTCTGTTGTTACTGTTACATATGTAACTCCATGGGGCTGGATGGGATCCCCGCAGGGGTTCTAAGGAGCTGGTAGAAGTGCTCACTGAGCCCCTTCTATCATCTACCAGCAGCCCTGGCTAAGCAGGAAGGTTCCAGCTGACAGGAGGCAAAAAAAACCCCGTGATGCCCAGCTACAAGGGCTGGAAAGATGTTTTAGGGAACTAAAGGCTTGTCAGTCTGATCTTGGTGCTCGGGAGGTTCCTGGAGCAAATCATCTTAAGTGCAATCACATGGCAGGACAACGGGGGGATCAGGCCCAGACAGCTTGGGTCTGTGAAAAGCAGGTCCTGCTTGACTGACCTGACCAGGTCTCCTGTGACAAGGGGACTCTGTTTGGTGGATGAGGGAAGTGCTGTGGATGTGTCTACCTGGACTTTAGTAAAGCCTTTGCCAGTGTTTCCTGCAGCATCTCCTGGACAAACTGTCTGCTCGTGGCAGATTGGATATTAGTAAAAATTTCTTCACCAAAAGGGTTATTCAGCATTGGAACAAGCTGCCCAGGGAAGTGGTTGAATCACCATCCCTGGGGCTATTTAGAAGACATGTAGATGTGACAAGGACATGGCTTGGCAGTGAGTTTGGCAGCACTGGGTTAATGGTTGGACTTGAAGATCTTAAAGGTTGTTTCCAACCTAAATGATTTTATGATTCCATTCCATGAATTGCTACAAAACAGAGTGGTTATAGTGGACATTGAGACTTTGGTCTCTGTCCTTTCCCAGAAACAAAGAAGAAATAAGATTCATTCTACTTCAGTTTAGTACTTGATTCAGGTGCTTATACACAGCTCACATACACTGGGGTTTCCCACCTGACCTCCAGCTGCCAGTGCAGTGGGGCACAAATCTCTCTTAAATCCTCTGTCTTATCTATAGCTGCAAATAGATAAATTCTGTCCTAAGAATGGGCCATGCAACTGTCATCAGCTGAGTTGAATCACTAGAAGGGTCTATTTATAATCACTGCATAGAGCAGAGTTATGGGATAAGGTTTTTCTGACCTATTTTGAAAGTCTTCCTTAGGATGAGAAGAATGTGAGCCTGGAGTCTAATGAGCATTAACTTGTTCTGCATCAACTGAAGGGGCCAGAAGGGTTGGCTTTGGTGTGTTTGCCCCAGAGATGTGTGATCTTAACCTCATTGAGTGTGACTGAGCACAGAGCAGCCTTGGGAAATTTGGGGCAGCTGATCCATCACTTTGTTTTTGGTTTCTCGGGATGCTACTTTGCCTTAAGTTGAATTAAACTGCGGAAGCCCTTCTGTGTGCAGGCCAGGCTGCAAGGTGGAGGCTTGCCACAAGATCCCCAGGTGCACCATATTCAGCAGTTATGCAAGAAATTTTAATTCCTTTTTTGGTTTTAGAATCAGAAACAATTTAAGCATAGAATTCAGAATGCAGGTAGTTCTCCTGCATAAACTTGGCAAGAACTTATAATCAGTTCAGCTGCTGTTTTCAGGCAGAAATTATCCATCTGTACTGCTGATTAATATGGCTACTGACTTAACCAATATTAACAGGCCTTGCTGAAGAGATATTATTACATTAGAAGTGATTAAAGATACATGCCAAGCAGCAATGATTCTTGGAACCATGCTTGTTATTGAAATGTTGACAACATTGATATCAGGATTTTAATATCCTGCTTGATAATTAAACATCTGCCTGGCACAGATTTCCTCTGTGTCTGCTCTATGGGATCCAGATATTACTCCTGAGTTTCTGAAGAGAATTATATTCATGTACTGGTCAGTGAAAGATTGACATTAGTGCTATGTCTTGGTAATGTTTCACAAAGATGAGCCTAAAGGAACAAAAAGCAGCTGCCAACTGAGGAGAAAAATTCAGGTTTTCTAGTCTTTGCATCTTCCAGCTCGTCTTTAGTTTCAGGGTAGAATGCTTCAGGGTACTCTGCTGCCTGATTTTCATTTAACAATGGCAGGGGGGTAGTTAGTCTAAGGAAAAGAAAGATGCTTCATGAAAGGAAACAACATAAAAGAATCATGAACTCCTTGCAGATGTCAGTGTAGTACAGCACACTTTACATGAATTATTGGTATTGTCAATTGTTCTGGAGTGTGGAGAAGAATGGGGTCTGCTTCAGTTCGCTGCTTAATTCTTCATTTCCTTTAAAATAAATGAAATAAAAGACAGCTTATTAAAGAGGAGGCATTGTTTGTATGTTTGGAGGCTGCCATAAAAGGGTGACTTCTATTTTACTGGTTTTCTAATATTTGTTATTTTTTCAGACTTTTAATTTAAAAGGCCTTTAGTGTGATCTTCTAGGGGAGGAAGGGGAAGTTGTAATAACACACTGCATGTGTGTGCATAGCTTTCCAAATCTTCTGGATAAGTTTGTTGACAAATACCCATCCAATGAAACAAAAGGGGAAGTGCTCTAAAAACATTTTTTTTAATAAAGCCATGCTGAAAAGAAAGGCCTTGCAATATCCTAAATGAAGGAAAACTTCAGAGCTAATTCAGACACCAGGTAATCCATATGAAACAGAAAAAGTAGTGGCTATCCTGTTTTTGGAAAACACATCATTTGTTGCTCACACTTTGTTAGATATCAGAGACGGACTTCATATTTGATAATGTAAATATCTACAACGTGGACAGCTACACCTGAAACATTCCCACTAGAGTTCCTTTACAATCAGTAAATAAACAAATAATGACTAGCTTTATCTTTGGGATAAGAAGAAGGATTTTTAATTAGAGTCTCATTGAGAGTTTCTAGGAAACTGATGCCCTCAACAGTCAAATTGCAAGGACACAGGTATGGCACAGGCATTGTCATATCTGCCAGGAGTATCTTATATATTCTAGAGAGTATCACATGGCTCTAAATGCCTGTGCTTGAGTGTCCCAGTTGAACCCTATTAGTCCTAAACTTGGTCAGTGCCTCCTGGGATTATATGCATCCTTTTATGCCATTTTCCCAATGCTATGATTGAGTCCAAGATGCTTCCCCTAAAATGCTTTACTTCATGTGCTTCTGGGGGTTACACAAAGTATCTTGCCTGAGTATTGAGCCAAAGAAATTGACTTAACAGCATTCAACATTTCTGTTAAGAAAGCATTCCTTTATTACGATGCTGGGGCCATGGAGGAGTGTACCTCCATGGTGTGTCCATCTCAACAGTTTTCTCATGAGTTCATATATCCTTTACATTATGAGACTCTGAATTCCCCCTCCAAGTCCTGTCCACTCAGCATTGTCCATTGTCTGCAACCACAGCTCCTTGTGAGGGCTGTTTCTGTGTTGTGGCTCTTAATGTGTGTGCAGTTCCCATCTGCTGACTTAAGGGGTCTTTTATTGTTATGGGGCCCTGGCATTCCTCTTCAGGTAGGCACTGTCCATATCCCTCCTATCTAAGCAGTTCCTCCTGGTCTTCCTTCATTTAGTGTTCTGGAGTGTATATGGGGTTTTATAACTGGATCCTGGTTATTTAGTGTGCCCTCAACTTTGCAGCCCCTTGTTGTCTTAGTCCTCAAGCAATTTGCTGTTGCAGAGTAGTACTTAAACAGCTAAGCAAAAATATTAAACTTATATTTAAGAAGTTACAGGGTTTAAACAGAACTACACAATTAAGCAAAACTACAAAATTATTTGTATAGCTCCTTTCAGTATTTCCCATGCCTCTTATGCCCAGTGCAAGCCTTTTGGCAGCAGCAAAGGCCAAACTCAGTTATAGAAAACTTTGAAAACATACTGACTCAAGTTCTATTCAGAATCCTGTTGAAGCACAATGGGTGAGGTACTGAATAATTGTCTCTAAAGGACAAAACTTTACTGGAGAAGGAAGAGGAAAAAAACCCCAACTATAATTATGGGAATCTGAATGGTTGATGACAGGTAAGATGACCAGAATCTTTGCTCTTTTTCCTCACTGTGCTGGAGACCTGTGCTGTTTGGTGTGCTCAGCACCAGCTGCATTCACCCTGAGTTGTGCCACCTAATGTTGTTCCTCACCAGCTTTTCCATCCTTGTTCACTGTTCTGTTCTTAAAGTTCTGTGCCCAAATGTTCCATTATTTCTCATACATGAGTCCACAGTCAGAAATGAGACAAGGTACCTAATTCCCATTGATTTCCAATTGATTTCAGTGCAAGTTGGACACACAGTAATTAGATTCTCAACTACATTTTATGAATGTGGATCTTCTTATTCTGAAAAGACCAAGTTGAGGAGAACAGAAGATGGAAAGGAATAATAAAGTTTTTTTTTTTGCAATATGAACTTATTTTCTTAGATGTTTTCCAGGCTATTTTGAAATGTATTTTGAGGCATTTCAGTCTCCATAAGAAAATCTAATTTTAAGAGGCTAGTTCAAATTCTGTTATTCCAGTCATAGATGGGAGAGGCAGTACAGGAAAAGCTGTGCCTCTCGTAATTTAAATCTTAGTGTCAGGTTCCTAGGGGTTCAGGAGTGTCTGGGTTTTAAGCTTGAAATGGGAGGATCTAATGTTCTATATGCAGATGTTATGGGTAATTAATAAAGATATATCTTTTTAATTGATGGCCAGATTGGGGCTTTATAGGACAGCTTTGCCATTATTGTTCAGAGTGACATTGAATAATTATGGCATTTTAATTTCAGAAGGACAAAGTCATCTTTTTCTTTTGATAACAACATATTTAACAGGTGTATTGTAGACTATTCATTCTTCCACAAAATATGCCTTATAACTTTATCTAGTAGTTTTTCTGCCAAGCTGAAAATGAATGGCTAAAACTTGAAAGGGGTGAAGGAGAATGTTCATAATTATGCAAATACAACTTTGCAATGAAAGGAGATTTTACTCTCTAGTGGGATCTGACAGGGGTTTATGTAACAGAGGTTTGTAAGACTGTATAGATAAATGATGATGATTCACAGCCTTCAGTATTTAAATCTGCACCTCATCCATCTTAACAGGACTCTTTGGATAAAGGACTCTTTTCAGACCTTGGTTCAGAGTTCAGAACATCTGATTGAGCCAAGGTGTCCCGCTGAGCTACAGACAGGCCCATTTTCTGTGGCTGACAGCAAACCAAAACCAGTATGGATGTTGCCACATCCAGATGCCTGTGATGCCTCAGGTCTATCATCTTTGTACAATTTATACATTCATAGAGCAGGAGTTTTATTTACTGCACCATGAGTTGTTAGAGATCTGAATTCTTTCTTCTTGGTCTGTAATAAAAACAGTTAAATTTCATTGTCACAATATATTCTTGCTTTGGAGTTAGTGTGTCACTGTATGTATATTTTGGGTATGCAATATTATTGATGTAAACATTAATAATTTTATGTACCATGGTCTTGCATGAAAAGACCATGTGTCATGATGTAGGAAGCCTGGAATGCTTTGTGTTTTCTGTGTCATCATAAAATTAAAAATTATTGTGATCAATTAAGATTTTTTAAAGTTGTTGATATATATGAATGTATATTATGGCAAAAAGTTCAATGGCCACTAAAAAGGAACAATCTAGTCTTTTGAGGAAGACTGGCAGGAATGGTTTTTCTAGAGGAGAGTTAGTGAACTCAGGCTTAAAGCTGTCAATGTATAAGATCCTCCCAGTGGACTTCATTAAATATTTTCAAAGGATTTAAAATCAGGAATAATACTTCCCCTTTTTTTTGCAAAAAGAAAGCAGAGAATAAGATTCCTTGGGCTGCTGAGGCAGCTTTGCCCTGTATCAGCAACACAAAGCAATAAGAAAGCTTTTTTAACAGGCCTGTTAAACCTGCTTTACAGCTGCTTTGCATCACTGGAGTGATACAAGGCAGCCAGCATCCACTGGTGGATCTGGCTGTACCTGCTTAGCAGTCTGCTGCTAGTGCTGGTAGCAGCAAGAGGGCTGTGAATGGCACCAGCATGAGCTGCATGAGTGATGTTTGGTATTGGTAGGGTTGGACTGCTGATCTGAAAGCCAGAAAGGTATCAAAAGGCAGAGAAAACCTTTTCTGGTGCTAGAGGTAAACTGACTTACAGTGAAACTTCAAGTAATTTTTTCTCCTAACGTTTCTCATGTCCAGTGTTTCTCTGCTCCGTAGAGCCCTTTTCTAGGAATCCCTTTGGAACAACATTCTTTTGAGATGGAGTGTTTTTCAATAAAAGGAGAAAGTCTCCATCTCTAGTGCCTCTGCCTTCTTTTCATGGCTTCACTGGTTTGAAGTGGCTGACACAGCACCACTGTGGGCAACAGTCCATATCAAAGTGCTGTTTTGTTCTTCTGTGGCATTTTCCTGACCTGAAATCACAGCCATGCCACAGCTGTGCGTGACTTCTGGGCAAGCCTGTGGATTTGACTTGTGACAAGGACGGGTCACCTTGTATGCCTTCCCTGGGGATTTTTTTACTGAAAATATTTTATTCCTAATGTAAACCTATGGGATCTGTGTTTTTGAATTTTTCTGCAGTGCATGTGTCCTCCTTACAGGCAGGGTTGGAGACTGCGGGATCATTAGTTGGCCTGAGTGATCCCGAAAATGGTTGGAAAGTCTCTGTTCCCAGCCCGGCGCTTAAAGAAGGAGTCAGGGCTCTTCATTTCACGGTCTCAAGGTTGTTTATTATTTCTTATCTATAAAATTCCTTCTCCTGCCCTGACGAGGTCAGCTTAGCAAGATCGTCTGAGGCATTCTCCTCCCCTGACGAGGTGGTGCTGTCTTTTATACTTTACAATATTTTTAATTACTCTCCAATACCCATCACCCATGTTAGACAGTGCACCTTCACCATGAACCAATCCAAAGTGCCAACATCATAGAGAAGATGGATGGCAAGAAGAAGGAGAAAGACCACGAGGTCGGGGCCTGAATCCTCCATCTTGTCTCCCAAACCCCCTGTTTAAAATCTACATTTTTTACCCTGTGAACAAACCATTCAAACCCAAGTGATTCCCATGTCCCCACAAACAGGTGGCAGATCCCTAAAAGGGTCAGAGTCAAGCCACCAGGTGCTTTTGGCAACATTCCAGGACCTCCGAGCCCCCCAACGGTTCTCTCGGCAGCTCTGGACATCCCAGAGGGGTGTGCTGAGTTCCCACAGAGACAAAACCTTTAAGTTCGTGATGCTGAACCTCTTTTATGTGTTTTTAAAACTCCTTTGTTAAATTTCACATTGTTAAATGTTTCAATGGGCTTCCCCTGGGTGGAGAGTGCTGGCAGTTTGAGGCTGTGCCCTAGGCTGGAGGCTGGTAATACCTTTGAAAATCACGTACAGGGATGTCCTATCCCAGAAAGTGCATTGGTTTGTTTACAAATGGGTGAATTACAATGAATTTAACATCCACAAATGTTGTCAACTTTTGGCTATTTGCATGCTCATTAGTGAGGCAGCTAAAAAGTTACTTTGAAAAGAAAGTAAGTGTCTAAGCTCTAAGAAATCATCTTTTGGCTGAGCAGTGACTGCTTCAACTCAACTGAACTAAAATGGAGAGAGAAGGCACTGAAAATCTACCTGTGACCTTGTTTCTTGTCCTCTGAAGCTCCCATTCATCAAAGTGCATAGCATCTTGCTGGCCTCCTTGCTAAGCTGGGACTACCAGGAAATGACAGTGTTTAAAATTGCCTTTTCTCACCTCCAGCTTCTCAAGAAACAACCCTTCTTTTCAAGCAAAGAGCTATCCACAGCAAGTACTGAATGAGCACATTCGTCACAGGGAGCCATTTGTCAGCTCCAGTTGGGATTACTGTATAATGCTCTTCCTGCTGGTACACAATATGGCTTAGGCTACCCCATACTCCAGTTCCCATAGTGATTGTTGGACTCCTGGTGGCTCTTTAGTGTCCTGGTCACTCCTCAGAGCTATCACTGCAACAAACCTTGGTTATTTTCAAGGGTCTTTACCGGTATGATTTTTTAACTGTCATGACCAAGAAATAAGGACAAGGTCTACAAGTACCTGAATCAAATTATTCTCTGCTGGAAAAAAAAAAAAAAAAAAAAAAAAAAAAAGCTATTAAAACAAATTTTAGAACAGAATAGGTGAATTAAGCATCCTACTGTTCTCATTATGTGGCCACATAATGGTCTTCTCTCTAACATGATGAGATTGATGTTCTCAATCTCTAAGCACTGGCAGTTCTTTTTATAAGAAATCCACTCAAACAAAAGAAAAGAAAATATGCCAAGAAAAAACCAACAACACAAAAACCCACATACAAGGATACCCTTAACAGCATTTTGACAATGGAAGCAGAAAAAATGTTTAATAGTGCACAAAGTCACCTGCCTACCTTAGACAGATACAGAGTGCAAGATAATTGGACACAGTGATGATGGGCAGCACACAATGCAATAGGTGAAAAATTCTGGTACCTCTTCTGTTACTTCCCTGCAATGGTCTCTCCTGACTTTTAGGATCTTTGTGTGGGTACATACATGGGTAAGAAAGAAAGAGAACAGAATAAAGTGAGTGGCCAAATCTCTCACATTAGAACAAGTTTGCTGACAAGGCAGAAAAATGTGTGAAAAGCCCTGCAGCAAACATTCAGTGTGCTCCATTTTTCACCAGAGGACAGCTGGTACCCAGATGGCCTGGTATCAGAGGAGAACAAAGCTGATTTAAGCCATGTTTCCCCGTGAGTCGGCATGTATACATCGTAGCTGTAAGCAAAGTTTTCTCCTGCCACCCTAGCCCAAACGGGTGGGACAAGGCAGATTATGAGGAAAGGGTTGGATTGCTGCCTAACAGGCTTTTTGACCTTCTTGGTTATTTTGGAATACAGTTTAATCTTGAAAAGTTGGTCTGGGCTATCAGCATTTCAAAAGAGTTTTGTCTTCTGCAGTGCAATGCATTCTGGAACAGGTTGCAATTCAGATGATTTTGGTTACTATTTATTTTTTCTAAAAATCCAAAATGCAAAATGAATATTTCAGATGAAGGATCCTACCTGAATAAAGCTGGCACCAGTCTGATTCTTCAAAGATTCTTCCAAAACAAAAGGATTCTCTTTATTTTCCTTGTCCATAAATGTTGCAGTCTTAGAATATTGAGATTCTCTGTAGAGACCACTAATCCTGAGAGACTGTAATGAGAGCGACATCCTATTTACATGCAAAAGATGGATAAGGCAAAACAGTTTTCTTCTCTGTTTCAAGTTTTCTTGTAGGGACACAATTACCTGACATATAGTAATGTTTGTAGGGCAGAGTGTCCTACAAACAGTTCAGTTTGTAGAACACAAAAGTGTTCATTTCTAACTTTACCTGAAAATGAATGGCCTGCCTGGTTCTTTGTGCTTTCTTGTTATTGTCCTTGCATAATTGGGGAACTTCTATCTTTTTTTAGTGATTAGATGCAATGGAGAGTGGAAGGATGGATGGTTAAGTAGTCAGAAGGGTGTCTCTGAGCAGGGTCATTGACTCAGTGTGGTAACATTTCACATCCATGGCTTGAAAGGCTTATGAGTTTTACAGGGGATAGTGATGGCCAATGATGCAATCCAGATTCCCATCATAAAATGCCATGCTCTGTGTT
Organism: Emberiza elegans; assembly: GCA_024865655.1. NCBI lineage: Eukaryota > Metazoa > Chordata > Aves > Passeriformes > Fringillidae > Emberiza > Emberiza elegans. The sequence continues at coordinate 22,989,749 of JALJVW010000206.1, forward strand.
TCTAGTTTTGTTTCCTATGTTGCTTTCTACTGGACTCTGTATTCCAAGGAATATGTATGGACAATCCTGACTCTACGTATAAACTAGCTGGTGTCATTTCCCATGTAGTGAAAAAACCAAATGAACACATTGGCACTTGATATGGGTAACAGATGATTTTTATCAAATAACCCTATATTATTGAACAGTGTGTCGCTGACATATGCAGGGAATCCTAAAAAAATTGCAACCTTCATCTGAAATTAATCTTTTTTTCCAAAATGCTGCTGTGGAAAATAGATTGTCTGAGATATGTTTCACAGAATTATCATCCAAACCACAAAATAATTTTTTTTTCATATTTGTTTGTTTATTTGTTTTTTTCCCCCAAATATATGTGATTTGTGCAATCAAAAGAGTGGAAAAGAGTCTCTCTGATCTTAATTCTTTGTTTACAGTGAGTCAGACACCACTCTGGAGAGTCACAATTGTTTAGATAAAAAATTTGTGTAAAATGCACATAATTTGTATAATTAGTTCAGTGCATCTCTCCCAATTAATGAAAATATTAATAGTCTTGTAATTTTGTTCCTGTCTTTCTTTTTAAAGCATTCAAAAATTCTTTTTCCTACTATTCCTAGCAGCCAAATCATGCTGGAGTCACAATTTGCTTTACAAGTGCCACTAAGTGAGTGAACTGGAGCAGTCTTTGAAGTGATTCATATCAAGTGTTTTGTGCTTTAATCAGCCTTTTTGGTTCATTTCTCTGTAAGGTACCTCTAAGGATATAAACCACTTGATATTTAAACAGCTAAGGATATATTTGCATGTATTTTTATGAAAATTCTGTCTGAAATATGGTAAATATATTTTACAGTGTAGGCAGAAGTAATATTTCATACAAACAAAGCCCTAGTCATACCTGAAGTAATGCAGTTGTGGAATATTATTTTGAATAATGTATCTCTAACATGTGTATAATTTTTACAGTTTATATTACAACTGGAATATCTTAGCTGATTAGAATAGGAATGGTGATTGAAACATGCATAAGTGAAAATGGAGCAACTCTTCTTACCTTGTAAAAAATTTAATCAAAAGGAAAATCATCTGTCAGACTGCAGACTGAGAAGATGTGGCTGTATATTATCAAAATCACTGCAATTTTTTTTCCCTGCTTCTTGGAATACATTTGTATTCCGATATCTTCATTTTGTGCTGTAGACTTTTAAAAGAATCTGCAGGTTTTAATTTATAGTTCATCTTGCCTTACTGAAGACAGAAGCCTTTCTCTTATTTTTGTTCTCTGCTTCTAAAACAATAAATTCATCTATGGATAAGAAGTATCAGAAATATTCCTCTCACTGACTAATTTAGTCACTTTCAGCCAAAATTCTGCCAATAAAAAGAGGAGTGTTTAAAGCAACATTGGGGAAAAAAGTGTAAAACGAATTATAGTAAGTGTTTGAATGTTCCAAGTGGAATCAGTCTTGCCTAAGTATAGATGTCTAGATAGAAATGTTTCTTCCAAGTGGTTAGTGGAGAGTAATGAGTATTTCTGAGGTATGTTTTAGCTGATCTGGTTTAGATTTCTTAGGGTCTTCCCTTGCAATGAATTTCAATCCAAATGTTGTTTCATGTTGAAATGGGGTTTGACCTACTCCGGGTTTGGAAGTGAATGAATGCCAGACAGTTGTGTTGAATACATTTACATTTGGGGGCAGAAGTCTCGCTCTACCTCACACACTTTACTTCCATTTTGAATTCCCATCCAGTTACATACTTTTGTGTTACATTGCACAGACTATGACTTTAATCAAGCCAAGTAGTGGGAACACTTCTCATGTTTTTGGTGAGGCTGAACAGGCAGCTAAAATGCCAGGGTTGGTTGTCCAGAGTGGTATCCAGCCTTTTAGAAAGTACTGCCATTGAAAAGATATTTTCTCAAAGAGATTTTTCCAGAAGTATAGCTATGTTTGTAAAATTGGCATTTAAACATCTGGGAAGCAAAAAGTAAGGCTTTGGTTGTTTATACCCATGGGCCATTAACCTTAGAATCAATAACACTGATTTCTCACAGGGTCCGCAAAACAAACTCAGCCTGTAAACTGCAATATAATAGCTGACTTCTGAAGAGTGGTAGATGTGAGCATTTTTATTCAGGATGTTCCCTTAACTGTGGCATCATTTGAGATATTCATATTAGCTTCATTAAGCTTGGCAGACACTGCTGACTGCAACAATTTAATGAGCCAACGAGAATTTAATTGTGGTCTACTGTCAAAGCATGTGTGATGAAGTCCAAAAAATTAATGGCCATATACAATATCTGAATCAGTGCAATAGAGAGTATCTGTGATAAGCAGAATATTAAAGACTAGTGCCAAAACTTTGGTAAAGGAAAATATAGTGACAACTGAATACATTTTAGATGGGTCTGAAAGTAAAAATTTTTAATGCATTCCATCTCTCATAAACAGCACATTCTTTTAATCTCTCTGCCATATTTCAAAATGAAATGATCAGGAAAAAAGTTATGTAGATGCCTCACTGAATGTTATCAGATTTTGATAACACTGAATCCTATGGAAACTATTCTGACATTGTTGTAACGTGTCTGGTATGTAAAAGCATTGAACTGTCTCTTGTCAAGAAGAAATATATTATTCTTGGAGAAGTAATCCTCAAAGTTTTGCTTTCTCAGGAAAATGAGAAAATTTCTGTCCAACTAATTAGAAGAGCAGTTTCATTTTTTATACTTTCCTATTGTAGTAGATAGAGTTTCCTCAGCAGAACAAAAGAGGGATGTGTAGATAAGTGTGAGAAATGAAGTGCATCTCGAATAAAAAGCAGAAAGGCAAAAATCAAAATATGAAACAATCCATCTAGAAAATGAAGAGACAAAAAAATCTGTAGTCAAATATGAGAACACAAGTAACAAATGTGAGCAAGCTGGAAAAAAAAATAAAGTGAAAAATGACATGACATAAAAATTTATTGACCAAGCTAAAAAAGTCTGAGATGACATGAGAAACAAGTTCCTAAGTGGCTGAGGCACAGGTTTACAACACTAACCAATCAACAGATTTCTTGTTCATATTCTTGAATGTGAAACTAATGTCCAATTTCATGTTAAATTATTCCAAGTTGTTTCATTAACTGAAATGTTGCTCTGATAATGTTTCCATCATTGGACTTGAATATACAGATTTCCCCAGAATAGTAATTTACTTGATTAAATTGCAGATAGTAACAGAAAAAAGGCTATTAAGTAACGATTTATAAAATGGTAACTTGAGCTGACAAGAATAAATCTGATTGTGTATGTTTTTCTTATACCTGTCTGTATTTTCTGTCACTAATGAATTCTGGTTTTGAAACAGACATACTGCTTTATTGGTCAATAAATAATGAATGTTCTTCTAAGGAGAAGCCAGTTACCTTCTTGATTTTAATTCAGTGGTAAGATTTAATTGCTAGAAGGATTTGGATTAATGTAAAAAAGTTCAGGAAATGCAACATATGGATGATAAAGAAATGAACTTATTGCAACACAATTAGGTTGTCCAAATGTAGCCAAGTCTTACTGACCTTTTTTTTCAGTGCCTGTTTGAGAAATACCATAGAATAACAGTATGATTTTTGTTGTAAGAATCCCCTCGTGGACTTGAAGTTCAGTCATGCCTCAAAGTGGGGCTAATTTTAAATCCAGATCAGGATGCTCAGGGCCAATCCAGTGGTGGTTTGAAAATCTCCAGGGATGGCAGTTCCATGGCCTGTCTGATCATCCTATTCCAGAGGCTTAGCCATTCCCATGTAAATGAATATTTTCCAATGTGTAATCAGCGTTTCCTTGTTGCATCTTCTGACCATTGCCTCTTGTCCTTTAGCTGTGCACCGCAGTGGAATTCTCTTTCATGTTGCAAATGTAACAAAGAGTAACACTCTTTCATGTTGCAAATGACTGCAACTGGATTTCTGTTTCATCCTTCTCTTCTCCAGGCTTAAGAAAACGTGATTTTATGAAGTGTTCCAGAAATTTTGATCCACAGGAAATTATGTGGAGTTCAGTGTAATATGGAACAGTCTCAGAAAAATCTCTGCAGTGATCATCTGAGTTCATAGGAATGGACATGCAGTGGAAATCCTCTTTTGACCCCACCCCTGTGCATTTGCATTTGCCCCATTACACAGGGGGGAATTCGTTCTAGATCATTCATCAAATGCTCTTGTGGAGGAGGATTTCTGATGTGTGTGTGAGAGAGATGCAGTGTCTTTGATTGGAGAGGCTGCTAAAGGACTCTTGTTTAAGCACACATAACATTCACCTATATGTTATTACCTTTGTGAAAATGCAGCTGTATCATTGCATCATGGAGTAGTGTTCTAGGTTGGAAAGGACCTCTGGAGCCATCCGGTTCAGTTCCTGGCATAAAACAGGCCACACCATCCTGTTAAAACCAGGCTTGATGAAGGCAAGTTGGCTTTGCCCAAGAGCTTTGGGGCTAGAGCACTGAGGAGAGTTTAGTTCTGTCCCCTCTTGCATCCAGGGTGGCTTTCACCCACAAATCTCCCTGCAGGCAGGTCTACACTATAGGGAGACAGAGACATAGGGTCACCCTCTTGTGTGGGAACTATGCTTCTGTCAAAAAGAAATCAAGCTAAATTTTTGCACAAGTGGATTAAACAGCTCCAGGAAATGCTGCCAGGTGTTGGAAAGTCAGGATTTCCTCTTAAATGCCCTAAATGGGTAACTGTGTGGCTTTGACCTCCTGTTTTCCCAAACAGTTCTCCTCCTTAATTTGGGAGCAAGTGCAGACCAGGAACCTTTTCCAGCCGTCACTTTGCATGTGGCCATCTCATTTTGGAAGTTAGGAATGTTTAGAGACGTAGATGTGTTTTTCTGTGCCATGAGACCTCAGGGTTGAGCAATAGCAATAAACACGTCTAGTTTGCTGACATGCTGTATTAGAGAAAGATGGAGTGCAGGAGAAGCATGATTCACTCCAATCCGCTGTTAGGATTGTCCTGGACTCTTGTCACTCTCTCCCCTGAGTGGTTCCTACATTTTACATGAAATGGTGGCTGTTAAACTGTAGCAGTAGAAGCTATGACCACTCACACAGGTGTGCTAGTCTGGGTTTAATGCCATAGACTCGGTCACAAAGTCAAACATTTGCCATTGCCATTGTTTCTTCTGTCTCCAATTCTGTAAAGTTTTAGTTAATCCACAGTATGGGATCTATGTTCCCATTCATAAATGCTTAGAATTGACAGTTTGAGTGTTTTCCTGGTAAGGAAAACCCTCTGCCTTATCTCTTAGGCAGAGAAGCTTATCGAATACTTGCTTCCCCACCGTCAAGATGAGCACAGGAGCAAGTGGGAGTTTTTATGAAAGCAACAAATGGAATGTCCTTCTCTGTGGCATTTTAAAGGAAAGCAGAGGACACTCCACTTGATGGAGAAGGTGTACTGGAAATACCAGTTAGATCACTTCTCATATGGACTTAAATAAGGAGATGTCATCTGAACCAAACCAGGTTAGATAATGAAGTTACCTGCTGCTCAGCCCTACAGGCTTGCTGGTCTGCACGCAATTTCAAGTTCAGCAGATGGGTAGCTGTCAGTTGGATGTGAAGTTGTTGTCTGTTTGGGCACGGACACTTATGCAGGCATATCTCTGGTTCTCTGTTCTTAAGTATTTCCCCAACCCACTCCTGCCAAAGAAAGGACACGTGTACCTGCTGTGTTCAGGATGGTAGCTGTGTCTGGCTTGTGCAGGACACAGCTACAGTGTAATCATGTGGCTGGAAGACTGTATGGCAGTTCTGTAAGCCATGGAGTTAGCCAGGACTCAGAACTTAAGGTTCTTAAAAGGTAAGGTGGCTGTATCTACATCTGTATCTAATAACCAACAAAATATATTTGATTTTAAAGGATTTGTTTAGGCCCTTGCAAATGAAAATGGTTGCCTAACTCTTTTTAGGATTTCACCTTTCAAGGTCTTGGCTAGAGTCCCAAATACATGTGAAAGAACAAGCTGAGCCTTTTAAACATGGCAATCAGCCATTCCCAGTTGCTGAGAGCCCATGTGACAAAAGCAGTGCCAAGTCCTGAGCTGTGAAACAGGTCAGCTCAGTAGCAGCCATCAACTGCAGCTGCTTGTTGACTTGTTGAATCTAATGTGATAATGAGAAATGCATTGGTCTTGACATTAAATGCGTGTGCAGGCATCCAGAGAGATGTTTAAGGAGTTTTAGGATCAAAAGACAGAGATGAGGGATGGAAGACTCTGTTCTTTGTCCTCATGGCAAACTTTAGTGAAATATAAGGAGAGGACAAGGTAACGGTTGGGTAACAGATGATAATGAGTCAATTTTGTATTACTGAGCTGAACAGGCTAAAAAAATGAATATTTTCATTTGAAAGACAGTTGTGGCTTCATAAGGGTGTTGAAAAGTATCACTCTTTGACATGCAGGCCAAGTTGTGCTGTTGAAACAGATGTTTTTGCAATCCAGATCTAGCACTCTCCCCTTAGGACTATGTGAAATGTGATGGTATCTGTTTGAGAACTTTGGATTTTAACTACCATCCAATCAAATAAGATGGAATGATAGAATAATATTGATGCAAATTTAGGGGTTTATTTGCCAGCAGAACTTTTTTTTAAAAACTTTGCATTTCTTGAAGTCACACTGCTGTGAAGTTAAATTTTCTTTTTGAATTAATAAAATAATTTAAATAGATTCTGTCAATGAGGGGTGGTAACAACAAAAATGATACTTCTGGGAAGAAAGCTCTTATTTGTTATAGAATAATTAAAGTGTAGCATCAAATCTTCATATACAAATACATGTATTAACCGTGTCTACTTTAAAATGAACTGGAAACTATAGTAGTTTTCCAAGTTTCATTTTTTATGTTATTGAAGTCAAGCATAACCAGCTGGTACTTCATTATTTCTGCTTTTCAGGATGGTGAAAATCTTTGAAACTGTTCATTGTGAGATTTCCAAAGATCATGCCACAAAGAGCAAGAAATCTTATAAGATATAGTAAAGAGGTTTTGAACATAGACATTATAGACTGGATTCACTCTCATCCACAGAAAATTGCATGCATGAGTAGAATTAACACACACTTATCTCTGAACACACCCCTATGTGGCTGAAACATACTTCTGATAAAATTTCTAATAGGAAGACTTTTGGCACTGACACTCTAAAACTTTTCATAATACTTTTTCACTAGATGTCTGTAACATCTCCTTTTAGTCTCTTGATTGTGCACCTAATAACTTTATTTTTCAGATCTTATATTTCTTTTTGTTCTTTTCAGAGCTTCTTTTCTTTTGTGTCCAAAAGCCACAGCTGTAGCTTGTCAACAGCATCTTAGAAAGACATGGTTGCTAAACAGTAGTCTGTCTACTATATCCTCATAGTACTGAATTTAATTGCTTTGGGTTTATATTAAGTAATTAAGCAAGAATTCAAATTATTTACATTTTTGTGCATTTTATGGATGTTCTATGAATTCAAAAAACTATTTTAGATTCTGCATTTACTGTAGATACTAGATTTTAGATACTGTTTAGCTGGATTATTAGTACCAATAACTTAATTTTTACTATATATTTTCTGGAGGTGCTCATAATATGCTGTTAGTTTGCAAGCAGAATAAGAAATGCAGCAGTTTCTGCTATATCCCTTTAAAATCTCTTGGTCTCAGGATGTTGCTAATAAGCTGCAATTCTGTCTGGTGGAAATAAAAAGCATGTTTGATATTTGTTGTGAGAGACAATCCAAAGCTAACAGCTAATTTATTGGCTTCTGTTCACATATGTTCATACACTGGCATTTCTGAATCACTTGGGATTTACGCAAATCCCCACACGCAAACTGAAATTCCATTGGATCCATAAAGTTGTTTTTAAAATGTGTTTTCAAGTCCTTGAAGCTTTTGATCTGCATTCATGTGAAATTCGAGCCAACTTTGACATGTGGCTTCCAAACCCTTGGGTGAACATGAGCTTACATTCTGGAACCTGCAAGCAGAGCTGCAGCACCATGAAAACTTGCTTGAGACTTTCACAACAGGTAAAGTTAAGCATGGCTTGAGGCCAAGATGCACTGCAGTTGATTTTATCCACAAATTCTTCTGAGCTTAATTTTTAAAAAAATTTTAATGTGTAAGGGAGAGCACTAAAACATTGGACTAAAGGGGTTGTCTCAAAAATAAACTAACTCGTCAGTTGTCTGAAACAGGAGTTGAAGAGTCAGAGTTTGATCTACTCAGCTTTGGGACTGGATAAATCTTTTGTTCATCTTCACTGATTGCTACCAGTAGACAACACAAAAATTCCATCACAGGAAAATAAAAAGGAGATTTAAAGAAAGTGTGAAGGAAAGCAGTTTCTTAACTGTACTGTAGTTATTCAGTCTACCTCCAAGCCCTGTTAATTCACCCGAAATCAAACACCAAACATATGGTATGCACAGATGGTTCATGCAGCTGCTCAGGCCTACAATCCAGGTGGGTGTATCTCTGCAGTTTTATCATATTTTCTTTCAAAATTGTGTTCCAGTTTTTAATGAGGAAGTTTATGAGAATGCAGCAATAAAAAATGTCTCAGGTTAAGAATGTTGGGAATAGACAGTATCCTCATTGGTGCTAACTTGCATTATGTCCTGGTGTCAGGCTCTGGAGCTGAAATGGGGACCCTCAGGGCACTTTTCTCAATGATTATTTCAGCATTTGCTTAATATATATCCTGTACATGGGTGCTGAGACTTCTGTAAGGGAACAGCACTAGATTTATTTCTCCAGAGAAGATAATGGTGAGGAAGGACTCCCAACAGAGCAGGTGGCCAGTGGGAGTTATTGGAATCAGATAAAAGTTATTTAGAGAGTTTATATGTGCTAAGTGTTCATACCAGGAATATGTTATGCTTTGGGGTAGTGTTTTTTCCCTTTGTAAAGCAACAGGCTAAATCAAATATGTCCTAAGAAACCCAGGATCACACTTGACTTGTCAATTTTGTTCTATTTTCAGCCAGTAAATTACTCAATATAAATGGTTGGATATTAGGAGAATTTGGTCCTAATACTTCCTGTATCACCACCCTGACTTGTTTCTTGCAGGGCTCTCTTTTGCATTTAGAAATCTATCAGAAGGAGATCTGCAATTGTTCTCTCTCTAGATCCCAGTCTCTTTCTCATTACACTGGTATGGTCTATTTTATTACCCTTCCTTGGGTTATGTGAAAGAGTCCCTAGGGCTGTGCTGGCTGAAGGATCAGTCTCACACAGCTGGAACCAAGGTGCTCTGCTTACAGGGGATTGATTGCAGCAGGCCTGTCTGGAGGCACCCAGCATCCCAGAGACACTGTGGCTTTAGAGAGGTGGCTGGCTAAAGGCTTCAGAAACACAATTAGATTAAATACAATTTTTGAAATTTTCATTATGGAAATAAAGTTGCAGGTTTTACAGACTATGAGATCAAGTTTTGTTCTTAAGATTAAAGAACTGAAATTAAAAAATTGCAGCCCTCTGGATCTCACCAATCAGCTGCCTAATTCTGGAGCTGACTGAATAACATACATAAAACCACTAGTAAAAATATGTAATACAACTAGTTAAACAACTATTTTCAGCCTGCTCTCTGGATTTGAGAATCTTGGTCAAAGGAAGGTTTCTTTAAGGGCTGAACTGATCTAATAATTTGGTGAAATAAAAAGGATCATTCTGCTTCTCCTTCCCTCACCTGCCCTCTCTGCTGCCCACCCTCCAAACTGTACCATGCACTGCTTCTGGAGTTTGTCAAAACATTAATTCGTTTACCAGAATTTGGCAGATAACCAACCTGTACCAATAAAATGAGTATTTTCCTGATTGCAGCTGATCACTGGGGAACAGTATAATTGTCAGAATTGGAAGAAGGGAGAGGAGAAGAGGAACAGAAGGAGGGTTATAGGACCCTCATTCGCAGGAGCAGTTGCTATGTAAATCTGAAGCTGGTTCAGCTGCCTCACTAAAGCTCATTTTACAGATATGATGCCTGATAGATGGACGGCATGAGGACCTGTGCCTTAGTAAAGTGTTTCTCTGTTAGCTAACTTGGATTATTTCTCACTTTTAAAAAGATTCAATTGAGGTGCTTTTCTTCCCCTACTCATTGATTGTATCTAGGACTGTGAATTTTAGCCTTAAGTTACTGCTAGGCAATACGCTGCTCAACTTTGCAGTTCTCAACTCCACGCCAGACCTATGCCTACCTTTTCTGTGAGGGTTGACATTGAAATGATCTTCGGTCTTTTCTGAGGCAAAATTCATTTAGATTAAAATTCAATTCATGCTTTTCCTGTAGAAAAAGGACAGACAAAACAGAGAGGAAATTGCTTGTATAAATAAATTTAAAAAAAAACCCAGCTAAAAGCAATGAAGTTTTCCACCAGCTGATGGTCTTGTCTCTTTTATTTCATTTTTGGCTCAAACCATTCTGACTGGGATTTTTGTTTACCTGTGTTTAAACAGGCTTATCTCCACTGCAATTTTAAACATTTTTGTATTGAGAACTACAGGGGGACCTCTAGATCTGGGCTTTTTAAAATTTAATATAAGTCCTTTTAAATGAAATTGCTTCAAGATATGGTCCCTTTCTGCTCTTCAGTAAAATTTCATTAAGTGGCTCAATCTAAAATATTGGATGGATTTATCTCAGAGTAAATGTTTTTATTATCCCCTTCAAAATAAAACACTTCTCCCAGAAAAAGATGGAAAGATTGCTTTCTGCTGATATGACTACAGTGCAATAATAATTGAGGCGACTCCTAGATTCTTTGTCAGGAATGGCATTTTTCTGCCTGGAAGGTTTCATGTAAATACACTGTCATTGCTGTGACAGAAACCCTCCCCAGTCTAACCTAGTTCATCAGGAACCAGGGGAATGCACATTATAGGAAATCTAAACCTGGATTTGTTGGTTATGAAAGAAGTAAAAAGGTATAGGGAGGCACTTTAGGCAAAATGTTTTGCTGCAGAATAATAAAATCTAGACTCTATTGAGTGTGTAAGACTAAAGATCATAAGTGGTCTTGTTAAATTAGGAAATAGAAGATTTATTGTTTATTTTTAAAATAATTTTGTAATGCACCTTGGAATATTGGTCACAAAATTTTATCTCAAGTAAATTTTGTCCTAATTAGTTTACTTCTAGTTAGACCACTTTTTAAAATTACTTTTTAAAGTTGAATTGACAGTTTTTCATGAATTTGTCTGTGAAAATGTGGGTCAGACTAGGTATCTGCTGTTTGTAGGAGATATTAGGGGTGTGTGTATGTATTAAGATTTTATGTATCCATGGTGAGATGAAAGCATTCTAAAGTTATTTAGAACCTTATAACCCATGAATTATTTTTATTTTGCTTGCTCAATTTCTAATTAACATTTGAGAATTATTAAAGAAGCAACTTTCAAGAGTCATACACACTTTTGTGCCTAACATTCCATCTGAGATACATTCAGATTTTTTCATCTTCTTTGTACAGATATGAGAAGAAAAACCCATAAGTATTAGTTCAAAGGATCACAAATATGTCCATGTGGTAGTGCTTTAAGTGTATGTTGATGAACCACCTTTGCATACTGAATTTCAGATTAAAATATCTCAAACATTCCTATACTGAACATGAAAAAAAAGCTTTCATCTCAAAACTAAGTTCACTTCTTGTTTAACTTATGCAAGAACTTGGCTGACTACTCATCATTATATTTGCCTTTCTATATATCTGCTTTTGGGCTATTTCCAACCAACTAGAAGTATAAAATGCAATTCCTTCTCTCCTGAGGTTTTCAGTCCAAGTTTTCTCACTTCAGAGTGTAACAGGGCTCTGACTTGATTTTTAAGATGAATAATAGTTTAGATGAGAAAAAATGTTCTTGTGTGCCTATCCAAACCAAATTTTAGCTTAGTTTAGGACACTAAACACATTTATTCATCCGGAGTATGGACAGAATATAAAGTGGTGATTGTACAAAAGCTTGAGGAATCAGTGATTCTAGGCACACCAGTGGATTTAGACTAGGTTTTTAATCTCTCAGCTCTGATTTAACAATAAAGCACAAAGAAACAATTCTATATTAATTTTTAATTTTCTGTATGCTGTTTAGTTACATTTTATATGTTAATGGAGGTTTCAAAGTACTATGCAAAGCTGCAGATCTTTTGAATTTACTCCCCAGAAATCAGTTATTGAGCTGAGATGGCAGTGAATGGCTCAGCATTTTGTTTTATGGTCAGTGAATGAAGCCTGATGAAACTTTGCAAATAGGAGTATGTGGCAAGAGGGTGCAGAGGCACAGTCAGGATTAGTGCCAAAGCTTGGATGCTGCCATAAACTTGCATAAAAACAATGCTTCCAAGTGCTGCTGTTGGTTACAAAGGAATTTCTAATCACACCTGAAGTTCATCCAGAACCTTGCAGTAGAATAACGAAGTAACCTTCTAGTAAAATTGCTAATCACCTTTGGGACAACAAAATGTAAACAAAGAAATTATCTTAAAAATAATGATTGAAGCCTGTAGCATTTTAATGACTTGGCAGCTATCACTGTATTGCTTTACAAACAAACAGAAACCAATACCAATTTGTCTCTTGGGCAGGGAAGTAATTGTATAATGCCTCAGATTAAGTCCTTTACTCTTAACACAAATCTCAAGACTGCATAATAAGGTACACTTAGAATCACAGAGTTTAAGTTGGAAGAGGCCTCTTAGATCATACAGTCCATCTGATAAACCAGGACTGCCAAGTCCATCACTAAACCCTTCTCCCATATGCAGGGGTGGTGACTCAACCACTTCCCTGGCAACCTGTTTCAATTATTGACAGACCTTTCCATGAAGAAATTTTTCCTAACATCCAATCTAACAGAAGCTTTAGTGCAGCTGTGGTGGAGCAATTTTTTGAGTCACTCTTCTGTAGAGTTAGTGAGCAGGCAGGATATCCTCCATGCAGAAAGCCATTATGTTTTCTGCCTCACTAGCTACTTCAGACCTTCTGATGTCTGAAAAAGTACTGGGAAATGAGTAGAGACTTATTAAATAGGAAACACACTGGAGTGAAGAATAATATTGCTGAATTCCATATTTCTGCCATGAGAGAGACATGAAAATGGAATGGTTCTGTAAAACTTGAGGTTGCCTTCTATAAAATACTCATAAGCAAATAAAATCACTTTTAGGCTATCACGCATGTCTGTTGATTTCCCCAGTAGAGTTAATTTTTGATCCTGTGACTAGAGGAAGAGACAAAGAATTCCAGCTGAATGCAGAAGGAAGATGCCTGGCATCAAATGCCAAATTCTTCATCCTGGCTTTGAATCAGACATGCCTTGCTCCAAAGAAGGAATTGGAGCATCATAGGTTTCTAAGAGTGTAGGAAACAATACTGGGGAAAGAGGGAGGTGAAAACCCAGAAAAGCTGGGTGAGTGTGTGTACTAAAAGTGAAGGAAATAATTCTGTGGAGTCATGTCCTTTGGCAAATTTGTATGGCATTGAATATAAATGTGCCAAGAGAACTTTCCGGAAACATAATAGAAACCTTCAGGAATTACACAAAATACTCACTGAATGTTTCTGTCTTGTACCATCTTTCAAGCCTTTCATAAAATTCCTTAGTGACAACATCAGACCAAGACCTATCAAGTTAATGGGCTTAAGGTGTGCTTATTTCTCATAATGTGTAAAGAAATAGCTGGCTGGTGTTTGGCCACTTTGATTCCTTAGCTCAGCAAGCCAGCAGACACCTGCTTCCTTGAAGGCAGCTCTCAGCAGGAATTCAGACCAGGTCTTAGACCAGTGCTGCAGTTTCTTAGGGAGACCTTTTGACCATTATACTCTACCAGTTACCTGCTTTTTGAACACATAAATTATAGTAAAATTATATAGAAATATGTGGACTACAAAGATACATGTATGTATGCACGTGTAGTCATAGCATGCAGTATACACAGAGTTGATATCTTTCCCCCCAATATTCTAGAGAATGTCTCTGTTAAAGGATAGCCATTTCAAATTTGTGCTCATGGTGGGATTCAGAAGGCAGCAAAACAGATGGAGGATGTACTGCATACAGTATTTGGGCTTTGCTGCATGGAAATACAAGGCATAGCATGAGTAATTAGTTATTATTAAACTCCTGTCCATTCTAATAGTCAGGTTTGAAACAGAAAAATACATGGCAGGAAACTGCTGCTCTTGGGAGGGGGAAACTGCTGCTCTTGGGAGGGGAAAACTGCAATAGAGCAGCAGACAGCCTTCATTTTCCAGGATGCTTTAGAGAACAGTGTTAAAACAATGTTTAGAATAAGTAAACCAATACCAATTTGGGCAGGGAAGTAATTGTATAATGCCTCAGATTAAGTCCTTTACTCTTAACACAAATCTCAAGACGGCATAATAAGGTACACTTAGAATCACAGAGTTTAAGTTGGAAGAGGCCTCTTAGATCATACAGTCTATCTGATAAACCAGGACTGCCAAGCCCATCACTAAACCCTGTTCCCATATGCAGGGGTGGTGACTCAACCACTTCCCTGGCAGCCTGTTTCAATTATTGACAGACCTTTCCATGAAGAAATTTTTCCTAACATCCAATCTAACAGAAGCTTTAGTGCAGCTGTGGTGGAGCAATTTTTTGAGTCACTCTTCTGTAGAGTTAGTGAGCAGGCAGGATATCCTCCATGCAGAAAGCCATTATGTTTTCTGCCTCACTAGCTACTTCAGACCTTCTGATGTCTGAAAAAGTACTGGGAAATGAGTAGAGACTTATTAAATAGGAAACACACTGGAGTGAAGAATAATATTGCTGAATTCCATATTTCTGCCATGAGAGAGACATGAAAATGGAATGGTTCTGTAAAACTTGAGGTTGCCTTCTATAAAATACTCATAAGCAAATAAAATCACTTTTAGGCTATCACGCATGTCTGTTGATTTCCCCAGTAGAGTTAATTTTTGATCCTGTGGCTAGAGGAAGAGACAAAGAATTCCAGCTGAATGCAGAAGGAAGATGCCTGGCATCAAATGCCAAATTCTTCATGCTGGCTTTGAATCAGACATGCCTTGCTCCAGAGAAGGAATTGGAGCATCATAGGTTTCTAAGAGTGTAGGAAACAATACTGGGGAAAGAGGGAGGTGAAAACCCAGAAAAGCTGGGTGAGTGTGTGTACTAAAAGTGAAGGAAATAATTCTGTGGAGTCATGTCCTTTGGCAAATTTGTATGGCATTGAATATAAATGTGCCAAGAGTACTTTCCAGAAACATAATAGAAACCTTCAGGAATTACACAAAATACTCACTGAATGTTTCTGTCTTGTACCATCTTTCAAGCCTTTCATAAAATTCCTTAGTGACAACATCAGACCAAGACCTATCAAGTTAATGGGCTTAAGGTGTGCTTATTTCTCATAATGTGTAAAGAACTAGCTGGCTGGTGTTTGGCCACTTTGATTCCTTAGCTCAGCAAGCCAGCAGACACCTGCTTCCTTGAAGGCAGCTCTCAGCAGGAATTCAGACCAGGTCTTAGACCAGTGCTGCAGTTTCTTAGGGAGACCTTTTGACCATTATACTCTACCAGTTACCTGCTTTTTGAACACATACATTATAGTAAAATTTTATAGAAATATGTGGACTACAAAGATACATGTATGTATGCACGTGTAGTCATAGCATGCAGTATACACAGAGCTGATATCTTTCCCCCCAATATTCTAGAGAATGTCTCTGTTAAAGGATAGCCATTTCAAATTTGTGCTCATGGTGGGATTCAGAAGGCAGCAAAACAGATGGAGGATGTACTGCATACAGTATTTGGGCTTTGCTGCATGGAAATACAAGGCATAGCATGAGTAATTAGTTATTATTAAACTCCTGTCCATTCTAATAGTCAGGTTTGAAACAGAAAAATACATGGCAGGAAACTGCTGCTCTTGGGAGGGGGAAACTGCTGCTCTTGGGAGGGGAAAACTGCAATAGAGCAGCAGACAGTCTTCATTTTCCAGGATGCTTTAGAGAACAGTGTTAAAACAATGTTTAGAATAAGTGACTTTTGAAAAATTGCTTTTAAAGTTATGTCATAAACATTTTTAATGTGTGAAACAAGATGGAAGTCTGTGACCTACTTTCTGAAGTGGTTTAGATGTAATTTACACTTAGGAAATGCAAATTACATGCCGATTTGTGGGGATTTTGATTTGCATCATTAAGTGTAAAATTTATTAAGGAGACACTTTCATCCTTGGGGAGGTAGGAGTGTAGCCACTGTCATATGAGCATAGTTGCATTTCTGGGTGAGAGGCGTAGGGATTGCTCATGTACTTTTTGTGATGTAAAGGAAAACAAAGTTTTAATGCAGGCTACTTTCACTGTACTTTCAATGGATGAATGGAAACACAGTCAAAAAGTTGAACTGTGACACCTTAATTTGAAAAGTAATTTAACTTTTATATGAGCTGAGTCATCTCCATGTTCCCGTGGTATCTAGATGTGCTGGATCTCTAACAGAGCCCCTGCAGGTAAATGCCTAAACCAGCATGGATTATGTGCAGGCCCTCTCCCCAGTAAGGTCCAGCCCTAGCCTTTCTGTGTAGTTTTGCTAACAGTTTTGCTAACATTCCTCTGTAACTAGTTCATGCTTATTATGGACCACCTTCCCAGAATACTGAAAGACACAGATATTGGATAAATATTTGACACAGAAGGTAAATGGCACAGAGTCCCTTTAGAGTATGTAAAAATTTGACTTCTATTACACTCATCTTGCTACAACTGACGCCAGCTATCTGTTCTTTAAATCCCCAGTGATTCTTTCCTTTCATGTTAGACTTTCAAGGATTGCTACAAAAGGCAAATTTTTAGAAACTGACTTGTATTAAAAGGAAATCTAGACTTTAGACATTTTGCTGTGTCCTCAGTGGTTATGCACTGTGTAACTCAGAGCCCATCTCTGCCTGTCTCAGCGGCTTGCACATGCAGCAGTGGTAGGTATGGCATTATGTGGGACAAATCCTCTGTGCTTCGAGCTGAAGAAGCAGTTTGTTTAATTTTATTTAAGCTAGTGATCTCACAAAACCTTTCCATTTGATGAAATGACTGATAGATCAATAGTATTTTATTTCTAATAAAGATATTGTTTAATAAAGTCAGTTTAATCTGGAACCATATCCACATGAAGTAGGTAAACTAGAATAGTTAAGGCAAAGAAGGAAAATACATTCTGTTAAACTATGCTGTCATAATGTCAATCAATTTCCCAAGTAGATATATTCCAATGGCCTGATTCTATGAGGCTGGAAATGTATCCTTCAAATCTTATTTAGAGCAGTTCATATGAATTTATTTTTTAAAATTGCTTTTATATTTATTTACTTCATTGCTTGCCAGATGATGGAGATTTCTGGACATGGGCAGTAATATTCTATACTTGCACCTCTAATTTACACATTCTGCTCTTAAAGGTAAATTTGCGAGATAATAAAATCTGCAGCAAAGTTACTCCATCCAGACCCAAATTTTTTAAGCTGAATTCAACTTAGTATAAATCTTTCTGGATGTGCCATGATAATGGAATAGAAAGCATACTCAAAATAGAATGAATTTTTGTGACATGTGTGTTGGCAGTGATTTACAGATTCCTTTAGAATGGCATAAAAAGTCTTTATTTTCCTGTTATAATTAGATGAGTGTGTGTCCCATTTTTTCTGATTGCTGCTGGGATTTTTCCATTAAGAATGAAAACAAGCATCTGCCTTGTAGGGCCTTATGAATCACAATCCCAGATGACATGTTGGTGGGAAGGCAGTGTGTCCTCAGACTTACTGGACCTGCCAGTTCCTGCTTGGTGGCTCTTGTGTCAGATGGAGGAGACCAGAGGCACTGAGATGTTGGTGTTCGAAGCCACCCTTTCTCTGCCTTGGAAAGCTGATGTCACACTCCTTGGGAGATGTAATTCCTTTTCCCAAATGGGTAAGACTTCAAACCTTCTGTCAAATGCAGCTGGAATTGCCCAACATTTGAAAAGCTGTGGGTGGGAGATGAAACAGGCGGGGTCTGACAGATGGGCAGTGACTGACCAGTGACCACACACAGACCCTGTGGTCCCTTTTCACCTGAAAGCAGCATGAGCATCTTCTCTCACCAGCTGGGGATGAAGGAAGAGGCACTTGGCAGGCTTAGAGTGACCCTGTGGCACCTCCTGCTTCCTCCAGCAGTTGACACAAAGTGCTTTTAGCCCTGAGGGAAACTGGGTGTTAAATGTTAAACTTTACAAGGACATAACAAGTTCTGACACAATTTTTTCCCCTCCTTTTAGTTTTCCTTAAAATTAATTACTGGTGCTGTAAATGCCTCTTTTATTAATGTATTTCTTCTGCTTGTCTCTGGATGTTGGCTGACAAACCCTTGGCTCCCTTAGCAAAAGTCTTCTCAAACCTCTCAGAGATGGATTTTCACACTGTTTCTCATCTCTGGAGTATCTGCTCAACATCAATGAAAAAATAATTACAGTAAAGTTAATTGGGTTACTATAGATTTTTATGGTATAGAAAATACAGTCACCTTTTATTTCTCAGGTTTCACTTTTTTATAATCTAGTGGGGAATGATGAACCTTAGTCACTGATCCAAAGCACATTCACCCTGTCTCTGGCCTTGCTTGTGTTACATGTTTTGTCTTAAAAGAAATATTAGTTTGCTGTCAAAACAGAGTCAAGTCAGTGAAAAGTGGGAATGAGATGCAAAAACGTCTCAGAATCAGTAAAAGAAAAAAACTTTAAATGGCACCAGAGTCACAGTAAAAGCTTTGTTTGTCACTGTGCTGGCCAAGGCACCTCTGTAAGTGGCTGTGACCCCCTAGCTCCTGGTAGTTGGATAGCTTGTATAAAGAAATAGAAAGAAGTCATTTGGGATTGTAATGAGAATATGTTTGTTCAGGGTTTTTTAGTGTTTTTACCCCTTTTCTATTAGTCAACTTTATTGGTCCTTATTCTATACCCAAGAATCTGAGGGTTTTTTTCCTGAACTCCTGTGACTGTGATGTATAGTAAAGATGTATATACAGAAACTGAGTATCCTCAGTTTCTGTAGGATCTGAAGGGCTCTCCAGGCCAGCAGCTATACCATGTGTTTATATCCTGTATTTCCTTTTTCGAGGGAAAAGGAGCAGCAAAGAAATTATCCAATGTGGCTGCATGTTTGGAGCTGCAGGCAATAGCATGTCCCTCAAAGTTTCTGCAAGCACAAGAGTAAATATGATAGCTTCTGGGCATGTTCCAAGACTGAAAAAAAACCCCTTCTGCCTCTCCTCAATCTCCTTCTGTTTGTAGACATGAACACTGTCAACAGCATTTGCTTCACTCGGGGGAGCATATGCATCGCAATATGGCCTTTAATTACTCAGTTGTAAACTGTTCCTCAAGTAATATGGAATTGTATCCATATTGCTCTGTAACCTCAGATCACTGCGGCTCTGCATGGGCCCCTTGTGTGAGAAGTATGTGGAATTGCATGGTAATATGTTATAAAATATTTACATGTTTTAATGCTGTCTGTAGACAGCGTTGATTTTTAGTTTTGGAAAAGCTCAGTCTTGTGAGGCTGCTCTTTGCAGAGCATCCACACACTCAGCACAGCTTTGGTCAGTGCTGGCCTTGGAGGACAGATCCTCTCTGACCTCTCAAGCTACAGCTGGAATTGTGACCTGAGAAAGGTTCTGGGGAGCAGCCATGCATGGGAATATGATTTTCAATTGTAATGAATATGCACGTCATTGTGGGTTTGTGCTGAAAACTGCAAACATTCACCTGACTTCTTTTGGAATTCCTAATGGTTGAAATTTCTATTAGTCTGTTGATTTCAGTGATATTGTTTGAAACACAGACCGTAATTCTTCCACATAGACATGCTTGCACAGATGTACTTATGTAGAATTCTTCAGGGCTTAAATCTTACACTGCAATAGGCTGTGTTTTTTTTTTTTCCCTTATTTTTTCTTTTTTTTTTTTTTAATGCCTGCTCTGTAAGTCAAGAATGGACACATTTAAATTTTTCAGAATCAAATGCATGACCTAACATTTCATGCAGAGTGTCAAGACATTGCAGAGTGTAATTTTAAGGATAAAAATGGATATTGGTAAAAGGAAATGCTGATGTATCCAAAACTCTGCAGTCCCCAAGGATGCCACTGTAATGTAATTTGCTAAAGATTAAAGCAAGAGGGGAAGGGTCTGTACTGCCTGCCATACTGCACTAACAACAAACACAGCACATTTAAAAATGATTAATGGTGAAAGGATAAAAAAACTATTAATTTTAACAGATGTTAATAAACAGTATTTAATAGGAAGAAGGCTGTACAGGATGTCTGATATTTATTTATGTCTAGTCAGGGGTACAAAAAGAGAAGAGTATAAATTATTCCTGACATCTTGATTCTGTTGCATGTAGAAAAGCTATGCAATATCTTTAGTTTATTATAAGCTATGTGACCTGTGTGTGTGGTTATGAAATGAAGTGTTGACAAATGCTTTTCTCTAAGCCGAAACAGTGCTGTCAGTCTGGAGATGTGGAATTGCTGTGCTTTAGCTAGCACTAACTCTTGGGCTCTGTTCTGTCATTTTGAGGTGTTTGCTGTAAAGTGGAATTTTGAAGAAAAGTGCTTTTTACCAAACCTAGGAGTAGGGCACTGGAAATAGTGTGCATGGCTGAGGATTAAGAAAAGGGGTAAGAAAGGCAGAGAGGGAGTGATTATGACACTCTTTTTCCTTCAGAACCTTTGTTCTGCTATGGAAAAGGAGTAGTGTCCCAAGAAAGAAACCAGTTAAATAGATAAATTAAAAATATCAGGACTCTATAATACATTAACAACAGGAGAAATACTGAAAATTAATTGTTGTGTGTAAAAGGAGGAAACCAGATCCATAATGGCATAAGTCTACCCAGCCCTGTGTGAATCAATGAATAAATACTGAAGGAGCAAATTGAGGGAGGAAGGTGCCTGGTTGGGCAGCATACACTCAGAATTGTGAGGCAGGCAGGATGCTGCATTCACTGAGGGTGTGGATGTGGAAAGAAGGGACAGAACCAAAGAAAAGCAGTTAAGATGGTGAAATCCCTTCTTTCCCCTGCCCGGTGTGTAGAAGACACTTGCTGCTACATCTTTGGAGCAGATCTGGGTGTAGAGCTGTGGGCTGGAGTCAAGACTTTTGACTGCACAGAGCCAGGTACTGCTCAGTGGGAATCTGCTATTGAACAGGTAATTTTTAGATGCATCATTCTTGCCACCCTCCATGGTTGCTATAGAAGGAAGCTTTGATTTTCATAGCTCAAGTACCTCTTGTTAATTGACTTCTTTATGATTGGAATGTACTTGCAATAAATCTCCCACTCATCTCCCACTAGGTATGCAATGCTTGTCCAACAACTGGCATAGTCTGTAAAAACATGGCACATAGTCATGGAACGAAGAGAATAGCACATTCCACTGCATTATTAACACCTGCACTTGCTGTGAGAAGTAAAATATATATATTAAGTAGCAAAGCAGAAAGAGACTGAGATGGAGACCAAGGGAGTACTGGGGGGAAACCAAGGGGTTCCTAAGGAGAAGGAGAAGAGAAGAAGCCCTGTATAACACTAGACAGGCTACTGAAGGTTCCTAGAGGAGCTATTGCCCTACTATTGAATAGGTTTCTGGGAAAAAGTGCCTAAGGAGGAAGATGTTCTGTGTCCCACTCTTTGGATTATAAAACCTTCAGCAGTTCCTAATGCAGACAGAGCCCCAAGATATCATAATTTCTGTCTCAAAAATTAAGTCTAATTTCCACTGCAATTTCACCACCACAGTTCTTCTGTAAGTTGCTTTCAAACTTTTGCTGTGCTTTTCTCTCCAGAACTATGGACTTTTCCTCATCAATGTATTTCAGAGAATCTTATCTCCTCCTCATCCTTCCTGGTGCTTCATGGTTCTCCTATTGCCCCTGAACATCCTCCCACTGAAGCCTTTTTTCCTTTTTCTTTCATTCAGGCACTCTATCACTGCCAGTGTGGTGGCTGGCATCTCCTGCTGCCACACCTGTACTTGGTATCATGGGTTTTTTGGAGGAAAGTACTTAAACTCGCCCTCTTCTTCCAACCCAGAGGCAGACAGCAATTATGAAAACAAAAAGTATCCTATGGTAGAGTCCTTAGGGATATATCTAGGGAGGAGCAGACATACTGTCATTTCAGGTGCAACTGTGAAGCGCCCAGATCTTGCCCAAGTGCACTGAAGCCTGATAGCAGAACAGTTCTTGGAGAGAGGAGGATGATAACTGGAAGGTAACTGATGTGGGGACCACTTTCTTACCTACTTCTCTCACTGTCAGCAGGTAGGCTTGCTAGATGGAATCATAGTCCTGTTAAAAATGTTAGGATCTTAGGCTTGCTTATTTAATTTGTCAGGAAAAGAAAAATATCAAAGATTGATCCAGCACCCATTCAAAGGAACAGGTCATAAGACTTCACTTAGTTTGCTGTTGCAGAATTACAATATTTGTTCAAATTCCAAAAGAAACCTTTTTCTAAAATTTCTTCTTGTCTTCTCTGTGACAGGTCCTGGCCTGGGAGAACATATAATGCAGTTTATCTATTAAATGACCCAATTTACCTCAGCTGCCCAAAGAAGATAGAAGGTCAGATCTTGTAGATTAAAAAGAAAAAAAAAAGTTTTAGTTTTATTTCTAGTGGATTAGGTCTTCAGTTCTTAGTATTTTCTCAGACACCTCAGTCTAATTTCCCAGCACTAAAAGGGCCCAGACACAATGACTGTATTTTTTTCATATCCAAGAACAGCCTGGTACTCTGTTACACCCTTCTCAACCTTTTTTTATGTTTTTTATGCAGATTTTGAACTCTCTAAGGAAGCTGTCTTGTACCTTGCTCCTGAGCAAAGCTCTAATCTGAGCTCTGAGGCAAGGCATACTCTGTTCATTAGTCCTGAGCTACATTTGCATAGCAGAGTATTCTAAAATTCTCTTGGAATAGCAAGGAACAGGCAACCATTACTAGCCTGGGGTCAGAGAGAAATTTCCTGTCAAGGCTATGTCATTCTATGTTTGTCTTGTATTTTCCTCCAAAGCAGGTGGTGAAGCATTGTTAGAGCAGGATGTCAGATTAGACAGCCCAGGGCAATGTATGCTCCTTTGTTCTCCTTCTTTCTGCCTCTGAGGCAGCTGGAGGTGGAGTACCTGTTTTCCAGTCTCTCTGAGAGCCCAGGAAAACCCTGTAGCACATGGAATATTGCTTTTCACTGCAGGTTCCTTATTTCTGTTGCACACTAGTCCTGAATTCTTTAGTGAAAAGTGCTGTAAGAGTTTGTAGTGCAAAGTGGCCACCTGAACAGAGACTTTAAAGCTGTGTGACATTATGCTTCTCAATGCTTGTGCATTGCAAAGTGCAGGGAAGAGTGACCACACACACAAAAACAGTCGAGACAGAACACGTGAGGAAGGGGGGATGCTGTTTTAATAGGAAGAGGACAGACATCACGGTGTCCCAGGTGGAAAGGGGAAGGGTGGGCAGCAAGAGCAGACTGTGCTTCTGCAACAAGTTTAACATTCAGGCTTTCATCTTTGCCTCTCTCCGAACATATGTATGGTCTTTCAGCCAAACACATCAACCTCCCAGCTGCCAGAACTTGTGTGGCCATCTGCAGAGTGCTGGGGTGCTGATGCCATGTCACTGGGGTCCTGTACAGAACAAGGCCATCAGATCTCAGGCCACACGCAGGTTTTGTCCAGAATTCCCTCCAGAGTACAAAACTGCATTACTGAGCCTTAATTCTATTTTCACTTATCATCTCCAGCTGTTTCAGCCTGCAGTACTAGTTCTTTTATTAGTAACAGCTGTACCAAATTTCAGAGGCAATGCTCTTGTTAATTTTGCCTGAAGCGGATTCTGAATGTCTTGAAATATCCCTAATCTAATTGTGCGTTTAATATTCAGCAGCAAATGTGAAGACCAGAATCATAGTCTAATACAGAGAAAGAAGAATATATTACTAAGTGAGTAGGCTACTTTTAGCTTTTATCTTTCTGTTACTATATTTGTTTTGGGGTTTATGAACATAATAAATTTCAGGGACTAAGTGGAGTCTATTCAGTCTATTAAGGCTCATTTTCTTTTAATACTCTAATCCCCTCAGGACACTATTTGCCCTAATTGTTTCTTGAATGATCCTCCAGTGTTTAAGCTTCAGCCTCTGACTCATAAGCTATTCTGCATACACTTGTGGCCCTGTGTAAAGAAAAATGGGGCACACGACATCTGTTTCAAATTTGGTTTTCTTTACTTTGCAATAATGCCCCTTGTCCTCTTATCTGTCTCCCAGAAAAAAAAAAGAATAAGTGTGTTTGACATTAACAATACTGTTTAAGATTTTATATACCAAAATTAAATCTCCTCAGACTGCTTTTTTATAGCCTATAAATTCAAATTTTATGGTCTCTTCTCATGCCTTTTTGTCCTCATATCAATAGGGTTGCTCTTCTTCTGAACTTTATAAATATTACAAACATTAGGCAGGCCCATGAAGCTGTGTGGGCCAGAAGGATAGATGGCATTGAAGGGAGAGTGTAGCCAGACAGCACTCACAATTGGTTTTGACTTGAGACTCAAATTCCAAGGATATTTTCACATTATTTTTTTTAATTTTTATTTTAAAATTCTTTTGCATTATTTGGATTAATGTCATTCAAAAGGAAATATTTATTTTTAACTTCAATATTTTTAGACCATTACCTATTATTCACATTATAATTTTATTTCTGTAGAAGTCTTACTGAAAAGTGACAAAATATCTTTTTAAAAAGTCCAGTATATGTTCCTGGTAAAACAGCTTATTTCTCTGCATTTTCTAAGTGATTTGTCCAGCCTAATTTGAAGAGTCTTCCAAGTTTGCTTGGAAACTATTTTAGTCTTATAGAACATAATTTCAGGAAGGATATTTGTCTGACATTCAGTCTGAACTTCCAGTTTTTGCATTCATGTAATGAATGATATGTGTATTTTCATGTATTGTACTAAAGGATGACTCACAACCCATAGCAAGAGCCCCTTCCCTTGTCCTTTAATCCTGTGCTTAGCCAAGCTACACACACTGAGTTCTTTTAATTTCCGTTTAATTCAGCCCCACTGTGCCCTGAGCATTCATTCCTGTTCCTGCTTTCTGAGCTCCCCCCAAGTGCCCCTGGGGGACTGAACACTCCCAACTGAGCTTGTCCTGCAGCCATGCCAGCTGCCAGAGAAAAAGGCAATGGAGCCATCACAATTTACATTAGCTATAGATCTGCTTCCATCTCGTGCATGTCTGCTATTGTATTGCGATGTGATGCCTTCACTTAGGCACTCCAAAACTGCTCGAGTATTTTCTGCAGTTATGCCTTCCTTGCAAATAGGTCTTACAAACAACACTGTCACTCACATTTCTGATGTAGCATTGACTCTTCCCACATTTCTCACTGACATTATTTCATATATAAGATTAAGGTCCTCTCAACAGCCATACAAGAACATATATTTATTTTAATGTATCTACTCATGGGAATCTTTAAGTGTTATTCTATGATTTCCAGATCTGTTCTGTGTTATTTCATCACCACAACCAGTTTCTGATGCACTTTCCAAGTTACTAAATGCAAATTTTATATTATACAATGTTATGTTTGTTATGTATTATGTTTTTTATGTATTTGAAATATATATAATATTTATACTTTACATTTCTATATAATATTATGTCTTAACCTTAAGTTTAATTTCCTTAAGTTTCTTTCCTATTCTACATGATCGATAAAAAAACTTCACCTGAACTGTTGTTTTTATCACAGGTTTGTATTTTTTGTTGCAGAAATTTTAGATCACAGTAGGTTTTTGTATTCAAGTGTCTGATTTTCATCTAGATAAGCCTTAGTCAAGCACAGTATTTACTGTAGGAAAATATAGAATGCAAACTTTAAAATGTAATCAAGAACTTTTCTAAAATGATATAAAACCCCTCTTATGTTCTAGGGTGTTTTTGTTTTGGTTTCTGGTTTTTTTTACAGAAGAAGAAGGAAGAGAGGGGAAAAACAATAAATGGTGAGTGGTGGAGGAAACAGTCTGTCATCAGTTTGTTTTCATATTCAGGAGAGATAGAAAACAGGAAAAAGGCTGAGTATTTGGAAAACATATCTGTTTTATTCTTTCTTCTTTTCATCATAAAGTGAAAATAAGGAGGAGAAAATAAGAACAGTAAATTTTCTACTTTTTTAAAATGTGCTTCTGATTTTTCATATTAAAATATGAAGACTTAAAATATTTGTTCTTATTGATGGTATTTTGAGGACAGTATGGAAAACACTGATGAATTTTCAATAGCACCCACTGAAACCGGGGGTCAAACAGTACTTAAGGTCTGTGCAAAGTGCATCTGTGTGTCTGGGTTGGCCCTTTCTCAGGCTCTTTTCTACTCCCCACCCTCTTTTCCTGTGACTGTTGATGCCTGCAATCCTTCATTGACATAGTTACCAACAAAGGAGAGGTTCTGTACCTGCTTGCACAGGGAGGTCAAGCGCCGTGTGTCAGCCTGCAAGTCCGTGCAACAGCCATGGGTGTTCCATCAATGAAATACACAGTAGAGAGGCAGTGGAGGGGAAAATATGGTGATAAGTTCTGGGACACTGCTTTTGCAGCCACACACCTTAGTCTTGAATTGTTCCATTTGCTGAGTCTATGGGGAGGTTTCCAGCTCCAGGATCTATAATTTTCTCCCTGCTGCTTTTCGTTGACAAATGTCTCTGGTGGTGAGTGTATGAAACCTGATAGACTGATTGGCCTTAAAATGAATGCTCTGCTGCCTAGAGACTGCTCCCGGACCTTCCAGCACCTGCAGCAGCATGCTTCGGCTGAGCACTACCCTTGGCTCTGTGTGCCTCACTCCACCAAAGTGCAGGATTCAACCAAAGCTCATGTCTCAGAATCCCAAAGCCTTTTTCTTTATTACGCTAGAGAAAATTGATTGTAGTCACACAAAAAAGTAGGTCATGAAGGTATGTCCTCTTTCCCTCTCCTTGAAATGAAAAATTTAGATGATTAATCTCTATGAAATCTATTTCCAGCTTTGGCTTCCAAGCAGATGCTGTCAGAGGAAGTGGTACTTATATTCTTTACCCTGAGGGACACGAGGCAGAAGACAGAAAAATGGTATCCTCTATGTTTAGAACTCTAACTAACAATGACTACATAAAAATAAGAAGTCTATGAGCTCATGTGGATTAAACCATAGTAAGTAAATATCACAGCAAATGCTGTGAAAGCTTTGTGAATAATGGGAAGAGCTTGTCTGGGTGTATGTACAAAACGAATGGCAGCCCTTTGTGGCATGCATTATAGCCTTCTTATGGAGGGCCGTGGGGCAATACATATTAAAAAAATAAGGAGTGCATCTAAGTGATAGGGAAAGGTAATTTTCAGGCATTCTACTGAAGTTAAACTAGTGAAAGAAGACCAGAGAGCTGAAAAAAAAACTTTCTCATTAAAAGGCAATGATCAAAGAAGGAAAACAGCTGGTAAGTCAGAGGGCAATATCACTGGTGATCAATTGCTGTACAAAAGAGAGGTTAACCATCACGTACTGGGGTGTTTAGTATATTAGGGGAGGGTAGCTGGAAAGTGAAAATGCTTCAAGATATCCAACATTTTATCTCAGCTGCTGTAAAGCTTGAATGCTCCCCTCCCTTTGACTGTTGTTCAGTTATGCAGGGAACTTGAAACTCAAGTCTACTCAGGAATTTTTAGACTACTCCTTGGAAATTCAATGAGACCATAAAAGTTTCTTTTCAGAAGCAGCTTTTCCAAGACACTAATGGGATTAAATGCTCAACTCCTGTTGACTCTTAATGTAAGTTAGGCATCTGACTTCCCTTTATGCCTTTGAAAAACTCCTTGTTAATCTTCACAGTTTACAATTTGCCCTCTGAGACTGCTCTCTCTTAAAATAAATAGACTCTGATCCTCCTGAGAGTTTGAAGGGCTCTACATATTGAAAAATCCTCCCAGGAATGCAGTATATGTGGTGAGGGAGAAGTCTCATTCATTATTTTGCCCAGGATCACTTATGCAGTTTTGTGCATAAATAAGAGAACCTAAACATTCACCACTTCAACTAATAAATGAAAGTAAAGGTTCAGAGGAAAGTATCACAGTCGTGTGGTGCAGTGCTGTAAGGGCAAAGCTAAATCACTGTGGTAGCATATGATGCATGATCACTAAAGTCTGATGTTATTTAATGGTACTACCCAGACAGGAAATCTGCACCACATCCCACAACCCATACACCTGCTTGAATTCTGTTTAACGAGAAAGTAAGCAGAGAAATGTCCTTGCCCAAACATCACATGTTATAAAAAAACGCTCCCATTGCCTCTTTCTACACTTAGAGAGCCATGAAGGCTTCTATAGTTTTGAAATAAGCTGCACTACTTGAGCTGATGCTCTGAAAGTGTCATCTGCAGACATCTTTGCTGCTTTAATAATTTATGTGGTTTTATGTTCTCCAAAGTTTATTACTCATGACTTGATTAGTGGCCATATCACATCCTGAACTAACATCATCCTTCACTAGACCATAAACAGATGTGTGTGCTCCACACCCGCTAGATATTGACATTCATCTTGTCACTCTATTGACATTCTTAAAAAGGGCAAGTGGAAGATAGAGACAGTATATGGAAGCAGAACAAAGAACATGGAAGCACCAATCAGGAAAAAACCTGGAAAAGTAAATGTGTATTCCCTGTGTCAATCAAATACCAGCTGAATCAAAGGTAATCTGAGCTTCTAAATTTAATGATCTCTGAAGCAGTGAAGCAAGCTTAAACAGATTATCTCTACAAAGGGTGAAAGATAACATAAAGCAGTGAAGCCATAAACATTTCAGATTCAGTCAAAGAAATTCACTGTGATTGTCCTCAGGTCTGGCAAAACTTAACACAGAGAGACCAACCCTGAGACAAGATTAAGGATGCTTTTTTACAAGTCATAATGAAACTGATAACTAAACTGAAAGAACAGGTGCATCTTGGAGGAAAAGAGCAATGCCTTTTCCTAAAGACAGAAGACATTGAGATTCTCAGCAAGAAATGAATTCAAGTCCTCATATTTTAATAAATCAAGAGCTTATGTTTCTTTTTTTTCAGTAGACTTTCTGAGAGAAGGTAATTAGAGAGAGAGTCCTCTTGCTGGTAGACCAGAACTGTCATCCTCTCATAGCCTGAAATTGGCACCTGAGAAGTGAGTGATTCAGTGGAAGCCAATTTACATTTTTAACTTACTTGAATTTCCATGGAAATCTAAACTAAACTAAACTGATTTTGCACAAATTTGCATAAAGATTTAGGAAGATTCCTTAACTTTATTCTTCTAGATGTCATACAAAAAGAAACAACTTCACAAACACTGACCAATTTAGATAATTATTTCTATTTCTGATTAGTGACTCCAGAATGAGGGCAAGGCCTTCTTGGCATACTTGTGAAGTTATGAGTCTGTCTGAGCAATCAGTGCTGTTTTGTTTTCAGTCTCAGTCCCTGGGGTGATGGTTTCTGACTTGTGTGTCTGCCAGCCCAACAACAAAAGCAATTGTTTTCAGAAAAAGAAGACACTGAGCATATTTATCTATATTTAGCACAACCACAAGATTTGCAAGCTTTTTCATTACTAGTGAAATAATTATTCCTGTGTCACCACTCATACATTGACAGATGTTTTGTGAAACTGATTAAAAAATGTAGCAGTGAACAGTACTGAGATACTCAAGTTAAATCTGAACTTGTTATTTGGGGCACTAAAACTGTGTAGGTACTCCAGAACTTGGCTGTATGTGGGTTTCCCAGCAAATCCAGCACCCTGCAAGGTCTGCTCACACTATGCTGTTTGTCACAGGGCAGTAACTCTGTGTGTCCTGGGTGGATAAGTGTCCCTCTATTCCTGCACAGCTCAAGTTGGTGAGAGCAGTTTACTTATCCTTATAAGTATATATTGTTATTATTATAATTATATAATTATAAAATATAGAGCACTGCTATGGCAACATTTTTGAAACACGTGGTATTCCCAATGGCAGCTGGTTTCCACTGCAGAAGCAACAATTGTTCTGCATGAGATCTGGAATATACACAGGGGTAATGGGTCCTTCCCGCAGTGGTTGCCATCAAAAAAGTCATCATCTATTAGCAGCTCTGCCAGAGCAAGACAGCCAGAGTGCCTGACTCTGTGGGCTGCAGAAATGGTGTCTGAAATGGCTGCTCTACTGCATGGTGAATGTAATGCAATCTCTAACACTGAATACATCTGACTACCTGTAAAGTTGTAGCAAACCTTGCTATAGTGTAGAAATAGAGGAGGGTGGAGAATACTTTACTGCAATGGGATAGAAAAGAACAACATCAGTCAGTGGAACATCTTTCAACTAATTATTCTTAACTACCTACCGTGCTAGTTAATTTTTGCTCTTCAAGAAAAGTGTTACAGGTGTTTATTTTGGTTTTAAATGTTACTAGGAAGTGTTAATGGCTTCTCAAAGTGCTTGCTACAGTACTGCTTAGCTGCACTTAGAATAATGATTAAAATTGTTTTGGCCAAAGAAGGGAAAGATATTTCTTTTGTTTTCTGAGATATGTGCTGAATGTATGGTTACTGGCTTACTGCAATTTATGTTTCATTTAACAGCTGGACCCAGATATGTACTTTCTGCCAATAGTTGTTTTCACAAGGCCCAGAGGTGGGGTTCGGATCACCACAGAAGCTTTATTGTACCTTTCTTCTTGCACATGCACATCCCCATTTTACTCCTCAGCAAGGAAGGCTTTATTTTGGATTAGGGTCCCCCATGATATTTTAAAATTGTGTAAGGATGATTGAATCCTTATATTTATCTTCACTTAGAAAATAACCTTCAACATTAGAATGATTTTGCATCCCTCTTCCACCAGTATTGCACACTTCAACCCTCAAGTTTGGGGTTCTGGCTTACAAAAAGAACACAAAAAAAATACTGATGGAGAGTGATAATATACCAAAATTACCAAATGTCCAGTACAACACAATTTACATAACAAATATTTTACCAAAATGAAATGCTTTCCTCATTAAAACTGTTCTCCTTAAATGGTGCATAACTTTTATGACTTTCTTGCAGATTTTAAGAAATGTGTGTACACTATTTGTCTCAGTGTAGGTGCTCTGTTAATGTAATTGCGTGTCAAGAGAGCCAGTGATGACCATTGTATCTGTGTTTAGGGACATGCAGACTAAACTGATTAACTAATTTTCATCAGAGGATGTATTATAATATTCTACAAAATACTGTGCATAACCATAAAATACTAGAAGACATAGCAGGCAGTACAATTACTGCATGACTGCAAATAGTTTCCAGCTCTGTTTTTTCTGGAAAATTGATCTACTGGCGCATAAAGTTCCATACCTTTAAATTGCCTCTAGAAGAGCTGGCAAAAAAAATAGTAGTCCAGAGGCGGATGTTTCTGTGTACTAAATACAAGTGCACTCCAGTCCTCTACTGGAGAGAACTTTCAGAGAGCAGCAAGTTGTGTCAGGGGAGGTTTAGGTTCTTCCCCCAGAGGGTGGTTGAGCACTGGAACAGCTTCCAGGGAAGGAGTCACAGCACCAAGCCTGAGAGTGTTCAGGAAGTGTTTGGATGATTTTGTCAGGCACATGGTGTGACTCTTGGGGATGGTTCTGTGCAGGGCTGGGAGTTGGACTTGATGGTATTTGTGGGACCCTTCCAACTCAGCATATTCTGTGATTCTGTGAATATTATGAACTACTGCCACATTAGTACTCATTTTCTAGTAATATTTCCAATGTATCACAGTCCGTATATTATGAGTTTTTAATTGGAAAAAAAACCACTATGCTTTTTTATTTGTTTTGTGGATTTCTCCCTCACAGATCTGTCCAAGATGCAGTTCCTCCCCTGTGGTTGCCTCAGCAAGCCTTAGGTCGTTGTGTGCTTTTGACCCTTTCAGCAGGCAAACCAAAAACCTACCAGTCAGCATGAGGTGAAACAAAAGCAAATATTCCAGCCCAGCAGGATCTGGACCCTGAAGCTGTCCTGTACCTGAACTCATTGGTCTTTGGAAGTTACTCCAGCTTAATGTCAATGCCCAGAATCAGGAAGTGAGTCTGTCTCAGGGTTTCAGTTTTGATAGAGAATGAACTTCTGTAATTTGTCTCCCATTGAGCCCTCTAAGGGTCCCTCTGAAACTTGCCTTCCTGAGTCTGTGAGATGGTGCAGCTGGGAGCACGTTGGCCCTGCTTGTTCTGACATGGATGAAGGCTGGATGATGATGTGATGAATGAAGGTGGGGTTTTGTCCCCTTCTGGACATTGTGACGTCTGTAAACTCCGAGTCGTCAGAGAAGGATTCACTCTGGGCTCCAGAAAACAAGGGGGTACTTATCCCTCAAAAGCTTCTTAAGACAAACAAGTCAGCAAACAGACCAACAAAATGAAAATAAATATGTTTCTTGATGGTTTTGCTCTTCAAATGCTGCCAGTGACACATAGCCTCTTACTTGATTAGAACCAAAGACAGACTGAGAAATCATATGATAACCTACTAATCTATCTATATGATTTCTGTCTTCTTCCAAATCTCACTTTCTTTTAGATCAGAGAAAGCCTCTGTTTCTCCCCATTCTTCACTCTTGGCAGCTCTTGGTCTGTTTTTTTTTCACCATCCTTCTCTTTTGAACAGTATTTTGAGTGTTTTTAGTGTCTCTCACTTTGTATGATTGTTTCTAAAAATCTGGAATGGGATAGGATGCTTATAGAGAAGAGTTTTAGCTGTCATAATTCAGGTTGTATGCTGATTATTTATATGTGAGAAAATGTTGCATTTTTTTCTTTTTTGCACTTCCTAAAGCTGTCACAAATAAGCAATGTTAAGGCATATAGGAAATATTGCAGTGTAAATAATAGCTAAGCAGATTTCTTGATGTATTGAATAGGAAGTAATCCTATCTGCTACAGCATTATCCTATGAAATATGAATTAAAGTTTTGAAAAAGGAAAAAGAACAGATGTATAATGTTTATCTATGCTATTCCATTTCAGCATCTTTATTTAAGATGTTGGATTATCATTCCACAGACAATTTGAAATGGGAATATAATTAGTTAGTTTATAGTAATTGTAGCTTGGTAGTAATAGAATTTTTTTTCATTGAATATGGTACAGCATAAAGCAATGACAGCTGGACACTGTATAGAAAAAAGGATGTGCAATATTCTGTTATTAGGATCTGTTGTTCATTATTTCCAACAGTATTTCCTGAGCTGATTGTATGTACTCTCTGTGGCATACAGAATTCTTTCCGACTTTTTCTTTATCTGAGGAGGTATATCTCAGTAGCTTGTGTAGAACAGCTAGGCTCTATTAATATCAAAAGGAAGAGAGAATAAATAACAGAAAATTACATATAATAAGAAACTTTACAGTTCTGATTCCAGGATGTAATGTTATGTATTGATAAATTAAACATCAGCAGTCAATACTCTGGATTCTGTTGTCTATACTAATGAGCTGTTAGTGTGGTCTCACATATGCTTGTCACAGTCCTGAAAGATGGTTTGGATGAGGACAGTCATCTCTAGGATGGAAACTTGGAAACCTAGATCTCCAAAGCTATTCTGCTTTGGCTGGTCTTGGTGCCAGAGATTAAATTCTGCCTGTGTATAATTTGCTAACATAGACAGAGCCTAAGAGATGTCATAACTACCAATTGCCAGACCGTTTTCTTGATATTATCTATTTGACAAAAAAGATGATCCCATGTTAAACTTTACAGAATTTAATAAAGCCTGCAACCTTAGAAACATCAACAACTACCTCCCTTCCCTGCAGGAAGATAATCTAGTAGATTTAACTCTGAAGCTTTGTTAAATGCCCAATTTTTTAACAATGACTGGTTTTGTAGTTGCATTTTCAATATGGAGAAAAACAAGAACAGAGGTCATGTTTATTTTTAATATAAACCTCAGTTGCAAAAAAAATTCAATCTTTTTCAGCAGTTTTGGACATGAGTGAAAATGAAATGGATGACAGGTCCTCTGGTATCATCCCGTAGGAAAGCTCTAAATGTTGTTTTTAATATAATTTTCATTTTAAATCTGCTTAATTATAGAGTAATCAATATGGTTCACCAAATACCTATAATATTGCTGACCCAACAATAAATTTGGGATGTAATATTTCATTGGCTTGCCTCCATTGCTTGTCACAGTCCTGAAAGATGGTTTGGATGAGGACAGTCATCTCTAGGATGGAAACTTGGAAACCTAGATCTCCAAAGCTATTCTGCTTTGGCTGGTCTTGGTGCCAGAGATTAAATTCTGCCTGTGTATAATTTGCTAACATAGACAGAGCCTAAGAGATGTCATAACTACCAATTGCCAGACCGTTTTCTTGATATTATCTATTTGACAAAAAAGATGATCCCATGTTAAACTTTACAGAATTTAATAAAGCCTGCAACCTTAGAAACATCAACAACTACCTCCCTTCCCTGCAGGAAGATAATCTAGTAGATTTAACTCTGAAGCTTTGTTAAATGCCCAATTTTTTAACAATGACTGGTTTTGTAGTTGCATTTTCAATATGGAGAAAAACAAGAACAGAGGTCATGTTTATTTTTAATATAAACCTCAGTTGCAAAAAAAATTCAATCTTTTTCAGCAGTTTTGGACATGAGTGAAAATGAAATGGATGACAGGTCCTCTGGTATCATCCCGTAGGAAAGCTCTAAATGTTGTTTTTAATATAATTTTCATTTTAAATCTGCTTAATTATAGAGTAATCAATATGGTTCAC
Source organism: Emberiza elegans (assembly GCA_024865655.1). Classification (NCBI taxonomy): domain Eukaryota; kingdom Metazoa; phylum Chordata; class Aves; order Passeriformes; family Fringillidae; genus Emberiza; species Emberiza elegans. The sequence continues at coordinate 23,024,695 of JALJVW010000206.1, forward strand.
CAAATACCTATAATATTGCTGACCCAACAATAAATTTGGGATGTAATATTTCATTGGCTTGCCTCCATTTGCAAAATATTACATTATACATTAAATTACAGCATAATCTATACTTAACCTTGTGTACACACGTGCACACATATACACATTTTGCTTAGTTAAAATAGTTTGTCTCATGAAACATAATTCATAATTAACAAAATAATTTTTCTTTACAGTTAGTTAAAAGATACTCTGATTTTATCAAATTATGTCTCATATAAATGGGAAACCAAATTAATTAATAAAGAGAAACACTTCATATGAATGCTAAATTATGTTTCCCTCTATTCATTAACAGCTTATGGTTCATTAGGCCATTAAATTTTTAAACTCCAGTCCTTCCTTTGTCAGTTTCAACAAAACCATTAAAATTAATCTTTATATGAGTGCCACAACTCTTCCCTTTGAAATCAGCAGTATAATTATGAATAGTCATTACCTGGTTAATTTCTATTACACAAAATTTTTGCATCTCATTACTGGTATACGATGAAAATATAGAAATGCCTGCTTTTAAAATTCAAGGATTATTGCTTCCAGCAAAACTAAGTAGTCACATTTAATTTTTAAAACCAGAACCAGGGAAATCTTTGTTTAAGCAGTTATATTAGGTTTAGAGGGAAAAAAATTAAAGTGGCTTAAACTGCAGCCATGGTAAAATGTTAAAATACTAGAATCCACATGCTACTGAAAATTTCTGTTGGCTTTAGCCCTGCTATCGGAGCCTGTTGAGCTGTGGGGTGACCTTCATTGCATGTGTGACAAATGAATAGTGAGCAAGACTGTTGTTAGTGTCTACAAGAATTTATATATACTTTGCAATGGGTATGCTGAAAAAAGCTTAGCATATTAGTATCAAGCTTATGCATACATGTTATTATTAAAGCTGTCTGATTTTATTCCAGCAGAATTTCCTAGATTCCTCCGGTGCTGTTTTCTTGTTGTGTCAGAGTACTGAATGATTTACTGTGGTCATGATATGTAAACTGTGTCCCAGGCTGATGAATTTCTGCTTGAGATTTTATAAAGGAGCAGAAAGAAAAGTGGTAACCACCTCACACAATCATCTCAGAGCGTGACAGAGATGAGGGATTGCCTGAAAGTGTGCTCAGATGAGGGAGACAACTTCAGCGAAAATTTTGGCAAGGGCTCAATTTTGACTTGGAGAAGCGGCAAAACCAACAATTAACTATCATTTATACAAACACCTGGAATATTATTGTGAAGAACAGGAAAGGTGTAAATACAAAGTGCAGCCTTTAGGAGCATATTTGAAAGTTGTGTTTGCTTACAATAATACCATGTCTTGGCACCCCTGTTACGTCATGGCTGCCAGCACGTGTGGGAACTGTGGGTGTGTGATGCAGTTAGTGAGCCCCAGGCAGTGTGCATGGCCTCAGCCAGAATCCTGCCACCTCTTCCTGAATAATTTCTCCCTGCATGCTTCCTCAAATACAGGTCTTTACAATGGTACGGAAGAGTGACTACTCAAGAAGAGTGCTTTGTAGTGTCAAAAAATTGTGTTTCAGTTACCAAAGAGATTGTTGTCGTCTAATATCTGTGGCATACACAGAAATAGAGCACTTTTATGTATTAGACCTCAGAAAGCCAAAGGTTGTACTATCATCAAGCAGAGATCATTCTTGTGAATTCTAAATAGTAGGAAAGTTATAAGCAGAAGGCACATTATAAATGCACTTTATTACTAACCTGTGGCAGTACCAAGTTTGCAGTCATGCTACAAGAATCTTTACTCTCTGGCTCTAAGGGTGAGTTAAGGAAAATTTAGTTGGCAATAACTAGTGACAAGTATTGAGATGTGTATGATGGGCATGGTTGCCCTTCTTAGTCACCAAATCCAGGTAACAAGATTGTGTTTAACATCACTGCATTAAAAAATATAAAATGACTCACATCTTGTTTCATTATCACTCTGGAGTGACATACCTGGTGATAAGAACTTTCTTGGTGCATTTCCCCTCAGCTGAGCATGCCTGCCTGTTTCTGCCAGTATTCCTCTCAGATTTGTTCCCTCTGATCAAATCATGGGTGTGGAGATCTGCTTTCTTTCAAGGCTCAGTCTTCTGTGGAACACCATTTCTCTTTAAAAAAACCCCTCAAACAATCGGGGCAGGGATTTTAATAAAAATTTAACTAGGGAAGTTATTGGCCTATCTGCTAAATGTAAATGGACACACAGCAAACATCTTTGATAAGGCAGGACAAGAATGCCAATATGTCACAGTTCAGCCAAACCCATATGTTTTATAAACTCCTGTGGTATTCCCACTGATAAAGAGCAATTACTGTACAGGTTTCTGTTTCTTCTGCTGTAGATTTTTTTTGTTATCCAAGAGGGTCAAGTTGCCTATGTTCATAGCTGGAGAAGACTATGTGATGTGGGTGAAAATAGTTTCCCATGAGGAAATGAAAAATAATCCAGAGAAATGGGATTATTGGCACTGGGGAGGACCAGTTCAGTTTTAGGGCTTGGTGCCACAGAACTCAGATCCTGGTGTTTCAGCTAGAGCAGGCGTTCTGAACTGCATTAGGCAATGTGTGCACAAGGATGTACTGCCAGCTGGTCTGGATTTCCCCACCTATCCAGTTTATGTTACCTAAAGGGGTACATCTAACATGGTGAATCCTGTTTGCTTGATTTTAAAGTGTAAAATAATTTTGTTTTGGTGAGCAAGTCTAACATATTGGACTGATGTGTTGCCTTAGGTAAAAACTATGTCCAGTGTGTCTAAAACCTTAAACATGGCTCTAGAAATAAATTCCATCTGTTTCTTATCAACCAAACACCGAAGGAGTGAACATTCCACCTCCACGAAGCTCCCGGAACATGTAGGAGTGCAATTTTCCTCACTCACTGGGAGTGATGATTCCTGGATGAAGGTGTGGAGCTCCCAAGCCAGTGCTATCCTGGCAGAGGAGAGGTGGGCAGCTTGTTTCCCAGACAAACCAGGAACCAGAGGGCAACCAGAGGAGGGAAAGGGTAACCCTGAAGCCTACTGTCCTCATGTGCTGTCCTTACCCCTTCCATTACAACAAAATGAGCGAGTAAAACTTAGCCTAGAGGGTTGTGGGGGTTTTGTAGCAGCTAAAGTACAAGTAACTTGAAAAAGGTGAGCCTATTTTAAGTTAAAAAATGTTCAGACACTTGGTGACAAGGACATGCAAAAACAAATGGCCTGGGAAAATGAAGAAGTAGTGAAAGGTTTCTTCTTATTAAAAAAGAACAAAAATAGCAACAGTGGAAAGGACATATAGGAACATGGAAGATTTTCAGTTTAATGAGAATGGTAAGAATACGAAGTACAAGTTCAGGACGTGCAGTAGTATTTTATACATGTTTTCAGAGACAGTAGCAAGAGAAAATCCTTCCCAGAATTCTAGTTGAAAAAGTGACATTTATGCCATGAAGAGATTGAAATTTTCTTCAGATACTGGGTGAACTTCACTATGCAGATTTAGCAAAAACCTTATAGGTAAGTTTGATTTTATTTAATAAGAGTACTGACAGAAAAGTGAGACACACTAGCCATCTTTAATTAATCTCAAGAGCTCCTTTCCCTGTTGAGTTGGTTTCTGTGGAAAAAGTGAGAAAATGTTGTGCTTAATCATCATGAGAGCCTGAGAGCAGACAGCTGGTCAACTAAGGAACAAGCCGCACTATTTAATTTGAAATAAAAGCCCACTTCTCACATTTTGAAAAAGTTTTATTTACCTTTCGTTATACAGGAGGAAAGACTGTCAGTATAGAAGAGATAATAATATACAAATTGTGAAAGTTAAATGTTTATTTAAGAACTTTAGGTTTTTAAGCTCCTCAATGAATGCCAGTCCGAATGTGATAACAAAGTGGTCTGTTAAATGCAGTAAGGCTGAGGAAAAAAAGTCTACTTCAAACATGGAGATTGGACTATTTATTGCACTTTAAGGAGCCTTTTTCCATCTGAGGCAGATATGACAGCTGTACAGATTGTACCTTAGATTTAAATAGTGTCTCAAAAGGGCCCATTATACTTTATACTCATTATCATATTAAGTGGTAAAAGAGATTCTTCACTGTAGTTATATGAATTTTAATACATTGGGATGCTGGTTGAAATAGAATACTTTGTACTTTGCAAACAAACAATAATATCCACTTAACTTTTTCCCAGTATATTAACCATAGTGAATTGCCTGTATTTACAGAGATATCTTGACCATACTTGAACACCATACCTGAATGAATTATTTAGGAGACACCAAGTAGATTAGAACCTGTTTCTTCTCACCTGAGATTGCCTAATTGAGTTTAGGGTGGCCAAGCACAATCCACTTAAGCACTTCAGCTGCTGAGGTGAGCTGAGACATAGCCTTTTGCTGTTTATGAGTTACCTGAGCAGATTATTTCAGATAAAGGTCCTCATTCTGTTCCTGAAGAGTTTCAAAGCAAAGCACACTCCAGCTATTGCTTATGAGCTAACAATCAGACAGGTTACCAGTCAAAAGTCTGTCATACAGAAAATTTCATCAAAGTAATTTCTTAAATGTCAGATATCAATTAGGTTTGATTTAATGGATTGTGTTTTAGCAAAACATCTAAGAAAACAGTAGAGTAGATGTATTTTCAAGGCCTGAGTACACATACCTTGACCAAGAGTCAGTTCAGGGAAGGATATTTTGTAGGAGAATATTGCAGTCTGTATTTTCTGTAGCAGAATTACAACAACAGGTTGTGAAGATGTGGGAAGTCTCTCTGTTTCTGACACAGAAACTTCCAGAAAGGGAACAGATTTGCTAGTACTGAGGAAGCTTTTAGAAAGGGAAAAATGAGTACATATATTGCTGCAGAAACATGGGGAAAATATTCACATTTTGACCAGGAGCAGAGTAAAGATACTTCTGGACTGATGGTCATTATGCTATATAGTGTTTTACAAGTCCAACTATACAAATACTTGGGAAACTTAGTTGTACATAACTACTTCAGTGGTTTCTAATGAAATTATACAAAGTAGGTGTAGCTCATATCTACATCGAGTGTAAATACAGTAGGCATGGAACATACAACCTCAGTGGTTTTAATTTTCATGCATATCATCCCTGTTGCAGAAGGGGCCACTCTGTGAGGACACCCTGTTGAATGAACACCAGAGGAGAAACTGCCTGCTGCCTCCAAGGCCCTGACATTTGTTATTCCTTACCTGGCTGCTCCACTTCATCTAGAATGAGTATTATCATGAATTATGGCATATGACATTCCCTCTGCAGATGAACTGTAGCCCATCCCATTGGCAATCTTACAAGTGAACCTGTCATCTCTTTCCTTTTGGGAACTTCCAGAACCTATAAAATGACTTTGCTTTGGAAATAGCTGAGTTTCATTTTTTGGTTCAGGACCAGTCACAAAGGAAACCAGAGGCACCAGTATGCCATCTCCAATTGTAAAAAGTGCTGAGCAGACAATATTTGACATTTAAAAAGAAAAAAAAGGCATATCTTAAACTGGAAGAGTTAAAAGTAATTCTTTTGATTTTTACCTTAAAGTGGTAAGAATCATATCTTCCAAAGACTAACCCAAACTTGCAGCAGGCAAAAGAGTGAGGTAGAGCGCTTGAGGTAGCATGCTGTTGGTGTTAGGGGCACCTTTCATTTTCTGTAACATCTCTTATCCATCCCCAAGACTGATCTGTGTACTACTGAACATGGTTTGGATTTTTTAATTCTGTTTTTTTGAAACTTGCTTGAATATTAAGCAAGGGAAACATAACTACATTTAACAATAACTACATTTAACAATTTTGCTAAACAAGCATTCAAATCTGTTACACAAAAAGCACAAGAATCCAAGAAGAATTTTAAAGCTCTTTATTAATTTATTCTAAAACATGGTAATGTTTTAGGTAAAATTAGGTAAAATATATTGGATTGAGTGACTTGTAAGCTTGCTAAACCAAGGGAAAATGGTTTTAAAATGATGACAAATAGGAATAAAGAAAACTATAGCTTTGTACTCCAGATTGCTGTGTAGGAGACCCTTTGTAACAGAGATATGATTTGGTAATCATTTGATGCACCCAGATGAAAGAAATGAGCAGTGTGATCAAATTAAAATTTGAAGAAGTAAATATGAATATTTATGAGATATCTGGAAATAAGAAATAGCTTTGTGATGAAAATATTTTACTTGCTACTTCAGTGGAGTAGTTATTGTAGATGGTTGTCACTTTTGTGGGTATCTGCTTGCCTGCTGAGTGCATAGGACAGATCCTCTGTAGCACAAGAACAGGAGCATCAGATGCCTTTGCAGGGACTTTTCTTACAGATGAGCTCTGTGATACCTACACTGGCAGGCTTTAATTGCCACAACTCTCAGAAGCAGAGAAAATTTTCAGACCAACCACTGGAACTTGGAAGTAAAAAGAAATGCTTTTATCTCTTGTGTGACAACATCAAAATTGGATCAGAGAGTAAGTAAAAAAAAATAGACAAAGAATTATTTCTATGAGTACTTCATCCTCAACAAGGGTAAGTATAGCCTGAGAGGATTTTTGTTTTTGTAGTATCATAAAAATCAGTGGTGTGGAACTGGATTCCTGCCTGCAACTTTCCTCTCTGTGACAGATCCCAGATTTGGTATTTTCAAGACAGCATTTCCCTAGCCACTACTATGGAGAGCACTGTGTCTTGAAAGGCTCTTGGAGGAGTGTGCTTTAACAAAATTTTCATGTGTCCAATCTCTTGTTTGGCCTTTCACACAAGAGGCACAACCTGGCACAGGAGAGGTCTCGTGTGGTGGTGATAAGACTGATGGTAAGCAAACAGAAAGCTTTTTTCCTATTATTGTGGTCTTAACACACATTATAAATGTTTCCATTTGGGGCTATCAATGTATTAAATCAGGGTCTGAGTTACCAAAATTGCTGATTGCTGGTACTGAAAAGGAAATATTGTAGAATTGCCTTGAATTAGGGAAATAAGTCTTGAGCAGTAAGATAGTCCAAAAAATAATATTTACACTGGTGTCCTGGATCTCAGATTTCCCCTCAAAGTTTGCAAGTTCTTGTTAGAGTTGTACATAAGGTGTTTGTTCTGGAAATCTGCTGTGGGATAATGGATGCTGACAGTAGTCTGAAGCTGGTAATTTACAGTGGGCAAGTGAAGAGCTCCACAGCCCTAACTGTGCTTATGGTGTTCTCAGAGCCTCCTCTCGGGCATTCCTCACCAGCCACGGCCCCGCAGTAATGACCCATGCTTCCCCTGGAGGTGGTAATTTACTGTCAACACCAGATATTGTCTCATCTAAGAAACTTGAATAACTCAAAAAATTCTGCCTATTTGTACATTTAATGGCTTTATAAAGGTTAATCTGATCCTTGCTCTAAGGATAAGAAAATTTCTTCAACTACATTTTTTTGCTTATCACACTATTTTATGTTCCATTTTTATAGCTGGGAGTTCAAGTCAATGCCATAAAGTAAAAAACTGAAGTTGGACATTATCTGTCTGTTTCCATAGTTAATATGAACAAAGGGTGACAGCACTTTATTTGCAACAAAACCAGAAAATTTAATGGGAAAGTAGAGAAATTCTAGATTAACAAATTGAATCAACAGGCTTAAAGCTTCAGTGATAAAAAAAATTCATAGTGCCACTTTATGGATAGACTCATTGTAGGAATCCATTGTGTTAGTCATGGGACTAAGCTTGTTGTTAAGAAACTCCACTCCAGAACAGATTATATTTCAGTCTGTACTGTCATGTTAAATTAGGGTTCCAGTTTGCACTTTCATCCACGTGTCTGATTGTCCACACTGCTTGCTTATTGATTTATACTCCAACTAATATCTGGAGCAAACCAGCCAATTTACCAGGTGGAGAAACACAGACACAGAAAATTGAATCTTGCCTTTTCAGGCTGGGGCAATTCCAATCTCTCAAGACACAGGGTATAAATGTGGGTTATTCTTTGTCATAATTAAATAAATACAGATTAGAAGAGCATAGCAAATCCCCCTGAAAATCCCCACCAAGTGAGTCTGGTATTGCGATTTCTCCTGGGACCATATCTGAAAAAAACTCCTCTTTCCTTTTCATTCTCTGTGCACCACTGCTTCTGATTTTTACCAAGACAGCAAAAAGTGACAGAACAGAAAAGAAATGAGGCTGAAATGTTGCCTTGCTTAACTTCTTTAGAGTACTCAGGATTATACAGGAGACAAAAAAAAGCAACCCTCAAGAATTTTAAAACCAATGTTGATTTCTTTCCAGACATTTCTAAGATCATAACATCTGATTCTAAACAGAGCCTGAGGTCAGCAGTGTTTTTTTTCTCTTCAACTAATTTCCTGTATTCCAGTAATTTTGCTTCTTATTCCAGTTAATGCCAGAAAATACAATTGCACAATCTGTAAATGTGAATTTAACTGTGCTTTTTCTAGCCCTACAATAGAGTTTCTCAGTCAAGTACATGAATATTTTGTCACATAGGTCGATGGGCTTTTGAGACAATTTTTTCCATCTTTCACAGAAAACTGTGAAAAGTTTTTTTGCATCTCCAAACGAATCAATGCCTTTTATTTTAGATTGCCATGGAATTATTGATTTTCTAATGCAAGGTCTCTTATTAAAGTCATTATACCTTCACCCTTACTAAACCATGGGGACTGAGAAATGGTTGAATGCAGCCCCATTTCCGAACAATTGCTCAGCTGGAGATGTTGTTAGCAGTACAGTGTGACAAATTGCTCAGACTGCCCAGATTTATGTATTGTATCCAAAACAGTTAAGGATTGAAATGACTTCTACTTGATAGTTACTAAAAAATTTTCTACAAATGTATTTGTAAGAAATTAAATATTCAGTGACAACAAAAATATTTTCTGGGCATTTTATGGTTTTGGGCTTTTTTCTTTTGTTTGTACAGCCTCTTTATGAAGGGATTGAATGTATTCCTGATAATATGTAAATGAAGCAGGCTCTGCGCATGTGTAAGGTGTGACTAGAGATTACTGTTTTCTTTAATTTAAAGTCTGTTCTCCCTGACTTTTCAACAGGAATGATTTACTCATAGCGCCTATGTGACTCCAGAGTCTAAAAATACTGCTGCAATGTAGATCTGAATTGCAGAATATACGGTGTCAAACAGAAAAATATTATCCCCTTCAGACTCCATGCTGTGAATAAAAACTGGGTAAGAGCTCTTGAACACCGTTAGGAATCTCTGTTCTGATCAGAGTTTTTTTCCTCCTATGAATAAAGTTCTCTCAGTGGAAGAAAGGGAGTATGATCCTGTGTTCTTTAAAAACTCACCTCCTCTAAATATTTTCAAAGTTAGTGAATTCAGAAAAATCTGGATACGTTCTTGTATTTATGCAAATGCCTGTTGTGAGAGTGGGAGAACATTTCCTGGTTTTATTGTTTGATATCCTGAGAAAATATGGAAGTGAGAAAGTGACTTCCATTTGCTAAAATGATACATTTCACAAAATAGTTTTCTCTTAAGTTGGAGCAAGTGCAGATATTTTTCCTATCTGAAAATTGAAAAATAAATATATGGAATTTAATCTGGATTCTTTCTCCTTACTTACTACTGGCAGCCAGATTTTTAAAGGGAATTAGGTGAGAATACACTCCAAAAAAGTAGAAATGCTTGACGTTTTTTTTTCAATTATAGTATAATGTATTTGGACTGAAAAGAATTTGGTGGATATTTCTGTGGGGAAAATTGTCATTTTCCATTTAGATTCTAAATGCATATGTTTACATTATGGCTTTAGACCTATTTTAGTAGTCACTGAACACTAAAAAAATAAATTCTTTCAAAATGACCACATTTAAATGGCTAAATTCAGCCTTAGCTCCTGCTCCAAGTAACTCTCCTCTTTTGAAAAGCATCTAAAATTTAGTGTCAGCAAGCAGCAATCACCAGGAATAAAACACCTGTACTCATATCAATTATGTGATGTGGATTGAAAAGTCTTAGGAGAAGGGAGAAACTGGAAATGGTCTGGAAAAGTCAGTCCTGGATCTGAATGGGAGCCTAAAATCAAGGAAGACAGCATGAAACTTTGATGTCATCAGGTAAACCAAAGTTATCTATTGTTCTAAAAATAAGAAAAATATTTACATGAAAATTACATTTGAATATTGAGAAATTATTTTTCTAACTTGAAAACCTTTTGTTTTCTAGGACTATAGTTTTCCAGAAAATTTTCAAAATATTTGGATGCCTCCAAAAAGATAAAGCACTTAATTTTGTGATTATTTTTAAAACTAGAGTTGAAAGAGCATCTAATGCTCCTTGGAATTATATGTGCTTTATTAAAAACTGTAGGAGTTAAAACCTTCCCATGCTCTTTGTAGTGCAATTTTAAGTCTGCAATTTAAACTGAAGGGATTGAGGTGAGTTCAAAGCACCAGAATTAGAGAAGTGCTCAAGATAAGTAAACCTCAACTGTTCAGCACAGAAGCAAAAGGCAGATAGGAGAGAAGAGATAGGAGCAGGAATAAATTGAAAATGATTTTTCTTTGCATGTTTTGTTTCTTTTTACCTGAAAATAAGTCTCTGTTTCAAAGGCTCTTACGGTCAGAGAAAATAACTTTTGATCATCACAGTTATCAGTTGGTTTTGAATTTCATGTGCCCCTGGGGTCTCCTGGGTGTTTATGTAGTGGCTACAGCTGGGAATCCTCAATGTGCCTTTTGGACTTTCCTTCTGTTTGCCTCCTGCCCTGTTAGGAAAAACACATGCCAAGATCAGTGCTTGGCTCATGGTGGAACGACCAAAAAGTTGTCTCCATTGTTTGGGTAATCCTCTGTCTACCAAACTCTGCAAAAAAATCTCTGATCATGTTGCACCTGGCAACATTAGCTCCTTAATCTTTTATGCAATAACTGCAACCAGGCTTTGGTGGGAGCAGCCTGGACACTGAGCTGTGAGCTGGGTGGAGAAGAGGATCATGGCAAGCCAGGCATCCTGCAGACACGGTGCCAGGAGGCAAGGGCAGGAGATCTGGTCTGCAGCCTGAGCCATGGGCCTTGTATCAAAGCTTTTTATCATTCTTACAATTTGCTTGTCTGCAACTATGTCACCTTGGTGCTTTGGTGAGGGGAAATGTAAGTGGTATTCTAGTACTAGTAATGGTGACTCCTGAGCCAGCCCTGGGTTGGGTCTCTGAGCTCCCAAGAGGAGTCAGAGCTCAGCCACGTCCTGCTGGATAGGGTGGGGAGCATCCTTTGTCTAGTACCAGATTTTTTCTGGGAATCTATAGAATCATCAATTCCTGGCTTTTGGTTTTGGCTTCTCACTTCAAAAGCCAAGTATATTGAAAAACAAACCAAAACCAAACAAAAAACCCACAAAACCAAAAAAACCACCCCAAAACCACCACCAACAACAACCAAAAAAAACCCCACCAAAACCCCTCAAAACAAAACAAAACAAAAACCAAAAAACCCATCCCAACAAAAAAGAAAACAAACCCACTGTCAAAAGAACAGACTGTGGCCTCTACAAACTCCTGGAAATGTCCAGAATGTCTTGACTCAAAACTGGCCATACCATTAGGTGGTTACACAGGAAATATAATATTGCTGTGAACTACTGTAAATCACAATGACAGCATCCATTTGTTTAAAAAGAACTGATGAAAGGAATAAAACAAAAATTTGCAAAGAGCTGCTGACTTAATTAATATTTTTGTGTGGAGGGAGGAGAATCCCTGCTATATCAGCACTATAGAAGTCTATCAAGACAGCCTGATTAACAGGAATAAATATTACTTGAATGTACAATTGCAGAAATAAGACAAATTTTTATAGTTCTAGAGTTTTATGAAATGCCAGCTAAAAGATTAAAAATACATGGTATTAATTTCTTTCCAAAATTCTATAGAAGGAAGATTCACAGTAAGACACTTGAGTTCTGAGCAAGATAAGAGTAAAATTAAGATACAGTCATGTAATATGAGTTTTGGGAAAGATAACACTTTTTTGCCATGCATGCAACATCTTAAACATTGTGTAAGTCTGTACACAATTCAATAGGAATTACTGACAAATTACCTTGTTTGATCAAATTTATCTTTTGTGACTAAGGTAAATTCTCATTTTTTACTTGTTACTCCCTGCTTAAAGAGACATTATTAAACAGCAAAAAATATAGAAAGCATGAAAACAGGAGCCTTTTTTATATCTTTACAGGACAAAACTTTTCTACTGGATTTCTTGGTTTATCTGGGTTTGGTTTTATGTTAAAAAATATTAAATAAAAGTTCATTAGCTAAATGTGCAAGATTATGGGGCTCATCTGAACTGATTCCTATGAAAAAATGGTGAATTTAGATGTGAAATATTTAATGATATTTTGAAGTGGATAATTTCTGTTATGGGCACAAAAAGTTTTACGATACAACAATTATTTTTGCTTGCTATTAAATAAAGAAAATATAGGGAGGTGCTAACTACTTTAAATATTGCAATAAAAGCAATAAAGCTGTGCAATATCAGTCTATCTTCAGATAATGAATTATGACAAAATCCTGAGTTCTTAGCTCGCACATCTGTTTGCGGGTGCCATGGATTGCACACCATCTGCATACTTAGTGATTTCCAGCTCCTAAACTTAGTTTGGGTATGAGATGAGGCACAAAGAGAAACCTGTGCACTGTCAGTAGCAACTGAGACAGATGGGAAAGCTGCACATAAAGTGCTGTAAAAAACATTCATAATTTGGTGTGAGTGTAACAATTTAGGGGAAAATGAATACATTTATTAACTCTTTTGAGAAACTCATCAGTAAGGTGATCAATGCACCTGGAGAATACTAATTGGCTCGCACCTGCACCTGCTGCTGGTTATCTTGAAATTATTCTGTTTATAGGAATCCAAAACCTATTAAAACTTTATTTGTCATTGGTCTGGCTTGACTCTTACAGCTGTCACTGCAGATCTTGCTTAACTGTCCCACAGCCACTGAGACTGTCCCAGGCATATGTCTGGTGTGACCAGAGACTGCCTTTTCCCTGTCTTTCATGGGACACCTGTAATCCTGCTGTGGCTTGGCATGCAGCAGCAAGAGCCCATCCACAACCCCTTGCCAAACACACACGGTCTGAGCTTAAATATTTCACCCATATTGCAGCCATACTGCTATGATTGTACATAGTATTCTTAAAGAATGCTGGTAACTACATAAATTTGGTTTTAGAAATGTAAGGTGAATGTACCAAGATGAGCTGGCTGGATACTTTAACATGCACCCTGCATAGCACACAATTTTATTCACTCAGCAGTCTGTACCTTTTTTCTGCATTGTTTTGGCACAGGACAGACTGTCAGGTTTAATCACCTTGAAAGTTTCAGGGAAGATTTTCAAGAATTTTAGGAAAATATGTTTGCAAAATAAGTGTCCTGAGTGGAAAGATTTCCGTTTTTCAGGCATGCATACTATGGCTAAAAACGGGAAACATTTTACCAGAAAATTATTTCATTTAAAAAAAGAATCTGAGCTCTCTTTAGAAAAATTGTAGGTATTTCTGTTCGTGTCCAAATCACACAATCCAAACCAGTCACAATTAGTTGCAAGAAGAATTTCACCACCTTCAATCACTTTCATGTACTATGTGACACCTGGGTAGGGTTTTTGTTGTTTCTTTTTATGTTGATCCTGCTTACTTTTGACACAGCTATGAAAGGCATGACAGGTATTTCAGAAGTAAGGGAGTATTTTGTTTCTTATATAATAAAAAAAAAAATTATGCAATTTCTGTGGGGGTGGTGGTGTGTATGATAGAGGGCTGAGCAGTGATAAACCGCCTGTTAATGCAGCCTGTAAGGGATCCAGCAAGAGCTCCCTGATGAAGAAAAGCACTGCTGGAAAACAAGTGAAAAACACAAAGCATTTGCAACCTCTCACTCTTGGGAATGGCATGTATGTATGTGAAACCACAGCTTGGTCTGCTGCTTGAAAAGGTTGCTTGGGGTTAAGTTCTGCCATATGATTTTGGCATCTGGCTATGATTGGAGTCAATGGGGGTCCTCTGTATGCATCTGAGGGCACAGTATGACCCTTCCTGCTTGTTTTCACTCACTATTTTTTTGTGTTATGGCACCTCTGAGCAGAGATAATCTCAACTGCTCATTCACTTCAAAGGCCATCTGTAAGGAAAGTTATTCTTGTGTTTCCTTTCATTCTCTGAGCAGTCCTTAGCTTCCTTTCATGGCTTCCTTTCTTATTGATTTATTAAGCTACTAAAGTTCAGATCCCAGTCTATAAAAATTAAAACTTCAATCTGAAAGAAGAAAAAATAACCAAGTAGATAATGTAAGTACAAGATGATAGCACAAGCAGCTGTGAGCAGACATAGCGTATTTTATTTTCAGACATCTTCTGAAAGATAAAGAGCAGTTCAATCAAATTAAAAATGCGGAGAGATTTTCCTTCAAGCCACATTGAGCAATCAAGTCTAAAAAACAAGCCATACTGTGTTCCTGAAGCAGATAATGGTATCAGTGATGAGGTATTACTATTAGGAGTAAATGGCTCCTGTAAAATAATAAACTGATTTAATGGGCCAAATGATGATAAGGTACTTTTCATGGATATACCAGAGGCAGAATTTTTTTCACCAGGAATGGTGTCCTAAATTGATATTCTGACTGCAAAGCTCCAGAAGGCTTGAAACTGATGGTACTGTTTTGATTCCTGTGATAGAAACTGAAGTGGGACATCAGAATTTGTTGCACAATAGAGGAAGAATTTAGACGTCTTGGAAAAGTTATCTATAGGAAGCACACTTTTGCCTGCAGGTAGCCTGTAAGGAATGATAAACAAAAGGAGTATCTGTCAATCCCTGCCATTGGAGCATGCATTAAAAATTAAGGAGCCAGGAAGGAGCCTCCAAATAAGAGGACAGAGAAAGAATGAGGACCCTTGAATGGAGAAAAGCTTTCTCTATTCAAGATTCTCTGCTGCCTCATGGACAAATGAGGCTGGCCTTGGTGAGCTCTGTAGTCTTCCTCAATCTTGTTTTGCATGTTCCCATATATGAGTGGATTCCTGAATTCCAGTGAGTCAGAACGCCTTGCTGTGTCCAAAATCCCATGATTTCCCTGTAGCTGGATTGCCACAGGAGATTCTTGTCCTTTTTCCCAAATGGAAAATGCTCAAACTGAAGTTGTCTTAAGACTTCAATGATCTGCTGGGGAGAGCGATGTGGGAGGAGGTTGCAGTTTCTGGAGGGAATTGCTGAACAACCAGGTCTGACCTTGTAGCTGATCCTGTTTCAAGGAGGAGGTTAGACTTGAAACCTTCAGAGGTCCCTTCCAGCTTGAACTGTCTGATGATCTTATGAGAATAGGATTCCAAGTACATTTTCATGTGAATAACCTTTCAGGCAGATTCAGGAGGAGTCATCATGTGACTGTTAAGACACTAATTTTTTTTCTAGAGAGAGTTGAAATTACAATATAATTGAATTTTTTTTGTTAAAACTTTAATAAAGAAAAAAGATGCCATCTTTACAGTGAGCTTTTATATTATTATATTTTACTATTGTCTATATCCCACTACTGAACAGAATTGTGTTCTATTTCCTCTGTCTCCTTGAAAATGCTCATGTCTGACAGATAGAAGTTCTATCAAGAACATGAAAGGAATCTGGGAGTTTTCCAGTTATCTGCTGCCACTTTCTGTTGGCTTTGGTATTTTTTTTTACAAGTGAAAGAAAGAAATTGTCCGAGTAGAAAAGTTCCCTAGTAATATTTTAAAGGAAACTTGCCTCTCAGGATACAACGCTCAGATTCTAGATGACACTGATGGCCTTTTCTATTTGTTGGGTCCCCAATGTACATGCAACACGAAGCAGACTTTGGTTCAAAAAATTACATGGTCCTTGTGAGTTTTTTCTTTGACTAGAATTCCCCAGGAGCTGATGACTTCAATGTAACATTGATTTTAAGTGAAAATTTCAACTCAAAACAACTTGGATCCTTGTCTAAGGAAAAGAAATAAAGTACTAAATAAATATAAACACACATTTTTCCTATAGAGCCCATTCTGCAAATTGGAGTTTTTGACCTTTTTGTTTTTATTACTTTTCAGCTGTCGGAACTCTTATTTAAAACAGTTTCTAGAACCTTGATGAATATAGCAGAAGACTTATGAAGACTTATTTTTCTCTGGGGGAAATGCAAATATTTTAGTTGCAGTGTTTGTTTATGCAGAGATATCCCAGAATTGAGCAATAATTCAAATAAAATATTTTAATGTCCTAGGAATTTTTACTGAAGATTCTTCTGAAACTTTAAAAAAATGTCCATATATGTCTTACTATAAGACTAATGACTTTGTGGAAGAAAAAGAAGATAGGAAAAAATACTGTTGAAGGAATTTGGAGAGTTCAAAATAGGTGTAGAGGATAAATCTGCCTTCCATGTATTAGTAAGAGAGAGAGAACAACAAAGTGATTTACTCCCAGTTTCCAAAACACAAGATCTAAACCATAAAACTATAAAGAACTTAAAGAAGTATCACCTCACCTTTTAATCTTCAACTGTATTTTCTCAGCATAATTTTTCAATGAAAAAATTGCCCATGAGATAGGTAAAAAGCAGTTCTTGACAGATACTAGCAATTTATTGTCTCATGGGGGATGTAATATGCATTTGTTATTAAGTTCTCTTCATAAAGTGCTGTGGTTTTTTTTTTTTTTTTGTGTTTGGGTCTAAACATTTGAACTGATTTCCCTGGTTTTCTGTCATGTACTAAAAAACTTGGTCTGTTGTTTCTGACCTTTTGTTTAGAGGAACATATCACAAAGCTATGAATTATCCTACAAGAATATGAAAAGTGTTGGCTGATAAAAAGCTTCATTATGAGTAACATTCAGAGTATTACCTCATCTGAGAGTACCTGACCTTTGTATTTTTGGGTTCACATTTCTGGTATGTTTCTGTAATGTTTCCTGAATGTTTATGCAGGACTGTGCATTTTCTATGAAACTGGCCATACACAACGTATTTTCCTTGCAAGTCACCTTCAAAAAACTTAGCGCTGCTTAGTGGTTTTGTGGTGGGCTCAATTATGTCTCACTGGCAGTGTTAAGGGTGTTAAGGGTGTGTATAACATAATGTTATCAGTAAAAGCTATCTGTTTAGGCAAAGGCATGAGGGAGAACTATCAAATGTTCTATTCTGACAAACAGATGTCAGCCAAAATGGGTCATATCCCAGCAGCTGTTGGGAGCATTACACAGAGGACTAGGTACAGGAGAAAGAGACAGCCTTTGCTTGGTTAATCATTGCTTGGAGAAAGAGAGACTTCTTTTCTTTGGAGATTGCAGTGTCTGAAGGTCATGTTAACTGTTTAATCTGTTTTGACAAAAAGCTGATTAAATAATGGAACAAGAGAGAAAACGTACGTTTAGTGAATTTTTATTAAGATGAGTATACGGTCTAGTGGATCTCTAGTAAAACCCTTCCATCTGCTTTTCTCTTCATAGTTGTAATTCTTGATCAGTGATTGTGATGAGCTTTCAGTTCAGAGGCCTACAGGGCTTCTAGGAGAGAGTGGAAAAATATAGCATGTCTCCCTGGTAGAGAGAAATGCATTTGAGGTTAATACTTCAGAAACATCCTTGGATTCAGCAGGTTCAAATGTGGTGGTTGGTCATTTTTTCTTCCTTTATGTCTGAGGTCTTCTGGGTGACTGATGAACATAGATGATCTGTTATGTGCTTTCACCTGGTAATTTTTCAATATCTGTATCTGGTTCCCTTGCCCAGATTACCTGAATAAGACCCCAGCAAAACAACATTGTAATAACCTTTTTTCTGTAAACCAATTTACAGCATTGCCGCAAGAGCAAGTGTATATTTTAGTGCTGTAAATACTTCTCCATTTGTCACTTCATCTGACAGCATAGAAATATAATTTCCTTTTCATGTTTGCAATTTTTCTTGTTCAATTAGCACTGATAATAGTTATCTGTACATAGATTAATGGAATTCCCTACCCCTAATTAATATATTGTTCAAACAAGTGGTATATCTGTTTCTACCTTTTAAATTTATTTGAATTAACAAAAAACATTTATTGTTCAAATACCTACTCTGACATCTTTCTATGATTTTTTCCTGCATTGATTCATCTCCACTATGTATTTTGAATGATAAAACTTGAAAGCTTTTATTTGAAAGGCATATGTTAAGGAAACTTCCCAGTCTGACCATTCACAAGGCTCTGGCAGTATTGTGATGTCTGTAGCAAACTCATACAATTAATAAATGCAAATAACATTATTTTTAGATGACAGTGCAATACAGTCAACTTGGATTTTTGACACAGTCAGTAGGGTTTTTTCACACTTCCTCACCATGATTCTACAGTTAGAAATTGCAATTAGAATATGCAGCTGAAATTGCAGTTAGAAAGAGGAGTTATTCCATAAAGAAATTCAGAAAATAAAACACCTGATCTTTCTGATCACTATTTCTTCAGTCTTAGCATCTATTTGTTTATTTGAATTGGAAAGGATGCTGTCTTTTACAAGAGTTTCATCCCAGCACATTTAATGGGAACTCTTTCATGAACAGAAATGGGAACAGCAGCAAGGCTGTACAACACTCCCTGCATACAAATTGCCTAAATGTTTTTGAAAAAAGTTCAGGACAGGAATTTTTTATAATCAAAAGTGGCAGTAAGGAACAAAAATTTTACTATTAATAGAAATTCTTTCCATGTTCCTTCCTTGGATTTGGCCATGGGGATGAAGCTTTCCTTGCACTTGCTGTGCTTATGTCAGGGATGGGAGTTCTGTTTGAACTGACATTTTCCAATTCCCTTTTATGAGACAGTTAACAAGTGGTTAGAAATTTTGCCAAAACGTTATGCAATTAGGTTGATATATTCATGTCAGATATCTGTGTGAGCCAAAACAACTTCGTGTCAAGCAGCAGGCCTGAGAAAGTACATTGTTTTCCATTTTACCTGTGAAGGGCTCTAGCTGGATAGTAAAAAATGAACAGGAATTTAAATATATTCTTTGTTATTACTTCCATACCATCATAAGGAAAGTAAGAAGAGAACTAAATTTCTGTTACTAATTGTCCACTTTTCCTCCACAGCCTCAATATTATACAGAATATGTTGATTTTATTTTGATTTTATTGATATAAACACTAGATTTCTGTGAAGCGACTAACCTGATAATATGGTCCTGCACTTCACAGAAATATGAATTCCTTTAGAACAGGAAAAAAATATTTTTCTTGCCTAAACTTTTTCTCTCATCAATAATCTATAATTTATTAAATGTAAAGAAATGAAAATGAACCACAATAATGAAAAACCATTCTGGACCTATAAAAGTTACTGCAGTAGCTTTAGGAAAATACTAAACAGACCATTTATTGAAGGATCCTGCATTTGAGAGGTGGATGCTTTTGCCTTCAATGTATTAACTGATCTTGTCACCAAGTTATCTCGGTGAGGTTTCATCTCTGGGGGTGACAATAGAAAGAAGGGACAGGATGCCAGTAGCACCATTTCCGTAGCTCAGGGGCTTTGGCTCCTTAGGTTTTCAGTGAGCTAAGATTGTGAGCTTGTAGGAGGTTAAACATGTCTGCAACAACCCCAACTGATGCCTTGTGAAGGCTGACCTCGAACAGAGACTAGACAGAGTTAAAGAATAAAGTAGGTATTTATTAAAAGCCTCAATGGATACACCTTTTTGCAGTACAAGAGCCCAGCCCAGGCTGACCCAAGATGGACTCAAAATGGTCATAAATGGACAACCAGTCATGAGGTCTCTCACTTTTATAGGTTCTGGTCTATTGGCATATTGGAGTGAATTGTCCAACTTATAGCTTTAGCTTATGAAGTCCCATCCTTCTTATGAAGTCCCATAATTCTTGTTTTCTCCTCTTCAGTCCACGTTGCTTATGCTCTTGGGCCTGAAATTTGGGTTCAGTTGTCCTTGGTCCCAAGCTAGAAAGAAATTTTGTCTAGCTACTTTGTGAAGAGAGCTTTCCATCCCTTAATATGAAGCTCAGAACTACACACAAAGCAGTACAGAACCTGAAAATATAAGCTAAAACCTAAAGGCATCACTATAAAAAAAAAATCTGGCCAAAGTAATCTTTTTTTCTCCAAAAGGCACTATGTTTGTACAGCAAAAAATCAAATTAAAGGATTTTTAAAAAAAAAAAATTTTCTTCATTAAACTAGCTCTAGAATATGAAATTACAGTGTGAAGGTTGGATTCAATATGATGCAATCATGAGGAGTATCAATTTATTTTTTAGGGATAGAATTAACTTTTGCTTGGTTGAAAAATTATTTAAGATGCTTTGGCTGCTCCTCTGGTGTAGAAGAACCCTGATGTTAACTGGCCAGAAAGTTATCTACTGGTTTAGACCTTTAGATCCACAAAAAATGAATGAATTGGTGCCATTTTTTGTGAATTTTCACAAAATTAATATTAAGAAAAATGCATTGCCTTCAGTATGATCGATGTTGTGGCACAAAGAAAGGATGAGAAAATTCTACCTGAGTAATTTGCTTCCCTTTTTGAGGAAAAACACAGCTGCATTCAGAAAATCTATCAGGAGAAAAATTAAAGGAAGGCTGAAATAAACAGCCATGTTATTCTTCAGTAGCAATGCTGAAACCCAAAAAGTGAAGGCTTTGAAAATTTGAAATGCTAATGAGCAATAGAAAAGAATTGCCAACTTAATTTAATTTTGATCCTGTATACAAAATGATGTTCTATCTTAGTAGAATAGACCATAGATGATCTGATTTTTCTTTCTATTTGGTCACAAAGTTTTTCTTTCTCTTTACAGAAAGTTCTGTTTTGTACAGATTACCCTAAATGATCTTTACTGACAAAACACTTATCTATATCCTGTTTCATGTATATTTTAATTAATTTCAGGGTTTTACATTCAAGTCTTAATTAATTTCTTACTTCAGGGGTCTGGAAATCCTATTTTTAAAGCATTTATTCTGCACAAGCAAGAAGGGAATAATTTTCTTGCCTCAGTAGAGACAGAGTATAATCTGCATAAATTTTCTACCATGGAAGATCTAAATGGATTGCTATTTTAATTTTCTATGGAAGTTCAAACAAAAACTAATATGAAAATACCTTTTAAGTATTTTGGAGGCTAATATTAAACATTAGGTGTTTTCATTTCTCCTGACATCTTTCTATGATTCCATAAAGAAATTCAGAAAATAAAACACCTGATCTTTCTGATCACTATTTCTTCAGTCTTAGCATCTATTTGTTTATTTGAATTGGAAAGGATGCTGTCTTTTACAAGAGTTTCATCCCAGCACATTTAATGGGAACTCTTTCATGAACAGAAAGGGGAACAGCAGCAAGGCTGTACAACACTCCCTGCATACAAATGGCCTAAAGGTTTTTGAAAAAAGTTCAGGACAGGAATTTTTTATAATCAAAAGTGGCAGTAAGGAACAAAAATTTTACTATTAATAGAAATTCTTTCCATGTTCCTTCCTTGGATTTGGCCATGGGGATGAAGCTTTCCTTGCACTTGCTGTGTTTATGGCAGGGATGGGAGTTCTGTTTGAACTGACATTTTCCAATTCCCTTTTATGAGACAGTTAACAAGTGGTTAGAAATTTTGCCAAAACGTTATGCAATTAGGTTGATATATTCATGTCAGATATCTGTGTGAGCCAAAACAACTTCGTGTCAAGCAGCAGGCCTGAGAAAGTACATTGTTTTCCATTTTACCTGTGAAGGGCTCTAGCTGGATGGTAAAAAATGAGCAGGAATTTAAATATATTCTTTGTTATTACTTCCATACCATCATAAGGAAAGTAAGAAGAGAACTAAATTTCTGTTACTGATTGTCCACTTTTCCTCCACAGCCTCAATCTTATACAGAATATGTTGATTTTTATTTTGATTTTATTGATATAAACACTAGATTTCTGTACTTCAGCGACTAACCTGATAATATGGTCCTGCACTTTGCAGAAATATGAATTCCTTTAGAACAGGAAAAAGATTTTTCTTGCCTAAACTTTTTTTCTCATCAATAATCTATAATTTATTAAATGTAAAGAAATGAAAATGAACCACAATAATGAAAAACCATTCTGGACCTATAAAAGTTACTGCAATAGCTTTAGGAAAATACTAAACAGACCACTTATTGAAGGGATCCTGCATTTGAGAGGTGGATGCTTTTTAGTTCAATGCTTGTAACTGATCTTGTCACCAAGTTATCTCGGTGAGGTTTCATCTCTGGGGGTGACAATAGAAAGAAGGGACAGGATGTCAGTAGCACCATTTCCGTAGCTCAGGGGCTTTGGCTCCTTAGGTTTTCAGTGAGCTAAGATTGTGAGCTTGTAGGAAGTTAAACATGTCTGCAACAACCCAACTGATGCCTTGTGAAGGCTGACCTCGAACAGAGACTAGACAGAGTTAAAGAATAAAGTAGGTATTTATTAAAAAGCCTCAATGGATACACCTTGGGCAGTACAAGAGCCCAGCCCAGGCTACACCCAAGATGGACTCAAAATGGTCACAAAATGGACAACCAGTCATGAGGTCTTTCACTTTTATAGGTTCTGGTCTATTGGCATATTGGAGTGAATTGTCCAACTATAGCTTTAGCTTATGAAGTCCCATCCTTCTTATGAAGTCCCATAATTCTTGTTTTTCTCTCTTCAGTCAACGTTGCTTATGCTCTTGGGCCTGAAATTTGGGTCAGTTGTCCTTGGTCCCAAGCTAGGAAAGGAAATTTTTGTCTAGCTACTTTGTGAAGAGAGCTTTCCATCCCTTAATATGAAGCTCAGAACTACACACTAAAGCAGTACAGAACCTGAAAAATATAAAAGCTAAAACCTAAGGCATCACTATAAAAAAAATCTGTCCAAAGTAATCTTTTTTCTCCAAAAGGCACTATGTTTACAGCAAAAAAAGCAAATTCTAAAGGATTTTTAAAAAAATTTTCTTCATTAAACTAGCTCTAGAATATGAAATTACAGTGTGAAGGTTGGATTCAATATGATGCAATCATGAGGAGTATCAATTTATTTTTTTAGGGGATAGAATTAACTTTAAATATTGAAAATTATTTAAGATGCTTTGGCTGCTCCTCTGGTGTGCAGAACCTAGTTAGCACTGGCCAGAAAGTTATCTACTGGTTTAGACCCTTTAGATCCACAAAAAATGAATGAATTGGTGCCATTTTTGCTGAATGGGTTTCACAAAATTAATATTAAGAAAATGCATTGCCTTCAGTATGATCGATGTTGTGGCACAAAGAAAGGATGAGAAATGTATGGAGTAATTTGCTTCCACTTGAGGAAAACACAGCTGCATTGAAAATCTATCAGGAGAAAATTAAAGTAAGGCTGAAATAAACAGCCATGTTATTCTTCAGTAGCAATGCTGAAACCCAAAAAGTGAAGGCTTTGAAAATTTGAAATGCTAATGAGCAATAGAAAAGAATTGCCAGCTTAATTTAATTTTGATACTGTATACAAAATGATGTTCTATCTTAGTAGAATAGACCATGTGACAAAATTTTTCTTTCTATTTGTATCACAAGATTGCTTCCTTTCTCTTTACAGAAGAGTTCTGTTTTGTACAGCTCAGTAACCATCTTTACTGAGATGCAAACACTGATCTATATCCTGTTTCATGTATATTTTAATTAATTTCATAGGTTTTACATTCAGGTCTTAATTACTTTCATACAGAAGGGGGGAAATACAAGAGTATTTATTCTGCATACAAGAAGGGAAGAAATCTGAGTACTCTGCCTCAGTAGAGACAGAGTATAAATCTGCATAAATTTTCTACCATGGAAGATCTAAATGGATTGCATGTTTAATTTTCTATGAAGCAAAGATGAAAACTAACTATGAAAATGGTTTTTTAAGTATTTGGAGGCTAATATTAAAAAATTAGGTGCTTTCATTTCTCATGAAAAAGCAGTGATGGCTGTTTTCAGTATGAAAATGAATAGCAATGAATTGTTCTGTAAGTGTAATTATTTTTATTTAAAATTATATAAATTAACGGGCTTCATCAAGCACATGGCAGTCTGCCTGTTTCCATGCTAAAGAAAATAGATATTTCAATATGAGAGTACAGTGCTTAGTTTCTGAAAGAAATAGGAACCAGATCCAGTAAACCTGAAGAGCTGGATCTGCAGAGACTGGGGTGTGAGAGGACTGAGGCCTCTTAATCCACTCTTTAGGAAAGAGCTCTGTGAATGAAAACTGCATGCTGTTCCAAGGCTCCCTGTCACCACACTTAGGAGAACACAGGTACCTCAGAAGATGCAAACCCATCATCCTGTTTGGATGGGAAGCTGCTGAAATCTGTGCAGAAGAATTCCTATGCTTCATGCCATAGGAAATGGCAACACTGCTCTCAGGCATGTTTCTGCAATGCCTTCTTCTTCCCCAGTATGGATGCCTCTGGCCCCTTTGAATCAAAGAGCCCGATGTCCACTTGAAGACAGGTATCTATAATCTTTCTTCCAAAAGAATAAGTTTTCCTTACAGGAGGGAGGATTAGTTATTTCTACAGCTGCAGATTTCTTCAAGCATTTTAGAGCAGCTGATCCATCGCTGCTTCAGGCTATGGAGATTCAAACTCAGATCTCCTCTGGCAGGTGAGGACACTTCAACATTCCTTAGGAGATGGATAGACAGATGGAGAAAACAACTTCAGACCTGTTGACTAATGTGTACCACTCTCATCTCAGACAATAATGTATAGGTTTTTAGGCTGTCTTCTGACATGAATCCCTCATTGTAAAAGTCTGGGTGTGAGTGCTGTCAGGTGGGAGGGTATTTGCAGGAGAGAATCTTTGTAGGCAAACTGAGGAACCATCCAGTTCCTTCTATGAGTGCCATAATGACTAATTAGCTGCGCAGAATAACACGTTACAAGCTGTTGGGAACCACCTCCAATGGAATAGCAGACATGGCTAGTTTAAGTTCAGAAAATAACATTTTGAGCCTTAAAGTTCCTATTTTTCATGCTTTTTTTCATTACAGAGAGACTGGTAAGATTTGGAATTGGATCGTGGTGATTCTGATACAAATACTACATAACACTATAGCAATTTTAATAATAAAATGTTATTATTGAAAATGTGATAAGAAAACAGGACTAGATTAGGCTGTAAAGTGGACATGAATAGAATTTTTGTTATGTCTTCTTCACAAATTATCAATTTATTCCTACACATATCTGAATGAACACACAAGCCAGCCCACTTAATTCACTGTCTTCTATATCCAGTCTTCTTCAAGTTTTTGGATGTACTGACGGTATGAAATGTAAGGAAAAATATGAAGAAATGGTATGAAAGTGTCTTTCAAATCTGCTACAAACAACACTGCAGTTTTGACCTCTGCTTCTTTGTATCAAAATGTTCCTAATGCTCCAAATAACTTTCCTCAGAATTATCTTCACATGAATGTGTTGTCTCATTGACATGAATAAGACAGCTTATTCACAGAAAATTAAGCACAGATAAGAATAAGTGCAAAATCAGTGTTCTATATAATTGCTTTTTGTCACTTGATAATATTGATGATTATTAATTCACACACAAGAGACCCGATACAGCACAACAGTGAAGCCGCAAACTAAGTTTCTCTTTCATGGGTGTTGTGGCATTTACCTAACTGTGTCATTTTTAACTGAGTATTTTTATGTGGTCTGGAATGTTCTACTATTTCATATTCTCTGGTTTTCTACCCTTATAGTATTGTAAATGATAGTCATGGATTTTCTTATTTGTGCTTTTATTTTCCTGCTTATGAACTGAAAATCTTGTGCTTCAAAGTCCCACAAGTGGTACAGCAGAAACTTTGGAAAAAAAAATCAGGAAAACCTCCTAGAAAAAAGTTAAAGAATATAATTCTTTGTAACCAAATAGTAGAAATTCTTGTCCCCTGCATATCATATTAAGGTGTCTGCATAAAACAGATCAGACTTTATAGCAAATCTTCCCTGGACTTGAGAGGACAGTATGAAGCTGTGTCAGGGGATATCACAGGATATTAGGAAAATATTCTTCACCAGAAGGAGGTTAGGCAGGGGAATTAGCTTCCCATGAGGTGATCACACCCCAAGCCTTCCAAAGTACAAGAAGTGTTGGTAAAATGCTTGCAGACACATGATGTAATGCTTTGGGCTGTCCTATGCTGGGCCAGGAGTTGGACTTTGATGATCCTTGTAGATCTCTTCCAGGTCAAGACATTCTGTGATTCTATGAGAGAGGCCTTTTTTCTAATTTTCCTATGTGAATTTACTGCTCAGTTTTTGAAGTTGCTGATCTAAATGTGTAGTGCCAATTGGCAAAGACCTCAGCTGAACCATTTGTAATTAGGCAGAAAAGAAACAGTCCTGCCTTTTGCAGGGGACATGGAAAACGTTCTCAAAGACACCATGTATCAGAAGCCATTCAAGTGTGTCTTCAGCTTAAGGCATCCAGGAGAGAGGTGGGAGATGATTTTCAAGACTTCTTGTATCCATTCTATTTTTTGAGTGAGCAGTAACTTGTTTATGAATCAGGGAAATTTCATCAGGGATTTTGTGGGAATCAAATGACATTTGGGCACTGATCCACATGACAGAGACCAGTTGATCCCAAAGGCTAACTGATTGGTGCAGCCCAAATCTATAGAATTAAATTATTTTACCCCCTATTTTTGGTATTGTAAGTTTGTGTCTAGGAGCTTTTTTGAGACAGTGCTAATTGGTAGAAGTTGAAAGTACAGTGGTGACTTCGGTGAGGATGACAAGGCAGTGGCTGTAAGATTCCTTTGACACAGTTTTTTTTTTACTTTAGAACCTAAAGGTGTTGAAGAGAAACACAAAGCTTCAGTTGAACACTACTCATGGGCAAGTTTCTTTGCTCTTTTCTAAATTCTTATCTGATCCATGATATATTCCTACAACAGAATAGTATGTAGACAGAATTTGTGGGTCAGGCTGATTAGTATAATTTTTAACCAGTCCTTTTCTGCTCAGCAAGAAAGTTTCTAAACAGTTTGTGCAGTGAGCTCTCTTGTAGTTCAGCAAATCCTGTGCCAGTGTACTTGACTGGCATTTAATGGTTTGGAGGAGTGTGCCCTAAATGCCGAATTCCTAAAATAACTGTTCTTTAATGCCTGGAGCTCTACATTTTCACCCTCACTCAAATACTCTCTCTACCCTTGACCATTTTCAGTCTTATCCTCCAGCCTTTACAGCTGCAAACACAGTCCTATTAACTCACCACATCTTGCAGAATTTAGCAATATACTGAAATATACAGCTAATTCTGTCCATAGAATTTACCTAATCCTGGCCATATCTTTTCTCTGATTAATATTCTTAGTGTTGTGTAAATTTCCCAGTCCAATTTAGTTAATCAACCTGTTTGAGAGCTTGTTACGAAGCCCTGTAGACCTTGGTGTCTGAAGAAGTATAAGGAGATTTCTGTACAGATTCAAGGAGCATGTTATGCCAGAGGTGAAATTCATATATTAAGTTAGGCTGAAGTCACAATGATGGTATAATGCTTAAATTTAGGGTTACCTTAATCTTGCAATGTGGGGATAAGAGAATTTCAGACTCTTGCTGGTGTCTCTTTAATGTTTGTTTAATCTAGGAAGGCTGATGATCACTCAGGATAGCTGTGTAAAAGATGAGAGGTAGAGGAGGGGTTTGGATAAGAAGGACTGTAGAACTTTATTAATTCCTAAATTCTTTGACTCTGATGACATCAGGAAAAAGGCTGTTGCTGCCAGAAACTTAAGATCTCATTGTACTGATGAGATTGGAAAATCCTACATAACTAAAATGCAATGCTTACAGAAATATGTGAGCAGAAATATTCTGTTTAACTTCAGATAATGATATTTTTGTTATGATTAAGACCAGCTTTAGCATTGGCTAGAGAGTCAAGATTCAGAAAAACAGCATCTGAAGAACTTACTCTTTTCTGCAGAGGTCACCAAGCTGAGTGTGGTAGAGACAGAGGTCAGTGTTGTCCAGAAAACTGCAGGTTGATCATGAAAATATGAGAATGGAGGATCCTTTCTTTCCAGTTCAAGGACTCCCCTCTTTCTGAAGATGTCTGGCTTTGTCCTGATTGCATTTTAGCAGAGTTCTGTCACTCCAAGAGGCAGTACTTCCACACAATGATTTTCTCTTTCAAAGTCAGCTGTACCTTAAGGTGCATTAATTTATCACAAAATTTACTTCTAAGGTGGAAATAGGGAAACAATGGCAGTGTAAGTTGTTCTGTGGTAAGGCTGAATTCCATTTCAGTGGGAACTGGAGGCACTGAATGTCTTGCAGGATCAGCAGTTTAATATCTGTAAATGGGTTAGAAGTGAACCAGGTAAAGTGTATCCTGTTTGTCAGGGAAATTTCAGAAACACTGAGCACTCCTAGGATGAGAACTTTTTACAGAAGAAAGTCAGTCCCATTGCTGAATCATTTTGCACAAGGCTGGGCAAAACCTTCCTGACAGCAAAAATCCTACAACAAAGCAAATGTTTTTTACCTTTTTCCATTCCTCCTAGGAATGAAATATTGTTTGCTGGGAAACTGACATGTCAGAGACATTAGTGCATGAAAACTGTATAAAAAGGAAAGTACAGAAATGAAACTTGCCAAAGTTCTTTGGCCTGATCCAGCTGTTTGTGTAAAAGAAAGATTTGCAGAGTAGTATGAACTTGTGTCTTTTGACTGAAAATTCCAAAGATCCACAAATTGCTCATTGAAATTATGAACTTATTATGAAACTGCTTATTTATATGGTTTTATTTATAAGAAGATAGTTGATAAAACATTCATAAAGAGATGAAAAATTTAATTATTAATACATGGCTTGGTATGTTTTATTTTTTGAAAGAATCTGTTTCACGTGAGGTACTGAATGTATGAAATGGGAGTTAGGCTGTCACTATTCCAAGCCACATAATTCTGAAGTGTGGAGAGGCTAATCTGATATGCACTCCAGTTATTTTTAATGTGAGCATTACAAATCTCTCAGAGGGAAGCCATTATACAATATTTATGCAAAGCTATGTGAATACTCTGTTATCCCCCTGCAAGCTTTGCTTCCTCTTACTGGACATTGTGTGGTGACAATAACCAGGCAGCACTCACTTGTGGAATTTACAGAGAGATTATGGAGCCCCTAAATAGAGTGGACCACAGGCAAGGCTTGGATGCTGCTAGGGAAATAAAGCAAAAAGAGTGCTTTCTCTTTTGTTCCCTTAGTAGTTGTTTAATATAAAATGCATTACTTGTGGAATTTAAATAAATTAACTGACAGCTGTAGGAGATCAGTTTTGTAACATTCAGCAAGGCATTTGGTATTTGCAAACATAAAGGTCTTAGTAAAATATCCATTAAAAATCTGAAAAAATGAATGTGGTTCTTTGCAATCTGGGTTAAACAATGTTCATGGGGGAGATGTAAAACCTTTTACTGATATAATTAGAAAAAACAGACAATTTTAACACATGAAAACCTTTCAACTTTTGAAATATGAGGCATCAACCTTCAAAACTCTGCACTAGTGAAGAATAATTGCTCAGAACTCAACTAGAGACTGAGACAAAAGCTCGTTAGTATCAATAGAGTAAGATGGTCCAAGGGAATATCACAACAAAGGAAGAGCTGAGAAGGGAAGAAGAAGAAAAATATTTTTATGATAAGTTTGATTAGTTAGAAGTTTAAAGGTGGAGGGGGGAAGGTAAATCACAGATTGAAAAGAAAGCAGATTTTTTTTTGTGTTTTTGATTTTTAATGTTTGGGCAGCTACAAATTTGAGCTTCCATAGGGTACAATTGCACTGTAATACAGCTACCCTTTCCCTGTGCAACAATATATGCAGCAGGTATACAGCTAAAGAGGCACTTTTAAAAATCAGAAAAAGCTCTCATCTTTGATATAGTCAAGGAAACAAACTAAGCACATGTCATGTTATGTACCCCCAAAGGCTATGGCCTTTTGGCATAGGCATTTCTACAGCCTAGGGGAATCAATGACACAGAGAATCACCAGGTTAAAAAAATATTTGTTCATCAATTTTATTAAAAAACTGCATGGGATGCATGCCAGATAGAATTTAGCTTTCCCTAGAGTCACTGAAGAGATGTTTTGCAAAGTGTGGATAATGTCTAAAGGAGTTAGGGACTCTTGAAAAGATTTTTTTTTCCCTCTGGGTAACTCATCAATGACCATCAGATTTTGTATGTGAGAAAAATAGTAGTCCTATAAGTATTAAATTTAAAAGTGGTCTCTGTTTCCACCCAGAAGAATTTTCTCCTGAACTGAACTCTTGAACTGTTCTTTGTGTCAGGAGGTAAAGAAATGTAGCTCAGAATGCTAGGTCAAAAAGGTACAATGACTAGATGGGGGTTATTTTTTATTTTGTGTATTGGCATTTGTATAGACAGTAAAACAGAGTTTTGTTGCCCACCCCTGCCCCAGTTTATTTTTCCCATCTACAAATTTAAGAAATGTTGGCTTGTGTGTATCTGTCATTGTCTATTGTACTACCACAACAGTGTTTGGTATTTTTATGTGTACTCAAGAAAAGGGTGAAGGTGTTATTTCATGTGGGCATGGAAGAGGGTTGAGCAGAAATCTGTGTGTATAAAGGAAGAAAGGATTATTCCTGAGGGACTGGCTCAGGAAGAAAGGATTTAAGCCTTAATCGTGTCCACATTCTCCTCCTACAGAGCTAATATTTTTGTCTGATATATTGAAGCTAGAGTTTTCAGGAGAAAGAAGCAATAGCTGAGAACTGTCTGAATTTTAAGCTCTGAATAACACTCCAGCAATGGCATGCTAAGCACAGATGGAGTGGTGATACACTGGGCTGGGGGAGCTGCCCAGACTGTTTGTTGTTCCAAGTATTTGATTTTGTGAATAGCACTAAAGCCTTTTTCATCGACCTCTGAAGGATTAATTTCTTAATTTAGCACTCAGAGGCAAAGAAGACTAAAGAAAAAAATATTGGGTATGCATATAATGAATTGCAGTGTTTATAGTTTGTACAAGGCACAAACCCCATAATCTGCTGATTGCAGTTGGATTTGAGAAGGGCTAATTCATGAGCTTTGACATTCCAATTATTTTGTTATTAATACATTCTGCATCCACCCTGTGCTGCAGTTTTAGCATCACTTCAATGGCTCTGCTGAACAACGCTAAAGACAAACAATGGGAAAAACCATATAACTGCATTTTCCTGAAGGAGAATGTGAAAAATTTAATGAGACTTTTATTTGATTGAAGGTGGCTGCTTTTCAAAGCAGAAATGCAGGTTGTTACATTATGCTGACAAAAGAAGGCAGAGAGTGAGAAAAATTCTACTTCACTGAAATTTTAGGCTTGTTCAAAAAAATAATTTTTGTGCTTGGCATATTTATCAATGGTCCGATTCAAATGGCTAAATATTTCTTAAAAGTGGTGCATTCATTTTATTTATAAATTGTTCTTTTTCTTATTCTCTTTGCTGGATGCATTAAGCTACAAAGATAATCATCCAAGTCACAATGTCCTATAATTAAAGAATGTAAGAAGGGAAACAAATATAAAGGAATACAGATGATTACCTGTAAGTGCTTCTCAAGGAGTAAATTCTTCCTGATTGCAATGGAATTAGTACAGAAAAACAACAATGATATGACTTTAATGTGACATATAGACTATGTACTATGAGAATTCCATACCAGCATTTTTAGAGACTAGAACAGCCAAGGCCATTAAAACCAGATAGGAGTTAAGATGACAGAACTGTCTGGATTTGCATATGGTGGGGCAGTCAAAGAGAATACCTAATTCTCTTATGTGAAACTGGAAGCCCTTCTGGTGATGTGATTCAGCCAATCTGCCTGTGTCCTGCTGGACATGTGAGGCTCCCAGGCCCTGGAATGCTGCTCTGTGGAATTACAGTGTACCAGGAGCAGGACTACAACACTTGACCCTTCTCTAATAGACCTGCGACACCCTTAGGCAGGGATTTTTTCAATCCTGAATATGACCTTACTGAATCTAGGTATTGTTTGCTCTGCTAGACAAACCTACAAAGAGAAGAGATGATTTTTAAACCACCCCTAGCTCACCCTATATGACTATCTGGCACATGAAGAAATAAATGGGAAAAACCACATTAAACACCTAACAGCAACATCGGAGGCCATGGAGATCTGCTTTTCCCCTCCAAAATGACCAAATGATGTAAGATATAAAACGTCAACAACAAATTATATCATTTTTAGTACTGCTGATACTTCCCCTTGGTAGCACTGTTTGTGGAAATTTCTCTACTGAACAGCTCAAAGTTCAAGGTATACACACAAACTAGCCAAGTGGTAATAGACTAGAGTCCCTACTTTTGTTCTCTTAATAATAATATTTTTAAGGAATTTCATGGCATATTTTTAAGTTGTTATAAGCAATGAGAGTTGTTACAAGCAATGAGTAATTGGGTGTTTGCTTTATTCTAAGAAAGTTTTCTTAGTGCATAGACAGTTTTTTTGGGGTAGTTCTTAAGAAAGTGATTTGATTTTTCTTCCATAGTTAATGAAACATTTATTCATAGTGGGGAAAGAATGTTCATATGGACAAGTATTTTCATTAACAGCTAAAAAGTAGACTTGTTAAAGACCATTGTAATGTGTTTAGTGAACACTTCAACAGATGCTTGGGGTTTCTTTTTGTTGTGGCAAATTAAAAACCTCCTTCTTGGAGATCTGTTAATAATTTTTAAAGGCAAAGGCAGATAACCCAATTTAGTGGAAGGAAAGAACTTTTTGTTTCTGGACATAATAATGTAGTAGGGATTGAATCATTAATATCGACATTCATGCATTTACTGCCAGCCTATTCTGCCTGTGAGTGACTGCAATAACCTCTTTTCTGGCATTTATGTACATATTATATCAGAAGGAAGGACATTTTAGAATTCATTTGACTTCTTCAGGAGCTGGAGACGGAGAAAGTAATTTTCATAGCTTTTACATAAACAGCCTTTTTCTGCAGCTGCTCAGCCTAGGATTAATTCTTAAGTTGATAACAGTTTTAGCCCTAGTCTGAAAAAAGCCCGGAGCCTTACAATTAGCCAGAATTAATGCTAAATAGAAAACATAGTGGAAAAGTGTCATTTACAGATAGTTTCTAGTCATCAAATCATAACATTTTCTTGAAATAGATGTAATTATTAGTTGTGAACTTCTGTGGCATTTTAAAATATGTAGAATGATGATTATTTCCTTGCTATATGGAAATTAGCTATTATTAAATACAAGAAATTATTATTTTTCAGATCTCAGTTTTAAAAACTACAGGACAAAGTAGTATTAAGTTGCATAAATTTTGATAAGTGTCATTCAAATTGAAAAAAACAAAGAATTATGGAATCACTCATGCACCACAGAACTTCCAATCAATAGCAGAAGATAAATTAATACAGGTTATGGTAAATCAGTAGTTAAATGCTTCTAAAGTGCCTTGCAGTTTAGCCAGCCCAGTGACAGCACAATCTCTTTTAGCCAGCTGAAGTATCCCATGCTCCCCATGCACTGCACAGCCCTAGGCAGGACAGTTCTTGCTGTGCAGCCCAGACACCCCACACTGTGCCAGGACAATGCAGCCCCAGGTGGGAGGGACAGCTGTGAGCTGTGCTACCCCAACACACGGAACTGGGGGGCTGGACATTGCCTGCTGTTTCTTGGGTCAGGGTGTGTGTTCTTCCCTGCTCCTCTGTTTCCATTCTCCTAGCACTTGAGAAAGATAAACCTTTTCTATCAGGGCAGGATTTCTGCCAGGATTCGGTGAACTGCATCCTGGTTAAGTTTAGCATATTTTCGACATAGGGTGCAGCCATTTTAAAACCTTGCTATAGATTTAGATTGCAAGAAATAGTTATGTCTCTGATGACAATTTTTGCCTGTGAGTGCTGAATTGTCTTCTCCAATGAATAGAAGATCTTGACTTTAGAAAGACTGAGATATGTTGAGTTGGGTTTTATTCTGACTTTCCATCTCTCTTAAGAGATATACCTGGAGATAGAATAGGCGGGTTTCAAACCTCCACTTATGGCTGAATAATAAACTTAGCTAAAGAATATTACTGGAGGAAAAAATGCTTTAACTGAGGAGAAATTAAGAAAAACTTTTAATTAGTTTTATTAGTTATCAAGCCTGTTAAATGCAGTTTAGAAGATGAAATAAAATGCTGTATGTTAATGTTCAAATGAAAGCATGGATTCTGTTAGAAGAAAGACTTGCAAAACATTAGTCACAGTGGAAAAGATAATATTTTATACATTTATAAAATAATTTAAAAAATAAGTTCCCCTGATTGTTTTCAAACTAATTCTTAGCCAGATCTAAATGTATTTTTTCATCATTAAAATGAAGGAATGTAGTTTTATGGAAATGAATTTTTAAAAGAAATTGAATATGCATTTGTACAAAATAGGTTTCCTCTGTGGACTGTTGTTAATTATGAGTCTCAAAGCAGCTAGATATAAAAGTTCCTTTACAAACTAACGATGAACTATACACTTGATAAATAGCAGGCCTACAATCATCCAAAGCAAAAGACATTTTGTGGGAAAATTTTGCATTTGTTGGGTAGATTGACACATGCAGCCTTAAGCCCATGAG
Source organism: Emberiza elegans (assembly GCA_024865655.1). Classification (NCBI taxonomy): domain Eukaryota; kingdom Metazoa; phylum Chordata; class Aves; order Passeriformes; family Fringillidae; genus Emberiza; species Emberiza elegans. Next base: position 23,059,426 of record JALJVW010000206.1, read on the forward strand.
CTTGCCTGATGTTCCCTGGATCCCAGTTTTTAACAGGTTTGTACTGTAGGAAATTTTCCTGAAGTCTCATATGGCAAAAGCTGTACCTCAGTCTAGAAATACTCAGGATAAAGTGCTAGTTTTGTGAAAGTCAAAGGCAAAGCTTCTACTGGCTGTCAAATGGCCTGGATTTTAACAAAGTTTTATTAATAACTCCCATTTTCTTCATAAACCACCAAATATGTATGAAGAGTGGAAATTTTAGTAGGAAACAAAGAATGTGAAGTTGTTGTGTCTCCAGGAGAATGAAAGGCAAAGTCACTCAAAATTTCAGTATGAATAGGCAGAAAACCACAATATACTTCAAGCCATGGTAAAACTGCAATTTTCTATGTATCTTCTTCTTGGGGGATAGGGTGGAATGGTTGGTGGAGGGACAGCTGTATTTTTACTTCTTGTTTAGTGGAATTAAGGTCTTCTGCACCTTTGTGCATATGCTGTTCTTTGCTACAGAACCAACTAGAAGCCTGCCAGGCTCCTGTTGAGCTATGTACAGTAGAAAAACAACCTTCTCATTTGTTAACTTATTGAAAAAGAAGGTCTCTAGTATGTAAAGAGTAGGCAGAAAAAAGCCCTGAAGCACAAAGAATTTAAGAAACAACAATGTGATAGCTGCATCTCGTTCCCTGAACTGATGGGTTTCTGTCCAGTAAGTTGCAGTTCTCTTCATGAAGGAATTTTTTCATTTTGGAAATGTAGTTCAGAGATGGCTACTGCCAATATGCTGGCAACAATGGGAGTTTGAGGTACTGAGTATTTCCGTGTCTTGAGATCTATTTGGAGAAAACTCTTGCAGAAAAAACCCTTCATTATGTACCACACTATCTTTTACCAAGACTCACTGACTGAGATAAATAAGGAAATCGAGATTGACAGCATTTGCTACCAGCAGACTTCACGAACTTCTAGTGTCTGGAATAGAAAATCAATTTGAGGATTGGGAAGAGAAAATGAAGCAATTAATGGGTAAATTGATTCCAACTGATCTACTTGGAAAAGTGGCTATCTCTTCTCAGACCTGGGAAGAGCTATGTTGTTGCAGCTCACAGTTTACATTGTCTGACGTGTTTATTAACTATATTTATAGGTAAAGAATGTATGTAAATCTGATATGAAAGAGGAAGAATGAATTATATTTTATTTTTCTTATTTTTTATTTTCCTGCTTTTTTATATATAGTAAGTACAAGACGTTTCAACTCAATGTTACAAAAATGTCTACGTACTTGCCCCAAAAAGAAGATTGCTGTGGTTTTATTCTGCACTGATATGGAAACCCACAGAAACACCATATAATCAGCTTGAGAAGGGACAACTCAAAATCAAATATTTTTTATAAATTCATATTTTTGACGATTTGAGATCTAATCAGGTATATTTAATCTTGGTGCCCCTCCAGTCGTGTTTATTTTCTGTATTAAACTGTTATTTCACTAAAATAAATAAGCCTGACAATTTCATCCAGCTTCTCTTTGCTAGAATTAAAAATACTTTTATGTTAATTCACAATGTGTCTCAACTAAAAATTCCTCTGAGAAAAGAAAAGGAATTTCTTGACAGCTTATGTTGATTTGTGAATGTCCATCTTGAGATCCATATCAAGTCCAAACTGTCTATAGTCCATAATTAAGTCTATCAGTGTCTGATGAAGCTTCAATAATGCTAATTGTCCCCAATGGCTTGTATGAGTTACGACACTACTGAATTTACTTGTTCACAAAAAGATGCCACTTCATCTGTAGAAAAAGGTTAACAAGAACACTTTGTGGTTGAAAGTTAATTCTTTAACCTTCCCTGCCATAGTCCTCTCTGCTGTATATAAAAGTCTGCTGCATTTAGCAGTGATAGTTTTAGAAGTGAAAGGGTAAAAATGATGGCTGTAATAATCATATATTTCATATCATGGTTAGTTATGAGTTTGCAATGAGGGAAAGGGATTTCACTGAGCCTGCTTATAGCAGAACAGCCTGTCAAATATGTTAGAGAGGGGTGTTGATTTTGTGGATTATTTAAAAATCATTGTCATTATATCTGTAATGCTGTAAGAATTAGATATGCCCTTTATGTGTTATAACCATCCTGCTAGACCCATTGAGAAAAGCTTTTATGTAAATACATACATATGTGTTTTTCCCTTTTTCCCCACACATTTTATTTTCTCACAGATCAGGAATTGTGGTGGTCATTCCAGCTGGTGCAATCCTTGTTAGTGTAAGTCTGCAATTACCATGAGGGCATAGGAATTCTGTTCTTGCCAATTCTGTGATATTATGGGTTGAGTTTGGTGCAGTTAAGGAGTGGTATAAATTACAGGAATGCTGAATTATGAGAAGGTAAGAGCCTTTCATGCCTGTGGGTGTCCTGTTTGTGTGATAAAGAGATGTCCATGGTTGGCTGTGCAGGATCCTAAGCATGTGAAATATGGACCGAGATGGTGCTCCAGACAGGGGTTTCTGTACTGCACATAAGAAAGCAATGCACATGTGTGCAACCTTTCGAGTAAATGCCCTAGATGAAAATTAAAGGTTTCTGGAACACAGCCTGGAGATGGGAGAAATCACATTGTATATATTGAAGATATATTTGATGAGAAAATTGTTCTTTTGCCAAGGATTGTATTTTTATGTGCCTTTTCAAATCTGGAAAGCCTTTTCAAAGCTGGAAATGAGAACTTATAAGTGATGTCTTTTTATTTTCCTGTGGATTATTTTTAAGCAAGGTCATTTGGAGAGCCTCTTTACTGTGTGCCCTCTACAAATCATTCTGTTTGTCCATCTCTGAGGATGTGATAAATGTCAACAGAGAAGCAAAGTAAGAGAAGAAATGTGGAAAGCCAAAATCCCAGGTTTCCTAACAAAGGCAATACATTATGAAAATAATCTTATATTTAGGTAAATTTCTGTACGTTAAAAGCTAAAAAAGTTTGGATGACTTTTTATAAAGAGAATATAAATTCTCTTTATAAACTGGAATAGATCAATAAATGAAATTATTTTCTTCTGTTGTTGATGTGTCCAGAATGAAGTGTTCCTCACTGAAAAAAGTTGAATATGGGCATGAAAGATTATTTTACACAGAGATGCATAATGTCATCCTAGTGTGCAAGGTGCTGAGAGACTGCTATCGGAAGCTGTTTTAATGAATTTTCTCATTTTTATTCCCCCATTGTCTTTCATCCAGCAAAAGGGACCTGTTCCAGTTTCAAGCAGGTGATGGAGGGTGCAGGATTGGAGTGTCTCAACTTGGTTAACATGCTTTTCACCTGGTTTAGGGAATACCTAAGGCAGATCGTTGTCTGTATGAAGTTCAAATGGTAACAAAGACATTTTCACAAGGGAAAATACGTCCAGATTTAATTTTGAAAGGTCAACAATTGCAGCAGATCAAGAAAATGAACTGACGCTACATATGCTGACGACTCCTCTTTTCAAAACCCACCTGTCAGAATAGGCCAGGTAATTTGTGATGCTGAACTCAACTCCATCTGCCTTGAGGATCAAGGTGAGAAGGAGTGAAACAAACCCATAGCCATCCCCACACCCACCTTTTCATGCATGAACAATGGGTTTAGGCGCCTGGCTCCCATCAGCCCCGTTTCATACACTCTGCAGAGGGTCATGGTGACCTTTGCTTCAACATGTGCATGGTAAGTCTGAGACATTGCACAATGATGAACTCACTGTCTAGCCACTGTACAGCTCTTATGCATATATTTCAGTCTCAGAAATCCCAGACAGAAATATGAGCCCCCAGGGATGTAAATCACCATTTTCTCATTGAATCCTAGGGCTGATGAAGCTCAGGTTGGCTTCAAGCCTGTACAAGAGCAATGGAGGTATTTGAGCTATGGTTTTAACCAAATCTATAATATCTTCAGATTGTGGAGATTTCAGGTGTGGAAAGGGCATGAGCAAAAGAGCTGAACAGATAACGGATTTTTATATTTGTAAATATTTTTTGTGTTCTTATTTCTTGAAAGCAGTTGCCATATCTCAGCATGGAGTTCATCTTAAATGCTGAACTACTAGTATTTCAAGGTAGGTAATCCTTTTCCCATCTCATTTTAGTTTGTCAAATCAGGGCACATCTTTTTAATTCATCTCCAAATCACAAGTCTTCTTGATTAAGTTTCTCAGGCAGAAAAATATCCATCTCCACACTGGCATGATTCCAAAAGCAGCGTCTTTCAGCCTGCAAAAAAGAAGAAGACAACTCCTTTCCATCTCAGAGCACTTTACCTTTACTCAACATGCTCAATGCAATCTTATACTGACTAAAGATGGATGAAAGTGGCTCATGTTGGTCTGCTTTGTTTGCTGTGAAACAGCTGTACTGCCAACAACTTGTTTTCCTAAACATCATCTTTCTTTTTTTCCCTTGTGACTGTGTATTTTTCATTTTAAGGAACTATTTTTTTTATTATTCAGAAGCCTCAGAACTGAATATAAAACTATAGGTTTACTTCCAAGAATGTCATCAAAATATATGCTGTAATAAATTTTATCTTTCATGCTTCTCAAAGAGATAGCTCATACCATTTAATTGAGACCAAAGGAAAGAACCATTAGTGGAATTTCACTAGAAGTTTTATTCCACATAGAAGCAATGTGGGGAAAAGAACAAATGAAGATCAATACTCAGGATGGTCTCCCTTCCATCACAGCATCACTCACCACCTCTGCCTGTGGGTGATATTTGCCTCATGATTATTAGGATCATATGAGTTCTGCTTCAAAACTGCTCTGCATGAGCTAGAGCTGAGTGCTAGCGTGGAAGTGAATGATGGTGGGAAAAGTATTAACAGGCTTCAAAGTCATGGATCAGAAAACTGTTCAGAGCCATCATAGGCCCTACTGCTCTGCAGCTGAGGAAACCTGCATGGGAGCCCTCTCCACCAGAAAATGGTCGTTAGGAAAAAGTAAGAAGAAATGAAGTTTTTCTTCTCCGCTCATTTGAATATGTTGCTCCTGATGATTGTATTCAGCTACTATACCTCTTTTCCTTCTATATTACCAGCCTTAGAAACATCCTTGAAACATCTTAGCAGTTGCAAATCAAAGATTTGTTTTTTTGCCACGCTTATTTTTTCTCATGAAACTTGTCATGTACTCCTGAAGAGGTGATTTTTCCTGGAACTGGGAAAAAGGTACTCAAGTTGATGCAGATCAGCAGCATGCTCAACTGCTTGTGTTCAGGACTTGAATGCCTGCCCACAGAACAGAGACCAACAAGAAGGAACATGCGGAAAGGGAAGAGGAGCCCAAGCCAGTGGACAGGCTGTGCTGCCCCGTGCTCATAAAATCAGCTGGCTGTGTCTTCCAGCCACTTGCCTTAGTCAAGCTATGATGAGACTTTGGTTTTTACTGCATGCAATGGACTGACTGAGCAATTTGCTTAGTAATTTAAAGCAGAGGTAACTAAGGCTTAAAGCTGTGGGGAAAGAGAATTGGCCTCTGTGATGTTTACAAGGTGTCACAGCCATCCATAGCTTTAAAATGATATTTTTTTCTCATTCCTGGTGCTCAGCTCTAGTCATTGTGCCTTCTACAGGTTGTGTGACACTCCAGAGTTCCTGGAGAGAGAGGTTGGAACTAGCTGATCTTCAAGGTCCCCTTCCAACCCATACCATTCTATAATTCTAAAATACATGTTCTGCCTTTAGTTAAGATTCACAGTGTTACTTCCCATTGCAAGATTTTATTTTCAATTTCAGTTATGCTCCTATAAGTCTACATATACTGTAGAGTCAGGTTTGCATTATAGGTTGAAAAATTAATCAAAACCAACCTAATAATTTTAGAAAACAAACAAAAAAAGATGGGCAGAAAATACTGTTTGTTTATAGTAAAGGTATTTAAATGAGAGGCATTTATGTGTGTCCTTCAAGGTAGAAACTGGAGGACTGGCTCATGATTTTCTTTTGTTGCTAGATGAAACTGCTTAAATGGGCAAAAGCTGAGTATTTGAATTTAAAAGCTTCAGTAGAAACATTTGCCACATGTGAGAAAAGAAGATTGAGGTCTCTCATTTAGAAAGCTAGTTATTAATTTACTGCAAGTCTTCTTTTACAACACGAATTCATCCAGCCACAAAGGCCAGAAAATAAATAAAAAAAAGAAACAATGTCCAGTGTCAGTAAGGTGCCTTTTTGTTGTTTTGGTTTTTTTCTCCCCCCAAAAAAACCAGTGGGTCCGATTTGGTTTTGTTTCAGAATGGTTGTGTGGTTCTGGTTATTAGAAAAAAAAAAAAAAGCAAGCAAACATACAAGCTTGAAAACCATTGGATAATAGTGATATTCACAGTATTTATTCTTAGGGTGCTTCCAATCCTGTGAACACAACAAGGCAGACATTCCTCAGAAGAAGAGGGTGGAAGCTTGTATTTGAATGCAGAATTGCATCTGAGGACTGAATCACAGAATACAAACACAAATGTGCTGTGACAAGCCATATGTTTAAACTCTTGATTTCTTCATTACGAGCAACTCGAAGAGTTAGTAAAAACCAAGTATGCTCTTACATATTGTCTGTCACTCTACTTGATATCCATTTTGGGTGTATGTTGAATTTCTCTGGAAAATACAGCATAAGTCACAGTGCTAATTTCCCACCTCATTTTACATATATAATTTTCCATTAGTGCATTAATAGTGCATGCACAGATGACTCTGCTTCACTCATCTTCCTCTTTATTTTTTTTCTCAGCTTGAAATTAGTAAAGTTTAAAATAATTTTCCTGTCGGATTAGGTTTATTTTGTACTCATAAGACACATTAAAGCAGTTAAGCATTTTTTAAAATGCTCCTTACACATATCTCAGCATTACAGTGAATTTAACAACATTAGGTTTGGGCAGGAAGGCCTACATAACAGGAAATAATCTATATTTCATGACTACGGGTATCAAGCAAATAATATATACAGCTCCATTTCTCTAGTGCAGAGATGACACTTTTTGTTGAAATAAGAAATTAGAAAATTAAAAATGTCCTTTTCTCTGATTTTAATATGTTTCACTGATATGAAATTTGATCATGTTGGATTGTTGTTTAGGAAGAGAGAAGAGAAAGATAAAAAGCTACAGTTTACAGACAAGCAAGAAAAGCAAGCAAGCTATTCAGCATAGGAATACTTCGTCTCCTTAATGGATTTCTGCTGATTGTACAACTTCATCTGAAGAACATTAATGAAGGAGCAATGTGATACATATGTCTGGTGAGACTCAGGCAATGTAACAAATTACTTTATAGGTGACATTTTGTGCCTTTTAAAGAATATTTTTTGTTTGTTATTGCCTTAAGCTTGTTCAATGTGCTCTATTTACATTTGACTTTTCTCATGTGTCTCCTATAATAGGAGTTCTTTCAAATAAAATGTAGTAAAGATGCCAAAGCTTACAATAAAAGAGGGTTTAGGAGCAAAGTTTTAATCCAAGGCAGACAGGTCCTCACTTTTTCCAGCACTGAATACCAAATAGTTCCTGCTTATTTCAGGGTATAGGAATCACAGGTAACTTTTCCTCTGCCACAGGGAAATTAGAATTCCTAACTTGGTGGACTGGGAGGACAGTTTGACTATAAGCACTGGAAATGACATAACTGGAGGGTCGCATCATTGTGACAAGACTGGACAACTGGCCATTACTAAATTTAAGACATTTGCAAACAACTTTACTTTTGAATTTATTTTTTTTTTTCTGTTACCCCTTAAACCCAAGTCTTTCCAGCCAATTTCCATTGTTTTTCAGTCCTCCTCCTGTTCCTTGTAATGGTGTACCCTGCAGAATGAGGCAAAGTTCAGTCAGACATGCAGGCCTGGTCCCTGCCAGGTCTTCATCAGGCACAACACAGGGTTTTGCTCTGTGGGAGCTGGAGGCTGAAATGGGGATGAATTCCTTGCAGAACTTCTCCCCAGAAAAACCCTGCCAGAAACTTGTGTGTCATCCCTAATGTGAGAGAAAGGGTCTTCTCATTCATTAAACTTTTCCCAGCTTTCTTCCAGGAAGCATTATATAGTACAACAGTAGACAGAGCTCATTTCAGCAGCCTGTAATATATTTGCACTCAAACATCTTGCCTGCAGCCTTACACCTCTACTCCACTGAGCACATTTCCGCCTGCAGGAAGACCTGTGGAATTTTGTTTGCAGTTTGTTGGTGGGGAAATTGCATGAGAGTCAAACATTTCTCACTTCTTGGTTTGAATAACACTGTTATCCTGCTGTCTGCTGTGAAGGGTTTTTAAGTGAAGTGTTTACCATTAGAGCCTCTCCATGAAAATTATTTACTTTTGACACTGATAGCTAGTAGGGAACATTTTTTGTGGGATATAGATTTATAATTACACTGTTAGTTTAAGGATTAAAGCTTTTTTTTTTTGATGGCTTACAGAGAGTGTGTTTTTGGTTTTGAAACTGTAGGAGATGTACGAGAAATCTGACCTATCATGTTGTCTCTGGCTCAGGAGAGGCAATGTGGAAGGAATAATAATAAAAAAAAAAAGGCAAAGAATTATTTTCTCTAAAAGCACTTTAATCTGAATCCATGGACAGATGGCCAAAGCAAAAATTGTTGTGTTATTTTGAAAGCTTTGTGTGGCTGCCTGGAAGCTATTGTCCCCGCAGCAGGGCAGGCAGGGGGAGCTGAGCAAATTCTCCTGGTGAGCTTCTCTGAGAAGTCAGCCAGATTCAATCAGAGCCAAAGCACAATAACTTAAAAGCACAGCAAAAATACCTTCAACACATGCATGCATTTCCCTGCCACCCTGAATTTACCATTCCATAGCAGATGGAATATTCACCCAAACACAGCCAGGGGTGGGAAACCAGCTGCTATTCCAGAGGCACAGCTCCATGGGCTCCATGTGCAGGGTGTCCGTGGGACCTGGGCCAGGGGAAAGGCCAGAGCGAGGGGTGCTGCTGGGGTGGAGCCTTGGCACTCAGCTGAGGAGCACTGCAGAGAGTGTTTGCCTTGTGTTTGGCTGGCCCTGGCCATGATCAGAGAGATATTTGCCTGGAGTGCATATCAATGTGTGTAAAAGCCACATTAAGCTTTTATGAAAAGTTTTGACTCTAGCCTTGGGTCTTAGAATCCAAATGAAGACCGTGAATAAGGAAGGTCTTAGTGACGGTGGAAGAAAGATTTAAATATGCAACTCACTTAGGTCCTTCTAAATTTATTCTCTCTATGAAGTGTAATACTTTAAAATTATGTATTTTTCACATTTATTTGGTACATTATGACAAGATGAAAAGGTTGAAAATAACCTTAGGATGACTGGTGGATATGCATCTTGAAACAACCAGTCTGAAAGTGATTGGCTTCTAAAAATGAAAAACCAGTGTTCTCTGAATCAAAGTGCAAATCTTAATTTCTATTTTAGTCCTTAACTGAAATAGGAAAGGGAAATGAGTGTAAATGTGGGTTTTCAATTCAACAGTTGTAATTTTCCTTGTTTTTGGAAACCAGTGCAACTATGAAAAAATTAATTTCAGAACACCACAATCCAGACTCTCTCTAGCCACATTACAGGTGGGTGTAACACAGCCACCAATGACACAGCCTGGCAGTGATGGGCTCTGCTGCAAGAGGCACCACTCCTGGCTCAGGTGAAGCCCCTGCTGGTGCAGTCGCCATGTGCTCATTGCTAACCCAGAGCTAACCTGGCTGTTACTTTCACAATTAATAATAATGTTCCCAGCTATGGTAAAATGGTTCTGACAAATAGAGAGTCACGGAATATGCTGAGTTAGAAGGGACCCACAAAGATCACCAAGTCTAACTTGGCCCTGCACAGGACACCCCAAGAATCACACCATGTGCCTGAACTCTGGGGGCTTCATCAGGCTTGGTGCTGTGACCATTTCCCTGGGGAACTTGTTCCAGTGCTCAGCCACCCTCTGGAGGAAGAACCTTTTTCTAATATCCAGCATAAAACTCTCCTGCCACAACATCAGGTCATTCCCTTGGGTTCTGTCACTGGTCACCACAGAGAAGAGATCAGTGCCTGACCCTCCCTTCCCCTCACGAGGAAGTTGTAGATTGCCATGAGGTGTCCCCTCAGTCTCCTCCAGGCTGAACAGACCAGGTGATCTCAGCCACTTCTCACATGGCTTCCCCTCTTGGCCCTTCACCATCCTCATGGCCCTCCTTGGATGCTCTCTAATAACGTAATATTTTCTTATATTGCAGTGACAATGCCAGACCAAAATCTCTGACCAGTTCTATTTTTCTGCGAACCTTACTTTTCAAAGTGACATAAAAAAATGGACTTCCTCTATTTTTGTACAAATTACTAAAGCAGGAGTGATTAAACTGTTGAGTAGATTTTTAGTATATCCATTTTTAATATTGTTGTTATTTTACAATGTCTTTCACAGTGAGCTGAGTGAAAAACACATATGAAGTGTGTTTTTTTGTTTAAATATTCAGATAAATCAAAAAGCCATTTTCCTAGGATGCTGTCTCAAGGCAGAAAGGAATGTGGCAACTGAATTATAAACCCTTAGTCATTTACAGTAAAGATGTTGATATAGCAGGAAACATAATGCTGGGAGCAATTTTGTTGCAATATTAAGATTCTATTTTCCCTTTTAATTTTGCTTTTTCTCCTTAACAGATTGTTATAAGCTTTAAATAATGCATTTGAAATAAGCCACAGTCACCTTTCGTTCTTGCTCTTCCAGAAAGAGTATTCCACAGGCACAATGAAAACTTGCTAATCAAAACAAGATTGTGAATTGAGAAAATAAGATTGTCACAAGCATTGCCTAACTCAGTTCTGGTAAGTTTACATCTAATTTACTGGCTTTTTCCAGCATGTACTGCATTAATGAAGGTACTACTTAGTAAAAAAATGCCCCAAAACATACCAGAGAAAAGAGGATGATAAACAAGTTTGTGTTTATAATATGCCACAAAGCAGAAAGGCAGAGTGGCTGCTGTTTTCTAGGTGAAAACACAGCAAAATACTCTACAGATATTATATTTACATAGTATATTGACAACAACAGATTTGATTCCACATCCTGGGTTGCTTTTTACATGTGTCCACATTTACCAAGGAACTGAGCAGATTTTCTGTGCTTCAGGGGAAAATCTCATTTGATTACTGGTGATCTAGTTTTGGGGTCTCTGGCACTGCCTTGACAGCAAATTTATAAAGAATTAATTCTGAAGGGTCTTTTAGACAATAAAGAAGTTTACTACCATTATGCACAGTGCCTTTTCCTGTTGCAAACACTATTATAGGAAAAATACTGCTAGAGATGACTGTCTCTGTTTTGGAAAAAAATTTGGATTGCCTTGATGTAGTAAGTCTTTGAAGTTCTTATGGCTGATCTCAAAACCCCTGCTATTTAATTCTACAGCCTGAAAACCACTGCACACAGGGTGGACAGTAATTTCTTGAAGGATGAGATAATGCTGATATTGGGATAAAATGGAGAAAATTGTGGCTGTGCTGATGAAATCTGGAAAACCACAGCTCATACAAACTGTCTCTGCAGAGAACTGAGGATGTGCTGAGCTGCTCACCAGGATGCTGGGCAGCCTGCCTATTCTGCAGCTACTGTGGAAGTAGAGAGAGTTAAAAGTGCTCAGGGCTTCATGACCAGACTATTAATCAGTGAAAATGGGTGATGCAGAGAAACTCCATCTTTGCATATAATTAGCTGGCATTCAAGTTGCTGTCTCTATAGGATTTGTTTTAGACTCCACCGAGGCAGCTGAGCTGGGCATGGTAACTCAGCACAGTTGCATGTGCAGATAGTAGCTCTCGGATGCTGGCTTGAGTCTTGAAAGCAGTACAACAGTGTTGGCTATAAATAATACAGCAGGGGATATGCAGGCAAGGCTTTTTTCAATACTCATGTTAATCCATTACAAGTTTGCTTTGGTATCTCTCCCTGACACAGCTTTATGCTGCTTAGACTTGCCCTTCATGTGCAAGCAGTGAAGCTTATTGGGGTTTTTCTGTTCTCAGGCAATGTGTGGCTGTAGAGCCACTTGTGTCTGGGAGGGGAGAGAACAGATGGGCTGAAAGTGAGCATGCCATGTTCAAAATTACAATTAAATTTTTATATTACTTCTTAAAGACTATAAATCCAAAGGAAAAAATCCTCATTTTATTGTTCAGAGAATCATATAAAATGAAGACTGGGGCATGGTCTCACTGAAAGACACTGGAAGGAGAGTTTTGACAATGAACAGCAGGGAGGCACAAAGAACTCTGAAATACTGCAAACACTTTTTGTCATGATAGTACTGGACAGAGAATATCCAGTGTTGGGGTTACAGGCACAGTGTTCATTCAGACATTGTCTTTGGACTGCCCAAGGAGCCTTGACTGTGCTTGGAGACCTGAACCCTTGAAGGAACAGTTTTCTAACTCCCACAGCAGGTGAGATGTGAGTGACTGAACACAGGGCTAATAAACACTAACATTGTGCCCCTATAGCTACCACAGTGATAAACTCTTGCTACTGTTCTCAGATTTCGGATAAATTACAAACAAGAAAGTTACAGTGATGCCAAAAGGGAGCATTTCTGTATATCTAAATTTTGTTGTCTGTTTTATGTTTTGTTGTTTCTGATTTGTGGCACTCAAAGTGGGATGAGTCACAAGTTGGTACATGCTTACCTGTATGCCCACGTTTGTTAGAGTAATTCCTTACAGTTGGTCAAAAATCCTCTGATTTCTATAAAAAGAACATGCAGTTGCATGTACTACTGTACATTGTTGAAGTGGCATTATGATAAAATATAGCAATACTAAAAAGAAAGCAATGCCTTTGCCTGATTTACATTCGGTGCAAGAAGAGATAATGGTGACAACAGTCTGTATGAGGTAGGGTTAAACTTGAAAGAATATGACTAAATGCAAATTTGTTTGATAAGGCACATCTATTTCACTAAAACGTTTCAAATTATTTTTTCCTTTCTCAGCCAAGTGTTACAAATCACTTATTTCTACTCAAAAGACACTTTGCAGTCAATAACATCTTGTGGGAACATCTTGTCAGGGAGTTTGACACTTGAAGAAAAGGAAGGGTAGAAGTAGGTAGGTCTGTGGGTTTTCAGGCTGCCTAGAAACTTGCTGGTAGCAGGGGAATGTTCCACAGATGGGAAGAAATCACATGGTTGTGTCTTAGGCTTACAGGGTCAGTGACTCTGTGTAGGCTTCTTAATACATCTGCATAAGCTTTTACTTTTTCATATTAATGTTTTTGAAAGTGTTTCTGATCTGCATTTGCATATGGATGCCAGATGATGATGCATGAAATCTGCAAGCTGAACTGAGCACAAAAACATGCTCAATTGAAGCAGGGAAATATTGCTGTGTAAAAGCCACAGATAAAATTATATATGCAAAATTTACCTAGCAAGCTGCTGGAAAGGAGCCATCTCTTGAGTATTGCAGCAATGGGCTTAGCATTTAAGTAAAACAGGAAAATGTGTGATTGACAAAGAATACAAAACAAAGTAATAGGACAGATCTTTAAAAGGACCTAAAATTTATCCAGCACTGGAAATCAGTTATGTAATGGATTTTGTCTAAAACGAAGTAATTATTATATCTGATAAATCTATTTGGGAAAGAAAAAGCAGCTTGAACAAGTAACTCACATTTTTTCTCAGATCATCTGAAACTTAAAGATCAGAAATGTTCTGTGCAGGCCTTCTGATGATATAAAACATGGGATGTGCCACATTTGATTTGGCTGGAGCTGGCCATCCTTAAAGAGCTATTTCTTAAGTGTGTGTCATCACTTCCAATACACTGCATTGCTCTAAACATTAATGTGGGATGACAAGGGATTATGATGTGCTAGAAATGGGATTTCCATTTCTACAGACACCAAATAAGACTTACCTGACAAGTCTGTTAACTGATTCTGCAAAGTTTTTGTTGATAATTGCAATAGGAGACACAGTTTTTGTCTTCTTCACAGAGAGAAATGAGAGTAGAATGGGCCTTTCTATTTTCAAAGAAAAAGTTTGAAATTACCTTTAATGTTTCATTCTGGGGACTCTGATTTGGCAAGATGTAGCTTGAATGTCTTCAAAACTTGAATACCAGAAGAGCAAGCACTTTTTGCCTTATGAGGGAACAAACTTCTGTAAGTATTAGTGAAATTGCAGGATGTCAGCAAAATGTATGGAGTTGGGCTGCATCACAGATCTTGGTTCTGTAAAAGCACTCTTTCTTTCAATGCCTCTGGGTTCCAAATTCAAAGCAGAAGACATCAGGACATGGAAAAAGTGAATCAGGTGTCATTTTCAGATGTCCTTCCACTCATGACTCTGTACATTTTCTCGCACCATAAGGTTTGTGTTGTACATTATTCTTTCTTTGGGCCTGAATCTCTCTCTTTTCTGTGTGAGATATTTCACTTCGTAAATGTAAGATTACTGGAACTGAAATGGATTTAAATTGCTTCAAAGTTCTAAGGGAATGACACTTTCTACTGAATAACTCTTTCAGCCTTACATAAAAACCATCTGAAAGTCAAAGTTGTGTCCTTTCCCAAGGACATAGTTTCAAAGCTGTCACCTGTAATTGTTATGCAAGGAAAGGAACTAATCAAATAGATAGTGTTCATCATTTGATTTCATACTTGTTCTACAAGCTTAAGCACAGGAAATCTATGAGAGATTTATTTCATTGCTCACTCATATCTTTACTGCACAGTATAAAGATGAATGTCTACAAAGAGATCTTTGAATTCTTTCTTTCAGTTTCCTGCAAGAAAAGATACCGGAAAGGTTTGTAGCTCTCCCAGGACTTAATTTCTATATATACCCGAGGGTGACTTCTGATCAAAGATGCCTTTTAAAAAGAAGGCTGGTGAAGATCCTTTAAATAAATGCAAATTTCCTTCCCCAGGGGATGGTGAGGAGCAGGAGTAAGTCTATATGAGGGAGCTGGACAGTATTATTGGTAGAGGTGCACTGAAAAAAAAAATCAAAGTAGCCTGTTTCCTAACTGGAAAGGAGTTTTGTTTTAACAATCCAATACAAAATTTAATAAAGCTTTGGGAAATGTCTCCATTTATAGATATTGCTGTGACCAACATGCCCAACTAACATGGTAATAGCTGAAGTTTTTTCTGTTTTTTAGCACAGTGGTATTTGCAAGGTTTCCATTGTGTTGTTTTTTAACGGAACATCAGTGTCTGGGAACTGGAAGCTCTGCCTGATCTAAGCTTCCTGGGACCATGAATTCACCCATATGCTGAGTGGTTGTCTGATTTCATAATTTGTACGCGTATTTAATGCTGATGTAATAGAATTATTTTGAAATTCAGTCAGTCAGTACTATTCTCTTTGCTACATGGAAAGCCAATCCACTGCCACTTGGCTGGAGGTGGCCTGTGTGTTAATGAGAACACACACCTTGGTGTCTAACACACACCTTGGTACTTTAGCATCTTTCCCTTAATAATACAGTCAAAGTTTCTCCTTGATAATTACTGTTCCTGCTTTATTTCCTTGCAGTTTGAAGAGTAAAGACACATATCTTAAACTATTTGTTGTCAGAAAATATTTGCAAATGGATTTAATTTAAATATTTTTAAATAGTCTGGATTCATGGAGCAGAATCATTCAGACCTTAAGAAATACTGTAAAATCTAAGATATCCCAGAATTCCATATATTTGGCACTTCTAGATTCCACTTGAAAAACAAAACACTGCATCAGCACTTCCTTCAAATACTATTTTCATTGAACCTTTTTGTGAAGAAGGCCTTTGGTAGTGACATTTAATTATTTAAATGACTATTGAAGCCACATATTAAAAGTTGCAGATAAGTCTTGAGTCCCGAGTTTTGCTCCTATTTGCTCTGTATATAACCCAATTTTCTTCTACTTAGGGTTGTTCAGAAATCACTAATGGATCTTGGTGTGACATGAAGCACTGTCAGATAGCATAGTGGACCTAGAAGCCAATTTCTTGATCATCTGTATAAACATGAGGTCCCTCCTGGGGCCTATTCTGGAGTCAACCAGCCAGCTTCCTCCAGAGCGAAGCCCAGGATGGCTGCAGGGGCCTTTCCTCTGTGCAAGATGAGTGACACAGCACAAAGCTGGGCTCAGGGGCTCCCTGTGCAGCTGCCCAGTGCTACAACCGGTACCTTCCCACCTTTGCCCATGTGTCTTCAGCTGTCAGGACCCAAAAAGGTCTGTTATATTTTACTATAGAGCCATAATTTCTCCCTTGCAACATCAGTAAATGCCAGTGGCTACATCTCATCAGGGTCCCTCTCATCAGGCGATCTTCCTGCTGGTTTGAGGAAACCAGAACATTGGTCTCCATATACACGAAAATGTCCCAAAGATAGGAATGTTTGCCTCTGTCTGGACCAGATTCCATCCAGATCTTCTGAGCTGGTAGAGTCTAGGCCTCTCTCTATGGGACAGATAAATGAAAGTTATTTTTTTTTCTTTCTCTCCCTGCCTCTACCTCCCCTCCCACCTTGTTTTGCAGCATTCTTTATGACAAGAAGGGTGTAAAGCCAAATGGTCTTCTTGGAGTTCTGTGCTGGTGGTGCTAGTCCTAAAGGACAACAAATTTAACTGTACCTGAATCTCTTTTTGGAATTAAGTTTCTTATAGGATATTGAAATGTTCCACTGGTTTGGTATGTGTACTTGATGAAAACCTTTGGGCGATAGAAGGCTGCAGAGATGTGCAGAGCCTTCAGTTTAGAACAGAATTTAATACATTTAGGAAGTCAACAGAGGAAGATTTCTGCTTCCACTGGAGCTAGGGAATCTGAAATGTATCCTTAAATCTACACTAGCTTTTAAAATAAGGAATATGTCAAATTACAATGGAGTGTTGTTAAATTGTCTTGACATATCTTCCCTCTCATGAGAATATCCCAAAGAATTATTTAAACTATTTAACTGAAGCAAGGTGCCTATGAACAGATATCTTTAATTTTACTGCTTTTTAACTACTGTCCCTGATTTTCAAAATATAAAAAAAGACATTTTTAATGTCTTCCAATTTTTTTTAATACACTTATTACTTTAAAATAAAGTGAGAAAATCAAAATTCTCCCTTTTTTGAATTCTCTCTTTTTTCAGAACAAACATTTGAGTTTTCCACTAGAAGAACTGTTGGGAATAATAGTGTTAACTTTCATGACACTTCATGTCTAGAAGGAAGGTAAAGAAGTATTTTACTCTTGGATTATTTTGAATTTTGCTAGAAAGATCTCAGTGTGAGGAATAGAAGGGTAGAGAACCACAGAGCTAGAGAAGATCAGTTTGTGGAGCAGTTTCAGTGGTGATGCAATCTCCACACAACTCAGTGGCGGACAATGTCACCTTTTCAATTCACCATACATGAATTTTAGTGAGGTTTGGTTACAAAGTAATCTCCAACATGAGGGTAGCCATACTCCTTGATCCAAAATCTCTGATTAAAATAATTTCAAGGATTCTATAAACTTCTCCAAAACACCCAAACACTGATGTTTCTCAATCTGCAGTAATTTCTTCTTTCCAGTCCCATAGCAAATAATGTATCCCAGTGGGTTTCATATCAACATTTTTGTGATGTGAACATGGAATCCACAGTGAATTTCTTTGCTTGTTGATGAACCACCTCCACTACTTCAGTTTTTTCAGAATGCCTGAAATATGTTACATTTTTAAATTTCCTATGAATTTTCTGTGTTCATGGGCAATGTTTAATAAGAGAGGCATTGCTCAATATATGTAATACACAAATAGTCCCAAGCGTACTAAAATGATTAAGCTGTAAACACCTTTTGTATAGGCTACAAAGATATGTTCTTTTGAAGTGTCAGTGTGATTTGCAGAATATTTATAATCCTTTCCTGATGTATCTTTTAAATTTTACTCCATATTTTGTGTTTACGCATGCAGTGTTTTTCCTTCTCATGTGATTTACATCATAAGTAACACAGCAGATATCAGCTTCTTTCTCTCAGATGATTTATTGAAGCTGTTAAGATAATTTTTTATTTTATGTCTCTTATCCAGAGAGCTTTCTATTTGGTGTTATCTTTTTTTCCCCTTCATATATTCTCTGTATAATATTTCACTTTAATGGAAATATTGAAGACTTTAAGATATAGGACATATCTCTCTAAGAATCTGTTAATCTCCTTTTGGTAGAAAACAGACTTTGAACTATTTTTTATTCAACCTTCTGTACAGCAATTTTATCTAGAACATATTTCTCCTCTTTGATTCTGGGGGTGTCTTTTTGGTCACTGTCAAAAGCCATAATAAAGACAAGATATTTTCATGCTTCCCACTCATCCACTTAGCCAATAATTTTATCAAAGAAAGAAGTTGTGTTAAGCTCATTTTTTTTTGAAAATTAAATTATTCTTATTACCCTCTTGTGTTAACAAACTGATAGATTACTTTATAATCTATTCCAGTATTCTTTGAGGTACAGAAGTTAGGTTGAATAATATTTAATTTCTTAGATAGACATTTTTCCTCTTTGAAAAAGATTTTCTCTTTGTCCTCTCACCATCCTTTGGGATCTCATTGTCTTCTAAACACATTCAGAAATCAGTGCTAAAATTTCTGAGACTGCTCTGGCTCCTGCTGTGAGTACTCACAGGGGGACATTTTGTCAGGCCCTGCTGAGTTCATTATCTCTAACACTTAAATAATCTTCCATGCTTCTAATTTATCTCCTTTCTCCTCTGATACCACAATAATCTTGGTATGATTTACTGAGTGCTTGCACCAGAAGGTACTTTGGTTTGAAACAGCTGCAGTTCTCTGAGTGACTCCCCCCAAAGCCCAAGTGTCCACCAGAGCTCCACATCTGTGCCAGAAGCTCCAGGTCGGCTCTGTGCCCTATTCTCCTTTGCTGTCCTGGGAAGGGAAGGACCAAGCCCCTCCCTGACATCCACAGGTGTCTGAGGCTTCAGGAGCGCTGGTCTCAACACAATACCTCTTTCAAATCTAATAGGTCTTATTTCTCAGAAGGGTGAGGGAGGCTTTTGTTTTCCTTTAAAGCTAAATAATGCAATAGCTGAGCTGGGGCCCAGAGGAGAAGGCCCAGTGCCCATGCTCTCCACAGCTCCGCAGCCCCTGTCATTCCTATGTGAGGGCCATGCCGTGCCAGGGACACTCGGAGTGAAGAGGAGGGAGGCAGAAAGGGATGGCCGGGACAAGAAGTGAGATTTTGCTGTTCTAGTGGTGTGCAGGACAAGGAAAGTTTAGCTCATGGTCTGCTCCAATTAATCCTGCTACATTTGAAGACAAAGTGGTTAAAATTTAGGAAAGTTCCTTGTGGTAGAAAACATTGGCAAATTTTGTGAAAGAATCATTTTGCAAAGAAGAGTTACAGTGTAAAATAATGTTTTAAATAAAATAATTTTGTTATCCGGTAGCATGTAAGTACTCATTGTGTCATATTTGTCATGCCTTCTGGCATAACAAATTTAACATTTGCTGCAAGACACATTGACTGCTGTCACAAGAGGTAGCAAAATTGATATAAAAGAGGACAGCATATGGCAAAAATATCACTTTGGGAAAGGACATAATGCTGCAATTATTAATAAAAGAAGAAAATGATCTTTTTGCAAAGAGAAATCTAATACATTTTAAGTGCATCCCTGGAGCAGTTTGCTGTGGTTCCAAGCCTAGGTGAATTCTCCTAGGTGCAGTAATCTTTCAGTGGAATTTATTTTGTCAGGGCTATGCCAAGCAGGAACACATAGTAGATATAATGTAGAATATATAATAAGCTATAACCCTCTCCTCCCTCTGAAATCTTTTGGCCTCATGGACTTTTGTACCAAAAACTTTATTCCTTGAAAAAGAAAGCAGTATATATACTTAGGTTGGAATGTCAGAGTTCTTCTTTGCTTCTGCGTCGCAGTAAATTTTTTTTTTATTTCCAGATTGGACTGGGTCTAAAGGCAAGTGTTGACTTCTCTGAATTCTGGCTTGGCTATAAGTAGAGCTGAAATGGGGAGGTCTCTGAAAAATTACTTCTTTTTGACCAGGGAAGGGGAAAAAGTCCCAAGGTACATGAATTCAATTAGTGTGTCCAAAACTTCTCTCTCTAGAAGACCAGGTGGCTGTTGCAGGTCCACATAGAAAGTTACTCTAAAAGTTATAATGAGTGAAAATACTAAATGAAGTCTTCTGAAGAGGTGTGTATTTCCTATTCCTCCAGAGGATAAGGAAAGGTTATTTCAGCTCAGGATGAGAAGGAAGTTGACCTGCTAGATCCTTGCAATTGTTTTCAGGGACCTGTTAGAGAACAAGGAATGTAAGATAGGATAGGAGCGGGTGTTTCACATCTTAAAGCTCCAAAAAGTGTCTTTGACAGATTGCAAACATGTGAGAAGTACACTTCTGAACCACTTTGGTGGAAGGCAAGAGAATTTTCTCAGGCAGTTTGTTAAGGTGAATGGCTCCAATAGCTAATCTGTGCTGATTTCCATGGTGAAACTACAGTGAATCCTTCAGAAACCTTCACACAGAGAATCACACAGAATATGCTGAGTTGGAAGGGACCACAAGCATCATTGAGTCCAACTCCTGCACAGGGCCATGCCCAGGAGTCACACCATATGAGAGTATTGTCCAAAAAACTTCTTGAATTCTGTCTGGCTTTGTGCTGTGACCACTTCACAAGGGAGCTGTTCCAGTGCACAACCACCCTCTGGGTGAAAACCCTTCTCCTTATATCCAACCTAAACCTCTCCAGACTCAGCTTCAGACCATTCCATCAGATTCTGTCACTTGTCACCACAGAGAAGAGATGAGTGTCTCCCCTCCTCTTCCCTGCATGACTTCTAACAATTTGGAATTGCCTGCCCCTATGCTCTGAGCAGACGATATTTAAAAAGCGACTAGCACTGATGGGCTCCAGCATCTGCAAGAATTTTTTCCAGGAGACCTTGCTTACTAGCTCCCTGAGCAGCCTGAAGTCTGCTCTCCTCATATGCAAAGTTCAGGTTTTGGCAATTCTCCTCTTAACAAGATTTTAAACTCAATTTAAACTCAATTTCTTTGTGGTCGCCATGGCCAAGGCAGCAGCCAATCTCCACTGATGAGATCCAAACTTTTGACAAGCAGGAGATCAAGGAGGGCATCTGTCTGAGCTGGCTCCCTTAGGACCTGTTCCATAAAGTTGTCATCCAGGATTTTAAGAATCTGCTAGCCCAGGTTGTACCAGCTGTGTGATGTTCCCAGTTAATTTCTGGCAAGTTGAAGTCTGGCCAGGAGGTACTCCCACGATGGCATCTGCATTATTTGTTTGTCCCTTGATTCTTACCCAGAGGCTCTCAGCTGTGCCACTGGCAGCTGTGAGCTCCATACACTCTGCCCCTTCTATTCCATAGAGTGCCACCCCTGCACCTCTCCTGCCCTGCCTGTCCCTCCTGAGCAGCCTGGAACCATCCAACAGGGCACTCCAGGCACAGGATCCATCCCACCAGGTTTCACTTCTGCCAGCAACATCAAATCTCTGGGACTGGGCCAAAGGACTGGCCCTTTCCTCCTTCCAGGCTGGTTTAAAGCTCTGTCAGTGAGCCCTGCCAGTTCCTGTGCTAGAGCTCTTTTTCCCCTCTGATATTGGTGCATCCTGTCAGGTGTCAGTAGATCAGGTGTTGAGTAGATCATCCTATGGTCAATAAATGCAAAGTTTTTCTGCCAACACCAGCCTCGGAGCCATGCACTGACCTGATGGATCTGCCTATTTCCATCAATATTATTCCTTCTTACCAGAAGTCAGGAAATCACTACCTTTGCTCCATACCCCTCTTCCAGTTGTCCCAGGGCCCTGAATTCTCTTTTGATAGGCCTCTGACTTTTTTATTTAATCACTGCCTCAGTTTAAACAGTTTAAACAATCAATAGAGGACAGTTATCAGAGGACCACACTAAACTAAGAGTTTTTCAGTAATTGTCCCTTATCTGAGCCCCTAGAGACAGCAGACTTTCTTGTGAGTTGGGTCTGGTCTGCACATCAGGCCCTATATTCCCCTTAGAAGGGAGTTTGCTATCACAACTACCCTTCTGTTCTTCTTAACAGGGGGTTGTGGTCCATGGAACAGGTGGTGCTGTTTTAGGAGGCCCCACTATCCCAGAAGGATCTTTGCCCACCTCAGCTGTTGTCTGACCTTCTAGCGCCAGCACCTCACACCTCACTCCACTGTGCTGTTCCAGCACCCCACAACCCTTCTAGAAGGTTCCAGCCCTACTTGTCAGATTCTGAGAAAGAAGAGGAACCTTTTGGTCCTGCTTCCAGCCTTCATCTTTAAAACACCCTTGGCTCACAGTTTGACTGATTACCCTGCAGGGTTCTGAGTCCACCTGCTTCTCCACTACAATGGAGGTCTGAGACTCCTGAGAGTTTGAGACCATAGTGTCTCTGAAAATAACAGGTCTATTTCTTTCTTATTCACTTAAATACTACATGGGGAGGTGGTGACAGCTATAGGTGAAGAGAACAATTCACCTACAAAATCCTACAGACTGAGTAGGACATTAAGGGTCATCTGTAAAAACTATGCAAGTCCTCTGTATGCAGATCCTCAGCTTCACACCAGACATCCCTCCTGAGGTTGTTCATAAGGCAGGGAAATGGAAGGGGATTTAAAAAAGACCACACTAAATCAAAAAGTACAAACCTCCCCACTTTTGAGAAGTTAACAACATTGTAAACTTCTTTATAAGGATGGTTCTGTCTAAGGGATGTGGAAGTTTACTGATATGGTCAGACTACCTGTGGGTTTTCTTAAAACCTGTGTAAATGTGGTCCCTATACCTGGGGGCAACTTATCTTTTCCTGGAATAAATCTCCTCTTAGATTTCCAAGGACTCCTCTTTTCAACAATTTCTCTGAAACACTGATAAGCTTTTTAAGAAGAGATTGGGAGAGTGAAGAATAAGAACTGTATGAAAAGGGATTTTCTTTCTGCTTCCTAGAAAACAGCAAAAATGGCAGTAGGAAAGAATTCTTGTTTATTGGACTTTAATAATATGAATCCAGTCTTTCAGTTTATGTTTAGCCATGTTTAGTTCACCCTAAGAAATAGATTTACAACATCTGTACTTTATACTAAGTACTCAGCCAAAAAAAAATGTAATTTATGCTCCTTTATAATGTTTATATGAAAATTTATTTTTTGAGCTTTGAAAACTGACAGAATTTATGTCTTATACATTGAAAAACTTTAAAAACTTATAAGAATGATTTTTTTTTAAAATTCAAACTGTTGCTTGGCTTGTTTTCTACTTTTATTTAAAAAAAAGAATAGTGACTTCATCCTAAAAACACATTTTTCTAAACCTAATCCTTTTTAGGAGCAAAGATGACACAAAACTTCTTGAAATAACATATAAACCATCAGGACCTCAAGAGAACCTGGTTGTTTCTAGCTGCCCAGAACAACAGCTTCAAAGCTAAATCTGCAAGTGTGGCCCTGCTCTGCATAGCAAACAGACTGGCAGGAAAAACCACTGCCTAACGCAAAAGAGCACAGAGAAGGATCCAGCAGAATGGGAATGAAGGGACTTTCTTACATTTCTGTTGAAACATCTGTATCAGTTTGTACCAATCATATCATTGACGCCTAAAAGCATAAACTGGTAACAGAGAATGGAATCAGGTTTGTGAAGACTTCCATGTTTTTCAAGAGAGAAGTGCAGCACAGAACTGAACATAGAACAAAGAATTATTGACCTCTTTTGTATATATTTTCCTTAAATTTCTGTTACTGGAGTGAGACAAATAGGGATGAACTCACATCAGAAAGAAGACATCAAGTTAAGGCAGAAAGCCTCAGTAATAAGGTATCTTTGTCATTATTAATAATTAATAATATATTTGCCCCTTTAGAGAATCAAAAGTGCAGAATAAGATTTTTTTTTAAAGCATTTCTCACAGGATCATTTCCATACCTTCAGATGATGGAGTCTGTTCCAGGGTGCTGTACCCAGAGGGATGACAATGTTACACTGAAAATTGTTGGGATCATTTATGTCTTGTTCCATGACTTCCCACTGCTACAAACTGCCAGGGCACCCAGGGCAAGGAGAAGCCTGCTGAGGAGTTACCCTGGCCATGGAGGAATGTAGCTGAACAGAGCAGGTTGTGAGAACAGTCATTGATTTGATCCACAAGCGCTGCTCTTTCAGGAGGGGAATTGTGGAGGGTGGTAAATAATGCAGAAGTGTATTTCATAGAGGAGCTCATTCACATAGCCACAGCTAACTTGCAGGCTTGAAGGTGATGGAAAAGCACCCATTATTAGGAAAGAGGAAAAAAATGCATTTATTTTCTTCCCTTTGGCAGAGAATTAGATTGATTTTGGTATCTGGGTTTGGATGAAATGTTCCTGCCCTTTGTTCAGCCCAGCAATAACTTCAAAGCATTCTGAATATTTGGCTAGGTACAACAGTATTTTGTGTCATAAATCATGGATCACATTAGCTGGGCCACTCATGAACTCAGTAAGTAATGACAAATGTAAAGATAAATTTGGCTTTCAGTTGCACAGATCTATTAAGGTAAATCTATTGTACCTTTGAAATCTACAGAGCATTCATTATGAAAAGAAACTTTATTTTCAATAGTCCCAGAAGGCAGGAAAATCAAAGGACTGCTTTCAGATCGCTAGAACCAGCACATAATTTCAGATAGAAGTTTAAGAAATCCAGAGATTTTGTGGAAAGGAAATATGTTTTCTAAATTTGTGAGTTCCAATAAATATTGTCACAGTTAAATGGTGGCAAATGTTTTGATTAGCAAATCTTAAACCTGAAGAGGCCAGAAAAGGGAATAAATACTCTTTTGGGCATGTTCTGAAATCAGTTTGTGCCAATACCTCCTAGGTCTCTGCTCAGGTCTGGCTGGAAGGCTTTGGTCAATTTTTTAGCTGCGCTGCATCCTATTAGAAGAAAAATATCCTGGCCTCATCTGAGAGGATGCTGTAGCTGATGCTCCAGTCTCTATTTGAAAATCCAGTCCTAAGTGAACCTTTTTTCTTGATTTCCTATAGCAATAAATCTGTTTGCTGCTTTTTAATGGGGACCTGATTATAATATTGATAGCTGGCAGCTGGAGAAGGGGAGACTAAGGGTAACTAAAATGAGATGGACAAGAAGGTAGTATTGTTCTATGTAAACAGGAAAGAAAAGAAAGACAATACCTCCCTCAACCTTTGCTCCCAAGGTGCCACAATTATGGCAGTTTTTTTCCCTGTGAGCAGGGCAGGGGTACTGAACTATATCTGGTCTTTCTCCAGGCACAGGTGTAGGGCTGACAGAATCTGTCATTTTAAGAGCTATGTTTTAGTCTTGATGGAAGTTTCCTCATGAGCATCTGCACATGTGAGCCTTGAAGGATTTAAACATACTGGCTCGGAGGAGACATACTATGTCTCCTCATTTGAATTCACCAAACACACAGCTGGTAAAACACCAGTGGCACAGAAAAGGAGCAGTAGTTGAGTGCCAAATGTGTCAGATGTTACCTTGATGTAAAGTAAGTCTGTGCAGAGATATGTATCAAGGATTTGTAGAGCTTTGGGGATGAAAGTGGAATGTGAGTGCTCAACACCCTTCAAATGTGGATTAGTGTTCCTGTTGCCTAATTCATAAGGACTGGCACTGTAAAGCTGCAGGTGCCTAGAACTAGCTCATTACTAAGAGATCTGCAAGGTCTGCTCTAGTACTGAACAGTTCTGAGTTAAGAGGGGGCATTGGACTATTCTGATTCAACACATCTTCTAAGCTAACGCACATCCTTCCTTTGGTGTGTGAACATGAGAGGCAGTGCCTCCACATTGCTGGGTGCATAGAGAGGGATGAAGCTGTCAAAATCTGCGTGAAAAGCAAAGCTGCTCCACTTCAGTGGTACTTGGATCCAGAGCAGAGGAGAAGTGGAGAGGCATTTGAGTTACGCCTACTGCTAATCTGTATTAACAAAAAAGTACTGGAAGCTATTTTCATTATCCTTTGCTTTGTTTTTGCTAATCCTTCACTAGTCAGAAAAAAAGCAGAACTGTTTTGAAGGCTTAAATTTATTCGCATCTGCTCTGCAGATTTGCAAGTAGTGAGGAGCATGTGCTTAGAATATTCTCTGTCCAGGCCTTGCATACATTCATCTACAGAACACCTTATGATTGAATGAATTCCTATTTACTAGGTTGACTGAACCTCTTTTTCCTCTTCTGCCACCAGATTAAATGCAAAGGGAACAATTTCTCAGACAGTTGATCAATCAGTCAGATTTTTATATTGGAATTGAACAACAATGCAGACTCTCACTTGTTGCCAAATTCTTTATGTAAACTGGTAGCAATAATATAAAAACATGCTTAACACTTAGGTTCTCCTGGCACTTCAGACCCTCCTGGGGTCTTCTACAGAGCCCAAATCACCAAGCAGCTCCAGTTTGTTCAGCTGCAAATACAAGATAAATGATCTGCTTAAAACAACACAAATAATCATATCATTTTCCCCCTGTACTTTCAGCACTACCATTAATCATCTGATGTATTTCCTTTTGTAAATGGTTTCAGAAGTCTGTTCAAGTTGATTCTACTGTAGTGATACAAAGTAATGCTGGGTCAAAATTTTCAAATTCAAAACAAAATCCACAACTTTCAGACATAGCTGCATTTCAGACATACCTACACTGTGTATCCTGGCTGTAAATAACTAGAACATCCCAGATGTTTTTGATAATGTTGAGGAACAAACTGAGCAGGCACATCCAAAGGACAAAGTGAAAGACGTAAAAAAGCTAAAAAAGTACATGAGGTTTAGAAAAATTGTATCTCTATATTTCATCAAAATGTTTTCATCCCGCAGAACTTCTATTCTGCTGGCAGTACTTTCAGAGCTTCATAAAAACTCCATATTGTCATATCAATAAAATATCTGACACAAATATCCAAATTCATAGATGTTTATTGAATCAGAACCAGTAAAACGTTCTTTCTGAATCACATGGTGACAGTCATTTTTAGCAGAAAAGGAAAATGAGCTGAAATCCACAGAAAAGGGAAAGCTGATCAAAAAAGGGGAATGGAGGAATGAAATAATAGAGTAACAGTTGACTGTGACATAGATGGGTTATGAGCTCAGCTTTGACTGATCTTAAAAGTTTTTAAAAAATGTCCTTTCCCCCAGCTTTCTCCCCCAGCATGATTCATCATGCTATTTCTATTTTTCTGGCCTCAGATAAATTTAATCTAAAGACTCCTTCAAAACATGTGAAGAAATCCCCTCTGGTGAGGTATTGAATCATGTGTGTCTTTTTTTTTTTTGTCTGAAAACGTTATTCTGCCCTGCTTGGTAGGCCTGCCTTAAAAGCAAAGCTGCTCCACTTCAGTGGTACTTGGATCCAGAGCAGAGGAGAAGTGGAGAGGCATTTGAGTTACGCCTACTGCTAATCTGTATTAACAAAAAGTACTGGAAGCTATTTTCATTATCCTTTGCTTTGTTTTTTGTAATCCTTCACTAGTCAGAAAAAAAAAAAAGCAGAACTGTTTTGAAGGCTTAAATTTATTCGCATCTGCTCTGCAGATTTGCAAGTAGTGAGGAGCATGTGCTTAGAATATTCTCTGTCCAGGCCTTGCATACATTCATCTACAGAACACCTTATGATTGAATGAATTCCTATTTACTAGGTTGACTGAACCTCTTTTTCCTCTTCTGCCACCAGATTAAATGCAAAGGAACAATTTCTCAGACAGTTGATCAATCAGTCAGATTTTTATATTGGAATTGAACAACAATGCAGACTCTCACTTGTTGCCAAATTCTTTATGTAAACTGGTAGCAATAATATAAAAACATGCTTAACACTTAGGTTCTCCTGGCACTTCAGACCCTCCTGGGGTCTTCTACAGAGCCCAAATCACCAAGCAGCTCCAGTTTGTTCAGCTGCAAATACAAGATAAATGATCTGCTTAAAAACAACACAAATAATCATATCATTTTCCCCCTGTACTTTCAGCACTACCATTAATCATCTGACGTATTTCCTTTTGTAAATGGTTTCAGAAGTCTGTTCAAGTTGATTCTACTGTAGTGATACAAAGTAATGCTGGGTCAAAATTTTCAAATTCAAAACAAAATCCACAACTTTCAGACATAGCTGCATTTCAGACATACCTACACTGTGTATCCTGGCTGTAAATAACTAGAACATCCCAGATGTTTTTGATAATGTTGAGGAACAAACTGAGCAGGCACATCCAAAGGACAAACTGAAAGATGTAAAAAAGCTAAAAAAGTACATGAGGTTTAGAAAAATAGTATCTCTATATTTCATCAAAATGTTTTCATCCCACAGAATTTTTATTCTGCTGGCAGTACTTTCAGAGCTTCATAAAAAATCCATATTGTCATATCAATAAAATATCTGACACAAATATCCAAATTTATAGATGTTTATTGAATCAGAACCAGTAAAACGTTCTTTCTGAATCACATGGTGACAGTCATTTTTAGCAGAAAAGGAAAATGAGCTGAAATACACAGAAAAGGGAAAGCTGATCAAAAAAGGGGAATGGAGGAATGAAATAATAGAGTAACAGTTGACTGTGACATAGATGGGTTATGAGCTCAGCTTTGACTGATCTTAAAAGTTTTAAAAAATGTCCTTTCCCCCAGCTTTCTCCCCCTAGCATGATTCATCATGCTATTTCTATTTTTCTGGCCTCAGATAAATTTAATCTAAAGACTCCTTCAAAACATGTGAAGAAATCCCCTCTGGTGAGGTATTGAATCATGTGTGTCTTTTTTTTTTCTGAAAAACGTTATTCTGCCCTGCTTGCAGGCCTGCCTTATTTCCTTGGACTTTATTTCTCTCATATAAGAACTTGTTTGTTAGAAATTATCTAGTTTTTGCAATGACTAGGATAGTCTGACCTCCTTTTAACTGCCAAGAAAGCCTTTTTCTCCATGAGCTAATGCAAGTCCATTCCCATGAGAAAGGCAACATGCTATGACATCCCTGTATTTTGTATGCTCTCTAAGAACATCAAACCCTCATGGGGCCCTGTTCTAGTGTAACAAAATTTTTAATCTTTCTAATTAATTGAACCTTCTGCCTTTGTGTAATAATTATCTTAGCTTCTCATATATGCAGTCTGAATTGAGAGTGCTATTTTGTTAAGCTGATGTTTGGTGATTCTGTTCTTTTCCTGGTGCTTTCCAATCAAGTAATTTTCTCAGTCTTTGAATTTCCTCTTCCATGATCTACACTTCACTTTGATTAAGGACATCATTCCATTCACATCAGTTTTTTAACCTCCTTTGGCAGAAGGTTACATCATACCCTCCATTCCCATTTTTCTTTGTAGAAGTCATCATGCTTAGTCCATTTGTCACCTACTCTTCTCATCTTTCTGCCTGACAGCTTGAAAGATTTCTTCTGGTCCTCTCCACTTCACAGGTAATGGTGTAATTAGTAAGTGTATTCTTTTAGTTCTCTTGTCTGTATCAATAAGTTCTCCTTCAACTGCTGCAATGTTTTGATATGAGATTAAGGTTTTTTTTTTTTCTGTGATTGCATTAGTATTGATCTACTTTTCAATTCCCCTTATTCATGTCACCTCAAGTAAAGCTGCTGTCACTACAGTGTTCCTGCAGACATAGTGGGACAAGTGCATGGTGGATATGAAACGGAGCCTGACCCAAGATGTGTAATTTCAGTGTAATACACTGAAAAGTTATGCAAATGTAGCCTGGGCAGTATCATGCCTTTTTAGATCTGCTTCTTATGGGTGTGTCTTTTAAAGTAACTCTGAACTATAGGTATTTTTCATTATTCTTTAGCACTTCCCTCAGGAATTATCATCCCCTAACCAGGTGAAATGCTTATTGCATAAATGCATACAGAATGCTATGTTGCACACTAAAGTGAGCAATTAAAAGAGAAAATTTTACAGTAGGTTCTGTTTTTCTCTCTCCTGCTGTTCAAATGGATGACACAGGAAAGAAACACAGCATAATTCCTATAGCTTTTTGTTCAAAATTTTGGTGTCACCAGGAAGATGAGATTTTTCAGAGTGAATGTTGTAATCCTGTCAGAAGAAAGCTTTCAAATTTGAAGAATAAATGATGTAGTTCTTGGGTTTCCCCTCTTCTGGATATCAGATTTTTTTTTTTAATTTGAAAAAATTCAATATTTTCATTGTGATTTGTTTCTGAATTAGGTAATATAATTTAGAACCTGTAAGAGCAAGTGACTGACTATGTGATTTAGGTCAGGATTGTCAACACATGTCAGGGAACCAGTTACTAATTGTATTAAGTTCTGGTAAATTAACTGGAGGGTGATCTGTGTGTGTTCTTTTAACACTGTGAGTTTCTATGCTTTTTTATAAGTATTACCCCTATTAGTATGATGGTAAAGGACCTATTTTACTGTTAAGTGGCCACTAAAAACTAATTTGAAGTAAAATATGTTTTCTGAGACCTGTGTCTTGATAAAAAACCTGTTAATTCTTTGAAACTAAAGTAGCTGACTTGCATACAATGTAGGGATACTAATTTAAATTTTAAATTTGCTTAGTGGAGAGAAGAATGTGTTTTGAAGCTACAGTTTCATAATTTGGAACTAGCTAGAGCATCTGTTCTTTTGCAGATAAAGGGCAAGTGAATCAAAACTACATCAACCATTATTTTATCTCTGTGTTGTTGGTATCCTTGCACTTATCTTCATCACTTCCATTTAAACTTTGGAATATTGAAACTGACTTGGTGGGAAATATTTTATTCTGGCTTTAGGATTTGATTTGTTCCTTGCCATTTGTTTTGCTTTCCTTCTTCTTTCTCCAGACCTTAGCCAGCTCTTTTGAAACTGTATATTATGAAACACATAATCAGTTAGAAGTCATACTACACAGTAGTACTTCTACAAAGTGCTGATACTTTGGAAGAAAACCCTGTTAATGCATTTGTTTTCCATTCTTCTGCCCTGTTCCTTGCTCTCTGCATTAGCTCTGTAAATGGAGGTATACAAAAGTCATAGCAAGCAGGGTGTTTGAAATCTGCTTTATGCAAGAAGCACAGCACAAGAAAGAAGCACATCCTCATCACAGTAATTTTTTATCTTGAAGGGTCAGTACAAGCATCTCCTGTGAATTCTTGTCCATTACCTCTATGGAATGCCTAAACATTTTTTTCTTGTGTGCTTTCTAAAAACCCTTGCTGCATAAACGCAGTTTCGTTAGT
This sequence comes from Emberiza elegans, assembly GCA_024865655.1. Lineage (NCBI taxonomy): Eukaryota > Metazoa > Chordata > Aves > Passeriformes > Fringillidae > Emberiza > Emberiza elegans. The sequence continues at coordinate 23,090,678 of JALJVW010000206.1, forward strand.
GATGTCTAGGCTAAATTTAATATTACACAGCTGCTAGCAATGAAGAAAACTTTGGCAGTACCCTTGTTATTCCCCTAAATAAGTTCTCAGGATTTTTAATCACCATCATGTTGATTTCTGTGTAGATAAAGTAATAGAAATTAGCTAAATCTTTTATGGTCCCTGTATACCCACAGGTCCCAAAGCCCTGGAATGAATAGTTCCCAAAATATCAAGCTGAATTATTAGAACTAGTCTTGCCTATAAAATCAGTTAAATCTTCTATGAAATGCCATAAACTCTTTCTCTTTCAGTTGTTCCAGTGTAAAATGAAATATCTAGTGCTTTCTGATCGTGTGTTTACATATCTATCTATCTATCTATCTGTCTGCAAGCACACACATATACACAAGGTCAAGCATGGTCCCTAATGTTGTAAAGAGGACAGTAAAATTCTTAAGTGTTTAACACTCATGAATAAACATGGAATTCATCTCACTCAGTGATTGTCTTCCAAATCTTTAGGATTCTAGGATCTCCCAAGAATTAAGAGGGAGTGAAAGCCTAAGTCTTGCCTGCCCTGGACACTTGTCAGCAGATGAAATGAACTTTGAGGTGCGCATGTCTCCCCAGGGATGAGAGAGGTTACCAGATTAAACTATAATTCCTACTTTTAGAGGCTATATTTGATTCATGTTTACATTTTAAATGCAAATCTCTATCATGGCTGTAAGCAGAAAGTGCTTATTTTTACTTTTGCATGAACCTGGCATCATCAGAGATGATGCTACAGCAGGATACAGCACTATAAGTAATTTCTAAATGCATAGATTTTATTAATGTGGAAAGAAAAAAAACTTTTACAAACTGAATTTAAAGGAAAGAAATGCACCCAGTGAAGTTCATTTTTTCTTCTGTTCTTGGTCTTTCTGTTTTGATGCTTTCAAAGGTGTGATAGCATGCCAGAAAAATCTTGCTAAATATTTTATTTTTAATAACATTTAAATTCATTGTGATGAAATCCCCAAATATCCTGCCAAATCTAGAAGAGGAGGCAAGTCTGTTCACCACACCATTTTACCATCTTTCCTCAATAAAATTTGTGTCTCTTACAGAGTTTCCAGTCTCAAAAATTCCTAAGGGTCTGGAGCAGCTGTGTTCAGCAGCTGCTGGTGATATCTGGGTGGTGGAAAATGCTCACATAGAGGAGTTCTAAGCATAAAAGAAACTCCTGTCCTGATTGGGAGTTGCCTTCTCTTTACTACCTGAGACTCTCAGCTTTGCTCTGCATTGTGTTTAATTTCCTTCTTTCCACAGCATCAGTAGGAAATCCTGACTGGGGCACCCTGAGACTGAAGAAGCCATCAGTGATCAGCTGTGGGTGTAAAATGAGTCTGTCACATTATTTCACCTCTCTGCCAGAGAATGTGGAGGTGCTGTGGCTGGCTCCCCATTGGATTATCACTTGAATCTTCAAGTATTTTATTCAACAAAAGTGTGGTTAAAATTTTGCAAGCCAAGTGTGGCATGTAGGCACTCACCTTCCACAGAGATTAGAACAGATCTAAGCATTACTAAGAGAGTGCCAGATTTCAAATTCTTTACATGTCATTCTGGAGAATGAGGAGCTATTAGAATAATGATTAGCATATTTTGACCAAGCTGTGCAAGAAAAAACTTGCTTTTGTTCCCAAATCTTGAGTTGGTGTTCAGCACAGGCCCTGAACATACTTGGACATTTGATAATACATAATAAGAAAGAAAAAGACTGTGATTAACTGAAGTGATTCCAAGTTATGTCTGCAATTCTGGCACTATTTGCCAGTTTAAATAATGATGGGTTTGTTACTTCACTTAAAAATGGATTTATAACCAGTTGGTTCAGTCCTGCGTATTCTAAAATCTTTGCAATCAAAGAGTTGAAAAATATTCTGTCCACATGTGATGAAATGTATTCTCTTTGGATGTTTGCTCACTTAAAGGTCATTCACTGCTGCCTGCACTGGATAAATAGTAGGATTTGAGGATCTATTTATCATAAGAAAAAGCATTGTGTGAGAGAACAGGACGGTAACATTCTGTGTTCTGCAACAATACATATGTTTCTGATCACCCTGATTCTGTACATGTTGTTGGGTGGGAGAGCTGAGAAAAGCCATTACCATGATGAGAGCCAGAGAGCCAGAGAGACTGGCTTCCTAGAGAAGCTGAAGAGCCACACGGGCTGCAGCAGCTTGGACAAGTGATTAATGGCTACTGGGACTGACAGAGGTCTTAGGATATTTAATGGGTATTAACACAGAAGTGACAGAACATTTCAGGATAATGAAAGTAAAGTGGAAATCTTTTGGAATGGGGAAACGATGTGTAAGAGGTGGTATATTAAGTCTATTGGAGTAATCACTGTCAGTGTATTGTTTTCCTAGGTTTTATTTGTATTTTTTACCTGGCTGCTAGAAATTTGCATTAATAAAATAAGAAGAAATGCAATCAAAGTAACAAGAAAAAAACTTCTCAATTTTGAGAGAAAAATCTTCCTGACTGGCAATTTGATGAACTCTCTGAAAAGAAGTAAATCCCTTTCTCTTGGGACTATAGTAGGGAAATGGAAAGATGTAAGCAAATGCACAATAGCACTTCTAGACTGAGAAAGAACAGATCTAAATTTGATCAGGTTTATTTATTTTAAATCACAACAATAATCAAAATCTTTAACTTTTAAAAAACACATTACCTCTTGATGCATGTATAATGCAAAAGACACTATGAAAAGCCAAGCAAAAGAAATAGGCAAAAAGTTCTCCTGTGTTGAGGCACCCCTTCTTCTCTTTGCTCTTCTGAGAACTGTGCCCCAGAGGATGCAATGGAGTGAATATAATTCAGGATCATTCTGGAATATGCACAGCTTCACCAGGACTTCCGTGCACTTGCCTTGCTTTACCTACCAGCTCAGGATTACAAACTTTTACCACACAATTAAACATTTGCAGCATGACTGCAAACAGCCAGGTATAAGATGCAGCCTCTCAGAAGCTCATTCCTAGAAATTGTGGGGCAGGGGCTGATGCTACCAGGCTTGGGATGGCACCCACAGGGTGATGCCAGGTGCTTGCACCATGCATACTGGTACTCTCCTGGTACTCTCCTTTTTGCCCAGGGAATGCATTTTCCTTCCCAGCCTGTCCTCCTGACTGCAGAGACATGTTTGCATCCTGCCAATTGTTCAGAATAATGGGTTTGAATTATTTTTCTGCTCTGTCTGTAGTGATGAAGTAAAGGGCTGCTTGGCAGATAATCTTGGACAGAACTGACTGTGTAATTTGTACACATTATTGCCACATTTTTTGTATCTTCCTTCCTTTTTCTACTCCAGCACCCACATTTCTCTGCCCCAATCTTTTCCTTGATAAACAATCAATCTCTAACTACTTTCTCCCACTTTGTGCCAGTTTTGGGATATTGATTCCCTCAATTGTATTTCTGTTACCATTCCTTAGGTAATCTTAATCTTATGTGCACTGTTGACCTTGCAAGACTTGACTGCCCACAGAGGTCCCCAGTGCTCCTCTCAAGTTTTCTGTGAAGTTTGGCATATGCCTGCTCCTTAACCACCTGTGAAATTCAGACCTGTTCTACAGTGATCTCTGTAGCTTTTGATAGCATCTCACACTGTTGTCTGTCACATCCAAGGACTTCTCAGGTTGGGGTCATCCAGTGGGTTTTCATGCCCTGTTCAACTTAGCCTCACTGGAATTCAGTCCAGTAGCCCTGGCACTTGTCCACAGCCCAGTTAATCTCTGTTTTCTCTGCCTTTCTCTTATTTTACTTCACTTGGCATATTTTACTCTTTCTAAGTTTTGTTTCTTTTCCCACTCTTCATATTTCTTCCATTTAAAATAAGTTAATAAATAACCATAACCAAAACTTTAAAAGAGCTGGTGGTGTTAATCTACATCTGGCTGTAATTGCTGAAAGAAATAATGAGTCAGAGTCTGGAGCATGAGCTCTGATGTCATGTGTGATTTCATTTAACAGTATTATAGAGGAAAATGTGTAACAGGCTTAATTTCATTGGCTTAGTGAAGAAATCTATGACCTCCTGCACTAATGCACTGTTATTCTGACTCATCCAGTACAACAGTCCCAGCTCTAAAAGACAAAACACAGAACCAGATCCCTGACTGAGGGTTTGATATATTTGAATGAATAAAATTGCTAGTGTGAATATACCTTAGATCAACATGTTTAATATGTTGCTAGTGTCCTTACCAGAGCTGACTTCTGTAGGACTCATTATAGGATCAGCCCCAGCTAGTCTAGTCCCAGATTCCTTCAAAAGCCTGTAGTTCCTTAGATCTCTCTAAATCAAAATTTCTAGTACTCTTAAAACCTGAGCTCAGTGCGTCTCAAAAACTGGGTCTGCTCTCAGTCATAAATTGCTATTTCACAGAGCATCACATACATTAAAAGTAGCTCAGCTTTTGCCAAAAGAATCTCCCACACTTTTTGTGTTCATAAGAGAATAATAGACAGAGATTTAAGTGCTTACACAAAGCATTCCTTTTCCCTCCCCTAGAGAGAAGGAATGTCACAGTTAGTGAGAGTTAATGTTTGCAAAATTACACTATTTCATATAATTTCTATTAGTTTTTTCAAATGTATTTTAAAAGTTTCTTTTGTAAAATAACACAGACCCTTTGCTTTCTTCTATTAAAACCCAGAACCTAATAGATGTGTGTATGTGTGTGTGTTTATATGTACATGCTCTCTTTTAATCAACAACAAGAACCTGCCTGCAGGGCAGCATAGGCATTTATGAAGCAGACAAGACATGGATTGTGCCCTTAATACTAGATATCATTTGCCAGTTGGGTGAGCTTTAACACACACTGTGACTTGAGCATAAATTTGGCACTTTATTTGGCCTCAACTGCAAAAAGTGTTTCCACAGTATAGCTGACTTCCAATTTACACAGTACTAATGTGTTTTCCTTATGATAAAATCCCAGTGCACCAGAAATGACTGGTGTTTCATTTCTGCTTTCCATTCCTCTGCAATCCAGTTTTCTGCAATTCTTATCAGTGCTGATTGACACTATTCAATATTTTTCATACTTTCAGTGTGATAAAGATCTCTGTCTTTCTTTCCTATTACCACATCTGGTCTTCTCACATATATTCCAATTACATTAGTAGTAATATTTGAAAAATTTGGTAATGCTTTTTCATTTTTCATTTTCTCTATCTTTGTGTCTTGTGAAGATAATGCTCCTCTCTTGCTGCACATTACTGCCAACTTTCTAACGTAGTAATTTATAGTTCTCTCCAGACAGTTAGATGCATCAACTGAAAGGTGATTTACAGTTAACGAGGCCAGGCCACACATTTTATTGTCTAAATTCACATTTTCCCTATCATCTGTCTTCTGTCTTAGCACTGGCACATCTTATGCAAATTGCCTACTTAGAGCAGTCATAGTAAAACTTCAGGCTGTTCTGTCCTTCCTCCTTTGTCAGGTCACTTGTAATTTTCCAATGTATTCAATGAGATTTCATAAAAGATACTCCATGTGGGATTTTTCCATCTCTTTCTGCTGGGGTATCTCTTCCTGTTGTTGAATGGCCTCTTGACAGAAGTAGTATATTCTTCAGATAGTTTTGGATTTGGTCCAGTAAGTCCTCCTCTCATAGTTTCCTGTCATTACTCATTGTACTCACTGACATCCTTCACTGATCTCATCTTTTCTTCTGTACATTTCATGCCAACATAAAGTCACTTCAGGTCAGAGTTCATACAGTGCTAACTTCCTCCTGCTGCTCCTGTCAGATTCCCTTAAATCTACTTTTCATCAAGACACTAATCCCAGGCATATGATCTAATTGGGTGGCATGTTACAGAGCCTTAAATATCCCTAACTATTACTGAAATTTGCTTGAAAATATTCCTTGTTTTCTTTGTTTGCTTGTCATAATTCCCCTCTTTTAAGCTTCCATGTAAAGCTGCCTACATCTGCACTCTTGCACAGCCCACACCATTTCCTGTGGCATTTGTGCAGCTCCTTTTGGTATCACAAGGCACTGTTAAATCTAAATACTAACTCAAACTCAGAAAAATTTCAGTGAGGAATTAATATCAAGGAAAAATTGCAATCCCTATAAAACAAGGAATTTTTTCTTTTAATTTTCCAATAACTTTTCCAAAACATTTCAGTATTTACAAACAAAAAAAAGAAAAAACAAATGAGAAAAGTAAGAGCAAAATAAGCCTTTCTTAAACTCTTGTCTTTCTACTGTATCTATCCATTCTTCTCTCCATGCAGCCTATTTCAATTTCTAATAACAGATGTCCTTAAAAGATTCAAACATATTGCAGATTTCTGTCGGGGATATTGTTGTGTTCTGCATTGTGACTTACCTGACTAAACTGCAGGCTGCTTTGCAAAGCTTTCCTTTCCATGTTGTCATTTTCTACTATCTGATGGCTCTTTACAACCTGAAACTTTGGCATCCTTCTTGTTCTTGAAGAATCCTACCAAAACTTCATTCATGTTTGAATTTTTTCCCTATTAATGAAGTTCAGTTGTACAGTTATACCCAAATCATGGGAAAAGAGAATATACACTTGCAATTTTAGAGCATTTTACTGTCTAACAGTGTTTTTCATTAAACAGACCTTTCTTGATACCATTCAGGTGAGTGAATATTTTTGCTGATTTTTGCACACATTTTCTAAGCACATTTATATTTGCAAAACTCTTAACTGATGATTCCAGATTGTCTTCATTCCTATTTGCTTTCCAGTTAGGCAATTTTCTCTTCATCTTCATCTGTGGTTTGCACTTTATTTTGATTAACCACACCATGTTATTCATACTTAGTGTTTAATATCCACTTCTCAAAGAAGTCTTTGTTTTATTTCTGTCAAGAAACCAAGGATTCTTTTTCTTCAGTAATTGTATTCTTCTTACCTTTGTTTCAGCCACCTGCCCAATATCCTCTTTTCATTTGAAAACCTGTTTTGTTTTAGCAGAAGCCTTATCAGTATAGACAAAGATAATAGCAATCCAGAAAGTTGTCCCACATTTAGCAGCAATAAAAATAATATTACTGGCTTTATGTGTCATTCTCCAAAATAAGTTCCATGCCTTAAATTTAATTTTGGCATGGAAATTCTGTGGCAAGAAAACCATATATTGATTTTAAATTGGGGATGATAGTGGCTCCTCAAATTGGTTAAAATGTTCAGGTTTATATGGACCACATCTTCTGTCATGTTTTTGTAAATACAGCAAATCCACATCAAAGGTGATTTTTTCTACTGGTGCTGCTTAAAATTCAAGGATTTCTTTCTCTAAGTAAAGGTATTGAGAATCTTTCAGGCTCTGAATGTTGGAAAAATTTGTTTCTCTGCTGGTCTCACAACTGCCAAAGAAAAGGGTGTGTTGGCATCCTACTGTGCTGGTACACAAAAAGCCTACATGACCTGCTCACACGCCTGACTGCCTTTGCTTGCTGCAGAAAGTCTGGCGAGGAGCCCTGGATAATTCACCATCTGCTGGGCCTTTGCATTTTCTCCACGAGGCTCCTACCCCCCACAGCCGCGTCTCGATAGAGAAATCAGCCTTGGACAACACCACTCTTTGGCTTTCTGTGTCAGTGTGCAAAATGAGACCACTGGTGACACAGAAAGGAATTGGGATTTTGGCAACTGAGCGAGAGTTCGTGGTGCTTGGCACCAAAGCGTGTGGTGAAGGTCACATAATACAACATAAAACCTCTTAGTAATGTAGCAACTGGCCCAGAATTTGCTGACTGCTTGTTAGTTATTGAACAATCCCAAACTGTCTGACCAAAACTCTACCCTGTGCGTCCTCAGCTGCTTGTCCCACATGACTAATGGCAACTCTTCTTGAAAGGGGTCCAGGAATGTCTTTGTAGTGCCTTTGCTTTTCCGCAGCTCTGGCCAAGTGACTATGTACCAAGAACCCTGAAACTCCCAGCCAAAACCTCTCCCTCCTGGTACATCTTCCACAAACATGCCCTCTGGTGGATTTCAAATATGGCTGACACTGAAATATGCCTGGAAAAGAAGCTTGAACAGAAGGATTCATTGATTAGAAATCCTCTTAACATCTTTAAAAAATAAAGTTTTTTCATTGTTACCACTAGTTCAAGTAACATAGGGAGGAAGGGAAAAATGTGAACTCCTTACAGAAACAGGAGGTAATAGTCTCTAAGTCAGCTATGAATTTAAAAAAAAAAAAAGAAAAAAAAGCAAGCAGCATTCCTGGTGTCTGTTCCTGTGTTTCCCTAAGTTTCTAGAAGAATCTGAGGAATGGAGACTAGGCATTATATCCTGATAAGAATTTTTATAAGTGCCAACTCTAAAAATTTATTTTTCAAATGTTTTTCTTTGGAAACTTGTGCTTAATCTTGACAAACAATAAAAAGGTCAGTAATTTTACAAAATGAGCTACTAGCGAAAGAGAAGCCACAGCAAAGGTTCACCTGATCAGATATGTGTCTTATTGTTGTCATTCATTGTGAATGTTAATATTGGGAGGTTTATAAGAGGAGAGCAACATTATTCTTTGGTCAGCAATGCCTTGAACTGCTACTGTCTGAAAAACATTTCAAATAAAATCCTTGACTATTTAATCAGAATTTTAGTCATTAAATATTGTTTTGAGCACAGGCTTTATTCATATTCTGAGTTTTAATAATAATCATTGTAGTACAATTCAGACTTCACTTTAAGATAAGTTTCCTTTCTCCCTTCTGGGATATGGTCACATCTACTACTTAAACTAGAGGAAAAAGAAATACTTAAAATTGCTCCTTCAGCATAACAGAAATCAATATATCTTGACCCTTTTCTGTCCCTGAAGCCCCAGGAAGGTATCCATAGAAGTCACTAAAAAGCCTTGCAATAGAATTTCTTGCTATTTCCTACACACTTAGTGTGTCTGTCTATTTGGTAAAGCCATTTCATTTGCTTTTCCTCCTTGTCTCTATGGGAATGTTGCCATTTCTTTTTAACTCTGTTGATTTACTCTTTGCTTGGGAATTTGACCTCTAAGTAACTTTGACTTTCAACAAGCCCTTTTATGCCACTATATATCCTTTCTCTCTTCAGATGTCAAGTCACAATCTTGGCCATTTCAAGTGGGAAATAACCTATTTTCCTCTATTTTATACTTAGTGTTATGCCTTTCTCATAATTCCTCTCTTTGATTTGGTTACCTACCATTTAAACATGTATTACTGTTCTATTTGCTAAAACATGAACATTACTCTAATCTTTGTCTCCTCAGGCTTCATTTTGTACTAAAACAAATAGCAAAGGTCAGCAGCAACCAAATATTTGTGCTCTTCTCCACACCTCACTCCTACCTCTTCTCTTAAATCTTCTACCTGTCTACATCAGAGAGCATTTCTTCAATTCAATTCCTGGGGAAGAATCCAGAACTGTGAGTTAGGTGGGAAGATGTCTCCTACAGTTTAGCAGAAAAGATAAAGACACCACAATGGGACTGAAAATGACCAACTGAGTGACGCATCCAGTGCAAGTCAATAGAAAACACTGAGAATGGTGAGTTTTCTGATTTCTTAATTATTTTCAGGTCTGTGACTTCAGATAGGAATTTAGCAGCATAATCTTGTAATGCCTTGTAGCAGACCCAAATAATGGTTCTTCCCATTAACTCAGCAATGTGCCTAATTTTTTTTTCCAGGAAGAGTATGATGCATCAACTATTTTCTGTAGTAAAGTGTAGCTACAATGGACATTGTGAAAAACAGAACAAAATTCAATGTAGTCAGGCTGCTGCAAATTCTTTGTGTTGCTTTTTAAACAGTTTTCTTAATCCTTGGTCTGGATTTATTCTTAAGACAGGTCACTATTATAAGAGTATATGTGTTTTAAATTGTCATTGCATTGGGGAGAAGGTTGGAATTAAACTAAGTACCTAAAAATTGACTGAAATTTTCTTGCCTATTTGAGTAGGAAAATGTAATCTGCATTTGTTTGTTAAATAAGCTATGTTTAGCATTAATAATCAATATATTTCTGTAATATATGAACTCTAGTCTGCATCAGAAAGACTGTGAAGAGAAAAGGAGGAAAGGTCAAACAGGTATATTTAAGTTTGTATAGTAGAGTTCAAAGAGCAAGATAAATTTCTCATGCAAGTATTCAGACAATATATCTGGGGTCTTAGAAGTCTGCTGCATTTTTATTAATGTTCTCATTTCAAAGCTTGGATTTTCATTGACAGCATCTTATGTAACCTTAGGCAGGTGTTAAGAGGTACACGTACTCTGAGACAGAAGGGGAAAATGCCCTAAAAATAACAACAGGGAGCTAAACACATTTCTCTGATCTCTGTGTGCCCCCTCCCATTCAATTTCTGGCACATAAGTAAAACATAACCTGGAAGGAAGAATGTGGTTTTGCAACAGGCATTTTTAAGAATGACTGAAACTGCAAATTGCTCTTTTTGAATAACAATGGACACAGACAAGAACCAACACTGGGATAAGCTTCCATCTCTGGAAGCAGGATGAAGGGAGAAGCAAGTCCAAACCATGAGATGATGATGTTGAGAAAGACAATAAATAAAATCTAAGTATTTTATCATGACACAGTTAACTTCAGCAAGGTAAGTCTGAAGAAAGTTGAACATATCAGAATTTTAGCTAATCAGCTGCTTTAAAATCCCTCTTAATCTCTTGTCTCTTTTCAGTACAACCATTCCATCTGTGGCCTCAGATGGATTCCCTTCCAGCTATAGCTTTCCCTCAGATTCCCTTCCAGCTATAACTTTCAAGGTCAACCTCCTCCTTTGTTATCCTCCCCTTCAACACTTTTTCCACACAGACTTTCTGACTATGCTACTGGAATAATATTCCTCACAACAGTGCCTCCAGGAGCCACAAAAACACACTCCAGGAGCACACAAACCAGGAAATACTCTCTGTGGATGCTTCTCTGGTATTTTGTCTGTATCTTGTCTTTTTCCCCAGGATTTGCTCTTTGAGCTTACCACAGTTCCATGATTGTGTAAAAGTGATGGGAATTCAGTGCTGGCTGTCAGATCTCAGACCCAGGAACAGATCATTGTGCTTAGGCTCTCTGACAACATTTACAATTAATAGTATTAGTTAGAGAACTATTTAGGAGTTCTTTTGTTTTTTTGTAGTATAGTTTGATCTAGGAAGACCTGCTGTGCTGACTTTAGATATTTAAGCTTTAAGATTTGCATTATTGTTTATCAAAATAAATAAAAATCTTATGATAATTAGAAAAAACCAAAACCAGACATCTGCCCTGCCATTTCTTTTTATGGGCATCCAATATCTCATCTCAGTAGTTTCTTCTGTTATGTTGCCATGTGCTAATTAATGGTTGAAAGGCCAATAATGTGACTAAAATCTATGGAGTTATCAGGCAAATTGAACCTGCAAAATGAACGAAAAATTTTCAAATGTAACTCTATTAAGACTAGTTTATTGGTTAGAAGCTGTGTTGTGTTCTATCTGTCCATTTGCCTGCTTCCCAAAGCATAAGACTGCCACATTGCTGCTCACACAAGGCATGACTGTCTAGATTATAGATTGGAATGTATTCTGTTCATTTCATACATATATAATTTACAGTTGTCATTTTTTTTCTTGGACAGTGTCTTCATGGTATTCACAGTCACTTTATCTTTCCTTTGCCTAAGTCAGAGCATGCCTCTGATAATAAAGTGAATGTTTCTTCTCCAGTGTTTTAAAGCATATAAGATACATTAAATTTTATCAGCATCATCTAATCATCTAATCATTATATAGGCAGAGATCTGATAAGATCAAAATTAAAGATTTCCAGTGCTTGTGTGTTTGTACTTTTTTTTTGCTTATCTTCCTAGTATTCAGTAGGTTAGAGAGAAATTCTGATACTTCCAATCTGATATTTCTTTCAAGATAATTGAGAAAAAAATGAATGAAAGAAATGTAAGTAAGTGACATTGACCTTTCCCTCTCTGTGTTTATTTTTTATCATTCCATAAATCTACTCATTTAAATTCTTTTGGTTCAGAAGTTTCAGCTGTTGAGTGCTATGAAAACAAACACTTCATAGGTAGACAATGAATCACTTAAATTTTCAAATTGAGAGTGACTCTCCAAATTGGTACTGATGAGCAATCTGAACAGCACAGGTTCTGAAATCATCACTCTTGCTCAGTTGTACCTCACTTTGCAAACAAGCATTTGAAAGAGTGAGGCTGCTTATGGAGTAAGGGTCAATTTTGCAGCAATGAGTTTATCATCATTTACTTTCATCATGGGTTTTAGAGAGTGCTTTATGTCTTCCAAGTAATGCTATTTTCAATCCCACAGAACAGATGAAAAAATATAACTTCTGTCAATATTTGCAAGAAACCCTCAGTATTTAATGACTTCAGAAGAAGATACATGTTATTTTATGTTGACATTTGGTTTTCACCAAAAAAGTAGGAATGGTTTTGAAAAACTTTGGTTGTGAAGCAAGAGGTAAATTATTCCCATTTCTTCACTTTAATTCCTTCACTCTTCGCCACATCCACTACTGTCTCAGAAGCACATCCTTAGCAAACTTTGAAAGCAGTGGATTGAGTTGAATGAATTGGATTCAGTTTCTGAATCCTCATTCATAACACAACTCAGTCTAAGAGACAGAATTATGTGTAACTTTTATGCAAAATAGCTGGTTGGGTCTTTTGCATCAACAGAAACATGACAGCAATAATAAATACAATGCAATGCAGATAAAATAACTAAATTATTTAAAAGTCACATATTGGCTGCACAATGCCTGATTGCATTTCCCAGAGAGCTGCACATGTGAAGATGAATTTTCGCTCCTGTCGGTTGTTCAGTAGGTGCTAGGATCTCAGATCCTAGCTCAGCGGTATATCCCTGATAAACAATAAGCAGGCTGTAGGGATCCATGTGTATGTCACAGCCATCTAAATATGTGCCATGCCAAAGTTAATAATCTATTTATAACTGTACAAACCTCTTGAAAATATCATTCTTTTCTCAAGGGAATTGTCATTTATGCTTATTTCCCATGTAAAACCGCAACTCCTTTAAACAGATTGGAGAAGATTTTACCACAAGCATCTGGACTGCTAGAGAGAGTTTATTTACTCAGTTCTTTTTCTTATTAAAGTATATATTCACACACATATATATATATATCTCACATTTTGATAAAGATGATATCTGAACTGAAACATATAGAAATTTCAAAAATCTAGTTCATCCATTATAAGAAAAAAAAAAGGTTATCAGAAGTTACTTTGATATTTTACCTGTGATTATCACAAATCTCAAGAGGGATGTTGAAAAGCTTTGCCTGCATTTTAATGAATCAAATTTCCTTTCTCTGAAAGTGAAACTTTATACGCCAAAGCCTAGTTGATTATGAATAAAAGAAATCGAAAATCTGAAATATGTCCTCAAACTTTGAATGTTATGTAGCAACTTTTATGTTTGTTTCAGAGTGCAGAACCATGTAGCAGAAAGAACACAGCTTTTTAGAATTTAAAATGATGCAAATTTTCTGTTCAATTTATAATTTTCAAGTTATTTGTACATAAACCTCTGTGTCTAAATGAAAACTCCAGCATGTTTGCGTCATCTTCTCAAATTATAAGCTATATAATGGAATTATACATTTGTCCTTGATGAGAGAAATAATCTTCAATTTGGGCATGTAACTGTGCTCAGTTGATTCAGGACATGGAAATTTTCCCAGGGCTCAAGGCCGACTTAAACCCATTTATTTCAAACAAACAACCATGTTCCTCCTAATATTCTCTATTGCCTTGGTTGAAGAACATGTCACATCTCTCCTCAGCAAACAGCAGTGAAAAAGTCTGAACAACCCTCCTTCCTCTTGCACTGTGCAGAGAGCTCTACCAGCAAAGAGAGAGCAGAATAATGCCTTAGGGTAGAGCATTGCCTTAGTGACTGATTTTAAGTCATGGTTGACTTAAAATCTAAAATTTAGCCTTTTGCAGTGAAATAAAGAAAACCAGATGGGACTAGGTGGTGAAGAAAGAGCCTCACAGGTTATTCTAATTGAGAATCTCAAGGGATTTTACCTTTGCTCAAACTCAGATGTGATCCTGGTATAAACCAGCAAAAATCACTTAGTTGAAAAGGATAATACTGCCTTCTCCAACTGAAAATCTGATCTGTAATGTATTTCCTGTCTTGTCTTTCTCAAAGTTTATTGAACTCATCGACACTCAGAGAACTAGAGAAAAATGACTAGAAACCTTTTCTGCCTTCACCTTTAATTTAATAGAAAAAAAGCTAGAAGTTTTCTGTTTCATGGTGTTATGGTCTGAGAAGTGTCCTGCTGGGAATCATCTGCCCTGCAGCTTGATAGCACAAACTTTGGATTTTTAAAACCTGCTGGAAAGTCTGGCCTTGCTACTGACCTAGCTGTTTGAAGTATGTGCATATTAGTTGAGGCTAAACTTTTGTTCGCAGGGAATTAACACAGCTCAGAGAGAAATCTCATGCTGTTTTACTGACACAGGACAGCATACTGATGAGAAAGCTACCTTTTTCTGAAAGCTAATATCTGTCTTTCAGCTTATTGCTATCATATTCCATATTGTTATTCTTGCAAATTAACTTTTTTTTTTTCCCTATAGAATCTTTTACAGACATATGAGTTTGATTGCATCTTATTTATAACAGATTTTATTGAAAAACATTTTGGTTTGTGACATTGGTTTATATTAAATCTATAACTTTAAATGATTCTTGTGTTAATGAATGATTATCATCCATAAAATTGATGTCATCCTTAAGCGTAATGGACCCTAACACTGTATCAGGAAATAGCAACAGTGCAAGGGACAAAAGATGCAAAATGTTCTTGTGCATCTCTCCAGCAATGTGGTCAAATGAATGATTAGAGCCAAAAGTGCCTCACGGACTGTGGATCTCCTAAGAACTTTGGTTATGCAGCCTTGACTGGCATCTTTCTGTACTCTCTCCCTCTCTTGAAGAAAATGCTGCTTTGCTGATGGAAAGCAACAGTTCAGAGCTTGCCTTGGCAGGGTGTATCCTCTGCTCGTGTGGGGTTGCTGTCTTGTGCACCCCCATGTTCCTGTAAATCTGGTCTCTCCAGGGCTTGGCTAGGACTGGAAAGTCACTGCTTCTCTCCAGGAATGTCTGTGTAGTTTATTTGCCCAAAAAAGCAACAGATCTGCTTTTTGTGTACCTTCATAATGCATCAACTGCCCTCGACTTTGTCCTGAGCAGTTCTGTCCTGCTCCATCAGGGAGAGGCTGCAAATCAAGCTGCCAGTGCACAGCCTCTGCCAAGGCTGACAGCCACTGGATGGCTACTGCCTGTAGTGATGTTTTTGCCTTGTGACACCTGTGCGTAGAAAGGAGCCAGCAAGCACCACTCAATTGCTCTCATCCTCAGTTACAACACCCCAGCCATCTATACTTCTACAGCAGACCATATAAACTGGGAACAACCACATCTTCTGGAGAAGCAGTTGTGGGAATAAAGGATTTTGCAGTAGGTATTAATAATTTAATTTGAGAAATATAGTGTAGTAATGATAAATATAGTTGCCTGTAAGCAAATTGTTCAATTGAATTAATGGTTGAAGTTATTTTTCATTATTTTAAGTTATTTTAAAGTTATTTTAAAATATTATTATTAAGTTTGGTAAATACTGAAATTGCAAAAGTAATCTCACAAGTTAGTAAAAGGTTCCTTTTATTGACAGTGATCTAAAACAAAAACATCTGCTGCTACTGTTCTTGTTCTTTATGTGTCCCCTTCTGTGCGGCACTTTTTTTTTGCTTGTTACTGAAACACAGCCTGTGCTGAAGACCATAAAACAACAACTTAATTGCTGTGTTGATGCTTTCTTGGATCCCACTGACTTTCTTGGGCAGCCTATGGGCCCGATCAGACTGCAGAAATTTGGCACACTATAGTTGTGTGAAATGCTCAGGGACAGGAGAAGGACAGGAAGAAAATGTGGAGCTGGTGAAACAGAGAAAAATCAATTCACCAGCTTAAAAGCAAAATAAATGTACTTACTGACAACAACTGCTTTCTAAATAGTTTTAACTAATTCAAATGATGGCCAAATAAACAAACCTTAGTGTTGGTAAATGCTGAGGAAGGAATACTTTTTTTACCCGCTTTACAAAGTGGGTAAATGTAATGAGAGGGGGAGACTTCCATTCCTCCACCCTTGCCTTGGATTCTTAGCTGATTCTGTTCTACAACCAATAGACAGTACCTCAGGTGAGAGAAGCAGAAAACAGGAGATATAAATTTCTATTATAATGGCAAAAAATTAAAGACTGAGCTTCCAGAGAGATTACTGCTTTTCACAGGTGGTTGAAGCTCCTTGGCTTGCAGCCCTTATGCCTTATACAATCCAGGGAGCTGCAATTGTCTAAAACCTAAAAACACACTGCCAGTCTTACAGTTTCATAGTAGCTTGGGTTTGACAGCTACTTCTCTCCTTTTTTTTTTCCCATTTTTTCCAAAGATTTTATTTACCATTTTCTGTATTTGGAATGATGGATATTGCCAAGTAGGATATCAATGTGTTAAATCTGTTTGCTAAATTATTGAAAATATTTTTTAAAATTTTTGCAGTATTTGCCAATATTCTTTAGATGATACA
Organism: Emberiza elegans; assembly: GCA_024865655.1. Lineage (NCBI taxonomy): Eukaryota > Metazoa > Chordata > Aves > Passeriformes > Fringillidae > Emberiza > Emberiza elegans. The sequence goes on from JALJVW010000206.1 coordinate 23,107,367, forward strand.
TAGAGATACTGATACAGACAATGTAGTTTGCTCTCTCTTTGAGTTTGATTTTATAAAAACTGAAAGAATTAAAAAATGTTTGAAATTACATTATTTGATTAATGTAATGTTAGTAAATTTTCAGATCCGTTGCTTTAATGTATTGCTAAATAATAAAAACAAAAGATGTACTTCCAGTAAACTGCTAGTGTTGACCTTCCAGCTATCACTGGTTTTACTTGAGAGTATAAAAATTATCAGATGTGTAAATATCCTGATAAGAAATGACCATAACAGAGTTAAAATCCTGAAGCATTTCATTTAGAGAAAAGAGTTTAAACCTTGCGGTTACACTTGCTTTTCTAAACTGATGTTCTTCATCTTAGAATAAAATGAGAAAATACATCTAGGTTAATAAAATACTAGTTGTATAAGCACAATAAAGGAAAGGAAAATACATGCGCATTGGGAATGATAAACTTAAGGATTTATTTTATGTGAAAGGTTTTGAAAATCTACAGGAATAAATTCTTAAATTATTAGGAATACATATGAAATTAGGCAGTTTTTGCAATTAACATAATTCTAAAGCTACAAAGTCAACACAAGAAGCTCACTGTTATTCCATGCAAAGGAACAGATGCGTTTCTGTTTCCTCAGTGAATTGTTTCTCAATACTGCATTAATTTGGGCATATGTGCTTCTGAAGGAAATCCACCAAAGGACATAACATATCTATATATTGGTGGCAGTATTTTTCAACTTTCTCTCTTCATGAAATATATCAGTTTTTCTTAAGAAAAGTAGCTCTCCCAAGAACAATAAAACTCTCCATGCTCCATTAATGTTATGGTGAAAATCATATAATTTTTGCAGCTCAGCCTTTGAATTGTAACTTGTTACTAGGCTTGGGAAATTTACAGGTTGAGATTAAGAAATATAAAAACACTGTCCTCCTAGAGGGAGTTGGATTAGTGTTAGCACCTCTCCAAAGGGTGTCTTTTGACTCTCAAGTAGCATAGGCACTTCTCTGATTGCTGTATCTCAAGAGGACACAGGAGTTTGTAGTTTGAGTGGTGGGATTGATGTGGATGCCGAAACTGGCTTCAAAGCACATGATGAACTTTTGACAGCTTCAGCGTTAAATAGCAGCTTAAGATAGTGGAATCTTTTAATTCCTGGGCAGGCAGCTGGGTCTTCACTCACAAATGAAATTTTTCTTCTGTTTTAAAATAATCTAATGTACTACTTTAGGGTGTACAGGCCCCAACCTTTCTTCATTATCAGGGAAAATAAATTAATTTAAAGAACCTTGATGCTTTTTGCAATATTGTAAAATACTAAAGTTCATGAAAAATCATGAAAAGGTTGAAATGTTTAGTATGACCTTTATTTAGTATGACCATTACATTTGCAGCACCAGAAGGAACAGTGCTTTATCTCACTGAATCATATGACCTTGAGGACCTCTTTCACCTGTGAGCTTCCTGCTGAGACCTGTGTGCTATACTGTCTGTAAAAATCCTGGGAGGAGCATTTCCTTTTCCTTGCTGTCAAAAGTTTAAGTTATCTATTTGTTCACTTCAAATTTGTCATGTACACAGAGAATTCAAATGTGTTGGAGAAAACATGCAGCTCACAATTTTAGTTGTATTTAGTGCTATTATGAAGCACACAGTTTAGGGAGATTTATCTTCATAAACTGCTCCCTCTTTATCTATATGGTTGTGGATTTCTGTATTTCCAATAGAAGACAAATCACTAAGATAAAAAAACCCCTTGCCAGTTAGGATGACTGGATTTATTTGATGCTAAGTCTCATATTTGAATATTCTTATTTACTAAGAACACACTGAGATCTTAAACATGTTCATGATTTTCAATCTGTTTATGAATATTTATTTTAATATATTATTTAATATTTAACAGGGGTATATGTTTTGAAATCAGCAGAAGATTTAGTCAATCCCACTAAAACAAGAAAATAATAGCTATCATTATTTAGGTTTGATTACTGTACCCAAGGCACAACCAAAAAAATAACACCTTTTTGACCATTGAAGAATTTAGGCAGAGTTGACAACAGTGGCTCTTAAAGCAGCTCCTGGGCTCATTTCAGTAAAGTTCATTCTGTCAGCTGAAGCTTTCATGAGCTTGACTTTAGTGGGGGTCCAACACCTTCTCTACAACTTCAACAAATTGAATCTCTTTTACCCATGTGGTGGGTCTGGGTTCTTATTCAAATTCCTGAAAGGAATCATAATTGATATTACTAACTAAAGAACTGATATATTGATATACAGGCATGTCCCTAGGTGAGCCAGCCAGCAAGTAAACAGTGGAGCTGGGAAGACTTTATTCAGACTTCAAAGATGCCAAGGTTTACTGCAGCCTGGAGAACAAAGTGACTGTCTAGCATTTCTGATCCAAAAGGGAGACAATGCATTAAAAAATAGTCCTATTACTTTGGAAAATAAAATCTTGAATGGTCTTTATACACAAGCATTAAAGAATGGAAAATGGATCTTTTGCTTTCTAGGTCACCTTTAAGACTTATAGCCATTAAAGAGAATTTTGCCTTAAGAAATTACAGATCTACTGCATTTTAATGGCTTGTTTTCAGACAAAAGAATTTTTCACTTTGATATCAGTTGGAATGCATTGGCAAATTTGTTACTGGACAGAGCTGGCAAGAAGAAACAGTATTTAGCAAAGTAATGTGCTGGGCTAAGAATATAAAGGTTAAAGGTTTTTGTGTGCATCAAGAAGATGAGAGGCTTTAACTCTCTAAGTTTCTTTTTGCTCTGTGATGACTGCCCAGAACTGTATTAGGAGTGCTGCCAAAATGGAGTCTTTCAGACAGGCTTCTCTTCTCAGCTTTTGGAGTGGGAGGTTTAAGCCTTGCTTTCACAGCTCTTATGGATCAAGGTCCTGAGCCCCCATCTGTGCAGGAAGGAGCTATGGACCTGTTGGGATGTTTAACAGGGGCTGTTTAACCCCCTTTCCGAAAGAAAGCCCCTAGAGTTAAGTTGCTGCCACATCCGCAGCATGGCAAGGACAGCGTTTCTGTGTCCTAGAACCCCCTTAGGGGTCAGAGCATGATGATTTTCCCAGGATCACAGATGAGGAAACAGGTGGGTAATCAGGGAATTGCATGGAATACTCCCAGATCTGTAATGGCCACTAAATGTACTTTTTCTTGTCATCTGACTGTGTTTATCAGCTACATGTAACTCTCCAGGGTAGAAACCACCATGTTCATCATGCTATCAGCTGTGACAAAAGGAAAAGAGAACCTTCGAGACAATCCTTATTCTTCCTAAAACAAAGACAATTCCCTTTTTGCCTTCTGCAAAAAGAAGCTGATAAATATGTCTTTTTGTCCTCTTTCACTCTGCTTATTCAGAAACATGTAGGCACTGAACTGATATTTATCTGCAGTGTTTAATATAACTGTTGAGGGCAAGGAGTAAAAAAGAACAAGGACAAAAAAAGCTTTTTCTTCAGTGGCTCATAACAGTGCCAATGGCAAGTTCTGCTTTAATAATAAAAGGAGCACTTCTGCTGCCTGTTGAAGCAGAAAGAATATATTGCTGAAGAAAATAAATCAATGTAAATTATTTTAAATGTCCTGCATTATATTATTCTAAGTCAGACAAAAAAGGTGAAAATGATGCTGTATGGAAGAGGAGAAAGGATGTAGCTAAATAGAGAAAGACATGAATTATTTAAAAGCTAATGGATGACAGAAACAATTCAACACAGTTGCGGATGACTTATGATCTGAGAATTTGCCTTACAAGCTTATATAACATTAAGAGAAGTAGTTGGGTACTAATGCACTAAGGTGATGTGAAACACTGAATTAGAAGGAAAAGAACAGCAAATGAGAAACCAAAATCTGTGCACTGTAGTGAACTCTATGCTTCTAGCAAGTTGCCACTTTTGCCACAATGTTTTAAGCAAAAGGCACTGATGAGTCCCAAACTCTGGGCCTCTGAGGCTGCGCCATACTCTGTGTGATGTGTCCTGTGTGACTCTGTGGTCCAAGGATTCTCGGGTGATAGAGGGTTTTAGCTGCAATGCAGTGCTGGGCTTTCCCCACCATGTGTGACCTGCAGTCCTTCTCATCCCCTCTCTGGCTATTGGAGATGCCACAGATAAGTGGACAAGAGTAGAGGGGCCTTTGTAATTGGCTGTAGCTTTGTTCTGTTTCAGAGGATGAGGACAAGAGCTGCCCTGCTCCATAGCACACAGAAGTGTTACTGCTCTTGAGTGAGTTGGATGCCTTAAGCTACCTGGGACTGTTTCTGCCAGGGTGCTGCAGTCAGCAGGTTGAGTGAAGTGAAAAAATTGCTGTGATAATAAAATGCCCATAAGGCTGCTGCAAAATCACTCACACAGCAGCTTATGGACCTAGGGAGCTCCATCCTGTCAGGAAGTATGGGAACTTCCCTGTTGCCCCCAAAACACATCTTCAGAGCTACAAAAGCCAAAATTTTCTTATATTCATCAAGTTTCAAGTGACTGCAGGACAGCTGTTTAAATACCATGCAGCCTAACTAAAGATGCCAGCTTTGTTATATCTTAGTTTGTAAATAATAAACTATAAATGGATGTTAAAACAGTCATGTAAGTTAACATGAGTGATGCTTACAGCATAGCAATTTTAAAGAAATCACTTGGCTAAACAAATATCAGGCAGATCGGAGAATAACTAGAAAAGAGTTCTTGTGTGTGTGCATATATATGTTTGATTTAATGGGCCTGCTTATCAAGTGAAATAGCCTGAGGAAAGCAGCTGCCCTTAAGTGTAACCAAAACTAAAAAGATGTGGTTTATTTATGTATAAATCACTGGCCCTAATCAGACATCTCAGATAATATGTAATCTATAGCTCAATGAGATCTGCCCTGTGTGATTCAGCTGTAGGGAGCTGCCCTTGTTATGGAACATTTTGTTAGGGAGAATATGATACAATGTTGCCTACATCTGTCTGTCTACTGTAGATTGCTGCTCAGGGGATACTAAAGATGAGGAACGGCTCGCCTGAACATCACACTGATTTGATTTGTGCTGTTTTCTTCTTCTGAGATGGGCACACTTCTTAACTTCATGTTAAATCACCAAGCATTTGGCTGCAATGGACATTTTTCCCAAGCTGCACCTGTGCTATCAGCAATCACATTAATTGGAGTGCAGTAGCAGTGTTTAATCAGGGCAGGCTATAAGCAAGGCTCCATGAGAGAGGTGTGCCCACATTTCTGATCGTAATCTGCACATTCTGGTTCTGCTTTCTGTACAATAAGGGACTGACTGCACCTCCAGACTTCTCAGCCTACATCAAGATATATGAACGTGTGAAACACCTGAGGGAGAAGAAAGGAACAATACTAGAGTGAGAAGAAAATTCCCTGACATTCTGGAAGAGTTATAAATGTGTGTGTGAAGGACATTCAGAAGTAAAGTAACCTTGACTATGATTTTCACACTCATGTAGGTATTTCCAGAAGAAGAATAGTGATGAGCATGGGAACATGATGAGCTGAAATGACAAAGTGTCGATAAGCCCCTCAAATTTGGCTTTTTAAAGGTCAGAAAGTTTTTAGCATTAGAACATTGAAGGACTGGAAAATAGTATAGCACACGCTATAAATCTTCTAGCAGATGCCTGAAGAAAGCTATAAAAGAAATCAGTATTACAACATACATATGATTGAATTTCAATGAATCATCATTTTATAGTGGCCATGACATGAAATCTCCATCTTCCTCTGAAATTGAAGGTTAAGAATGATACACTATTTTACATTTCCCTGATGTTTATATAGAACTCTGAAAACAGCATGAAGGAAAGCAGAAAAATAAAGCATATATATTAAAAACTTTGTAAGATAACAGGGAAACCACTTTTCTGTTATACAGAATATTGTTTTGTTATTGAGATTTAGTGAACTGGAAAAAAAGCCCAACTTAAATTAGTGATTTCCTGCATTCCATTACTGTAACAATCAAGACTGCCTTTTTTGGGTGCTGTAGCTTTATATATAATGTACCTAAACAATATGTCCAAAGATTTTTAGACGTTAGCACCTGAGAATTGCAATACAGAATCAACCTGAAATGCTCAGCCTGAAATGTTCACTTATAATAAAAGTGAACAGATAAAAAAGGAGAAGTTATAGTTCCACACATTTATTAGACTTTATAGACTCCAGTGGTCCATCTCATGAATCAGATCATCAGGATATACCAGTTACTTCTGCTTGTCTGAAAATCTTATTTATAGTGTGTAATGCTTTTCCTGTCTCTTTTATTGTTTGAAGTAGGGCTAGGTCATAATAAGGTCTTGTATAAAAATGACCCCTTCTTATTCAGTGGCTTTGGTTCCATGTTCAGCTCATCTGTGTAATAATAGATATGGTTAAGTAGGATGGGTTTGTAATTATCGCTTTGCTCCAGGCAGCACAATTTGTCAAGGCAATAAAAGTGAGCAAGCTGGAATGCAGCCCTGCTCACACCTCATCAGCAGATTGTTTCCTGCAGCCCAGCTCCTGGAGGAGTGCTAGATGTGAGCAAATCCATCGAGGGCAATCAAAATGCACAGGTATTACTCAAGGCTGAAAAAGGAAAACAACACTCCAGCCCAGACCTCTGACATCAGCATTCAGCCTTATGTGACCTGCCTTACTGGAGCTCATGTATAGGGAGCAAAACCACCACATAGACCTTCAGGGGACAGCAGTGATTTTTCTGGGGTAATACTTCATCAAAAATACAATTAGGTTGATGTATCACAAACAATTTTTTTTAGATTACCATACAAAATATATGGCTACTAACACTCTTACCAGAAAAATGTGTATTATGACTCTATATTAGTTCAGGGTAAATAATTTTTAAGAGAATTTTTTCTCTTTTTTTTTGTTGAGCTACTGGTTCAGAGCCTTGGCTGTGTGGATCATCTCATTTAAGTTGGCAACATAAGCAATTTAACATAACCATATTAACCCATGATGTGTGCCAGTTACCAATATGAGTTTGGCCTGGTATGCCCTCTACTTTGTTTTGGGAAACAAAGTATATATATATATATAATTTTTAAAATATATTTTAAATTAGTAGATTTATAAGTTTGTTTCAACTGTTTTTTTTCTAGAAGCTTTTACTGAGTTCAAGAGCTTACACTGAATTCCTCCCAGATAAATTTCTTCCCCTGTGTTCCATTTCACTAAAGTGAGAGAATACATTTTATGGTAAACTAACTAATTTAGAAATTTATTTAGCTGTCTGTAAGTCCCAAAATGAATCCAGACTTTTTTTTTTTTTGGCCCTATTTCTTATTAATCTACAGGCCAGATCCATTATCTCACTTCCAGTTCCATTGAAATGAGAAAGAGGATTACTTTTTTAAATTCCCATTTGCCATCACTGCAGCAGTCCCAGAGAATTAGAAGTCCATCTCCCTATTTATTTTTAGTACTCTGATTACTGCCCATGGTTTGGAAACAACTTCTGCAATACCCAGTGCTGCAATATGGATCTTCATTCAAGTATTAACTGGCCCATCTTGGGCTCATTTACCATTTTGGCAAACTTAAATTGGCAATGTTGAGTTTGAGTTTTATTTAAGAACAGTAGATATAAAGTGATTTTTGCTGCTCAAAACTAGGGAAATCTTATAATGAAAGGTTAGTTCTCTCTTTTTAGAATTTTTTAATGCTGAGATAAAAGACTAGCCCTTTGATTACAATGCTGGGAAACAGCATTGCTTGGGTTGCTAACAACTGAATGCATTGCCAATGGGTCTTGAAAGTCTGGCTGTGTCTGGAGCCAGAACTTCAGTACATCCTCCCAGGGCTGTCCTGTGCAGACACCTCATTACTTTCTGGCACATCTGCAAGTATGAATATGAAGAATGCCTGGTATTGCTGTTCAAATTACACTGGGATTTTGAGCCTCTTAAGGAATCAGGCACTGCTCTTTCCCGGTGTTTCCACCCATATTTGTGTTCATTTACCTGCCTCTTTGACTTGCTCACCTAGCTAAGTTTGTTCACTCTCCTGAATCCTGGGAGCTCTTGCTAGCACTCCAGATATAAGGTTGTGTTTTGCAGTTTGTAGTATTTTTCCCATAAAAGCACAGAAGAAAAATTTGAGTACTGGAAATCTCCGGCTTTGCAGTAGAAAACTGAGAGCTGTAAAGGACTTGGTTACAGCAGCTCCATGGTAACAGGTGAGGAGATAGGAGCTTCCTTTGCCCATGCTTCAAATCAGACCGACATGCTCTAGCTGGGTACATGATGCAGGGTATCTGTGACTTTACCAGGGTGAGGGTGTGCTGACTTGATTCTAGGAGCTCACTTAAGAATACAGATTTTAAAATTACTTGCTGTGGTTTCTTGTATGTGCGCATTTTAAATTATTGTCCCGAGGTTTTAAAGCACTTCAGGTACAAGAACAACTTAAAATTTTTACTTTACTTTTGTTATTCAGCCCTATTAAGAATCCTAAGGGTGTGCAAACTTTCATGTTGGAGATTTTATCAAATTGAACATTTCAGTTATCACTGAAAAAAAAGAGAATAGAAACTGCAAATAGGTGGGAAATTCACCTCAACCTCTTTCAAGTGCATTTTTTGTGCTTGCTTTGTGTATGGTTGCTCTGCTTCCTGTGCTCTTTTTCCACTGCTATGCCAATAAGGTTGATATTGAAAATGCATCAGGGATCCAAATCTTGCCAAGGTAAATCCTGACTGATATGGATGGGAGCTGGATTCTGCAGAGCCATTCATCATGGGTTTCTGAGGCCAATAACGAAGTGAGGAGTGCTTCATTGCCAGCAGTCAAACCACCACCACCACTAGAAATTTGAGAAGATCACATTTTATACCTGCTGGTTTTCTGTCTCTGTTGGGACAAGAGCTCAGATGGCTAATGCCCTTTACTGTGCTGTACCCTTGAGGGAGGTGAACTGGTGGCATGTCCCCCTTCTCCTGAAGCCCAGCCTCTTCCCTTTGCCCACACTGATGATGATCAGCTGTCAGCTGCTCCCATGTTAAACCTTCCTGCGAGCAATTCACCAGCTGGCAGTCATTGTGAGGACGTGCTCATTTCCAGAGCAACATGCAACCCCTCATCACCTTCTCCATGGACAGTCATCAGATCAGAAATGTTCTTTGTAAGCTGGATCTCTGCTTTCCCTTTTAATGCAATAATATGTGCTTCAATGCAGGAAACTTCACTGGTTGCTGGCAAGGTTTTCCTGAAAGGGATTGTGTCTCTGTTTAAGTCATATATGAGCATGACAAACATTTTCATCCTGAATAAAGTTGTGTATTGCATTACATAACCTCTTAAAAGAAAAAGAAAAAGAGCAACTGTTATAGCAGCACTTATATTTATGAGCAGTTTTTCATGGTATTTGCTCCACTTAGGCTGTAATGGTTCTCTGATACAGATGCTTAATCTGTTCTTTATTTTCAAGAAAGCCATGCAAATGTCATCCAATAATTCTCATTTCAAATCTATCCAGCCCTTTGGCTAATCACTGTGGTAAATATTTTTTCAGAAATCTTTCAGATGCTGCACAGAATTAGCTGAGCCTTGGGGGTTTTCCCTTTCTTTTTTTTTTTCTGTTAGATTGGAGTTTTTGTTGGCAGTGGTGGACTTCAACAAGACTGGCTGCTGTGCAGAGGCAGAGGGGAAGGCATCTTGCAGATTACCATAGCTGATGTGTCTGTTCTAAAGGAAGAAAGCAGCAAACAGCACAGTGTCTGAGATGATCTGGGTATGCACAAGTTTCAGTAAGGTGACTGGGTATTAATCTCTCCTCTTTCTCTCTAGGTGTGCATCTCTTTTCCTCCCCAGGAGGTGCTGTTCCGCTGAAGCACCCTATTTTTGGGCACTTCAGTAATTGATGACTCTATGGCTTGCATATCCCAGTTTAATATCAGTAGAAGAGAGGTAAACCTTTGCCTTTATTCAGCCATTGCAGTCAGTGGAATGATTAATGAAGATGCTTTCTAGTATATTTAAATATCACACAATTTTTTTTCCCTCCTCCCTTTGAACATTTTCCTAGTAATAACTGTAAAAAGATGCTTGTATATGGGATTTTTACCTATGGGTTTTTTTAGTACTTACATGCCATTGCTAAATGTTTGCTTAAAATATTTGAAAATTTAGCAGTGGATTTTGTGCTAACATCAAAGATTAAATTAATTAAATATGGAAAATTAATTTCAAAATATTTTAAATTATTTTACTAAAAATGTACAGCACAACAGAGTGACATGCTAAATACAGTCAACAAGGGGAACACTAATACTATCAATCCAGGTAGACATTCATATATTGAAACCTAACGAAAAAGTTTTGCCTTTTATTCATATTTTGGGCTGCTGAATATGATTACAGCTTCATGGAAAATGAAAGGCAACTTCTCCTTTATTCAGATGAAATATGCTGCCCTCTAATTAATACTCAGGGTCATTCCACAATAATTTTTGTGAAAATATTCGAGTGTTAGTAGATAAGATGAGAAATATTTCTTTTCCGAGCATGGTTTTACTCATTCTTTTCCCATTATTACATGTAACAATTGACATTCATTTGCAGTAGTTCAGCTGAGCTCTGTGCATGCTGCTCAACTATTAATATCCACTGCAGGGAGAAAGAAGGAACAAAACCACAGAGCTCAGAGTTTCTCTAAGCCAATGCATCATTATTCAATGTAGATAGAAGTGACAGAACTTTTACTAAAACAACTGTGTCTATAAACCTTGGGTTGTTTATACATTATCTTAGGAGTGGAAAGCTGACAGATTTCCAGTCTGCAACAGGCAATGGTTGGAGAGAAGACAGGGACTAAGCAAATAAAAGCTCCATACATCATTTAGTTCCCAAAGTACAAGGTGACTGTTCTAAACCATTAGAATAGATGACAGCAAGACTACCCTCCACACAGCACTTCATTGCTTCTGCAGTGAATGCTTCATCTGATTTCATTACTTTCTCACTCACGATTTCCTGTTCTGCAGCAGGGAGAAAAGTTTGGCTTTGCTTCGTGCATGTGTGTTTGCATGCTCATGGTGCTTATCACAGATGCCCCAGCATCCTGCAGGAGTGCTTTACCTCTCCTGACTCCTAAGGCACCCAGCAAGTTAGGGAACAGCTTACAGTGATGCAGAGCTTTTTCACATCAGCTCCAGGCAAGAAAGTGTTTCCAGGGAAATGTGTACCTAAATCTATATATTAGTGAACTGGGTTCCTGAGGATGATGCTGATGAAAAATGACATAACATAAATGGGTAAGGGTGTCTTCTGCCCAGTCTGTTGCTCATAAAATAGCAGCATATGTCTAAAAATCCACATCTTGCTGATTGTGGGAATCTAGCATCTCTGATTTAACTGTATATTTGAGGCAAAGACACAACCTGAAACTGCTTGCTACTTCTACAATTTCCAATTATACCTCTAGAATGGAAAATTTACATCCTTAGGAAAATTTTTGGTATCTGATCTTATATAAAAAAATTGCAATCACTCAATTGCAAACTCCCCAGGTTTCTTGTCATGTCTGGTTCCCTCTAGGCAGAAATCTGCAGGCCAGGATAACCTCTGAGCACTTGTCACCTTTCACTGACATGCTCACCTGGACCACAGGTGAGGAGGATAGCATTCTGGGAGGAGATCTGTCAGGTCCTCACCTCAGGATTCAAAGTGTGCTGCAGAGATACAGAGTGAGACAACTTGTGTCATCTTTTATGGTAACAGAGTGCTCTTGCTCTGAGAAAGCACCCAAAACTCAAAACACATGGTTGACAGCAACTGGAAGGAGTGGGTGAGCGTGAGGGTGTGAAGCTGTGTGTGCATGGCTGCAGGAGGCAAAGGCTGTGCTCACCCCACAGGGATGACCTTGGAGACTGCTGAGGAGATCCCTGGCTCGTGCTCAGCACTGACAAGGCAGAGGCTGGCACAAGGTCACGCTCTTTTAGGGAGAGTGCAAGGTGCTGTTTGCTTTCCAAGCAGGAATGGCACCTGCAGTCCTTCAAGCATCCTGCCCTGCCCTCATCATGCCCACAGCCCATGCTGGAGAGGGGCTGTGGATGGGTCAGGTCCCAGCTGGAAGTAATTCCATGCATTGATAGCACAGCTACACAGAATTCGTGTTTTGCAGAGTTAGTTTTTTTCAATCACACGCTGTTTGTAAACCTAGACTGCCAGACTCATCTCTCCAGGAAGAGGATTCCTTCTGGGAACAGGTCATGATGAAAATGCCCACATATCCAGGAAAGGCATGCCATTTTGTTTTGGAAAGCTTCTGCTTGCCACAAAAACAGTGGTGAAATCCTGACGTACTCATAGTCAAGTCAGAGCTGGAAATTTTTAAGGTGAAAAACTTTAATAAAAGACCACATTGATGATATTTAGTCAAATCTGACCCTCAGATTACAGTATGTTTTGCTACTTCTCAAAAAAAATTTAACAACTTTTATTGAAACTGAAAAAAAAAATCTAGTAATAAAACCAACAGTCCAAAAAAAGCTAGACAGGAACAAGTAATATTTCTTACTAACAGCTTCTAGATGTCTGAGGAAATACTGTGCCACCCAAGCAGACAATAAACCAAATCTCTTTCGAGCTAACATTAGCAATTAACAAAATAGTCTTTTTATTGTTCGAGTAAGAGCTACACCAAAGGAAATAATGCAAAATGCATGGGAAGAATTTGATTAATATCCCTAAACATCATATTCTTGGAGACCACAGAAACAACAGGCATATATATTAATTAATTGGGTAAAATTATCTGCTTAGTTAAATGGATGTAATTAAGAGTAATGTCTTGAGGTCTGTCTTTTAAAGTCATTTCACTGCTTTAAAAAATATGTGGAACAAGTTTTTCATTGAAGAGACCAGAACTTTGTTTGACCAAAATGTCTAAGCAAAAAGTTTCTGAAAGATTCAGCATTTGGTTTGCTAATTCATGTGGACAGAATCTAGTCAATAACAAGAAAATCTACTTTCAAATAGTTCTATTAACCCAGAACCCACATACAGAGGAAAAATCAAGTGGAGTTGTTTTTTCAGATAGAGGCTTATTTTGAGTGATACTAAAAGTGGCTGTGATGACACATAAGTCAGAGCTTAAAGGAGTAAAAGAAAGTGAAGTAGTGAGAATGCAGAGTTAAGTCAGAGGTGAAGAACCAAAGAATAAAATGTAAGGCAGGATATAGGTATTGAAAAATCTTGCAAGAGAAAGAGAATTGTGTCAAAAAGTGTGGAATGTCCTGTGGAGTCATCATGAGACCCACTAAAATGAGTTGCTCACAGGGGAGCAACTATTCTGGTTGGGAAAGAATTGCATCAAGAGATGAGACTCAGTTCCTGTCAGAAAGATACTTTTTTCTACTTGGCATGCTCAAGTGTTTTCTTCCCCATAAAAAATTAAAAAGTCAAGAAAATCACTTAAGATTTGACAATAAACTGATAGTTAAAGGACAGCTTTAGATTTATGATATTGTTTCAATCAAATCCAATCAGCTCACAGACTTGAATATTTTATCCGTGCTCCAGCCGTAGGGATGCTGGCTGCTCTGATAAAATTAAATTGATTTGTTCCTCTCAGTTCCACACAAGCTGCATCCTGCTTTGTCATATTTGGTTTCTGATAAAACACTACTGGCACACTGTTCCACCTCAAAAAGCTGCCTGTGGTTCAAGCCTTTTTTCCCTAAGGAGTGACATAAACCATCCATGAGATGAAATATAGACTCATGTAGATTTAGACAGAAGCCAGTGGTTATGATTACTTTTTTTTAGTTTAAAATTATAGAGCTGGCATGAAGGAAGACCTCATGTGTTTCCACTCAGTGCCACTGGCACACAGTATCTATGCCCTCAAGACTGTAAATAAGGTTTCTTGCTGTACCTTTAGAGCAGCTGGGAATACTGAAATTCCTTCCCTTCTGCATTTTCCCTTCTCCTTCTCCTACTCCAAAAAAATCAAGACTCAAACCCAATGTACCATTACATCCATGAAGAAATGACTAGCAGGTATCAGTTCTTAAAATCTCTGTCTAAAACATGACAATTAGGGTTAAGGCTACCCTGTTGGTCAGTAGCAGTTATTTCTGGAGCTTTTTAGGCTTCAAGCAGTTCTCTGCAAGAATGCAGCGGCACATGTGTAAGGATTCCATTGGTCTTACTCTGAGCAACAGTGCATGCTGCTGGTCTTTCCCTTCACCAGAGGTAAAAATTCCCCGAGATCAAAACTGTTGATCTGAGCCAAATTTGTGATCTATTCCAGTTCTGTTCCTCATGGCTAATACTGTGGACTTTGTGCAGCTGAGCTATCTTCTATGTGAATGTCAAATGTTGTCTTTATACAAAGCTTCCTTGCTTAGCATCAGAAACTGATAACACAGCCATTGCTTTCTCCACTCAAGGCAAAAATTCCCTTTGATGATCTGTGAACTGGACCATGATCCAACCTGGGCTACTCTGAATGCACCCACCTACTTTGTGAAAATCTGCCAGCTCCTGACAACTGCTTGCAAAATCTTGTTTAGAGATCCTATACAAATGAAATGATGTATGTTACAATTACAGTTTCTTTTGCTTATCCAAGAGGTTCTCTAATAGAATATATAAAAATTCTCTTTTTTTCAGTGGAACTCTTTTCACTTTACAGAAAAGAATATCTCTTCCATGCTCACTGGCAAACCAGCTCACCCTTGCCTTTTCCATTCTTTCCACATTTGAATGGCAAACTAATGGCGTGACTACTCAGCTGTCTTAGGTACTCGTGTAGTGAATTTTTTTCTGGTTCGAGCTCTGTTGAACAAGAAATATGATGAATTTTGCAAAGCTAAATATTCTGCTCAGCTTGTGCAAATTTAATTTGGTTTCCACAGTTTCTCAAAATACAGTGATGTATTATCTTTTTTCCCAGAATTCCAACACACACATTAGTTATAAAATGAGCTTGATCTGAAGCTAAATTATAATGTTGCATTGAACTAGGTTGTTACTTACAAGACATCTATATCATTTGCAGCAGAAGCTGTAGAGAATGGGAAGGGCAATTATAAGAAAAAAACCAAAAAACCTTTAATATAGTGTTCTCTGGAAAATTGACTTCCTTCACAAGAATGCTCAGAGCAGAAATAAATCAGGGTGTATACATCCCTCAGGTCCAATGCTGATGGGTACGGAAGAAAAGTCCATTAAAAAAAAGGTCTTTTGAAAAGGCTTTGGATGGTATGCAACAAAGTGCACCAAAATTTGAGCAAAGAGGAGAAAAATATGGAATAGCTGTTTCTTGTGAACATCTGTGTTCTCTTATTCCAATACATCATGGGATGGTGCACCGAGGAACATAGAAAGCAATTAAATAATCCCATCTTTATACGTATGCACATGTGAATGAAATTACAATTCCACTTCTTCAGAAGTTCCACAATTTCTTAATATATGAATACAACTTTAGAAATGCTTTTTTCCCAATAATTTCTGTCTGTAGTTATATATATATATATATATATATATATATATATATCACACACACATACAAATGTATATATATATGTATATCTGATTTAATGTTTCATCTTAATGAGATTAATGAGATTTGAAAGCTACTTAGTAATGTGCCTTGAGTCCTTAGAATTAAAATTTTCCTTTATCTCTGTGGAGGAGGATGAGCTGAAGCAGAGCACTGAGAGTGTTAGACATTATGGAACAGTTGACACTAAAATGGAAAATAATAAGAAAAAAATGTGACAGATCTTGCAATAATTATGCAGTATTAGATAAATAAATTTATAGGGAAGTTTAAGAGTTAAAATAACTGTTGGGATAAATGACTCTGTAAACAAACAATTTTCTGAGTAAGATTCAAATGAAGGACCACTGGGAGTGCAAGAGAAACCACTGTTTCAGACACTTGGATGAAAATTTATGAATTGTTGAAAAACATTTCAGCTGGATTTCTGAGAGGGCTATATGACATTTTTTTTGTCTGGGGCAATAAAACCTGCTGCTTTATAAAAATATAAAAATAGGATTCTCATTTAATATCAATATTTTATCAGACCTCTAGATTAATGTTTGTATAATTTTTAATGTGGCAATTTTAATTATTAAAAAATTAGAAAACCAGATGGAATTACAAAACAGCAACAGATTACTTAATTAACTTTTGCCTATTGGGATAAATAGAACATACCACAGAATATATCAAAGCAGACACCAATGAGACACTATACATCTATTAGTATGCAGGAAGTTTTCTCTTCAGACAGCAGTTCTTAGCAGACATAAGCATATGCCTATCCATCTTATTAAATAAACCCAGCAACTCCTCATGTTATAATCCACAGCATATAACATCATGGCAAAAACCTGAAGAAGTACTCCATGATGCTCCCTGCAGACCAGTGAAATCTCACACTAAGTACATGAGGGGAAAAAAAAAGAAAAAAAAATGATTGCTATCATTTTATGAAGTAGTATAACATGTAAGTTAGTCTGCAAATACTAACAAACATCCTTCAGCTGTGAAGGGGCCTTAAACAAAAAGTAATTAAAACATCAGATTTTAAAATTGCTGATATATTTGTCTAAGCATATCACAAATACTCTGTCAGCTCCATTGCATGATATGTATTACATACCTGGGTAAAAATAGGAGTGAATCAGATGAAGAGGAGACCTGTAAAACCATAATAATATAAATCTTCTTTACTTATATGAAATATCCTTTGAACTTATTGCAGTACTATGTAGATTTTTGCAAATTCTTAGTATAATTTGCAAAGATGTTCTCTGAAATAAAAATTATTTCAAACAGGATTCCAGAAGCTGTACAATTGCTTCTTTTGGAATGAACCCCAGCTGATGACTTCCAAGATTCCCAGAAAAACTGATGATAATTATTGCACACCAAATACGTTCCTACATGATGTGCACTGATACCTTTTTATTTAATAAAAATGAGTGTCACCATATATATGTGCATACATTTGGTTATTGCTATCAGAATTAAAAGCCTGCAATTTAAACCCAGCCTATTAGAAAAAGGGCTCAGCAGACCCACACAAATGGAAATGACTACTTGCCACAGGTTTTTAACCAGGCTTTGAAACAATGTGTTTGTTAGTACCTTCAGATTAATATCAGTTAGTTTTTGAACAGTTTCAATCTCATGCTAGATGATTCAAACCAGATGAAAATAAAAATGTGTTACCCAAAACAAAAGAATACAGAAAATACAGTATTGTAGTATTTACTGAACAAAATAACAAAAATCATGTTTGCTTTTTTTTTTTAAACAGCGCTAAGTAATCAAATTTAGGCCATACAAGCGTCAAGAAATGTAAGTAACTGTACTATTAAGGTGGTATCTACAACTTTTTTAAACGGCTCAAAATCCAAACCCACAAATGTTGTCTACCTCACTTAAAAATCATTCAAGTGCCTTGCACAGTATGTAAAAAAATTGATAGTAAATGACTGCTATGAAATGTACATGCAGTACCTGTAATTTATATTTCAATACCTCAGGCCCAGATCATCAAAGCATTTAGGTTTCCACTCCTCAGGGAAGCTCTGGGTCTCCATGTATATTAACCACTTCCCTGAAAGGAGTAACTGGTTTTGATGGTGTGAATTTATACTGTTGGCTTTCCCTGTGCAGGGAGGGAAAGGGTCAATTTTACAGAAAGAATAGTTCCAATAGGCAGAAAGTTTATGGACTGCAACTACATGAACCACCTTCCCTACACAACATAAAAATATTCTAATATTAAGGATTATTTTACAACTCAGTGGAAATATGCAGTAATGCAATTCATTTCCTTTGTCTGGATGACAAAAATGCAGTCTTAACAGTCACAAGAACCCGCCTTGTGTTAGCTATAAAAAAAAATATATTTATATATATATTTATGCAACTACTATGTGCATTAAACAAAACCACTGTATGAATCAGCAGGGTTCAATAACACTTGCATCTGAATCTCTGGAAGGGGTGCATTGAAGTCTATGGTGCTTCTCAGTAAGGACTCACAATGAAATGGCAAAGAATAGAAACCCATTTATTTTAAATCTTATTTTTCTTACCCCATTGCCTAAGAAATGGTCCATAAGCTCTCTGGCAGCTAAAAAGATCTGTTGCCTTTACTTCAACCTACTGCTGAGAAATGAAAAATACACCTTAATACAAACCTGATAATTCACTTTTTAGGGAACACTGAAATCGAAAATCAGCCAAACGTCATTGTGAACTCCCATGAAATAATTCCACCATCATGAAAATTCTCTGTTGTCTTCAGTTCTTACCAATCTGTGTATCATGAGTTGTTTAGCAGCCTAGTAATCAGCAATGTACAAGAAACAATTTATTATTCCTGGAAAGCATTTATATTTTGACTCACTCAGGTTGGCAGGTTGATTTAGAATTGAAAAGTGTATTTCACATCTGGTTATATAAATGTTGCAAAATTCCTTTTCTTCTTCTTTACCTGTCTTAAGATTCTTTTCTCAATCACACTGTGATCAATGCCCTTTGCACTGAAATGGTACAGATTTTTTCCTCAGTCTTTGAGATAACAGAGAAGAAGACTTGAACCAAAGGGCAACACCCTTGCGCACCACAGCTTTATTATATTTCTGATTACTGTGCATCCCCACACCTAAAGCAAATAACATGGCACTTGTGCCATGGTTCTGATACTGTAGGTGTCCACTGACAAGTGTTCTGCATGAACCATTGTGTCTCAGTCCACTAACAAAAACTACTGTGCAGTAGTAATCTGGTATCTTAGATAGTTTTTCTTCTTGGACAAAGTTTATCCAGAATCTTCTTTCTATCAGGCTACAGCAGCTTAGGGCTCCTTTTCTTTAAAGAGAGGCAAAATAAATGTCTTACACCTGTAGGCCAGTACTGGTGTTCTGTCCCAGAAATTTTAGCACTGCTCTGATATGATGAACCCTTCTTTTTCTCCCACTGGTTCCACCTCAGCATAGGCAGGATGTCCAGATCCTCTTCTGAATTTCATTGCTGGCCATCTGCTTGGACGTCGCTACAACAGCAATAAAAAAAGAAACTTTTATGAGGGGTACTACAAAACATTGTTAATAAAAAGATCTAACAATATCCTGCAATTTTGACCTCTCATACTAAACCACACTCCCTGTAGTTGTTACAGGAATAGAAAGGCACAGTTCAGCAGCAGCAAAAGTCAGATGAATTAATACCTCTTTTTAAATTTATGGGGAATGTCTGTTCTTAAACACATAAACAATTACCACTACTCTTAGCAATGAAGAGGATGAAATAGCTCCTGTCTAAAACAGTTGATTATTGGATTTGTCACATAAAGAACTGATGCTCCACTAACCTCTAGAGGATCTGTTCAATGCCCTTCCTTCCTAGTTCTGCAGAGGAATTTTCCAATATACTCTATGCCATGGGAAAATATGTGGCAGAGTTGACAGGAACTTTAATTTAAAATTATTTAGGATAAAATTCTGGCACGCTTATGCAGGACTCTCAAAATAATGACTTCCTATTTCAAGTGCCATAATTTCTACTTGAGTAGTTTACTTTGATGGTTCAAATAGAAGCAACATTTTTATTTAAACTCTTAAGAACTTTGGGTACAAGAGCCTTAAGAAGTCTTAACCAGTTTCCACTAGGATCTTGGGTACCTGATTTAAAAACAGCTAATAAGCAGAGAAAAGAAACAGTTATTTTCTAGGGTAGATAAAAAAATTCCTGTATTATTATGGTATCTCTAGGGAGGAAAAGTGCTTTAAACAATCTGTATTTTCAAATGAATTAATGTCAGGTAAGGCTCAGATTTTGGGTGACCACTCTGAGATTATGTCAAAGGGAATAGCTTTCAGGAAAATAGGGAAACTCCTTCATAGAATCAGTGAGAAGAAAAAATCTTTCCTAAAAAGATTTTTCCCTATTGAAAATTTTATCTGCCAAATATACTGATTTATTTCTCTTTACTGAGAAGAGTGACAATCTGCTTGGAAGGAGGGCTAGAAATACAGAAACTTATATAGAAACATTGCAGGAAAATGAGAGGAGAATCAATGAAAACAAGTTACAGCCTATATTTTCATTGACAGCTCAAAAGCCAAATAATTTTACTTTATGACCTTTATTCTGAATATAAACACTGCATTTGATTTTCTGTCCCCATACAACACCCCATTTTTATTTCCTTTCAGTCACAAAGGAGACTTCATGCTGCTGAGGGGTGTTTTGGTGGCCATAGCACAGCCACAGCCATGATGTTTTGCTGGGATTCATGATGCTGTTGGGCAGGACTCACTAAAGAAATCTTGAGGTGTCACTGGATCTTGTTCCCAACAGGCCACACAACTGACTGCAGGTTCAGAACAAAGTCTTCCTCATTTTCAGGAAGATACCTCATAAAAGCAACTGCTTCCTTTTCCTCCTGTTGCAGGATCAGGTTACTTTTGAGGCATCAGAGCTAAATTCTGTTTGGCAGGTAATTTAAAATACCAGACTTTTCAGTGCAGCACCTTCCTACAAAATAGGAAGGCAGAACACTGTCTTCTTTAATGGATGTCTCTTCCTAACAAGAAAACTTAGTCTATTCAAACTTTGGAGAGTTTTTTCTACCCAAGCTTGATTCTGTGTGTTTTCAAAATTAAGAAGGACAGTTTGGCTACTGCTAAAGAAAAAGGGTCATATTCTGTTCTCAGGCTCACTAAAGTAAATCAGGAATAATGCAATTAAATTTAAAGGCTTTATTTCAGATTTACACTGGTACAAATGAGAAAAGAATTTGATGGAGAGGTCTCTAATGAAAAGGGAAAAGTAAAAACCATTGGAAAACTAGCAGGAAAGAATGACTAGAAACAGTATCAAATGGTGACACAAAAGGATGAGCTGGGTTTTATATACTAAGTTGCTTCCTAATTTAGTTTTAAGGTTTTCTATGATTAGTTACGACTTCATTGCTACATTGATGATAGATACTAAATTTACCATTTTGTACTACTCTTTTTAATTTGCCTTTCCAGATGATTAGTTGTGGAACAGATGTGTATCAGTTTTAATGATACAAGACATAAGACATAAATATGAGTTGTTTTTCCAGAAATAAAGCAAAAGACTTGAAGGTCATCATCTAATATTGCGGTTACAATTTTCTGTGGTTTCTCGTCATGTCTGAGGTGAGATTTTCCCTTTATAGTGATTGTTTAATTTCAGCTCCATTATGCGCATGTTGACAGTTTTAAAAGAGAGCACTGACAAACTATCAATTCATTGCCTTATGTAACCCCTTGAAAACTGTAAAAATATTTCAGCTTTAACTGAAAAAATGAAAGCAACTTGATATATGTTGGGAGATACAAAGTTCCTTCATTTACTGAAACAGCTCAGGAAATACTTAATGCATTATTTTTTCTCTGTGAAGACTATTAAAAAAACAGAAAAAAACCCTACCCCCAAACAAACCAATCAAACAAAACACACCAAAAAATCCCACCAAACCCAAACCAAACAGGGAGAAAACAAGCTGGGTACTTAACTAACTAATTCCCAATTTTAGCAGGAAAAAAATGTTTCTTCATCTGGAATCAGAATACTTAAAGGAAATCCTCTGAGCTGTGGCTGGAGAGTTGTAACTCCTTCTTCCTTTCAGGGTATTACAAAGCAGGAAAACAGGGCTAGTATTTTTTAAAAATTTCTTGAAGCTTCCTTGAGTTCACTATTTTAAGCAATGAAGTTGAGAGAAAAGCACTTGTGACCCTACATGATCAGGATGCAGAAGAAATGTGTTGAGATGCAGGAAAATAATTTATGAGATACATTAAAAAGTTAGTTCCTATTGAAGATCAGTAAGATAAAAGGAAAAAAATCCAGCAGTTGGACAATCCAAGGAAAGTGAGGTCTACCTTTCATTTTCCTACATTATGTCTGTCTACACCATTGCTGGTGGCTGTGCAGGATGTTTGACTTCCTCCAGCAATACAATGACTAAAATAATTATATTTATATCCATCTTGCAGAAGAGAAAGAATTTATACCACTTACTTCTGAGGGAAAACCAGAGGGGATTCTGCCTACCAAAACTAAAGGGTAGAAGCTGAAGTAACTTCTCACTCTGGTTGCAAGGAAAGATCTCCAAGTGTATTCTTCTTTTTGATCACTTTCTTCTTTTGACATCTTTCATCTTTTTTTTGAGCCTTATAGGTCCTTGCTTATCCATGAAAACCATATGATCTCACTTAGATGTTTAAAAAAAGTGTTTGATACATATCTGAGTGCAGTTAATTGAATATAGTCTAAATAAAACTCAGTTATGATCTGAACATGGTTTCTAGTGTTACAGTTGATGATTTTTTAAAGGTTGCTAGCTGTAGACCATCTTATTTCCTGCTGAATAGTAACCAATACTACAAGATCAGTTACAGGAGGATGGACAATTGTGTAAGGTAGTGTTAAAATACTGGTATCTGAAGATTGATGCCCTGCTTCTGGGAGTTTTTGGTGCTAACATTATCTCTAAAATTTATGTAATTTAACACTTTTCTTCTGAGATGTAATTTATCAAAAGCAATTGTAATAATGTATATTTTGTTAGCTGCAGTAATTTTAAGCTTTTACATTTCCTTTCATACATCTGTGTAAAGACGAGTTTCTATCAGTAATGGACCGAAGGAACTTGGCAACAGGTATTACATATTTGATGTTTTTACATCCTAGCCTCTATTATCACCATCCCATCCTTAGTCTATATTTCCCAGAGTACACAAAAATGGAATGAGAACAATTCTGTACAGAAGAGCAGTGAAGGAAAACAGTAATGAAATATTTGCCCCTCTGTCATCTCCTCAACCCTGCCACACACGTTTTGTTCCAAAAGATTTCTTAAACACTGTCAAAAGTTTCTTTGTATATTTCAACCAGCATAAAATCCCAGAGTGCTTCTGCATGCATCAGCTCTTCATTCCTATTCAGCAGTAAACTTGAACTGTGGATTTCAACTCATGCACACTCTTACTAAAACTGAATTTACTGAGTATAAATACTGAGTATACCAACTACAAATACTTGACATAACATGAGAAGGTCAATCTTTCAAAGTCTTGACTCTCCAGAGCTCCCTAGTAAACTTGATTTACCACTAAACTACACAAAAGCTGAAGTTATTGAGTACCTTTTAGACTGAATGCTCTGGCACAACTTTGTCTCCTCTATGTATTGATTTTTTCTATATTTCAATCTTTCAAACTTTCAGAGTGCTGGCTCACTCTGTCTACTGAAGGGCTGCATCTTACATTTCCATTGATGTCAAATTCTTTGTCTAATTCAGGAGTATAGGCATATTTAAATCTATTTAAAAGCTGTACTCTTTAACCACACTTTGTCAAGAAGGCCTATTTAATTCTGACAATATGGAAATATGCAAATATGGACTAATCAAAATTTTGGATTTATTGTCAAAACTTCAGAAAAACTGTTATGTCTTACAAAAATAGATTAAGAAAAAGAGAACAAAACTATAGTAAGGTCTTACTAAATGACTAAATGATTAAATGTTAATCTGATATTATTCAAGACTCATTAGTCCAAGTACCTGTCCCGTTAATCTGCCTCAGTATTCAGGGCTTTGGTTTCTTGTGAGAAGTAAAGATCTTTCTGTTTCCAATTACCTTGACCATAACATGTACTTTTGTGCTCCAAGTTACCTGAAATTTGTGCATGAGTCTTTAATGTCTTCTAGAAACACCCAATTCATTTGACAAATCACAGTCAGAAGTGGATGAGGCTATGAACATCTGAAACTGTACTTTTGATATATATTCCCAGGAATAACAAAAGAACAATTGCCTGACACCATGTTAAATTCATATTTTGAAGAAACTGTTCTCAAATAAGGATTACTTCAGACTTAAGATTTAGTAGAGTCATTTACAGGCTTAATTTATTTTTCTTCTTGATAGAAGTACTTGTTTGATGTATCTTTTTGGGATTGAAACCATCTTTCTATAACCTTTTTTTTCAGTCTTATGTTCATCTGAGGCTGCTGAAGGATGAGAAACAGAATGCCTCCTTCCTCTACACCTTTGACTTTTATTGTCAGTGTTGATTATTTATTTTAGTGCTTCTCCCTTGTGGTTGATTTAGGTTTCCCTTGCTGAACTGCTGGTTCCTGCTTAGCTGGATAAGCTTTGGAAAAATAACTTTACTATCAGTATTAGGCAATGACAGTGAGATCAATGACAGTACTCCAAATGCCAGGACTTCAAAAGAAGAGAAGAAAAATGATATCTGTTATCTTCTTTTTAATCATCATCTTCATGAAACGCAATTCAGCCTAAACATCTGGACAAAAACTACTTGATGACCATCTTAAGCCTATTTCAAACTAAAAGCATAATCCCCTATAAAAAACAATGGGACATATCCCAGAAGAAAACAGCAAATCTGAGTGAGCTCCATCAGCTGGCTTAGACAGCTGATGATCTCATTCTTTTTACAAAACCCCCTTTTTTTTTTTTTTAAATCTGTCTCCTATTTACTTATTGTTTGCTTGAAGACATACACTGCATTTGTGACATTAATACAGAAACCTAGAAATGGTACATGGAAAATATTGCTGGACCTTAAATCTGGCTCTTATTTGTGGTGTGCTGTTACAAGCAGAGAAGTAAAATGGTGACCCAGAAATGTCCATTTATTTCCTGAGTTCCAAAATACCAAGAACTTCAACGTTTTAACTATTTTCTCATATTATTTTCTTCTGCTAAGCAGATAGGGGGATGAGCAGAAAATCAAAATCTGAAGAAAATCTACTGCTAGATGTGTGTGTCAGTGAATGTTTTCAGATACAATCCCCTACACAGCCCATCATTTAAAAAAACCTCAAATAGTTAGTGTTTTCTTAGACCACCCCAGCTAGAGCTCAGTATTTAGAAATCATCCTCAGTTCATGATAAGAGTTTACATACTGTCAGCTTGAAGTGAGGCAGAGTTAAATGACAGGAATGCAGATCCTTTCATGCTGGTAGGTCCTTATGCTAAAAATCAGCCACAATCTTATTTAATTTACTAGCAAATACATAATTTAAGTTAAATCAAGGACATAATTTAAGTTGAATCAAGAGGAGTCAAGGTGCATTCTCCATGCTCTGATCACATACTATTATGTGTTTGCTGAAGATCTGCAGCTGTTTCTTCCTCCCTCCTTGTCTTTTTCCTGAAGGTCACTCCTTGGCTCGATAGCACCAGCTCAACTCTCTGTGTGGCCATTTAAACAGATTCCTGAAATTATCCATCTTAAACATGCAAGATGAAGTAAAACAAACAACAAAAAGAGACATAGGTATGTGCATGTGTGTGATGTAAGTGTACATGTATGTTTCTAAGCAGCTGAACCAGCAAAATAAATCTCTGACATACCTCCAAGGAGGCTGGGAACGTGAAGGCAAAAGATATGACCTTCAAAATAGGATCTTAACTCAAAAGAATGTTAATTTTTAACCACAAACAACCACTGCTCTTCAGTGTGTGACATATTAACTACTCTTAATACATACACAGCCACTAATGCATAAGCTCTGAATTCATTCATATTCTTAGAGCTTCAGAGTCCACATATGTTAGTAAGTTTTGTAACTATAAGGTGAATACAAGAGAAAGGCTCTTTTGCCTGTGGTTAGGAAGGCCTAATTTGAAATGTCATTTTAGACTTAAAATCCTTTGCCTCCAGAGAATCACCAAAGTAAAATTTTATTCATCTCTTGTCAAGCCTCCTGTAGTCATGCTTGGCAATGTATCATTGTGTCCATCTGGGAAGAGACGCCCCAGTGTTTCATTCCTTACCTTCATATCACAGAATCACAGAATCTGCTGAGTTGGAAGGGACCCACAAGGGCCCTTGAGTCCAACTCCCAGAGCTGCACAGCACCATCCCCAAGAGTCCCACCCTGTGCCTGTGAGTATTGCTAAGTGCTCCTTGGGCTGTCAGGCTGGTGCTGTGACCACTGTCCTGGGGAGCTGTTCCAGTGCTCAACCACCCTCTGGGGAAGAACTTTTCCAACCTAAATCTCACCTGGCACAACCTCAGGCCATCCCATCATCATCCAGTCCTGTCACTGGTCATGATGGAGAAGAGATCAGTGCCTGACCCTCCTCTTCCCCTCAAAAGGAAGTTGTGGATTCCAATGAGGTCTCCTCTCAGTCTCCTCCAGGCTGAACAGACCAAGTGACCTCAGCCACCACCTTTGTTGCCCTCCTTTGGACTCTCTCTAATAAATATTTTTCTTACATTGTGGCACGCAAAACTGCCCCCAGCACTCGAGGTGAGGCTGCCCCAGAGCAGAGCAGAGCAGGACAATCCCTCCCTTGCCCTGCTGGCCATGCTGTGCCTGATGCCCCCCAGGACAGGGTTGGCCCTCCTGGCTGCCAGGGCACTGCTGGCTCATGTTCAGCTTGCCATGGACCAGGACCCCCAGGTCCCTTTCCATGGCTCTGCTTTCCAGCATCTCATTCCCCAGTCTGTCTGTACATCCAGGGTTGTCCCATCCCAGGTGCAGAATTCAGCACTTTCCCTTGTTGAGCTTCAATGGTTGGTGATTTTCAGCCCTCTGATTTGTTGAGGTCCCTGCAGGGCCTTTCTGCCTTCAAGGGAGTGAACAGCTCCTGCCAGTTTTGTATTGTCTGTGAACTTGCTTAGTGTCCCTTCCAGTCCAGGTCCAAGTCACTGATGAAGCTGTTGGAGAGCGCAGGGCCGAGGATGGAGCCCTGTGGAACCCCCCTGGTGACAGGTCACCAGTCTGATGTCACCCCATTCTCTGTAACCCTTTGTGCCTGAGCCATGAGCCAGCTGCTCACCCATCACAGGATGTGTTCATCCAGCTGGGAGCTGGACATCTTGTGCAGAGGACTCTGTGAGAGACAGCATTGACAGCTTTACTGAAAAAAGCTCAAATATCTCATTACACAAACTGGTTTCCCCTTGATCAACCCCATGGGTTACCTTGTCACAAAAGGAAACCAGGTTGGATAAGAAGGATTTTCCTCTCATGAAGTTGTGCTGGCTGTGACCAGTGAGTGTGTTGGCTTAAAGGTGTTTTTCAATATCTGCCAGAATAAACTTCTCCGTAACTTTACCAGGCATGGAAGTGAGACTGACAGGCCTGTAGTTCATGGGGTCCTCCTTCTTGCCTTTCTTGAAAGTTCAGACATCTTACACCAGCTTCCAGTCAGCTGGGACTTCTCCATATTTCCAAGACTGCTCAAAAATCATTGAGAGAGTTTCTGTGATGACATCATCCAGCTCTTTGAGGATTCCTGAATGAATCCCACCAGGCCCTGTAGATTTGTAAGGATCCAGCCAGACCAGTAGGTCCTGCACAATTTCAGGGTTGACTGGGAGTTGATCATTCTGGCAGTCATGGTCCTCCAGCTCAGGGCACCCTTGGTCCATCATCCTTGTTGAAGACAGAGGCAAAGAATATGTTAAACACCTCTGCCTTGTCTCTGTCCCTATTTGTGAGGAGACCATCCTCATCCTGTAATGGAACAATGTTGTATTTAATATTAACATACTTGAAAAAACTCTTTTTATTGTCCCCCACAGCTGTGCTCTACTGAGCTTTGGCCATATGAATTTTCTCCCAACAGTGGCCAGCAGAGGCTCTGTGTTTTTCCCATGTCTTGTGGCCTTGCTTCCACTGGGTATACACCTTCCTTATCCTCCTTATTTTTAAGAGAATATTCCTGTTCTGCCAAGATGGCCTTCTGCCATGTATGCTTGACTTCTGATGTTTGGGAATTGCCTGTTCCTATGCCCTTAGCAGGTGATGTTTAAAAAGTGACCAGCACTGACGGACTGCAGCACCTGCAAAAGCTTTTTCCCAGGGGATCGTATTCACTAATTCCCTGAGCAGTCTGAGGTGTGCTCTCCTCAGGTCCAGAGTCAAGGTTTTTGCATTTTTCCTTCTGTTACCAGAGATTTTAAACTTGATCTCTTTGTGGTCACTGTGGCCAAAATGGCTTCCAATCTCCACTTGCTCACAATATCCACCCTGTTGACAAGGAGTAGATCAAGGAGGGCATCTTTCCAAGCCTGTTCCATAAAGTTGTCATTCAAATTTTCAGGAATCTTCTGGCCCAGGTTGTACCAGCTGTGTGATGTTCCCAGTTAATTTCTGGCAAGCTGAAGTCTCCCATAAGGACAAGGGCAGTTGACTTGGGAGAGTCCCTTAATTCCTCAAAGAATAATTCATCATTGTCCTGGCCAGGAGGTCTGTAGTGGACTCCCACGATGGCATCTGCATTATTTGTTTGTCCCTTGATTCTTACCCAGAGGCTCTCAGCTGTGCCACTGGCAGCTGTGAGCTCCATACACTCTGCCCCTTCTATTCCATAGAGTGCCACCCCTGCACCTCTCCTGCCCTGCCTGTCCCTCCTGAGCAGCCTGGAACCATCCAACAGGGCACTCCAGGCACAGGATCCATCCCACCGGGTTTCACTTCTCAGCTGTGGGCAGATCATATTGCCTTTGATTCCCAATGGCAGAGCACTGTGATGACAATTGAGGTAAATTTCAAGCCTCAAAAGGACTTTGGATCACAACATAAGGAAGGAAGGGAAGAGAACCACAAAGTATGCAAGTGTAAACTTCTTGTGTCATGCAACCCTTCTGTCAACTGATAACTGGGTACAAACATGCAAAAGACAACTGAATAAAAAGTAACCAGACTTATAACTAATTTTTAAATTTGCTAAATATTCCCTTGACATTAATTGCTCTTGACACCCAAGTTAAAACACACATGTAAATAATTAGAGATTAAAAATACAGGAAAAAGAAAGAACATGAGGGGAAAAAAAAGGAAGAATTAACATATAAAACTAAAGCTTCAGTTTAGCCCACAGCTCACTGAAATCTGAGGAAATCCATCTGGCTCAGCTGGGAATTCCTTTACTCCTCTTTACATTGAGCACTGGGCCTCTAGATCACTTACACTGTGATTGTATCACAGGTATGCAATCCATGGCATTCAGGACATCATGACTGGCTTCTTGGCCATCAAACCTCACATCCTGAATACAAGTATACTACATAAATTAGTAAATCTATCAATCAATCACTTTTTAATTGTGCTATAGCTAGTGTGTAGTGATATATGTTATAGCTAGATTTCTGACATAAACTTTGTTGAGAAAGTAATGAAAAGCATTATTTGACATGTATACTACTTTACAAAAATCAGTCCAAATCAGCTCAGAGTATACTCAAGAGGCACAGGATTCCTCAAGTTAAGAGTATATAATGTGATTAAAGAGAGGAAACCATTGGCAACTAAGTAAAATTCAATGGAGAGGAGATACTGCAAGGTTAATGATAAGTAAATAAAAAATCAAGGCTGCAACATCTCTTCTGTCACTCTGCAAGCTAATCTTTTGTCAATATTTACTCTTAGCTCTTAGGAAGAACCTGCATTCATTGGAACTTTGACTGAAGCTCCCTTGACTTTAAAAGCTGATAACTCGTTCTGTCTTTGGGCCACCAAAGAAGTGTCCAACCTAAACAATGAAACACGTGTTGAACAGTGTAGAGGCTGGAAGAAACAGGAAAACAGTGCATTTTGATTTGAATCTTCTACACACTTAACAAAAAGTGGGACATTTTTGAAAATGCATTGAGCTGTTTGGATGGTATGTTAAAATTGCACACTACCATAGGCAAATGGAATAGCACTGGCATGTAAGACTTCTCAGACGCTTTGTTCAAAATGGCTGGCTTTATTCCTGGTGGGGCTGCACATGTGTGTTCTGCTCAACAGGCATGAACAAAAACCCCTAGAGCAGCATTTTCATCAGACTTTTACCTTTTAAAGGGTAAAAGAAGTAATAGAATAATGTCACTATGTTGTAAGACAACAGTTTTTGTAATAAATGGTATTTTTCTTGGCTTTTCTGTATTGTTTATTTAAACCAACTATCCTGTGCTCAGGATATCATTTAATGGTGTTCAGAGGTGCCACAAGAGATTGCCTTTATCAGTGCAAAGGTAAGCAGCACAGTCAAAGTCTGGGTGTATTTATTCTTATCTGGAGAGCTCAATCCATGACAAACATGAGTTGGATTTGAGATGAGCTTTGTGAGATTCTGAGTGAGGAGGTAAGTGAGTATTGGGTGATATCTGCAGAAAACACAAGGAAGAAAGAGAATTAAAGCCTCAGATACAGGATCAGTTTATTACACTGTTTTTTATTCAGTAACCATTCATGACTATAAAATCTACTAAAAATTCCTTACATACCCCTTAGCCTAAAAAGCCCAATAAAATCTGATTGAAAATGCCATTTTGCCTACCAACTAGTGACAGTATCTTAGATGAAAAAAGAAGTTTCTGTATTAATTATATTAGAGTTTTGAATGAGTGCTATGTTTAATGTCTATATGATGTCTCCATAAAATAACTTCTTTAAAAGTAAATACAAATGTGCCAGGTTCCTGTTCCTTCTTTTGGCCAGCCTTAGAGTTATATTAATTACTAGTGATAGATAAACTGATGTGGATCTTGATTTGACTTGAAGACTTGATGGCAGACTAAAGTATATTTGTAATTTTTTAGACATCTGCAGGAGGGTGATGCCTGTCCATCTGTCACATCTTGTTTTAACTGTGCAATATGCTTATTAATCAAGAGACTTATAGAAAACAGTATTATTTTCTGAAATATTTATGTGCTTGTTCTTATTTCATGACCAAGCCCATGGCAATCCTCTTGAGCTCTTTTCCTAGAATGGTAACATCAGATCCATATTTCATTCATTTCCCATAAATAATGCAGCTTGTCTTCTGTGCTGTGTGGGGTATCAAGTTATCTGTAACAGTTTACTCAAAAAGTTTTTCAAATGCACAAATGCAATAAAGAATGATTTCTTGTAACACTGGCCTATTTATACCAGTTTTGCCTGATTATTTTTTGAACTTCATTTTCAAAAGGCAGGTATGAGAAGACATTTTCTTCTTTGCATTGCTAACATGTAAATCCTATAGATCAGATGAATATGAGAATAATACAGTCTACTTATTATTCTTTTAATTGATCAAACGACTTTTTTCTTTGAAAATTAAATTATTAAATTTATTAAAAGCAAATTGATTTCTGGAATGGATTACATTGCTCTGTTCTAGACTTATGATACCAAAAATAGTTTTAAAGTTTTGAAATTTGTGTAAGCATTCTGAGGTACAGTTATCTCTGATTTCATCCCTTGTGATTTTCCCCACTACATCAGTGTTTGCACCACTCCCAGGGGAAGGCCACCCGTTCATGACTAGTACTTTTTACAGTTCTTGCTAATGCTGATGCTTCACAAGTACCACAATTATCCTAGTAACTAATAGAGAATGAAGATTATACCTTGTTTTGCATAAATTTTATTTTGACTGATTTCCCCTTTCTTTT
This sequence comes from Emberiza elegans, assembly GCA_024865655.1. Lineage (NCBI taxonomy): Eukaryota > Metazoa > Chordata > Aves > Passeriformes > Fringillidae > Emberiza > Emberiza elegans. The sequence goes on from JALJVW010000206.1 coordinate 23,138,837, forward strand.
ATACACAAAGTTTATGTTTTTCTATTTGTTCTAAATGACTGCATTGCTTGCTGAAAGACATTAGCTGTGACTAATAATAGATTAATAGATTGATTAATGGCACCTAAGGATTAGATTCAGTGGAATGAGTTCAACAACACTGATTAGGGCATCTCTGTTTGCATGATGAGTATGATATAAATGAAAGAAATGAATTAACATGCCCTTACTATGTTTAAAACAAACAAAAATGTGTATTGTAATTTGGAATTCTTCTCTTGTTGAAAAGTAGTGTTGCCATTTACTTAGCCTTTTCTATCACACTATGACAGATAAGAAACTTGTTTTTAGTAGAGTGAAAGAATAGAAATTCAAGCCATATAAATTTAATCTGTGTGTGAAAAAAAGAAGTCCTTTCATACAAGGACTTCAGTGGAATTTTGTTTGTCTATATCAACAGTGAACTGGCTTAAAATGCTGCATAAACATGAGAGAAAACTATGTGTTATTATATGGATTCTGCTCCCTGATGGTTAGCACAGTTACATTACTAGAACAGGAATACCGATAAACAATTCATTCTGATTTCTGTCCCTACAATTCCATCTAAGAAGAATATTTATTATAACAGGATGTTAAAGATGAATCATTCTGTTCATGTTCATGTCTCACTTCAATTCCCATTGCTGTCACTAAGAATAAATGTCTACATCTTCCTGGTCCAGCCTTTTATCCAAGCAATCCCTAAGGTATGTCCCTAGTGACACTTCCAGTGGTTTTGGATCTTCACTGTTGTCCAATAGTAAGTGTCGGGGCTCTTCATATGAAGGGAATACCACAAGTGGGGGGTTCTGAACAGTCATCCCTTTCTTTCATGTTCAGCAAATCTGTACTTATCACAAGGCAGAGGGATGTTGCTGAGTTAAAGAAAAGAAACCACAAGGAGGTGTAGGTATTCATGGGTTTTTGTGGACACAAAAGCCTATGGAGAATTTTCCTTTCTCATATTTTTGTCTACAGCAGAACTGAACTGACTAAATGTCAGCATCTGCAATGTAGGTATCTGCACCTAAGGTAGCTATCTGTATTTGAGGGAGAAAAATGTCAATTTATCTAATCCTAAAGGGGATGTCTCAAACAGGTAAGATGAATCATGGTCTAAAAGAGTCTGTTTCTCTCTACACTAATACAAAGAGCAGAAGAAATGATAGATGTTAAAAATTAGGTGAAAATATTTTCCACACTCTAGACAAAGTGTAAAAAGATTCCTTTAAATTGTGTAAGGAACAGCTAATAAAAATTTCCAGCCAGAAACGAAATAGAAGTCAGCTCTTCTGTAGAATTAAGAATTAATACTTTTTTCCTCCCCCCAAGAAAATGACAGAAAAATGCTATGTCCTGAAATAAAGTGACAGTGCACAGGAAAGGTAATGGAAAAAGGCTGTTGTGAGGAAAATGAAGGACAGGAAAGAGCAGTAGTGTGATATCTGGCATATATCTCTTAGATATATGTCCTGTCTACCAGCAAAAGAAGTAATAGCAATGGTAGCTAAAGGAGCAGAGTGACAAACATGCTAAGAACAAAGCAATATCCCCTGCTAGGAGAGCTCCTTTTCTTCAAGGATTACACTCTGAACACGAAGACGCTTTATGATTTAAGAAAGATCTATTTTGGAGTCTCCAAATACCCCAGCCAAAGGACAGGACTAGTGACACAGAGTGTTGCTCTTGTCTTACCTCTATAAAGAAGAGACTAGCTGCTGATGTTGGGTGATGATACATGTAGACAGTCACGAGGATGGCTGCAGCCACAACGAGCACCAGCACCAGGATGCCGACAATTAACCCGGCGTGAAGCGTTCCACCTTTCTTCTCTGCCGCGCTGTCGTCTGTTGAAGCTGCACAAAGAGCACACTTCTCAGCACTGTAACTTATGCCTTACCCATTCCATCACACAGATGGCAACTGAGCATTTGCTTTTCCTGTGTTACATGTATCTCATTTTCTACAGCCCAAGTTGGAAAAAGATATTAGATGTCTCATTTCTACCACCGGCTACTCTCCTAATCTTAATGAAGAGACTTTCAAATGTTTTACTGATTCTAATTCAATAAATGATATTAATATCCTTCTTTTGAACTTAAAATGGACAGTATGAAGTTCCTAATTGCCTTTACAATACATTTTGCTTTGATTTTCTTATAAAATTATTTCAATTGTCCTACAGAGAAAAAAGTACTAATTGAACACACTTTGAACATTTTATATTTCTTTAAATATCCCAGTTGAGACATGCCACAAACCCTTGTAAGGTCTACGTATTAAACAGATTCTGAAAGCCTCATTCATTAGCTTGTAGAAGAGTTTGGAACTGCTCTTTGCAACTGAATCAGACAGCCAAAAGTGCAACAGATGGATGCAAATATCCTGCAATATTTTGATCTTGGTCTCAATAAACGCCTGTCATACCAAAGTATTACAGAAGACCAATAATTTACTAAACTCGATACCAAGAGGCCACTCTTGCTATGCTCCTGTCAGGATAAAAGACAGTTGTCTGTGTCACAAGCAACTTGCCAGCAATGCTTCCAAAATAAGTGACTGAGAACCTTTCAACAACAATGTAACCTCTCGGGGAAAAGTTTTTTCAATATATCAACCAGCACCTGTAGAACTGGTTGTTCTTCATCATACTCTTGCATACAAGAATTGCTGTTCTGCCCACTTCTGCAGACAAAAGAGCCATTCAGGTTTAAGAAACACCAGTAGAGCTCTGGTAATTTGAGTTCACAAATTTCCATCATTCTCCTAAATATTCTTCACCCAGAGGGTTCCTGGGCTCCTCAGGGAGGTGGTTACAGCACCAAGCCTGACGGAGTACAAGAAGCATTTGGACAATGCTCTCCAGCACATGTTGTTACTCTTGGGGGTGGTTCAGTGCAGGGCCAGGAGTTGGACTCTTTGATCTTTGTGGGTCCCTTCCAACTCCTCATATTCTGTGAGCCTGTGTGATATTCACACTGCTTTCTGCTCTTCTGGAAATTCCTCTAATCACTTTCATGTGTTACTCCATACAACACCTCTCTAGTCTGGCTTATGAGAAATCATCCTTCAGGTCCACTTTTAAATTTCCTCCCACCATGCTTGTTTGGCAAGCGGACTGTAATGAAAATCATTGATATCTTCAACCATCCTTTTTGCCGTGCCATCCCCTTGAAATATTTGTTTCATTGTCTTTGTGTGTAATGTTCTCTGAGGTCAGGGACTCCTATTTGTTCTTTGAAGACAGATATGGTATAATTTCAAACAAATCACTGTTATTGTTATTAAGAGGAACAACTAGAACTGTAACAATAAATGTACATGGTCTTTTACTATTCATCTGATTGGAGTTGAACACTCCACGCCAAAGTTAAAATTGACAATTAGAAAAATACAGAAGAAAGGCATATTGATGGATGTAGTGGTAAATGTCTTGCATGAGGGGCAGTAAAAGAAAAGAGGAACAGTTAATCTGAGTGTTACAGCCCACACACCCACATATGGCAGCATGTTTCACACCAGACTAAGGAGGGCTGCATGGTTGGTCACCCACAGATTGCATGGCACCATTGGAACAAAAGGGAGAACAGGAAAATGAAGATGCATTATCTTAGCCAAGACATATATCTGACTATTACTCCATGTAATAGCTATGAATCTCTGGGGATAGAGAAGGGATTCATGTACATATCCCTTGTTTTTCTTCATATTTCCTCAATTTTGATTCAGGACAGTCAAAACCCCACAGTGTTGTTCCTTCTGTCCCCATAAAGTCAGTGACACTTTGTGGAGTAAGGAACTGAATAACAGAATCAGAGGATAAAGAAAAAGATCCCAATAGATTGGGAAGCTAAACTAGCATGTGGGAAATATTAATGATTAAAAAAAAAATTGCAAGCATGATACCCACTCTGGCACAGCTGGATCCTGCAGGTATCATTCTTTCTAAAAGTTCATGAGTATCTGTTTACACAGGAACTTCAGTTTTAATTGTATTGATTTTGAACATGAATTTTGAGTTTATGTATGAACAGGATCCAAGAACCAGGTCTCTCCCTGCTTAAATCCTACAAAGGGATTTACTTTGATTTCTTAGAGCTTAGTTCATACAAAGGTATAGGAGTTTTGAAATGGAAAAATAGGTGTCAGCATTTTATTTTATTTTATTTTATTTTATTTTATTTTATTTTATTTTATTTTATTTTATTTTATTTATCACAATACATAGTGTGAACATTTTCCAGGCAATTCTTTATACTGAAGTGGAGGAAAGGAGATACTACGTAGAGTGTGGAAGTTCTAGTTTTAAAATTTTCAAAATTTTCTCCTAAAGGGTCATTAAAATACTTTCTACTAGTTAGAGAACTATATAAAAAAGGATGCAAGATTCATGGAGAAGACAGGAAAGAAAGGTGACCCAAAAAAAGATTTCTCTTCTTTTCAGACAGCAGAATCTTTTGCTTGACATAGCCACAATATTCACTTCATCTGAGAACAGATGAATGTATAGAAACACCAGTCTTAGTTTCTGTTCATGTACTTAACAATATTTAGCATTTGTGCATATTTTTCAAATTTCCATACAAACGGAAATTAAGTAACTGAAAGCCATCAGAAAAGGCTTCTTGATTGTACATCCTCTTGGTTGGGCTGTTAATTCCCACTGACAAACAGTTTGTTCTGAGTCACCCTACTGAGAAGGAACTGCTCCTGCAAAGGAGCAGAGGACTCATAGCTTGTTTGTATCATAATTATCTTTTTGACAGTTTCATATTCTTTACTTTAATGTCACATTTGTGCATTAAAAGCTACTTTGTCACATGTACCCATTTTCAGGCTGATTTGCACTAAACGAGCAATTTGTATTGTTACTATGTTATGGTTGAAGGCATAACATCATATTCTGCATTTTAAAAAGTTCTGGACTTCAGCAAAGGTCCTAACCACTCTATAAAGGTCATCAGTTTAATCCTTTTTAATCTAACATTTTCTCAGCTTTCAGCATCCAGCTTTGCAAACTAGAACACAGTCTCTGAAACAGCACAGGTGTCAACTGCCTGCCCAGATTTCTGCTAGTCAAGGGTGGAGCACTGTGTGGACATCAGTGCAGAATGCCAAATGCAAAAAAAAAGCCCCAAAAACCCCAAAAAAACAAAAGAAATGCTTTCCTTAAATTACATCAAGTTTAAGTAACTTGTAATTTCCATAATGGAAATTCAGTCCACTGACCCCAGGGCTCAAATACTCATGAGAAATTGATTCCACTCTCTTTGCACAGAGACAATAAACAGTGTTGTCAACACTGAAAATAGTCTGCTGCAAAATCAACTGTCAGTTTCTTTAAAATGCCACCAAGGGAAATAGATAAAAAAACAAGGACTTGGAAACTTTTTCAGGAGTAGAAGTCTTACTAAGATTCTCACAGCATGTCTGTTATTCCAGGCAAGGCTATACCCATGGAAGGCTATTTGTTTTATGACCAATCCTTTCCCAAAATGAGTTTTCTCTGTGGAACTTTCCCCAGACTTGTCTTATATTCAAGAAGTAACTGTTACATATAATATACTCTGTATTTATAATGTCTGCTCAAACTCTTAAATGCATTAGACTTTTAAGCCGAAGGAGCCTGGTCCAAAGTCAGTCTGCTTCTCATTAGATGCTGAACGACTGGATAGGAAGAGCAAGTAGCCTTTCTTCCCTAATATAAAGGCACGGAATCCAAAAAAGAAATAGCTGTTCTGATACTGTAATGTTTAAAAAAATAAAAGTGAAAACACAATAAAAATGTTCCTATTTTTTCCATTAGAAACACATAAACACTATAAAATCTTTGATTTAAAATAACTATTATGTCTCCAGTTACACTTGGGCTAACTTCTTTTGGAGTAGAAAAATAAAAAAAAACCCTCAAAGAATGAAAATTGAAAATCTTGATTTTCCATGGCACACAGGACTGCAATGCTGATTTTAACAGAACAAAGACTACAAACTGAAACTGCTTTTGTGTTTACAAACTGCTACTTGCTCTTTGTAAACACATTGGGGGTACATTGGCAACATGATTTTTTCTCACAACAGCATATTAACCCTTGAGGTCTGTAAAATAATTAAATGCATTGTTTTTTATTATCTAATTTTAAAGTTTATAAAAAGTTTCTACCGTGGTAGTTTTATTTATGAGAAAATGTAATTGTGATACATACATTGACACCTCTTATGATATGAGATACAAAAGAGTTTAATTTCCAGAGATTACGGTCTCTGTCTGTGAGAACAGAGATACAAAATATTTTACAGGAAAACTGAAGAAAAATAGATGAACTTCTGGTACTTTCTGGCTAGAAAATTTCCTTTATATAGAGTAATGTGGAACAAAAGGTGAATGACAGACAGAAATGTAGAATTTCATTGCAGACTTGGAAAATAAAATTTTGCTTTTCCGTCCAAAAAAGGCATTCCTTTTTGCTCTTGCATTTTGATCAGATGGTAAAAGACCATCTGGGAAAAAAAAACATTGGATTTGAACCTCCAGTTCAAACTCACTCGTATGCACATGAATCATTAAGGGATAAAACACAATACCTTATTTGACCCTCCTGACTGACACACAGCCAGGGATATAGATGATTTAAACAGCAGCAATCAGCCTGAAGATGATAACTCAGTCCCAAACTTGGTTCTTTTCTCCCCTCTTTTTACCAGAAGAATGCATTTTCTCCCTTTTGGTCAGCAAAAGAGCAGAAACCTTCTCTTGCTGCATGTTCTGGGGCAACTACAGACCAAGTTCACTCACCAGCCCTCCACCCTATTACATCTATAATTTCTAGCCTGGAAACTGTGTCACTCCTGTTTGCATGACTGCGGGTTTGAGTTAATAGGTTCCTGCCAAGAGGGAGGACAGAATGTTTAGCACAGCTGAGCACACAGGCTTACAGGTACAGTGAGCTCAACAGAGCCACCAGATTTTCCCCCTCTTCTGGGCCTCCATTTCCATCTGGAATGTGAATCTACCAGGAGACTCCTTGCTTTATGGGGCAGGTATATGGTTCTTCACACACAAGTTTTCTCCCTGTACATAACACAGATTCCTGAAAATATGATTAATGGTCTGTGTGAGAGAATAAGGGAATGTGCTGTTGGAAGGATTCTCCAGAGACTCAAGGGAATCACCATAAAAATTTTCTCTCTACCTCTTTTAGGAACAGCATGCTCTGGAGTTCTCAACTTATTCACAGTAATGGAGTGTGATTTTCTTGATTTGTGGGTTCAATCCCTTAGCATTTGTTAACATTTTGAGGTTAAGCCATAGCTTTGCTGGTTTCATGATGATTTATTAAGTTATAGCTCAGCTAATGCTTTAAAAATTGATTTTCAATTGCATGTAAGAAGTGAAAGGTGGTCTCTGAGTGAGAATATTATGAACTATAACACACAAAATCAGAATTCAGTATCTGGCTTCACTATCAATTTTCTGTAGGACCCTGGGCAACTCAGTAAGTGTCTCCAAGACTGATCAACTTCTTAGTGTAGTAAATTGATGAGAATCCATTACAATCAAACCCCTCTGTTTATAGAATGACAGTACTCTAAATATGTTAGCTAAGGGCTTTAATTCTTCTGCTCTAAAATATCACCTAATACTGCAACAGTTGTTATCTGTATTAATTTTGGTATCAATTTTATTTTGAGCTGGTTGAGACCATGTAAGCCATTACAATACTTAGTAGCATCAAACAGTTGTCATTATGAAGCTCAGTAAGTACCATGAAGGACCACACCATTTGCCTGTAAAAGCAGCTGATTCAAATTCAGATGAAAAAAAAGTTAGCTATTTATAAGAATTCTAATTCTGTCACCCCATTGACTCCTCTTAACCCTACTGAAAGCAAACACAAGACAATAAGGTAAAGCAGGCTGATCCTCTCTAATGCTGTGTCTAATGCTTGGAGGGTTACTCACCACAGTGCCCAGCATGCCTTTGGGACAAAGAAAAACTTCAGATATTTCAGCTTCAATGCAAAATACATCAAAGACAAATGAGCAGTGTAGACAATCGGAGAAGGCTACTAACGGCAGAACTGGCTTAACTCCATGTAGAATAGGAAGTTAGAGACAGAAGATCACAGGATCTTTGTGTGCCCTAGCTGTCACATTGCCATAGCACTGTGACAGCAACAGGAGCAGAGATAAAACACTAAAGAAAGCAGCCTTTTCCTAAAAGTTTATCCAGTTTTTTCCACGTAGTCCCCCTTTACGATCTGCACTTAGAGCTACATGGGAATTTCCCATTAACCCTTTGATCTGGTACAAAGTCAGCAAAATGTAAATGTGTGACTAACAAAGTCAGCTGTGTGCCTTTACAACACAGTCATGACAACTGTAAGAGTAGAATACCAAACATCATTTCATATCTGTCTTAGAAAACCAAAGAGAAACAAAACTAGTATGCTAGATTTCAATATATGTTGAGGTGTCCACACACAGCTCCTCTGGTTTTTTAACATCGTGCTTCTTCAATGTGATATATAACACTTAATATGATGAAAAATGCCCTTTTTTGCTCAAGGAGAAAGTGATATTTTCTTTCTAGGGGTTATTTGACAGCAAAACTGGGATGTAGTGGAGATGCAAAAATTCTGGAAAAGGCACAACTCTCTTGTTATAAAAAACATTTAAGTACAATTCAAAGTATCATGAAGCAAGTGGAAAATAACAGTTTATTTATGCCACCAATAAGAATAAAGATTATTGATGTATTATTGTATTTTTTCAACCAGAATGGATGAGTTCAGCACTTTTCATTTGTACTTGCTTTAAAAAACATGCATGTAGCTCACTGGCCACTGCATATAATATGTGAGATATATTTCTTCCTGTGTCTGATGTGTGAGGAAGTTTGGAATATTTATATAAGAGGCTGTTGCTTTTCCAAGCTTGTGTTCTTGACTTTGGCTCAATTTCAATAAGATATCTGTTATCAGAGATGAATATAATACCATACTGAACCCCAGCAAGGGGTTTCCTTATATCCCTGTATAGGCTTTCCTTAAATCCCAAGTTTAACTGGGAAGAACTTGAATTACACTTGGCCCATCATTTCATGTTTCATACAGTAACATACTATGGTAGATCCCACACTTTTTGCTAAAAGCACTGCTTCCTATTTTGAGTGTTACAGCTGAATTTGCAGAAAGCAGAGACCAGCATTTAGGGAAATTAGTTTGGTCTAAAGTTCAACTTTGATCATACCAAAGACAACAAGAGAAATTTCTAATTTTTATCAAGACCTGTCTCTAACTTGAGCTGAGAGGAGGCTGCTGAGAAATGAGAGAGGAGAAACAGCTTGGAAAAAGTTCAGAGAGAAACAGAAAGTAAAATGAGGAAATGTATCAGCATTTCTTAACCTATAATAGGAAGTGTGAAATCAAATATGGGAACAATCCCTGACTTATTTGAGTTACATTTTATTTGTTCCTTTTGGAATTTCTTTCCTACCTTAATCAAAGAAAAAAAGTAAAAAAATCAGATAACCTATGTTTACAGGGCTCTTTCTGGTATATCTGATAATGAAGGTGATTAATTTTTCTTGAATCTACCTATCTTCATATTTTTACCCTATGAGTACATTTCTATCCATCACCACCTATTCCACTTCACTCTGGTCTGACACTTTTTTTTTCCTTCTATTTGCAAGACTATTGATAGAAACCATTTCAAAACTGCTCTTTGGTAAGATTTTATTTATACAAATACAGCACATGGCACAGCATAGATAAAGTAAACTTTATGACCACTTCAAGGAAATCTTTGCTTCACTAATTGTGTGAACCCTGCAAATTTAGGGGAACACCAGCATTTTTGAGTAAGTGGAACACACAGAAGTAAACATATAATTACATAATCCATTATCTAATCTCAACAAGATTTTTGCAATAATGATATAAACCTTAAATCCTCTTTTTTTCCATGACAAAAGACTGGAAAAAAAAGGTCTGACTCTTGGCCTGCAGGTTTCTGAACAGGAATGGAAACATGAGCTAGGACAACCTGAAGATAATTAATTTAAGGAAACCTTGGGTACCTACAAGTTGCCCACTCTTAGTGTGTAATTTAGATTTTATTCTGTATCTGGTAGAGTTAGGCACCCCATATAGTAACATATTACAGTCCAGGCACTTTTTTTAGCATGACATTTAATTGCTTTTCCTTGCCATTGGCTAGGAGAAAGGCCTAAAGAACAGCTGGTGGATTCCTGGCTAACACCAGATGAGATGAAGCCTCTGGAAGGTCATCTCCTGTGGCTAGGCTAAGTTCTTGCAGTAAAAAACAAGCCACATCTTGTCAATCTTATCTTATACAAAGTCCACTTTAAAACAGTTTCAAGCTCCCACAAAAGGTTATGTTTATAATTTTTTAATTTATTGTGTTTTACTTTAAAATTGGGGAAGACTCAGCTAATTCATAGTGACTTATCAAGCTGAGTCACTTGGTTTTGGACTTTGTGATCATAATAACTTCCTCTATGACAGAAATATTTGTTTTGCCTGAAAAGCTGGCTTATTTCTTTGGTGAAATATATCTAATTTTCTGAATCATTTAGCAACTTAACATATTAGGAAGAAAAAAGTTATATCACTCTTATGAGGTATTAGATGGTGTTTTATGTCTTGCAGCTGGAGTTCAGGGTACACAAGAAAAAAAGGACTGCATTTTCTCTATAACTGAAATTAGGAAGACAGATGACTTATGGAAGCTAGTTTCCAGACATAGGACACTATTGGAAAAAACAGTCTTGAGTAAGTTTGTCACTGTATATAAAGTATATAAAAGTACTCTTTTTCCAAAACTTTGTCTACATTTCGGTCATTTCTAACTGAGTTTCCTAATCTCTCAAAATCAAATTAAGCTCTCTGTAGCACGAACATTAATCCTGTTAGTACATTCCTGTTAGTTGTATCTACCTTTGAAAATGTCCAGATGAGAGTGAAAAACCCTGATACTGACATTTCCTAGAACTACATGTGCTGGGATGAACTTGTTAACAAATAAATTAAACAGCTTTTTTTCCTTCAACAGTTTGTTGTTGTTTTTTTTTTTTCACAGCTTTCCTTTTTTTGAAACACAAATTTCTGCATGAAATTGATGAAATAAATTTCTGTATGAAATTGATTCACCTTGAGGAATGAAAAGTGTAGTATTTGCCTGATACCTGCTGTCCAAAAGACATAGACTTTTCTTTTGAGTTTTAAAGCTGAAGGACTGTGAGGGACTCATGGCAATCTAATCATCACAACAGTGTCTAAAAATGTCAAATAAAATCTCTAGATGTGCTGGCCAGTCATCTAAATCATCCACCAGAGAGTTCTCAACAAGAAAATATTGCATTACAGGATAGCCACGGCCAATTGTTCACAGTTTTTATGAAAAATTAGGCTTTTAAACTGTTTGGTCATTTGTGTTAAATTTTAAGAAAATTAAAAAAACCCCTGAATCTGAAATTAATAACAAAAAAATTATACATTTTTAGTGCTGGACATCTCTTAGAACTTATGAAATGCTTGTCATCTTAAGGAGAACCAAGATATAACAAAAATTGTGATAGCATGCCACCTATATTTTAAAACAGTCTAGGCACGCATGTAACAGGCATTTGTCATGTCTGTAAAGAAAGAGGGCAGGCAGAAGAAACAAAGCCAGGCAAATCTGAAATGTACATTAAGATATGCCACAAAACTGTGGCTGAATTACTGTACAGTTGAAAAAGATTTTCTCATACAATTAAAAGGTCAAAGCAGTATGACCAGAACAAAAAAAAATTAAATTAATAACAATTTATAAATTTATAATATTTGGTTTCAAAAGTTCTAGACAGAGGTGAGAGGTAGAATTTCTATGGAATCCTTTTGTTCTACCTCACCAGATATTGACTGCTATCACCCAAGGACACATCAAACTATAGGCAATCGTTGATCCAATATAGCTTTGGTTTTCCATTATAAAGGGCTCCCTTTCATTAGAGTTTTAAAAGATTTAGTGTGAGAAAGTAAAGACACTGTATTCATGACCTGGAATAATCTACTCTTTATGAAAGGCTGACAAACTACAGAGAATCAAAGAAAGTGCCTGTGGCTACAGAGGTTTTATCTGAGTCAAATCTAGGGGACACTAGAAAATTCAATGTATAATTGAAGATTCATCAAAAAGAACTTCTTGGATTAAAAGATACATTTACTGTGTGAATGAGGAATCCTGGAGTGTTGCTTTGCTTTTGTGTTGTTTGAAGTATTTTTTTTTTTAATTTCAAGAATAAAAGGAAAGCTCAAGGAAAATGAATTAGGTGTTGGTTTGTCCTCCTAAAATGCAGCAGCTTTCTCTGTGGAAATGAACTTTCTATATATAGCCAATGCCTCAAACCCTACAACTCATCTACCAAGTAGGCCACAGCCATCTATAATTTGCTCTAGGATTCAACACTTTTACATAGTTTTTCTTTTCAGATCTTGGGCACAAAACAAACAAGTGAGAAAACAATCCTGCTGGAATTCCCAAACGGAAAGAAATATGGATGTGTTTTCTAAACCCCAATTTTGGAGTAATTTTTAATGTAACAGCATAGTTTTTAGCTGTGTTTGAGATGCTCATGATGGAGAGCTGCCTGTTCCTGGGTCAGCCACCTGCCACGGAGCACTGGCTCACAGGGCAGAGCGTGGGCACTTTTCAGCCAGGAACACACCTCCAGTTCAGAGCACACAGCTGTGGAACAGGAGAATGAAGTGCTGTCTATTGGCCTCTAAGAGCACTGAAGCACTTTTGATAATAAAATAAGAAGCAATTTGATTTCAAGAGAGAGAAAGTTTCAGGGACATTTCCATAGACAAAATGCTTGAAAGTACTATATTGAGTTTACAGATCACTTTATTCCAAGGGATCACTTATGCCTCAAAGCAATGTCAAAAAACACCACTGCCAAAAAATTCAATGCCCAATACAGCATGTGACCAGCCCTGCTGTGGTTGGTGAAAGCAAAATAACAGAGGGGAGGCTGGCAAGGAAAAGGATGAGAACTGCCTCCGTTCAAAGCAGTATGACCAGAACAAAAAAAAAATTAAATTAATAACAATTTATAAATTTATAATATTTGGTTTCAAAAGTTCTAGACAGAGGTGAGAGGTAGAATTTCTATGGAATCCTTTTGTTCTACCTCACCAGATATTGACTGCTATCACCCAAGGACACATCAAACTATAGGCAATCGTTGATCCAATATAGCTTTGGTTTCCATTATAAAGGGCTCCCTTTCATTAGAGTTTTAAAAAGATTTAGTGTGAGAAAGTAAAGACACTGTATTCATGACCTGGAATAATCTACTCTTTATGAAAGGCTGACAAACTACAGGGAATCAAAGAAAGTGCCTGTGGCTACAGAGGTTTTATCTGAGTCAAATCTAGGGGACACTAGAAAATTCAATGTATAATTGAAGATTCATCAAAAAGAACTTCTTGGATTAAAAGATACATTTACTGTGTGAATGAGGAATCCTGGAGTGTTGCTTTGCTTTTGTGTTGTTTGAAGTATTTTTTTTTTTAAATTTCAAGAATAAAAGGAAAGCTCAAGGAAAATGAATTAGGTGTTGGTTTGTCCTCCTAAAATGCAGCAGCTTTCTCTGTGGAAATGAATTTTCTATATATAGCCAATGCCTCAAACCCTACAACTCATCTACCAAGTAGGCCACAGCCATCTATAATTTGCTCTAGGATTCAACACTTTAACATAGTTTTTCTTTTCAGATCTTGGGCACAAAACAAACAAGTGAGAAAACAATCCTGCTGGAATTCCCAAACTGAAAGAAATATGGATGTGTTTTCTAAACCCCAATTTTGGAGTAATTTTTTATGTAACAGCATAGTTTTTAGCTGTGTATGAGATGCTCATGATGGAGAGCTGCCTGTTCCTGGGTCAGCCACCTGCCACGGAGCACTGGCTCACAGGGCAGAGCGTGGGCACTTTTCAGCCAGGAACACACCTCCAGTTCAGAGCACACAGCTGTGGAACAGGAGAATGAAGTGCTGTCTATTGGCCTCTAAGAGCACTGAAGCACTTTTGATAATAAAATAAGAAGCAATTTGATTTCAAGAGAGAGAAAGTTTCAGGGACATTTCCATAGACAAAATGCTTGAAAGTACTATATTGAGTTTACAGATCACTTTATTCCAAGGGATCACTTATGCCTCAAAGCAGTGTCAAAAAACACCACTGCCAAAAAATTCAATGCCCAATACAGCATGTGACCAGCCCTGCTGTGGTTGGTCAAAGCAAAATAACAGAGGGGAGGCTGGCAAGGAAAAGGATGAGAACTGCCTCCGTGGAGTGAACAGATCTCTAGTTTGAGTGAAGGAGAAAATAATGGCTGAATATGACTAAAAAAAAAAATGGCAGGAAAACAGACCAACAAGCTAAGTGGCATCTGCACTCTGTGTTTTTTTTTCAAAGCTTGAATAATTCTCTGTGAGGGTCCTGAGCAACTGCTATATCTCAGCTGTTCTGGACTGCTGTATGCAGTCTCTCTGCCCATGTTGGGGTCCCCATGTAAGCTCACGTCCAAACCCAAGCTATGCTGCAGATGAACCTATATTCAATCCCATGTCTGATTGTGTGTCCTGGACCAGCACTAAAGATAGCTTGTCTCCAGTCCTGTCCCTGGACTGTGCCTCCTTGGATGGCCTTGGAGCTGTCTATCATTTTGCTGTTGCAGAATTCCTGTGTAGATGTGGTTCATCATCTTGCCTTCTCTAGGACCACTGATGGGAGATGCTCTCTCTGGTCCTTTCCTGAGCTGTCTGTTGGCAGCTGTGCCCCTTTGCTCCCTTCTTTGCCAGCCTGGCTTCCTGCCTTGTCCCTGGGTCCGCCTCATTGCTGCAGACTCAGCTGATGGTCACTAGACCTGGGTTGACCCCTGAGCTGCTGGGCTTGCCCTGTGCCCTGCCTGTGCCTGCTGCCACACTTGGCTACCTGTTCCCTTGATGCATGAGAGCAACTTCATGCTCCCTGCTTGGAAAGGCAATCAGAGCCAATAATATTCCCCTTAATATCAGTGGAAATGTGATTTATTTAAATTTGCTCAGCAAATCTTCCTCTGCTTTGATAGACCATTCTGAAGCCTTCAGAAATTAACCCAAATCTTCCTTTTCACCTCAGCTAGCCCTCCTTTGGCAATGAACACAGATGCAGGCAACGTCTGACAACTCAGTCCTATTCTAGTAGGGGAATTCTCATCCACTTCAAAGGCAGAAGGAAAAATCACAGGTCTCAGTCCTTGAACTCACAAAGAAGATTACAAAAGTAGTCCCCTGCAGAGCCTCATTTAACAGGGGCCTTTATGGCAAAGGTGATCTTATTAACTTGCACAGGGAATGTGCACGGAGAATGTGCAGGATCTCTGCTAGTACATAGATATAAAATGGGTATGCTTATTAAGAAAATGTCATGTAATGATTCACTACTATGAATGACTTTATAGCACATTATTATTTAGAACTAGCACCATATACTCTCTTAAAACAGTTAAATAAAACTGCATTATTATAGTCAATAATTGTATTAATACTGCATTACTAGTCAATAATTGTATTAATACAATTAAAGTTTGCTTAATATGTCCATAATTGAACAAGCCCTTTAATTATAGATTGCTAAAGAGAATTGTAAATATTTAGTTTCCTAAGCAGTTCCTAAGCTTATTTGCCCTACTTATCTTCCACACAGATGTGGGATGCTGGAGTCCCTTGAGAGTCTGGTAAAAACAATTTCTACAATCAGATTTTGATTAATAAAGATCAGTGAAGTATAATTTGACAAAATACTGACACTATTTACAGACAAAAAAATATATCTTACCTCCATTATCTTTTAGGTGCAGTGCTATCTTGGTGTCATCTATAAAGGAAATTCAAAGTTAGTTGAAGGAAAAAGCATTTTTTTAGGTCATGATTCATTTTAGCAATAAGTTTCTAATGATAAATACATTTCACAAAAAGAAAATTTTTGGTACTCAATGAGAGCTAGATTGTGTTTTTTCTTACACTGAACACTAGACTTTCTTATCACTATAAAAAACCCTACTTACAGGAGTGTTAAAGTATTCAGGAGTATTCAAAACACTAGCAAATAAGGGTATGAGAGTGTGTCTCATAATGTTTATAAATAATTCATGTATATTACATGTTCACACATAGCTTGAGCATTCTATCATATTAAGGACTATATGAACCAACATATGTCAATAAAGTAAGACAATGACTTAGTTTCTTTTTGAAGAATCTTGGAAAAGTCTACTAATACTAAACCCTATTTACTTCCTTTTACTAAATCCTATTTACTTATTCCTCTTTTTCTTGTGAATTTTAATGAACAGAATGCCAGAAAATATTTTTTTAATGCAGTCCAAATGCTGCATTGACAGTTTCCAAACTATTATTGTGTTAAACTAACCAGTCTTTCTTATCAGTAGATTCCCACCTTGAAATGTCTTCAGCTCAGATTTTTCCTGTCACAGGCTACTTGGAAAATTTCTACCTAGTTCTTTTTCTTGTGTTAACTTACCATTATCAACAAACACACACACACACACACACACACACACACACACACACACACACACACACACACACACATTTTACAGATGTTCCTTGATTAATCTGAATTAGCTTTCTTGCCCAGATGAATTTCCTCCAAAGGCAGGAGAGCAGGATATCCCAAGCTCAAAAAGGTAAGATTTAAGCTGCTGTTGGTACGAGGATGAGAACTGACCCACCATTGCTTACCCAGTTAATTCAACTCAGAAGCCAAGAGAAATTACTTCACAACGCACTACATGAAAAGAACAACGTCAATTGACTGAGAAAAAGTAAACAGGCATATTTCAAAGAGATTTTTATTTTGGATTATATATAATTTTCACCCGGCTAAATAGAATCCATAAAAGAATTACAAATTCATTAAGTCTGTGATGGGAATTTCTTCTAGATTTAGCAGGGACCTTTACTACTACTATTTCAGCAGGTTTTGGACTACTGCCTGAATGTAAAGGAACAGGAAAATGTCATTGTAACCTCAAGTTTTCATTGTAACCTGAAGTCTTCCTAACTTGTCTTTACTTCTTCATCAGCATTCTCTCCTTGAGCCTTCATCCCCTTTTCACCTTTCTGGTGCAAGAGCAAGCAATTTAAAAGCAAGAGCCTTGAAGGCAATTCCCAACTCCTCCGGCTGCCCCAGAGGGAAAAAGGCTGTCATCAACACATACTTAAAGGAAATAAATTTCTTTCTGAGTTGTAAATTGCTTTTTTTCAAGTGTAAAAATGCAGTGTATACACATCACCTTCTGTGGGCAGGCTGGTTGGAAGGTGGGAAGTGGTGGATCCTCTGGTGGTTGTTAAAACTCTGAACCTTGTGGTGGTTGGCAGGAGGGTGGTGGTGGAGTACAGAGGTGTTTCAGTTGTGTCTATATTCCTCTCACAAATCTTATCCTTTGACTGTTGGGAAACAACAGAAACAAGGAAGAGCAAATTAATTCTCAGTGGAAACCATCAGGAATGAAGAATTTAATCATGGGCAAGTTGCTGTGATAAAAAGAGTGAAAATAGACACTAGATAAAGAAATTTCAAGAGCTTTCTCTTTTAATTTCTTTTTTTCCTTTTCCACTTTCAAGTATCTATGCAGCGTTCAGCAACATATATTTTTTCATTTATCTGCAAAATTTACAGTTCTTAATTGTTAATTACAAAGTCACCCTAGATTGTCAAACTTATTTCCCTCAATCAAGGTTCAACAGTTAAGTTTATAATTCAGACTTTTACTCTTCTGTTATGAAAGTTCACTGCCATCAAGCCAGGTGACATAAAACATGTTAAAAAACATATGTGGGAATTAAATAGTAGCTGTTTGTAGTGAACAATGTGTAGTTAACTGAGCATTTAATTAGGCTTTACATGGAATTATCACAAGAGAACACACATAGATGCATAAAATGTGTGCATGTATTCAGCCTTTTCAGCCTAGAATATTTATTCACTACAATAAATCAATCCATTCACTGTATGCCTATTAATTCAAATAATATTAAAGTGTAATGTATTATTTGTGTAAATAAAAACATAATATATATAAAAATATAAAAACAATTATAAAATATAAACTTGAAAAATAAAATTATTATAATATATTAGCAAACTCTAAATAAAATTCACTATCAAATAATAAATATTTATTTGCATGGGCAAATATTTTGAGACAAAAATAGAATCTTCTTGGTCTTTTTTTTTCTCCCAAGTTCTGGACATTTTTAAAAGTCTGAAGATGCAATGAATAATTTCTTTTATGGTTCACACAGTTTTACAGGAAAATACATCCAATTACCTTTCAGCAAATATGGGAACTGCATTTTACTCCTGCTGTCCCCATTCATTTTAATGACAAGTGGAGTCATGCAAACCTTTATTTCATTTTATTGAGATCTGGCTGTCAAAACCCAATGGGCATTGTCTTTCTTTTAATATTCACAGATATTTTATAATTCTTTTTTTTACTTTAAACTATTTATTACATTACAGAATTGTACCAGTACCTGCAGGATAGTTATTCTTTACATTTTTTCATATTTTTCTTTAAAAATACTGTTAATTTCACTGATGCAATTTAGTAAAAATTTAGCTCAAAATCTATATTAAAAATAAAGAAACCTTACTATGAGAATCCTCATTATTTATCCTTTTGAGTGAAGCATCTAAAACTAACTATTGTGTGCTAAATTTTGATCCTTCCTGGAACTCTAGCAGTCAGCTCAGGCATAATTCTAGAGGTTACCCAGCAAGCTGTTGCTTCTACTCCACAGAGCCTAAAAGCTGGACAGTAAACTGCAACCAAGTAGCCCTAAACTGTGCAAACTAAACGATTAATTTTCAGATATACTTAGTATATTGATAATTTCCTCTCAGATCATGTACTAAACCTTGGAGCACATGCTGGAATGAAACAATAAAGGAGAAATAGAAGGGAATATTAATGTCCTGAAGAGAGATGCTTTTTGATATCCTTATTTGCAAGCACAATGGAATCCTTGCTAATTATAATCAGGATTACAGCAATACAAGGGTTGTGCCCTATAATAACACATGCTCCCAGTAACTTGAATCCTATGTCTTGAAAAGGTTGCCCTCCACAGATAACAAAACATCTCAAAAAATTTTCTTTCAAATCAGCTGGTGACAAACTGCAAAGCTGAAGCTTCAAGGCCATGTAATAAGTTAGTATGTAGGTTGCAGTTATTTTGCAATTAGAGTTTCAAAAAAAATTTCTTCCATTAATATGGATTTATAGCATTACTTCTCTTTGCTTCTACTAAAAATAAAACAGAATGTGCTTTTCTCACTAGACACCTGGGGCTGTGTTTTGCCCTGGGCTTCACCTGACATTTCAGAAGGCGTATTTTGCTGAAACTCATTCAGCATCAGGATATTTAGCCTGTTCAGCAAAAATGGAAAAAAAACCCTGCTTTTTTATTGGCCAACTTCTTTTTTTATGAAGATTTAAAGTGCCATAAATTAATTTGTTCCTATTACCACAATCCCAACATGGGAAAAAAAAAAAAGGAAAATGAAAAAACCCCAAACCTCAAACCTCAAACCTCAAACCAAAAATGCTTGTAAAGGGGCTTTTAAACTGGATCATCATCATCTTTATAAATGTTTATTGAAAATGAACTTCTCGGGTCTATCAGTACCCCAGGAAATTTTCAGAGAGGGTTATGATCCGTTTTTGACAGCCCACCACTACCACAGTCAGGTAACTTTTTCATCCTCTCACTGCATCTCCATGAGAAGAAATCAAAATGCCATGTAGGCTGGTTGTGTGAGGGCTTTTAAATTTTTATTTCAATTACTATTTTTATTTTATGTCTTTGAATTCATCTGTGTAATTTCTTTAATAAATGATTTGGCCAGATTTCATAACCAAAATGCAATGTCTGTTTTTCACTTGAGGCTACTCTTGCAAAGGGTTTTCTGAAAAAAGGAACATCACTGTTTCTTCCCCTTTTCTGGCAAAAGTCAGAGATCAAAAAGAAAATCAGCACAGGGACACTGTTTTGGAGGAAGCTTCTAGGTTTTCTTGGGTTTTGTTTAATTAAAGTTTTTTCCCAAAGATAAAATAAAATTTTTGCCCATTTTATTCCCTCAAATGGGGAATGAAACTGCTCAGATTGTTCTTCCTTGTTATGCCCTATGGGATTTCCCCTGAAAGATAAATATAGTATTTCTTTGGCCTTGAAACCATGCTTTATGATCTGAATAATTTAAACAAAAACACCACAACTACATAAATTGTCTCTGATGGGCTGAGGATGGAAACTACTCACATACCTCTTCAGGGCAGCCACTGTCTACCCAATCTTGCCGGTGACGATCAAATCCACTGGAGCATCTTTAAATGATGAAATAGATAGAAGTTGTCCAGATGGAAATAGGAGAAAAAAAAAGAATAAAGGAAGGGAGAGGAACAGAAGAGAGTGACAGAAAGAATGAGTAAATTATGTGATTTAAAATCCATGTGATTTATATGGTATCATTTTTATTCAAGATGATTTTGCTTATGATATGAGAAATTCCTTTAATCCACTTTAGTGAAAGGTGTTTCAATGAATGAGACTTTTAGTTTTTAAAATGCATTTATCAATTTTAGATAGGAATATCTACCTTCCACTGGATAATTATACTTAAGATGTCACTGACCCATAGCACTTTTAAGTTTGATGTCAGCTATATCAATGCAACTTAGTTTAATTATTATTGTCCAGACTTATCCAGGGAAATTTAATCCCACAAAGGATGCAGTGAGCCAGTCACTGGATTTATCAGGCAAAGTGCTCACAGACATCAATACACACATAGAGCCATTTGATCAATGTTCACAGCTCCTCTGAACACTCTCTGTGACAAATGGACAACACTGTACAGCTGCTTCTCCCCCCTCTCTAGATGCAGAAAGCTTAAATTGCATGCATATTTCTTATCAAATTAGGTGAGTTTAATAACCTGTTTGCAATATCCCTTGTCTTTTGCTGTATATAACAAATTTTTAAGAAACTTTTAACACTTTAATGTAATGATTCCCCGGGAAATGCCCATTTCTCAAGAGTATTATCAGTGACTGTAGAGTAAGTTTGTGTTTCCTAGACAACAGGTAGCACCACTAACAGAAAGCATTTTTAAAATGGCAAGCAAATAACTAAAACACTGTGTTCAGCTTTGAAGGAGATTCTGGCAGCTAGGATGTTTTTTATTTTGGAGAGTTTGTTTTTGGTTTCTGCGTTCATTTCCTGCAGTATTTTGTTATGAGACAGGGTGATGTCATTTGCAGCCATGGCCATAACTTACCTGAATGTATAAAAACCAGCTTTTTGCTGTCATTTAGTAAGACTAGGCAAGCAAATAAGGCCACTGTTATGGTTAGCTGTATTTCAGGGTCCTTTTTTTGTTTACAAAGAATTGAAAGATAACAAGACACGTCAAGTACTACCTACTTCAAGCAAGGGAGTAGTTCATTTGGAAAAATGGAACACCGTAATTATTTTTACAGAAGGAGAGGATGTTACAAGAAGATGTAAACAATGTTAACAACACACTTGGGGTAAGAAAAATCTCCATATAATTATTCTGAGCAGAATCTACAATGTCTTTGAGAAAAGATTTTGAGAAAAATGTTCATTCTCTTGTTATACCTGCATTGCATACCACATTCCATCATTTGCAATATTACTAAAAGAAATACCCCAACACTAACTGGTGCCAATCTTCACACATTCTATAGCAAATGGCTTCTCCAAAAACCCATTGCCGTTAAGAGAAATGTTCAAACCAGAAATGTATTTCAGAGAAATACATTTATTATATCTCCTTCCTAATGCATGACACCTCCAACATAGGAAGGACATTGATGTGCTGGAGCAGTCCAGAGAGCCACAAAGTTGATCACAGGGCTGGAGCACCTCTTATGAAGACAGACGGAGGGAATTGGGGCTGTTCAGTCTGGAAGAGAGAAGGCTCCAGGAAAACTCTCTACAGGCTTTCCACACTTAAAGGAGCTTATAAAAAAGATGGAGGGAGACCTTTTATCAAAGTAGTGACAGAACATGAGTAATAGTTTTAAATGAAAGAGAATAGACTGATATTGGATATAAGGAAGAAGATTTACACAGTGATGCTGGTGAGTCACTAGAATAGACTGTCAAGAGAAATTGTGAATGTCCCATCTTTGGAAGTGTTCAAGGTCTGGTTGGATGGGGCTTTGAGCATCCTTGCATCCACTGCAAGATGTTCCTGCCCATGGCAGTGGGCTGCTCAGAGTAATCTTTAAAGGTCCCTTCCAACCCAAATCATTCTATGAATAAAGACCACTTGAAAAGTGTTTTCTTGCTGAACTGTGAGTGAATCAGTGCTATGTTGGGAGCTCAGTGCTGCTTCTCCATCTCTATGGTGTTCTGTCTCTGTGAATATTTGAAAGAACCAGAAGAATTTTACTAAACAGAAAGAAATGATAACATGGTATTCCAGGTATACACAGAACATTTTTTTTTCAGTCTCCCCTAATTTTAAAGAAATTATCAGTGACTGTAGAGTAAGTTTGTGTTTCCTAGACAACAGGTAGCACCACTAACAGAAAGCATTTTTAAAATGGCAAGCAAATAACTAAAACAACTGTGTTCAGCTTTGAAGGAGATTCTTGCCAGCTAGGATGTTTTTTATTTTGGAGAGTTTGTTTTTGGTTTCTGCATTAATTTCCTTCCTAATAATTATTCAATTATTATTGAAGATTTTCACTAGCAACTTCTGTGCCTATCTGTAAAAGCAGGACTAGACTGATTTTTCAGATGTACTGAAAACTCATAAACCCATCCATATTTTATTCATACTGCTTTGGCTCAAATGGTTTTGAGGATATTCAATACATGAGAAAACCAAACCAAATATTTAGACATGAAATCAAGCCACTCCATCAATTCCTCCACTTGAGGCAGTTACTGCTGTTGCATATCTATGCTAATTCAACCCAGTGTACTCAGAGCTAGTAGGGATTAAACAAACCTAGATTTTATCTTATATATAAATGGTGTCAAATTTAAGGCTCCAAAGATTAAATGAATAAAAATGTATCCCAGGTGCACTCACTTACAGTTCTTAAGTCTTTTCTTACAAACTAATGAATTACAGGGGTGAGTAACATTTTTGGGGTAATTTTTTTTCACCAGGAATTTACCAACCACCACAAATTGCATGTAACACTCAAGGATTTGGAATGGCTCTTTCAAACATGTGAGGCAGTCTTGAGAAGACTCTGCCTTAAAAAAAATACATTAAACCCAGGGCACTGCTTATTTAACGTTTTCCACGGATGCATAGTGAGCCAAACAATATTATTAGAAAGCAGCTTTATCAGGAATGAGAGTCTCCTGGCAAACCTGTTTGTGAACTTCCTTTGAGGCATTTATCACTGCATGCCAGCAATAGAAGCTACTATTGTTGCTGCCTCGTTGAGTTAGGGTTCTGGAAACTGTCATTTCAGTGCAGCACCCGCTTTACTGACTGCATTTTTAAGACCTTAATTTAGTGGCATGGTGATAATTCCCTGTTGCCATTAAAACATTGGAGCAGATTTGATTTGCTGCGCTGTTTATGCCATCTGTCAACATGGCTATTTCATAACAGCTTCATTTTCAAGTGATGCCCAAATTCAGCTCCTAGGAAAGCAATAATAAAGATGTTCTAGGAAATGAAAATAGGGACATTTATGAAATGCAAGGAATTTCAGGATTTGTGTGGAACTCTGGAGTACTGGTTCATGGAGGAAAGGAAACATGAATGTCTCTACACATACAGCTACTAATGCAACTCAGCTAATGGCACAACTAATGCAGCTCAGTCTGAGGAAGAAGAAAGCTGTCAGAATCCATTCAGAGAACTGTATGTAGCCAGAAAGGAGCTGAAGATGCCATCCTATTTACCAAATGCCATTTACCTTTATTTGGCAGAGAATACTTGAATGACAAGAAATGTCCACTCAGTGCAGGACATGAAATGCTTTGCTCCTTTTCTTAAAAAGAGTTAAATGAGGATTAATGATGATGAGGGTGATGATGATAATAATAACAATAATAATAAATGAGATAACCTGAATACAGAAAATTCATCAAGGTTTAACGTGTAAAATCTAGAAACGTAATGGAAAATTATTAGGAAGAAAAGGGGCAAAGTCTGGATGGAAAAACCTTTTCACTAGGTTGAGCTGGAGTATGACAATCAAAAGCATTGAAAGCAAAGCTCATATAATTTAAACCAATAATTTCCTAGTATTTTTGGCTCTGTAAGAGCATGTAAAGAGCAGATTTTTGGAAATGAAAGACATTCCAGAAATCTGAAATGATTTTGTAAATACCATGTAATGATTTAGCTCATTTAAAAGGTTTATTAAGTCAGCTAAATAAAAGGTTAATCTGGAAAATTAAATAGAAAATTGAAGAGGCAGAACTCTTTTCTGAATTCAACCATTAAGGAAGGACCATCCCATTATGAAAGGATTAAGACAGTTGCTAGGATGTTTGAATTACTAAAAGAAGAATTAGAACATTTTAAGGTGGAATTTCTTTCCATGGTGAGATAGAAAGTAAAAAATAAATATAAATATAATATTAAAAAAATACTGGAACTTTGTATCTGTCCAACTGAAAAATAGCTCCAATCATAGAGTGATTTTTGGAGGAAAAAATGTTTCTCTTTATGCTTGGTCTGGTTTTGCCTCTCTTTACCACAGAGCAGACTGCAATTTGGTTCCTTCACCCTTCAAATATCTCTTTCTTGCCACACTGTGCTGTCTGGGGAAAGACTGAATTTTCCTTCCTTTGTTATTTTCCACTTTCAAATGCAGAACTTAATCACAGCTCGAAATGATTATGAAGTTCATGTGAAGTGTCACTGTGAGTGACTATGGTATGCATTTTTAAGGTGTTTGAATAGCATTGGTGCTTATCTCTTAGCTCACTACTCCTAATCATATATCTGAATTCTAGCATAAATATGTTCTCTGTATTTATCCTTTACTTAAATATTGCTTAATTAAACTGTAATTCAGAATAGGAGGACAACATGATTAGTCAGAAGACGATTTGCTCCCATCTTGCACTTGTAAAATAAAAATATCTGACTAGCTGAATACAAGGATTTGAAACGAAAATCAGCCTGTACTATCCTAATGTTTATGAAAAATTTGAATGTTACAAAGGCATAATTAATAGTTGATGCAACACTGAATTCCACCACTGTTTAAATATTGTTCTCTGCTCAAAATTAAAAACATTCAGGTAATGATAAGGATGATCAGAGTGGAACAAAGTTCAGCAATCTCCAGCCTGATGTTTCCACAACTTTATGGGATGGAAAGATAGGAAAAATATAGCTACCTGTTGTGTAAAATACTCCTGAAATATCAAATAAACATAGAAGAAAAAGATGCAAAAATCCAAGCTGTTATTTTACAGAAAACAACTGAACATGCATAAGCCTCAATTTTTGTAACTCTGACAGAACATTTGAGAAGGCAGTAGAAAATAAAGACTCCCACAGGGAAACCTTTCTGCTGAAAGAGGCAAAGAATAAAAGTGGAATAAAAGAAGTAAGTTTTATTTTCAGTTCCACTAGAAAGAAAAAGATCAAATTGTGGTTAAAGTGAGACTTGGCAGAGTTCTGATTAAAGAAGAATAGGAGGATATTTTCTATAAACTTAATGTCAGTTACAACAATAAAGGAAACATGCGGAAAAGCAGATAAAGAATAAAAAATATGCTTTTGCTAAAGGCTCTGCTTTGAACAGTTAGAAGGAAAAAGATAGTGTAAGAGGAGGACCCTAGAGTCAAATTTATGAGATTATGGTGCTGGTATTTCCAACAGAATCAGCAGAAATTTATATCAAATGTGTTCTCTGGGAAGGAGCCACACTGAGATTAGTCCCTCATACTAGATTACAGTTGTCACTGCTTTGACTTTGTGCATTTGTACCTACACAAAGTGGGTATAAAGAGCTAATAGCAACAGAAGTTAGCAGAGAATTCTGATCCGTTGGCAATGCTGCATGTTTGGCACACAAGTAATTTCCCAGGGTTTGATGCAAACAGCTCTGAAGTACCACTGGATGTACTTTACATTCTGTTTAGTGGTCCTAAAAACCCCAGTTTAGCTCTTCTTTCCAACATGATTGTCTGAACTATTTTCTATCTTTGCAAATGCAGCTGACACTGCCTCAGAATTACAGTTATTGTTGCATATCGATTGATTTGGTCTCATTTTAAAAATAAAAATATGAAAGTTGTTTTTGGAGAAAATTTTTCTTTTTCCACTTTAGAGATAGGGAACTGGAACATAGGAGACATGGAACGATTAGCTGAGATAACACATAATTTGTAACAGAACCTAGAATTAAGCACAGAATTTCTGAAAACCAGATGAGCATGCACTATTTCACAGCTTCTGTGTTTCCCATAGTACTCACAGACATATGAATGGTAGAACTGGGCATTAAATTGAAAAACATCAAGTCTCAGGTGATGTGTATCAAGGCACAGATCTCATTCACACATTGCCCATGCTCTTCTTTATTCTGGTACTTTACTGGGATTTTACTCCTTTTAAAAACTCACACTGATAACATTAACAACTAGTAGAGTCCTTGTGACAGGACAAAAATGACCTGGTGCCTGGAGACTGCATGAAAAAGGGCTGTTCACATGTCTGTTATCACACACGAACCCCAGTAATCATACAGTGTACACCATGGCTGGTTCAGTACTATGGGCAGCAGCATCTGAGCTGCAAGAAGGAGAATTGCAGCAATGGTTTGGTTAGTGCTGGGTTACTGCCCCTGCTGTGTCTCATTCACAGCTCTAAAAAGAGTAAGAACTGAAAGGAAGCAGGAGCTGTGACAGGCAAAGGAGGCACAGACTGCTAAATTCACTCTGCATAATCCAATGCTTATATGCTTATAAAAGTATGTGAATTAGGGCTAAGAAAAACTCCCTCTGTTAAAACTCAGTGAACTCTTCAGATAGAGGGCAAAACAAGGAAGGACATGAATCATCCTATAACTGGTTATGTTCAAAGCAACTTAAAGTTCAGAAAGCTATTTGTTTCCCAAAATAGTATCTTAATTGTTGTCTCATTTTTTATTCTAAAAGTGAGTTCAATTCTGAAATCAACATTGAGCAGAACAGTCACCAAAAGAGATTACAAAAGAATTACAGAACAGCAGGAGCTCCTCAGTTTCTTAATTAATGGCACATATTGATATGTGTTGTGATATCCAGTGATTTCATTAATGCATGATGATAATGCAGATATTGCAAGAGTTAATAGATCTGAATAGAGGGGGAACTAAAGATGACATTTAAGGAAGTGTACTCATAAATTTCATTTATTTCCCTAAGGTGGGAATATCTTCTACAAGACCATGTTAGAGAATTCCTGAGTTTACATGACTGAAAAATTGAGAAATATATATGCTATAAAAAATCTGAAGACTATGTTGGAAAATGGAGCAGTTTCCTTGAGGTCATCCTAATCTCACATAATCCAAAATTTGTGAAGAGACATATGAATTTCAGATTTCTTGAAATAAAAACTTTTGACAAGTGTTTTGTGTTTAGAATATGTAAAATTTAAAATATGCTAAAAAAAGTGACTTTTCATTCATAGTGCTTCATTACAGAATGATATCTAGGAGGCTGTGAGGCAAATATGATCTCAATGATGCTCAGTTTGTATTGAGGAGTACAACCATAAGAGGTTAGCACTTCTGGAGAGCAGTCAAGGCAATTGTGATCATTCTGTCCACACTAGTACAATAAACATGCCCAGGAATGTTCTTTGGCACTGAAGACTGCTGGCACACAATGGCCTATGCCTGAAGGAGCAAACTCTCTCAACCTTGAAAAGGGGGAGGCTGCACATAAAAAGCCAGCTGGGAATAACCTTTGGAACAGTCCAATTCCTGCACCATGCCTGGGAACTGTTCTGGACAGTGCTCCTGGGCATGGACTGAAATCACACCAGGAAACACCACAACTGTTTTAGGGACACATACAATTGTTTTGCAATGCCCGGGAAGCTTCCCAGGCTGTGTTTAATTTGCAATGCTATGTAAAAAGACACTTTGTATGAGAAGATGATCTATGCTTGTAAAATTGACCGGGGATACATTATATTTCAATGAAACATGAGAAAATTTGATTAAGTGCAAAAATCTTTCCTTTGAAAAATCTTGGTTGATTCAATCAAAAAACACTTGTTTTATTTTATTTATTTATTCCTTGTTGTATTTATTTCCCTTATAATGAGAACAAAGGAAAAAAAGAGTGATCATAAAAAATTGGTGGAAGATAGATTTCTCCATGGTAATGCAGTGGGTTGGAAGCTTATATGAAAGGAAAAAAATCTAATGCTTCCAAAAAAGAAGATTAACATTCATCCTAAAAATTATCATAGAGTCAGGTGTGATAATCTGAGCTGCCTGTTTCCACAGATGTGTCCTGAGTTTTGACATTCCTGAAATGCTTTGGTCTCAGTTTCTGTTGTTTCACGTTTTTTTTTTTTTTTTTAATAGTTGAAATAAGGAAAGAAGGGAACCAGTTGAGAAAATTATATCTAGGCCAACAATTTAGGCTACAATGGGTAGGTGGTATATGGCTTCTGAAATATAGACTCATGAACATTCAAATATTTGTTAAAAGTTACCCAGCAAGTAATTTTTTGGAACATACCATTCTCTGGTATTCAAGGAAGGAGTTTGGAACTACAAATTAAGTTTATCTCAGACATGAAAAGAAAGAAATCTAGTACCTTGTTCCTCACTAAATTATTCTACTGAGAGGGTCTATGAGACAGAATGAACCTACTACACAATCATTATTTTTACTAATCTGTTTATAGATCTTTTCTATAAAAAATCCTGAACTCATAAAACTGGGGTTGGCCAAATTTGTGCATTTTATAATACATCATTTTTGGGAGAGAAAAAAATGTCCAGTTTGTTCATCTGCTGTAAGCAGTACAGTTGATTTATTTCAGGCCATTGGAAGCGAAGATAAGATGCAGTGCAAAATAGCAGCAGAACTGCTCCATGTACAGCAATGCATAAAAAATGGTAATGATAGAAATGAACTATCCTGTTATAGTACTATTCCATCCTTTTTTGATTATGGATTCATTTAGAAATCTAACTAGAAAAACTAGTTAGTTTCATCAGGGGAAGCTTACTTATATGTTTGGCTCAAAAACTGCTGTTGTGGGGCCTAAGAGCTCTTGAGAAACTAAGAACCAAATTATGTTTGGTTTTTATTCCCTTTAACTTTCATAGTAGAACTTTGAAGTTCTAATATGTTCAAAGTCAAAGCATATATCCTGCCATACATGGCTAGAGAAATGACCCTGAGCTATTTTAGAATCCACTGTTTCCATTAGTGGAAGATGGTCAGCTGACTTATGACTCTTTCAGCAGCGCTTTCAGTAGTATTCCTCTTTCAGGAATAGTAGTTAGCACAAAATAGTATAAAGAACTATACATAATAGTCAACAGAGAGAGAACTGGATAAAAATATCTGTAGTTTAGCAACTAAAGATAACACTTGCAAATTAATGTTTGTTATGTTAAGGAAAATGTAGCAAATTTCAGAGGCGTGAAAAAGATATATTTTGAGACCTTTACCCACAAAAGGAAATGGAAGAAACAGCCTGAGTGCCAAGAAGATAACCTAAGTAGAGTAGAAATGATGCTGTAGACGTGATGTTAAATTATCTCATTGCTTTTTGGTACAATACATTATAGTGAGACAATCAATGAGAAGTTTGTGACCCTGACTGAATTCCTCTGTCTTTGAACATGGGTTCATACAGTGATTTTCCTATCTGAAGATGTCAAAACCTTCTTGAAGCTCTTTCTCTGAATGCAGATAAAGCAGGTACAGTTTTTGCCTTATGTGGTAACCTCCCTCTCAGCATTTTTTAAGCAGTCTTGTGTCTAAGTAACAAACCTAGTTTTTCTATTTTTTCTCATTTGTGTTCCCTATTCATCTATTCATCATCTAGCTGTATTTCACACTTCACATGACATATATTATGAAAATTATCATACTAACCACTTTGTATTACAAATTATTTAATGCAGTGTTGCTATGTATTTTAATTTGTTATCAGAAAAGTTTGTTTTATTTGAAATTTGAATTTGAATGTCCCTTGCATTCTTTGTACTATACAATTAAAGTCCAATAATTATGATAGATGACCATTTGAGGCATTTATTTGGGAATCAGAAAGTCTAAAAAGTCTTGTGTAGGAACCCACAAGAGAGAGACAGCCTCTCACACACAAAATGATGACTACAAGCTTGAGTCAGGTTTCTTAAAATGTCTAGTATATATATAAAATAACATAACGAAGCATCTGTGGAACCCTTTCAAGGGTGAGTGTCACCCTTCTGCAATCAAATAGGAATTTTTCTGAATTCAAATGTAGCTATGAACAGATGAAAAGGAAACCAAACTGAAAAGAATTTTGGGCTGCAATGGGACTGAATGTGGCATAGTTCTGTCAGAAAAAACCTGAAGTTTAATCCCAGAGTAAATGCCTCCCTAATACAGTGTGGGAATACCCACTGGAATGGCTATCACCCTCAGGATAAACAAACAGTGAGGAATTAAGTTAGTACTAAGCTCTCTTGTGATTTGAAAGACTTATGACAGGCACAGAAATTGCAGTTCTAGATATAAATGGTTCATTAAAGACTGAGGTGGGCTTTGTCTTATTGTTCTAATGCAATAAATGAAAAATAAAATTTTACTAGTATTTAAAAGAATTGCGACAGAAGTTTCTAAAGAAAAGACTTGTACTGCTACCTATTTTTCTAGTTATTATATTACACCTATTTGTCATTTTGGTGTCTTAGGTGCATCTGTGAATTTTAACATGGAAATGAAATACAGATGTTGCCATCTTCTTTCCAAATTAATCAGCAAAATTAAGTATTACCTAAGGTGTATATATAACAGGTGTATGTCTTCTATCCCTCCCCTCAATGAGATTTAAGTACTTAACTGTCATCTGTATCTTTGATAACTAATTCCTGCATTTATAAAAACATGTTAGGAGTGTCATATATTTGGTAATAAACAGTGCATGAGAGAGACTTTACAGGAAGGTCTTAGAACAGTCCAGGCAGTGGTCCATTCCATATTAATTGTGATGTCTTCTCAAGCTCTGTTGCAAAATTGGATATCACAGAAACCTGCACAGTGGATAATGAACAGAGTCTCTAAGTTCCAGAAGACACAGCAAAAACTCTGGCAAAGGATGTTATTGTGAACATCCAGTTAGTGAAAACAATCTCAAATTTTGAAAAGCAAATGATATTGTAAGAAACACATATGTAGAATATTAATAGTGTGAGGTGTCTTAAATTGATCACTGTGTTTACATCTAGATTAAAAATCTTCAAAATGCTTCCCCATCTTCAGGTTCAGGATATAATAAAAATATTTTAACAGAAATATTAGGATTTCATATTAATGAGAATTGTAGTAATCTTCTGCTCCTTTTCTAGAAATGATTTAAAGTTCTATGACCCAGTCTTGAACTTCTTAAAAATCTGTAACAGTTATATGCATAGCTGTTGTCCTCATGCTGTTCTGAATTATTCAGGAAAACAAAGCAAGGTATGCATATGTGTGACAATGCTGCAGCTGCAAGAAGACTGGCTATTTCCTATGTGAAAGCAGGATTCAAATTCACTTGGTTAGATATCAAATCTATTAATGTTAGGATCAGGATAATTTTATGGAGCTGCTGAGAACATCAGTGAGTAACTGTAGGAGAATGTGGGGAGAAAAGAAGCTCAGGGAATGAATGGTCTGGTTTGCACTGACTTGTATGAAGCCCCTGAAAGCTGGTGCATGTTCACTGGGTTTCTGCTCAGAGACTGAAATTTTTAGGTTTATTAGTATTAATCATAGGAATTTATTCCAGACAATTTGTGCTGGAGGGAATTGCAGAAATACCACAATAATTTGACTGACTCCAGCTACTATCAAATTCCACCAATTTACAAAAAAAAGTAGAAAGGCTAGTAATCTGCTATTTATCCATGTGAGATTCTCAGTGAATTGCAAATTCTTCTGGCTGCAGGCTAACTTTCAACAAAAACATGTTGTGAGCTCAGGATCATCTATGTTCCTTAACAGTACTTTCCAATGTACCGTTATGTACCTTTTATTGATATGTACCATTATTACAATTTTTTAAGTGTACCATTACCATTTACCATTATTTTTAAGTGTACCTACAGTGTCACTGAGGTTAACACTCTCTTCTAAACAGAACTGTCATCCCACTTGAGAATATCTATTACTATAATCTTGTGAGGCTTTTTTCATCAAACAATACCATCACTGAGCTCATTCTGGTTTGAGAAAATGCTTTGTTCATTAAACACTTTTGTGCCACTGTCTTTTCTTGCTTTAGTCCCATCAGGCTTACCATGCATACAAAATTCTTAATTATTGAATGCTAATTTCCTAACAGTTTCTTGCAGTGTGTGAGGGCAAATTAGCTTGTCAAATTAAGAGCAAGGACCTTGGAAAATATTTGAAGAAGTTGGATGTGGAGCAATTTTCTGCTCAATAAAGTATAGACCTACTTATTGTATTCCTCATATCAGTAATGCATAAGGGCTGACAAATCTACACATTCATTCTTGATACATTTGTTGCACTTGATTAGAAAGATCAATTGCTGTCTCAATACAGCTTTTGAAATAAAATAAATATATGTTGCATTTTAGAGCAAACTCTGACAAAGGGCCATAGTTTCTGATTCTCAGGTCTGCTATATGTTGCTTTGTAACTGGAAAAGAAACTATGCAAGTTAGAAAAACATTAATTCCACTACTTTTCCTTTATCTTAGGGTAAAGGTGACTTAATTCAACAACCTGATTGTTAAGACCTGTGTGTTAGGACTGAGCTATATTTTCACAGAAAACCCCTCCAGCTGTAGTGGCATACAAACATGCAGAATCTGGGCACATTTCTTTTTCTTTGTCTGAAGAAGGGCTATGATCAGCAATTCATGAAGTCAGACACATTGGTGGAATGAAATATATTTAACAGAACACACTATGTATTAAACCTCTAGCCCTTCAAAAGCACCTAAAATAAGATTTTCCTTGTAATTTGTATATGAAACTATTACATTGATTGGATTATATATGCTCCCTCTGGTGGTTTACTTAATCCATAGAAATGCCTTTTTTTTTCTTGTGTTGTATTTCAATGGCTAAGGTATTGTGACTGATTTAATAATAACAGCACACTACTGCCAATTAAATAGCGTTTAGATAAAAAAAAGCCTGAGTATAAACCAGCCAGTCTTCCTCCCTCTTTTAATTTACAACTGAACTATGAAATATTCCAAAAGCAATCAAAAAAACCAAAACCAAAACCAAACCCACAACCCTTAAAACTTCAAGTAGTTAAAATGAGGAAGTATTTAAAAGTCAGCATTTTGAACCAACCTTGAGGCTTTATGATGGAGTGCTAATGTCAGTGGAGAAGGAAAGCTCAGTGGATGTTGCCTATCTGGAATTCTGTAAGGCCTCTAGCACAGTTCCTCACAACACCCCTCTCTAAACTGGAGAGATTCAGATTGGTTGGATGGTGTAGGGGATGAGGAACTGGTGAGATGTTTGCATCTGTAAAGTAGTGGCCAAAGGATCAATGTCCCAACAGAGATTGGAGACAAGAGATTCCTCAGGGGTCTGTACTGGGACCAGTGTTGCTTAATGTCTTCATCAATGGCACAGACAAAGGGATCAAGGGCACCCTCAGCAGGTTTGCAGATGACACCAAGCTGAGGGATGTGGTTTGCCTTCCCCTGCTCTTCAGTCGAATCTACAACCCTTGTTGTGGTGTAAAAGCTGAGGAAAATGTAGATATCAAACAATAAGCTACGTGTTTCTTATTTGGATTTAATTATTTGCTTTCATAAATTCAGAGGCTTCTCTAGTCAGATAGCATAGTAATTATGTTTATGGTTTTATAAATTCTGTAGGGAAGGTGCTTTGCTCAGCTGATAAATATTTTAGGTTACATAAAACTGTTACTTATAAATACTACAATGTTTGAGTCAACACTTTTTAAAATGACATCAGGTCTTGCCAATTGGGATATACACATCAACAAACAAAAAACATTATCCTTTTTTTCTACCTGATACTAAAAATTTCCAGGCATGAACTCACATTTGAAAATTAACTAAACATATTTCCAATTTCCTTCTAAAGGAAGAAGAACAAACATTTCAAACTTATCCAGAAGTTCAGAACACAAGTAATAGGAATTCTAGGAATTCTTTTTTCTCAGTTACTATAAGGGCACCATGGAAAACTGTCACTTCATATTTCAACTGTAATATGTTTTCTTAAAAAATGCAGTTGCCTAAAGAGTCTTCCTTCTCTGCTTTGCAGCTAATCAGCATGGAATGCAAAACAACTTGTTTCTTTATTACCTGCTTAGATGGGAATAGTGATTATCCTAATAAAAGATTAGAAGTATCAAGCCTTAAATCACATTATTGCTACTATTCCCAGACACATTTCTAATTTTTCACTTTGCTCAGAACACATTCCTTAAACCCCGGCTATAACCTGTTCATTCACACAACTAGAGCTATTGTTGGCACACAGGACTATGCATTGAAGTGAAATACACCACAAATGGGATTATTTCAATTTTTTTTACCTCAGAATTGCTTTAAGAGTGTAAGAGGCTTTGGGAGCTGTGCATACATACAAGGGCAATATGACTCCCTCAAGTCCATGGAGTGCCCTGCCTCATCACTGCACTCAGTCCTAGAATTTGTGGAGTCTCTTTCAGGGCACTTTTCAAACAGGAGGTTTGCACTTTTTGGGTCAATACCATTAAATGGTATGATTTCAAACCACATTATTCAAAGCATACTCTGAAAAACAGAGACTCTTAAGGATAAGAGGGCAAGATGTCACTTCTTTTCAGACCAAGAGAAGTCCCCAGCAGAGCTGCCTAGAGAGCAGGGCCAGGAGCTAATCCTGAATCTCCAGGCAGCCAGTGACTGAGGGGAGTGGAGCTGGTCTGAGCTGGAGACAAGCAAGGAAGTGCTCAAGCTTACACACCTCCACAACTAATGGGCCATTCTTCAGGGGTGACTTGTTTTCAGAGGACCAATGTTCACTAATCTGCTGTGCCTCTGGGGATTCTCTGATCACTGACAGACTGTCATGTCAAGGCAGTGTCATCCTTACTGAGTAGAGAAGCTTTGTGGGGCTCCCATGGGGCATTTCACTGCACAGCCCTGCTTAGACTCATCTGAAGATTTTTTTTTCTCATACAAAGTGTTGGAGCCTTAGAAATTTTTTGGTCCTAGATACTTAAGTACAGAATTTGGTAAAAAGTTGCTTTTAGTACTGCTCTCCTATTCTGTGTAACTTCCCTTGAAAACCCAAGTGGGTCTGCCAGCAAAGCATCCTTGAGGATCCAGCTGTTAGCCTTTTGGGCACCCTTGGCATAAGCTAGACATTTTTGAGGATTAAAAATTCGAATATATGTTCCAACAGTGACAGCTGAGTAAAGCTATAATCTAAACTGTTTACAGCTCCTGCCCTTAGTACTATAGCCCTCCAGCTCCCTTATCTTCAGTGTAGGGGTGATGGTACCACACCAAAGCTGGCTGATGTTGCAGATACTAGGAGGTACTTTTGTCCTGCATTGATGAAGTGAAGCATGAGACATTCACAGCCCTAGTCTCAGGATGCACAGATTGCAAGAATGTGCTCTGAAATATCAGTTTCATCCATTTCACTGCCCAAATGTGAGACTTTCCTGAAGTTAATCAAAATAAAAACATCAATATCTAGGGAATCTTTATTTATTGGGCAATCAACTTCAAATATTTTCAAGGGAACTCACTATTTCAGTATATGCAAGCAAGTTTTACAACTGAAGCTATAAAATAACAGCAAGGTGGTCTTAAAACTTTCAAAAACTTTTCTAGAAAATGACATGTAATGTGCAGGGTATACCAAGTGCCTACAGTATATAAACATTTTCAGATGCATAAGAAGATGATATAAACAAATCTAACATTAATGAATTCTCCCAATTTTGACATGTCAGTAAGTTTGAGATAATGAAGGACAAATGATCCACGTTTCAGCCACTGGAGACCTCCATGGGACAGATGCTGAAGTGTTTCAGGCATTTTATAGACATGGATACTTGTGTTGGAGACAGTTAGAATACCATCTTAGCTTACATATTTATAGTTAATCTCCTTTGAAGACTTTTACTTGTGAAACAGTTATGAAATATACATAGTTCCAACAGAAATTAGCTCCTAGGGGGATCCTCCATCTGCTGAAGTCAAAGGAAAATGATGCGCCTTTGCTTCAGTCATGGTAAAGTTGTGTGACACACATCATATTGGATTTCAGACAGGATGGTTTGATGACCCCCTATGAAGGAGCTAATGGTTATTAAAGCTTGTAGAGAGTGCAGGAATAGAGGATTTGGCCTTCAGTCACATCCAAAATGAACCTGCCTGTCCATCCATTTCAGAGCTTGCACAGCAGCTGGGTTGAAGTCACAGGTAGGAAACAACCCACTGTTGTAGGATAAAGGTA
Source organism: Emberiza elegans (assembly GCA_024865655.1). NCBI lineage: Eukaryota > Metazoa > Chordata > Aves > Passeriformes > Fringillidae > Emberiza > Emberiza elegans. Next base: position 23,175,649 of record JALJVW010000206.1, read on the forward strand.
CTTTCATTCCAATAGAGATTGCCCACATGGGGGAGTAAAGTTTTTCTGCAAAGGCCACACTGGTCAGTTTTACTCGTGCCATTAAAGGTTTTATATAAAGTTTTGGGGGTTTTGCCCCCCAAACTGTATTTTGCTGTGTGAATGATTCAACACATGGATTAAATCTAATGCAAGGAAAGAAATTAGATGCAAGATGGTGCTCCTGGTAGTAACATTTCTCTGGCTGAATGGGGTAATAAGGACCTGAGAAAAAAGGTTGTGTTTCCCAATGGATATGTGTAGGCTTATTACTCACATGGAAGTCTGTCTGCTCGAGAATATCTCACTTTAGAGCAGCACAGTACTACTGTGGCACCACTGAAAGAACATCTCTGTGTGTTCCAGGCATATCTGAGCCTCACCACCTATCAGCGCCCTCAGAAGAAAACAGGCATCCTCCCCCTGCACAAATCTGAGTGCTAGGTCTGTCAGGAGATTATTGGTACATTGAAAACCTACCAGTGCCAGCTCAAAGCCTTCTTCAGGCTTTTGCAACAAAGGCTAATTGGCTTCCTCACTCTGGGAATTGCCTACAGACAGGAGAGGCAGTCTTGGCTCCTCATTTCTTGGACCAGTGTGTCCAGTCAGATTTGCAACTGAGAAGCATTACTCAGGCATTGCTCCTAAGCATTCCTCCTACTTCAAAAAACCCTATGAGCACACATTTGAAAGTGGACTGCAAATATTAATTTCTCTGTCCTTTCGGCATTTCTGAAATGTCTAAGTTAATACTTCATGGAATTCTTTGCCCTTGGTTTTTCAGTCTGATTTCATCCTACTGCAGCAGAGCAATGTATATCATAACAGGAGATAAAAGTCTCCATTGATTTACAAGACTGGTGAGTTAAGAGCAGTGACATACAGAAAAAGCTGAAGGACTGCAAAGTAGGAATTAACAACTTTCCATCCTTTATGATTTTTAACCAGGCTTTTAGATTTTCCTGTTGAGGAAATGCTTCTTTATCACATATAAAAAGAATGTTTTAACAGAGCAAATTTATTTTTGAGGGGAAAAAACCCACAATGTGTTACTGAAGCAAATGATTCTGAGCACTCTCCTTTGAACTAGACATTGCCACTGAGAATGGAATAAGATTTTTAAATTTTTTATCTCTTGAAAATGATTAGTCATGCTGAGAAAGTGCAAGGTAAAGGAAGAGAGGCACTAGACTACAAGTCCAGAGAGAGTATGCAGAACTGGTAGAAAATATTCAAAGCTGAGATAGAATGATTCCTCATCCCAATAATCCTGCAGTGTAACCAAATAAATATCCAGTTTTCAAATTTTGGAAAGCAAGTTGCCCCTTTTCACAAAATATTTAACCATTTATTATTTCAGATCTCTTTCTCCACAGAGATTAAATAGTTGAATTGCTCATTTCAGAAACTGGAGATGAGTGGCAAAGAAAGATGAGGCCTGAAGCAGACATCCACCAAAGCCATGTTTCCAGAGGAAACAGCAAGCTAGCAGATTAGGTGTAAAATCCTGTATAGGGTGTTCTGGAGACTGGACCACAGCCTCTGTGGTCAAGTCCTAGATGAAGAGAGTCCTGAAGAAACCAGTCTGATCTAACAGCTGGCCCTGCTTTGAGTGGGAGGTTAGTCTGGAATTTCCATTCAGAGCTATTTTATGAATCTATACAAAATTCTGCATTTTCTAAAACCTGAATGAATACTGCTCATTCTGACATATTAAAATTGTATGGTATGACTTTTTTAATACTACTGAATTCCCATGTAGAAGCATATTCTTAGTTTCCTTTTCAGTATCCATCCTTTTTCTAAGAAATCCTCTCCACTTCCTGCTTTTGCTGGTGGTCAAACAATGCCCAAAGACAACCTGCATGAAGTGACAGTCTCACTGCTGTCAGTAGTGGCCTAATTAATAGCAATAAAACTACTCAGTCTACCTGCTGCATCTTCTCAAAAGCACAACCATGCTACAGACTGGAGAGAGCTGTTTTTGAGGAACAGTGCAGGACTACCTCACAGCAGGCTCATCTTTGATCTCCACATACAAAACAAAAAGCAAATTTTTTTTCATTCAAACTTTAATTGAATAATTTTGTTTCAGAAATAGATGTGTTCAGACTGTGCATTTTTCAGCAGTAAATGACACCTTGCCAGTTGTGACGGGACAGCCATAAATGCTCCTAAATGAGCAGAAGGAAACACAGTGTGGCTACATGACTGGTTCTGCTCCTGCAGAAGGATAAAACTTAGTTCTCCACAGTGAATTTGTGCCTCAGTGAGCAAAAAATATTTCTCATCAATTTCAGAACTCAGGAAACTCAGGTGCTTGGAAACTAGAGGAAAACAAAAAGGATCTGAAGGTTTTTGCACCTGTTCTTTACAAGAGGTCTTTTTACAATATAAGGGGGTTTATCCAAACAAAAAGAAGAACACTGGCCATAAAGCAACAGGCCCTGCTCAAACCAAAGCCAACAGAAACTTGGTGCTACAGCATCTATTGATGGAAGGAGAATGAAGCAATGCTGAAAGAAAGGATTTGGCTAAAGCAACCATGAACTGTTCATGCTTGCTTGGAACAGTTTTCTAGAAGTAGTATTATTCTTCAATATATTTGCTATGTTTTATATTACTTGATTTGTCTTAGCTCTAATTCCACTGGAAAGGTTTTTGCAAGTCAAATGGGGAAAACAGAGTTACTTTTTAAGTGGTTTACTACAGGAGTTGCAGCTTAAGAAAACATTATAAAAATGACCCCAAATTTCTAATTCTGTGCTGTATTCTCCAGCTATTTACCAGTTCTTCAACATGGTGTCAAAATATTGCACTATTTTGGAATGTTAATTACTTTTTCGTGTTTCAATATACATCAGTTTCATACAAAATATTTCTAAACCCAATCACTAGAGCTGAAGAGCACAGCAACAATGAACGTCCATTATGACACTGCATTTTGTTTCAGAGAACTGGCTTGAAATTCATCATTATGGTCAGTGAAGGTCAGTGAGTGAAAAACCTTTTGAGAAGCTGCGTTTTCAGAGTTTCCATTTTGCTGGCTGTGCTTCAGCTGCTCCAATCTAAATCACTCCTGCCATGGACTTGGCTGTCCTGGTCCATGTGTCCCTGAGAGCCTGAGGAGACCCAATGCACCCACCAAGTGTAATGACAGGTTAGAAAGGAAAGTACTCTGACTGTTTGGATGTGTTGGTCTCCCTGCTGCTAACAAGGAAGTTTTTACAGCTATATTAACACATTTCATCTCTATGGGGTTAGATTATTTTTGATGAAGCCAATGATGTAGGGAGAAAATATTATTTTTATTATGACATCTCTTTCTTTTTCTACTTCAAAAGGATTTTAAAGTATGACTGAAGAAACAAGAACAAGGGCTTAACTCCTGAGTCAACTGTTTTGAGTATTGCCTAATAGTTGAAGTGAAATGTGACAATGATGTGTTGCTAGTGATCACACTTGAGATTTATGTTCATGTGAATGCATATATATAAACCCAAATGTTTTTAATGCCAAATAACCTGCAGGCAATGGTTTTGGATAGTCTTTGAGCACAGCTCCATATCCACACACAAAAAAAGAAAAGAAATTATTTTCTCTACCTTTGGAGTTTACTGCACCAGCTGCAGTTGAAACCAATCTGGGCAGTGACACAGGGACCACAGCTGGTAAACTGGAGACAAGCTGGGATGTAGATAAACATGAATTATTACATTAGTCTCACATATGTTTCACAGAAAAGCACAAAAGAAGAATATATCTTCTGATAATATATATTTAGGAAGTCAACAGGTTCAACCATGTCTAAAATAAGACCCTGAACCCAGCCTATTACAATGCTTTGCACAGTTATGTACACAAAAGTACATTTCATCTGTGGTATTCCATTCATATTCCATTTGTAAATGCATTCCTACTTCCACATCTGTTCATTCAGCTTTGTTCCAAAATTTTTATCTTTTTCCTCAATATTAAGTATTTCCTTAAATCTCTTTCTTCTCTGGCTGTTCTTTGGTGTTGCTAACATTCAGACATAAGCAGATAATGAGACTGACAGACAAATGTGCAAGAACTAAACCTGCATTTAAGAAAAGGAAAAATAGATGTTTCTACTCTTTTTACAATAGTACAGCTAGCATTTTAAACCCCAAGATTTCTAAGCAATGTAGTTTTACCTTTGAAAAAGAGCCTGACGAACTGCAAAATATTTGGAGCCATTTGTTTGGGGATATGCTTTCGTGATGTGATGCACAGTACACAGAAGAATTCATGTTTGCATTGCAAGCATGAAAACTGTTCTTTCTTTTTTTCTTGAGGAAATGTATTTAAAGGCAATATAATCATTCTTCTGAAAAAATTATTTGGCACAAATTTCATTCAAAACCTACTGGGAGCTATGTACCTATAAACTAACTTGAGATACATGAGAATGGACTGGATAATGCATCATCCATTTGGGAATCTAGGAGACGATAAATGAATCTGTTTGTGATTCCAAGTCCACAGATAAAACAAACTGTTTGAAATTGTGTATGTGTTGCTGGGAGGGAGAGGGAGATAGATGCTTTCTAGATCTGGCTCCTGCTTATGTAATGTTTTACTTACTTGGAAGTGGTATCATTTCAACAGCTGAGAGATTGGTAATCTTTGACATCTGTAGCTCCACCCTGTGGTATTCATAAATTGTTCTTCTGCGGACATCTAACAGGAAAGAAAAAAATTAATATTTTCTTATTTTGCTGTCCTTAGATTGTGAAAAATAGTAGATGTAATGAATGCACACTCTTTCTTAGGTGCACATATGGCAATTATTTTTCTCAAGAATATATTTTTACCTTTGAATATCACAAAATAACACATAAAGATAGACAGAGAATTTTTCAGTGGAAAAGCCCTCAGAGCTGACAGAAAAGGTACTTCTCCTGGAAAAGAATTATGAAAATGCTGAGTGTTCTCTCAAGCATCTTAGTCATTGTTCTGGGCAGAAATTCTAGAGGGTATACTGTCAGACATTTTAGGGTGTATTTCAAATGCTTGCTTTCCTAAGACATTTTTCTCAGCTTACAGATTTGAGAGAAATGCTTTATATGCTCACTTTGTCAGTTCTTGCCAAAATGTGCAAACAAAACTTATTTCATTGCTTAATCAAATTTGTTAGCTACAAGATGGCTCACATCTAAGTATACTAGAGTATATTTTCATATTGTAACATATTAGAGAAGACAATCTTCCTAAACAGCCATTGTGCATAATCTTTACACAGGCTGACTGCAACCTGTTTCTCACAGCAGAAATTCAATATAATCTGTGTACTGTTCTGAAGGGCTTTGAACTCACAAGCAACTGTAAGACCCAAGCACAAGATAAATGTGAAAAAATCACACACTACTTCCCAGAACAATATCCTGTAATGTGTTCTGAAAATTGCAGGTTTTATATATACATTTGAAATATAGACTGGCAAGCTTGTATATTTGAAAATCAAAAATACAACCTATAACACCAATTTGACACAAAAAATGACAGCTTTCTGGGGTGCTGTTTTCATATTTATGTTCTTTCTGAAGGTCTGAAATCAGAGCTAAATGCAATCACTGACCCTCTGCAGTCATTCCAGAGAGGAATTTAGGGTTACATACAAAGGATTACCCATCCCAATGACCAGTCTTAGTCTACATGTAGCAGAAGAAAAGGGACTTGTAGACAGTCACAAACAGTCTTTGGATGTCTTCTGTGCTGCCAGTCCTGTACAGATTAGGGCACACCCTGTTGCTTGAGGAAGCAGCTTCTCTGCCTTCTCTTACCTCATTAGCTCAAGTAGGGACAAGTAGGCAGTATCTCACTTTCAGACAATAATGTTTCTATTTAGCTCCAAATCAGCACCATTGCCAACCACTTCTTGCAATTTATTTGAAGTTTTGCTATGACTTCACCCCTCCTGATAGCAGAATTCTCTTTCAGTATAAAATGAACCTACATTGAGCTAGTTTTGTGTGCTACTTAAAAAGTCATTCTGACTAGTTAAAAGATGGATATGGGCAGATGCCAAAGTTTACCCTAATAAATGCCTTAGCCATGTCCTTTAGACCCACTGGAGAGAAAGAGTTTTCAAGACCAAGCTAATTATCTGTGGGGATAGGGACAATGTCTTGCCAGCTGCAAGGGGTTTATGCTCATGGGATGGTCAGTCTCCTAAAAGCCCAATCAGAGTGATTGTAAAATGTCTTTGAAATGAGCTCCTGCCAATGCTGAAGGCTGTAATTTAATTTGTTTCCACAGAAGTCTTTAACATTCAGTCCAAGTGAATGTGAATGTGAATACATCAATTAAAATGCTGGGTGTCGACACTTTATTTGAATTGCATCTCACCAGTACTGGTGCAGACCAGTATACTGTAATCCTGTTAATGCTGAATCTCTCCTCACAGGTTCCTCACAGGGCTTACAAGAAGTCAAGAAATAAGGAATTTCTGGCTTTCCAAAGCCTCAGTAAGAATCAGAGGTTCAAGGCATAGACACTTTTACCTCACCCAGTGCATGAAATTTCTGAAAAACAATTCTTTAAAGAGAATTAAGAGTGTTGTATTAAAAAACCAATCTAATCATGCTTATTTCAGCATGACTGTTTATTCCATTAAATCCTGTTGCCTGAGAGACTCAAATTTGATCTTTTCCTTCAGAAAGATGACTGTGTCAACCACAGGTGGGAAGTTTGCATATGAGGCATCTATCTAATGTAAGAAGCTAAGCACAGAGAGGTATTTGCATAGTCACCTTCTAACATCTTTGTATATTCTTGCAGACAGGTGGTTGGAAATGTGAGCATTCAAATTTATCTGCCTGACCAGGCTAGAAAAACATGCAGGCCTAGATTCTTTTGAAAGTATGACTTAAACATGCCATGCCTAGATCTTTGAAATGTGCTTTTTTCTCCCTATTTTGAATTGTGATCTGGTTTCCCTTAACAAAATTGGCTAAAAACCCCCTAAACTCAACAGGATAAACAGGGAAATGAATACTCTTCCCTCATGCTTTCCCCCTGACCTCCTGCTTCAACCCAGAACAGACACTGCATTTCCCTCAGGTGGAATTTGTTCTTTGTCCTTTGCTGTCTATTTAGCTCTTTAACAAAAAAGTGCTAGTGCAGAATCACAAAGAGCTTATGAGCTCATGTATACCTCAGTGCAGACCTTAACATGACAAGAGCTAGAGAAATAATTTGATGCAGTAACAGATCAATATTTAAGCATCATGTGCAGGTATTTTGCTATAAAGAAATGTTACATCAGGTCTAGCAGGGAAAAGAAGAAAGGACAAGGACTTTTCTATGCTTTTGAAGTATCGTTCCCAATTCTGAATTTCAGAAAATTATGCATATTCTTTTCCTTGTCATGAAAACATTTTACATTTCTATAAGTCCAGATTTCTCAAACCCATTTTTAACTAAATGCTATTAAGTTTAATATATTCTTTAATAACTGGCTATATTTTTTTATGTTTATTTTAATTCACAGCATGGTTCAGATAGTTTTTTGGTTTGTTTTCATGGCATGTACTTGTGCTATCTTTGAACACAGGCCAAAGGTACAGTCCCAGCAGAAAAACCTGAAGAAAACACCAGCTACCTGAGGTAAGAACACATTCCTCATTGACTGAGAGAGATAACATGGGGGTCAGAAGGCCATTTGAAAGAATTCTTTCAAGGGATTAAGCAATGAATTGGTAAATTATAGATGTGCAAGACTCTGCTGTGACAAAATAATTTAATGTAGTTATATCACAGTAGTATTAAATGAAATAATTCTATATATAAGTATTCTTTGAAACAGAACTGCAAGAGTTGACTAAAGGTACTCAATAGGGAGAGTACTCTGGGGAGGGAGCAGTGCCAGGAGAGCACCAATGATTTCTTAACATGTCTGAAGGGTCAGTAGTTCATAACAAACTATTCTAAATGTGTGGCTGACAGATGCATAATTTTCCATTACATAATCACTGCTTTTCCTCATACACCATTCCTCAGCTAAAACCTGCAATACAGTGAAATGTGAAAATACTGGAGAAGCCATTCTGAGTTTTTAAATTATATGTTCACACAAATAAAGACCTTTTCCAGTGAAAGATTTTAAGGGAATTTGGATTGGCCATATACCCAGAAATAACTGCTAAACAAGGCCATATGTATTCATACAGCTGTACTTTCAGTTTTAAGTCTTGTTGATAGAGAAAACACAAATGGTAAGAGGGTTCATTTGATTATGCAGAAGTCAATTTGAAGTAAACAATTTATGAAACATATCCAACAAGCTGCAAGCAATTTATGGAAAATATAAGGCACAGAGAAGGGGGGCACAGCTGCTGTGTTATACAGCCACTGACTTTGCTTGACAGGGACATTGTTTAACATCACTGGCTGAATAAAACCTGTCAACCTGGTATAGCTGATTGCTGTCACCACAAAAGGTAAAGGAATCAGAATGCCAAAGCATCTGTTCTTTAACAGCTTTATATTGCTAAATTTATCAATATACACTAATTAATCCTTGAGGCACCGATGCTGGGACTAAAAACCAATGTGTGTAATCCAAACACCTCCACAATTGCCCCTCTGAATATAACACACATCTAAATCTAGATAAAAATTCAGATTCCCTAATTGCATTACACTTATCATTCTCTTAAAAATTACTAGAAATATCCTTTTAAACCTGGGAGCTGCACCTCAAATCTGTGAACAAGCAAACCAGTGAAGTAGGCTCTGAAAACATCTTTATGAACGATGTACTAAGAGCTGTTCTGCTGCAATGCTCTGCGCCCACCACACATTATATACTTTGAAACTCTCCATGTCCTTCCAGATTTGCCCCAATACCTGTTGCCAGCTAGAGAGCTCCTAGTACACAATCTAGGTGTGAAAAACTTGCTTTATTTCCTAATCCCACCATGCATCAAAATGCCTCATTCTGAGATCTCTCTGTGGCCAGTTACGAGACTATTTTAAATTTTGACCAACTTGTACCAGTCCTGGCAGTATCGTCATGATACAAAAGATCAACAGCATGCTCTTGAATCAGATATCTAGTGCAAGGAACCCAGCTGCCTGGATAAACCTTTCTGGACCAGCAGACAAACATTCATGGCTGGAGCAGCTGGCTCTGGGGGATTAGTTACACTGGTGTAAAGAAGAGTAAATACTCTGATTTTAGAGTGATAACTTTGGGGCCCATTTTGCACAGAGGTAAATGATAACATTGCCAGTAAGGTGGCAGGAAATCAGACTTGATTTCCCTCGTGGTGCTGCACCTTTATATAATAGATATCAGAGCATAAATGGCCAGTGGTCTTTTACCCTTCAGGAAGGTAATTCTAAGCTTCTTTTAGGGGCTTCATTGCTGTAAACAAAGTGGTGAGACATCTTGAGCAAACATTTACAACATGCAGGGTTGTCACTCAATTATATGCTTGAGTTACACTACATATTGAGTGACACTAATTGCACTGAAACTGGAATATTACAAACACATAGCTACAATTTCATTTCTGTACACAGTGTTGTTGAATAATTTCAGTGTGATTAAATGTTAAGTTGTCAAGGCATGATTTCCTGAAAGAGCTGAATGTAATACAGTAGATGCCAAAATCACAGGGAAGTATGTCTCATTGTGGAGACAGACCTACTACCCATTTTCTCTTAGTGCAAGACTGTAATTCACTTGTGTAGATGCCCTGAATCTGGCACTCTCTCATTTCCCAGTGTATTTCACGGTTTTGTGGAAAACAAACACAATACGGGAAGTGGGTTGCAGGAAATGCTTTTTCATTTCTTCTTCTTGCACAACAAAAAGCTAATTGCAAGACAATAGGGAAGAGCACTGAAACAAGGGAGAGAAACACAGTAACCCTGAATGAGAGGAAAAACAGAGGGAAAGAAAGATGGTCATGAAGCTAAAGAGAGCTCTTGGGAGTCTGCAGAAAGGAGAGCAAATGACACCACATGCAAGTGAAAGAAATGAAGAAATAACAGAATAATAAGGATGGCAGAGAAATAAAAAAGAAATGAAGGGGAGCTGGGTGGAGGAGGTGGGCAAGGAACAAAGGTCCTGAAGTAATGAAAGTGTTCAAATAAGTCTTGCTGGAGGAATATGTAAAGCTCCCCGCTTTGTCATCACCAATCATGTTTCAAGCTGGAAGACATCCATGAAATTCTCACTGTGTTTGTTACAAAAGGAAAAAATAGTTGGTGTGCAAGTGTTCAACCAGTCTGAAGAAGAAGAAATCAGGATGGTCACTCTTACTTACACATAAGAACCAGAGTTCCAGAGCCTGGAACTTCATTTGAATTACCAGCAAAGAGCTGGAACTTTTCCTCTGAAATTAATCAAAGGACCTTGTTTGCCATTTTGTCACTAAAAATCTCAGAATTATCATGTTAACCTTGGTGTCAATCAGAAATTTACTTCCCTTAACTAAACACCTCTAGGGCATATACAGGCATATCTATATCAAGATATAAAATAGTGGCTAATTTGCAATAACATAATTATAAGTGGAATATAAAGACATGGTCTATAAGCAAGAGGTAGTAGCAGATCAAGGAAATATTTATTAAAAAAAAAAAACAACAAAAACCAAATAGGTATAAAGCCACCTGCCAAAAATCTCCCATCTCCATGTTCTAACTCATAAAAGATCAGGTGAACAAGTGTATGTGCCTCTGTGCTTTTAGGGGCAGATAAAAGGGGTATTACTGCGAAGTCTTTATATGAAGAAGTATATTAATAAAAATAGGTATAATATTCTCAAGTTCCTCCTTCTAAAAAAGTTCAGAAAATCATTCCTTTTAGCCCTTGGCTCTTCAAGACTTTTCAGCACTCATTAAAATGCACTTTTGAAATGAAATGGCTGATCAAAAAGCATGTTTTCTCTTCCCAGAATGAAAAAGGTTTGCCTGGCTTTTGAACTCATCTTTCAGAAGTATTAAAAAAGTTATTACCAATCTTTTGGACAGTATATCTGAAAAAAAATCTGATAAATAGCTAGCTTTAAATCTTCTGAAATTACTTTAATAAACTAGGTCCATTATATTGAAATTTTACAATACTGAGCATAAAGAAGGCACCAAAGATTTTCAGCATTTTTAAAAATTTAGGGGATATATTTGCTCAAACCAGCTTGTGTTGTTCTTAGTGTCTCTTTCCTTTTCAAATGCACAATATATACAAAAACAATAGACAGAGGTCAAACAAGAAGCAGTAGAGTTTGGGGTGGTTTATTTGCATTATTTGAGGGGGAAGATTTTGGCTTTTTTTCTTTTTTAATAACTAGCCATGAACATGAAGGGAGACTGGGTTCTTTTGATGGAAAAATCTTTGATAAAGTGGCAAGCTAAAACTAGTAGTTATACTTCTTTGCCTTCTCTTGGGACAAGCAACAATTTATATTCTTCCATTGTCTTAAGAAGCCAACAAATAAAGTAAAATAACAATTCTACCATATCATTTTTTCAGTAATTGATTAGAGCCATAGTTGATTTAATACCTCTGAAAAACAAGAATTCAAGAACATGCATATTTTAAGAGCATCTGATACTGTCTTTCTATGGGCCAACATTATTTACCAGCTCTGTCAAGGTGCTATTATATTGCCTGTACACATCAATATAAACCTATTTCATTGAGCACACAATTCAGCTTCAGGAAATGATGGTTCCCTTGATTAATATTAGCTCTAGTGTAAGCTGCAATCTAGCAAAAATAATCATGAATTACCACCATCCACAGAACTGGTAGTTAGGGGCAAGAGCAATGCATTGTAAACAGCAATACATTAATAATGCTCTCAAAACTACTGTAGCAGTGGCACATTTTATACTCCTTACCCACATTATAGTCTCACTTCTGTTAGCAGAAAGTGTCATGTGGAAAAAAAATATAGATATGCTAAAACCAGAAGCCTAGTAAGTAACTCTGCATTCATCAAAACCAATAGTATTTACTGGTAATAAAACAAGTGTTTGTCTGAAATATTTCTACAGAAAGAAACATTCAGACTTGAATAAAGACTTACATCCACCATATATTTTCCATACAAAATATGTAAATCTAATACAAGTGCTTTAGTGTTTTTGATTATGGAGGCCTGATGTCAAAAGATATCATCCTGTTGCATCTCTTGGATAGAATTTCTTTGTGACTAGTCTCATAAACTGTTTGCATAGTCAATTAACCTAATTTCCCCCTGAACCATATTTAGAGCTCTTAGAAAGCGAAGATTCAGAAATATTCAGAATGATTTACTTGCAAATATCACTTACATTACTGAAATTTGTTGCCTAGTTTCATTTGCTCTTAAACACTCAAAACCAATCCATGCAAACATAGGCACAGCTACCTATCATACTTCAGAAAGAAATTTCTTGTCTCTTAAGTGAAATCTTGGCAGGCTACCTGCTTCACACTACTCTGAGCTCACAAGTAACAAATATTACTGAAATTTTCCATATTCCCCAAGACAGGACATGTAAGTAAGACATAGGATTGATGCTCCCTGGTGCTAAAGACTGTTTTGTATGTGACGAGGAGATAGGATGAGCTGAGAGGTCAACAGCAATGGATTTTTCAGTGTCAGCCCCATCTGCTGTCTGTCTTAGAGCTGGGCTGGATCAGGTCAGTCCTTGTGAGCATCACAGGTCTGCCAGAGTTCACTTTAGGAGAATATGCCTGGAGTCAGCCCTAGGAGCCTGGTTCAAGCACAGCTCCTTCCATCTGCACCCTGCTGTTAGGGCTCCATTGAAAACTGATCTTAGTAAATTTTCTCTAAATATAGAAGTAAACCCAGTAGATTTGAAAAGTGAGCATATTCTCTAATGGCTTCACAACCTCAAAGGGTTCTGTACACAGTGCATTAGAGTATCAAGAAAGTCACACTTGATTTCCTGCTATTTATTTTCAGTGAAGCCATGCAAAGTATAACTGGAGCCAGACAAAACTAAATTCCACCTGCAATACTGCTGCCATGAATATGTGAGCTCAAGATGTTATTTAATAACTACATCTCCCCCTTTTTCTTCTCACTAAAATGTGTACATGAATTTGAAATACAGAATAAAGTGTCAAGAGCTTCCAGCCTGGATATTTTTGGATACAGACATTTTTTTCTGAACAGATGCTATGGATATGAAAGCATGTTCCAGATAAAGAATCTTATGGAAAACCAAATTGAGCCAGTTGAGAGTTTAATTTGACATTATTTGACTGGCCATTTAATTTTATTTACTTAATTTATCAGCTCAAAAGAAACAATGACAGGAAAAGCCATATTGGGAATTATCAAGCAAATAAAATTACACTTGAATTTACAAGCTGAAATTAGCTAAGTGATTTGTTGTGCAGCTAATCACGAGCTTGATGGAATCAGCTTATACTAATTTCTCAGCCTCCAAACCATTAGCACCACTACAATTCTACATACTGGGAATTTGCTGGATCCTGTGCACGACCACAAATGCATCTGAAAGTCCCACTTTCACTGGGTGGTTAGTTGAGCTTATCTGTGTCACAGCGACAGGAATCTAAAAGACAAAACAGGAAGATGTTATTGAAATATTTAATTAGAAAAAAGATTAAAAATAAAAAGCACTTGCCAAAATGAACATTTAACCAGTGTAATTTAAAGTCCTAAATAAATATTTTATACAACATAGCACAATAGAACCAAGAATTATTTAAAGATAGAAATTACTGGTTTTACTTTGTATTTTATCTCAATTTTCTTTGCATGATTTTCACATGAACCCTTAGAGGTAGAAAAATTGTCAGAGACAAAGCAGAAAAGCATAGTAATTTCCAGTAATTTATTTCCCTCAACTGAAGAAAAAGTGGGATGATGTGCCAGTACACTCAAGCACGAGGAGGCAATACCTTCTGTCTACAGTTGAACACAAAAAATGTGAAAGTTCAGCTCGGGATGAACATTTAAAAACTTATGGCTCAGTTAACTTGCACTGAAAACTCTGGGAATTTTTATCTGTAAAGAGGTCTGATAGAATGATAATAATATTTATTATGTTCTCGAATAGCAGGAAAACAGTGTTGTGGTAAACATGGAAAATTCCAGATGCTCAGTTGCCAATATTTAGAGGAAGGAATAAAAATATGTAGATAGTCAAAGACCATTCCAGCTTTATGTTACAGAACTACTGATATTGGGTATCATGGCTGCATGAAAACAAATGTCAGGTTTGATTCCATTCTTGGGACAAGATTGCAGCTTTGACTAATATTTCTATATAGATATAATAGGACTGAAATATTTTGAGATGTTTGATTCAGTGACATGTAGCATTTTTTCAATATTAATATTGTTAAATAGATTGACTGGTCACGAAAAGCAGCCATCATTAAAGGAGCAGCTCAGACTGACAGCTCAGACTGAATGCCTTTACAGCATTCAAAAGTTCTACCCAAGACTGAGTAGGAAACACAAATTTACTGCCTAGCAGCTCTCCAGATGGCAGCCGCAGAGTAAAAATAATGAAATGCCTGGATCAATTAGCAAGGTTAGACATTGCAAAAAATGCAAAGATATAATACTGACAAAAAAGAGTGCAAGGTAGAGTTAGGGGACCATGGTGTAGGAAGCAGCAGTTCTAGAAGGAATCTCAGTATTGTAGTGGATGAACAATTCCAGCTGTCAGAGGGGACATCTCAGCAAGAAAACTTAATTGATATGATATTTGGTTACACAAACAGTGAAATATAGCCTAGATGTGGGGTGACCATTTTACTTGCACCTGAAAATTAGATCATTGCTGATATATCATACAGACTTTGAAAGGATATATTTCTTAAAAAGATTCCAAAAGTTAAGAGAGGGAAGCTTAAAAGTGTCATAAAAATATTTTGTAAACTTATCCAGTTCTCAAATGCCATTAACAGAAGTGTTATAGATGTTTTATCCATTTGACTTCTGGATGAAATACTGAAAAGCTGGTTAGATTACCACAAACAAGTACTACAAAAGGCAGAAATAACTCAGGGACTAAAGAGTCTTTTATTCTAGCACAGAAAGATATAATCAGCAGTTGGAAACTTCAGGCAGGTACATTAGAAGTAGAATAAGCCACAGCTTTCTATGAGCAACTATGACTTTCTGCAAGTTGCTGTTTTCAGATGTCTTATATTTGGATATCTTGCTTTTCAAAGCTGTCCTTCAGTTAACCAGAAATTTCTAGGCTGAAGGCAGATGGAACTGGATCAAGTGTAAGATACTGAGATACAAGGTAATAGTTTAGATGACCCAATAGCTTGCTATGGCTTTACTTATGTAAAACTACAAAAATTATATAGTTGGCCAGTATTTTTCACATAGTAGAAAAATGCTGAAATAAAAAGCTGGGTATTCTTCCAGTGACTGAGGATTCAGTTCTGTCTACATGATAATTATTAGCATGATTTCTGGCATTTGAGTTAAGCATCAGTAGTTCTCCTTGTTCCCAAAATACCTTTTGGTTTTGCTTTTTCCCAATTACACTGGTAAGTAAGTTCTGGTGAATTAAACATTGCCATAAATTTCCATTCCTTTTACTTAATTTAGTGACTGTTTTTTTCGGGGTTCTTGCACACATGATCTGGTGTGGTATAAAAAAGGCTTGTGGCATGTTGTCAAAATGACAGGAAAAAGAAAAATGGCTTGGAATTACTGCTAGAAATACATCAGCTTAAATTTGGCTTATATCAGGTGAGCTCAGATGCAGTTATTGGATAATATGACAGGAGAAGGCCAAAAGCCATATTTTCAAATTCTTCAAAATAAAAGACTCACTAAGTTTAGAACTCAGTCTATAAATTTTCTGCAGCATGAAAGCTTAAACAAAATAAGGGAATTATTCATAGTCTCAGAACACTGGAAAGAAAAGCTTACATTAACTATCAAAGAAACTGTCTTAAAGGATTTTGAGGAGGATACTCTAGACAACCTATTGAAAGGTAAGTTAGGGAAAGCACTGATGAGGAGGATGCAATGACTTTCTCTTCAAAGTTAGAGAGGAAACACAGCAGTTAAAGAAAGGACACAGGGTCTATTTGGGATTGGAATTAGTAGGTTTGTGACAAAAGATGCTGGCAAAATTGTCATCTTAATGCATAAATTGTGCCTGATACATGAAAAGGATTGTACTCATTTGTATCATGTGAATGTAAACCAGGAGAAGTTGCACTCTGGCCTTCTCGAATGAGACTCCTTTCTTTTTAGTCTAGTGCCTTTTCACATGTTTATTGTGAATTTTTGAATTACTGTAAAATTTGCATCTTTCCCTCAAAAATTATGAAAAAAGCAAGCTATTTCATTTTTTGTTTTGTTTGGTTTGGTTTTGTTTTACTTCTGGGAAGGAGTGATGACTTCTTGCAGTACTAATGCCGCAAGTCAGGGGATTGCATATTTTATTTTATTTTATTTTATTTTATTTTGTTTTATTTTATTTTATTTTTATTTTTTAAAATAAATTTATTTTCATCACAACCTGGTTCAGATCTTGAAAGTTAATAAAATTATGAATGACTCAGAGATATGTGATATTAAAACAGGATGCAGTAGCCAAGTTGAACAGAAAATACATAGAAAAACTTCAAGAGTAATTAGAAAAACTTGAAGCAGAAGTAACAATGGATTTTGCCAAAATCCCTGCAAGTGTCAATACTCCAGTGCTGGATATTCTACTGAGAGCAAGGAACATTCAAAATCATTGTTAAAACAAATAAGAAAGTAGTAGGGCCCAGTCTATCAGAAGCAGCAGCCAACAGTTTGGATACATGTTTTAGAAACAAGGCTTAGAAGAAAGAGCTTCTGTAAGATCAAAAAAAAAAAATTAAATTAGTACAATCAGCTCTTCAAACTGAAGGGCAGCCTGTGTGAAACAATCATACAGTCAGAAATGCAGCCAAAGTAGAAGGCAATTCACAACCCAGGAACACTCTTATTCTCCTGAAAAACTACGTGCCATTATACCTGCATTCACAAAAATATATATTAATTGTTAAGGAGTGGAAAAAGAAATTGGTAATGTGTGTACTGAGTGCCATATTACAGGTGAAATCTTTTGCATGAGATGTCAAGATAAAATGAGCTTTTAACATATGCTATCTGATTAGGAAACATTCCCTTTTGAAAGAAAGCTTGTAGTAAATATTAAAATAACTTATGGAATATTACAGCGAAACACAGATAGCAGAGCAGAGAGCTGCTGCTCTGGATTTCTCACCTGGATGGCAAGATAAGTCATAACAGGCTGACATGTTAAATGGTGGAGCAGAGAGCTAGAAACCTGCAAGTGATTGCTAATGTTTGGCAAGGACTTTACAGCATTACCTTCTAGAATGGCTTTTAGCTAGAATAATTCTAAACCATCTGTTAGCTCTACCACAGAAAATGTGATCTTTTGTGTTGTACAAATCAGCAGTTTATGAATAAACTTCCCACACTAGCACTGAGGCCATTAATGTCTATGTTTTGTATTATATACTTCAACAGTAAGGAGAAGAGAATTTACAATTTATGCTGAGTTCTATGTATCACTGGGATCTGTAATCTAGACAGTATTTCTCATGGGACTTCTCAAATTTTACTTTTTTCAACTGTAAGGTCATATCAGAATTTTATTCTTCAAAAACTGATAAAATCATGGCCTCTAAACTTATTCTGAAGGAGGTGGTAAGCAGGTTGCAATTACTGCCCCACTTCAAAGCTGAGTCAAAGATAAGAGCCAAAGTATGTTGCAAAATAATAATAAGGAACACAATAATAGTGTTTATACAGGGTTTTCTTTGCCACTTTCCTAAGCAGTAACTAATTAGCTCACAGGCTAAACTGCATGAAAATCAGGAGTTTTAATTTGTGTTAATTGAGCACCTCAATTATCAAAAATAATTTCCATGTCCATATTTTTGATAACAATTAAAAGGCAAAAATAGCATTATGGGAATTTTTTTTTAATTTAGTTTTTTGTGGTTTTGAGTTTATGTGGTTTTTTTGTAATTGTTTGTTTGGGGTATTTTTTTGCTTTTATTTATTTTTAAATTTTTTTTAAGTTTTCAGGAAACAATAGCAATTTTGAATTCTTGTTACTGAAAACAGAGTATTTTCTTTCATGCCTAGCAGGGGCATCAATTTTATTTAAGTGCTAGGACTTAATAATTTTAATTTAATTCTGTCTCCTTCTTAGAATAGAAATTCATTCTACTACAAGCCTCTTTAGGAATTATTTTCCAAACTCACATATTGGGCAATTTTGAGCAAATATTATAGCTTTAATAATGGTTTCTGCATGACTACATAAATAGAGAGTCATTACTATTTAAATGAACAAAAAGAGCCTTCTCTAATGATATTAAGAAAAATATCCTAAACAATTAACAAGACCTATGGAACCATTGCCTAATTTGTTCTGTATTAATCATGGATAAAAAAAGAAACCAAATATTACACTAAGGAACATTAGCTCTAAGCATTAATGGGAAAAGACTATATGGAATAGTTATTTTTTTAATAAGAAGTGAAATTCGTGAGAATTGAACTTAGGTGAAATTTAGAACATAAGAAATGAGTATTCACTACTAATACATAAAAAGTATGTCTTTCCACAAATTCTTCTTTATTCCTGTGTTCTGCTGGCTTGTTTGCACTGTAACATATTCCATATGTAGTAGAGGTACACCAGTAATATTTTCATGTCAGCTGATGTTTCCTGACAAATCGACCATTTGCTAGAATAGTGTTTGTGTAAGTGAAGTGACATTTAAAATGGAAGGTTCATGCACTGTAAAATAAGTAAATTGCTAAATAAGTAAATAATTTACTTGCTACAGGACCTTGTTATATTTCAAATTGTTTTCACATTTTGAAAACTTGACCATACAGCTCCTTCTAAAATTAACTCTTCTGAAAGATATTCTGATGTTTCTATTTTGTCTTTCCTGATGGTTCTGCTCCTTTTCTATTTTATTTTTTTAAATTAAGGATAAAACTTTTAAATTTCAGATTGCTTTCTATTGAGGAAAACAACAGAATGCAGATGATTAGGCAGAGCAACTCCTTTGGTATTCAGCAAACCTCTGCCAGGATCCTGTCTTGATGGTCAACACCAGGTTCATGAGGTAGCACACCTAATTTGGGAGCAGGAAGAAAGTGAAAAAAGAGACTCTCAAACTGTTTGAATAAATAAGAAATAAAAGGTAAAATTTACCTAAAGTGCATTAGACATAAAAGTCCCTAGTTGTATCTGCCTTAAATGTATAATCACAGTTATTTTAAAGGTAGACTCTTCCAGATAAAGACAAGAGCCAAGAGAGCGCCTGGGGATGCTTGATGAAGCTACTGGCAGCAACATGTTTGCTGTATTTCTTACATGGTGCTCCAGCTGGGGGACTTTCAATGACAATGCCATGAAGACCCCTCAGATTTGCCATACATCAGTCATTTTTGATGAACTGTGATGCTAAAATAAAATGGCACCAAAAAGACAATAGAAATCTTGTGCAACTTTTAGTCATGCTAGGGAGCACTCCCACAAGTAATCCTACTGGAGGTAATGGGGCACCTGACAACGTGACTCAGCTGCAAGAGAAATGGCTCCAGATGGAAGGACTTCCTCAGAAAGCAATGGATTCAGCACTGCAAAGTAAATAAATTCCTAGCAAGGCATATAAGCACTAGGACCAAGTCTAAAATGATAAATGACATGTTTGTTCTTTTCAGACCACTTGTGTCTGATCAGTGATTGGGAATTTTATTTAATTTTCCTCATTTAGGTGAAAAGCTAAGACAGTGGTAATGGAGTAAAGGCTGCAAATAGAGAGTGTAGTTGTCTAGAAATCTCAGTCTCAAAACCCATTCCCCAAGTAATTCTGATGGAATATATTAATTGTAACTTTCTAAAATATTTAGAAAAATCTTTTGTCAAAAGATTTACAGATCATTAATACATTACTATTACCACTTTAAAAAATCTCTTTCCTTACTGATGTGCAATTGCTTTAAAGTAATGTTTGGAAATTCCATTTAGGACAGGAATAACTCATGAGAGGGGATGAGTTCAAAGATTCACCAGTAGCAGGAAGCACATTATTCCATTTCCAATTCCAGTTTTCTGTCTCAAGATAAATGAACAGAACATTAACTCCTACCCACAAAAGCAGTGTGGTTTTGGGGAAGCTTTCAGTAATGTAATGAGAGCAAGCAGCCTGTACATTGTAGCTCAGAAATTGTTTATCCATGGAATAGACGTTATACTTCCCTGCAATTCTAGGAACAACTGGTGGTAAAGGAATGGCTAATTTACTCCTCTTTTCCTAAATGAATAATGTTTTCAATTACCTAACACTCTGCATCATCATTTTCTTTTGTGCAAAATGTATGCCAGATACTTTCAAATTAGAGCAGTAACTTCTATCACCCATATTAGATCAAATTTGCAAAGGGCTAGATAATAACAGGGACTGCAGTGCATCTCATAAGCAGGAATAGAAGTCTCCTGAAAATGTCAGAATGCATACATAGTCCTTGACAAATTTATCTTAAAACTAGTATCCATCTCCACCTCTCTAGGCCTTGAAGGCAGGAAATTTTGCGCAGTCTTTAGAAGTTTTTGCTTTTCTTTAAAAAAGTTTTCAACAACAGGAGATAACCAAAGCTTTTAGTGCACACTCTTTTGTTCAAGTACAATTGAGCTCCATTGTCCTAAGCAGAGTAAACCTTACATGAACTTGGATTCAAAATGCAAATAAACTGCATTTTCATTGATGAAGACTGTAACCTGCACCTAACATTCAGAAAAAACCCCAAGCAGACCTTGCTTTAGCATGTCTTTTATAAGAAAAGGAAAGCCATGTACATGGGCATACCATAAGTTTCTTGTTTCTACAATACTGATCCAGTAAGAACATCTTGCAGCAATCCTTTTCCAAGACATCTGTCTTAGGTGAAGGTATGACTGCTGCTAGCAGAAAAACCCAGATCCTGTCTAGCTTGCTAGTGAATGGCAGAGGAATGTTATTATTTCTGCTTCATTAAAGGTGCACAGCTATAACACAGGCACGAAAAATGAGCCTGAAGGCTCACAAGTGTTTTACAGCAGAGAGAGGAGAGGAGAGGAGAGGGGAGAGGAGAGGAGAGGAGAGGAGAGGAGAGGAGAGGAGAGGAGAGGAGAGGAGAGGAGAGGAGAGGAGAGGAGAGGAGAGGAGAGGAGAGGAGAGGAGAGGAGAGGGAGAGGAGAGGAGAGGAGGAGGAGAGGAGAGGAGAGGAGAGGAGAGGAGGAGGAGAGGAGAGGAGAGGAGAGGAGAGGAGAGGAGAGGAGAGGAGAGGAGAGGAGAGATTTCTCAAAATCTGGAAAATTGGTTGTATCACTCATTAGAGTTTCTTACTATAAGAAGAATAACTGAGAGTAGCATTTTGAAGAGAAAGTTACAGTGTGCATGCCAAACAGATTAAAATAATGAAACAAAGCAGAACAAAACACCCAAACCAATCAAAACAAAACAAAACAAAAAAAACCAAAAAAGAAGACATCATTTTGTCACTAGAGGTTTAAGCTTGTCTACTTTCTCATTCTTATTTGCATGAATCAGAGAATCGTAGAATACCAGACTGAAAGGGGACCTCAAGGATGACCTGCTCCAACCCTTCCTGGCAAAAGCACTGAAATTCAAATTAGCCATAGTTTCCAGAGCTCTAGAAACTCTAGAAAAAAAAATCACTCAAAGGAACAACTGGAATTCTGAAACACTTGGAGAATGCACAAGAGCCCATTTAAGACAACATATTGGTGCTATGAAGGCAAACCAAATGGCCTCAATCTAAGCAATTTTATCACCAAACAGATGGAAAACCTCAGGGCTAGCAATACAAATCAGTTTTTTCTTGTTTCAAATATATGAACTTTGAAATATATGAGTTGCCAAAAAATCTACAGCTGCAGGAAACAGGTGATCTTTTAACAATAACCACTGATTCTAGAGTATGTTGAAATGGGCAAGATTGGGTAGACTAATTAAAAAAATAAGATCCTATCTTTCAAAACCCATGGAGAATTTACTAAAAGTCCAGGAATTTACTGAACATTTAACACTCACAAACATCCAAAAAAGCCCAGCTGAAATCCAGGATAAGTACATTTGTGTCATGTTGATGCTTTTAAAGTCAATTATATGAACATCACTTTAATAATATATCGTTTTCATCAAAATAGTGATTTTATAAGCAGTATAATGAAATGATCTTATATAACCGATCTTTCAAAAATTCTCCCTCCCCCACAAAAATGTAGGGAAATTCCTGACATGTAGAAAGTAATTTGTCTACTTAAATGACAATTCTCAGACCAAACTTACTTCTTTGTAGCCGAAAATGATACGCCCATCATTGAGAAGGGTGGCCTGAAAAGTGAAACTCCCCAGGTTGTAATTATCCTGCAGATGTACATGGTCCCACTGGACAACTAGTGCTGTGCCTGTGAACCCCAGAGGGGGGTAGAGAGGCAAAAGGAAGAAAAAAATGTGAGAAATATATTAACTGATTGTAGGAAAATGACTTCACTGCAGTTACTTGAAACGAGAACAGTGATTTGTCTCTTTCTAGCAACTTTCAGCTCCACACCTTGAAATGCCAAAGATATTACAAACACAAGTTGAAACTGAAATTCTCTGAAATGTAGAAACCACAGTGCTACACAAGCAGAACAACTACTGCTAAAGCAAGAGTGGTCAAAAAACTTGCTTGAAATTGCACAAGAAATCAGCTAAAGGTATGATCCAATGGTTCAGGCGTGCTGCCATTACCACTTCTCTGCAGTGGCATTCTTTACACTTTATGCATAAATCCTGATGGCTTTGCAATGTGAGGTGTTAACAGCATTCCCTGCTTAGTAAAAGTTATTATTTCAAAAATTCAGATTCTTCCATTACCCATGCATTAATTAATTTTTTTTTCTGTATGGTGCAGCCCTTGCTGAGGTTCTGCAAATTGAGAAATGTTAGGTGTTGGCAATAAATAAATGGTAGTTTAAATCAAACTCACTGAGAAGTCATAGACAAGGTAAATATTGAGTCTGGTATGCAGAGATTCAGTTGCAAGAGCCTTGTTAATATTCACAGGAGTTCACTGGCTGAAGATGCACTTACCACACTAAAAATATTTCTCAAACAACTTGCATACCCTGTGAGCACATTTTACAGATGTAGAGACACTTATCACTAAAAATGTGTTTACTGAAAACAACATTTTCATCTTTACATGCCTTTCTCAAAACCTTCTCTTTTTGGCAGGAATGGGAGTTATGTGCTTTGATTCAGACTTTAATTTCCTTTCTTCCTAGAATGTTCATTATGGGTCAGTACATATTCAGCTCAATATATTTTTCATATGTCCTTGAAAAATCTTTTGCTACAGATCTGTGCTGCAACTGTCATGAACACATATTGACAGTGGTTGTCATGAAACTATCAATATGCAAATTTTGGGTCCACACTGCACCAAGTCCAACCCATTATTGTCTCTTGTGTTTTTCTGTATAGTAGATAGACATTAATTGTGCACATAGTGCATTTTTTCCTTTGTGACCACATTCATTACCTACTTTTTGAATATTTATTTTATTGCATTACATTTTATTTTAAATGTAAAGTTATTACATTTATTTTAAATGCAAAGTTATAACTTGTAAAGTTATTAGAGAACAATTAGCCAGAATTTCTTCTAGTCAGTCACTGACACTTCAGATCTATGTGCACCTCAGAACCCCAAGCTAAAAGAGAAATCAGCTGCCACCCAAACTGTCCTTTCATTCCAGAGGTTTTTATATAGATTTGTGTGTACCTAAGTTCCTTGGAGTTAGCTCCACCAGTGAGACTTTGATGGATCCCCACACTCTGTGCTTTCCCACTACAGATGCTGCCTTATGGCAGAGCATTTACTCAGGCGGACAAAACACAGATGAGTAAGAAATAAGGTGCTGAAGACACAATCTGCTCAGTTCCTTTTTACTTCTGTTAAGATAGAAAATTCTTTGTCCTAAAGCTCATGGAGCACAAAAGATGATGCATTACCCATGAAGAATAATCCAAAATCTCAAAGAACTGTTCAACTCATAATGAAAGCCACGTGATACAGCCTGGTACACCTGGTGTGAAGACTGGAGGTCAGGACTATAATGAGAATTAGCCACATCTTCTTCAGAATCCTCAGGTTCTTTAAGTAAAGATGAAAAATCTCTGGCCAAAATGTTAAATAATTTAAAACATGAAAATTATATCTTTTTCTATTTCAAAATTCTTCATGGAAGGAGTAGTGTTTTCTCATGTAAGCATTTTTATTGGATTTTTAACAAACAAACATTGTAATGACTAGATTGTAAGGAAAGGTTATGACTAGATGTAAAAGATACAAAATACATTTTGGTAACTGATTTAATTAATAAATAATATTATTGGAAATGTGAAACATTTTTTAACCTGCTGACAATTTTTGTTTAAATTCCCTATAAATGAGCATATATAAAATAGCACAGATGTATCCAGGATAATTTAGAAGTCATGGATGTCATGATATTAATTCACAATACTAAACTCTCCAAGTTTTAACTGTTACTGTAGCTGATCACTAAAAGCCTGAGGTAAAGCACCAGGTGCCTTTTAACCACATAGGGTATGTTTCTAAAATATTGATTACAACTGACTTCAAGAGAAAAATGTCCACACATTCAAGGGCTTTGAAACTTCTCACAGGGTTTCAAGTACAACACCACAGCTTGCCTTTTCCTCTTTCAATCTTTTTTACAAGGAACTGTTGAGAACTCGTGGTGTAGATGAGTGTATTGGATTCCAATTCTGGGACTCCATGAACACTTAGTCATTGACAGGTTTATTAACCTTATCCCTGCCCTGCTTCTGTGTATTCTTGCTATTGCACTACACAAACGCTATTTTCATTTTAGGTAGTGGACAGATGGTATCCACTATAAATACTTTGAAGTAACACTTTGAATTTACACTGTTATATAAGACAGATTTTCCCTTCTAAAACTGATAAAATGCATTGCTAAGTTTGAGTTTATGTACTTTAACACCCAGATGATATCTGCTCAATTAAGAAAAGGCATTCTCGATTCTTTACTGTGCTCTAAATTAATAATTGCTTATAGATGTCAAGTCACATGCTCTATATAGCCTCTAAATTAAAAAAAAAGGCAAAAAATATTTTTAAATCCTCAATGTTTCCTTTTAAAATAGTTATTTAGGAAAATAAGAAGAGCCAAGGGATACAGACAAGGACTGCTACATACCATTATCAAAGTATCTTACTGTTGAATTTCTTGACACACTGGGGTCAAAATTTGCCATTAATGGTGCAATATATTGGGTAGCTGTTAGCATTCGATGCACAACTTCTCCAGTATATATGAAACCTACAAAAAAAAAATTGAGACCATTTCAGTAAATTCTGAAAAGATTTTAATAGAATGGCAGGTTGAATTAGGCATTGCCAGAGCATTAAAGGGTCATCTGAGAGAAATTAATCCCACCACAAATTTTATAGTGAATTAAATAAGAGATAAAATTTCAGAAAAACATCTGTGATGGGTGCCAGAAAAACAAGATCCAAAATGAATAATGGAACACATAGTTCAAGAAGGTTTTTTACAGAAAACAGTGAAAATTCAAGGAAGAATAACTCCAGTTAAGAGCAAAATGCAAGTATGTGGCATTATAAAAATAAGCCATTTACCACCAGGCATATTCCATACTGCTTTCTTCCATACCTTCCAAAAATCTGCAGTTTGTTTTGCTCATGCAATTTGTGACCTCTTTTAAAGTTAGTCTAACCCTTTTTCATATTTCTAGAGACACAGAGTAAGGGACTATTTGAGACAACCTTTAAAAAAAAGACTCAGATGAAAAGTGGAACAGATAGAACTTTTTGAGGTTTATAAGGCAAACAACATTTCTACGACATTCTCTGCTGTGTCAGGTCTCACTAGTCTGTCCTATTCATCCCTTAATTGACAGCACTCCTCAGATCAATAGTGGGCTTCTTTCATCTGAAGTGCTCATCCAAAACCTCTTACTGGTTTGGAATTGGAGTCCTTCCCTTGAAAGAAGACCAGTCATGTATGATGAATACAGTAATTCTGCAGTTTTCTTCAAAGCAAACATCAATGTGTTTTAATGGCAAGAACTTCCTTCTATTTTAAACAATAAATGGTCTACAAATAAACCTGTGTTGTTTAGGTTTGCCAACTCCACTTCAACTGGCTAATGGAACTTATTATTTTAAGTGCCCAGATGAAAGCTTGATTTAAAAACTCCCATTGCCCTAGAATGAGTCCTTTTGTTACCCCTTACCTTTAAGATCTGAGCTGCAGACAGATCTTCAGAACTGATGTTTGCATATTACCTCTCCTCCTAGTGTTTAGCAGAGGGTGTCTTATGATGTTTTTCCTTTTTTCTAATTCTATTGATTCAATGAATAATATTCAAACAGCAAATATCTCAACAACAAGAAAAATATTAGGGCTGAAAATTTTCTAACATATCGAAGAAATAGATTTCTTTACTGGAAAATTATAGCATTATTTTCAACACTAATTAGGCTGGTTTATGTTTCCTTTTCCATTTTCAATCATATTGAGAGTCTCTCTTCCTCTGCCAAAGCCTTCACTGCCAAGACCAAGAGTTCCTTTTTTCTTACTTTTAGTACCATAGCAATACAACATGTGATGAAGTAGCCTATAAATCTAACTCTAAAACATGATTGTGAAATTCCAGAACCAAATATGAGCTCAATCAAAACTGCTATTAATGTATACTACTAGAAACTCTTAGTGTGCAACCTCACTTTCTTAACAATATCTCCATCCTAACCAGTGTGAGATGAGAGGGTTCATGAACAGATTTGTTCAATATGATATAGGAAATCTCTGAGTGCATGAAAAAAAAAGTTTCTGGAGTGCTTTAGGCATCCTTCTACTCCTGTACTCTTCTGAAATACACAAGTTAAATGCTTGCCAACTGCTCATGGAACTAGTTCTAGAAGTCATAGGATGCCATAAACAAACAAGGTGGTTCTCTGGAGTAATTCTCTGGCATGGCTACTTATAGATAATATCTTTCTCTGTGAAGTCAGCTCTTGTGGTGGTGATAAGGGGTCTAAGAAAAGTCAAGTGAGGGGAAAATACAACAAAAGATTCAGTTGCAAAGATTTAGTATCTGACAAAGGGGTGGCCTAGGAACTGAGATTTTTTTTTCATTTAAAACATATCTGTGTATTCAAAAGATACAGTATTTTAATATCTGGGCACTCCCTAACTACTAAATTTATTCTTAGGATTAAACTAAAACTTTTTTTTTTTTTTTTTTTTTTTTTTAGCAGGCAGAGGGAAGACTGGGGGGGCAGATTCTTCCAATTGAATATCTAAATATCACTTTTCTCTTTTGGTAATAGGGAGAGAGAAATACCAGTTTAGAAAAAGAATCTGCCCACACAGAGTTACAAGTCATTTATAAATGTGAGCTTTCAGAATATACAAGTGTGGCTGATTTATGCTATTACTTATTTTAGGATAGCCAACTACCTTGCCAAAGTATAGTCCCTGGAAGGCATTTTCACGATTTCCTGCTTATTAGTGTGTGCTTCTAAAATGCCATTCCTTTGATTAATAATCTCTTATGCTTATTTAGACATTTTCAGAATGTATTATTACACAGAATTCTATTTCATACTATGTGCTGCCTATTATCCCTGTGGACATCTGCACACATATTTTAACACAGTTGTGGGTAGGTCTATAACCTTGAAACCATTCCTCAAAAATATTTTGCAGACAATACAAATAAAACCTTTGAATTCATATTTGTACATTAGAATTAGCCTGAACAGTTCAGTACTTATTCATCCCTTGCACACTCATCCTACACTTACACAGTTTCCTTTTCTTGCTTTCATCCCATTTACAGTATAAATGTCAGCCTTATAACTAATAATGAGGTAGATACAATAGGAAAAGAAAGGACTCAGTTGTGCTGGAACACTTAACCAAGTAAATCAGCCCAAGTAATTAGTAACCACAAAGCGTATTTCCAAGTATTTGCCGGATGCAGCTCTACTATAGACAGAAATGGAAAGCAGGAGGTGGATGATAGCTGGGAAGCAGGCAGGCCTTGCATGAAGATCATTCTAATGAGAACTCCAGCCATGCATCAGAACAACTTGAAAAGGAACACAAAGTCATTTCAAATCATCCCAGAGATTCACAAGATGAAGCCACCATTGGCCATGGACATTTTATCATTGCAACTATGACTTAAAAAGAGCAGCAAAAGTAAAATTACCTTATTCTGGAATGGAATTCCACAGAAAATTGGCTTATGTTATCTGTGACCTAATTTTCTGACAATGCTTAATGCTTGTGGTTGATTCATTTAGTCAAGGAAGAATTTTTCAGACCTGCAATTTCCTGAACCACTTAATCTCTCCTTTGTGGGAGGCACTGGTAGAGCTCTTTTCCAAGACTCTCCACAAGCACTATACCTAGAAGCATAATATGCTCCTAAATACTGAAATGAAGACAAGTAGGGAAAAATGCTCAGCATTTTGTAAGTTTAATAAGTACATATAAATTTAGGTAAAATTAGGGCTGAACTAATACTAAAACCACTTGTAAATCAAGAAGAGTATACTTCTAGTTCTCAGAGTGTACAAATTTACACTCACACAAACAGGGAAAAAATATATATATTACCACTTAAGCATGAAAGCACAGTCTCACTTGATGTAGGACCCTGACTTGATTTAAAAATGCATTTTATGCCTGAATTTACCCATTCCAAAATATGCTTATCTGTTGCATGCTAACATATCAAGTTTACAAAGAAAATTTAATGTAAAAGGTTAAAACACACTGCACATCAGATTTCTGTGATTCCCTTTCTCATATTCTTAGCTGTGCACAAACTCAGTATCACTTAGAAAGTTTTTTGACAATGTTTGCCAACAGAATGACAAAATATAGTTTTAAGGTAGCACAGGCAATGAGTCCTCTGAAGTGTGTCTAAAGAAGTGGTAGGATATGGGATATGCAGACAACAACAACCATCTTCTAAGCTGCCTAACAACTAACTTGTAAGATAAATCCTTGTCTCTCTCTGTGGTGGGTTGACTTTTGCCATCTGCCCCCTGTCCACCCAGCTGCTCTCCCACAGCCCTTTCTCAACAGGATAAGGGGACTAAATGGAATGAAAAAATGTGTGTATCCAGACACAAACAGGGAGAACACTTGCCAATTGCTGTCATGGGCAAGAAAGAACTGACTTGGGGAAAGTTAATTTAATTTGCTGCCAGATAAAATAGGTTTGCATAGTGAGAAAGACAGATTAAAACACCTTCCCTCCACCCCTCCCTTTTTCCCAGGCTTAGTTAGTGTCACTGCTTTATTCCCAACTCCTCCACCTCCTCCTCCCCACTGAGCAGTGCAGGGGGATGGGGAATGTGACTTGTGGTCAGTTCATAACACTTCATCTGTGTCAGTCCTTGTTCCTCTCATTTTTTTCCTATTCCACCATAGATCCTTTCCCATGGTCTGCAGTCCCTTGGGACAAACCTGCTCCATTGTGAGAACTCCGCAGCTCCTGCAGGAGCTCTGCAGTGTGGGGTCCTCCACAGGCAGTGGGTATCTGCTCCAGTGTGGCTCTCCCATGGCCTGTGAGGAAATACCTGCTCCAGCCTGGCCTCCTTTACAGATGCTTTGGTGCCTGAACAACATCCTCCCTCTTCTTTTTTCTCCTTGGGGTTCATAGTGTTTTTTCTCATGCTTTTGCCTCACTCCTGACACTGAAGTGCAACATATTTTACACTGTTGTCTTATATAGCACAAGAATTCTATTATCCTTATGGGGCAAGGATTCCATATCGTCAGAGTTTCATACCTCCTCTATGTTTATCGATTTTTTTATATACATCATATTTTATTTTGTATATCAACTATTTTACCTAATATGCAAAACCAACATTATTTACCTGAATTACTGGAATTTCTTGTTTCTTAAGAGTTTTAAAAATTTGTTTATTTTTAGTTTGGTTATTTTCTAGTAGAAGATAGGTAGAAAGTTGCAGCTGAAACAGCACTTAATGTACCAGTCCTACCCTCAGTAACTGTTAGCTCTTGCCCAGGTAAGGTTACTCACACTATATAAAATCTTTTGTCTTCTAAAAAGGAAAAAAAATGTTCTGGTAAAAAGAAAATGAGAGAGAAAAAGAACCATTGTGTCTGCTGGTGCTAAATAACAGCAGTGAAATTAGTTGATGTGAAATTATAACTTCAAATGGCCATGTAATTGCTATTATAAACAGCATAAAAATTTATGATTGATTGATCCAGAGTTGCAAGTTTTCTCTTTTGTTCTAAGTCCAGGGAGATGTAGGATTTTTTTGCAATTGTTTTGATTAATGCTGCTGAAAATTTTGACTTGCATTTAATTTTCAGGAGGTTTCTTATTTTACATATCACTGTTTCTGACATACCGTATTTTTATCTTTGATTCTTTTCTTCAGCAGTAACAGTGAAAACTTGGTGAAGCTATTCTTGTTTCTGGAAATAAACTAAACAAGAAACATTCACATGGAAATATGGCAAGAGATGGGGAAATAAAACATCAGCAGTAGTGTTGCCCATGTACTTATTTGGTGAAGCTGAAAAGTATTGCACAGGTGTATAAAGCACAGCCCACAAAACTTAGCACCGTATCTTTTTCAACTATGCTGAAATGGCTTTGCCTGTGCTTTTCCTGATATTTCTCCACCAGCTATTTCTTTATGAAGCAAATTCAAGGATATGTTATGCTATTAAGCCTCTAAAATACATTGGAAGGCTGAGTTCTAGAAACAGATAATGCAATTTACTTTCACGCCTTGTACTATATAGCCATATTAATTTCTCTTTGATATTTCAGTGAAGGAAGCTTTAAATAATGTCATTTATCCCCAGATGGCTAATTTATTGTTATGTCTGTAGAAAAAATTTATCATCACTGTAATTGCATGAAGATTACAGAATAATTAAACAAAAGGATAACAGCAACTCCAGATCCCTCAGACAATCCATGAAAGTTAAATACCTTAATGAGCTTTCAAGATCAGTGTAAAATGAACCAATCTCTCATGCTATTTTATGATTTTTTTTCCTAGCCTTCTGGGAAAAATGAATTAAAGAGAAATTATACATATTTTTTTGCTTTGCTTTTGCTTGACTAGATTGAATGTCTTACCCATTTCTTCTGGCCTGAAAAAGTGGGCTATCTGAAAGCTAAACCCCAGAAGGCATGAGCATAACTGTTTTTCTTAATTGAACAACTTTGCAAGGCTTTCTTGTGAGTCCATGCATGAAGGTAAAAAGAAAAGCTACCCATAATTCTCATACTGTTCTCTGTACTTCCGTGTTATCTTATGTAGATATTTAAAGGCCAGAAAATTAGTTTTTCACCATTATTTTTCCTGCTGCTTTGTTAATACTTAAAGCAAGCATTATCTGGAATATTTGGGAACATGCAATGTATGACATTGAGTAAATGTCAGTAAGTTTTCCACCTTGCTGTAGTTTCCCTGCTATCCACTCTCTTTTTGAAAAATATGTGATCCAGTGGAATATAATCCACTCTGATTAATATCCTATTCAGCTCAATGAAGGAATTTGGGGGATAATGTATCATGAAACTCTTCCAGTAGATGTTTTTCTTCTGAAAAACACTGCCACAAGACATAGCTTGTCAGGAGACTGTTAGATACCACTAGATAGAAATTAGATAGAAATTAGGAGCAAGAGAACTTTAAAGAAAGGACAATGATGGAATGCAAAGAACTTGCAAATATAATTGTAACTGAAGTATCTCTTCACAAACTTTTAATGACTCTAAACTGCAATCCTCTCAACTTCAGGGGAAAGAAACCACAATGTTATGTAGAATCTAATGGCTTGTATCTATTCCTCTCTGATCATACTTCCTTAGAGAAAATTCTTGGAAAGAGGCATGAAACACACTTTATCTACTCCGTGAGACACCACCATGTGATAGCTCCCAAGAGCCTCCAGCTTCAGCCAAACAAAGGCCATCACAGATCCTAGACAGACTGGAACCAGAGAAAAGAGGTTGACAGGAGGATTATCTCACTTGGGATGAATATCATAGCAGCTGTGTCATTGTAGTAACTTTGGTGCTGCTGAATCCTTGGAAGAGGCTTGAATAGAGCTGTTAAAGGAAAATCTAATTTTGCAGTCTCTTTCTGGTACTTTGCAGTTTATTTCTGCTATTTACTGGTTGGATAAAACATCTTCATGCCTGAACAGATCTTGTCACCAATAAAAAAATTTGGATGATACTGGATGAGTTTTGGATGGTATTTTAATGTTTGTAGACATTTAATATAATTGGGGGGCGGAGGTGGGTTCACATTTGAATCAAACTGTTGTAATATCAATACAGAAGTTTTTTACTTCTGCTGCTGTCTCTTATACTGCCACAGAGTCTAATAAAAGAACTGTCATAAGCTTTTGCCCTTGCTCTGTTTATTCTCCTCTTTGTTTCAGCTAACTTTCAAAGTTATTTCTTACCTGATAAATCACAGGAAACTTGAATCACATGATACACAGGAATTAAAAAAAAAAAAGGCTTTCAGGTTATGATGAAATCATTATTCTCCAATGTTTCAAAAAATTCAGTAAGGAAAAGAATAACAGAGTTTAGAAAAGTGCTGAATGCCATCAAACTGTGTTGTCATTCATTCTATAGAAGTTTGAAGAAACAAGGTTGAAGAATACAAAAATAAAATTTTTCAAATTTTAAAAAACTTGCTTTAAATTTACACATAACAGAAAGACAGTTTGGTGGATGTCTGGGGTTTTACTGCAAGAAATCAATGTTATTTGAAACATAACTTTGGGAGTTTTATGTAGAGATTAATTCCACACCCATTGTATAATACTATTTCATTGCCTCTATTAATCCTTCATAAACTACTTAAACAAATCCAGTGTATATAATATTCACATTCATGCAAAACAACAGCACACAGCATGTCAGGGAAGACTGCAGAAGCTAACATGAAACATTAGAGAAGTTGCAGGCACCACTAAATTACATTTCACATGTATACATAAAAAAATAATACTGAAATAGCAAATAATGAACATGGTTTTTATTCTATCAGGAATTTTTCAGAGGGGAATTTAGCTCTGTGTTCCTCTTCTGTCAACATCCTGCCACAAGTATGTGCTGTCCGATGCCCTGCTCTCCCACCACATTTTTTGGTGTTGCACACAGTGTTCAGAGAGGTGAGGCAGTGTGGGTTTGCCTCAAGCAGAACTATTCAGCAGTGAATGTGCAGCTCAGAACAAGGAGATAGAAGCTGGTAAATGTCCATGTACAACTTGGGCTTCAGGGGAGGCAAGCTGTGTTTTTGTGTTCTGAAAAAGGCTTTTGCTCATATGTGTTGCTCAATTGAAGGTTATGTCAATATAAGATATTATCCTTTTCTTTTGTTGAACTCTCCATCCCTCCCAAGGGGACACAATGCAGCCACCGTAAGGGAAAAGCAGCCAGCTCTGCCCCTTTCTGTCACTTCAGTCTGATGCACAGAACTGGATACACCACTCATCAAATTTCACCACCAATTTATTTCTCATCTTAGTGGAATTAACGGCAAACAATAATTTGAATGAGGAACCCCTACCCTGGGTCAAAATTAAATAAACCCCAAACCAAACCTTTTTGATTAAGATCAGTTTGCTGGTCTATCTCTCTGTGCAGGGGACAAATGTTGTGTAGGCAGTGAAGGTGGCAGGCTGGTGTGGTGAGGAGCAGACAGCAAGAAATAACAATATTCAACCAGATGTGTAGCAGACACACTGTATCCTGAAGCTGACACAATTTTGGTTTTGTACATTCTTTGCCTCCTTTGTCCACTTGTTACCTTACAATCATTTTGGGCTACGCTCTTCAGTTGTGGAGCTAATCTATGAAAACATCTGGCCTAGAGCAGAACTAGACAGAGAAAAGGCAAAAATCTGTGTGGGGGAATACTAGAATATATTAGCCTCAGCGTTTAGAATTTGAGAATTAAATCACATTAGGTTTGGTATCATCAAACAGCTTGTGTTTCCTCTCTTTTGCTACATTAGTTTACATTAAAGCAAATTAACTTACATGAAAGCACTCTATTGATCTGTAATTTAAAGCACACAAAAACTTCTGCAAACAGGCCGGGGAAATGGACCAATTTCCTTTACATTAAGAGAAATATTGCCTGTATAAAGGGCTCCTATATGATATTTCAGTTTTGTAAAATTTCAGTACTAAAGACCTTCATGTTTTTTACCTTCATGTTCATATACAACTTTGTAATATATGATGGAAAGGGGAAGACCAAAATGTCTTCCTCAGTGCAGTTAATACAGGAAGATATTCACCCAGATCCAAAAAGATAAAGCTTTCTCTCTAAGCAAGTAACTTAACAAAAGTCCCATAACAATGTCAGGAAAATCTGTGCTGTCAAACTGGGTAATTATGTTCTCATTTCAAATTAATTCTTTTAATTAAAGAAAAAGGCTTTCCCTTATCTTCCTATTAGAACAGGACCTGTGCTCTATCACAGTTCCAAGTCCAAGGTTTTAATTATCTGACCAAAAAGAATAAAGGATAAAAAAAATTTTCAATACTAGTTTGAACTAAACCATTACAAGTCTGTCATGGGAAGTATACTAGCTTCAACTTTGAAAAAAAGACTGAAATAAAAGTAACATCTTTACATTTTTATTTTAAAACAGTGGTTTTTTTGACTGAATAAGCACTCTAAAGGGACAAGTGAAATGATTTCACTTATGGACATAAAAAAATTAAAGAAAAGTCTTTGGTACGATTTCCAGAAGTTCTCAAAACGTGGAGGGTGCTCCTTTAAGAAAAAGCAGTGGTGAGCTTGTTTTGGAGTTGTGCATGCAGAGGTTTAAGAGCACAAGGGAATTGATCCTTCCATCTGAAGATCTCAGGCCTGTGATAACCCATGTTTTCCATGCAGTCAGAGTGAGAAATAGGCCATGACTAGGCTGTGGGTGGCATTTAGCTGTGCTGTTCATAGTTCAGCTTCTCATAGGCCTAAAAAGCCATCAGGAGGAGGATGATTTGTGTGAAATCTCTGCAAAGGCCAGTAGTAAATATAGTTCTGCCTAGTCTCATGGCTGGTTCTAACAGGTTGAAGTGTATTTATCAGCAGAATACTGCACATGCTGTGATGGATTGTCTGGGCACTTTATTGTACAAGATCAGCCCTGCCAGGGGGGTGCCTTATAGCACTGGGCAGCATGTACTAACAGAAATATCAAACTGGGTCTGTGTTTCTGTGCCTCAGTAAAAATACATATGAAAACACATAGTTCATGTCTTTTAGACATTTGCAAAAGGCAGGAAGGGTCATCTTTCATAAATTCAGTATTCATTGGTACCTGATCTGAAAGAAATTCTAAATTACTGAGATTGAAAGTGTTTTGTGCAAGTATTTTGACCATCACATGATGATCTAAAATATGACTGTGGGAAGTAGAGGCATAAGAACTAAACAGAAAAGGTCTTTAGACTAAATTAGACCAAAAATTAATTTCTAAAAAGTAGAGGACTTAAGTTACAATGTTGTTCTACGTTATGGAAGATATATGATACAAGGCACACTTCACTCTGATGATAAATGTTGGTCATTTAATCACATGGTAAGTTACAAACAGCAATAGGATATCTGTGGTAAATGCCATATAATCGCAGGGTACATAAACAGTGATCCCTGCCTCCCAAGCCAAAGTGCAGCTTAGAACATAATTATGTTTAGACTTAGTAAAAGTAATCATCAGATGTGGCTGGATTGTATTTGCCAAGGAACAGCCATTTAGGGTCTGCCCAAAGAAAACATGTTCATTCCTTTCAACATTACAAGCTGGTAAAGCATAACTGTAGCCTCAGGTCTCATCACCCACCCAAAAGATAAAAGTTATATCAGGAAAGCTGGAAGTCCAGTCTTAATCTAAGGCAGAAAGCCCTAGACAGACATTAGCTGTAATGAGGATAAGGCTGTTTCATCATGCTTGGGTGGGAAACATCTGTCTGTGGCATAAGACACAATAGGCTGCTCTTCACAACAGATGACAGCTAGAGAAGAGTGGTGACAGTTCTTTCCATGAGCATTTTAACCACTTCCTTTTCAATGAATAACAAAATAGAGAGTACAGATTAAACCACCAAGATGCAAGAAGAAAATTTTGCCTCCCATGAAATCCCAGGGAAAAAAAAATAGTGATGTTCACATTCTACTATTTTTTTAAGAAATAAAGTTCCTGAAAGATTAAATTCAGGAAGCATGCACAGGCATGTGCAGAAACAAAACTGCTTTCAGATACTACCTGCACTCATAGTTGTTTTCATTGTTGCAGGTCATGAATGGCAGCAGAGGGAAAATGGAGAACCTATGAATTTTTTTACTTCATTCAGTTTGAACAAAATAATGCAGGTTCCACTTATTTCCCCTGAGACAGTGTAGACATATGGCTTGTCATCCTTCTCTCTGCTGTCATGACTCCATTAGGGAAATAATTATTACTTTTACTCTTGCACAAACTTTATACCTCAGAAACTGCTACTTTCACAAATTGCCATCAGTATGGCAACTCACATCCCATTTTTGAGGAACATAATTACTTGTTCAGAGTACATGATCTCATTAGGTAAGGTGCATATACGTCTTAATAGAGGGAAAAATATTTTTTCACTACAGGATTTGATGACCTTTGTCAAGAAACTAAGAAAAGGCAGGAAGAAAAGATTTCAAATGTCCACCCTGATGATGACCTTTGTCAAGAAACTAAGAAAAGGCAGGAAGAAAAGATTTCAAATGTCCACCCTGAGTATACACTTTGAGGCACTAAGACAACAAAGACAATTTTCAAAGGTTAACATCAGTATTATTTATGCTTTGACAATCTTCTCACAAAACTGTGGATCTATCCTCTCTGACCTGGGGACTCAGTTGCAATGGCCAGTCCTCAGTCATGATTACAATGTTTTAAAATTCACCACAGACAGGAAAACACATAAAAACAATCATAATTTGTTACAAAACACAGAAATGTGTTTTGTAAATGTAAGCAAGGAAGAACCAGCTTTTTACCCACTGTTACTAATTGTGCTATGAGTATATGGAAGGCAAGTCATGGCTAGCAGTAACCAAGATTTTGTTACTGAGTCCAACTAAAGGCCTCCTGAAAGTTTGACTCACCTGGAAATGTAAAGAAGGGATAGCTAGTACAAAGGCTACTGCAACCCTTTTAGTCACACAAGCATTTTATGAGACATTTCAGAAAACCAGGAACTTGGTAAGGGGTCAGACCCAGCTTCATCGGTGCAGTGATGACATACATCAATCACTACAACAGTGAGTAGTGAGGTTGTAGTGATTCCTGACACAGTTAGAGCACAGCTTCCTGAGCTCAGTGACTGCTGGTGAGGAAGGCAAGACCACAAATGACCAAGAGCAGCAGTGTGACTTTGTTTGCATTAACACACATACTATCATGTCCATCCTCATTTCTTTGCATGGTGTCTGACAGAAAGGGGTTTTGAAAAACAGAATATCTTACAACTTCCTCCATCAAGCAAAGTGACAGAAGGAGGACTCTGAGTGTGAGATACAGCGGCATACAATGTGATAGAATAATATGTTTTATTGACAGAGGAAATAATGATTGGGACATATTTGATCAACAGGACTGATACATTAAGAAAGCCATCAAATCAAAGCCACTGTGATCACCCCCACATCTATTACTCACTGACAATACTCGACGAGAGAGCTGAGGGCTATCCTCTCCTGAACTGCTCTGGTGCTTGCTGCCTCTTTTGCACTAAGCTGTCTGGAGCAGAGGAGCTCAGTTTCCAATTGGTCACATCAGCTCTTTTCTTCTGTCAGCTCTTTTCTAAAGCACTGCATAAGATGCAAGTTCAACATGGAATTTAAAGAACACCTTTCTGTCCCTAATTTCTCTATTCACTACCCATCCTCTTTGATTTGGAGATAAACCTTAACTGCAACATCTTACTCTCTGCACAAACTCAGTCATGCAGAACAGACAACATCTCAAAAGCATCACTGCTGAGGATTTCTGCCAGTGTGACTGATGTAACTAACATTGATTTTATCTGTGTGTGCTCAAATAAATAATGTATTATGTAAACTAAGACCAGCAAAGCTCTTAGCACAAGAAAACTTGGTACAGGTGTACCACAGGATGAATATAATAATGTACAGATCCATGTAGCCACTGTTGCTTTTCCTTCTGCAGCAGGTGAAAGTGGAAAGAGGACTGCTCTGGTACTGCCCAAACTCAAGAAGCAGTCACCAGAGAACCATGTCTAGTTGCTTTCTCTGAAGCTGTTAAAATGATGGTTGGTATCAGAAGTGAAAACTTTCCCCTTCCTACCTTTTTGGGGAAACTGCCTTGAAATCTCCATCACAGAACAGGACTGCCTTCGCTTTGTGTACAGTACAGAGGGCTGGCACCAAAATAGAAGCCCAGCAGGAGTTTATAACCTTAAAATTGGTTGTCACCAATCTGTCACTAACTAATGATCTTCGTGCCAGTCTTCTTGCCTCCAAGCTAGACTCACACTTTCCAACAGAAATTCAACTTCCAGTTCTTTATCTTGTTTAATAAACCCATCAAGGTGACGTAAACTCACATCCTCATACAATGTCACATCCAACCAAAGTGGTCCCCAACCACTTTACCTGCTTTCATATGCCTCCTACCAAGAAACAGAAGATTAAGCCAGCAATAATACCAAAAAAATTCTTCACCACCCCACTTCACTGAACTGCAGTGTAAGCACTTCTGCTATCCCAGGATAGCTAGCAGGCAAGGTCAGCAGGAGGGAAACTGTTTCTTTTCTTGACTGTGAAGGCTTATGACAATTCGAAGTCTTCATGAATTCCCGGCCTTGTTATGAATTCAAAGTCTTCATGAATTCCCACAACTTGTTAAGATCCATGTCACTTTGAAAATCTCTCAAGCTTTCAATTTCCACTTAAGACTCTCATTGGGCCAGCCTACTCCCTCTCAACCTTCTAAAATGTTTGGCCTAAACTACATCTAACAAACTTTTTAATTGCTAAAAATGGAAAGTAAGAGCAAATCTGATAGGTTTCACTTCCTTTTAGTCAGTTCTAGGAAGATGACCTAATCTCCTCTTCCTGAAGTGAAATCACATGCCTACATGTCTAAGACAGCTGAAAAACCTTTTCAACAATGACTGAAAGATGCTTCTGAAAACAGGAGAGACACAGGCTTATTGTTTGCAAATACACAGATTCAGTGATGAGGCATGAGAAGGAAATAACATGGCATAAAAAAAAATTCTGAGCTTGAATGTCTAACATTCAAGGTCATTCAAGACCAACATGTTCAATATTCATGTTCAGCTTCAAAATAAGCCAGTAAAAATAAATTAAAATATTATTATAACAAGATACTTAAAACCACTCAACCAGAAAAGCTTCTCTATTGCAGAAAACATTGGTTCTTAAGAAACCATAACCCGACACTTTCTTTCAGCTTTTGAAAACTCCTTAAGCCTTACCAGGTTGAACACAATGGCTTATAAATTTGATTTAAATGAATGCCAAGCCATTTCTCAATAGAAAAAAAAAAAGCAGACATGTCTCTAATTCTTATCACTTAACATAAACTATAGAAAGAGTAGAAGGACCAAGTGCCATTAAAAATACAATTGAAATAACAGTGATGAATTCACAAGATGGAATCACAGAGAACTCAGCTATTCAATTTATGTTAAATATAAAACCTAAATTTTAATGTAGATTTTAAAACATTCAGGAAAATAGTTTTTCATAAAATACATGCAAGTTATTTACAGTTAGAGCTATACAGAATCAAGTCAGTTTAAGTCAGTATGTAATGCTTCAGCTATTCTGCAAAAGCTGGAAACACAAATGAAAAGCCCAAAAGGGCTGAATATTCTTCCAGTTGCAGAGATGGGTTTTCTCATTTAGCAAATTATAAAAGTATCTAAGGGCCTGTGTCTGCAAAGGCTCACAGGTCTCTTAGTACCTGTTGAGTTCAGTCAATATTTAGGGTGCTTACAGTGGACAAAAAGCCTAGTGGTTTTGACATGAAGTCCTGTTTTCCACTTACTAATTTTTTCTCACAAAGTGAATGCCTATCTCTATCTCCTACCAATATTATCATAGCACTGAAGCAGAATCTCAGCTACCATTCAGTCATAGATGGAATCCAAGTTCAAACTTCTACACACTTAAGTTATTGCCTTAAAAGATGGTGTAGATATCTGGGAACACCAAGTCAGGATCTTCAGCCCTAATGAGACATTCACACACAGTCCTCTTGGCAGTCAAATATGTCTTGCTGCACAAGTGGCTGAATGCCATGGACAGTGTTTCTCATTTTGCTGAACATACTCATAGAAAAACAGAATCCAGCCAGGCCTAAGGACCTTTCTGCCTCAGGCTGCTTCCAGACCTTCCATCCAACCTCAAAAGAAAATCGTATTTACACCTCTGGCAAATGGAAATCATACATTCACTTGGGCACAAGAGAGGAAATCTTTGCATGCTTGGCACTGGCTGCCCTCAGTATGTTTCCAGATTGCAGAGGGGGAAGGGGCCAGCTCTGAGGAGGGAATCCTATTGCAGAGGCTAACAGGCTTTCATCCAAGAAGGCTAAATTAGGCACTCTGAATTACCTTTTTCATTTCATTGACTACATAAGTAAATATATGCCTTTATTGAAAGTGAGTTCCATCTCCCTTGCCCTGTTTCCTGTTCTATCTTCCCTTCTACATTTAAAAAGAGGAAAGATTTCATTGCACAAAGGCTATTACTTCTTTAAAAATCACAATAACAATAATAATCTTTTGTCCAATACATTTAATTAAGTATTTATAATGCTCAGATCATATAGCTACTTTTTAGGTAGAAAATATATATTGTAAAAACCTATTTTCTGTCATGTATATATTATTGCTAGCTAGAAAACAACTCTATAATGCCACTGATATGTTTCTTATTTCTTAGTATTTATTGAAATGAGCAAGCAGACAATATATTTAAAAGAATCAGTACAGAAAATCTGGTAAAAGGTGGCAGGCTATTTTGGGCAGTGGGATGGTGCTACCTCTCTTTCTAGAACAAAGATGACAATTTTTTTTTCTTTATTTCATCTCACTTTCTCAAGTTGTCTATTTTTTTTTTTTTTTTTTTTTGTACAGATGGCATTAATCACTCCATATGTAGGTTTTACAGGTTTGTACATTTACTTCTACTACCATTGCTTTATTTTCTTCTTCTGGTTCCCTTTGTTAATTGTTTTAGAACATGGGTGATTTTTGGGTAGATTGGGATGCTGGAACTCCACACAGAGAGTAAACACTGGCATACCATGCATTTCTACTAAAACATTACTTATTTGCACATTTTCTCTGCAGCATGATACTTCTCACTTCCAAAGTAGAGATGTGTCAAACACATTTCTGTAGTGACATTTTAATTTCAGCTACACTTAAGCCTTTATTTGGGAATGTGTCATTGGCATAGTTTTGCACATTTAATTTTCTTATAAGATGTGCACGTTGTACCATTTCACTTAACCTGCAAATTAGTAAACTGGGAAAACTCATACACTGTAGAATAAGCACCAGCATCAGGTAGAAGGAGCTCTTGGGTGAAGTCCAAATTGAACTGCTGTGTGACAATTTTATTTTTTATAAGTGCAGAGGACAAAATGTAACTACCACATAACGTGAATCATCCAAACTCAGGAACAGCTTTAGACATGATGGATGTGATCTTTAGAACAGCATCTCTCTTGACAGGGTACACACAAATCCTACTCTGATATTGCTGAGCTTCCATTGAGTTAGTAATGTGAAACATAATTCACAAGTTGTCCTTGCACATGTTAGGGAGAAAGTTCTAATGAAATCTTTTTTAATTGGTGGAAAATTTGGGTATAACTTGAGCACAGTTTTTCCAGGTCTCATAACAGTAATTAATCATGAAACAGGAAAATCCACCTCCCCTCACCCCTCCCCCCAAATAAACCCAAAAAAACTCCAACAAACCCAACCCTTCTTTGAAAAAATATCAACCAACCAAAACAAAAACAAAGCAACAAAACAAACAAACAAAATAACCCACTAACCCAAGAAAAAAGACCCTACCTCCAAGGAAAAAAAAAAGAAGCTCAAATTTTGCTAGCTGTTACCACCAACAAATGAAATATTTTGGTCTAAACTAGGGCTTTATTTTTATAAGACACGATTATGTCTAAATTTTATATGGAAACCTGAATTGTTCATATTGTGTTCATAGGGAGTCCTTGGCAAAATCTCCTCAGTTGTTGCAGACAGTTAGTAAAATTAAGCAAAATTGACTACACAGAAAGATCATGGCACAAAATATTTGGCTTATCTAATTCTTGGGCACAACCCTCTACTGGATCTATGCCCTTTAATCTTATGCATAGTCAGTCAAATGTTTTCTGAATGAGATGCCAGAGGAAAAGTATTCAGCTGATTTTTGATACCTTAATAAAAGTTGGCAGGATCTACCAAAGTTCCTCCTGCTTTCTCTTCCTCTTACTGCTGATGAAGCAAGGAATTTAAGATACCAATGTTGCAGATTAGGTCCTTTGGTACTGCTCACTACTTAGTTGCATATATTGAATATTTCATCTTGACTTTTCACTGCTACTGATCTGCTTCTGCTCAGAGATAAATTT
Organism: Emberiza elegans; assembly: GCA_024865655.1. Classification (NCBI taxonomy): domain Eukaryota; kingdom Metazoa; phylum Chordata; class Aves; order Passeriformes; family Fringillidae; genus Emberiza; species Emberiza elegans. The sequence continues at coordinate 23,218,549 of JALJVW010000206.1, forward strand.
TCCCTTCACCACCAGTTCTCAGCACATCACAATTCAAAGCCTTTTTTTCCCATCCTTAATCTGAGCAGTTCTTTCCTGAGGCACTTGCACTGGTCTTTGCAATCAAGTCCTCCCTGCTTTCTCAAGGCTGCATGTTTCCAACACTTTGTGTCTTTCCCCATTAAACAGGCTTTCTGTTGGCCATGTTGGAATATCCTTCTGCAACTGACTCTCTGCAAGAATTTTAATAGTTTTTCTGAATTTCATTGCTTAGTTTTAAGTATTTATTTCTAACTGAGGTAATTTTGTGAAAAGATTAGGGCAAGGGATTCTGTACCTAACAGAGTAACTCTTGATTTTAACAATAATCTGTGTTATGCAGCCTGCATACTTCACGGAATTTTTGGCAGTATCATAAAAAACTGGCAAAAAGTATTCCTCAGCACCACAGAGATATGGAATTACTGGTGAGAGTTTAGTGAAGGGTGCTCCAGTGAGGACATTCCAAAGATGATTAGGGGGCTGTTTAACCTAGAGAACACAGGGCTTGGGGTTTTCCAGAGACTTTGTGGACTATTCATCTGTGGAGACATTCAAAAGCTCTGTGGCCACTGCTGTAGACAATTGGGTGCACATGGCCCTGCCTGGGAAAGGGGTTGGACTCAATAACCCCTAGAGGTCTGTTCCAACCTCAGTGTCTCTGCATCTTGTGATACTTTCAGGTGTAAAAAGAACTTTTGCCATGACTGACTGAAGGCAAAGGCTTGCAAGACTATTACATGTATATTTTGTGACATACCCATTAATTTCCAGACTAATAAGAAAAAAGCATTTTCTCCTTCAAAAAGCATAACTGAGCATTTTATGAATTCCCTTTCCAACCTCAGCAGTGTAATGAGACCAAATTGATATACTAGAAAGCAGAATATTTAATGAGGATCAAAGTCATTAAAACACTAGCAGACCTGCTAAACTGGTCCAGTCATGGTCCTTTGTGTTTATTGCCTGGCTATTTAAGTTGTTATCACCCGCCCCACGGGGCAAAACAATTTAATTCTTAAATTAACTATTGGAGAAACTATAGTTATACAATAAGGCAGTCTTACAGGAAGCTGTTAGAGTCATCCTTGAAAAACATTAAGCAACTGGCTGAATTAGACAAAATATCTGCAGTTTGCTGATAACTGTTTTTGTACTGCTTCAAACTTTACCTGGAGGTGAGGTAGTGTTTAGATCACACCACAATGCTTTTATTGATTTTCTGCTGTGTTACCCTGGAAACTTTTCCCACAAAAAATGCACATTGCATTACAAATTTATACAGTGTTCAATTTGTTGATGGGTTAAAGGAGGAGCCAAATCTAAATGCTCCTTCATTTTAATCATCTAGTTAACTGATATCAGTGTACTGAGTCCTAGTCAGTAATTTTTCTTATGGCTATTTTATTTTCTCAACCTTCTTGCAAGGTTGAGAAGTTTTCCATGGATATCAATCAACTCCTATAAATGAGATTCTTCTACTCAATGTCTCCTAAAGTTTCTTCCACTCACTCATTACAGAGGCAGCCTTTTATTTGTTTCTTCTTCAGATTTATTGCTGCAAAACCACTGGGCTATAACCTGCTTCAGGGTTGTGATACAAAATGGTTTTATAGGCTGGTGCTTTTAAATCATTCATTTTCTTGATGAGGTGAAAGGAAAAATGCTTCATGCACGTTGGCTTTCATGAAGTCAGTCAGGGAAGCAGTCAGGCTTTAGATCTTTATATGGTAAGGACCAGTCAACATATGCTTAGATGAATGACAGAAGTTTGGTTTATTTTAGATAAGTCAAAACAAATCACCTGAAAATTCCTGTGTTTATGAAAACAGTTTCATTCAGCTGTCCTCAGCTCTGATATTTTATCCAAGGATCACATAAGATATGATTAAGATGAAAATAATGGATTGGGCTGATAACATGAAGATAACTAATGGTTAAAGAAGTTCCTGTCTATAGAAATTAGGTGGAACAAAGGGAAAGAGGAATGTAATAGGTCCTTGTCTCCCATGACCATGATCTGACTTGCTTCACTGAATCTACAAGGGCTGTTACCCTCTGACTACAGCTGAACCGGAAGGTCAGATGAATATTTATGAAGCAGGGGTGCCTAAAGGCAGCACATGGTTTGCTGAATTCACATTGCAAAATTCTTTATCACATACCATTGAAACTCACATACTAGTGAGTTTTCCTTGGTCCCTATTTTAAGTAAATTCTGTATACTACCTCCCTAATATTACTGGAATTACTGAAAGCTTAAGTACCTAATTGCAAATTTTATTGCAACTCATATTGGTCTCAATGGCTGTCCACCTAGATTATATACTTCAAATACACCAAAGGAATAATTATTTTAGGCAAGACTAATTTATTACTTCCCTGCTTGGAGCATATGGTTGGATGCAGTGATCTCTGAAGGTCCTTCTCTATCAGATATGCTCAAAATCTCTGTGCTTATTTATATGGTGGTCCTGTGCAGAGTTCACAATCAGCAGTCCAGCTCTTTTTTTTTCCTGAAGCATACCATAAACAGAATTACTGCACCATCCAGCAGCTTTCAGTGTCAGTTAATGATGAGACACAATAAGGGGATGAGGCTAAACTGCACCACACATTGATTCCCCCTCTTGCCAAAGTCAATAGTGACTCTCCTAAAGATTTTGAGGGCACAATGTCGAGTTTCAGCTAAAAGGTTGTTTCAACCTCTGTCTTAAAAGTTTGAGAATATGCTGAAATATAGGCAGAATGTGGCTCCTCAGTGAGAGCATTCTTACATAGAAGCCATATACAGAAGAAGTCAAAGTAACAGCAGAAGACAACAAAGTGAATAGAGACAGGAAGAGACAAACCAGGTTGAAGCTCTGAGACTATCAATGGGACAAGATGCTAGAGATTAATGGAATAAGATCAAGAATGTATTCATTGATTCATCTTTATAAAATTAAAACTTAATGTGAAAAAAATAAAGTATAAAAAGCAAGTAGAAGCCAGAGATACCCATGTTTAAATTCAAAAAAGATAACAACAGTTTTTGAAAAGCTGTTGAATTGATCACTGCCTTTGCTTCTACTTCCAGACAGCAAAACCAACTAGACACTCATGATCATACAGAAGAAAATCTACAAGAAATTTCATCAAAGAACACAAACAGATGCAAAGGTGCAACTAAAATTCAGAATTAATGTTGGAAACATCATAGAAAACAAAATAATGTTTCAATAGAAAACTCAGAAAATTTCCATCACAATATTATGACTTGTAGCAATCTGGTAACATGACTTTCTGTCTCGTCATACAACAACCATTATAAATCTCTTAAAAATGATTTATACATCTGATTACCATGACTTTGGAGCTATTTAAACAAGTAATTTGCATTTTTCGTTATCCTGATGTCACATAAACAGATACATACAAGGATATGCATGATTAGACACATTTCCCCATATTCCCAGAAATTGTTGCATTTGTGGGTTTTTTTTACCCTCTGGCAAAAATTTCCCTTTTTTTTTTCCCTCTGCCAAAAATTAACCAGATCAATAAAGTTATTTTTGAATTTTATCATGGCTGCAGGTCACATTTCAATACTGTGCTGAACATAGGAATGCCTATAAGCTATGTCTGGACCCAGGCTATCTGTTGGAATCAGCTATTGCCTCTTTCCACACAGGAAGGTCATTCAGTATTAAGGCCAAGGAAACTTCTCAGGACACACTGAACCCGTGCAGGTCATCACCTTTAGGAAGAAAATGAAACTTCTCCATTTTATTTAATTTGGCGTTTTTTTTTTCTTTGGTTTCAATCCACAAGAGATTGGATTGAACTGGCTGAACTGGCTGAGGATTTCATACTGGCTTGCCCATGAGAATGGGGTTTCACCAAGTTAAAAAGTCAGGCAAATTTCTGTCATGCCAGGATTCATCTCACTACTCCAAAACATGAGATGAAAGAAGGCATGGTAATTCTTATATGCATAGAAAGACGTGAGGCCAAAATATTTGTCTTTTGATTGGCCTCTTGAGTAATAACTAAAAGTCACAGTTCCAGTTGGTTGGAAGCTAGGGACATTAGTTTAAGGATAGTCTCCCTGCCTCAAAAAAACCCCAAAACAAAACAAATCCAAAATGAAAAAAAAACCTAGAACAAAAAAAAAAGAAAAAGAAAAGAAAAGAAAGACCAATTCCCAAGCATACTGAAGGAATTACATTAGATTATTTAAAGTCAAAATGTTAATAGGAGTGCCACTTTGCCACAGAAAATAGCGATGAGATGACAAGATCTCTGTATACCTGTTCAAAATGCACTCTCCTTTCTGCTGCTCCTTACACAGCAGCTTCTTCTAGTACGTCGTTATCTTGTGAGCCCACCTGCTCCACATTGCTGTCCAATAAATACATTTTCAGTGCCTGCTGGCTTACAGAACAAGCTGACTGCCTGCTGAACAGAGTCTTTCCTCACTGTCCCAGTTTTACATTAATGCATTGAGATGACAACTTTTTTTTGCCATAATACCAGACTGCACAGGTTAATTGTTGTGACACAACCACTGCTCTCCCTCACAGCGGCCGCTCTGGTGCGGTGCAATTAAAGGGCACATTAATCAGACAGTAATGCATTGAAGTGCTCCAATGAGCTGTCCACCAACACTGCTGGTGCTTGCTCTACAGCGGGCAAAGCTGCTGACTTGTCCAGGGGAGTCAACTCCTGCTGAGGGTAAAGATACAGCAGTGCTGGAGAACACAGAGAAGTCAGTATGCACCAGCAAAAGCACAACTATGGAGCCTACAGAGCCATCCAACTATCTGTCACATAGATGGCATCATCAATAGGGGAGAAGTCATTTTAGAAATTTCTCAAAGTTGGACAATGCCTTGATAATTCTAGGCCTTTGGTAGCAAAAGACAGTAGCTCTGCATTTTAAAGCTGGAGTCCTCAGTCCTTCCTCCTGTATCTAAACAACTGTACTAGTTTTTCTGAAAAAAAAAAGAAAACAGATAGAAAACAAATCTATTTTTGGACTGTGAAAAAGATGAAGAACAGCTTTAATACAGCTGACAGTCATCTATGGCTATTGGCTTTGCAAGACCAAGAAGTGTCTCTATTAGAAGACTAATTCATGCGACCATGTCAACAAGACCACAATTCCCAAGCCACTATGAAAGGGACAGAAGCTACAACTCATCCCCAATTTCAGAGGTCCTCACCTAAAGGAGAAAGGCTGGAGCAGCTTTTCTCATGGAACAGTTTTCTAGAAGAGGCAAACGGCAGAATCTGAGTGACCCAAGAGGAACTGCAAGTTCATAATTGTGCTTAGATGTCATTTCACAAGGAAACATCCAGAAACAGAACTAGGAAAAACCTACTTGACTGTGGCATGATAATTTGACTACAAGGTAAAAATACAAAACTGTAAATATACCAGAAAAAACCAGACATCTAAATAGGAGCCACTGAATAAAAAACATGCCTGATTAGTTTTCAAATATTTGATAAGTTAAAAGTGCTTTTGTGAGTGGAACTGACCTTTAATATCTATAATAGTGGCTGCCAAAATGACTACATTTAAAAGAAAACAAAATGTCAACAGTGCCATACTTCAAAACAATTATATTTCAATCTCAGAAATATTTAAGAATATTCTTGACTGCCTAGCAAGTACTTAATTTTTGCTTGGATGATAAGTATTTTTAATACCTGTGAAAAGAAAATGTCATATGAGATTCTTGATAGTTTATATTCTTCCTCTCTCCCTAGTCTTAACAAATATATGCAATAGAAATAGGTTAAATTTCTGAACATAAACAGGTAAGTCTCAAAACCAGAGACTTCCCCTTGCATGGATTTTAAAATATATGTTTTCTTTCGTGGATAAAGGGCACAAAACTAATATTTGTATACTTAAAAAAATTATTATTATTTCACAGTAAACCAAATACATAAAATTTACCAGAGATAATTTACATTTTACCATTCTTTTCGGGTCTGAATAAAATGTAATTAAACTTAGTGGAATAATTGAAAATTGCACTGTCAGACTCACTCTTTTAAGATGTGTATTATGGATCAATATTATTTGTGCTCCATTTGTGTTTTAAGCAAAATTGTGTTTTCTCAATAAATGGCAGTGATGATAGAATAAACCAAACACAGCTAGCAGTGAAAACAGCATTTAAATGACCTCAACTATGCCTTCCAAATGCCCAAATGCCCAGAGCATATTTGCTTAGAATTGGTTGAGTTCCTCTTCATGTAGTGTAAAACTAGCTGAATGCCTCATAAAAACCTGTTATGTTCCCTGCCCCCACAATGAAATAGATGAAAAATTGTATTTATAAAAATTGGAATAAATGTATTTTGCAATTGGCAGTCTAGAGCTAGATTTTAAAGTGCCATGAATTCTGAGAAGTACCAGAGGATGCAAGCTGCTCCACCAATTTTTTCACTATTTTTTGAGTGAATACATATGAAGTAATGTCAAATATTATTCCTTGGACATTTTCACAGCTGAATGCACAACTTTCTCCTCTCTGTGTTATCAGAAGTCCATGTTCATACTAGGAGTTGGAATTAACAAATAAAATCCTTATAAACGCTACAGCTGAAGAAGCACAAAAAAAAAAAAAAAAAAAAAAAAAAAGAGAAAGTATTTGTAAAAATTCAGAAACACTTCTTAAAGAGAAATGTTCATGTACCGAATAAATTTGCTGGCTGGATGCTTATGACCAGTGCAGGCACATGTCCTCCAAAGTAAAAAATAGTTTAACATCACTATTTAAAAGAAACCAATAAATTAGCATGATGACTAAGCTTTTTGTTTTGACTTGCTTCAAAACAGGCCAGAAATTTTTTTTTGCTGAAAATGTGGACATAATTTTTATCATTGAGGTAAGCAATGCCATTGCTGTGACACCTTGCTCTGACACTTGAAAACAGGTACAGCTCAGAGCTGTTAAGGTGGAGGAAAGACAGCAGTAGGCACAGGTAGATGTATATTATTGATATAGGAAAGGAGGTATAAAATTCACACAGCAATTGCTCTGATCATGAAGGAAGCTCAAAAGGCTCTGGGTGTAATGGCTTACAGTGTCCTTCTTGGGGGATAAATTCAGGTTGTCAACTAAGAAACAGAATTTTCCCCTTAAAATATTGGTTCTGATGCAATTGCAAGAGAGGTAGAAATCAGGGGGTATGGATCCTAAAGTAAAATTCACTCATATCTCTATGATCACCCAATAACACTACATAGAAATCTACTTGAAAGAAGGAAAACATTTATTTTAGTGTATAGGATCGAGAGAGATGGAGCTTAAAACTCTTACTCAATGCTCCATAGATCTTTTTATTCCATTATATTTCATGTCTCCTCCACATTAGGCAGAAAATCAAAGCAGAACATAAACTGCAGTAAAAAAAGACTTTTATTGCCCTATTAAGTCAATGCCAAATAACCCCTTATTTTATTTGGCGTCACTTGCATCTAACAAGTGAGATATATGAAATCACACATCTACTGTCATTCAGCTCAGGATTTAACAATATTGCAGCTAGCATCCTTCAATTAACAAGTTATTAAATTAATAAGCATTTATTTCTTTGACAAATGGCAATTTTTAGCAAGCCAATTAAGCTCTTGGAATCTTAAAACAGTCACCATTCATGCCCTCTTCAACAGCCTTTATACTCTCTCTGCTCTCAGATGTGCAGGCACGTACCAGACTGCCACGTGCGGCAGCTTGAAGTCAAAAAGTCACCATTTCTACTTGAGCAAATAGCTACAAAAGGTTTTTCTAGGTAAGCAGCCCCAGGCATCTTGGGTCATGATGCAGGTTATAGAGTCTGGCTTTCCTTTTTTCAGGTTGGTTAAAAGCAGAGTTACAGGCTACACTTCTTCATGCACAGATTTTGCAGTACTGTAATGGGTGAAGATAAAACACTTCTGACACGAATTGCAGGGCAGTCCCTGACTGAGAAGTTATGTCAATGTTGTCTCTGGCAAGACAGGAACCCACAGACACTTGAAGGAGAGGCAGGATTGGCACCGATGGCCCTTTATGGAGATGTCTATGCCCTGTTTATCACCTTGTTAAGACTTGAGACCTGCACTGGTGAGTGAGGCAGGGTAAGAATCCCATGCTAGTGATTCTGGCCACCTTATCATTTCCTGGAAACACACTAGAGAGACACATCAACAAGCTGCTTTTCCAGGTGGATGTAGCTTCACTGACAAAATGACACAAAATGTGAAATTGTTACAATATTGTGGCCTAGCGGTAGTAGTAGTTCTAAAATAAAAGTCCTGTCTAGAATAGTTACTGCAAGGGATTGGAGCATGAAGAAGCTCCTAAAAGTAAATGGAACTAAAACACATGAAAACAAATGTAGTTTTGAGGTAATCTTTTCATTAAAACAACAAAAACCTCTTTTTCATTTTTATAGTTTTTCCTGACATGTCCTATCATTAAATGTATGTGAACAAAAATTATTACTTTTTTGTGAACAAAATTATCACTTTAAGCCATGTCAAAGAAAACCTCCATAAACCTCTGGTGAACTCTTTCCTATGATTTTAGAAGAAATTTAGGCATAAATGCTTATTTCTGCTGCTCACATCTGGAACCATCTCCTCAGCAACAGGCATATGCATGAAAAAGCTTGAAGACTGGGGATGTCACAGCCCAGTGACAGCATTGACAGAAGGAAGGGGAAAGGGTGTGAATGCAGCCAAGGCCAACACTGTAAGGAGGAGCAAGAAGCAAGTGGAAAAATTAAAGTCTCAATTGAAAACTGACAAAGATCCATGGGAATCTATTTATTTCAATGGCTTTGGTTTCAGAAAACAGACAGATATGAATCTGAGCAATTTGCAAGGGTAATGAATTTAGCAGGGACTGGCTTGAGACAGGGAGGTTGCCAAGGAAGGAATGATGACATAATGAAGAGGCTGGAAACGGGCAAATGATTTTTCATAATGTGGCTCAGACAACACTTGCATGCATTCTATTTTCCAACTGTTGACCATGCAAAACACGTAGCAGCATTTGCTTTTCTAAAGACTCTCCAGGAGTCAGGGATGAATAGACATGGACAGTCATCATATGAACATTGCAGTACAGTAAAGATATTAAGAAAATCTGTACTCCCTGTACAGTCAGAGATGCAAAAGAAATTCCATGTACAGATTTTACATGACAGATCCCAAGTAGTGAAATTAGAATACTTTATCTGAAGTCATGAATACAAAAAGCTTTACACAGATTTATCCATGTGCTTCTCATTCTTTAACAGTTAGAGATACACACAGGACATGGCAATTATGGGTGGTTTGTGGCTTTGGATACAACAATGCAGAAACTCAATAGCAAGAATATATTTACTTTTAAATATTTATTTTTTTAAATATTTGCTTTTTAAACAATGCTGCTGGTGACATGTAAAACTAAGTAACTAAATAGCCTCTTAATGTGAGCCTGTGTCATCAGTAGGATGGTTACAGTACGAGGGTTCTCTGTCACTGCCTTCTTTTAGCTCCCACAAAATATTTCTTGATAGTTTATATTCCTCATCAGTGAGGGCTTGCACTGGGTCTCTGTGGGATGATCGGGGGCCATTTTAGGATCCAATTTACTTTGTTAATTATATTTCTCCAGCAATAATTTCAGTGTTCACTTTTAAATCCTTCATTAATTTTAATTAATCCTGTGTAAGCTTCCAAACTTTTCTTTAAGATAGCAACAAGCTGCTTAAAGCACAACAACCAGAAATTCCACACTTACTAATGCAGCTGGAAATCAAATTTACTGTCACTTGCTATAATTGCTTTGGACATACTGCCAGTGGCCCAAAAAATGGCTAAGTTTGAAGCAAAATACAGGGGCAAGAAATCCTGTTTTCCAAAATATGACAAGTTGCAAATTAGAACACTGTTTCGAGACCTTAGAGTTCTATTTTTCTTGCAACTTGTTTTTGTTATCAATTAATTTTTTAGATGATGGCGCTATATACTACATATTGATACATCACGTTAAAGATACTAGAGCTAATGCAACACAGATTAAATAACAAAGGTAATAGAGAATAAATGCCTAACTGTTGTACTAACATTGCACTAAACACCTTGATATACATCATTCTGTGAACTGATTGAATAGTGTTTAAGTTAATAAAATGCACAGCATAAAAATGGAGTAAGATCCCTTCACTGATAGAACAAAAAATTATTGCATGGATGGGACTCTTACCTATAGGTTTACAAACATCCCTTAGGTGAACTGATATTTTAGCTGATGAGTACTTCCAAATAGAATATTTCTAATATCTTTTCCTATTAAAGTACCTATTAAAGGTACTTTATCTGCACAGACAAAACCCTTGCCTGTATTACCCTCTTCTTGCACCTAATCCTACCTATGCAGAGGGGAAAAAAAACCAACTAAACAGATTCAACACTTTTCCCTTTGAGTGCTGCTCTGCTACCACTCGTAAATATTCTCCACCACTTCAGAGAGGAGCAGTGGTGAGTGTTGCTGATTCCTGCCATTGCAGAGCATGTTTTAACAGAGCACAGAATCACTAGGTTGGAAGAGACCTTCAAAATCATTGAGTTCAACCCATGCCCTAACACCTCAACTAAACCATGGCACCAAGTGCCACATCCAGTCTTTTTTTAAACACATCCAGGGATGATGACTCCACCACCTCCCCAGGCAGACCATTCCAGAACTTTATCACCCTTTCTGTAAAAAACTTTTTCCTAATATCCAACCTATATTTCCTTTGGCACAGTTTAAGACTGTGTCCTCTTGTTCTGTCAGTTGCTGCCTGGAGAAAGAGACCAACCCCACCTTACCACAAACACATTTCAGGAAGGTGTACAGGGTGGTAAGGTCACCCCTGAATCTCCTTTTCTCCAGGCTAAACAACCCCAGGTCTCTCTGTGGTTCCTCACAGGGTTTGTGTTCCAAGCCCCTCTCCAGCCTCATTACCTCCTCTGGATGTGCTCAAGCGTCTCAAGGTCCTTCCTAAACTGAGGGCCCAGAACTGGACACATCACTCAGGGTGTGGCCTCACCATGCCAAGCACAGGGGAAGGATGACCTCCCTGCTCTTGCTGGCCACATTACTCCTGACACAGGCCAGGATGCCCTTGGCCTTCTTGGCCACCTGGGCACACTGCTGGCTCATGTTCAGTCGGCTGTCACCAGTGCTCCCAGGTCCCTTTCTGCCTGGGCACTGTCCAGCCACACTGTCCCCAGCCTATAACATTGCAGGGGGTTATTGTGGCCAAAGTGCAGGACTTGGCACTTGGATTTATTAAACTTCATCTTATTGGACTCTGCCTATCCATCCAACCGTTCCATGTCTCTCTGCAGAGCCCTCCTACCTTCCGACAGATTGACACATGCTCCCAGATTAGTGTCATCCACAAATTTACAATGAGAGACTCAATCCCTTCATCCATGTCATCAATAAAAATATCAAACAGAACTGGCCCCAGCACAGACCCCTGAGGGACACCCCTGGTGACTGCCCCAGCTGGATGCAGCACCATTCACCACCACCCTCTGGGCCTGGCCATGCAGCCAGTTCCTAACCCAGCACAGAGTGCTCCTGTCCAAGCCACAGGCTGCCAGCTTTTCCAGGAGTGTGCTGTGGGACAGTGCCAAAGGCCTTGCTGAAGTCCATGTACACAACATCCACAGCCTTTCCTGCATCCACCAGGAGGGTCACCTGGTCATAAAAGGAGTTCAGGTTGGTCACACATGACCTACCCATCCTAAACCCATGCTGGCTGGGTCTGATACCCTGGCAATCCTGTAAGTGCTGTGTGATGACAATTAAGATAAACTGCTCCATTATCTTACTGGGTACTGAGGTCAGGCTAACTGCCTATAGTTACCAGAATCCTTCTTCTCACCCTTTTTGTGAATGGGTGTCACATTGGCCAGCTTTCAGTCATCTGGAACCTCACCAGAGAGACAGGACTGTTGGTAAATGATGGAGAACAGCTTTACAGGATGGATCCCATCTGGGCCCATAGATTTATAAGCATCCAAGTGGCTCAGCAGTTCTCTGACTGCTTGTCCTGGAAAACAGGGGCATCATTCTGCTCCCTGACACCATCTGCCAACCCAGGAGGACAGTTGTCCTGAGGACAAGCTGTCTTCCCACTAGAGACTGAGGCAAAAAAGGCATTGAGCACTTTCGCCTTCTCCTCACCTGCAGTTACTAAGTTCCCTCCTGCATCCAGTAGAGACTGAAGGCTGGTCTTACCCTTCCTTTTGCCATTAATATAATTGCAAAAACATTTTTTATTGTCCTTCACAAAAGTTGCCCTCAAGAGCTCTGTTTTGAAGCACACCCACTCTTTCCTGGACTCCGTTGTTTATAAGGGCTTCTTCCCAAGGAACTCTCTGAATAAGTCTCCTAAATAGGCCAAAGTTTGCCCTTTGGAAGTCAAATGAAAAAGTGTTTCTGATGTTCCTCCTGATTTCAACAAGTAACAAGAACTCTATAACTTCATGATCACTCTGCCCCAAACAGCCTCCAACCACCACATCTCCCACCAGCCCACCTCTGTTTGCAGACAGGTCTAACATAGTCCCTCCCCTGGTGGGCTCGCTCATGAGCTGTGACAAAAAGTTGTCCTCCACACTAAGAACTTCCTGGACTGCCTCTTTTCTGCTGTATTAAGTTCCCAGTAGATGTCTGGTAGGTTAAAATCACCTAGAAGAACAAGAGCTGCTGATCTTGAAACATTCTCCAGCTGCTAATAGAACAAGTTGTCCACCTCTTCTTCCTGGTTGGGTGAAGGATAACAGACTTCCAGTAGGATGTCAGCCTTGTTTGGCCTTCCCTCCAGTTCTTACTCACAGGCATTCAACTTCATTGTCATTAGTTTCAATGCCCATGGCATCAAATACCTCCCTAATATAAAGGGCCACCCCTCCACCTCTTCCCCATTTCCTGTCTCTTCTGGAGAGCTTGTAGCCATCCCGTGCAGCACTCCAGCTATGTGAGTCATCCCACCACATTTCCATGATGGTGACCGTATCACAGCTTTGCTGTTGTACCACAGCTTCCAGCTCTTCTTGTTTGTTACCCATGCTGAGTGCACTGGTATACCCGCACCTCAGCTAGACTACTGATTTCACCCCTAACTCAGGCTTTCCCCACTTGGGCCTGCTTCCTAACAGTGCAGCTGCATCCCCTCCCCTCTTAAAACCTAGTTTAAAGCCCTGCCAATAACTACTGCCAGCTCATGAGCTAAAATCCTTCTGCCCTTAGCAGAGATATGGAGCCCATGCAGTTCCAGCAGGTCAGATGCTGTGAAAGTTGCCCTATGATCAAAAAACCCAAAATTCTGCTGATGATACCAACCCCTGAGCCACTTGTTGATGATGTGAGCTCTCCTATTCCTTTCATCATTTTTCTCTGCCACCAAAGAGACTGAGCAGAACACTACCTGAGCTCTTGCCCTATCAACCACTTGACCCAGCACCCTAAAGTTCCTTTTAGTTACCCTGATGCTTCTCTTTTCAATCTCATTGCTGCCAACCTGGAGCATCAGCAGTAGGCAATAATCAGAGGGCTGAATCAGCCCAGGGAGTCTCTCAGTGATAGCCCTTACCTGGGCCCCGGGGAGGCAGCAGACTCTGGGGTGGGTCTGGTCAACACATAGGGCCCTCAGTTCCTTCAGAAGGGAGTCACCCACTATGACAACCCTTCTTTTTCAACATCAGAGGTGGTGATCCATCTGACAGATGAAGTGTAATTAATTGGGAGGCTCACTGGGCAGATGATTTTCTTCTACACCCTCTGGCTGACCCTCTGGATTCAGGGGCTCATACCTATTCTGAAGTGGTACCTGGGTAGGTGAAGGGGGTTGGGAGGAATTTTTATTACCCCCCCGAGTAGGGACCCATTTTCATTCCCCTTTATCCACCAGGTGTCCTCCTATTGCCTGACAGTGGGAAGTGTGGGAGTCCTCTGACTCCTGGTGGGTCTCCCTTCAAGGATGGAAGAGCAAAACTCCACCAATCTATTTCCCTTTCACTTTCCCTAATATTCCTTAGTCTTTCAACTTCCTCCCTAAGCTCGGCCACCAGCGAAAGGATATCATTCACCTGCTCACACTGCAGGCAAGCGTCTTCTGCAGTGCCCCCAAGAACCGCTCCTAAGCTCAAACACTCTGCACAGAAAGGGGTCTGGACAGATCCTGGATCCTTTTTTGGAGGGTTCCATTTGGCTACATACACTTTTATTAACTGCAGTTTTTGATCATGTAAAAACCATTACTAACAAAAATCCCCAAAACCAACCAACAGAAACAGAAGAAACTAAAAACCCCTCTAGCAGGAGGAAACCTACAACCCTGCCTGTGCAAACTGCCACGCAAACTGCCCTGCCACGCCTGCAGAGATGTGCCACACCTGCAGAGATGTGCCACGCCCCTGTTTGCCCGCTCCTGTTTGCTGTGCTCCCCAGAGCCCTCTTTTAATCACCGGCTGGAAAGTGCCACTCTGCACGGCTAATGAGAACGAGGAACCAACCTGCTCAGTGCTCTTTTAGTCACCCGCCACTCGTGGAAACAGAGAGCTGCCCTGATATGAGGTACAGCCAATTAGGGAAGCATCCTGTGGCAATCTAAGGAGCTTTACAGCTCATTTTGATAGCAATAGGATCATGACATAGTTTCTGGGAACACTCGTCTTAGCAGTCATTTCTTAAAGAAGCCAAATGATCAGTCACTGCAGGTGCCTAGATTTCAGCAGAAATATGAGGAATAATATGAATTTTGTAAGTATTCTAGGAACAAGAACACAACTGTATGACATTTGCAGATATAGAGGATAACATGCTAAGGAGAATGAAGCTCTCAGTTTCCCTGGCTATTACAGGTAATCATCAATGGTACCTTGTGCTATGGGGTACTAGGAAGCAATAGCATTACACAATACAAAGCATTTCAATTTTTGTAATTCAAAGTTATAAAACTGCATTTACAGCTGCCTGATTTGAGGTGTAAAATAAGTTTCCCTTAAAATTTCAAGGAAATGAGCCTTCATTAAGATGCACATGGGACCAAGTGACTGAAAAGATTTTACTACCCCTTGGCAATAATATTGTTATTAGTAGGGATTCAACACATTAAAAAAACCCTACACCCAAACACTAAGAAAACCAGGAAAAAGAACTTTTGTGAAAGTCAGAAATAAATTTTTTCAGAAAGGAAAACTTTTCATAGTATTTGGACAGAGTTCATACTAAGACACACATCTTATTAGAAAGATTGTAACCTATAGCAGTCCTTATGTTTAATAATTAATATTAACTTTGAGCTGAATTTTTAATGCAATTACAAGCCTAAATATTCTGTAAATACTCTATGCTTGGAAACATTTAAATTTTGAAAAATTTTGTAATCAAATATTATCATGATCTTAGTTTTGGCTTTAGGAAACTGATATATCCAAGCACTATTTTAAAAATCTTAGAAGATTTATGAACTGACCACATTTCATTTGGTGTAGGAATTCCATAGTTAGACATAATTTTTATGCACTGCTGCCTTAAAGCATCAAAAAGGTGTGTCTCCCACTTTTCATCAGGAATTTCTTCTTTTAATTAGAAGGTATAGGCAGAAACATATTGAGGCTTTTTTTTTAAACTTATAAGCATGCACCAAACAAAAGAAACATTATATTTTGTAGTACCTGGAGAAAATAAAGATTTGTCAAGCATTAGAAATCTTTATTATGATGTAATAGCATAATTTATTGAGACTTTGAATGCTACTGTAAAGGCTTAAGAAAAAAAAATTATATATAAAAAGTTATGGATCCATTTTAGTCATAGTCCATACCTAACAATTTCCCAGTGTTCAGTGGAATGGTTTTCGGCTACCCTGAAGGCTCTTTGCCTTAACATCAAGTAATTTAATTTATTATTATTTTCTGCAAAATTATCCAATTTTATTTAATCCTTATTTGGCATTACATGTGGACAAATGCTTTGTCTAGTTATCTGTTATTCTATGAAACAGTCTTAAAAAGCCACAAATATGGTCATTTTAAGCCTTTACCACTTCAGTACCACTACTGCCCATAATCATCACGAAGCTGGCAATACATGATGATCAGAGAAATGTCAAAGCATATGGAATGCTTTTTTTCCTCTAAAGTTTATAATTCTTTTTGCCCTAAGTGTTTCTGATCCAATTTGTAAAGATAAAGCATAAGTGTGGGAATGGAAAGGGTCATAAGGGTTCACCAAGAAAAGGTAGGCAAAGCAGAGTTTCCAGGGAGGGGTTAGTCCCTTACAAAGACAGGAGGGGTATTCCCAGGACACTTGGCACAGGAATGACAGACAAAGGAAGCTTTACAGGGAGAAAATGTTTTGGTACAAGTGGATGGCAATATAAGACATCAGAAAAAGACGAGGTAAATGAAGGCAATTGTGTGAGCTAGTCAACAGCCAGACCTCCACAGTCCCTTCAGAGTGACCTGCTCACTGGTAATGACAAGTGTAATCCCGTGTAACAGAGACCAACTCATCTGAGGCACTGATTTTGGCTAGAAACACTGTGTTTCACTCTGCTTTGTATCACCTTTGCCATTTAACAGATGTTGCCCATGGGGCAATTTGCGTTGTCAAAAAGCTCTTCATTAAGTGATGAACACATCTCCTGCTGGCTCCTGTGCTGAAAGGTTTAGAGAAGCAGGAACCTTGAGCCAGAAAAACCTTGCTGAAATTTCTGACAGACTCCAATAAAATATTCCACTCAGGACACTGATAATTCAAAGAGGCAGGTAAATTTCACTCTACCTGCCCACTGGTTTGGAAATTTAAGAAAATAAATGCATGAGATTCAGGGAAGAAATAAATTAGCATAGAATTTCTGCAGGCTGCAAATGCACAGCCATCCTCACCCTTAACGAGCTCAGGTCCTGATCCCGTGGTCCCTTCCCTTTCCATAGCAGCACCAATTAGGTGACTAATTTCCCTCCTGCGCAGAGGTATTGCCCAGAGGTACTGCCAACACAGAAAGATAGGGCTGAGACAGGGCAACAACAGCTTTATTCCCTCCCCACAGCATACTCTCTCTCTAACATTGATCCCTTTTCCTTGAAAGTATTGCAAAATGTGATGCAAATTGTATTAGAATGCTCCACACTTTGGTACTTATTTTTCATATCCCTCCTTGATACATTGAAAACAGTAAGATTGAACAGAATTCCATAATGATATATACACATTCAATGTCCAGAAGAAAACTTTAAGTGTTATCTCTGTATAGAACTTCAGCTTTTAAGTAGCTAACCAACTAGCTTGCTAACCAGAGATATTTTGCCTTTGCTACTTTCCCATAAGCCCTAAGTACACTTAAAAAGAATTTGATACTGAAATAAGTGTGATTCCTCATGAGAATGAAAGATTACTTTGATTTGGTTGTCCTGACTAAGTCGGGGTTTAGGACCATGCTCAGGTACCTCCCGCTGCTCCTCAATGCAAGATCCAATAACATCAGTTTTCAGCAGAAAAATTAGTTCAGTATTTTCAATGCTTGTGATTTTATCTTGTGTCAATACAGCACAGGACTGCTGTAATTTTGATGAAAAGCTGTGTGAATCCTGGATGCACAAACATCTCTTTCTTCCATAAATACAAGTATTTTTAAGCATGAGATCTGGCCTTAGGAAGTAATAATCATACAGAGAGTTTTTGATTTCTGTTTTAGAAAATTATCAACTCTGATTTGATTACACTGGAATTTACTGCTAGGATGGCTTTTTATTTCTTTGCTTGGTACTCCTTCGATTGACAGTGGTAGAAATGCTCAGGCAGCATCCTCAGAATTATTTCAGACAATTCCTCCATATGGAATATTCCTCTAGTGAAAGATATCTCACAAAAATTTAATACAATATTTAAAATTCAGCTGCTTGCTTCAACTTCAGCAATTTGCTATTACACAGGGTAAATGGACATTTCTGGAGCCTTCTTCATGCTAGCTGGCAAAATGTCTCAATATTCAGCATTATAAGTCTAAAAATGTAACCACCTAGTCACTTCAATTTCTACTGTTATTGTTATGTATCCTTAATGCAGGGCAGTGCTTGCACAGCAAGGCCCTTCCTTCTCTCTGCAATACCTCAGAGAAATTTAATGTCAACGAAAAATGCCATTAAAAACCCCCCACCTAAATAACTTACAGTATCTGATATAAAATTGCACTAAAAATAGAGACTGATAATCAAAACAAACAAAAAAATCTCCCCAGAGAATAAACAAGAGGGGCTTACTACAATGAACATGGAAAATGAATACAGCCAGCAATGAAGTTTGCAGCCTGTTGAGCAGGATGTGGGGCACGGAGCTCCAAGGACGCCCCTGAGAAGGGTTATGGTCCTGCATGGAGAGATGGATCACAAGGGAGGGTTTTCCCAGCTCCACTGACTCTGTGAGGGGTGCCAGTGACTGGCAACAAGCAGACTCCATATACTCAGCTCCTGGCATGCACAACCTGACTCACTGTCTCACAAGTTTTTTCTTTTTACAAAATTACCACATTTTTGGCCTGTAGGCTACAAACTTTAGAAAGCTTCACAAAAACCAAAATTCAGCTTGTTTGAGAACTATCTATAGGAATGTGGGCAGAGACATGTCTGTATAGCAAAGAACCGATTACTAATTTTGTCAATAATTTTTTCAAATCTAATATATAATTTATATAATAATATATAGCCTTTTCAAATACAAACTAAGACAACAGTGAATAAAACCCTCAAACTATTTTTTTTCACTACCCATTCTTCCTTTTCTTAGTTGAACACAATGAGGTCATCAAAACTATTCAGAAGAGGAAAGAAATATTAGCTAAAGAGAAAAAAAAGTTGAGTTTTAAACCACAGTGATTCCAAAATCATCCTAAGCAATTTGGGAGCCCAACTATGCCACAGTGCACACTTCATGAAGAATGGCAGAAACCATTGGCGTTGATGTTTTTATTGTGACAGGGATTTATTGTGCCATTGTCCTCGACTTCCCTTTTAAGAAGACTATTTAATTTATGATTTGTATGTAAAAAACAGTTTTCAGTGTTGTCATTAGCATAATTAATAATATCCCACTCTCCAGGAAGTGGACATCTGTCATGTGGGAGTTCTGTACACATAAACTTTGTCATTCTTTTGATGTCAGAATAACCTCTGGAGGTATTCCAGGTCTCTAATAATAGTAACGCCATTGTAAAATCTTGGTTACTAAGGAATAGCAGACCATAGAGTATATTAAGCATGTGGAACATATATTCATCTTCTGTTGTCATAAATCAGTGGTGGTGAAGTGTGGTGCTTAGCCTAGCAACAAAATTTGCAAATATATCTGAATTAAAACACTTTTAGAGAGTTAGTACAGAAATAAACCTTTCTTATCATGCTAGATGAGTTTAGGAGCCTTCTAGTTGTAGTAAAGGCTGCATCCTGGACTGACAGAATGACTTACAGCTACTGAGCTTTATCAAGATAACATTTTAGAATCTATTATTAACTAGATTTTTTTCATGCTTAATTTTGAGGTGGAAAAATCATGGAAATGCTAATGAAAGACATAAATATCTCTGTGCTAATGTCAATGGTATACATTAAAATGACTGATTTTAAAGTTGTATTTAGCTTGACAACAATCCAATCCATATTTACAGCAATAATATTTTATTTAATCCAAAGGGAGCAAAAAGAAAAGCATAATTATCAGCCAGTGTTCCATTAATAGCAAGAGAAAAGAATCCTGTAGAGCCACAGTAATTTCTATATTCTGACTTTTTTTTTTTTTTTTAAGAAAACAAATGGGAAAACCACTTAAATTCCTCATTTACTCTGTATCAAAAAGAAAAAAATATGTACCTCACAAATCGCTCCTACACAGTTCACCTCATGAGATTAACTTTCTTTCCAAGACTTTTGGGTCTGATGGAGAAACTGGTCAGAGCAGTATATTAGTGAAAGTGGTAAAAGTAGTAAAAATTCAGGTATTTTAAATTCCATTAAATGGGAAGGCTCAGCAGAATGATCGCACAAAAAAATTACTTGATGAAAGTGAACTTTGTGAAATTTTAAGGAACCAAGTGCAGCAGTATGAATAAGGGGACATTTAGAGGATGATCCCTGTCCCTGCCACTGCTGTTTTAGCTTTGCAGGATCTATCCCATCCTTTTGTGCTACACAAATCACGTGCTGATTTTGGCAACCCATCAAAAGCAACTCCTCTAATAAAGAATACAAAACTAGGCATTAATGATCAAGCACCAAAATGAAACTAACAGCACAGCAGAATGGAAATCAGACAAACCTCAAAATCAGTGGTTCTTGGCTCATCTTATCCAAATCAACATCAAAATGTTATTGCTGTTTAAGAAGAGAAGACTGATACTGAAGTCACTTCATAATTCTGCATCCTGCATAATTCTGCATTTTTTTTATCATTCTACTGCAAATCACTTTAATATCAGCCTTTATTTACCTTTGTTCCAACACTTGTATTCTGCTTTGGTAGCAAAGTGGAGATCCTGATGGGGAGCATGACAGGAATCTCTGTTACAGTTCACACTCTTGTTGAGACACTGTCTGCAATTCTACCCCAATCTTTTAGTCATAACCTCCCCATTTAGGACTCCAGTGGGACATGGACATCCCCTGATCATGTCCATCTGGACCCCATAGCCAGAGAAAGGAGAAACTTTGATCAGGGACAGGGTAGAATTGTTCCTGATGATGATGGCTCCTATTTCTGCCTGCTTGTCCTGCCACATCTCTAGGCTGAGCACCACCAGCCAGGGTCCATGAACTTGCTGGATATGTTCAAGGACCAGAGGATCCTCTGGGTGTGCTCTCCATGATGCTGCCTTTTGTCTCTCTATTTTCATTTTTTTACTACTACTCCTCCTTCTTTTTCTCATTTGTTGTCTTCCACGTCATCTTTTCCTCATCTCATAAAAATCAAATTGTCTTTCAAGGGGTTGGAGTTGGGAAGGGAACAGAAGGAGCTGATGGTTGTTCCCAGCACAGGAGACTGGTGCAAGCAGCAGCCAGCAGCAGTGAGAGGGAGAACCTCAGCCATGAGCCATCAATGCTGCCCAGGGCTGCCAGACTGGGAGCTTGAGCTGGCCCGACCTTCCTTCTCACCCCACTCCTCCCACGGAAGGAGGAGAGGAAGGCCATGGTACATTTTCTGAGGCTGTACCACACCACGACAATGCACAGTGATGGGTTTGCCTTACAGGTTACACATGCCCTACTTCTAGCAGCACTGCTCATCTTTGGGACAGAAATCCTCTCCCCTTGTGCAGGCAAGCCCTGTCTCCCTCCTGGCTCTGGCTCCAGCACCCTCACCTCCAGGACAACTGCTGAACACATACACCTGAGTTCTGGGGGAAATATCTAAACAGAAAAGGATTAATGCTGTAAAGTCTTACAATAAGATGGGTTTATAACAGTTCAACTTAAATGCTGGAGGCTTTTAATCATATTTCTATTTTGTGATTTTCTTTTTGTGGGCAGGAAAAGTTCCTAAATAAAAGCTGCTGTTTATCTCTTGACATATACAAGAAAGGGAAAAATATTTTAAATAGCTGCAAGAAACTCTTCTCATCTTACTCAAAGTAAATGGTTAGCAAGCCACTTACCTCCAGTTGCCACAGTAATTTCACGTAGAAAATGTCCGTAAAATGGAAAATCAAAGGACAGATTCACTCTCTGAAAGGAATAACAGCAGAAAATAAAATCAATATTGAGCAGAACATTAAGAGAAAAAAAGACAGTCATCCACTTCAAATATCTCTTTCATTGCCTTTTTTTCTCACTGGAGCCTTGTTATTCTTAATTTGGAATTGCCAGTAGCTAACAGGAAAGAATTCTGAGGAGCACTTAAACACTTAAAGCAGTGGATCATTATAACAGAAAACTTCATAAAAGAAAATACATGAACAGACATTGCAACTCAATCACAAGAATAAAATTAATAAAAAATTTGTAGAGTTTCTCCTTAAAAAACTGTTGCATTTACTGCTTTTATAAAAGGACCCATCAATATCAAAAGCCTCAGCAATAACTATGTTTTACAGGATATCTGCTACTTTGGCTGCTGGCTTTCTGCTGCTCTGCCACATGAACCTTCATGTGCTGTCCCTGACATCCTGCTGCTGCCTGGGAGCTTGCCTGAGGAAGGCTGGTCACTGGAAGGCAATTCCTCCATCAAACCCATATGACACCATTCCCGAAAATTCTCTATGCTGTCAGCTAATAGATGGAATGGTGTATAAAGAAATAATCAACAGAAGCAATAACAAACCCTGCTTAATCTACGTATTGAACAATAAAGTTCATAAATAAAATTTTAATAAGAACCTTTTTTTTCTTTATCTACCTACAGGTGACTATCTATCAGCTGAATTGATAGCACAGAATTGTAATTTGGGGAATGAACTCTTCTCCTCAACTAAGCTCACTATAAAGCAACATTCAAATTCAAACTCACTTTGCCTCTCTGCCTATGGCTTTATCTTCTTCCATCTATTCCATTCCATTCTCAAACCTCAATGATTATTGTGGCCACTCATAATTATCTCCTTGTGTGCTACTGGGTTAAACTCTGAATAAATTAATGGTCATGGCAGAAAGGAGTGCTGAAATCTCAGCATGGTCTTTTCACTGCTTAAATATATCCTGTGAAAAACACATCTCTTCCACAGTGGTCCAAAAAGTAAATATGAAGTGAGCATGCAGTCCATTACTCTTTCTTTTGGAGGACTTACTACAGCAAAAGCTGGTGTGAAGATGAGTTGTTGGTGACTGTCCCTCAACTGTAACTTCTGATGACTCCACTTAAGAAAGGGCAGCAGCCCACACATTTTAAAAAAGTGGAGGGGGAAGGAACAAGAAAAGTACTCATGTCTTTGTTTCCCCTCCCATTATTTCTTCCTGTATTTGTTATTTTCAGATTGTATCTGATACTTCTTCTCTCAGGAAGAATTATATTTACATCAACCAGAAATGTTTAAAGAATTATTTAGCATGAAATTAGCAGTTGAAGACTTACAGTAACTTCAAGTGTTTGGAAAGGGATGGAAAGATTTGCTTTCCATTTAAATGGAAGACAGAATTATGACAGGATTTATTAGCACATTTTTGTTTGCTTTTGATTAGAATGCAAAATCCATTTGCAATGTGTTAATTGGACTGAGTAGGTTCTAATGACCTTTTCTGTATATACATAAATATGGATGTACAACTGAACATTTCTAATCAAAAATGGCATATGCAAAAGAGAGCACATGAATTAACACACACAAATATTCTTTTACCATGCTCTACAGCTTTCACTGCTGAAGTGTATGCTACATCTATGAATGCACTCCATTTAAATTATGTCCTTGCTCTACCAAACATAATTTGAAGAACTCTGTTGAAATTACCAATATTCTGATGAAACTTTCTGTCTTTCCTTTACATGCCACCCTCTGTTTTACCTATTCACTTTGAATCATAGTAACCATTGAACTACTTCAAATGAAAACTGTGCCCCCTAATCTGTCTTCTAAATGGCTATAATATAAACATTAGTAAAAATATGTTTGCAACAAAAACTTGATCCCATTTCCACTCAAGCCTGATAAAGATCTCTCACTCACTTAAGTCAAAATGTGATACCTTAAATGCTGACAATGTGAAAATGTTTAACATAACCAATTTTTTAGCATAATACTGTAATAACCAACATGATTTAAGTATTATTTTGAAACACGATATTCTAACAGTCACTAAAATTTTGCTTTTATTTCAATGCTAGAAAGCATATCTCATTTTTAAGAAAGAATATCAGAATTTTCAATTCACTGAAATAAAAATGTTCTCTTTGTGCATAAATGATAGAATGGACTGGGAGAAAAGGGAGTTGAGTTTCCAAGTATGACATATCCTGTATTCTAGTTCAGTGTTTGACTAATCAACTCTTGGATATCTAATTTAAACCCACTGAATATCAAAGCCACCTCTAAAATTTTATTATATGATTAAGAAGATGGTGGCAATATATTGAAAAAACACCTTTACTACTAGTGTTATAAATCCCGTAGTGTTAGACATTTTAATTGTTCCATTAATATATGTTTGCTACTTTCCACAAAAAATTACTATGCTGTTTATAAAATCAAACCATCAAATGGATCCTCTCCAGTCCTTATGACTTTTCTTGTAGAAACAAAACAAACTGACAGCGTCTGGGAACTCTCAGGATTATTTACTTCCAAATGAGGGAAAACACAGAAATTGAGTATAAAATTGTCAGCATTCAAAGAATCCCTGACGTTGTAAATTAATTCCTTAATATTTAGCACATGATAATTTAACTCCTGGTTCTATTGTCAAATTGGAGAATAATGTTTAGAAAATATCATGCAAATCATTGAGTGCAAGATGTGCAAAATGGCCTTTTAGAAAGAGTAATGGCAAAGTTTATGGGAGAGAAGGTAAGAGATTGCTGCTGTTGTATGTATGATCTCAAAATATATGACTCTGCAGTTGTACAGCTATAAAAATCACATCTCCCTGTTAAACACCTTTGTTGTGTAGTACATGTGGATGCTGTTTACTTGGACACACACGTACAAAAAATCCATTATAAATGGCATAAGTAAGGAAGAAAACCTTACAGGATGACTCTCTGATACTTTTTAATCCTTTGGGGGGACATAAAACAGACCTGGAAAAGGGGTCTTTAAAACTCTATGTAGGTATGGCTGCAGCCACTCAAGTTCATAGTCCAAGATATTT
This sequence comes from Emberiza elegans, assembly GCA_024865655.1. Classification (NCBI taxonomy): domain Eukaryota; kingdom Metazoa; phylum Chordata; class Aves; order Passeriformes; family Fringillidae; genus Emberiza; species Emberiza elegans. The sequence goes on from JALJVW010000206.1 coordinate 23,243,396, forward strand.
GGGTAAGCATGAAAAGAGATGGATATCAGTGTGCTAAACAGAGACCAGAGCTTTGTCTGCTGGAGCTGGAAGAGAGGCAGAGAGGGCACCTGGCTTTCAGAAGAAAGGTCTTAAACCACTTGTTTTGGGGAGAAACAGTTAAAGCCCTCAAATTTCCATTTACCATGATGAATGGTCCTTTACATTGACTCCCACACAGACCAAAAATATAGCCTTGTTCTAGCCTCTAGTTCAATAACTTCAACAAAATGTTCCCCTTGAGATGGACATTTTAGCTGCATAATCTCAGGGATCCAACTGGAAACAAAGGTGCAACAAAGACATGGAAGGGTGTCATCTTTAATCACTAATCATTAAACATGGGTTAAAGTTTTAAATTTATTTATTAGCTTTTCTTTCAGCATATTTCCATTTTTTCTCTGAATGTAGGGCACCAAGATCCCACATAAAGTAGACAAGACAGACAACAGAGGTCCTCACTACCTCAAGGTACCCTTGAGGGTCTTTTTTTCCTTATTAGAATCAAATTATCGTAAGAAAATAGCTGATACACTGTTTTATTAAGTCTACCCCAAGGATCTATAACTTTCTGAACCCTCTGCATTTGCATTATCTCTGGCTGCCTACACTCTTTTAACTATGAAGGATATATTTTTTGAATTGGACTCTCTGTCAGTTACATGTGCTGGATTTATCACCTCACTCTGCTTTCTGTATTCTGACTTAAATACCACAGTATTTCTTTCTGCTGCCTCTTGCATTCTTCTGAGCAGTCACGTGGCTTGTGCCGGGGAGAAAACAGATAAACTAAGTAAAAAATGAATTAAACTTGTGCTTTCTCTCAGCTTTAAAACTGTTAAAGACATCTGCATCTTTAAAAACTGTACAACTTTTAAGTAAGGCATTCAATAGATTTTGTTTTAAACTGGCAAAACCCAAGGAGTTTTTTTTGGAGCTAAGTTGCTGAATGGATGAAACAAGAGTCTCTCCAACCATAGTTCTGAGCTGTAATTTTCTGTATTCAATTTATGCTAATACTGGCTCTTCTATGTAAGCAGCTTCTAGCCACAGGTGAGAACCAAGAATACGTCTAAATTATACATTTGATGATTTGATTCCATTTCTAGGCATGTAAGCCCATTATTTTCATATCCACCTTACCAGCAGCATGACTGCAGTAAGTTAAATATGATTGCTATTTACACTCCAATTTATTTGCTGATAACCTAAAATTGTGATCACATAATTTCTGTTACTATATGATATTCTCATGAGCTTTATTGGTTGTCCCAAAAGGATATATAGGAATGAAACTTCATATAAAATTGAAGTGCAAACATACCATATACATTCCATTAGAGACTTAAAACTTCATCAACTTCATCCTCGACAGAGATCTTTTACTATTCAACTCAACAGTAAAATTGCCTCTGATTTCAGCAACACAAGTGGTTTAGCATTTGATAGTTTGTGATTCTTAGGGACAGAGGAAAATTTTAAACATATGTTTAAAAAGGCATCTCTGAAGGACTGTTACAGAAGGTTCAAAAGTTCAAGGAATCCTTTGATAACAATAGTGTAAAGACTTCCACAGCTTAACTAGAATTCAAAGACATAGCTCTATGAACAGTAGTCATGGTACCTAGTAATACTGCTGTGTGGATCTCTGAGGAAAAATATCCATATTAGTCATAGAAGAAAATGATAAAATCACTTACTGCTGCTTGACGATGGGTATTGGAAAGGATCCCATGAATCTTTACTTTGTCCTTCTCCATTTGGTCTATATTGACCCACAAATCCCGGCTGGTAGAATCATAGGGGCCATACGTCCTTGATGTATAATAATTATGATCTGTATCCTCCTGAAAAAGGGAAAAACCACAGAAAAAAACCAGATTATAATGGAAACCTTAGTTTTATATAAAACTCACCCTTAAAATACTGAGTCCTGTTGCTTCTCAAAGAACCTCAGCAATGAAGGAAAAAGAGTAAGAATTATAAATATGTTGCAGAGATAGCTCTGCTCCTAACCACTAGCAGTCGGCAAGGCAGTTACCTCATACAATCATCTTATGTTATGATTATAATGTTCACTATCCCAAGTCCCAATCACACAGGTTGTGTAATAACCACATCAGTGAAATCTAGGGCAAAATGTTTGACGCCTTATGAGACAAGATGGACAATTCCTGTAACAATAGCCACACCCTAATGAAGCCATGAGAACTATTCATGGATAACACTTTAAAAAATTGTAGTTTTTAACATTTCTGAACATTATTCACTAGACTATCCTATTTAAGAACATCCAAAATATTCCTAATAGCTGTAGGCTTACAATGCTATGTGTTTTTAAAGCTCCAAAAGTCTGGTTTACTGTAGATTTGCCCTTCCAAGACAGACAAACATATGCATATTTGTGGAAGAAATCTTCCTAATTCTCGTGGTTTTAAAAAATACAGTAGTTGCTGTCATGCTCCCATCACAGCAAATTTTTGTTAAGGTTAATTACTGTGAAGGTCTCTGCCTTCCAATCTAAGACAAAAAGGAAAAAAGAAAAAAAAAAGAAAGAAAGAAAAAACAGAAAAGAGAAAAAAAGGAAAAAAAAAGTGTGGTCTGAGGCAAGAAATAAAACTCCTCTCAGATTCCCAGTCTTCCTTTACTCAAACCAAGCTTTTGCAACCACAAAATACTTAAATCAACCGCATTACCAGCTTTTTGCTGAATAGATACAAGTAATTCTATAAAAGTAGTACATGCTAGTATTTCTTAGTTCCTTCCTCACTTCCTCCCCTTCTAAGACAAATTAAAAAGCCCCCAAAGCCCCAATGATAGAGTTTGAAAATTAAAACAAACTCAGAAGATAAAAAGTACAATAGAAAATTGAAGGGGAGGACTTAGAATTTGGAATTACCCTGTTGATGAAGACATTCCCCTCCTGCTGTACCTCCTGTATCCAGTCCGCCACATGGGAGTTCCCTCAAATCAGGATGTGCTGCCACGCAGAGCTGGCATCCCCTCCCCACAACCCCAGATTGTACACAACCCATTCCTACTGACGTGATCCTCAGCTGGAGATGCATGTGGCAAGGATTTATATTCTAATGACATCATTCACATCCTAGAGTAAATATATTGACCATAAATCCCATTTCAGCTGGATTTGACCCTACATTAACATCATTACTGATGCATCTTACTTTAGCTGTTGCAGATATAATCAGGTTATTTTCTCCTTGACAATTTCTGTGTCATCTGCTGTACTTTGCATGCCAGGATATACTTTATATGTCCAATAAATCTCAAAAACAATTCTGAAGCAACTTCTAACATATTCACCAGCTCTAGGTTAGTCACACAAGTAAACATAATTAAAACTATACTGTCAGAGATATGACAAAAGCCAACCACCTAACCAAATTCTTTCCTCCTTTAATGGTCAACAGAAACAGTTATTGCTGTCATGTACACAATAGAGGTACTGTAAATGAAAAGGTTTTGAAAACAAAAATATATATTCCCAGTCCAATTTATCACTCTGAAAAAAAATTCCCTAGTAAATATTGGTCACATTTAAGGGATACAAAATCTCAAAGAAAGAGATCCAGAGACAAATAACAAATAATTACAGTTTGTTTCAGATAAACACGCAATATTTAAACTATAGTAAAAAGTGTGCAAAGTTTTTTTTGCAATTCAATTTTTTTATAGTTAATAAAGCCACCCCAGTTAATTTCTAGTACCTAAACCCCCACTTCCACAACTAGAAGGCTCTAGCACTAAGCCTAGTTGGTAACTCCATAAGAACGTTTTAAATGGTATTTTGACCCATGCCTAAAGCAGATTTACCACACAGATTGTAAATCAAACACTTAAATTATAGACTTCAGCTCAAGATTTTGGCACTGTGTGAGGAATTGTTTATATCTAACAAATGTTGTATATAAAAAGTCTCATTTAGTATTTTAATCCAAGTTAAATAGTCTTAGATTCTTTGCTTCTACTTAAATGATAGAAGGAAGGCAGAATTCCTCTTCATAGCCTTCATGCAGATGCATTTTATTAATATATTATTAATCATTTCTCTCCGCATCCTAATTTTTCTTAATCCCATCTGTAAATTTACAATCTGAAACAAAAAGGCACAGCAGCTAACTACTAAAGTTGATGTGAGCAGCTTGGGAACTCCAAATAAGGTTAGTATCCAAGCTTCTGTTCCAAGTCACTGCTTTCATAGTTCCTAATTTGCATTACCATGGAAATGAAATTCTTGGAACCTTTAATAAATATGATTTTATTGGTATCATTAGATACCTACAACTTGTCATTCTGTCAGACCTGTTTATATTCTTTGGCTGATTGTACCTGCTTCATAATACATTCCATTCCCTACAGGCAGGTACTATATAAGAAGATGGAAAAATGTTTAAGAAATTTTACTGAATTTGCATGTAAACTCCTCAATGAAGAAAAAAAATTTAATAGTTATATGAGACAGATTTAGTGTTTTACTGATAATTAGAATTCTATAAAGATACAATTATGATGAGGAACAAACTTCTCAGTATCTATTAGTGACATAGAAGCCTGTTACTGAAAGGAAAGCAAAAAAGCAGAGAACATACCCTTTACTACTTCAAGAAAGCTTTTCTTTTTTCTTTTTCAGGATTTTCTTTTCCTTTTTCATTTGGGGGATATGAGCATTATCTCCCACTGGATCTCTAAATGTGCAATTCTGTCCAAATTCTGTTTGTATATGAAGTACATAGCAGCTTTCTTCTATGGAACAGTACAGCATTAAAGCAATGGATTTTCCCAGATACTCGTTGCACAAGCTATGAGGATTACTGTTGGCAACCTTTGTGACTATAAAGGGAATATTTATTAGAACATCTCTCATAACACTTTTCTTTTGGGGAAATGAGTTATTTTTAACCTCAGGCAATACTTGATGCTGAGTTGCCATCTTATTGTTGATTGTAGAAATTAATTTCTTAGCTTTCACAAGCTGAGTGATGACACTTTCACAAGTGATGACACTGTATATATTCCCATACTTCTCCAAATACATCTGAATTTTTCAGGAAAGCTAAATACATGCACTACTCATAAAAGCTCAGCACAACTGAAAATTAAGCCTTCCTTAAATACTTGGTGTTCAGTATTTGTAAAATTCAAAGACTTAACATCCATTCCATACATTAGATATTCAGATAATCCCAAATATAGTCTAAATGTCACATACTCATTTCATCAGTAACTGCTGTTGCTTAACAGATTAAGGCTTCCAATGTGTGATGTGATCTTTCACAATCAACATAAAGTAACTATATGTGATATTTAAAAGTAACAACTACATTATGCCTCTGACATTTGTTCAAATTATTAGCTGGGATTCTGGCCAAAAATAGGCATGAGAATAATACCACAACTAACATGAAACAATAAAGCTTCCTTTCAATGTTCCTGAGTTGCAAGATGTGGGTGGGGGTGTGTATTCTATTCCCATCTGTTAGAGGTGGGGCGGTTATCTTGTGTTAATTGGGCAGTTTTCTTTATTTCTTCAATGACACATCCTCCCTCCAGAAAATATCTTCTGTTAATGGGCCACTGAGTCTCAACACACGACTGATAAAAATTACACCATCCATTGTGAAATGCTCCACCCAGTGGGAGGAGCCAATTCCTACCTGACATAATGAGGAGCACCCCATAATTCCCAAAACTAAGAAACAATAAAGGTTCCCATTTGGGGGTGTGTATTCTATTCCATCTGTTAGAGGTGGGGCATTTGTGTTAATTGGGCAGTTTTTTTATTTCTTCAATGACACATCCTCCCTCCAGAAAATATCTTCTGTTAATGGGCCACTGAGTCTCAACACACGACTGATAAAAATTACACCATCCATTGTGAAATGCTCCACCCAGTGGGAGGAGCCAAGCATTCCTACCTGGACATAATCGGAGATTTGGAGCACCCCAGTAGCCTTTTCCCACTGGATTCCCAAAGGAAGACCAGGCCCATTTATACCACCATTGAACCTTCAGAGGAAAGCTACACCCTTCCACAGGATCACTGCTCCAAGAGAACCACATCTGTCACTCCAGGAGGACTGCAGCCACCATTTCAATTGGACTGCTACCAACACCCTGACCCACAGGGTGTCGGGTCGTATTCTGACTCTGTCAGTGTTATTTTGTATTCTGCATTGTTTATTTTATTTCTCTTTTCTTCCCTAATAAAGAACTGTTGTTCCTACTCCCATATCTTTGCCTGAGAGCCGCTTAATGTCAAAATTATAATAATTTGGAGTGAGGAGGTTTACATTTTCCATTTCAAGGGAGGCTCCTCCTGCCTTCCTTAGCAGACACCTGTCTTTTCAAACCAAGACACAATGAAGACCCCATAATTCCATGATGATAGAATCACATAAGTAAACATGTGACTCTTTAGATTTAATTCTTTTCCTGTCACATTTTTCTTTAACAGATATTGAAAAATAATATAAATCTCTAGGATACAGAGGATATTATCAAACAAGATTTAGGAGTAGAGAGTTGCTGTTGAATCCAACTGCATGAATATTTTGTTTCTAAATACTAGATTCAATTAGGCCCAAACCACAGACATTACTGAACAAGAAGTTCTGCCATCTCTCAAGCTCTCTCTGGGTAAGGCTGTAATTGAAGAAAACTAATAACTTCAACCAGAGGAAAAGCAACTAGGAATGAGTTCTGCTGTTGCATGACAGTATGTTGTAAAAAACATCTTGCTTTCCCGAGAGAGGAAAGGAAGACATCCACAAGGCAAATTATTACAGATCAGCCAACCAGGTGGCTGTTACATTTCAGCAGATTGTTCTAGCTGCCTTCCTCCAGTACTGGAACATTCTTTGTGACATTATCAATGAAAAATCAATCGACTGATCAATCAATACATCAATCATCCCATCCAAGGATCCTCATCATCAGGTCTCCCTTATCAAGTGTCATGAGTTATTGCCAGATGCAATAGAAGACAGGAAGACTGCATTTAATTTGATAACTGTTGTCCCTTCAAATATGCTACTTTATTGAAAGTGCATTTCCATCTTCAACTGAGAAGACAACATAATGTAAAAACTCTGAAGCTCTCAAGGATATGGTGGTAGACTTTATAGATACTGATTTTTTTCACTGTGAATGAAAGATCTGGTATCTGATTTTTAATAAAATACATTAACCAATTGCTCAAAAATTGCCCAGCTCACAGATTAGGGTTTTTTTTTTTTGTAATTAAATGAAATTTCTGCTAATATTTGCCCCCAAAAAATTAGTTCCAAGGAAATTTATTACCAATTACTAATTTCAGAGTCTTTACTTCTGAATACAAACATTTCTACATTAATAGCCTATTAATTATTCAGAGAATTGTGTTTTCCATAAGGTGCACTTGTAGACTAAAATGAAAACACTGAAAGAAGAAAATATGCAATTCTATATTTTAAAACAGACTACTTTTCAGCAAAAAAACTCAAAGATACCAATACTTCTTTGGATACTTGGAGAAAGGAAATAAGCTAGCAATTACAATTAGTTCCTAAGGAATAAAGCAGTTCTGGCAATCCATTTTGCAGAACCAAAACACCCTTTCTATTTAAATGAGACAACAACAATGGGCCCCTGCACACATACTGCCAACACAGCTTCCTCAAAACTATTTGTACTTTTACCCAATCACATGTAATGCTGGCTACTCTCCTATGGTACCTCTGCCTATCACATCAGTAAAACATAGCCATAAGTGACTTCTGAATTGTTTCAGACTTTTGCTAGAAAATTGCTTTTAGATTTCTGAGCACTATTAATCTTCACCAGCTAAAAGCATCCCAAGGGGGAGAACAGAGGTGACAGCTTGGATAGGACTTGAGCCAGCTCTGCATTGCAGGTGATGGAAAGCCTCTTCTCGACAGCACGCTTTTGGGCCCTGAGAAGGGGCAAGAGAGATGCATGATCACACTCTGCATTACCTGGGCAGGAGAAGCATGTGTGTATGGTGCTGCAACTGATTTTCCTCATTTATTCACATTTTCTTTAGGCAGACACTGACTGAGACAGGGGCAGGTGGCAAGGACACATGGAGAATATTCCTATTATAACAGCCATTAGCACAGGAGATGAGATAGTACAAGAGAGGATCACCTATCCTGAGATGGGGTCCTAGTGGGGAGATTAAGGCCAGGGGAAATAGGGATAAGACACTTTGCATGCTGCTGCCACATAGCTCATTCTAATAGAATACTGTAAATACAATCATAACATAGCAATGCTATGATTTACAGGTTTATAGGATCTGATAATCGAAGAACCCTGAGGAATACTTAACTTGAACTGGCCTCTCAAAACATGAGAGCTCTAATTTCAGTGGTAAGGTACATATGGATTACAACATAGTTTTACAGAGGATATATATAGGGGCTGCTGCTTAGGAAGCTCGTTTGCTCTGAGGTGCTTAGAATTACCAATTTCATAAGCACTTTGCATCAAGGATAAACTCTCTGCTGTTCAATTTCTTAACAAAAGTCTTTGTTCTGTACTAATCTACTGAGGAAACGTGCAATTTAGAGAAGTGCTTTTTCAGTGACTTGCTGCTTTCATAGTGACAGCACTGTAATCTGCTGGGTTTTCTTTTTCTTTTTTTTAATGTCTGATATGGGACAAACTAAGGGAATATACATATATATATATAGCAATATGGGCATAGCATACTTGACATCAACCACCAGCTTGTGAATATCACTGTTGATGACAAAAACCCTAGCAAAATCCATTCTGAACCGCTAATATAATTACTAATGAATGAGAGGAAGCCAATCTAATGGAAGAGGAGGTTCTGTATCTGAGTGCTTTGGTATTAAAAATGTCGTCTCACACTATATTCTCCAAAGAGAGGCTACATGAGTACTCTGCAGAGTCTGAAAGCCTATTGTCTGTGTGTGCAGTAGTCCTCACACTCAGGTTTTCAACAGGACCAGTATGGAAGTCACTTTGCCCAGAATCTCACAGATTTACATCCAGAGGCTGTTATAGTAAACATTAAATGCTGTCATCAGCTGGGATAAAATAAAAGATTTATCTCACATCTCTCCCCTGCCATGCAGACACAAGGCTTTATGCAGCTCTGTAACAATTTAAGTTCACAGGTTTTAAACTGCACTTTTCTGAGCTCCTTACAGCACCTATAATGGAGAGTCACACATGCTGACAGACATTCTGCAAGAGAAGGATGCCATAAAACTGTTATTAATCCAAAAAGCCATTTAGTCTTTGCAGCTTAGTGAAAAGTCAATGTGGAGTCACTGCCTTTTCCATGATATTCAGCTGCTTTTGAAAGGAAGCTTCCCTCTTGGGGAATGCTATAAAACTGTCAGCCTATTTAGGGGTCATTACAGCGGGCTTATAAAACCCTTTGGACTGTCTTGTCATATGAGACAAGCTTCAAAAGAGCAAAAATCTCTGCAATGCCTTGCTTAAGAAAAGAAAAAAGCCAAATCACCAGTCACTCAAAACCCAATTACAGTAGGGAAATATTTATTATGCAGTTTTGTTCCTGATTTGCTGGAGCAGAAGTCTGAGAAATGACATTCTGAAAATGCATCTTTATTAACTGCTCCACACAGCATCCTCTCCACTAAAAGAAAATAAAAAGAACTATTTCAATACAATGTCCAAAAAATGTCTAGCAGAACTTTTAGTTTGATGTAATTATGACACAGGTTTTGGAGTTTATATTCTCATTTTTAGATATGTATAAATGACTAAAGGGTTCATGAAACTGAAACTGTAAAAATGACTTTTTGTAAACATGAAAACCAATCTGCCAGGACTACACTACAGAGCCTCAGTGGTTATGACACCACATCTGTTACCAGCTCCTTTCTTGGGGGCTTATGGCTCCAGATAATACCATAAATAACTACATTTTTGTCAAGTTAGCTTTTAAAGATTTAGTATTTTAGTCCTTTAAAGATCCACCTCCTGTGTGGAGTATGACAAACTGTGTTTCTGAGCATATGTACTTTGACCTACTTACAGCCACACTTGGGCAATTTTTTTCCATCCCCTAAATATGTAAGTTCAATTTAGTATTACACACCCTCTTCTTTTTTTTTTCATCCAACTATTAGAGTAACTTTAAACTCTCTGTAGCCTTTGTATTCCTCCACTGTATATTCAAACCCCAGGAAATGTAAGTTGTCCTTATTTCCTGTTCTTTGGCACTTCCCTATTGGAAGAGATGCGAGGAAAACAGCAACCAAGACCCAACCAAGAACCCTGAGGCCTCACATGAGGAGGGAAAATGGCAAATATAAATTGGTATGGAAAGTGTTACAGATCTGAAGCATTAAGTTGGTATTAGCAGGTAGAGTTTGTAGTTGATCAGGGCTTTCCACAGGACAGTGCAGGAAGCTGCCTCTATGCTCATTGGTATGAGTTGCAGTTCCTGAGCTGTTGATATTGTGTTTCAGGGATCCATTAGGGTTTGGAGCCAAAATTGTAGAGCAATCAGTTGTAGGAACATGTATGATCAATGCAAAGTTGATACAGGCAGGAGCATGGGTAAATTAATGCAGAAGCATTTTACCTGTAGGGATAAAGCTTATTCTGAAGCTTTTAAAGGTGTTCCACATAGACCTCACTCAGCACCAGTCTTTGCCAAAGTCATGCTGTTCAGTCCAGCTGTGTGCCGGTGAGCATATAGACAGACCATGCCCGTCAGAGAACCTGAGCAACACAGGACAAACTGCATCACCATGTCTTCCCTGGGGAACACTGATTTTAAACAGATTGCAAAGAAACTGGAAATTTATTTAGCCACAGAACTTTCTAGTTTAGCTCTCATGCACAACACACATGAAGCTTTAGTTACTAAAACATGGGACTAGCTGAAGTCTGCAATCAATATGCAAAATTTCAAAGTTACCATTCATGGCTTACAAAGACAGTGATTATGAAAGTGGTTAGAAATTCCTACTGCTCTTTTGTTTGGAAAAGGTATGCACTTTGCTTTATTCACAAAATATACATCTGTATACACAAAGTATACATCTGTAAGAGCATTTCAGTCTGGATTGGGTACACAAGAATATTGAAAAAAATGCTATGTACAGTTTTACCAAACTGTTATCACCAGCCACATTTCTTAAGGCTTGTCACAGAAATGCTTATTTATCAGATCTTGCAGTCACGCTCAATAAAATAAATAAATCCCTTGAGAACTCTTGTGCCACAACTCTAAGACATCATATTTAATTGAGATGCTTGATGAGTTACATGTTGTCTAGACAGGCGTGTCCAAGTTGCTGCCTTTGCCTGACATCAGGCTCCAAACAAGATTTCTGCAGAATATGCACTGGGTTTTTTAAGAGGAATACTCTGTGCCCTTCACAATTACTCAGACAAGATCAGGATGCTAAATAATATCTTCCCTCTGTTGTCTCTGAAAAGTACTCCCTTCAAGTTAACCTAGAGTGCTGTTGAACCAATATACTCAAATATTTCAAAATTCTACTAACACGTTGTTTTGGTTTTGGTGTTATTTTTTTTTGTGTGCCTAAATCTACATTGCTCTTCCAGAGTAGATTGATCCAAAGTGGAATGTTGCATAAACTTGTATTTCCTTTTTTGTCTTTCATCTAAATACAGAACACTAAGATAAATCACAAGGCACTACAGAATTACTTTTGACTTGGAAGGTGCCTTTTGACAATTTCAAGCAACAGAAGGGATGCAAAACATCTAAGCACTGAAAACCAGTGAAAGATGAAGACATAAGATTTTACTTGTGTTTCAAATCAATATTTATTTTACTGGTGTGGTGTTGGTGGCATGGCAAGTAAGACAGGGAGAGGCAAAAAGAAAGGAGGAATCTCACCATTTTGATCTTGATAGAATTTACTGGTATATATGTAAAAAAAAAAAACAAACCCCTAAAAAAACCCCCAAACAAACAAACAAACAAAAAAACCAAACCCCAAAACCCCCACCCTATATTTTTTCCCTTCAGACTCAAATAAAAAAATAGGTAGATGAGCATCATGTTATTCGGTGTGCAGGTTGGATACTTCAGTGCAGCTGTCTACCTGGGAGCTGGGTTTGTAAGCACTCATCAGAACCACCGATCTATTAACGCTGTCAGTGAAGACTTGCCAGCTCCTTCAACTCCACTTAAGAACAATCCAAATAGATACTTTAAATGCATTGCCTGTACACGGATGAAATCTAATTACTAAGCACTGGAGGAACCCAGGGCCATCTGAAAATTGCAGACATGATTCAGGACCTGCAGCTGACCTTTATCCTACAGGAGCAGCAGTGGACCATTCAGTATAACCACAGCCAAAAATTAAATCAGACATCTATAGCTAGGCACCATTCACCTTAAATTTCCACCAACTTGGATCACAGAATAGTTTGTATTGGAAGAGACCTTAGAGATCATCTTGTTCCAATTCCTCAGCCATGGGCAGGGACACTTTCCACTAGACCGGGTTGCTCAGAGCCCATCCAACCTGGCATTGAAATCTTCCTGGGATGAGTCATCCAAATTTCTCTGGACAACTTGTTCAAGTGCTCTACCATCCTCATGGCAAAGAATTTTTTGCTAATATCTCATCTAAACCTATCTTCTTGAAGCCATTTCCTCTTCTCCTACCACTACATGCCCTGGTAAAACTTGCACATTCCTTGTCTATGTCATATGTATCTATACTTTGGTTACCAAACTGAAGAGCTGAATTTCACTTCCAATTTCAATATTAGCTACAACTAATCAAGAAAATAACTACCTGTACAGACTCCAGTGTCTTTTAGCAATCACAGTCACCTAACATTTTGTATAAATTCATGTTCATTATTGGAGCAGTATACAGATGTGTACTATCCTTCACTGAATGTTTATATTAGAAACAAAACCTCTGCAGTGTATTTAAGGAATTACCTTGATTTTCAAGGTGGTGGAATAATATATGCCTGATATAATACAAGAAAAATCAACATTGTATACACTGCTAGAGACTAAATGATTGAATAAAAATTCTATTTCCAGGTTTATTGAAAAAAAAAAATTCTCAGGAATGAATTGCTGTTTCTTTCAACTTCATAGCCAGTAATTTTGACTCAACAAAGAGTTGGGGGGTTTGTTTCCTAGACAAACAGGGACACTAGGGGCACTAGCTTATGACTTTGGAATGAAGATGTTCCAAACATCCTCACCAAATTTGCTAGTATCCACTGTGCCAGCCAATATAATACCCCCAAAGTTATACCCTTAAAATGAGCATCCACCAACTTGTAGACCTATGTAAGCCAGATCTAAGCAGTAGCACTTTGGAGCCACATTATATCTGTTCTAGCACTGCAAGACACTTTTCATACACCAGAAGAGAAGCATCCATACTTTGCCTGGAGAAGGAAGAACCTGAGAAACAGCTTGCTGTGTTATCTGTACTGGAGCAGAAAACCTCAGAGATCTTGGCACTTTATCCCTCAAGACATTTACTGCTCCACCTAGATGAGATCAGACAGACAGGATTTCCATCTGCAATCTCTCCCTCTTCCTACTTGTGTTGCTAAGGTTATGGAAAGAATGCTCAGAAAATGATGCTTTATTAAAAAATTGTAGTAGGAAATTGTAAAGAATTGTGCAGCTTACTACAACTGCATGAAGCAAACCTCCAGTAGCCATGTTACATGTCTCTAACTTTTGTTAACTCTTGCACCATGTTTGCCATTCTTTTTTTGGTTTTTCCCCTCAATACTCACACTGTGATTTGCTGCACACTCTCCAAGATCTCCTATTGCCAATTTTTCCAGAAATAAGTATACTATTTCTTTACTGATGGTCTGTGAACACTTAGACATGCTGCACATGAATGCATGCCAGTGTTATAGAAGAAAAAAAAAAAAACCAAAATAAATCCCTGGTATTTCCATTAGTTATTTCTGTTCTGTGTATGAAATATTACAGCTCCTAGAAGTGTTTCATCAGCATTTTCTTCAGCAGTTGAAAACATTTAACTGGCATATTTGGAAGAACAAATGTACATTTTACAAATGGAACTTTCTTGACTCTGATCCCCATCTTGATATGAACTTTGAGCATTGGCCTCATTTATTAATCTCTTTTCAAAACCTGTATAACTCATACAATCACAATGAGTATAGATCATTGACTTTGGCATAAATACTAAATTTACAGAGAGTCATAGGAAGTGTCTGAACAAATCTGAAACAATGGACCCATCTGTTTACATGTCATGTTGTTACTGTTTGGGGATAACAGATAATTGACTTTCCCATATTAAAGAAATGTGAAAGATTTGGAGAGACACTGAGTAATCCATCAATGTCAGCAGAATTCCTACAGCTTTGAAAATCTATCCCTAAGGACTGCTACTATCCAAACTAGAATTGTGCGGCTCAGTGTGACAACTTTTTACTTAAATTCCTCTGCACAAACAACTTGGTAATGTATTCACCCTCACTCCCTGCTCCAACCAACTATGCAGAATTTGCTGAGTGCTGTTAAATTAGCTAAGGGTGTCTGCTTTGCATGGGTAGAAATGAACATAATCTTCTCCTTTTTGCATGACCAAATTGATGCAAGTCTCCTCTCTTGAGAACACTCCAGGTGACCATGGTGAAAAGGGTCAGAAAGAAGTGTCTGGGAAAGGAAAGACCTTGCCAGTCTTCACAGCCATACTAATATTCAGCTTCACAAGTTGAATCTATTTTCAGCAAACCCCTGCAAGCAAGTGCTGAGGCATGTATGACTGAAATAATTAATTCAGAAAGTACAAGGTCTGTTGATTCTGCTCATATCTCTTTTCAGTCATGAGTTCTACCATTCTGGAATATGGAAGCTGGAGATGAAGGATGTGGAAAAGTAAAATATTGAGGCGGCATTCACATTTTCTTACTATCATTATCTTATTATCATTAAGAAAATTCAAAGGCAGATGCTGTTAAATTCTGAATTTCTTGTCTCTTTCCTTGCTATAAAGATTCATTCTCCTAAATGTGTTAAATTCAATGCCTTTTGTGCCAATGTAGCTAAGCATGGGGAAATAAACTCAGGATTACAATGGAGTTATCTTATTTAGGAATGGGGAAGCTAGTTTTTAATTTCTTTCCTTCTCTGTCTTCTCCTCCCAGGCTTAAAGGAAATAGAGAAGGAATCTTTCCTCCAGCCCTCTCCCTTTCCAGCTATACCAGAGTTATGAGCAAAACCATCATTTCCTGAGTTTAGATTGAGAATATTGGAAATGTTGACAGGCTTATTGCTGCAACACTTCTTACAGAGTTGGCAATGCATTCAGTGCAGCTGAACAGTGCAGCAAGACCCGTAAAAGTGTGAAGATGACCCTGATATAAATAAGCAATCAGTATATTCAAAAGAAAAAGATATATGAGGCATTTGCCTAGTTTACCATTTTGGAACAGAAAGCCTGGAAAAAAACAAGACAGTGATATTTCAGTCTGCTGGCTGGCTAGAAAGTGTGACACCACTGGTAAAAAACTCAGCAGAAAATAGTGAGTAAATGAATGATTATTCCAGATTCTGTTTCTAATTGCAGGTATTTTCTAATTTTTGGCATAATTTAGGAATAGCATAGAATTAGGACATTTTAATGTATGATCTGTGCTCCTTTCCAGATTAATTCACTTTCTGTCTCTTCTTTATAATGATTGAAAATAATCATTAAACACAAAATTTAGCAGTAATTTCCAGACATTTTAGTTTGTCTTAGGATGTTGCATGAAGAGAAAGTTCAAAAAATCTCCCTAAGATCACATGAAAAGGAAACATATTTTTTCCTTGACTCAGTTTGAAAAATGTATATTCAATTTTTGTGAAAATAAATTACATTCTCCATCTCCAAAGTAACAAGCTAACTTTCTAAAATAAATTATAGAAAATTGTCAAGAAAACCATTTCAAAATAACAATAACAACCTTTGCAAAAAAAATTAAACTAGAATACAGCAAGAAAATTCTATACAACTTAGCCTTCAATTACTATATCAGCTACATAACTTTAAATTTTAGCTCTATTACAACAAAAGAAATGACATCTAAACATTCTGCTAAATGGAAAACAAAAGATATATCCACAATGGTTTCAGTGCAGCAGCACTGCTTCACCATATCCCAAGATCCTTCCTCCAATACATCCTTAATCTCCATTGTAACTTTCAACCTTCTAAATATGAAAATAATAACATGATATTTAACTTAATCTAGTAAATGGAAACCAAAAAAAGCATAAAAAACAGATTGACTCTCTTAAGTCAAACATCTTCACATGGTCCTCAGAACTGACTGGGAAAGAGAATTGGACTCCATGAAACTTGTGGGTCCCCTCCAGCTCAGGATATTCTATGATTCTGTCTGTGTGATGCCCAGTAAGCATAGGGAACCCAAAGCAAACAATGGCAATTCCCCATTTTCCCTAGGGTCCAGTAATCTGCTCTTCAGAAACTCCATTTGTGTTTAAAAAAATAACTCGTGAGAAATTTGTATTCCAAAATTTGCTTAGTTCTGTAAATTTTGACATCCACAACATTCAGTGCCAATGAGCTTCAGAGCTTTTGCAGTTTCATGATGTGCAGTAGAAAGGAATCATATGGGACATTTGTTTAACCCTCTAGAACATTATGGAAATGTCAGAGATGTGAACAGCACATGTTCCAACAGAGACTTCTGGACTTAAGTTACACTGGCTTAAAGGCTGCACGACATCTGTGTGAGAGGTACAACTGACATGGCCCAAGGCAACACAAGATAGGGCCTGGAACGGCTGAAAATCTGATCCAGCACCACCTTCAACTGTAAAACCACGTGTTTTAGTCACAGTCGTTTTAGCCCTGGAAGTTCCAAGTCTATGCACTAGGTAACTGAAGTCTGATCAAAAATTGTGAAAAATATTTGCAGGCCTACTGGAAGAGCCCAGATTTTTCCTCCTTCTCTTGAATGAGTCATACACCAGAAATCCCACATACACCAAAAATCATGTGAGGCAGTACTTATTAACTGTGAGCAAGAAATAATTATACATGCCTAAAAGTGAAAATAAGAGGGAATATAACTTTTGTTATGATAACGATTTTGCAAGCTTCAGCCATGTAATTAAATCAATTAAATTGTATTTCTTGACTTAGAACTTTAAAATAACCTTAACCAAAATCTAATGTTTCCCTTATTTCAGTCATGAGCTAAATATGATTTGAGCTCAATAATATAGTCTAGAATCTGTTCCTAAAATGAAGCCACATCAGAAAGCAGGTATCAAAAATAAAACTGATTGTTGCTTCAGGTTCTTAGCTAGTTTTTCTCCCCAGGACTTTTTAAACACAAATTTCATAACAAAGTATTGTTCTTTTGCTCTCTAAAGAAACAGCCAATTCCTGTTCTGCAAAGCTTCTTTCCTCCTCACTTCTATGTTAAACACTTCAACTGAAACCTAAAATCTGGTAAAACCTTTGTACTGAACATGCATTACTTTGATATTTCATAATCTGCACTAACATGTGACTATGCACTAAGAAAAGAATTCTGTCCTAGAGGTGGAGGGATCAACAGCATCCCTGATATTATTAAACTAAATGGCTGTACAAGAAATGTTGCCCATGGAATTAACTTGCACTGTTGAGGATCCCTGACAGGGAAAGGAAGATGCAAACACTATTTATTATAAATATTTGAACTAAAAGTTTAAAAAGTAAGTAAGGAGGCAACTTTACACAGGCAATTAAAAGCTCTAAAAGTTGCAAGTCAGAAAACAGGTTTTAGAAGTAAAGAGGGACACTCTTAGCTTGGGATGAGGAAAAAGAACAGAAGAACTCATTAGACTGTGATAATAAGGATTTTTTTCTTAAATACAGAATATGGTTGTCAGTAACTTGGTAGGATCATGGTTTCAGAATAGTGTTATTAACATTGCTCTTTCTAGGTCCTCAAAATGCATCTGGCATTAAAGCATTGGGATGGGAAGAAAAGAAAAAAATAAAAGCAGGAGCAAAACAGAGGCAGGCTTGGCCAAAGTGATAGCTCACTATGAGACTATAATACTTTTTAGTTTTAAGGTTCCCTTTTGCATGGACAAGTTTTTCTACTTTTAATACAGTGCATTAGGGAAGTAATCGCAGAATTGCCTCATCATTTGTCCAGCTGAGGGAAATTTAATCTCAACCATTTATTTTCTTCCTTGCTCAGACTTGCAGTGGGGACACAGCAATGGGCATGCTGACACTGCTGTCAGTAGCTGAGAGTAATTGCTCTCAAATCCCAGGGGCTGTAAAACTCAATCCCTTCTGTTGTTTTTGCCAGTCAGAATCAGACATCTTCACTTCCATGAGTGACTGGGACTGATAAGGGAGAAGTGCTCTTTTGGGCAGAAACTCTGGATCAGAATGCAAAATCCAGCAAAAGACTGTTTTTTTGTCAGTAGGAAACCCACAAGTGTTGTTTCAATAGGGGCAAGATGCTTTTCAGGTGCTGCTAAAATTTACATTTCAAACAACATCTAGAGAAGGTAAAGAAAGAACAAAAAAAACCAAAGGGTGACTTCAGTTGGCAACGACCCTATTTTAGTTAAAAGCAATACACAGCAGGAGATATCAGTGACATCCTCAGGAATAAATTGATTACTTTAATAGAGAAAAAAAATTGCACTGAAATAGCCTCAATTTTCTATGCTTGCAAGTAGTATGTTACGTGGGGGTGGAGAAAATAAGATACAGTTGAGTTTGGTTTGATTTAGCATGCTGGTCCTTGCTCAGAACTGAATCTTCTGTCATACAGCAACAATCACTCTTTCTGTTCTAAGACTTTATATGAAAAATTATGTTTTTCCTCACATTTTTGCTGGTGCAAAGCAATAAAACTTTACTGCACTCAGCTCAAGCTTGACTATGATTTAATCTATTATTTCATTGCTGGATTTATTTTTGGTATTTGAAGTTTGTGAAAGACTATTGTTTTGATGTAGTATCTCTATACAGAGGCAACAAATTTGAAAGTAATTCACATGATCTAAAGTTATTCTGCGAAGTTTTTCACCTTCTGCTCATGAGAATGCAAGCTATATATCAGACACTTCTCCAGTTCAATTTCTCTGTATTTTTCTTGCCAGTGTTTTACCCTGCACTGGTGTGACTGCAGTCACAAGGAAGATCTGTGATAAAGAGACCAAACCTAGACACAGAGAGAGTCTGTTCTGAATGGAGTTACACATAGCCAAAAACCATAGGAAATCACTTGAAAAAGGATGCACATTTTAATCTATGGAAAAATTATCATGCAACATTTGTGCAATGCACAACTGTATATTAATGCATTAGTTGTATATTATTAAATTATTAAGCCTTTTCCAGTTCTCAGTAGCCAGACCTGCATTAGCAAGTACTATGACAAAACAGGAATGCATTTGTGGATCCTTTAGTGGTGAACACTGGGGAACTAGGATCCATAGGAGATTCATTTCAGGGATCAACTTCATTCTCAGTAATGCAAAAAACAGGCAGAAAGAACCTCTGACATCCACCTTCATTATCTGTATGGCCACAGGCCTTTGGGGATTAACAGAACAACTGGTCACATAATCACAATGAAGCTGAGTTTATTTTAACAATATTAATACTTATCTACTTAATAAAAGTGAGTGATTATGGAACATACTTTTATTTTACAAGAATAGATGAAGAAACATAGTATATTTATCTTATTTTTATCCCTGCTTGAAAGAAAACATGCCAAACTATGCATATTCAGGAAGATGTATTTTCACACTCACTGCTTTTACAAGGGCTTACATGTTTGCAGCAACAAATTCCACCTGACACATTGCATTTCCTAAGCTCTATTTATCATAAGTAAAAGGCACTTCTAAACGTCCTGAGCCCAATAAACAAAAGCAGTAGATTACACAACCAGCAAAAACCCAAAACAACCCTGACCCTCAAAACAGGAGAGAAGAATCTTAAGATAGAAGGGAGGAAAAAAAAAAGGAAAGCTAGTCTTGAAATCATGATATTGTGAAATCTCAGAAATTTGAGAAGCAAAATTTCTAGAAAGAAGAATTCTGACAGCCCCAAAGTTATTCCAGGCAGAAGGCTTTAATGTTTGGCTTTGTGACCCTTGGGAAGAAATATGGCTTAGCCATGGGTGCTCCTATCTTCCATGGAGACATGAAACTCTCATTTTCCATGAAGGCAAGAAGATCACTTCTTGCAGTGCATCACCAGAACCCTGTTTTTTGGGGCTGTCCCTTACAGTTGATTTAGATAGCTGACAGCATATTGCTTTACCTGTCCAAGGCTATCTGCTTTGGGAACTTCTCTCAGACTGTAACATTTGCACCCATCTGTATAAGATTTCACTCTTTTTTATGTCACTATTTTATGCCTCTTAAGAGTTTTCTCTCTCTCTCTTTAGCTATTTGATATAATGGGAATGAAAACATAGTAAGTCTCATATAGAATATGACCCTACTCTGCCTTTGAGCTCCAGAGTACGAACTGCAAATAAAGCAAATGGGACTAACCTCCATCCTTGGGAGGTTTTTTGATTTGCAACATTATAGTCCCTAATTGGTACACCATAATATTCCTTCTAAAGTAGGAGGAGTACTTTCAAGATAGTAGTACTGCTTTAAGAGTGTTATTTATTAATTTCACCCTATAATTTTTAGTTAGCTATCAGGGTTCCCATCTGGCCTGCAGCAAAAACTTGTTTATGTCCTTTGCATTTCTTTTGGCAACATCCATCCTTGTGTGTGTTTGTGCCACCACAACATTCCTATTCTCCAGCAACACAACAGGACTTGGAGGTCCTATATCTTCTTCCACAGGCCCTGCTCTTTTCTGAAGGCCCAGCACATCAAATGGTTATAACCATTGCTTCTTCTAGCCTCTGCAATCCAGTTCAAGACCAGTTCAAGAGAACAGCTTACCTTAAAAAAGGCACATGAATGTGTATATCATTTTGTATGAGTCCTTTCCTGAATCACAGTGCCAAGCAAATGCAGGAGACAAAACAGATGTGAGAGAGACACCAGGGCTCCCTGGTGGCTTCATTGCTCCATTTTTTGGACCAGAGAGGCTGCACCCTAAAGAGAATCTCACCATTATCATTTTTCCCATGCACAGGAGGAGGTCCACCCTGACTACTGGAAAGGTGTGATGAACCAATCTACAATGCACTCGTATGAAGAGCTTTAGAAGATCTGCACTTCGTGCTCCCACTCAAGTGGATATTAAAATAACCTCTGGATCAGGGCTGATGGCTGATCCAGTGAAGTTACAGAACAATTTCAGTAACTCCAATGGGAAAAATTAATCAAAAGTGTCATTATCTTAAAATAAACAGCAATGCAGTGGAACTAAGCTGGGCTTCACACAGGTTTGATTTTTATCAGTTTTTACCTTATGACTGTATGGATTGATAACTCAAGTAATATTTAATTTTAAACAGTGTCTAGAAATTTCTGCCTACTGCCTTCCCTTTTTTCCTTGGCTGTTTTGGTTTTTGTGGGTTTTGTTTGTTTGTTTTATTTTTGTTTTGTTGTTGGTTTGGGGCTTTTGTTTTGTTAGGGCTTTTTTTGCCAAAAAAAAAAAAAAGGATGGATAGAGGTGAGAGAGAAAGAGTTTGGGTTTATAAAGGTGGAGAGAGAAGAAACTCATCATTATAAAGAAGGACAGCAAATACTATCAAGTGAAAACATGCTCATCACTGTCAGTCTTCATATTAAAGAAGTCTGCATTTGCATGGTAAGCCTACAAAACACTTTAGAGAAAACAGCATCTGTAAAGGAGGGATGTCGTCATCCTGTAGCATCACTAAATGTTGGTGGCAGCTAATACTTATACTGTGGATTTTCTTTAGCAAGCACGGCAATGTGCACAGAACAAAGATTTAAAATAATCAATAAGCTCCCCAGCCCTGCTGATAAGCTGCCAAGCTGCAGAAGACTGCAACATATGGATTCTTCCTCCGTGGATTTCTGTTGTATACCTCCTCCATAAGGCCAGGCATCAAGGGGGTTTTTGTGAGATGCCTGTGTGTTGTAGTGGGGATTTTCAATGGAATCTGATAATGTGTAAAACCACAATCCTGTTATCTTATTGTGCTGAAAAGACCTTAGAAAAAAGAGGTTTGCAACAGAACACAAAACCTGAATTCAATCAACTTTTCAGGTTAAGACACTCTAAGGACATTAATCTGTCAGAAAAGATGTTCCTGGAAAAATACCATTCTATGTACATCCATTTGCAAGCATTCATTTTTGTTCCCCAAGTCTTGCTATACATAAGTGTTAGAGGGGGACATCTGATCATTTTGCTTCATAAGAGCTTGGAACTCGACTGAATGGTAACACTGCATAGGGATCTATGGGGTAAGCCACGGAAAGATCAGCTGCTAAAACTTCCCTGTACCTGAGACAGCTTGCTCTTTTCCTGCTAAAATAACTAGAAGCAAGACTGATCTGTGTTGTAGCCCAAAATAATTGCTACAAGTATGGGCAGATGGGGATTACATGAGGCAAAAGTGAAGTTAAAAAATCAACATGAAATTCAAAACTACAATTTACCAACCAGTGACTTTCATGTTAGCACAAGAGGAAGTGTAATTAGTGCTGTGCAAACTGGGAACCTTAAAAACAACAAGCACAAACACACCTCTCTAAAGCACTTTTATTTTGCTCACGAAGTAGAGATTCCATTGTCTCTACAGATGGGTTTTATATTGCATTGTGTTTTTTTATTGTGTAAGTAACAACCCAAAATCTGAAATCTGCACTTTTTTTCTCTGAGGGTGAGCTTCTTGGAACTGAACAAAACCCAAACACTGTTATTTTGGAGGCAGATTATAATGACTGAAGATGTTAAGTGTAGTTTATTCCAAGCTGTATTTTACTGAAAAACAGGATGCAGATTTTATTAACAGGAAACCCCCAAATTCAATGCTTAAAAAAACACCACCACCACAACAACAAAAGAACCAAAGAAAACAGGACAGAGAGCTATCTGGCAGCTAAATAAGAAATTAGAGATTGAATGACACTATAAAACAGAGGGAGAATGTCCCTAGGCTTCACAAAGATGGACTCAATCCATCTTATTCTTTGGAAGACCAAAAACCAAATAGTATGCAATTTTTTTTCAATCACCAACCTGAATTTTCTTCCAATTTTTCATTTCTCTAGGGTCTTTTCCCCTTTGTGCCTGGATATTACTCTCCAGAAAGATATCCAGGTATCCAAAGATATCCAAAGTCTTGCAAATTGAGGTGTTTACATCAACTTCAAAAAAGAAATCAATTTTATTCTGTTTTAATACTACTTCCTTTTCCAGTTTTGCAGCAATAACTGCTAAAACATGGGACTTCCCTTAACTGTTTTCCATCAAAATAGCAAATATCCTCGAGAGCCTGTCTTCAAAAGTCATAAAAGACAGGCTCCAGCCTCAGGTCAAGAGAAAACTCCAGCTTCCATATGCTGATAGGTTCACAAAGACAAAACCAGAGGTTCTCCTCCCCATGAAGGAAATGTCCTGATTTTTCACTTATGCCCAAAGACAATAAAATGAATTGGATAAAATTAATATCTACCTCAATCTGTGTAGTGTTGTCATGTCCCTCTTCAAGCAACAGGTCTGTGAAACCCCCTGGCTCCAAGGAATCCTGCCCCATGCTGGCTCTGTTGGTGTCCACAGATTTGAGGGACTCTGAGTGCCTTCTCCACCTGTGGCTGCTTACAAATGAATCCACCTCCACATTTTCCTCCACTCGAGGGAAGCTCTGAACAACTTCATAAAACACACCTGTTTGATAAGAAAAGAAAGGCAAAACAAAGCAATGTAGTGAGTGAACAGAACACTGGTTTGCTAATCATAATTGGAAGTAAATTATAAATGAAATGAAATCATAATTGAAATTGAAAATAATTTTTACAAAGGTTTTGAACACTTCATAAAATAGCCATTTGTATCCCTTATAAAGATTTTATGGCAATGTAAGTGTTTAAAAGAACTATTACACTTTTAGAAAATTCAGGAATTTTGGACTAAGTTTTGTAGACCCATCTAAACATCTTAACTGTTTTATTTTTGTGCTTGTTTTCTGTCTGGGAAAAGCTTTTCCTGTAACATTTTTAATTTTAATACATGACTACCCATAACTGACACTTTTCAAAATAGAATAAGTCTAAAAAAAATATTTTCATCACCTAAGAAAACAAATGTAGAAGAGACAGAAAAACTCTTGTACAGACTTAGGTTTTTTTACTGATTTTATGTCGAAAGAGCTTGGAAGCCATAGTGAAAGGCAAATAAACATTATGAAAGATGTGAAATTCTCATAAACAGCTGTTCCAGCTCATAAATAAATCTGTCCTGCTGTATACGTGATAAACATGAATGATGTGTGGAGTCTGCAGACACCCACTATATCTTCTGCAAGGGATGAGCAGTTGGGTGGTGTGTTTAACATACTACTTTTGGACATTTTTATGCTCATTTGCAACTTTTTCATACTAGTAAAACTATCAGCAAAACAAACCTATAAAACCATCAGCAGACAAAACCATTAATTCTTCAGAAGTTTTCATTTTGCCCAATCCAAAACCATATCAAAGTATTTTTCTGTTAATTTATTTTTGTTACCACCATCAAGAGAGAGTAAAGTAAGTTTGCATATTTTGCACTAAAAATCAGATATGCTTTTCATATTGTCTTTGTGTCTAAAAGGAGAAATAGAGGGTACTCTGTGCTTTTGATGGGCCAGGAAGAAGGTGATTTGGTCCAAAAAACCAGAAAAAAACAGACCTCTCTAAAAGGAGTGGTAAAGGAAAATGCTGAAAGGATAGACCAGTAAACAATTATGTGCAGAAATACTTCCACTGCTTTTTTAAACAGAATCTTCTGAACAAGAGATGGTTCAACTTCTGAGGTCCTTAATAAACAACACATGTTGTCAAAGTACAGAAGACATGGACAAATAGAAAATTAGCTATCAAAGGTTTAAAAATGTAAGGTTTTCCTGCATCACAGCAGGTACAGGTGTAGGAGCCATGGGTATAGAAAAATCTGTCTGACATTGTTCTTGGCAGACCAGAAAGTCTTACAATACAGAAACAATATCTAATACACTTTAGGCTCTATGTGGTTCTATTTTTCTATCAAACTCCCCCAAATCTACTAAACTCATTTCCTAAGTTATTTGATCAGTTTCAGCCAAGCTGAAATTATGTCTGATGAAGGTGTTTGGTCAGCTAGATAAATGAGAATTTAATTGACATGCAAAATAAGCAATCTCAGGCCATATCTTTCCTCAGACCCCAAGGAATCAGACTTCTTTTCTTTTAATAGGTGGTTTTTTGAAGCCTGTTTCCTTGCATTTCTTAAAAGCCTTAGAACATTGACTTCAACAAATTGCTACTGTGCTCCCTATTTTATCAGACAGTCAGCAGCCCAATGCAGAGGGACAGCTCAGCGGGTGAACTAACTTATTCCTCCACATTCCTTATCGAAATTTATTCAAAGCAGCCCTCCCTGCTTCAGCTTGCAGCCTTCACCGTGCCGTTACGGGGATCAGGAAGCTGTGGGACGTGGCGAAGTGCTCAGAGCTGTGGGCAGGCAGGGCTGTGGCTCCAGGGAGGCAGAGTTTGTCCCCTGCTGCCGCCGAGGCTGGGGCACAGGGACACCATGGCACCGCTGCCAGCCCTGGGGAGACCACACACCTACACACAGGGCACCCAGGGCACAGCACCTCTGCTACGTCTGAGCCACCCCTTCCCCTTCCCCTTCGGCACCTTTCCTGCCTGGCCCTGGTGGCTCAAAACCCACACTCAGAGAGACCAAAAAAAAGCATTTCACCCCCATTTTGCAGTCCCACTCCAGCCTACTCTTTTCATGGCTATCATACATGTTTGACATGTTGAGGCAATCACTTAAATTAGGACATAGAACAAGTGAAAGTTAGGGGAGGGTTTAAAATCCCATTCACCTCAAGTTGAGACCCATTTGTAAAGAAAATCAATTACACCTTGTTCTCCCACATCCTGAATAGAAATGAATGAAGTTTCTAACCTTTAAGGCATTTGTAATATAAATTGGTTTTTAAAATTATAATAACATAAAGATAGTGAGAAGGAAAGAAGTATGTTTGGGTATTTCCACTGGCTTGGAAATTCTACACAATTTTCTCCATATTTTATGGTATAATTGCATCATGGCATCTGCAAAATTTGGCTTGCCCATTCCCCATTACAGAGATTTTCAATGTCATTAGTGCACAATTTTTACCCCCTTTTACATTTTTAATTACACGATTTTTCTCTTTGAAACATAGAAAATGTTCTAAAAAAGACTGTTTCTGCCATTACACTGATAAACATTTTCTACAGGTACAAGCTATACTGACATAAGGAAGGTTTAGAATAATCTAACTATTCAGACTGCATGATATTCTTCTAAATTGAATAGTAGCAAGAATTAAATGCAGGAGGTGATAACTATTCAGTTTAAAACTAGCCTTTGGAGGTTTTTTCACTGTGAAATCTGTAAAACACTATTATCAATAGACTAGTTACTGTCCTGGACTGGCAATGTGAGGATACTGAGCTACAATGGGAGATAAAATCTGGATGTGATTTCAAGGAATAAATAAAGAAACATATTGTGTGATTCCTCCTTCATTAAACCTTTTCCTTAAACTACAGGGGTTAGAGAGGGGTGATGAGCTTGGCTGGACCAGCTCTGCTCCAGAATGTTCTCTTTGTTCATCCCAGCAGATCTCTAATGCTGCGAAAATGACAAACATTTTTGAAATAGGCTGAACAGGATGTTTTACTTTTATGTAAATAAAACTTACATAAATTTTCAGATAATGGACAGACAAACTATCTTTAAGTTCTAAAAGGGGACATCCCTTAAGAAAAGGCATTCAGAGATCTAAAATTCCACACTTTGCAAGTTAGAACTGCTTGATGTTTCTGGTTGAAATCTCTGTGTAGCTAAAAAAAAAATCACATAAAAGGCATTTTAGAGGAAATGTACTGAAGTATTATAGTCTTATCTTTTAGATCTTGGAGCTCTTGCTTTAATTAACACTGAAGGAGAACATGTCATTCAAATCAATTGAAAAGAAGCCAAATGCTGTAATGTCTGATCCATAACAGAATCACAATATTGGCAAGCACAGATGGGTAGCGACTTGTTCGAGTTGTATGAACAGAGATGCAAAACTTGGTTCTAACAGATCAGAAATGCTGGGCCATACAAGAAAGATTTGCTGAAAGGGAAGAAGACACCTAAATGTGGTGGGGACATGAGTTCTCTGTTTTGCTAAGCCTGCCCTCAAAGAAAAG
The DNA here is from genome assembly GCA_024865655.1 of Emberiza elegans. NCBI lineage: Eukaryota > Metazoa > Chordata > Aves > Passeriformes > Fringillidae > Emberiza > Emberiza elegans. Next base: position 23,270,805 of record JALJVW010000206.1, read on the forward strand.
GGAGAAATTCTAACCAAATAGGCCCAAAATGCAACAGCTGAACCTGACAAGTAAGACAGCTCTGATTTTGAAAGGAACTTGGGGCTACATAAAACTTTATTTATAAGGAAGAAACAACAAAGAATAAACTTTTTTTTTTTTTAATGGGGGACATTGTAACCAAATGAGACAGAAAACTTCTATGGGAAAAAAAAGGCAAATACATAAATCTTCTTTCATTCATTCAACTAGTTTTGGGTTTCCCCCCCCCTCCCCTTTTCCAAAAGTTCAAACAAAATTTTGTGGAGTGTTTCAGCACATGAGAATTTCAGAATTGCATTTCTGAAACGTGTGTGTTATTTCATGATTGCACACATTTAAGCCAACTCTGCAATTTGACTAATTTCATAAATGCATCATAATCAGCAAGATTTTTTTTGAAAGACTAGAAATACTCATACATTGAAACCTGTATTCAGAAGATTGCTTGTGAGATACATGATCAACTTTCTAAATATGCCACAGCCCAAATGCCAGCAAAATCAAGTATCAAATACACAATTTTTTTCATCAAGGGACAGAAAATGCCATGATACCACTTTAGCTTAAGTAACTTTCTATAACCTGTCTTATGAGTCTTTATTTCTATTATGACCCTTTCAGTATGGGTGACAGACCAAAAAAATGTTGATGAAAGATAAGAATACTAATCCCATGAAGTTATAGACTCTTTCCAAACATAAACATGCCTTTAACGGATTCTCCAGGTACAGGACTTATATATTAAATTATGATTATCACAGCAGATATCAGTCATATGTCTCAAAGAAAGGAAAATTTCTACTTTAACTCTTCCTATGAACACCTCAACAAAATTGAGACATTTTTCTTCATCTGTGCCTGATTCATGGGCCTATGACCAATTCCATGTTTCTGACCTTAATTTAGGAAAGATAGATAAGCTTGACTTTCAATATGTCCTTGATAATGATACAATACATTTCTTAATAAATTTAAAAATAACATGATTTTAAAATCTATCCCACACTGATAATTAGCACACAAATAGCTGTGTCAGTTTGGGTCATGATTTGGGTAAACCAACAAAAGACGGGATCCTCATAGTTTCTTTTTAAAGCTTGTCTGAAACTGCTAACAGAATTGTAATAATATGTGGGGAAATAATGCACAGCGTGATCCTATTTTTCCCAGCTAGGGATGAGAATTTATGAGGCCTGCAAAGGGAATCAGAGGTGAATAATGATAAAACTCTGAATGATGGAAGATGATGAACACTGTACTACTGTTGAATTGTTTGCTCAGAACAAAAAAAAAATAATGTCCAAACTAATAACACTATCTCCAGGTACGTTTTCCTTGCAATTACATAATAAGTAGCAACTAAGACTCATGTCCAATACAGAATCAGTATCAATAATAACAGGTATTATGGTAGGGAAATAACATAACTGGCAATTCCCTCCACATCCATTTTATCAACAATATGAACTCAGACCTTCCCCTTTGCAACTGCTTTCTATTCAATAATTATTTTTCACCACTACAAGTGGTCCCAAAGAGCATATTACCACACTTCTAGAACTTTATCTTTGTCACAACTAGAATTGCTGCAGGCAGAGTTTTTGTAGTGTTTGATGTGTATTTTTTGTTTTGGTATTTAAAAATTTTTGTTTGTTTGTTCTAATTGCCTGATTTACTTTCACTTTGTAATTATTTATGTGATCATACATAAATATGAGATAAAAATCAGATACATAAAAATGGTATAAGTAAAGTCAACATGTGAGTCCACTGGTAACAATACTGTTACTTTGATTAGCCTAAATCAACATTGAGGATATATTGTTAAATTCCAGCTTCACTCATATTGTCCAGCTACATAAACACAATAATTTGCACATTGAATTTACAAGCAATCTGATGATGGCTTTATAATTTCTTATAGATTTGTTTTTCTATTCTTTTTGTCAGTTCCACCTGGGGACCAAGATTTAAATTTATTGCTAACTGGATACATATATGACAATACAGAACCAAAAAAATATAACTTATGTCTCAAAGAAGGCTTGCAGTCTCAAAGATGCTGGATAGTAAGAGGAGGGAGAGAATTTTGGTTGGTACACAGTGATATCAGTCATCACCAAAAACCTAGCCAGCATCAAGATTTTGAAGCTATTTTAATAAAAAGAAGATTTAAAAAGGAAAAAATATGGTTAATTTTTTTTTTTCACACATATTCTAGAAGGATTTAAGTTGCTTTCATATCTGAGCTTAGAACAAGAGTATAGAGAAGGCTGATTGTAACAAGTGGAAGGCATAAAACATTTCACTACTCCTAGGTGCTTACAAATCTTATGCACTTCTGCATCCCACCCTTGCAGACCTTTTTTGTATTATTTTTGGAACGATAAAAACACAATTATGATTAAGCTAACAATGTGGAGTGTAATTCTTTATTTCAGCTCTCCGCTTTTGGAGACAGGAAGACAAAATCACCTTGAAAAGAAAGATAATGAAGTTGGAATTGATTCTGGTTTAGTCTTTCCTTACAAAATAAAAGAAAAAAAAAAGAAAAAGAAAAGAAGCTCTAATAGACTTAGATGCCCAGGCATGGCAAATTCAATTTGAGTACTATTCACTTAATCTTTGCACCCTATACTAATATGTTCTATATCCACCTCTCCAGTAGCACTTGCAATAATTATCAGTAATTCAGACCCCCAGCTGTACATAAATGAATATTTAGCACATACTGAGCTTCCAAAACAAAGTATATCTGTAATGTTCTTATGTACCTGGAGCAAAACTCGCACTTTTAATAATTTTATGTTCTTGTGCATTATTATCTACAGCATAGAAAAGGAGATAGTTAACAAATTTTCAATAATTTGATGCTTTCTGATTAACTTGTAGCAATAATGTCAAAATGCTAATTCATGTGTAGTTTATGTATTTTCTGTCCAAACCTCCCTATAACACAAACTCTTGCTAAACTACAGAATTATTTACTTAAAAAGCAGTAAAAAGTAAAGAATTCAACAGGAAAAAAAATGCCCTGCCAGGAGAAATAGAGATCTCTGTATAATATTCTATTTATATGCAAATTCTTGCTTTTCCAAACTCAATTCAAAGCTTTGCCAGAGAATACTAATACCAACTGTACCTTATTTAAACACACTGTAAAGAAGTTTTTTGGTTGTTTTTTTTTTTTTTCTGGTCAGTAACTGGGTTACAGTATCATTGCTGGTATTGGACAGTAGCATTAGAGCTGTCTCCTATGCATACACTTCACTGCTCCAACCTGCAGGTATCTTTCTTTTTCCTGAAGGCTCTAGCAAATCTAGGCACTAGAACAACCCGAGGATATGAGAGAAAAGCATAAAAAAAGCGAACTAGGTATGCATAGGTTGAGCTGCAGCGTATGTCTGGAACTCATTTTGCATGACTTGTTGAGAAAGAAGACAGTAAATAACTGGGATGTAAGAACCTGTGCTAGCTTGGCCAATTATGCCCTTCTGAGCAGATAGCGCCAAATGCAGCTTTGCCAGAAAGGTTATCTTCAGTTTTAGCCTGAGGAAAAGCCAAAGGCTACGGCAGAAGGAAGCCCATTGCTCCAGAATGGATTAGCACAGACAGCACATGCAGTGTCTCTGCACAGCAGCGAGCAGGGGAGAAGAGCAGCGATTGCAGGGACACTGCTCTGGCCAAGACACCACAGGGCTGTCACTCCCTGGGGCTGGAGCAGCACCAGAGGGTAATGGGCTCCCTGGGTAGCCCTGTCAGGCTGACTTTGAATCAGGCACAAGGATCAACACCAGCATTCACCCAAAGGCGGCCGCACAGGATTGGGGTGCTCAAGGAAAGAGAGACAGATGGACAGCAGGGCCCACACACCAACACATGGAGCTGCCCACACATACAGGTGCAGACAGTGTCACCTCAGGGGCACTGGTTACAGTCTGAGCAACCTGGCACAGTGGAAATAAAAGAAGAAAGTTGAAACAATGGCATAATGCCTCATCAGGTACAACAAACACTGATGGCACACAGATGAAGGATTTCCTCTCCTCCCTAGTTAGTGGTGCCCAACAGTCTGAAACCACCCTTGGTAAGTTTGTCTCAAACAAGGGCAAACTCCTAAACCTCTTACTATCTCCAAACAGGCTTATTAATGAGTTTGTGGCAGTGTGCCAAAATACAGCCTACATACAGAGTGACACTTCTGAGAACTCAACACGTCCTGGACACTTCAAAGAAAGACAGATCATGCAATGTAACCCCAGCATGACTTAAATACAGCACATTTCTCTCTCTGCATCCTCAGTCCCCTCTGCCCCCATCACAGGAGGGGAAAAGAAGTGGTTTAGTGGTAGATGTTTCACAGAGCTCAGGATTTAGAAAACTGGAACAAGCCAGAAATGTGTAGCAGAGAATGTAATAATAATCTGATGTTATAAAAGCTGAAAAAACCTGCATTATTTTTATTCCAGTAGAGTGGCAAAAGAGAATTTTTTGAAGATGGGAAAACTAAAATTTACAGCAGTTTATGGAGACACAACCTGGACTTCTTTTCAGCTCAAGATCACAAACTGATTTCCATCAGAGCCGTAAATTTAAACCCCTTCCCTTTCATTATGGATCAAACAAGGAAACTAAGTATCTTCTTTCCTTTTCTGCACACAAAGTCTTCCTAGACAAACAATGATTCAGGATTAAGAAAGATTAATCCAGCTACAAGTAAACAGATTGATCATTTGTAGAATTAATGAATTCATTTAATAAACAGTAAAGGCTTAGTGCCAGAACTCACTACACTGTGGTGTCAAGATGTTTTTAATGAAATTTCCTGCAAAAGTTAAAGAAGTAAATTATCTTGTTCAAGCAGAGAGTTGCTTCAAGGGTCAGGAGAAGTAAAGGTGGTCTCACTGGGCTTATATGGTATGGTTAGCAGTGACTGAAAAATACATTAAATGCCAGTACTTTAGAATTCTTAAGATATCTTTACCTGATTTTCACGCCTTTATAGATACACTGAATTATGCTTAGGATGTTCTATCTGTGATGCTTTTTTTTGTGGAGATGGAAAGATGGAATGGTCAAAAAATGAAAATAGTATTTTATTAAAAAAAAATCCAACCATAGAATCTTATTTCAAGGTCTCTTCGCCCTCAACTTGAAATTGCTGTTCAACTTACATTTCTCTCTATATTTACCCAGTTCCCTCCTTTCCGAATATTTTGTTCCAAAATAATCGAAAAAAACTTTAAAAAAGAAGACCTGTTCCCTTCTATTTTCACTCACATGCATGAAGTAAGTGTTCTAAGGACTTCTGACAAAATAGTAGGGATTCTAAATAATAAGGGATCCAATCTGGATCCCCCGTGCAATACCATAGATATGGTCCTCTGTAAGAGCAGTCACTAAAGAAGTCAGAACTTTTCAATTTTGAAGAAGCATTAAGAGAAACCTAAGTGATTATAGTAATATATACAATGTAGAGATGGATTCTCTAAAAGAAATGAAATATATGCTGTAAAAAGAGCAGTTTACTTACTTTTTTTAGTATTGTTTCATAATAGCTCAATGAATGCCTCTCTTTTGCAATCTGTAAGCTGCAGATAATGAAACTAACTTTCTCTCTTAAACATGGTCTGTGTTACTAATGACAGGCACTAGATAATAGCTATGTGCTATTTTATTACTAAAAGGCCATTACTTATTTGTTCCAGTCTCTCTCTTGGCAAAGTGTTTTCTGTCTTGTCTAATGAAGATTAAATTTGTCACTGAAATCACAATGGGTCTAAATGCCTTCAGCTTTTTAATTTTTTTTATTTTCTGGAGAAATTATCCTTTTAGCTTCAGCTAAAATCAGCTAAAATCCTAGATCAGGATATCTGCTGAAGAAAAACATCATGTTTCTAGCACACTAATGTGAGGAAATTAGAGCAGAGATTGTTTTTAAACTCTGGCACAAAATATGTCTTGCTAGACTTGATGTGAGACCAAAAAAAAAAAAATCATAGATTAAGGAGGAATTGCTATAGAAATGTGTTTAGAGTCAAAGAACAGCTGTATTAAAACCATCAGGAATCAGAGGCAGAAAAATACAAATTAATCCCGTCTGAGATACGAATGATAGAAAGACATTCTTTGTTTGGGAGAAAAGAAATAAACCCTTTGAAAACTGGCAAAGATACTGGAGAAACAGAAGATAAAATACTGCATCGATCTTGAAACTTGTCAAAGCAATGAAATTACCCAGAAAATGTTGACTTGGACTGCCTGATACATGGAGTATTGAATACGGCCTTTGTCTTCTCCCAAAAGGCAGACGAGCTGGTGCTGTGGATTGTGCAGCTCTGGGGATTGAAGTGAAGGAAGGGCAAGTTTTCAAAGTTTTTAACTGATGAACATGACTGGAATGACTCAACTCCTATAAAGGCATTTTAGAATTTACAGATAAAACCTGTTTTTTTTAAATGTATGTTACATTTGACACTGTTTACATGCATTCCCACCATACCAAAGTAAAATTAGGGAACTGCATTGCTGGCATCCACTCTTAATATACACAAGTTATGAGGAACTTAGGCATTTGGATAGACATATTCTGGGAGAAGATTGAATAAATGTGTTTTTTTCCTTCTATATGAAACACCTTCCAATTAAACCACAACATTTTCAGGAAAAAAAATATCAGTTTTGAGGCACTCCTGCTGGGGTGGGTTTGATAGCATGCTGTGGACATACATTTTATCTATGCATTTATTTTTTTTAAGGAAAAAGAAATAGATACTGCCATTACTGTTGCAAAGCACATGGTGTTTTGGAAGCTGTGCAGGGATGAGCCAGCTTAAATGACATCAGTCTACACTTTATGAAAGGACAGATTTGAAACTCTCTGCTGTGCCAGTCCTTTTCTAAGTGGAAGATAGGATATTATGTAATGTGTGAAGATCATTACACATTAATCATCATATGAAGAATATGTTATTTTACTTTTTAGAGGGTAATAAAATAGACATGACACATGGAACAAGAGAATTCAGTATATTCTTAAAAAATACAAATGTACTTAAATGTTTAGGAAGAGATTATTTCCAAAATGAAGCTGAGCTTGTAGGAACTCAGACCCGATAGACTCAGTGATTGGATGCATGGAAACACTGCCTAGTGCCCACAGAGAGCTGAAGGAATGACTCTGTGAGGAAAAGACCTTCACAAGTCGGTTGGTTTTCTACTCGGGTAATCACCCATGCATTTATACTTTATGCAGCCACTCACTCAAACTGTTGCTCAGGTTCTTTATTTTCACTGGCTAGAAGGCAAATTCAAAGGAGAAAAGAGAAAAATATCTTTAAGAGAGAAAACAGAGTGTTTCAGAAGTTTTTTAGACAAAAAGACATTTCAGTGTTTAATTACTAAACAAAGACAAGAATATCCATATATAGAACGAGTTGGCAAAAAAGTCAAAATTTGGCCTATTTTGTTAGGCAGAGATTGATATATCAAGATATACTTGAAAAATCACCTGTATGTCTTCTCATTCTATTCACCACAGATTTTATTTCTAAGAAGCACATAATAATGTTGTCTCAATGTGCTATTTCTTTTCTCTTTCCAAAGGAAGAATAGTGCCAACAGTCAGCTATGATTCCCCATGCCCTGCCCTTGAAATTCAATGACAGAAAAGCACTAGCCAGATGCAGCAAAAGGCATCTTTTAGAGCAGTCTTATATTTCTTTGTCACATCATCTTGCTGCCAAGGTTTTAACCCACATCCTGGCTGACAGCCCATCCAGAGCCAGAGCAGCCACAGTAAGGTTTACAAACCAGCTCTTCACATCTTGCAGCAGGGAACAGATTCAAAACCAGCTCAATTGCAATCAGTGTTGTAAGAATAAAAGATTTGCCTGGTTCCTGGAAATTAATATAACCCTAGAAATCATACTTGAGTAATTAATATAACCCTAGAAGAACTGAAGTTTCTCAAGAAAAAAATGATTTTGTTTCCAGTTAGCTCAATGCTAATTTAGGGCACAAACTCTCATTCTGTAGCACACGTATTTACACTGTCAAAGCACTTGCAACTCATGCAAGTCCCAAGCTGGTGAAGTTTAATGGGACTTTAACAGCTCCTAAAATTGCCCATCTTCTACAGGCCTGTCAGTTCCACTCCAATGAGGAGTTAATTTTAAATTAATCTGTCTTCTTGCTGAGTGCTGACTGCCTTCCTCAACACATACATCTCATTTATTCAAACAGAGAAACAGCTCAGTCACTAAAGATGTATCATTCCATGTCTGAACTATAGAGGGATAAATTACCAGTTCCTGGATATCTAGGTGTCTTGGCCAACCAATTGCTGAGCTTGTACAGGCTGGCTGTCCTTTTGTAGTATGTCCTACAGACCCAGCATTTCCAAACTCACTACCATTAACAGGCCTGGTTTACAGTATTTTCTCCTCAGATAACTGTAAGGACAAGGCTATCTAGTGCTAAAGGATGCAGTCAGGCTCAGTCAGTAAGAACTTGCATCCCCACCTACCAAAAAGGTGGCTGGGCCACCTTTTTTACCTGCCTGAACTGCTCATTTGATCCCACTTTCTAGTTTTGGAAAGCATATGCCCACTGTGACAGAGTTGTCTCTTGAAATTCACAGTAAACTTTTCTTAAATCGGGCCTAGTTACCGTCCTCATAGATTTTATAAACTGTCTGTCCTGCCCTCTCTCCTTTGTTTGAGTGAGTCTTCACTATTGTCCAGAATAACTCCAAAAGCAGGACACCTTGCTAGGAGATGGGAAACTTCCCTGAGGGTAAAGGTAACCTTGAGCTCCCTGCCTCGCTTCCCTGGAGAGGGCATAACCACCAGGATATCATGAACACACAAGACCCCAGCACCTGGGCTCAGAAGACAAGCTGAGAGCTTCTCTCATTGACAAAGACCAGCTGCACTCTCAGGAGTGCATTGCACATGCTGGAGCCCAAGGCAAGCAGGTGTCTTTCTGCAAACTTCAGGAGCAGTTAAGTGAATCCCTAGAAGCAGGATTTCAGACATACAATGGGCATTGCTGATTTTTGGTTTTAATTTTCAGGCCACTCCCAGATCCACAGCTGAGTGTTTGGAATTGCAGACTAAGTGATAACAGCAAGCAGCTCACACAAGGCTTTAATTCAACTTTAGAATTACAAAACTACAGATTTGCCATGAAAACACAGCTTGTAAGTGTTGAAGTCCTTAATCACATTCACAACCTTAAACAAATTTGGGAGGAAGTGTTTGTTAAACACTAACCAGTGTTGACAGCAAATGCCCACTTGCTTCAAAGACTAAAACCAGTTTTTCAGCCTGTGTGTCACATGCTTGCCAATCATGTGGAAATTTCTCATACTTTGGTGCATTTGGGCACATTGTTTGGCTCTAAATGAGCCCACAAACCCACTGACACTTCCATGAACCAGGGCCTTCCAAAGACTTGTTATTTATCTGAACTTTATTGCATAACTCACAGTGGACATTTTTCCTCTTTTCTGTTAATGGTAAACCATAACCTCACAACTTCTTGTGCCCCAAATGAATCTCCATTTCTGCCTGGTTATACCAAAAGCAGCAGATTTTCCACACTGCATAATGTAGGCATCCCTTCACATGATTTAGTTAATCTGTTTATAAGCATCTGTCCAGTATAATCTGTTTGTAAAAAAAGTATGAAGCATATATCACTTTTTACCTGCTCCTGGAGGAGAAAAATAGTAAAAGACAGCACATTCAGTTTCTTCCTCTCATATAAATGCAGTAAGAAGGGAAAAGCAACAAATTACTTTATTACTCCCATCAGTTTTGCTGAAGTAAGGAGACTGAAAGCTGTGGGAGAAAACTTTCTGTGTCATTATACAGACTCTCCACAGGAAGCACAGGCTCATCAATATATTGTTTTTCGCCTTCAGCTTTAAATATGAGTGATTTCACATATACCAGCTCATACAATCTAATTTCTTTTAGATCTGTAATACACTCAACCAGGGGCAAAGTGAATCTTGTTTTTTAAAAAAAATTATGCTTGTTTTTTTTTTCCCCTACACGTGCATGTGACCCCACTCCTCACTGTGTGCCTTCCTCCCTCCTCCCTGCAGAGTACAAACCCCAGACTGACATTCCTTCTGATGTCCTCTGACTCCAAATCAAGTCTCTCCCCATACAACCAAAGTTGTGGTTCCCATAGCTTGAATGACAGGCTTTAATAGAGTGTTTACCATCCAGTGCCCTGACAGGTCAATCCCACCAGGAACCAGTCTAGACTGGGAATTCCTCCTTTTATAGCTTTACTAAGGTTTTATTCTGCCACCAGTCCAGTTATACAGCACCTTCCAGCCTTATTCTAATCATCTCCTTTTCCACAGCTGCCTGGTCTCTCCAGGTCAGCCTGTACTCTCCCAGGAAGAGCACAGACCCCATGTTGCACCACTTTTGTTTAGCCCTGTTTCAGGAAGGAGGAGCAGAGCAGGGAGGAAGAGGTGATGTTGCATGCAGAGACTGTCTCATAGCCTCGGCCATAGAATTTGGCCTCACTTGCCTGCTACCTCCTCCCAACCTTATTGTCTGCAATCAGATGTTATCCTCTCCAGTGACCTGTCAGAGGAAGATAAAACAGCAGAGGGGAGAGTAAATTGCATGGAGTTCTGCAGTCAGAGAATCACTTCTCTGAAAAGCAATGTGACAAGCCTGAACTCTATTTTGCTATCATATATTTTCTCAGTGTCACATAAGGAATGTTTTTCTTGTTTAAAATTTTTAAAATTAAGACTTTTCTTATCTGAAATTAATATCAGAAACTTGTTACATTATAAGTGCATAGAAACAGCACTGGGCTTACTTCACACTGTTCAAGGCTGTGGACAAAGAATTTGCGTGTTTTAATTTACAGAACAGTCTTTATGCATCCTATGACCTGTTACTTACTGTTCCATGAATATATGGGACATAAATCATTACGAAAATCACTTAGTCAAGGCAATGACAAAATAGCAAAGTGGTTTACATGCATATAGGGAAGGAATGAAATGACTGTGCGTTTTGAGTCCAGTGGGACGTCTAGATCCCAAGAAAAAAGGAAAATGTAATCTACTGATTATATCTAATATACACTAGCACCATAAAACTGCTAGTCATGGGCTCCTCTTGCTTCTCCTAGAAAACTCAGACATCAGAAAATTCAGAAAAAGAATTATAATGTTATTCTATTGCAAGATACATCATAGAGCAAATAAATTGGCATCTTTAAATCTCAGTAAGTGATCCAGCAGCCATACATTTGACATTATAGTTAATAGGAGCACTTGCTGGTGCTCTGCAGAGAGCTGATTAGTCACAGCACAGAGCTTCCTTTAGTTTTCAGCTATTAAACAACACTTAGAAAGTTAAACTCATATTAAATATTTATCTGATATTTCTTGTTCCACGTAAGTAATTGCTGCAAATGCCACAGGAATACTGTGCTGTTGCCAGAAAGAAGATGCAATGGCAAAAAGGTTGGGAAGTAAGCCCATGAGGCAACATCTGAGTTGAAACATGAATTTGTGAACCCTTTGGCCAGGATTGCTCAACATGACTGAGAATTTCATATTTTGCAGATGCCTGACTGCAGCATCTTAAAGAGGCATAATTTTTGCAGGGTGATCTTTTGACCCTTTCTGAACATCATCCTATCTAGAACATCTCCCCACAGACTTTCTGCAACTCTTCACCTTCTGGTTCTTCTCATAACTAAGCTCAGTTACTTCCTCACATTACACTGTCCTCACATAGTTCAAGATTTAGAATTCACATCACTTGGGGATGTAAATGCAAGTGTGCAACCTCCTGAAGATCTTATGACTCAGTGTAGCTGTGGATGCTTAGAGCACCTTTGATGTCAAACTGCTCTGGTATAGGGTGGTGTCTGACTGGAGGTGGGGACCCTTCTGAATCATCCAGCTGTGGAAAACTGAATTGAAATAAACTGCAACAGATCATGAATTTCTGGAAACAGGTAGTGCTGCATTCTCATAAATCTTTGTGCCTTATACAACATCAGGTGGAGGAGGTCATCTCCCCAGCTGTTTACTGAAACTGTGCAAGTTTCTCTGACTGGTGTTACAGGGTTGGTTTGCTTCCATGGGAAAAACCTTTTCTGTCCTGACTAACTTAAAATCTTTTAAACCTGAAATATTTTGGGTATCAATACCATTATCTACTGAAGCTATTCAAGCAGTCTGGCTGCCTTACAATAATAACTTCTGTTTAGGTGTTTTGAAAATATTCTAAACTTCAATTTGGCATACAAATAGCCTCATTTTTTTCCTCAAACTAGCACCTACTAATATATTGCCTGCTCTGAAATTCCCTGTCATTGCTTGGAAAGTCAGCACCGGGTCAGTGTTAGACAGCTGCATTTTCAGATCAGTAACTACTATTTGTGGGGAGAAGCAAGGCTTGCCAGAAAGGACAAAGTTCAAGAACACAACATCCCCCATTGGCATAGTTCAGTTCTAGTCAAAATAACTTTTTAATGTCTTTATTTGAAATTAATCTCTCCCCCCAATCAAATCCAGATGTTCTGTACTTATTTATTTATTTACATTTTTTAGAAGCAGAAAGTGCTGTAGGAATGGTGAGAAACAGTTTGAAGCTCTGAGAAGCTTTGATCCCAGAAGCACTATTAAAACTGTTGTAAAACATCTTGTTTTCTCAACCTAAATGCTATGAAGTGTATAGCTAACTACCCAAGCTAACTAAAAAAAACAAAACAAACAAACAAAATGAAGTTATTCTAAACACTTTCTATGTATTTCATTTATTGTGATTCTAACCAACTGCAGCTGCTTTCTCCTTTACTTATTGAAAATGCAATCAGCAATGAAGTTAATTTGTGTCAGACCAAAGCTCTTGCACTAACTGATTACTTACAGATGTCAAATCTCCAAGTGAAATTTTTGCCACCTGTTTTCAATTTCAGGATTGGCAATTTTGTATTTCCACAGCTTACTGACCTGGTGTGGGTCTATACCATCTGCTGTTGTATTCTCCATGCTCAGTTTCCACAAGACATCAACAACATCAAAATAGTTTTATCAGGAAGTTTTTTCTGCTTTATACAAGGAGGCATCCAAAATATTGTAATGTGGAAGTACCAAAACTGTCTTCCACATTAAAAAGAAGCTGTAGATGAAACAATGACAACTTTTCATTAATAAGTGGTTTCATTCAAGGTGTGAATATGGTTTATTTGCATGTCAAATTAACTATATCAAGATGCTTCCATGAATTCTTCAGGCCAAGCTTCACTGTATTTTTATTTGGATATCAATTATCAAGCATAAACATTTTTTATAGCCTGAAGTTCTTTAAGAGAGCCCATTTTACTTATGGAAACATTGCTGTCAACATTAAATTATGTACTAGAAAATACAATACTTCATTTAATTAAAAGAGGGAATAATAAACATTTGGGAAATAAACTGGGATTTTTGGTGATAAGCAATGATCAGAAATACAAAATTGCCCTTTTTTTCACTAGTCTGCAAAGGTTACATTGCTAAGTAGTTTTGCAAAACTTTTTTTTCTATTTTAGATGAGATTTATTCTACAAGATGTATTACCAACATTGTTTAACCATGAGTCATCTATAAGCTAATTCCAAAATGTATTCTCATTATAATGATTACTAGATGGTACTTTTAAGAGAAACCAGTTATGGAAAAGGAGGAGTTATCCTATCTGTAACTTGTAGCATGAACCTCTAGGGGATGCTGTGTATATTAAATTTACACTGCATTTTTACTTTTGAATTCTTCCCAGTTTAGAAGTCCCAGCTGGTACTAGCCCCCGTGGGCATGCTAGGGTGGGAGAGAAGGATGACTTTTTGCTAAGACCCTAAAATTCTTAAAATTATTATTTCCCAACTTTAACACCAACCACAGAGGTTCTCTGTCTTCTCCCCACTGCAGGAAATGACAGGTTCCCCAGTCCTTCCCCTTGTTCATGAGACAATTGAAACCATTGTCTCCAAAAGAAGCTTCTGAGCATTCCCCTGGGGTCGAGTATTGGTGGAGACAAGAGACAGCACAAGATCCAAAAGCACTTTCCAGACAGCCACAGCTCTTCCAAGCCTGTCAGACTGCAGTTACAGCTCTTGTGCTGATGGTGATAGACATAGAACACTTTACTCCTCATAACTATTTGATTCACCTTCTACCATACTGTTTGCTGTGGCTCAGTCTCTAGAAGAGTGAAGGAGACTTTGGCATCACTTTGGAGCCACTAGAGTTTTTATGTATTTTGCTTAAAGAACTCTGCCAGGCAAAAATTAGGCAGGATTGTGGCCCACTCACTGCAATGTCCTCTGACCTCAGTTAACACTGACATAAAACTAGAAGAATGCTGTTGACTGGAGCACAGCTATTGCCATTGTACAGGAGTGCATCTGAGGTCAGATTCTGACTCAATCTGCTTGCCAAAGACTGCAAAATATTATGAAAGAATGGCTAACAGAAGCTACCCACACCCACTGAGCTGTGGATGTTCAGCTGAGAAGCAGATGTTTTAAGGGTCAGTACTTCTGTAGTAAGTAAACACATTTATTGTAATGTAGAACACTGAGCTAATAATATAAATACCAAGTAGGATACTTGAAATACTGTGCAAACAACAACATACATCTGAAAAATAACTACAACAAATGCTTGTTTTTCACTAGAAAGATCACAGGATCAGCAGCTGTTTACTGCTTCAGCACAGCAATTACAACGTAAGCTTAGCCAATGTTTCCAATAAAGCCTGCTCCCATCCATCCAATTTCTAATAATCTGTGGCATTTTTTCCTGGGTCTAATATTCAGAGAGTTTGCTGTCCAAAACACTAGCTGAGTTACCATCAGAGCAAGGCCAAAGGACCACGTGCTCTCCTTTTTAGATGCAGTTAGCTAAAACTAATTCACTTCGTTCTTTGCAAAGACCCCCTGCTTCCTACTCAGCAGTGTAATTGTAGAATGCAAATAAGGGAGTTTCTGAAGACTAAACATGTTAATTAGAAACAAAAAAACCTCCCCTACATACACCAAAAAAAAAAAAAAAAAAAAAAAAAAAAAAAAAAAAAGGAGAAAAGAAAAAAGAAAATCCCTGCCAGAACAAAAGAAATCTTTGCATTTACTTTTGTTTCTGGAATTTGGCTAAATAAAGTACATTGATATGATAGCCAAGCTTTCAGCTAAGGAGACACCCACACAGATTCAAGAACAGATCCAATATTTGCACTTCTGCTGACTTTGGTGGGCTCTGGGCCAGTGCTCAATAAAGCAAATAAAGTATCACTTTCACCAGGGTTCCTGCTTATCTGCATCGCCTGCAAGTTCTCTGCAAGCGCTGACCCCTTAGAGGGAAGCCACAGAGCCTCTCCCGCACCATCAGCAGGAGCCTGAGCAGTGACTCTGGGGTGCCAAACTGGGCTGAGGAGAGGCTGCAGGTCACAGCCTGTACCCATCTCTGCCCTGTCCCAGGGTGCCTTGCTCCAGATCCCCCGCCCATCCATTTCAGGACACTCCATCCGGGATGCTGGGTATGCTGGAGGGTTAGAAATGGATACAGAGCCCAGCATCATACTCAAGAAGACTCTTGTATCCACTGGATTATCGTCTCAGACATGTTCTAAACTGCAAAAACACACAAACGTGCTTAAATGTGGGAGCAATATTCTGTTCTGTTCTCTCTTGTGTTATCCTACATGCCAATTATTTTAGTTTGATTGTTCATTTTATTCAACATGTAAAAACAAAAGATTCATCCACCCTCTCTTTTCTTTTTTTCTCCAGGAGAGAAAAAGCCTAAAAGTTGTAGTGGAAATGCAGACATACACACACATTTATGCTAGCATATCTGAAATGTTGCAGACATGTCCCCCTCCTCCTTCCTTTTCCTTGGCTAAAAAACAAACAACCAGACATGTCTATTATAGGTCAAAATTTTAAAACCAAAGGTCTACTCTTCCTCAGAACTGCCTTTCCCAAGTTAAGACTTCCACGCTAAGGAGGGAAGCTACTACAGAAGCAAGCATCCCACCCAAAGCCAGCAAAGAACTCCTAACCCATTCCAATGAGCTAAATCCCTCTTTTGACCTGCAGTTTTACATGTACCAGCCTGGGTTCACCTGGGGTGAACAAAACTAGTTTGCTGACTCTATTAAAAGGCAAAAAGGCAAAAATTTGGACCAGCTCAGGAAGAACCTGCATGTAGTGCATCATTTAGAATTATAGTGGTTTATTTTGTTCTTTGAACATAGATTCTGCCTATTTATTTATTTTAAAATTAAGAACATATTCTTCTGTTTGGATGAAAAATAATTTCATTCTTTTGCTTCTCTAGTCTATAAAGGTGCACATGTGTTTCTGATAAACTGGGGGATCTTGCTCTCTCCCTGAAGTAAGAAAGGTGAATACAAATGTTGATAACAGTTAAACAGAGTCAAGATTAGAAAACTCAGGAGCTGGACTGAGCAACCAAATTTAAAAAGTGATTTGGACAATGTCAGACAGCAGTATGAAAGATTAAATTTTTGTCAGAGCATCAGCTAGCACCCTCTGGTAAATGGCATGCAGGGGAGAAAGAGCTCAGGTAAATGTCTCATCACCAGCTCTATATCTGAATTTTAAATCAGTTCTAAGTCATAAAACTGCTTGCAGAGTTTTGCATTACTGACTGCTCCAAAGGTTTACTCCTGATGTTGTCTAGGTCTTTAACGTGGTTTTATCTACAGTTCTCCCTGTTTTCTACTGCTTGGATAAGTTTTGTCAAATGGAGGTTAGAAAGCCCTACTTTTAATAGATGTCAGAAATGTTGGGGATTTTTTTGTTAGGATTTACGCATTTGTGCACTTCCACCTTACAGCTCTGGGTTAGAAAAACACAGATAAGTGAAAAGGGATGAAACAGATACATGGATGACTTGCTTATTTTCATTGACTGAGTAGTATCACATGGAAAAAATAAAAAGGGTTTTAAAAACCAATTAAGATTTAAAACACAGCTGGACAGTTATAGACATAGTTTAAAAGCATGAATTATGTGTGAGCTCTAATGCTTGCTCTCAGAATGTGAAAAGGTGACCACACAGAAAAGAGTATAATCCAGTCTACCATGAACGATTGAATTAATGAATACAGTCACTAACTTCAGTTGGCCTTCCCTAATTCAGAGTGAGATTTATTTATTTATTTGCACTGCAGAGGCCTGCAGGACAAGGCCAATGACTCTGACAGAGGCTTCCACAGCACAGCTGTGTACATGCTCTGCTTCAAAACAAAGGAAAGGTACAAACAGCTGTAAGGCTAATTCCTTTCATACACCAACCTTTCATACAAAAATTATATAATG
The DNA here is from genome assembly GCA_024865655.1 of Emberiza elegans. Taxonomy (NCBI): domain Eukaryota; kingdom Metazoa; phylum Chordata; class Aves; order Passeriformes; family Fringillidae; genus Emberiza; species Emberiza elegans. The sequence continues at coordinate 23,288,208 of JALJVW010000206.1, forward strand.
TAGTAACCTCATAATATTCCTTTAAACATAGATTTCAACAAATAAATCACTTGAAAAAAATAACAAGTATCCAACTTCAGCTTCTTCAGGAGACCTGGATATAAAGATGGAGTGATGTACAAATAAGTTCTAAATGGAAAACTTGTGACTGGAAAGAAAAACAAATAAAGAACTTATGTATAAGGTTTTATTCAACGTAAGGAAGCTACAAACATGTTGGAGTTATATATTAGGGCAACATAAACACAGATTTTGGTAAATCTCTAAATTACATTTAACTGTTTTTCATGTATATTTTCTTCCTTTTCAAAGGCAGGGGTTTGCATGCCTTTTAAACACATATTGAGAATAAGGACTCTCATCATCATTCATGTCTGTTAGCTGAAATTTTATCAAGTAATGTTTTACCTATTTTAAAATATTTTCTCCCTATTTTGGTAAATCAATTAATCTAGATTAGTGTAAATTGACTGCCTGATAAATTAACTCAAGAATGCATGGGAAAATCCTTCAGGTTAATATCTAGTTGCTCATCTGTGTTCTGGAAAATGTTGCAAACAATATTCTTTAGGGTGCAAAACCTCTTCAGCAAGATAAGCAAGTTTTACCAGTAATTACGTTATTAATCTTCAGTGTGATTTCAGTGATTTTGTGATTTCTACAAGTGTCAAAAAGTATAATCATACATTACATATTAGTCTCTTTAATGTTGTAAAATACTGATGTAGAAACACAGATCTTGTTCAGCAGAAGGGAAACTCAGTCCATGCAGGGTTTCAACATATTTTTTACTCTCTGGATTTCCAGAGGTAGAAGAGAGGATTTAACATGATAACTGCTATCACAGTATTGAAGCTCAATTGTATTCAACATTCAGTCAGTCCATTAGGAGTAACAGAGCAAAAAATGGACAAATTAATATGGAGAATTTTTTTTATTTATTTTAAAAGCAGAGTCAGTGAAACTCCATGAAATTCAGCAAGCACTTTGCTGCTGTTACCCATTCTCAAGGAGATTGTTGTTCTAACAGACAGTTGTATATAATCCTACAATTACTCTCAACCCATTTTCTATCTATTCTCATTCATTTACTCTGCAGAGACAGACATATCCCTTGTCTAGTATTTGTGTGGAACAAAGTCTCCTGGTATGGGCGATTGCTTCTTGGCCTGGTGTACATTTTAGAAGGCATTTATGGACCTGAAGAATAAAGGTGTGAATATGAAGAATGAAGGATAGTAAAAGTATCTCCACTCAAGATATATCCCTTTTGTTTCTCAAAACATGAATTTGAGCCAGCAGCAGCCTATGTATGAGTGCACTGTTATGAAGGTGAGGATTCTTGGATGTGCACTGAGACTAATGCATCCACAATGAACATTAATTAATTCTCACATTAGTTGGGGAAAAAAAAGCAAAATTACTTTAGGTAATATAAGGGAAGTATTTTATCTACACCCTGTCATTTTCTACCTTTCATAATTAGTTTGTACTTCAGCATTAGAAAATGCAGATAGGCAACGCATCAAGGGCATGACTTTTGCCTTCCTATGACACATCCACAAGTCTGAATAATAAAAACACATAGCAAATCTCTGAAAATTCACCAGGTCTACATGCGCTTATATGTTCTGCATTTCACACAGCTACAACAAGAACACAAAAGGTGTCAAAAAACTGGGCCAAACTTGCCCAAGGGTAGCAAGTAGCAAGCAACTGATTGGATAAATCCCTTTCAAAACAATCAGCACTTTTGCAAAAGTAAATACAACATGAATACAAAGTTCTCACAAATACATGGCAGCTTCCTTAGCACTTCAGTGGTCACACAATATATTTTCCAGGATTTATAACCTGGATTTTGGTGTTTTTTCCAAAATGTAAGTGCTGATTTTTTCTTCCCAATTTTACCTCGACACAGCATTTTGTGGAGTGTTCCCAAACCAAGTCCCTCTGTGAAATTCAGTTCTACAGGTAAGCTGGCAGTGCTGTCAAGGGTTATTCACAGAGCTCTGCAAAGCACTGCAAACCTTAATTTCTAAATGCAACTCACCAAAGGCTGAATATTCACTGTGACATCCAACACAGTGAGTTGGTGTTAATAAACTACTTATCACTGATGGTTTAACACCACCACTATTTTCTAATGCCTCTTAGTTCCTCCAATTGCTGAAATAATGGTGTCTTTATGCCCTAAATTCTGAATCAAGTAAATCCCTAGTGTGATTTGGATGTGAGGCAACATATTACAGACATTTCCCTATATCTTCAAAATATCTCTAGAAGGACAAATTAGGTAAATTTTTCACTCTGAAAGAAACTGTGCTGTGTTCTCAAAACAAGAATCCAGCCTTGCAAGTAGATTGCTGCCTCTTTCATTCATGCCCAAAGGATATGTTAAGAACATGGGAAGGCCTCAGCTCAGCTGCACTGGCAGCATAAATTGCCTTTTCATGAAGAAATATCAAAGTAGAAACTAGGGACCAATGGAGTGAGTGATTCACAGAAAATTTCTTGTCAGGAAAAGTTCTCAAAAAATGTCACTGGTGCTATACCAGCTGGAATAGAAGGGAGAACTTTCACACTGCCTTATACATCACTTCAATCAATGCATTGCATTCCCTGTGGACACTGACCAGTGATATAAAACACTTCTAGTTGCAAATATCTGGAGATCTTCACATTATTACTGCCCTGTAAGAAGTATCATCAGGATGAAAATAATTCTAAAATTTGAAATGGAGATGATACAAATGTCTCTTGGTATTTATAAGATCAGGAAAGTGTCCTGTTATCCTGTTTGCTGAATGATTAATTTTAATACATTTTTAAAGAGAAGCAGTATTTTTCTAGATTCACCTAGAAAATATTATCAAAATAACACAATCTTACAGCCCTATTGTTAATATTTTATTTTTCACATGATTGTCTAGCATTTTCTGTACCTTAGAAAGCCATTTTTTCTATCTACCCACAAAAGTGTCTAACTTGACCATGGCAATTTTTTCTTCTTGAGAGGAGATTGTATTATTGCTCAACCTGAGGGCATCCTCTAACAAATAAACTTTGAGGCAATCTATTTTAGCTTTTTACTTTAAAAGGAAATCCATGAAGTATAGCGAGTCATTCAAGAAATTAAAAGGAAATAATTATACTCATTCAGAAGTAATGGAGCCCTTTGGAAAAAATATAGTCTATTACCAACTGCATGAACCACTAATATTGGCTCATTAAATAGAAACTTAGAGCAATTTCTGGATCAGGCAGAAATAATAATCTAGTCTGGATACAGAAATTTTGCACATTCACTAAAACCATCTCTAAGAATGATTTCAACCGTGTAATCCAGAAATTCTGCAAGCTGTGAGATCAAATTTGTAATGTTCCACTTCACTGGAGATTAGAAGACTTTTGCTGCCTTTTTCCCTGCATTTCTCCTGCTCCCAGTCCTGCAGCCAGCTCTGATCCAGGCAGAGGCACAAGTGCAAGCAGAGCTTCCTTTCAGCACTCACTCCTGCATGCAGGCCGAGGAGGGGCAGGTGCCGGGCAGGGACACACACCAGCCCCTCGGGGGACACACACAAGGGGCAGCAGCTTCCCCTTCCCTCTGCTATCAGCTGTGGGTGCTCACCAGAAGCATTACAGACACCAGGCACTAAGGCCACTGAGGCAGTTTGATGTTCAGAATACTCTTGGCCTTAAAGATGCTGTGTCCAGCTGCTGGAAGAGATGAGGGGTGTGGGCTGTGCAGACATCTGTAATGCTGGTATGCTGCAGCATTTTATTTTAACATCCTGTTTATCCTGGCCTTAAATTTAGCTCATTGCTGGGTAATGATGCAAGAGATTATCTGATGAAGCAGGAACTTGGAACATGAAACCAAATTTCCAGGCAAATCGGGTTTTCCATTTTCTCCTTTCAGCTCAAGAGCCCCTTCTGCTCAATCCTGGTAATTGTGTACACCAGATGAAGAACATGGCATTGACAGATGACTTACTAGTGCAGCCTTTACTCCAGGATCTTCCAACAAGTTCCTACTTTTTCCTGCCAACACAACCAAAAATTATAGAAGACCTTGACTTCTTCAGGCTATATATCAAAGTACCTAATATCGCATCTTTAGGGTATATTTTTTTCTTTAGTATAAATCATATAGTACACTTTTACTGACTGAAAATCTGAGCAGAAAGAGGAGCAGAGCTGGAGAAAGTGATGGAATTGATGAGTGATGGGTAAAAACTTTCCTTTTGAGCAAGTCAGAGAGGAAACATTTTTCCCTTGCTTCCTCTCCACCCTTATCATACAGAAAAATAACATATAAGCACAAGGCAAATATTTCTTCTCTTTCTATAGAAATAAAGGTGGTTTGGGAAGTTGAAGGACTTTGCAAATGAAAACCACCAGAGGCTACAACACAAATCATAATTAGAACAGAAAGGAAAGGTATTAACAGACTCTCTGAGCTGGAGTGGGTGAGAGGAGCCTCACTGCCTGTAAAGCCTGCAGGGAGCTGTTGGCATTTGCCAGCCAGGAGTGGAACACAGCACTCCTGATACTTCTCCTGGTCGAGACCCAGGCTGGCTGCCTTTGCTACTAACCATCCTTGCAGGATCATTGTGGTTCAGGGACAGACAGCTGGGACAATCCACCCAGCCCTGTTCTGATGTGGTCTGTGTAAATGCAAAGCAGCACCAGGTCACTTACAGGGGTGTCACACTAAAGGCTGTGTATTCTCTGAGCTGTCTATTACTTTGGCTACTAATATAGAATTTTTCTATTCAGTGTCTCTGTTTGACAGAGAATAAAAAATTTCAATGTGAGTGTTTAATAAAGTCTCAAAAAAAGAACATATAAAACTGCTTTTCTCAAATGCAAACTCATCCAGCAGGCCAGGGCTGTGCTCCATATCCATGGTCACAACCACATGCTCAGTACAGGTTTTTTCACACTACAGATACAGGTACGCAGCTCGTTTTCAAATCTTCTGGATCATGCCTAAGTAAACAAAGTTGCACTTTCTGGTTATTTTTGTGTTTTATTTTCTTTTATCATCCCAGCAGGTTGTGATCCCAGAAATGACAGTAACTGCTGGTGTCGTACAGGCTTTTTGGCTTCCACACACCAAGCTTATAATTCTGCCATCAAACTGTAAGTTGTACACATATGATTGCAACTTTTCAGAGAGCAAGTCACAGTACTTGTAGGAAGCAGGAGGTAATAGGCAGTGTTACCCAAAATAGCAATCAATATAGATATTCACTTTAATGGTGGGAAGACAGGCTGCAAGACAGAAATCTGGAGCATTGCACAGTGAAGGAAATGGCTTGTCTGCACTGATGTGTTAAACTCACATCTGCTAGGGTATAGCAAGCAAGAATGGAGTATTTCTCTCACTTTATATTAGGAAGTAATTAAATCAAAAGGGTGCAGTCAAATGCAGGTCTGAGAATCATGTGGCATTCCCTTAGACACCTCACTGGTTCACAGGAGAGAATGCAATGCCCATTTGAACAAAACACCTCTTAAACAGCTTTTTATACAGGAATTTCATACCTAGACTGGTCTAACCCAGGCACTAATTTGCCAGATTAACTCTGCTGTGAACAGCTGCTACTCCTTAAAAATATTCTAAGTGCATCTGACTGAAACCAAAGGGACACAGTATGATTTTGTCTTTCATCTCAACAGAAGTAGATCATTCTTCAGGAGAAATTCTTCTTCTAAATCAGGCTCTGATGAAAGACCAGTACCAAAAGCTGGCTCTAGCACTGGTCATACAAATTTCTCTCCAAATACCATTATTTCTGCCAAGTTTAATGAAACAGATGGCAAATGCTGCAGCATGTACTTCCCAGCACATACTGGAAAGAATTTGGAAGCACATGTGTAACTGCACCATGCAGTGACATCTGTCTTAGCACTTATCTGTTGTCAATTATGTAACATAATAAAATAGAGATAAAATAACATCTGCTGGAATGAAAAATCTAGCTTTTAGGAAGTATTAAGGACTTTGTTTTACTTTCTATGAGGTCAGCAATAATTTTGTTATTGATGTTAGTAGACACACAACTGAGGACAAAAGCTTACTTTAAGCCTCAAAATAGCTGCTGACCAAAGTGGAAGAAAATTATTTGAAAAAGTATTTATTGTAATGGTAGGGCATTTTCCTGGGATGATTAACTAGTTAGTGTATAACAGGCATAAAGAGAATAAGATAACAGCATTACCAAATTATTACATACACAGATGATTTAGTTTAGTGTGAAGTATTTTAGCTACATGATGCTGCTTTTCAAGATCAGAGTGTAGGAGGCTCTGCTGCATCTTCAGATTAGCCAGAATAGAGGCTGCTACAGTGAATATATCTATCCCCTTGGATTTTACAGGGATTCTTTAAATTTAGAAATAGATTCAAATCTGTGTGCAATCTACAGGGACAAATTTGAATCTACAGCTGGTGCTCCATTGACAATTTACTCTGAAGTGCCTTACACTGATTTTGTTAATGAGAATTTTCAATTAATTTAATGAAAGCTGATTTTGTCTTCCATGTGTTGTTCTAACCTAATGAAGAAAATACATTAACTAACTGACAGTCCCAAGGTATTACATATTAAACGTCTTTGGAAGATGAGGATGGACAGACATTTTTGGAACTAATTTGTGAATACTTTGTATCACTTTGGGAAAATCATGTAATTGCTCTTGTTTCAAAGATGTTAAGCGAGTTGAATAGCATAAGTTTTGGGTTTTTTTGTTTTGATTGATTGGCTTTGTTACATTTTTTCCTTTATTTTTTAATAAAAAAAAATTGCACTTATTTCATGTCTTGATTCAGGCTTGTAATGATATTTAAACACTATTTGTAGAACAACAGATTTAGAAGTGGAAGATAATTCAAGTTACATCCATTTGATTTTTGGCAGCTTAACAGAGTGACCGAAAGAGGGGTGACAACCAGTATTGGTAGCCCTGAGTTTTGCCAATCCCAGTCAAAACAATTGCATTTATAAAGATCATATATCAGATATAAAACCAATTAATATACAATTAATGAAACACCATATCTACAATTTATGCTGTCACTGGTCAGATTTAGACAGAAAATCTGTATTTTAGAAAGAGAGTTTGCATTTTTTGACACAGTGCCCCTCAGCTGCTTTCATTCAATGAGTATTATATCTCCCTTGAGCTACCCAAATTTCTGCTTTAAGTACCAGCACTTCCTCTCTCTCTAAGCCTAACCTTGCAGGCTCCCAGAAGACATGCAGATGCCACTGCAGTTGGGCAAGCAGATGTTTTTGAGGTCATGGTGAAGCTGCTGCCAGCTGTAGTAGTTACTTGGAACATTACAGAAGAGTTAGCATCCTCCATGAAGCCCTGAATATTATTAAATCTTTGTCATAATGGCTTTATTGTAGTAGACTAGCACCTTGATTTTACCTATGACTATATCAGTTTGTTTCAACCTGCCTTTTAGAAAATTAATTCTAAGGATGTTCTCCTAAACCACACATGAGTGTGGAAAACATGCCCAAAATTCACAAAAGCAGGATTGACAGTTCCAGTTGTGATAATCTGAAACACGGGGCTCACAATCAGTTTTCTCTTCTGACACCTTTTTTAGGTGCTGTTACTATCCATTACTATGCTATTCATATCCATTAGTACTATCCATACTTATCCAAATGGTTAAGTTGGAGTAGAATTTAAACAAACACTTGACTCTTAATGTGCCATGGTTTTCTGTATCACCTTCTGGAAGCCCCATGTCCTACCACTAATGCTGTCTAGGACACTGTTCTCCATCTTGATAAACAATCCTTTGGACTTAGCACCACATACATTTATTATTCCAGCTTTATAGAATGGAAACCTGCAGAAACATGGAACTACACACTCATGAACTCACAGTCATGAGAGATTTCAGTCTTGTCAATGTAAACATTGCATTTTCTCCACCACATGGGCTGCTACAAACACCTACCTTTAGACCACAGTTACATCAGCAGGCAATATCAAGCTAAACTATATGTAAACATATAATTTAAAAACACCCAACCATTCAGAAGTTTATAAACATTAATCCTTTCATGATGCTTATTCTTTTTAAAATATCATGTCCAACTGATTTTATTCTTTGTCTTTATCTCAGTAAAAAAAATTGCCTAGAGAGGTTGAATGAGGCATATCACTGACTCAATTTGCAGTACTCAATTCCAACTGATCAAAATGACAGGCTTACAAAAACGCTTCTGAAAGTCCCAGTATGCCTGCTCACATCCTCTAACACCTCCTTTGAAAACATGATCCTTAATGATTTCTGGAGTATCTGAAATGTTTGTTCAGACTTTTAAGGAATGCAGTCAGGACATTCTACATCCCTTTCTCTTTAACTTGACAGAATACGGATCTCTATAAAAGAATACCGGATGAAAATCTGTTTAATCCCAGAACCTCACCCACAAAGGCTATGATAAAGTCTATTTTTTTCAGCATGCCTCCCCAAATATTTTCATGTGTCTCTCTGTATGTGTGTGTGACACACTTTCTCCTGAAGATGATGAGAAAAAAAGATTGAATTAAAAATTGTTATGATTCATTATAATTATACTAATCAACAAGTTTCTGGAAGGCACTTGGATACCATAAAAAGAGGCATGGAATAGGAACAGAAGGGTGGCTTCAAAGTGTACAACACACTCACAGCATGAATGTAAGGATTTAGTCCTCAAGTAAACAAACTTGTGGTAATTTTGATAGATCAGGAAACTCCTACGGAAAACACCTCAAGCCTCATATGTCCAGTTGAATGCATAATAAAAATTTAGATCATGCAAAGGTATAATTCTGTCTCTTTTTCTTGTTCACTCATGTAGAAAACTTAAAATCTCCATGAATCACAAGCTCCTTCATAAATTGATAATATTGGTAGTCAAACAGTAGTTTGATCTTACTAACTTAGCAGAAAGCTATCCAAGAATGTTTTATATATTTCTTCTAACCTCTGATTTAGATGTATTCATAAGTTATATATATGCATTTTTTTCTTGAGCCAGTAAAATTCTATACCTTAAATAGATCTTCTCTTCTGTTATTTACCCACCTAATCAGGCATGAAAATCAACCAACTCAGCCTCCATTTTCAAAGGATAAACAAGCCAAGGCCTCTTAGTGTTTTTACAACATCTCTTAATTTTATTTTTCTCCTCCTTCAGTGCCTATTCCAGCTTTAGTTAATCCCTCCAGAAGATAGAAGACCAAATGCAGCCCATAGGAAAAAAAAATAAAGCCTTACCTGTTTTCTGCACAACATAATGAGTTTTCATTCACCAGAAATTTTTCAGATAACTGCACTTTATGGTCACAGCACCATTTGAGCATATTTATTGCTGTGACCCTGCTGAAATTTTCTTCAAGAATAGTGACAGATTAAGTGAAGCCAAAACTTAATATATCCTACTGTGCTCCTGTTCCGAGCTTTCTGGATTATTCAGAAACAAACTGGACTTTGTATCCTAGTGAGATGGCATTGCCAGGTTTTCAAATCAAGTGAAATAAAAAAAAAAAGTCAAACAAATGAGGTAAAATACATCATAGATTTTTCCAAGGAACCCATGTATCAGGCTTGAAAAGCTCTGCTACTTACTGACTTTTTGCTCAGAAGGGATAAGAAATACCACATCTTTGTTTAAATTCCATAATATACTGTAAGACAGTGAAGAACTGTCTTAAAAAGTCTCTGGATGGAAGCTACCACTACTTCTCAGACTGTCCTTTTCATTTGCTTAAAACTTTCCCTGTTTCTCAGATATTCAAATAATCAATCATATATAACCTCAATTTCAGATCACAAGAAATTAAAAACTTGAACATTACCTCACAGACCTAGTCCTTTGAGCAACCCATCTGGCTAATTAGAATTAAATTTGCTTTTAATTTACCTGTACTGAAATGAGACAGGACATATCAGAATGTATTACAACCCTTAGTACTATCAGCCAGCATTGTTAAATCCCAAAAGAACTGGAGACTTTAAGATGGGAGGATTATTCAAAGGGATTATACACTAAATTCCTGCATGTTAAATAATTCATCAGAATTAATTCTACATATATTATCAGCTTTTTGCTCCTTCTCACTTATAAAGGTCAGTTTATAAGAATGTGAACTGATTCAGTCTCTATGATATTTTTAAGACCTTTTTTTAAACCAACACCTTCAGAATGGCTGTAAAAAGGGGACAATGTGTGTCAAAACAAACAAAAAACCCCAGTGGTAAGAGCTAATAGTCTATTTGAGCAAGTGAAAGGGTCTCATGTTGGACAAATCTTGATTTCTTGGATGTCTGAAGTCCATCTTTTTAAAAAAATGTCACAAATCATTTTTATTGCTGTCTTCTCCTCCAACAAAACAAGCTATCAGCATAATTCACTCTACAAGGATAGTTTAATACACTTAAAAGAGCACAGCACTACATTTCTCAGATGACTGGAACTAAGCCAAAGCAAAGCCAACACAAATTGTGCTTCCAGTGTTCAAAAGCACAATTAGACAAGCAGGACTGACCAAGCTGACAGGTTTGTCTTACCTAATATTTCCTGAACAAAGTGCAGGGCTCTGATTCTGTGATGGCTGCTGAACACCATGCTTAACATATTAAACTAAAAACCATTTGGGACACAGAAGATTTTCAGTATTCATGAACAGGCTGGCTACATGTTGAACAACTGAAATCAAGAGTGCTCAGGTGGTGAGTTCTAGTAAATGTTGCCATTTTTGTCACCTCTGTCTCAAGACATGATCTCTCTCTATAAATGCTGTCCATGTCTTTCAAGAGGTGATCAGCAGGGTCCTTCCACAGTTTACTCACTGTAAATCAAAACACCCCTTGTTCAATATGTGACTATTTTAATTTAGGTCCCTTCACTCTCTCCCTACCACCTGACAGGCTTGGACTCTTCCACCTCAACCAGAGGCAACATCCAGTATGATCTAGTCCTTCTTGGCTTGGGTTGGGAAAAATTCCTGTACAGTACTCCTGAAAAGAAAATCCCTCAGCTATTCTATTTGAAAAAAAATCCCCTTCTCTCCAGAACACAAATATTTTTAATGATACTGAAAGTGTTTCAACAAAGTAATGTATTAGTTAATGAGGATTAAAATAGTAATTGGCCTATACAGCTTGATCCAGAACTTCAGAAATATTTAGAATATTCAGTACTTAGCATCACTAACTCCCACTGAAACAAAGAATGCATTAAATAATTCAGGCTGTAAATTCTTATTTAAATATTGTTCTTTCATTGCAATTGAAGCTGATGTAAAGTCAGAGTAAAAGAATTATAACCCTGCTGCAACAGCTCTTAGCAATTAATCAGAAAAACATTTCCAGAAGTTTTGGCTGATGCTTTTTTCTCCTGGGCTATTTTTTAAACACTTTTAAGCTTCTCTGTCTTTTAGTCCTAAACCTTATGATCTTGTTAGCCCACCTGGACTGAGGTTGACATTTCCCCATTATTAGCATTCCCTCTACTCTCACAGGGCCTCACATTTCTCTTGGAGACATTTCATCTTTGAAATTGTTCTGTGTCTTTCCTGTTTTCTTCCCAACAGCTTTGTCTGCAGCTCCAACTTTTCCTGATGAATAATATCGAGCAGATAAAGTAACACTAACTAGCACTGATACTACAACAGAAAAGAAAGTATGCTTTTTTTATTTAATTCACATTAAAGTAAAGCTTAAAGCAAAGGTGAACACTGTCTTCTGTGAGGGTACAGCTGAGAAAGATGGCAGTGTACCAAATATAAAAACAGAAGAATGTATTAAAAGTAGAGTCCCTGTTTTGATATAAAATTAAGATAGATACAATTACTTTGTATTCTTGGCAGGATTGATGTCACTGTCCTTCTGCCACTTCATTTACTGAGAGTCTACATGTTTATGCTGATTATTCCATTGCTGAATTGCTACACAGAAATATAACCAATTTTTAAATGCTTCTTTTGTATAAATTTAATTTAATAAAAATCATCATTAAAAACAACCATTCTGTGTTATTACGTGGAACTGTAGATCCAGGACATACGTACATCCATCTGATTGAATCATGGAAACACAGATGTGCACAAAGGACAAAGGTAACCAGCCTTTCCTCTCTATGAGAAGGTTGGTTTCACTGTGATTTGAATTCATTCATTCCCAAATGTAAACATCTCTGCTAGTCTCATGCTCCAGTGAAGCCTCTGACCATGGCAGATGGATAGACAGATGCCAATCCTCACCATTTACTTACAACTCCAGCCATGTTTCCCTTTCATCCACCTTCCTCCCTCTTTTGCAGCCTAATCTTTATTTTCTGTTTCTTCTCCTTTACTCCTTGTCACTCCTTCTCATATTATTTTTCTTTTTTAGTGTTTGTATTCCTCTGTTTCATATTATCCACTAAGGAGCAAAAATGCTTCCTGGATCCTTGAAAACTTTTTTGGAACTTAAGCCTGAGTGTTCCCCTCATGGAAAAAAAGCCAAGAAGCTCAAACAAAAAAGTACTGGCCTTGTTTCTTCTCTAACTTTTCCATAAAACCAAGAATGCTTTTTGTGTCCAGCTGGAATAAAAAGTCACTACTAAAGGAGAGCACAGGTGTAAGTTATGACAATTATAATGCAACTAAGACAAAAAGAGGCAATGGAGCAATGTGAAACAGGACTACATAGGAACTAAGCAACTTTATCCCCAAGATCTTATCCACTCTGAAGGAGTTTATATCTTAATAGAGACAAGAGATTTCTTAAAAGAAAATACCTCTCCCAATTTCAACACTTGTTCTCATTTTAGGAGGGGTCCATGTGATTCTCAGATATTGAGGATGCAGCAGACACACTCCCATGCACAGACACTGCAGAGAACCTCAGGCTGTGGAGAGGTGATGAACACTCCCACTCTCAACAACACCACGTGAGAATGTACTATGTACACACCTTAGGTGAAATTTTAATTAACAAGATTTTATTTGCTGTAAAGTGTGTAAAGTCAAATAATGAACATGGAGAGAAATATTGAAAACAATAAATACGATTAATTATTACAACAGGTTCTGGAAACACACCTTGATCTAATTCCCTCCCCTGCTGTACCCCCAAGAGTGAAAAAAAAGTCTGTGGGGAAAAAAAAGCCATTTACTGTCGGCAGAGACCACTCCATGACCAGAGATTAAAGCTGTGCTCATCATTATGCCCCTAAAAAACAAGTTTTTTTTTTACAGACTTAAAAATGTGTGCAGTGCAGGAACATGAAATATATTCAGAAATTCTAGTGTGCTTTCTTTGTGCTAAAAATTCAGAGCAGTGATGTTAAAACCTTTGCAATATATGGTCAATAAAATATTTATACACTGCATACTTGGAACAGAAATATTAAGTGTCACAATCTTGTTCCACAAGAAGTATAAACCATGGCACAGATCTGATGAAGTGCTCTACAGATAGCAAGTACAGATAAGCAACACTTTCTGATTTTGCAGTATGTGTTGTTGATCCACATCATGTAATAACTCTAAAAACGTTTGGCTTGAGGAGCAAGCAACAAGGGCAACTGATTATTGAGCTGAGAAAGACAGGTTAACTTGATAAAAATTTGTTTCTGACACATGCTCACCACTGCTAAATGAGGTACTTAGGAGCCCACTGTGTGAAAGGTCCTGCTCCGAACACCTAAATGGTGACTACCATGAAGAATTCAGGCTTCTCCTCAAATGTAAGCTTGGCCCCAGGTAAATGATTTAATGACTTTGTCCATGGAGTGTAGCCTTGGTGTAAACCTTTGGAGAATGATAATTATAGAGATAATAGTGAACTTAACTTGTGACAGAATCATTTAAAAAATAGTGATGTGTCAACCACAGCTTCAGCAGTACAGTGTAATACATAAATATAATGAAATTCAATTGCCACCCTCAGATCACTTAAGAATGGGGGAATAACAAGGCTTGTTTTAAGAAGAAATGCTGTTTTTTCAGCTATCATCAAGTAAAATAAAATACTTATGCATTTTCTGAAGGGCTCAAAAAAGTGGGTTTTTTTAGAAATGTCGGATGTAAGAAACATTTTTTATGACAGAATATTTTTAGGCATCAGTCATATATGCGTGGAGAAGAAGTTATAGGGAGAAGGGGAGAGGAAAAGGAAGTAGAAAGGCAGAGAAAGAATTTTTTCATCTAGATCAGTTCTGAAAATTCACTTCAAAATTAAGTATGAAAAATGTTTTCATATTATTTTTGAAATAGGAGGAGTTTGACAGGGAATCGTTGAAATGTCCTCAAAATTTCCAGGATAAACTAATTGGTTAGATGGAGGAAATGAGGAAACATAAGTACACATCCCACTGGCAAAAAGCTTTCTTGTAACTACATTAGAGAATGTTAAAATAGGATCTCTGTGATCCTAGCAGGTTTAACAAGACTCACAGATCATCTGTGATTAAATGCAGGTCACATAAAATAACATCTGTAACGCTGCCAACTTCAGGGAGGCTCAAGCATGACACTGATTAAATGCTGGTCACATAAAGGAACCCCATGACTCTAAAAACCACGGAATAGATTTGCAATTCAAAGGCACGTACACAAATACATAACATACGCTCAGATTGTAACTGCTGGAGATTAACTAGTAGGAAATTCTTATGTTCTTTAACAAGGCTTAGAAGGTTGCAAAATAGGCATAAAGGTGAACAGAACTGTCTCATGAAATCACAACCATTACTAACACAGAGGAGCAGGGATGTTGCTCCTCCTTTGCAGGACTGCTTTTGCAGGATGCTTTGTATTTTACTCCACAGCATTAGTAATTAAAGTTACTCCCACACTTTAACAGCACATGTCATCTAAACATCACACTGTTTTTACTGACAGGTATTCATATGAAAATAAATAAGAGGACCTTTTTCCTCCTCTCTTTCTCTCAATCATTTAAAGTGCTGTCTCTAAGAAAAGATAAGAAGGGCAGAACCCTGCTGCATGACCGGAACTCCACAAGGCATGGCAAGGCAGGGGAATAACTGCTTCCTGCAGCAAACACAAACCAGAGCTGGATGTCAAAAATATAGCTCCTTGCCTCAGCTGCTGCTGCTGCTGCCTTTGGAACCAAGAGCTGAGTAAGACCTATTCATTCACATGCGTGGGCTGAAAATGAAACATTATGTACTTCTCTTAAAGCTGTTTTCAGAATGGCTGCTCATGATGCATTGGAAAAAAATGGCAGTTTCATAAATCAGATCAAATCAAATCTCCACTACATTAAAAAAAGAATTTTCTTCAAAGTCCTGACAGGTCAAGCTACTTTTTCTAAGTTTTTGAATGCCAGGTGCCACACCAAGATATCAGCAAGTTTGCAAAGTCCTGTTTGTCTTTAGTATAAAACATTCCTTTTGTATCAGTTTAAGAGATAAAGGTACTTTTGCTTTTTTAAGATAAAGTCATTCTGATGTACTGAATGCACATATCCTGCAGTTTTTCTGAGCCTAATCATGGAAGCCTATCAAGCCTTAGCTGATGCTTTTCATTTACTTTTTTCATGTGCAGTAAACCACTGATGGCTTTTCTTCTGAATTCTTATTTCTCCTTTCCTGACCTACTTTTTGAACATGAGGTTTTGGGAATACTATTACACATTTGCCTACCGGATGTCTGGACCTCTGCTAAAGTCATCTCTTCTCTCTGCTACTCCTGCATAGCTGCTATTTTCAGAGGAACATTAAATTAGTTTGTTAGACTATTCACTGCCAGCATGAAAAGGCTAACTTTAAATATTTCAGGACAATGCCACAAGTGAATGCATTTGTTGAAGGCATCTTTAAAAAGCTGACATTATCAGCAGATTAATTTTAACTGCCAAGTTTAGCAGGTTTGCTAGGAGTACAAGCAAGCACATTGACAATATGAGTAATTCTGTCAGCTGTCATCCATTTAGTCCTTTGACCTTTTCTGCTGGAAAATCTTGCAAAATGCACTACATTACTGAATTTATTTGAATCAGAAATACAATACAAATAACCTGTCAATTAATCTGGCTTCCAGTCCTAGCATAAACTTAAATTTCCACAGCCAATTTGTACTGGCACCTTCTGTACTGAACAAAAGTTAAAAAACCTAAAAATCTCTCTCTCTTAACGGGCTTCAAAGTCAAAAAAGTGGTTTTATAAAACCACAGATACTCTACTTTACTCTTATCTTTCCTTAAGTTCTGCCTATTTCACAGACCATCTGTTGAAGGAACATGGCAAAATATTCCTGTGACTCACTTCAGTCACTTGGAGAATAAAGTCTTCAACAAACCCACTACTGATATAAAACTTGTAGATGAAGTGGTTAACATATGTGCTATCTTTTTAAAAGAAAATATGAAACTATAAATTAATAGCAAAACCAAGACTAGCTAACAATTAAAATGGAAACCTTATGCTCCAAGGTCTACCTTCTGCAAAGACATAAGCAGGTGCTTTGTTTAGCACATAAAACAGACTCATTAAAATTAATGGGACAATTCATTGTATGTAAGAGTGCACAGACTTAAATCAAAATGATCGGAATTACCAAATTTAATCAGGAGTTAAATGAGTCAGCAGAAGAGTATGACTTAGATCTTCAAGTTTAATGTTGTTTTCAATTTTTAGGGTTTTTTTCCTTTAATGAAAAGTTGAGTCTTTATAGGTAGTATAATTCTTTCTCTCTTCCTGCAATTATTAGGGAACATTATGCCAAAGATACCCACAAACAGTGACTAACAAAGCCTTGTTACTTTATAAAAGTTATTAAAATCCCTAATTTTTACTTTGGATTAAGTGTGAAAATAGTGAATGGAGTATTTACTAATGAGATAATGGTTATTCTTAATTTGTGTCTATACATACAGATGGAAAATTTTATCTCAGTTAAAGCTAAACAGAAAAAGGAAGTATTAAACCAATTTAGTCAGGGAGCAATTTCACTTGACTTCCCCCATCTAAAAGTTAAGGTTACCTCATCCCAGCAGGTAACCTAGGCTTGGTTTGCAGTCAGCAGAGGCAAGAGGCAACTTCAGCATGTGATTCCTTATTCTAATGATGAAATGATTTGCCATCTGTAATGGCCATCTTCTCCCTCTGACTGAAAAGGGAAGACAAACTTTTTGCTTACAATTCAACAACTAATGTTAGGTAGATTCTTACTCATATTATTTAATCTAAACACCTGAGTGCATTAGAGATATTTAAAAAAATCTACCTAAATGTACAGTATTAAATAAAGAAAATTACTGCAAATGCAATTTGGTCTATTTTGCAATTTAAATACATTGATTTTGGTCAGCCCAGTCTTTAAAATTTTAAAACTAATAAGCAGTACTTCTCTTGTATTTTAGCCGAAGACTGAAAATGAAAAATATGGCCAACTTTCAGGCTTTTATAATTTCAGACCATTTCTTGACTTTTAGGGAACAAATCACAGAATAGAACTTAATGAATAAACTGAAAACAATGCATCCTGTGAAGATTAGGATATTTCTGTCAGAAGCTGATTTTACACTTCAGCAAACCTATATTTCAGGTGGTCAGGTTTCAACTGGCCAAAAATTTCCAGTGGTTCACCCAGACACCTTTCTAAAAAATATCAGCTTCAAACACAGTATGCCTAAATATGGCTTTGGTGTTGTTTTTGGGGTTTTTTCCCTTTTCTGCTGGGACTTGGCTCTCAGCAAAATGAATATTCAGAAAGTGCTTGTGCACAGAACCATATCAGATAATTATAATTTTATGGTTTGTCATTATGAGAATATAAGTCAGAGATAAAATAAACATTTTGCAACCTTCACTATAACACATATTTATTTAAATTTGTACATTTCTTGTGGACAAAGTAGGAAAGACAAATAAAAATAACAAAAATTAAGTAGATTTCTTGTAGTCTCAAAGAAAGAAAGAAAAAATGTAAAGCATATCTTTCACTTCTATTTCAAAACATTATAGTAGACAATTTTAGTAGTGTTTTTTAGTTGTTGCTTATTACATTTCTTATGTCTGATGAAAATATAGGAATAGAAAAAACAAATAAACAAACAACAGAAAAAAACTCCAAAACAAAAAGAGATGGAGAATTTGGCCTGCTGGTTCTCCTATTAGGTAGAAAATTACATCTTCGCTGCCCCTGAGGCGTTCTGCTAACAATGTGCTCTTTGGATGCTTTTCCTTTTCACAGCAATTTACAGCTAAAAGTAAAACCAGACTTATTAAAAGCACACACACCACTACCACCACTACTCAGCTGAGACCAGTCTGCCTCTTAAATTGTGCAAAGACATTTAAAAACTCACAATCTCCTAGGAAACCTTTTTGTAAGCCCAGTTAATAAAACGAAGATTTATTGGTGAAATATGCAATATTCTTAGAGGTCTTCTACTCATAAACAAACATATTAAAAAGAGGAATGTATCTTTCTTTCTGATAAAGATGAAAAGAAGCATCTTGTGTGATCAGGATGGGGCTGTGGTAACATGTTTAGGATAAAGCAGTTGATGCACAGTACCTGAGATTGCAAATACTTCAGTTGAGGAACTAATGCAGAAGACATTTATTGGCTCCATCTAGGCAACACATGAAAAGGGATTCTTATCATAAAATTTATGTGTTACAACACCAGTTAGAAAATAACCTTCTTCTAGCTCTGAGGTAGTCCATTTTTGATCTATTACCCTATTGTAGACACTAAGTAACATTAGATAATTAAAGCATATTAAGAAGCTTAACATCCTTGGATTATCCTTGGTGCCCTTCTCTGTAGTTCTCCTACAGTGTTTCTGGGAGAAGGAGACCAGGGCAGCGCACAGTACTCAGTGTAAAGAGCCTTGTGGAATGTTGCAATCACGAGTCATGCTGTTGTGTTTAGTTTTCTATTACTTTCCTAAGAAGCCCTAAATTTCTAATTCTACAGGATTCTTCTGAGATTTAACTGAATCTTTCACAGGACTATCCACTGTAAACTTTCAGCAGTAATGGTCAGCATGTCAAGGGCCATTTATGTAGTTAGTTTTTTGTTTTTTCCCCATAAGCGCTACTTCACAATTAATTGTACTGAATTTCTAACTTCCTAAAATTAGCTAAGATAATGAACTTTGCCAGGCCTTTTCCTTTTTTTAAGATTCACAGTTGCTCTGATCCAGCACTATGAACACATAAAGGTCTGATCTTCATGGCATATACAGGACCCGAGCATTAAACATCTAAGGTGTCTATTTCCCTATCTTGGAGCCACACTTCTTCCCAGTTTTAAACACAAACATGAGAATAAAACCTCTGTGTTTGACACTAACAAATCAACAAACAAACAAAAAATTTCATAGTGTAAGGCAAGAGAAAGTTTCTGAACTGTTAATATACTTGTTAAGCATTCCTGGGCACCGCCAAAGTTTACATACAGATGGATTATCTGCCACACACATCTCAGCATAGAGTTTTATGATACAAAGGTAATGTTTATTTAGATGTGCCACCCTTGTTCCTTTTTCTCACAAGCTATGTTTTTTCAGATTGTGTCCTACAAAAAAATCTATTTTCAGGAATATTACTTTAAGATATATCAGGTAATAGCATGGTCCAAGGTGTTAAAAAAAACCCCAGCCATATTTTTAAGGTCCAAATTTCACTAAACTTGAATTTAAAATCGAGAATCACTATTTTGTTGCTGGTGGATAACCTCTGGTTTCACTTACACATCTGTTCAAAAGTATTTTGTCCAAGATTCTGGGTAATAGTCTTCATTTTTAGGTCTATCCTCAAAGATACTAAAATCTGTTTCTGGCACTGATCCGAATATTTTCACACTGTTATATAAATGGCATTAAGGATGAAAACCTATTTGATGTTCAAAAAGGCTTCTGAGCCAGGTGTATTAAAACCAGCACAAAGCTGGTTGGGTTTTTTTTGTAAAAACAACTAATAACAGTAATAGTAAAGTTAGGAAAATATTAATGCCTGAAGGACTTTTCCTTTGTATGGGTTCATGGTTTATATGGACTAACACAGTAGGCAAAATGTCTATGCAAAAAATAAATTCTGAGCATGAAAGTTTTTGTCCACAGTTGTGGAATGTGATAGATTTAATCTAAGCCAGACAGGTTGCCAAAGACAAGCTCCAGAGGTGTGCTTGGGATCAATGCATTCTTGGATCACAGAGCATTTGCTGCATTTGCACTTCTGCTGGCATGGGAGCTAACGAGATTAAATTGAAATTGTGCACGCCCATGCAAAGGCTGTCACCATCTTCTTTTCTGTAGACATATTCAAAGCCTAGTTCAGGGGGTTTCAGTGGCACATAAAGTTAGGTGATTCATTTTAGCCACATGTAAACATAGCAGGAAGTATTCAAATACAAAAGATAAGTACAAAATACTTAAAGTATGTTAGAAGAAAATTGTGCAACTTAGTATTTGCAAAGCAATGCAAAATACTCAGAGGAAACATTTATAGATGTTTGAGGCTATTAATCATTGTATAGTTCACTTCCTCAGGGAACAGAGTACATATTAACAAAATTCTATTATTAAATCAGAAGATGGATTTTGAACAGAGCATGCACATCATGAGGGACTGTGTTGACAAAGTGCTGAGAACAATGCCCAGCGGGTCAGCCACTTTGCATCTTCTGCCATGATACAAAGCATCATCTATCAAAATATCTAACTAGGTTGCAGTTTTATGAAGAATAGATTTTTGCTTACAATGCAAAGTAAGTGGTAGAAAAAACTATGGCATATTGCAAACAACAAACACTACATAAAAGACTTAAAAACACAGCTACTTTGTGTTCTCCAACACTTCACATAAAGCCACAAATTATATATGAAAATAAAGAAATAAAAAGGAATAGAACCAATCAAAAAACTATTTTTTTTAGTAAAACAATACAAAGCTTGCACCTATACTTCATGATCTGAAGCATTAAGCTTTCATCAAGAAAGTAAACAATTCCCCTATTATGTCTTCACCTCAGGATGGCACTGCAGATATACAAGGCTGGCAATAAAATAAGACATCATTTTTTTCCCCAAGATTGGGAAGTGTCAGGAAGCTTGTTCTGAGCAGATTGCTCAATTCCTTAATTTGGGCATTGTCCCTTTTGCAACAGGCTCCTCTTCAGGCTGAGCAATGGCAGCTTGATTCAGGAATTCTCATTCCCTCCAACAAGCATCTGCTCACAATGAAGTATTGTTTTAATTTATGCAAGGGACAGGACTGACATAAGAACAGCAGCATCTACCACTAGATATCCCTCTGCCTCCAGCATTGAACTTGGCAAAAGAGAAAGCAACAGATTTGTGTTCACAATCAGCCATTCTAAAAAAGCTAAAGCATAAGACCTTGGCTCCCATAAGAGCATTTTACCTAAGTAAAAATGCTTTAAATCAGGTAAAATTTTGGAAATTTTGAATTTTATTCTGTGTTATGAAGGAAACACAGAGACACATCTCTATAAAATTGACATTCACGTACAAGAACCATATAAACATTTAAGTAGCTCTTTAAAGTGAAGAAATATTGTACATTTTTGTACTTACACTAATTTCCTGTTCCAGAGTCTTCTCATGTACTTTCCATTTTTTCCCCTGCGGGTTAATTTTGCCAAGTGTCTTTGCTGTCGCATAAATATTTTAAATGCTGCCTTGATCTTTCCCATTATTCACCCATTACGACACAGAGCAGATCTGATGCTGAAGTGGGGCTATACCTTACCAAATTTATTTTTAGTGGCTTGCATGATTCCTTCCAAGCCAGAATCAAGAGAAGATTAAATATAGTAGAGTACTTTCTAAATCATGTATCTTGTCTTGGATGTAAGGAGAGTCCAGAGCTAAAGAAATGTAAATCAATAAATCAGTAAATCAGTTCAGTGTCATTTCAGTGTTCAAAAATGCCTCTCTTGGTAGCAATTTGCCAGTAGGAATGTCTGCTCTTTAGCACTTCAGTCTTGTTCCACTGAAATTAACACAACTCTTCAGTAATTCTGTAGTGCCAAACTGACCTACTCCATAAGATGTGCAAATATGGCACCATTTTAATTCCTTGATTCAGAAAATATTGTTTATACTCCTAGGAGAAATATTTTTCTCTAAAATTAAAAGGCAAAATCAGTGTGAGGTTTTCTTCCACACTGACTTTAGTAAAGCTCCTTGGGAATGATCATGACCAGATTTTGTGACATCACAACAAATTAGTGTACCAATTCACCCTGTCCTTGCATCCTAAAGGGAGGAATCACAACATCAGGTGGGAAATCAGGAAAGCATGAACACTTAAGAGCTGGACTTGATCATCCTTGTAGGTCCCTTCTACTCAGAATATTCTGTGAAACAGATGAGCCATCTCATCATTCCTAAGAGCCTTACATGGGTAACTTTTCCTTGTACAGAAAAATAATTTTTTCAGTGTAAAACAGCTAAAAATGTAAACAAAACAAAACAAAATAGAAACTGGTTTGATGAGTGTCATGTTAAGTCACACCTTAGTACCACAGGCCAGTGAAATGGAGCTGCAGGCAATCTGCATTTAGTTTCAAGGTTACAGATTCTTGGCTATTGATCAAGACTGATATGAAGATGAAAATGAAAACACCAACCAAGGACATGAAAGACCTATGCTGATCTTCCATCAGACATTATCTAGTATTAAACCTCTTGTTTCTGATCTTTCCAACTCAAAAAACCACAAAGGTATAACACCAGGGCTACTGACAATTTAAAAAAAATGAAACCCACACAAGGAAATAGTAATTGTCGTTCCATTTTAAAGTAAAACAAAATAAAATACACCAGAACAAACTGATTTTTGAAATACTACTTTCTCTGATAGACTAATTCTCCAGCTTGCATGATCTTCAACATAAATACCACATCTCACATGCTTCCACACTTACTGCAGATGCAAAATTGTCAGCTCATTTGAAGCCCCTGTATGTATTAATTTATATATTAAAATAACAGAAATGTAAAAGATTTCTTGTGATTGTAAGACTTAGAAGAATAAGAATGTAATTTTAAATATTTTATGACTGTTCTCTTTCAAATATTTATCTGCTCTTCTATAACATATCCCATTTTCTATTCTCATTTTTTTCTTTTTCCATTTCTTATTTCACTCTGATATCATTTCTTATCTGTTCTTGCAGTTGCTTTTAGAAATGGAACCTAGAAAAAACGCCTGCTGAAAGATAACAGCTCTGTTTGCAGATTAAATAGTCCATGAGGAGATTTAGCACCTGCAGGGGAGCTGATTCTGCGTGGTGCGAAGCATCATCAGTCACGCTCTGAGCATCAACAATCACAGCCAGCAAGACTGGGCTTAAAAGTGGCAGTGTTTCACTGGATCCAACCCTTTCAAAGAAGATAGAAAGAAAAGCAAAAAGAAAAATCAAGCCATGGCTTAAATACGAGTTTACAAGGGCATGTAGTGACAGGATGAGGGTAATGGCTTTGAACTGAAAGAGGGTAGGTTTAGATTGGATACTAGGAAGAAATTCTTTACTGTGAGGCTCTGGAACAGATTGTCCAGGCAAGCTGTGGATATCCCTGGAAGTGTTCAAGGCCAGACTGGATGGGGCTCTGAGCAACCTGGTCTGGTGGAAGGCAACCCTGCCCATGGCAGGGGGGTAGAATTACATTTAAGGACCCTTCCAACCCAGTACATCCTAGGATTCTAAGAGCAATGGGAAAACATTGCAATTTAGATCTGATGTGATGTAATGTAACTGTGATGGGAATATTTTATACATCCTAAAGCCAGAATTACCAATGTAATTTTAAAGGAAGCATAATAATAAATAGTGTATGTATTAGAAGACCTCACTCTTGTACAGTTGATCTACTTTGCCAGCCTCCTGCACCAAACAAAAGTCTGAAGACAAGAAAGCACCCAAAACTTAAGATAAATGTCATAACAGTGACTGACAACCATGAAGGAAAATTCTGTGTGCTGTAATACTCCTCTCAAAGCAAATTAAATTAATTAGAGGGAATGACAAAAAAAAAAAAAAAAATTTGAAGAGAAATATAATTACTGGATTTTCTTTGATTCAGCCTCCCAAAACATTCCCTGGTTTCAGAGAATGACATACTGCCTGAGGCAGTTATCTAGCATTTCCCTATAGGATATCCTACTTAGAATTACCTAATACAAAAAAAAAAAAAACCAAAGGCAAACAGACACATAAAACCCCCCTAAAACCACAAAAATAAAATGACAAAACAAAACAAAAAAACCCCACACCAAAATAAAAATGTTTTTAAAATATGTTCTTGAAAATCAGGCTTACTGAATTGTATGCATTACATTTGGTTAAAAAGACATACAGAAGTTCAGACTTCACAGCAGTGTGAATGACAAAACCAGTAAGTAAGTCTCAGTTATTGATATAAGTACTGAACAGTTCCTAGTGGTTTTATTTTCACAGTATCCATCTACTGTCCTGACCACAGAGAAGAATGAAATCAGATGGATTTACCTCACTTTTGTAACTCAAAGTTACTAGTTATACATGGCCCAAATTAGATGTTTTGGTTCCTACAACATTGAAAGACAACACCCCAACAGATCCAGAAGTTCATTTGTTCCAGCATTTCACACACTTTCTTTAGACTGGGCTGACTCAAATCTCTCTCCACTGGTTACAAGGGCATCCTAGGTAATTAGCCAATTAGACTCAGGCTAACTCAGCTCCATAGGCAGCTAGAGTTCATGATTCCCAAAAAGTAAATCAGACTCATACCTAGCAATAAATTTATGCACCTAAATTATAGGGATTTTCTGATTTTGACTACAATAATCTGGAAAACATCAGACAGTGAAAAAGGAAAAGAGCAAATGACACAGTTAAGCCAAGCCCTCGTCTAGTATTTCACTCAATGGATCATCCTCCCCCTTGGAGTTGCACACATTTTTAAATCAGGTATGTGAAGGTGCCTCCTTATTTTCAGAGGACTACAAGGCGTTTATTCATCAGAAGTACAGCTGCTTATCTGACTATCAAAGTGGAAAGTAGTGAAATAACAAATTGGCTCTGCTCAGGAAGGTTAACTCCACCTTTTTCTCCTTTCTTTTTTCTTTATTATTAATGAAACCACTTTTGACACCTGAAATTGTCTTCTCTTTTGTTTATATAGTAAAAACTATGACATATGTCTATAGCCAGAATAAAAGTAAAAACAGGATAAAAACATCCTTTGAAGATATGCAGAGATGTTCAGGAAACAAGATTATGTTATTACTATCAACCATCTTTGCCTGCACGTCACATAAATCAAGGTTCTGTAATCTCACTTAGGACAAGATCAAGTATTACTTTCACAGAATATGCTGAGTTGGAAGCCAACCACAAAGCTCAAAGAGTCCAGCTCTTAGTCCTGCACAGGTGACAGCCTCAAGAATCAATCACATCATGTGTCAGACAGCATTGTCCAAATGCTTCTGGAATTCCACAATGCTTGATGCTGTGACCACTTCCCTGGGCAGCTGTTCCAGTGCTCAGCCACCCTCTGGGTGAAGAACCTTTTCCTAATATCCAACCTAAACCTCCCCTGACACTACCTCAGGCCATTCCCTTGGGTTCTGTCGCTGGTCACCACAGAGAAGAGATCAGTGCCTGACCCTCCTCCTCCCCTCATGAGGAACTTGTAGATTGCCATGAGGTGTCCCCTCAGTCTCCTCCAGGCTGAACAGACCAAGGACATCAAGGAGAATATCTTTCCAAGCTGGCTCCCATTAGGACCTATTCCATAAAGTTGTCACTCAGGTTTTTAGGAATCTTCTGGCCCAGGTTGTACCAGCTGTGTGATGTTCCCAGTTAATTTCTGGCAAGTTGAAGTCTCCCATAGGGACAAGGGCAGTTGACTTGGAAGAGTCCCTTAGTTCCTCAAAGAATAATTCATCATTGTCCTGGCCAGGAGGTCTGTAGTGGACTCCTACGATGGCATCTGCATTATTTGTTTGTCCCTTGATTCTTACCCAGAGGCTCTCAGCTGTGCCACTGGCAGCTGTGAGCTCCACACACTCTGCCCCTTCTGTTCCATAGAGTGCCACCCCTGCACCTCTCCTGCCCTGCCTGTCCCTCCTGAGGAGCCTGGAACCATCCAACAGGGCACTCCAGGCACAGGATCCGTCCCACCGGGTTTCACTTCTGCCAGCAAGGTCATACCTCCGGGACTGGGCCAAGGCCTGGATTCCCTTGTTTGTCCCTCTTGCTGGGCGCTTTAGGGTGGACACATTTCAGGTGGGGTACATTGTAGCCAACATCTCCTGAAGCAGACTGAGGGATCCTGTTGATGCTCCTTTCCCCAAGTACTGACACCCCATCCCATCACTCATCACTGGCCAGCCTGGCTTTGTCCCTTTCCCTCTTCCAGGCTGATTTAAAGCTCTGTCAGTAGCCAGCTCCTGTGCTAGAGCTCTTTTTCCCCTCTGATTTCAGTGCACCCTGTCAGGTCTCAGTAGACCAGGTGTTGAGTAGATCATCCTATGGTCAAAACCCTAAATTTTCTTTGATTACATCAACCTCAGAGCATGCATTGACCTGACAGATCTAGCTGTTCCTATCAATATTATTCCCTGTAACTGGAAAGATTGAGGAAATCACCATCTGTGCTCCTGATCCATCGTAACAATCTCTTTTGATTTTTGACTTTGCTTAAACCGGTATAAAAAGTAACTTGCTAGAGATCCACCATAGCAGCAAGAGAGTCAGCTGTGCATCCTGAGATAGAGCACAGATGATTTTAAAATAGCAAGCCTTCTTCCTACCCATCTCTCCCATCTACCTCTTTTTATTCAGCAAAACAGTTCAGACAAATCCCTTTTTCATTAATGCTACAGGCTTAAAACTGGTTGTAAAAACACTTATTTAGAAAAATCCAGCACCCTTGGGTTCAACAATAGAGAAAAAAGATGCAGGACAAATCACTATGAACACCTGAAAGTGTCCCAGGTTTGACCTTCTGGAGGCAGGCATATGTACATGTACCACTCATGCAGTTAGAGCTATATCATCAAGTTATTACATTTTTAAATAAATACACATGCTGAATGCTGCAGTAAAACTGGTGATTTCAGATAGATTAATTGAGGGACCTTCATGCTGAATACATCTGCTTTAAATGCTGTTACAAATGTCATGTGTGCAAATGAATGCAGTCTATCCATCAGCAGTGTTTTTTACTGTGTTTTGGGGTAAAGCACAGGCAAACATAACCAAGGGGAGAAGTGAAAGTTCTCTTTTGCAGTTTGTGCAGTGCATTCCAAGAGGGACTGAGAGCATCACCATTCTTACTGAGCATATGCTGCAAGGAGTCAGAATTCCTTTCATTGAATTTACAGGAAAATAAGAAAAAGTGGCAGGAGTAGAAGGAAGGAAAAAAGACAGAGACAACTCTAAAGAAGTAATTTAATTGTGCACAGTGTGTCTGACTGTTGCTGAGTAAAACAAAAACAATTTGATTCATTAAATGGAGATTGCCATTTTTGTAAACATAGACTGCAGGCTATTGATTTAACTGAGTAAATTCCATCTATACTGGGACATTGTAGGGAAGCTCTAAGCCTTTTATATCACTCCAAGCAATTTGGTGAATTTCTCTGTGTTTTACTCTTAGCTGTCATTAACAAGTGTTTATTTAAGTTAATTTAATAGCATCTGTAGTGGGAGTATTGAATGTGTGCAAATTCTTGTAACCTCCATTAACAGGCTTCCAGCACAGGGATAGAAGACTCAGCTCTAATAAGCAGCAAAAGATGGTCAGGTGCCCTTAGAAAGGAGCAGGCTTGACCATCCTGGCATCTTGTTTTGTGGTGGTGACATTGTAATTGGGAACTATTTGTCAAACCTAGGCCAGACCCCAAATCTAACAAATAATTCAATGGCTTTGAGAACTGCAACACATTGGTTATCAGAGCCTAAAATTAAAATGTCATGGAGTCCCAGCTTGGAACTAGAAGAAATTCAATGCCTGAAACTGCATTTTAGATAATAGTTTTCTCAAAGAAAAGAAAATGTCTGTAAGCCTAAGAATGCCACCACATCTTTCTATCTAAATTAAGTTTGAAATTTGAAACAGCTGCTTTCTTTTTAATCTTATAGAGTAAAAGAGAAAAACTGGGATTAAAGAGAAATTTCTTTTAGCCCAGTTGTCATAACTTTGTAGACGAATGCACTCGATGATCCTTGTGGGTCCCTTCCAACTAAGGATATTTCAGGATTCTATGAAGCCATGCTTCACTGAGTGCCTCACTTTCACTACTTGGAAAAACGTGTATTTCCATGGAGCTGCTTGCCTGCTTTTCATCATATTCCCAGGGATCTCTCAGCACTTTTCTATGCCCTAGGAAAGTACACCTTACTTCCATTTCCACAGAAGTTCTCATTCATCATCTCTTATTAGGTCTCAAGGTAAAAATTTCCATCTGTTTACTTCAATTGTTTAAAGGAAGCAATCTATCACAGTCTATTCATTCTGCATGAACTACTGGCATCAATTGTAACAGACTTACTGTGGTCCCTGCCCTACAGATTAAAAGGTAATCTCAAACAAATGTAAAAATTACTGAAAAAATTCTAATGTAGAAATGAGTTAACATAAATTCTCTCCTGCTTGTTAATGTAAACTGACTTTTTTTTCTTTTACTTCATAGGGTCTTGAATGCATTCATGATGAACAAACATGGGGAAAAAATGCTATAATGATTAAAATCAACACTTATTATAGCACAGGAAAAAAAATCACATACAGTTTACCAAGAGCATGAGAAAAATGAAAGAAATTTTGATACTATAGAATCAGAATTTTGCAGCCTTCCTAAAGATGTTTTTTATGTCCCATGAAGAATGGGACATAAAACTACAAATCTTATATACATCAAACAAATATTCTCAGTATTAAAAAAATAGAAGTGATACTCAAACAAATAATAATCTCCTAAGGACACACAGAACTACAAAGTAATGAACAATGAATTAATCATGTTTAGGTATTTGCCATGATTAGGGAAAGATAAAAAGTCACATGTATTGATGTCTTCTTTCCTTCCCAAATGATGACCTGACTTTGTTTCTTGCCAGCTGGCCTATGATGGAGCAATTGAAGCAATCAACTGGCAAGGAACTCTAAGCCAAGAGTGATAGTGATCTTTGCTTCTACAGTGACAAACTTTAAAATGCCATCTCAGCTTCCCTGTGCTATTTCTTTCAGCCAAGAAATCTAATGATCTCCTTCCATAACAAGGCTGCTATAGCTACAGACAGAAGAAGAGTTTATCACAACTGAATGAAGCTCAGCTGTACAGAAGAAAATTTTCAGACCAGAACAATCTTCAGTGGGAGCTAAAAAGCCTCCCTGTCTTGTTTTTTTCTAAGTGCTGTAGACACTCGTTGATTTTGTTAACACAGTATTTTATAGCATATATGTGGTGCACACATAATTTACAAAACCATCTTAAAAGTACAACACTGTTGGATAAACAATCTCCCACCTGGAGAAGGGAGAAAAAGAATGAATGCATATGACAAACATTTGTCAAGCTACTTACCACATTTCTGCAAGGCAGTGAGAAACTCCCTGATAACGGGAGTAGGAAGCATACAAACACAGCAGATGTAGAGTAAGTAGACAACTGGACAGGATAACTTATTTACAAGAAAATGTGGCAAATATTTCTATTTTTACAAAGGATTAAGAGTGCTCATTACATAGGTACCTGCAAATGGTTTGCATGGAAAGTAATAAATATATATTGGAGGTTTATAAACAGAGTTCACAGTCATTTCTGAAAGGAAATAAGGTAATACAGGCTCATTAAAATTCAAAATGAAAGATTTGCAAAATCCCAAGGCATCAGCTTTTGGTGTCATGCAAATCAAAGTAGCCCTAGCAGACATAGGTAGGTCACCACCATTTAAACAAGATGAAAACTGTCCTGTTGTAGTCAGTTGATTTGAACTTATTAGGAGAGCACTTGCCAGCTCATCAAAGTGTGGCCTTACTGCTGTTAAACTCCTCATCCAGCACCTTCCTCTGGATTATTAACATTCTTATTCAGGTACAAATGCACTGCTGCTAAACCTACTGTAAGTCACCTGCTACAAATCTCTTTAGAAGTTCGATTTTGTGGTCAGAGGACTCTGACAGTGTTTTATGCAGTCACCATACACATCACACCTACATATGAATTTCTTTGCTTCAGCCTCCCCATGCATTTACCCTTCTATGTCTCTTCGGACTGCAGATCTCTGAAACCAGAACTGGCTTGGTATTTCTGTCTGGCACAGTGTCAGGGTTTAACAAACAAGAATTAGTAACAATATTCCGGAGGGTGTTGTGCAGCGCCGCCGGAGGAAAGCTGTTGTGAGGTCACATGTCAGCTGTGTCTGCTTGCTGCCAGCAGGCTTTAAGGGGTTTCAAGGAGAGCCCCTGCAGAATACAGAGCAGGAGAACCCCTGTGGAGCCATTCATACAAACCCTGCATCCCGCTACCAGAAATAACATCCTGGGGAATAGGGTTGGGGAAAGAAAAACAGGCAAGAAAAAAAATAAAATAAGCAATAAACTAGACACACACGTACAGCTAAACTGCTTGAAAGTGAAAACTCAGCAGGGAGGTAAATGTTGCTACATAACTCTGAGACCACATACGACACAGAACGTCCAATTTTCATGCAGTTTAATTGTGAGTTCTGTCCTCCTTTGGGAGTTAAATCAGTGAGAACCATATAACTTAAAGTGGCTTGTTGGGGGCTCTATCTCCGGCAATCGGTGCCTACTTTCATTTTTTCATGAATGCTCCCTCTGTTGTTGCAAGCATTGTTTCTCTGCTCCTGTATAACTGGATTGCAAAAAAAGGTGTGTGGGAAATTTAGATAGAAAAGTCTGCTGAATTTGAATGAGACAATTCTACTCTCTCATTTCAAACCATGACAAAGGGTAGATGCAGAGGGTGTAAGAGACGTACAGCTAAGGGCTCAACAAGGAATCCATAAAAAAGATTGAAATGCAAACTGAGTGGTCCAATTGAAAAAAGCTGTCTGGCCTTTTATTTTTTAATTAAAAATCCACTGCATGATAGCCTTGTAATAAGTTAAAAGTGGGAAATTAATGATCTTGACAATATTTGCAGAACAAACTGGAACATTACATTTTTCTGTGACTGAAAGGGATGTGGTGAAAATCAATCAGAACCAAGCTACATACTTCTTTCCTCTTATTATAGTTTTAATAATTCAATAACTGATTTCTTTGAGACTCTCCTCCCTATTACTTCCACCCTGACTCCAGAATTAAAATTTTGATGTTGACACTGCCTTTTAACCCAAAAACATCTCTGCATTCATGGCTGGTGTAGAATTAGCAGCTTCAGAGAATGGCATTCCCTCCAAGTTCACTGCATAGGAAGAGAATGGACAGTATAAAATGCTTTATAGAGATCCTCCCAGGCCACGTATGAAGATAATAATTTTAAGGTCAATTTAGCTGCATGTTGCTGTGACAGCCAGTGAATATGCAGATTTACACATTCGAGTAACAGGTACTGTATCCTTGGTTTATGATGGCAACTGTCCAGGACCAGTTGCCATGTACTTGAGTGAAATGTAAGATCAAACTGGCTTGGGTTACTGTCACATTTCATTCATTCTCAGAACTTCTTGGTATTTTCAGTGCTTGGTAATATCTAGGTGCAGTTATCCCACCACTCCTTTTATTAACAAAGGAAACAGCTAAATAACTCAAAATTACCTGCTATTACTTCAAAGAGTTACAGACCAGAGCGTTTTTTGACGTCACTTCTCATGATTCCAGGAGGAGGAATGTTTCCTGCAGTTAGTGCTAGGAAGGTACAAGGAAAAACTCTACTGAAGAAAGAAACCCCAACCTAGCTCCTTATTAAGGCACAAATTCACCTTAAGACTTGCATTTACAATGTGCTTTCAAGACAAATGCACACATTTCCAACCTTTTCTGTCTCCACAGCCAGCCATCCCTCACTCCATGTTTCATGCAAGTTTCTACAGCAACACTTACAATCAAGTGCCCTGCACACAGACAACAGCAAAATGCCCCTTATGGGTGAATGAGGAACAAAACATCACTTGATGTCTTGAACAAAATGCAATTAAAATGATAACAGCACTGTCTTTCATTCATTCATTTACTGATATTCTCTGACAATTAGTATATGTATTCCTTTACAGTATTTGATGATGCGAAAGAGAATAAAAAGCGCCACAAATCACCTTCTCAGGCAAAGTGCAGCTTTGGTGTGGGTGGGCAAAAAGAACAGAAAAGCAAAGAAGGGGGTTACACAAACAAACCTGCTCAGGTGCTGTGTGAGCTGGGTCCTCCTGCCCCATCCAGCAGTCTGGGAGAGCCAGACTGGTGGCAGGATGGCAGGGCAGCCTCAGCCTCCCCTCACCTGCAATGGCATCCCCTGCCCAGCCCTGGGACAGGACACTGCACAACCCTGCAGGTGAGTGCACAAAACAGGACCATGCACCTGTGGTTTCCACATGGAGCTAAAGCCCTCAGAGCTCCCCAAAGGCAGCCAGGGACTGGGGGCACTTGTTCTGGAAGGCAGCAATGAGAGGTGAGGATCCATACATCACCCCTCAGGGATCACTCACCACGCAGGTGCACACTCTCCATTTTTTTTTGGCTGAATATAACCTGCTCAGATTCACGCTTACATAGATCCAGAACTGGCCACACAAGTTAAAAAGCTGCTCTGGACCACTTTTCATAGGGTAGTTTGTGTCTGTCACCAAGTTTCAGCATGGTTTGCCTTCATGCTGTCCTTACAACAGAGAACTTTGAGTCCTTGACTTGACCTGACCCTAAATTCTCCATAAGATTTCAAGCTACAAAAGTTGTGGAGGTACAGGAAGGGATGTTCTGGATGCTGGGAGAAACTGGCAGAAGACCAGGGATAGCTCACTGTGAAGACACACATCTCCATCTCTGGATCAAGCCTACAACTTGATCAGCTGAATGCCTATAGCATTCAGAAAGACAGGCTAACCACTCTAGATATTTTGCATGAAGGAGAATTTGCCAAATACCTGTGCAAGATATATCTTTTTCTCTTCTGTTCTAATGATTTTAAAATCAAGTCTCATTTCAAGTCTAAATATATAGGATTGAAGCCTTGAGTCATTAGGACCCTTTATGTCTTTCTGCTAAATTAGGTGGTTCTCTTCTAGAATAAATACTTTCACCTGGATTTCCCTGAAATACAAAATGTCACCCTTTTGCTTTTTCATTAATAAGGTAAGCAGATCAAGTTTCTCACTGCAAGAAGCATCACCTTGTCAATATAGTCAACCTTATTAAAAAAAAAAAAAAAAAAAAGACTTATAGGCAGAAATAATTTCTGAATTTCCAGGAAATGCCATTATAGTTTCCCTTATGTACTTATACATTATAGCTTCCCTTATGTATGTATTAGAACATTATACCTCTTTTAAAATAATATAATGTAGTCTGTAACTCTGGCCATGTAATTTTTTTTAAATGCTTCTAAAAATATTCCCTTTTTGTTTTCAGTATAAGTATGAAGTGGAATTTCTGAATATTGCTGGAAAAAAAAAATCCAGAAGAATGAAGATTAATCTGGAGCTCGCTTTCATTATATATCACCAATTCTGGAAGGACATTGATCTTTTTGAACAAGAATTCCCTACCTTAGGAAAAAAAACCCCACAAAACAAAAACAACCAAACCATTAAAAAACCCCAAAAACTAAGGAAAACAAAAGAATCCTTTAAAAATAAATAAAATCATAAAATGTCTGGCTATGGATGTTACAATGCACAAATCTGATGCTAAGGAAGAGCGCAGCTTAAAAGGTAATAACTTGCAGAGTTATATTAATTTCGGCAGTACTGCAACCAATTTACAAATAACAGGGATGCCATCTGTTCTCTAAAGAACCATGGAAAAAAATGCCTGCTAGCAATTAAGAGGCTGTACACAAGACACAATTTCTGCAGTTTTCACTTCTTTTACCTGTTTTGTTTTAGTTGCTTGGTACAGAAACCATGTAATCACAAATACCAGTAGATGGTCTTTCTACTGTTTTTTAAATGCTTTAGCCTACTTAGATTAGATATGTACTTTTTTCAATCAGTGTATTTGGTATTCATGAGTAATGTGAATCTGTAGATGAGATCCGAGAGAATTATGTGGATTTAGGTTTAGAGCTTTTCCTATGCTGAGACTGATATTAACTGAACATTTATTCTGCTCTGACTAATGAATTTTCTCTCTCTGGCCTCTCAATTATTGTTACTTTTCCCTTTCTCTTTTTAATAGTTATGGTACATTAGTGTAAGTGCTGCTTCTTTCGGTTTTTGCTGTTACTGAGACTTTGCTAACATGTGGATGGGAATGCTGACACAACTATTTCACTCTTACAGATTTTCACAGTCCTAGAGGGCTTAAAGCTAAAAGAAACTATAGATTTGTTAATGCATTTTGCAATTTGATTGCATTAATGTATTCAGTAACATGCTCAGATCTTTGGAACAAATCTGTGGGCTCTGAATTGTATTTGAGAATGATTCTTATATACACAATACCATTCTGGCACATGACATAATTGCTATCCAGATGAGTCAATAAAGACATAGTGAAATCCAAAACAAAGTCATACAGGAGAATTAAATGACAAGGCTGCTATTTTACTTGCTGCCATGCACGCTCTCTTTGGCCAAAACAAGCTTTCCCTAAGAAAGTGGTTCCAGGACACTGCTACCATAATGCCTTGGAAAGTTTAGCTGGGCTTTGGCAGCAGAGCCATGATGATTATTTTGGTTTCCATTGCAGAAGGTCTATTCAAGATGAAATACTTTCTTTTAATGCGTGCCCACCCTTGAAAGAGCACATAATCCTCCTGTAGATGGAACAGCGTAAGGATAAGGATGAGCAGGAATTCATCCCTAATTTTAAGCTACGGGAACACCTGGGCTCCAGCAAAAATCTATACTTGTTGCAAAAAACACTTCCACAGACACTGCGCTAAATCAATCCTCCCTGCCAAACCCCTTGAAAGCCTGTATCAGTGTGACCAGCAAGATATGATTGCATTTGTCAGTCACACCAAAAACAGGATTTTCGCTTTCCATAGAGAAGAAGTTAAAGACCAGTTCCTTAGGGCAGAAAATAAACCAGAGCAGCATCTTCAAAACAACTACATGGAGCAATCCTGACACGAGACACAGAAAAGCCAAGGGGCCCTTTGGCCACACTGGCATTAAGAAATAGAAATTTGCAATATCATTACTTCCTCTTAGCTGCTGAGAGGTGTCTTTCATGATTGAAAAAAACTGAGCATGTGTAAATTCAAAACTACACAAAGAACATATAAAGAGACTTCACATTCACTTATTGAATGATTTTAACAGCAGAGAATTTCATACTGGGATTTAAAACCAGAGTATTTTACAGCTGCCAGTAAAATTGCTTTAATATATCTAAGCACAGTTTTGGATTTCCTGGAAGTGAACCTTCATTTTGAAGGAGTCTTGCTCTTGCTGATGTCTGGTAACAGCCAGCATTGCACTGTGGTGGGCAGAACTAGAGTTTGATCCATGAAAAAAATTCAATTGTGAGCAGCAATTAAGTGGATGTGACATGCATGCAATAGATCTATTTTCAGTGTGGAGAAAGCCAGCCACACCAATTGCACTAATGGGACTTAGGCTTTTACATTTTATTTGTACTGCATGCTGGAAATCCCACTCTCTTTCACTGATCTACAACATACATGACCATTATACCTAAAAATGGAAATTGAGAATGATTATCCTGTTCCACTTTTGCTCATGTGAGTGTCTGAAAGTTTAAATAGAAATGAAAAGTCCTGACTAATTATGTTATATAAGAGTTATTTCTGTTTATAAGAAATGGAGAGGCCTGCATAGGTGTACCCTAGGCTGGACCTGGGAGCACATCACAAGCAAAGGAAAGCACAAACCTGTGTTCCTCTGGCAAAGCCAATGACAGGGGGGATGCAAGGAGATGCCAGGGGTCAGACACACTCATTTTCCTCTCCAGCTCTAAAAGTTTGCATGCTTTTCAAAGTGAAAAATTGTTCATTTTGGCACTTGAAAATTGGGCTGGGAGAAAAATAGGGACAGCACTAAAAAATGAGTCTTGTGGTGATGAAGCTGCAAAAATAAAGATTTGTTTAGGTAAGGCAGAAAATATCTTTTTACAAATTGGTCTAATAGCAACTGATTTCTCCCAAAAATTTAAGGTTGGCAACAGGCAAAGATTCTCATTTGCACCTGTGGCATCAACTTAAGCCTCTGTTTTCTGTATCTCTTTTTCATAAGCTATGTCCTGCTCCTAAGGAAATAAAATAAACAGGCAAGAAGGAGACTTAGTGTCACAAGACTGCAGGTCTCACATCTCTACTGTAAGAGTAGATGTGGTCTCCAGGTGAGAAACTTTCTGCCTGGTCCAAAGCAGCATGAATGATCATGACAATGATCATCACCATCTCCTGCCTAACCTCTCCATGCACAGGCCATTTCTCTGTTGCTTTTCCCCTTTTCCTCACAGGGCTGTATAATCTGTGTAGTGAGGCAGGACGTTATCACCATGAAACCTCCATGACAAACATCCCTGTGAAAACAAGGCAGGGCACTGCAGTCACTGGGTACTTTCCCTCACCACCCCTTGGAAGAAGATGAGGGGATATTGATAGATGAGTTTTGCACTGTGCAAACCCATATTCTGTTTCACATGGCCTGATAGCAATGGGACAAGAGTTTGTGGAGCACAGAAAAGCTGCATGCAAGTGCAAATAGCAATGTGCATAAAACCTAACTTAACCATTGCCATTACTAGATGTGCTGTAGTGCCACATTGCTCCCACGACTAGGCCCAGGTTCATGTGCCAGCCTTGCCCCAGTTACTGCTCTGTTCTTCAGGCTCCAACCTTCTGCTTTACTCTGGGACTGGAGCAGAGTCCCAGTCCCCCAGCTACTGACTTGGAGGAAGAAGCAGCCAGTGCAGACAGCTGTTACATACGAGTCTTGGGCAATTCCCAGGGAAGAGCAAGGAACATGATCTTCTCTGGAACTGGCTCCACTTCTACAAATCATCCAGCACCTCTGAAGAAAACTCAGGAAGGGAATTTTGCTTTTAGAGATATCAGATGGGTCCTGTAGAAGTCAAATATAGTTTTACTGCTGATTTGTTTGAAACACTTTACCTCCATGCCTGATTTCAATGAGGTTGTTGTTTTTTAGGCTCCCTTCCTCCCTTGGTTAGATGGAGTAATGAGGAAGAAAGAATCTGCTACTGTTTCTCTTTGAAGTGTATCATCCAAAACAGCTGCTGATACTTTTAATGAATGTCAACAAAATATTTATCACTCTGACTACAGCCAAGCTTTAATTTGAACTTCGTCTATGATGACCTCAAACAAAGCACTTAAAAAATCACTAGAACCCAGAAAAAGAAATCTGTTTGTAACTCTCAGTTGTAATATGCCATGGAGGCATCATAATGTATCACAGTATACCAAAAACTGGCGAGTTCATTGGCAGGCTACAAAAATACTTCCTCACCACTCATGTAGCTACTTAGTTGTAGTAATAAATAATCTATATTGAAATCATGGGTTCACTACAAACAAAAGCATACAAATTTCAAAGCAGCTGTGTAGCTTTTGTGTTCTCTTCCATGAAAGAGGGGAAAAAGTAAAGAGAGGAAAGAGGAAAAATGAAAAGGAAAAAGAAAAAAAAGGAAAATGAAATAAAGTGAAAGATGGTAGGAACTGACTTACCAATTTACAGTTTAATGAATGGTGAAATAATCTGTTGAACATCAACAAGGTTTTAATGCTGCCCTGAAGGACTATCTGGACGTTCAATAGTGAGTTAAGACTACAACACGCTTCAGTGACCAAGATAAATCAACAAATCAGGGATCTGTATTTGAAAAATGGAAATCTGCTGTTTTCTGCTAAATGCTGAAATAATCCGTATTGTGAATCAATATTATTCTTGTTTTCAATACCACAGAAAGAAAGTAACTCATTATTCACTTGTTATCCCTTCCCTTGCAAAGCTGTTACCCCCACAAAGATGCCAGTGAGTTGAGAAAACCAGGAAGGAACAAGAGCAAATGGCATAAAAGATCATTTCATTTGCTTGACTAGGCACATTAATGAATTCCACTTAGACTGGAAAAATGCAGGGAGCACCACAGCATCATACATTGCTTTAGCTTGAGTGATTCAGGGTCTATGTCATTAAAATGTACAGTAAACCGTAATTAAGCAATTAGACATGAAAGAGCATAGGCTGAGCTGAAATAATGTTAGACCCCCAAATGCCTTGTTTGTTTTATGCCTATAGCAGTTTCAGCTTTAACTCTTATTTCAAAATGACATATGCCCTGTCAGAGCTGTCTAACTGTGGTTATAAAAAGCTACCTCTCTTTCTTTCCTACCAAAAGGCAATTCAAAGTATTTTGTTCTTGCACCATTGTATAAATCCTTTCAATTCCTGTTAACACATTTGCTGCTCATGGAAGCTGCCTTCCAAAAAGTGTGATGATGGCTAAGAGGCAGGAAATAAAGGGCAAAGATACGAAAGCTTTATTTAGCATGAAAATAAATAATAATTGAGCCTCCAGAATAGTTTTAGTATAGCCTAAAAAGGATGCCAACATGAAAAATTATTTTAATTAGGACTGTAGGTAATTGTAAAACCTTATTGGAAGAGACAGATTCTCTGCACCTCTCAGATAGTCATGCAAAATGGATAAATATGGAACTTTGATGAAGGACATAAACAAAGACATGATAAGATAAACTAAACTATAAGGGGCAGTTACGATTATATCTCATTTTTATAGTTTTTCCAATAATTTCCTGCTATAAAAAAATCCAGGTCTCACAAAGACTCAGTGATGAAGTCTAACCTATAGGCCGCAGCAAAGTGAATGGGGGAATACATTTTAGTAAAAGAAAGGACAGATCAATACAGGAATCTTACAGCAAAGGACTTCACAGATGAGAGTTTAAAAACAAATGCCCAAAAAATCCTGCAGAGTTTAGAACAACCAGTCACAGTGGGATCTTGAAACATTAGCTTTCATATTTTAATTTGTGTATTAACTTATTTTTAGGATCCTATGTTGTATCCTAAGTCATATTTCTTTTGGCAGAAACAGGGAGGTATATATTGTAAAAATTACTATTTCAGAACAGCTACTAATCAGCAAGGTACACTTCCACTTTTATTATCCAACAGAACAAAACATATACATAACATATACAAAACAAACATAGATCTGTAGGTTTTATTTCTTCGTTCCCCATTTTTTCAAGCAGAGTGGGTTTTTCAGGCATTAAAACCACATATTAAAAGAGGCACTAAAGACTTAAAAAGTAATGAATGAGATGTGATCTAGGGGAAAAAATCCAAACCAACCAACCTCAACAAATTTTAAAATTAGAAAAAACAGGTCTGTAAGGTGCATCATAACAGGCTGCACATCTGAAGCAGCTGCTACAAAACACCAAAAGAGTAAAAATCTAGAAAAACTGAACACTGGCCTGATTCAATGCTACAGATTTTACTGTATGAGGCTGTCTCCTGGTTTTCAGCATTTCCTTCTGATAGAGGCAGTATAAGAGCATCCTCCACATTCAGACAACACAGGGAGCTTGTGACAGCAAAAGCAAACAGGGCTTGTGAGGTATCAAAACCCCCTCTCCTCTCTGCATAGCAGGAAAAATGTCTGTGCAGGCTCCAAGACAGAACTTAGTTCCCAACAAAGCAACTGTCAGGAAAAGCACATGAACCCGAACCTTTTTACCCTTTTTTGTGGCCCACACACACACAAACTTCTTCAAACAGGTTATTCATTATTCTATGGGGAGTCTTCCAGAGCAGCTCTAACCTCTGTGCAGAGTAAACTCCACAGTGAGGAAATTAGTATTAGTATTAGACATTTGTGAGATCATGACATACTTCAGAGACAGTGAACTCCCATTTTTTTCTACCCCAGTCATGTCATGTTCCTGCCAAAAATTTGTTTTCCTCTCTCCATGTTTTCTGTTCTTCCTTTTTAAATTAAAATCACATTTGAGATGAAGATTTAACACAGCTGAGTTTTCAGGCTGGTATTGAGAATAGTAATTTACCCATTTGAGCTCTCAAATTCAATTTTGTTTATTTCCTCCAAAATTTTTGTCATATTTCTTCCAAGCAATTTTGGGGGAGAGGGGAAGGAAGTATTAAATATTTTATATTTGGATGTTAGCATAAATAAGTCAGTCAGCAAAACCACAAAGTTCAGTTTGAATATATCTTTCCAAAATAAAGACATGAAAATAAATGTAAAGGTTACGAAAGCACTTGGCTTACCAGACTTGCAGACTCATGTCCTCTGTTTTTCAGAACAGGAGGAATGTGGATAGTGGCCAGGACATTTGTCAGACAAACTCCATCAACAAGCATAACTCAGTGAGCCACATGTGTGCAATCTAATAATCCTGGCAGATGAATATTATGTAACATTGAAGTTGGTGGACTTGTTGTACGGAAGAATTTATCTGTGCCTAATCATGATTTGTTTATAGTGTGAGAAGACACAATTATGGGATCGGTTGCGCAGGATTAACCAAACTTTATTTTTTTCCCTTTATTTTAAAAAGACAAATATTAATCACCAAAAGCAGCAGGAAGAATAAGAGACTAAAAAGAATTACGTCTTATAAGCAAAAAAATAGGAGCCAATGTGATTTTTCATAGAGATATAACAGGTCATCAGTACATGACATAACATATCAAAAACCCCCTAAAATTGTTATTCAGAGATTAGTTACCTCTGAGGGTCTTGTGGTCTAATCTGTAGACCAGACCATGACTGATCTTGTGATTCCTCTTTTCCCTAAAGTCTAACTAGATTTCTTTGGTTGTGACTTGTGTCCATTTCTACTTGTCCTATCACCTTTCATTTTTAGCTGCAGACAGATGTGAGATCCTTCCTCATCCTTTTTTCTTAGAATTCAATAATCCCACTCCCATCATGTTCCTTTCACCTTTTCCTTCTTCTTCTTTTTCTTCCAAAACAAGCTCTTTATCAATAAACCTTCATAAAGAATGGCTCTTGAAAGGTAGAAAAAGCCAAAGCAAACTTACCTAATTCCTGAGTATGCTTTATTTCTGAATGCATAGTTAAACTACTTATGAGAGACAACTCATCTTAATGAGTGCACAGAGCTCATACATTATTTAATCCAGGACCTCTTTTATACAGTTTCCAGAGCTAGGAGACAGGCAGAGGCTCAGGAAGCAGATATTTCCAGCCCAGAGCCCGATCTGACAAGACCACTGAACAGAATTTTCAGGTCACTGTCACCAGGGCCACTCTTCTCTCTTTCTTCCTTCTGGTCACATATCCCTTTTGCTGATTAACTTCAGCCTGTAATACAGAACCTATCACTGCAAGATTTTAAAATGAGGTAAAAATCTAGACATCAGAATTTCTCAAAAGCACAGTCTGATACACTGGACATACAGAATACAATTACTGCTCTCTGCACATAAAAAAAAATCCCAACAAAACACAAAAAAACTCAAAAAAAATCCACCCAAGAAGAAACCCTCAATTCCTGTTTTGTCTGGAGAGATCATCTTGCACATAAAATTAGCAGACCATATATAAGCCTGTCTACTATGGATCTCTAGTAAAAGGGTGCACAATAAGTTCCTGTTTGCCAGAATCCTGTACAGCCTATGCTTTAGGCAGAGAATGAAGGACAAGAATGTGTGAGAGCCACAGAACTGCACTAACACAACCTTGGCTAAAACCTCTCCCTTCCACCCAGGTGGTACATGTTACACACATGACAAAGCACATCTCCAGAGGTGCTGTGACTCCCAGGTATGTTCAAAGCCACCCAATCTTCCCTACCTTAAAGCTCAGTATGTAATTCGTAGAAACAAGGGAAAGGTAAAATGTCATAAAGTCATACATTATTTTAAGAGGTGTTCAAGTAACCCGAGCTACGCAGCAGTTGCAGATTTGGTGCCATCCTGTTATGAAACTGGCTCCCACAGTAGGTTCAAGGACCTATCAAGGCTTCCTCTCAATAAAGGCAAAACTCAGTTTTGCCATATCAGCAATAAGAACCCTGCTGCTGGAGTCAAAGTGCTCAGCTTGGATGACTGGGAGGAAGGGCAACAACCACAGGGAGCTGGGCTTTGTCCCCCCATTGCCTATTGTGTGGTACAGCAGATCTCCAGGTCCTCCTTGCCTGTGGGATGGGCCAAGTGGAGAGCACAGCCATGCTTTTTTGGATGCTGCTGCCATTTAGCTGCCCTGGTGTAATCTGTGACCAAAGCAAGCCCTACTGTAACAAACTGCTTAGGTTTTCGTTCTTTAATATGAAAGATACAATGACCTTCACCATTTTATCCCTCTCAACCACTTCTTTCTCAGTACTAAATGATATTTTGTATACACTTTATCACACATTATACATTTTGGTTAAAGTGATAAGATCCATTTGCGCTGCTCTATGACAGTCCCTGAACTGTACTCTCACTCTGAGAAGCC
The DNA here is from genome assembly GCA_024865655.1 of Emberiza elegans. Classification (NCBI taxonomy): domain Eukaryota; kingdom Metazoa; phylum Chordata; class Aves; order Passeriformes; family Fringillidae; genus Emberiza; species Emberiza elegans. Next base: position 23,330,848 of record JALJVW010000206.1, read on the forward strand.
TATAAACAGCATAAAACAGAGAAGGGTCCTGCTCCAAACTTTAAATGCTTTGGCATAAACTCATTGCTTATCTTAGGCAGAAGACAAAAAAAATCATGTGCTCCTCAGTAAAGAATTAGTGATACCCACTGTGAACCAAGTTGCACAGACATACACAAAGAGTATAGGAATTCTACCATCATGTCTATTACAGAAGTGTTCATCCTTACCTACATTAATTACTTTAGCAATTTTTAGCAATTTTTTTAATGGCATTTATTAAATGCCTCATTTTTATTTAAAAGACAGAACTGGACAGACATTAGGGTGAGATTTTAATCTTTAAGTCACATATAATGCAGCTATCTCAACAATCCCAGATGAAAAGCACAGCTAAACTCCTCCTGCCACACTAAATGTTAGCAGCAAAAGGAGTTTTCTCCTCACTGTAAGACAATGGCAGCTCAGACTGAAAATATAAACTTTGCACTTTTGAAACCCCGAGAGATTACCAGTGTATTAAGAGAAATATGGCATCTTTATGCCAGATTTTGACTTCTCCACAAATCAAATGTTTGTCTTTAGACACAAACCACTGCAATAAAATATTTGAGATTTGTGTCATTTCACCTTGTAATAAAGGATGACTTTCTAAGAACATGAGAATGCTGATTAGTCTGCTAAGATAACTACACAAATAGAGGTAGACTGGATACAAAAACCACACTCTTAGGTGTTAAAATATTCCAGAAAAAATATAATATTTACTATTATGTTATGAATTTTGCACCAGGCTTTTTTCTATTTTCATAAAAAAGTATTGAGAATCCAGCTCCATGTAGATACTTTATGGTAGTTTTGGCTCAGCTAATTAAAGGAATTTAGTTTGTAATTTGTGTTTTGTGGGTCTGAAGCTCTATGAACTCCATCCAAGTGGCTCTCAATAGGTAATTAAAAAAGAAAACTAGTAAAATAAGATTAGTTGCACAATCAGTCAGCAGTCATTAGAAAAACATAGTAGCCCATAAATTTACAGTGTTAAAAATCTTCCCTTTACTGGGCCTTCATTGTCTAGTGCATCAGGTAGATGAGTAGAATTATTTAAAAAACCCCAAAATAAACAAACAAAACAAAGGAGAGAAATCCAATTCACCTCTTTACAGCATTGCTTTCAAAGACATGCTGATATTCCCCTCACTGCCTCACTGCAATATGACCAACTTTTGGTTATTTGGTACAACACAGAGGAGGATCTCATACAAGAACTTGAGGACATCCACATAGCAGCATTTTTGCTCACCTTTCCTCTCACCACCTTCTGAGAATTTTACTCTTCTTCAAATAAAAACCATAAAAATTAGCACTAATACAAATACAGAGGGGTAAAATCAAACCAAGATTATTAAATTCTAGCAATTTTTTGGGGGGTAAACCAGAGCCATGACAGACTGCTGACAATGTAAGTACATAGAGAGCCCTGGAGTTAGAATGGAGGAAACAAGCACTCCTGTCTTCTAGAGCAGACAGAAACACAATCTTCTTTTATTAATAGGTTTGATTTCCCTGTACTTATCACAACTGGAGCAATAAAATTTCAGATTGTGAACAATCCCACATTGGATATTCTTAATTATAATCTCAAAGTTCAGAGTTACTTGATTCTTTAATTAAATATTCTCCTAATGCCTTTTACTTATCACTGACTGGTAGTATTCTCATAGCTCAAATACATCCGTTTGAGAGGTCTGAACTATCTGTACTCCTAAATGAGTTGTCATGTAATTATAAAAGCAATAAGACCATTGATCATCCCATATATTTACCAACGAACTGTGAGCAACACAATTCCACAGAGAGCAATATTGAAAGAAGAAGCTGAGCAGACAGCAGGCCAGACATGAGTGCAAACCAGAAACTTTCAATTTTCATCTGGACTTGTTAATTTCCATGGATTACACTCATTCAAAGCTTCCATCCAGCCAAGGCAATCAGAGAATTGATAGGAAAAAAATGATGCAGTGACATGACTCCTACATGATGCTGGAGAAATCCAAAGGCCAGTTTTGCTTTTTTCATTTATATCTCAAAGCAATCCTTTCAGTATAGGGAGGGCTTCAACAAATGTTTGTTTTGATTGAAAATCACTTTAGAAATCTCTGAAATATAAAATGGGTAAATGAAATTACAGAAGCCAGGACTTTTTCTCTCCCACTTGTGGAGGAGTTTCACAGTGACACTGAGGGCAAATGTCAGTGCTCCTGCATGCAGAACATTCTGTGCATTATTAACATTTTGCAAACGCCCAACTGATTAAGGGCTCACAACCACAAATGCTTATTCACAGAAATAATTGCTATTCAGATAAGAAAGCCTAATGAGAACAACGGGTCTACTAAGATGCTCACAACTAATGACAGAGAAAGATTCTGCTTCAAATGAGAAGCTAAAAACAATCAAAAGAAGTCTGGCCTATTCTCTGCTTTCAAGAATAGTGACACAGGCCTGAAGCAGGAAAGTTAAGCCTTAGTTTTAGGTCAGGTGCTTCCTTGATGATATTTTGGGCTGTGTTGTGTAAGAAATATCCATGACTTAGTTAAGCTGTAGGTGGACAACCCTCCCTGAAAAATTTAGCAATTTCTACCAAACACTGTGGTAAATTACACAATAATAAAACAAAATTTTATGTCCTTTTCACATTGAAATGATCTGATTGCAAAATGTGACAATATATTTAAAAATAAACATTTTTTTTCATTTTATACTACACAATAATAAGAAATTAGTCACAAGACCAAGATATGCCATGGGATTATAATAACTGTCCTTTTGCATTTTGCAATACTGGAAATAAGAATTAATACTGCAATGCTTCAATCCTATTACTCACTGCTATTTCAACAAGTGCTTTAACAGAGCACTCAGCAAAGATAGTTGACTTGTGCTTCCAAACCAGAGTTCTCTTGTGCTGATTACAAAGCAGGTACCTTCCTGGTGTATGGTAGGCAATAAAAAAAATCAGTCACAAAACCAGCTGGGAATATCAAGGGGGAGCTGCTGAGAGCAGGTTTGCAGGGTTACACAAAGCCCAGCAGCACCCCCAAACCAGCCAAGTCCCCCGCACATCATGATGCAGCATCAGCCACAAAACCACTCGAGGCTTTATCCTCCTCTTGCCTTTCTGAATAAAACGCTGTGCAACTTGTGGCCCCATAAAGGTTTCCTTGGGTATCTAGGGCCAGAAGCAATCTGAAATATATCTAACATTGGGGTCGAGAAATGACATTTCTGTAAAGCTCTTTTAACATTAAACTTTCATTCATGGACATATGTCTTGGTCTACAACTCAGGATGGGTGATGAGTGTTAAGTTTGAAACAAGATGTCTTCAACAAGATGATCAGTTGCATAATTTAGCCAGTAAAGTTCTGGTATAGTCTTTGCCAGATCCACAGGAATAATTTCTATTTGTCAATGAGAACAAAGTACACACAGAAATGTAAATGGGAAAAAACCAATCATTTCACAAAATCACAGAATATTTATCATATTCTTCTGAATATGTTACTGTAGATTCCACACAGCAGTCATGGATTTGCATTCTCATAGTCTATGCCATGTTAATATCCATATTTTTCTGCCTCTAGGTGTAGCATTTGGCAGTAAGCCATTAAACTGTGAAGTACAAAGGAAAAAGCAAAACAAAAGCATGCTCAGAGTCTCTACAATCAGCAGTGAAGACTTTGCCAGATGGAGCAAATGGTATGGTCAATGAAGGTACAAAAGGTGAAAAAATTAATCTAAGGGAATTAACAGAATGCCTGACTCCAGTGTGCTCCCCAAAATCTCTTGTGTCAACTTCAGCTGTCCATGCAGAGTCAAGTTCACATGGTGGATATGCACTAATTATGTGTCTCCCTCTCTGCAGTTACTGAATTTATTGATTGTTTTTACTGTGCTCATTTAATTTCTTTTCCACTATTTAGTTTGGCCAAGAAGTGGCCAAACACTTTAAATTGCAAATCACAGCTGCAAAAACCCTAACATACACTGTTTCTTGTGCCTTTTCCACGTGCCTTCCAAAAGCATCAAAAATGCACTTTCTTGAGACCTCTCACCACCTTAATTCCATCTGCAGCATTTCTTGCACAGTTCATCTACAATTATTTCTGGGTTTTCAAACTTAAAGCCTTCTAGTATTCCCCATAGAATAATGGGGCTGCCTTTTTTCATCTTCTTTCAAGATCCACTGAGGTTGGAACAGAAGTAAATGCTCCAGGATGACAACAGACTTTTTCAAGATAGGCTTCTGTGTCTCTAAATATGCTCTGTCTTCAATATTTAGCCATCAGCTTTAGAAAGCCTGGATTCTTCCAGTCCACTTCCTGTAGCAAGTGCCAATTTTGGGGCGTCTTGTACTACAGTCCCAGATTTTTCCTCAAAAATTATAGAACAAAGAAAGCAAGTATCTTTGTGTAAAAAATTTTCAGGTAATAATTTTGAAGTGATGGAGTTAGCTGCATTCCCACAAGGCATATATGTGTTTGTGAGCAAGTTTATTCAGAGAAAAAGAAAGGCTAGCAACCATTTTGTTATTTAGGAGGTTCACACCTGCTCCCTGCAGTTTCCTATTCTTGTTCTTAACTCTACTCCATGTTCTTCCTCTTAAAGCTTCTGCAAGTCTCTCAGAGAGCCTGGGACCCCTGTGCAGCAGAGCAGAGGTCAGAGAGACCTAGAAGCTCCCTGGCTGGGCACATGTGCAAGCAGTGTTACTGCTCGTGGCGGCGTCAGAACTCACTAAGAAGGGCAATCTCCGAACCAGTGGTTCCAACCACTGCTCTCAGTGAAAAGAGCTGGAGGCAGAAGTTACCAGGACTTATAAACTGCTTTAATGATGCCCTGCTATTATTTCAGAAGAACTTTTGCTTACTGCTGCACTGTGCAACCAAGAACGCCTGAGGGAACCAGTCTGGCTTTCCATGAAACGGGGCAGTCTGTTCAGACAGCACATCCTTCTGGACTCTTCCACACTCACAACTTGTTCAACCTGTTGGTCTGAGAAAAAAAATTTACAGGTATTTATCCTTCTTCTCCATCTCTCCAAACTTGTCAGGACTTCACCTAAACTGAAGAAACCAGGCATCAGATTCTAGTCAAAATTACTCTACAAAAGAAAAGCACAATATAGCACCTCTCCTTTTGCAAACCCTCTGCAACAGAAGACTGTGATTTTTTTCTTCTAAACTTCCCAACAGTCCCATAAATGTGACAGGATATATAGTTTGAAGTCTTATTGGTAGAATTAATTTTTTTTTTGGGTTGGGTTTTTAGGGTTTTTTTTTTTTGTAACCATAGGCGAGGTGAGTTCAGTGAAAATGAAATTTTAAAAAATTAAAGTATTTGGAGTGTATCTGATGCAACAGTTGACATTTCTATTATTTTCCACAGCATCTAGATATTTGTACTTTTAATCTTGTTTTGAGAACTCTGCCTTGCTGCTGGGAAGAAACCTTTGGGCAAGATATGACTGTCCTTCAAATTTCACTCTTCTTAGATGCCACATGCTGGCAGCTGTTGATCAAGAAATCAATGACAGCAACAAATTCTGCCTTTTGTAACACTTTCCATACCACATATAGAAGTGGAAAATGCATATATAAAAACACTAAAGAAATTATCTTTTGTTTCATCTTCCCCTTGGTAGATTTGTCAGCCTACTGAATATCTAAACTTGACAGAAATGCTGACTTATTTAGCTTGTGTTTACAATTCCTGCCTTTTTAACTAGCTGTAAGTCCAAACGCAGCAATAAGAATTATTTGTTGCCTTGGAAACACATGAACTATGCATTTATGCCTTTCTCAGTGCATATGCTTTTTTCTATAATGCTATACCACAAGTCTACAAAAGCTTGTAATTTACCAGTTGGAATGAACACAACCTTCTACAACTCAGTTGTTTATCAACTGCTGATGGCCAAATTTTTCTTTAACCAAGGTGCCGATGACTTTTGACAGTTCTGTCTCTGACCAGTGTCACTAACATATTTATGAAAAAATGTGGTTTTTGTTTTCCCAGCAAATATTAAAAAAGATCATATTTTTCCCTTATTATAAAATAAAATATTTGCTAGAAGTTCTTATTTATCCTCCTCATATCCAGAAATTCTTTGGCTTGGCAAATTGAGCTAACAGATAGCATGTTGAAGGACATTCCTAAACAATTTCTTTATACTTATTTTCATGTACTTTAAAATCTTTTCCTTCTCTACAGTGTACTTGCGACCCTATTGTCAAAGAGAAGTAGAATGTCCTTTACATTACTTCCACATAAATCATACCACAGTAGCTACAGAAATACCAATCAAAATCTTTGGTGTCAGAACAGACTAACCTCACGAGTCTCTCACATTATCAAAATAGCCTTACCATCCAGTCTAAATACACTCCTACCCACCAGTTTAGCACAGGAATGTATTTGCCTTATTAGCCAAATAATAATAAACTGCTCTCTTTCTCAGTTAAACACATGTCTCAGTTAAATAATTAATTGTATCAACCAAACCTCACTTCCATTACACTAACCAACAATGTTCCCTACAGCAAAGAGTTCTAAGCAGTCTGGATTCAGTTTTGCTTTTTGCTTTCTCTACCAAAATATCTAGAAACAGAAGAGTAGAGAACACCATTTTCTAAATGGCTTACATCCCATTTTCTAAAAGGCACAGACATGAACTACAGACAGACTTGCCCTGCTCCAAGAGCTCAGGGAGAGCAGGGAAGCCTCGGGGTACTCGCTGATGCTGGCACCCGTGTGAAGAGAATCCCACAAAAGGGGGGAGAAAGTTCCCTGCATAGAACTTTGTGGAAACTGGGCCAAGATTTAAATAATACCTGGACCTCCCAGAAGGCATTATGTTACTTAAAAATAGAAAGAACCAAAAACCTAATCAGATTTGTAGCACAGTGTTCAGGCTCCCCAGGTACAAGTGAGGAGCTTTATAGCTTAGGCTGAAAAGCTACAGAATGCCATTTTACTGCTGCTCTGTGGCTGGCTCCTCAGAATACACTAATAGGAGCAATTACACATTCTTCTGAAGTTTCAAAAAATCCTTTCCTTATAATCTGAATGGGTTTTATTAATGGTTTTTATTACTGTAAGTGACACATGATAAAATAAAGATCCTGAGGAGTACAAAGTCTTTGACTGAGATGTACAAATAGACCTACCAGTCAGGTCTCAAGTTCACATGCTATGGAAATGACGCAATATATTTATGATTTTATTAAGACAGAAAAAATGTTGATATATGCACAATGTAAAATCCTCACTTCTCTTCCCTGCCCATTATTCATCTAGATTTTCAAAAGTATTTTATAAGAAATTATTCTAAACAACAGGTGATTTGGTACCTTGTACTGATAAAGAAGAAGCAATTTCCCATCAGTTCCCAACTGATCAATCCTTTTGAAAAATAAGCTTGACTGTAAGTTTAAGGCACAATGCCTGAACTAGAAAATACCCAAAGGGCATTCCAACCTATGCCAGAGCAACTGCCATTTCTTATGTGAAATGGGATTTCTAAAAACTTTCTAGTTGAAAGAAAAAAGCTTTTAGTATGGTAATAATTACCCAGTGCATACATAAAAGGGGAAAAAAAGATATTTTCTCATTAGTTTCCTTATTTTCAGAAAAAAATTCTCACGTCTCTAAATGAGATCACAATTTTTTTTTCCTCTGCACTAGAATTTTTTTGATGATCAGGTCTGACTATCAACAGTTATGTTGATTTGTGAAGAACTCGAAAAGATGGAAAAATATAAAACATTGACCTTTCAGAAAGTAAAATTGTACTGTGTTATATACTCTCCAATGCATATTGATCATCTCCTTACCTACTTCAATAGGAAAACATAATTAAATTTGAGTAGGCTACTTGCTATTTTTTCACAGGTTGGGATTCTCTGCGATGGCCCCAGTTGACATCATCATTAATAGGAAAAGATACTCAACAACAAAAGTCAAGGACAGGAGGTGACTCTCCAGTTTGATTCTGCCTTTTTTCCTGGACAAACCTGCTCATAGCTTCAGAGAATTCAAGATGTTAATGCCAAACAGATTGGCATTTTGAATGACTATTGTTTTAGGCAGACAAATCTCTCCATCAGCTGGACCTACAGAGATATCATATTCCAGATAAAAGGGTTATGAGTTTTGCACAGATGTGCAACTGATTATTATGGACACTCCAAATAACTCAGAACCCCCTGTTTTTGTCCCCATCATATCACAGGTCAGGTAAGGACAGCACCAAACACCTACCACTAAGAAATAAGACAATAAAAAACTCTGTGGTGGAGTACTCAAACTAAGGAAAACAGATAGATGGTTCATCAAATAGAAAGGATTCTAACTAGGATTTGCTAAATTAAGACAAAGTGTCCAAGTCTTTAAGAGCAAAAATAATACCCACACCTTCTCTTTTGGAGTTGTGCATAACCACTAAGAGTTGGTGAATTTATATTCCCTAGATTTCACCAAGGCAGTATTCACTAAAGAAGGTACTCTAGTCAGTGAGCCTCAAAAATCCTTACCTGAACATGTAATTATCTGGCCTGCTTACTCCCATCATTTCTACTACCCTCATTTCTAATTATTTTCTTCTAATGAAAATCAAGGGACACTTCAAGAAGAATAATTTCCTTTACTTGTCATCTCCTTTTGCCTTTCCCTTTCATTAGCTCTTGCTAATGCCTGTTGCTCCAAACAGTCCTCTCAGCACAGATATCTCAGAGCTCCTAGATGAAAATTCTGAAAAATGAAGTCTTTACCACCCTTACAATATTTTTCTGACCCATAAAAAATTTTTATATGTTATTCTATTTTATTTTTTATCTATCTCTATATATTCTTATCTTTTTTTTATGTAGTGTCAAAATCTAGATTAATTTCTAAGGAAAATGGTAGCATAACTTGATGTTGCTTCAGTTGTTAAATATCTTCTTGTAACTGAGACAAAGAGAGTACTTTGCTGGCAGCTAGTTACTACTAGAATATTGCTTGGTTTAGATGACTGGCATAAAGCTTTTATTTTTTCTTTGAGTTAAACTAGATATTAGGAAGCATTCCTTTACTGAGAGGGTGGTTGAACACTGAAACAGAATTCTTAGAGAGCTGGCCAACGTCCCATGCCTGTCCACATTTAAGAGGCATTTAAATATTGCCCTTAATAATATACTTGCCCAGCCCTGTATTGGTCAAGCAGTAGGACTAAGTAATCATTGACAGTCCCTTCCACCTGGCACCATTCTAGTCTAAATAATATGCTAAATAAATAAACAAATGAATAGGAGACTGAAAAGGTCCTAAACTGCCTCCCCCTGGGAAGTGAATGGTGCCCAGCAATGCACATCAGGGCTGTTACATTCATTGTGAGAGATGGAAGGTGGGAATCAAAACCTTTACTCATGTTTCTTATTGGCCTAAGGGATGTCAAGCACAGCAAGACTCTGTTGAGCTTGCATTTGGAGAAAGCCTGCTTCATTGAGAGTAATTAACATCACAGTGTTTTTTCTCTAGATAATGACTCTTTCCCTTGCCTCTGAACTGCTGTCATTTTACTGACAAGGTTCCTTCCAAGCTCTGCATCATGCCACCCATGTAGAAGTACAGCTGCTGGAGCACCGATATCTAGAGGGGACAGCTCTGAGAAAGGTCTGGAGTGACTAAAGTGTCATCCCAAATGGAACCTGGATGATTTTGTCAGCAAGTGCTTTTACTGTGTCAAAAGATGGCAATGCTCAGCATCTTGTTGGTCATTACTTTGCTTTAAAATAACCAAGAAGCCAGCACCTAATTCAGTGGGCTAAGACCACTGTGAAGGCTTTGATGTAGAGATATTACAACATTCCATTATCAAACATAATCAGATTTATCCCTACTTTAACTAGTGTATATTTTTAAAAGATAATTTTCTAGTTTTCAAGCACATTGCCTGTAAAATGCATATATTCTATAGCTGTCTCTCACATTGTCCTTATATTGTCAAATTCAGACACGTAACACAATTTGCAAAAGCTAAAAAAAAAAAACCAAAAGTGTGGCATGAATTTAGATGCTTAACTATGCATTTAAGAACCAGATCTTTTACCCTACCTTGAATGAATGGACAAATATAAATAATCTTGACAGAATGATACATGCTTTATCATTTTTTCATCAAAAGTACATCGAAAGATTAATATATGGTTTTTACAATGTAATTCATGACAAAGACATACATAACCCACAAATACATTACTACTTAGCAGCCGTGTATCTCCTCCCATCATCCTGAGTGTTGAAAACTGAAAAAACAAACATATTGGCTTGTTACCCTTTAAAAGGCATTGATGGACACACTCTCTTTCTTTTGTTTCTACTGTTTCATCTGGGAAGTATTAATCACTGCCTTAGCTGCAAATGAAATTTTTATTGGGCAATTATCATCTTGGTCTATACTAAATCCTTTCCCTTTGCTCCATGTATTAGGCAAAGATGGCATTGTCTGCAGAATACAGCAATAATATATTATAAATTGTGAAACCTAATGAAAGAAGTGCAGTGTTTTTTGCTCCATCATATTCCTGGATTTAACCAATGTATAGAGAAGAAATTCCTGATGTCTATCCCTGACAGATCCCACTATTACATCAGTGAAAACAGAATGTTCTCCTGGCCCTAGAATACATGCACAAAATCCAAACATACTGCTTCTTAATCTTTTTCAATTGAGAAGGGGGAAAAAAACCCTGTTTCTTTACCCCCAAAAAACCTATAGCTTCTCTGGTATCCCCTCACATACTTTTTGAAATTGAGAGCAAGGAGACATGAAGCAATAATGGAAATTAAATGCTGCTCCTTAAAAAAAAATACAAAGCAACTTTAACTCTTTTAATTGAAGATGAAACAAAATATCAGTGATCAGTATACTTCTGACTATGCTTAGTAATAGACTTTGATAAGACAGAACCTGCACTAACTGGAAAATTACTGTATTAACTTTATTTCCCCCCCACTCTTTGCTTATATGCAAAGGGATGTTATGGCACTTCTATGCATCAGCAAGATTTGTACAGCTTCCTGATTTTTTTGGATGAAGAATGATCACAGTGAGTGAGCAAAATCATGCTAAATTAATGAGGAGTCAGTAACACACATGCTGACTAGAATATCTGGCCCAGTCTTTCATTCTCTACTACACAAAGTGCAATTTCTGGCCAAGTCTGCTGTCTGTACAAAACAGGCAGAAAGGAAAAAATGTTAGGTGTGTGCCAGCCTCTCCAGCCTTGCAGTGACAGGATGTCACCTGGCAGCTGTTTCTCTAACTCCTCCAATTCAGTATTCTTTTGAACTGGGATTAATGCAAATGTTTATGTCAATACAACTTTAGAACAAACATCTAATGGGGGATGAAGCAAGAGCCTTCAAAATAAATAATTTAAGTTTGCCCTTGAGACAAAGAATGGAAAGACAAGGAAAAAAAAGCCCAAAACCCAAAAATTCCTTTTTTTCCTCCCATTTTTTTCCTCAGAAGCTGTTCAACATCAAAATTTAACATTTATATGGATGGAGCTACTCATCAGCTTAAACAATTTTAGCTAGAGCTTTTCCTGCCAGTCTTTATGGGCAGCCAGGGAGAATCTTCCACACTCTAAAATGTTCTCTATGCCTGAAACAGGTAGCAGATTAGAAGCTTTCATAGGTTCAAATAAACAAAACCAAATAGCAATACAGGTTAAACAGGAAGCCTTAGCAGCTGTTACAGGCATCAGTTATTCAACATGGTTCAAAACTTCATTAGTATCCAAAGCCCACATGTGAAAAAAGCATTGATTAAATGAAATCCAAATAGAATGGCAGAAAGATTTTCAGTGAAAATATGAGATTATTTGACTGCATTATTTTATTTTACTGTCTACAATCTCACTGCTATGAGCTGTAATTTTTTTCTCCCTGTGAAGATTGCTTTCAAACAATGAAATTGAAATAGTATCAAGTTTGGCACATAATGAGGCTTGCATTAATACTAGCTAAATCCTTCAGATGTCTAATGTTGAGATGCATAATTTTCTTCATAGCATATTCATATTGCAAAAATCTAAATTGGTTCTCTCTTTTTTTGATCTTTTGTTTTCTCTTGTGATGGTTTTGCTTCTTGCATATTCCAGCATTATAATAATGACCTAGATGAGAGGATGGGTTGTGCAATTCTCCTATCTCTTTTTCAAAACCTGTTATTTGAGTTTCAATACTCTGATCGACAATTGGATCTTGCCTAGAAGCAGAATTCCACAGCAGAAGACACAACAAAACTTAAGCACAAATAGCAGCTTTGAACCAAACAAAAGAAACACAACAGGCTGCCAATATGTGAAAGTTTAACCTTATGGGATCCTCACTCTTGTTTTCACTCAGACAAATACAAAAACTCCATGGAATTCTATGCCAAATGAAGTGAAAGACAGATTACCATTTTACTATAAAAAAGCCTTTGCTAAGTACTAAATCAATACTGAGAAAAAGCAAAATTACAGGTAAAAAAATTATTTTTTTTCTTTTTTTTGTTATATCCACTCTTGTGGGCAGAAGTAATAATTCATGGGAAGTAGCAAAGAATGACCATCATTTATCAATTGCAGAGAAATGGTGATGAAAGAGTAAAATAAAATAACTCTTCCTCTCCAAACCTCAAAAAGGCCTGTTTTGAAGATTTTTCAGTAAATGAAAATTTGTGAAAGTCTTTTTTTCTGTATGCAAAAAAGTATGTTTTTTCCCAATTTATAGAATATAATTTCTGAGTATATATTAAATATTCTAGGAAGATCAAGATACAAACAGAGGGGAATTTTAGACTTCAGCTTTCATACAGACAGGCTTCCCTTTTCATGCACAAAGTAGATAAAGTGTGTATGTATGCAAAGCTTGGTTTCTATTACGAGGAGGCATCTTCCTTTCAAAGGCAATTCTGAGAGGACTGAATGATTTGATATCTAGATACCATATTTAAATACAGTTCTGGTGGAAAACTGATTTTTCTCAACCCAGAAGCATCATACCTCCTCATAATCATATACCTGGCAAAACTGAAATCTGAAAGGATGCTCCCAGATTGCCACCTTTCCTGCCTGAAAACAATGAGCAAATTACAGCACAGTTTTATATAGATTTTTCATGAAACTACCACACAACTTAGGGGATACAAATAGGCTTCTTTTAGGTCTGATTCGTTTAGATAGACATTATTGTCAAGACTACTCCCAAAACCACAAAATGCCTTTCAAAAATTTTGAAAAAAAATCATACCACCATTAGAAAATTACATAAAAAAAGTAAAATAATTATATACTTTTGGTTGAAATCACCCATATGCTGGAAAGGCCTAAGAAGCTACAGGCAGGTTTTTTAATATATCAAACCATTAATACTGGTTAGTAAGTAAAAAAACCAACCAAAACAGCTCTATGAGTGCGATACACCTCAGTACATGCTCCCTGTCTGGTCTGCAGAAATTATTTTAATGAATAGCATAATGGAAAGAAGAAGACGTTGAAGAGTGAAGAAGAAGTACAGCTAGGCATGGTGGGGATAGGTTCACCAGATCAGGCTTTCAGAAGCCAAGTCTCTTCAAAGAGTTTATTCCAAGTTCACTTCCAAAGGCAAATAATATCTTAATATCTTCATTATTGTCCCACTAACCACTAGACGCAACACTCCCTGGATGCTTTACACAACCTTTGCCAGATATAACCATAGTGCATACCCTATGCATTACTCCTGATGGCTTGAATAGTATAGAGGAAAAAAAAATCTTATTTTTTTCTTGAGAAGATTTCAAAATCAGATTAATTTTTGAAAGATGAGCATGCTTACATAATTAACCACCAATCTCTGTGAGAGGAAAAATGGGCTTGTTTTGGTTTTTTGTTTGGTTTCCTTTGTCTTGAGAAGGCCTCAATGAATCATAGAGATAGAAAAAGTTCAAAGGATGATTAAAGATGAAAAAATAAAACAACTCATTTAGAAAGGACTTGGAAAAGATTTAACTGAAGGTTTTTTAGTATCATCAAAGTGCAAAGAAAAAAAAAACCCTGTACTATAACTATTTGTATAAGAAATAGCAATTAAGAAAATAAGTTAAATGCATCTGTAAAAAAAGATGCTTGCTCCATCTCTCTCAGCTTTGGGATAGACTTATCAAATTCTGAATCAGTCAGACCCTCAAAAATAAACAAATCTTACAAATTTGTTTATTTTCTACAAATTCATGGGAGACTAGGCTTTTCTTAAATTCTCGTGTAATCAAACAGAACTGGTCTAGAATATATATTATGTAATAGTCTGCAGGTACTCTTTCCAGCCTCCACTGGCTTTCTGAGGGAGGATGTTTGCCAGATAAAAGCTGGGAACCGGGGCAGCTGTCTGAATTCAGAGCCAGAGTGGTACTGAATAATACAGCACAGGATGTGAGTCCAACCAAAACTCTTTTGGGTTATACAAGGCACCACACTTGCTAAATAAAATATTAATTCAATTATTTTATTTGTTATTTAAAGAATTAGTACTTCAGGATTGGCTGAGCAACAAAAGCAACAAAATTCTTGTTCAACAAAACAACAGCTATCCCAGAGGAGTAATTGCAATATGTGCTCTAATTCTCAAATTTGAAACTCAGGGTGGTTACACAACCTGGAATTCAGAACATCTGACAGACACTCACAAACATATCCATTATTTACTATTCTGAGGAAAAGGCATGAACACGGCTGGCACCTTTGAACATCTGAGTTCCAGAGTCAGATTGCACCACAAATAAGCACAAGGCATTTGCCACTAGCCTAGCCAGCTCTCAGGAGCCCATTCATATAATACTGCTCCAGTTCTGATTGATTTGTTTTTATTTTTAAGAAAAATTCCCATGAGTCTTAGGGTTTATAAAGTCCCTGGATTTCCATCTACAGCACTGAAGGCAAGAATACAAATGAAGAAAGGTCCCACTATTATACAAGGAGATAAAGACTGGAGACAAAGCCTTGACCTCCTGCAAGATATTAGCAAGGTTTTTTGACTCGGGGGAACCCTAACTTCACCCTAAGGCCCCATATGGACTCAGACTGTCATAGCTGACATTTTAAAGTGGAAAGACAAACAAAGAAAAAATGTTGTCCAGCTGTCAGGATATCAACTCAAATGCAACTGTTCCAACTAATCTTTGCTCTGGGTCTATTGAGATGATGTCATGGATTCCTCTGCCTCGGTCACAAGGTCCATTTAAGCAACAACAGTCAAGATTTGGCCAACAGTATTTATTCAGCACTAAAGTCAAACAAAATGCATCAAACTGAAATGATTCGACAAACCTAAAAGTGAGTATCTTTTCATACATTTCACAGAATGTTTAGAAAATTGAGGAAGCAAAGATATATGACATCCTTCTGCATGAAAGAAGATTCAATTAAACCTCAGATATTCTTGCCAGATATTTGTTTAATACATTCTCAAGTATCTCTACCAGTGGAGACTTTCCATGTCATTAAGTAATTTACTGTAGAGCTTAAACTGCTCACTCAGCCACAAGGGTTTCGCTAACCCTCTAGTCTGATTTACCTTATTGCCATCTAAGTCCGGCAATGCTTATCCAATCCACAATGGACGGGAAGAGAAAACTACGGCCTTTCCCTTGACAAATGTATTTCAAGCACCTGAAAAATAATTTTGTGGTCCACTTCAGTCTGATACCATTTTAGTAACCAAGCCCCTTTCACATTTCTCGCCACTTTCCAGATATGTAAGATCCCATTTGCTACATATTTGCTTTCTCCTTTGGTCTGGCTAGATGGCTTATGTCCTTCCTGAAGGATACAGGGCACCAGCCTGGATGCATGATTCCTGTTGAGAATGTGTGAGCTCAGAAGAGAACAGACAGCCTTATCTTCTTTTTTTTTCTCTTCTTAACCTCCATTTTTAGCCTTTACAATTTCAAATATGAATCCTCTTCCTCACCCATCTTTCTCCCTCCTGTAATGCTTCAGTCACTATTCTGAGAAAGACACTCTCACAAAGTTTCACATAGAATTGGCTTCTATTTCTTTCAGAATGCTGCTCTCATTTGTCATGGTCATCCCAAATACAACACTCCATTGTACCTTTAAGCCTCTCACCTTTGCTTCTTCTGTAATTTCAGTAAGTATTTCTCAGCTGATATCATGGAATTGCTCTTTTCTATTAGTTTCTTTTCAGTGTTATAGAATCCATAGCTCTGGAACAAAATATACCTATTTCCCTTCCATTTTATCCTGAACACTCCCTCTCCCACCAGACATACTGTCACCCAAGGAATGTTCCTGGCTTTTATAATTGTGTTATACAATGAGTACTAAACCTCTCATTGCTGAAGGAATGTTATGACAGTTTGCCTCTACTACCTTTGTTATTGTGTAACTGAAGGTAGTATTTGCCTCTAAAAGCCTAAAATGTTTCTAATGTGGTATAAGCACAGCATTGTAGCTGTTCCTTGTTGCGGTTAATCCGCTCGGTATCAATGCAGCTGTTTTTAGGAGTTACACAACAGATTTCAAAAAAACCTATTTGTTTGGTCATGAGGTTAACACAGGCATAACACAAAACTAGTCATGACAGATTTTTGGGGCAAAGCTATGTATGTTTCTTGCTCAAAGTCCCTGGTCTGTTGGGCTGCACTGCCTAGTATCACCATGTTTGTGGGACCCAACCTTCATGCAAACAAGACTAATCACTTCAAATGATCTTTATTGTAGCAAAGGCCTGAAGGACGGGTCAGTAATTTCATTAACATATCCTACTCTGGTGTGAATGCTCTTAATTGAAGTCTGGAGAGGTCCTAAAGACATTTCAGATAGGAGGTTCTGTGAAATAAGGCATGTAATTAGGGAATGTCTCAGAATGATTGAAAGGGTGTTTTTCATCAACACCATCTCTGCTGTTTGAGCCCATTCACTGAACTTTGCAGAAAGGACTTTCTGAACAAGAGGAATGTGGAACACAGCTATTATTACTGTCAAGTATGACATAGGTGAGAAAAAAACCCCAAAACTATCCCTCCATTACTTAGAAAATCACAGCTCTGGCTAATAAAAACTGTGCATTTCATCTGTGGCCTTTACTACAGAATTCTTTAAAACTATTAGCAGCATCTTCTGTTTTTCTCAGAATGAAAGCTGATAAATTAGCAACAGAGGGAAGAGCTCCTAAGCTAGACAGTTCACTTGGAGTCGTTATATAAATGACCTTTCTGAAATGTGTCCAAGACTTAAATTACTCTGATTAGTTGATATCTGTGGAACTGGCAACAAGCCTTTTCACTGTTGCTCTCATGGTAATTATTATTCTTGTTTCACTGCATATTTTGATAGCATTTCTCAAGTGTCTAGTTATGAATCTCTTAAAAGCCTGAGGACAATTGAATCAGTAGAGGTAAAATAAGAACAGATCCCAGCTGATACAGTCCTTGCCTTCTCTCTACATCTATTTTTGAAGTTGAAAATAAGTGTCTTCCTACATCCAACCCAGAATTGATCAGAATGTGCTTAAAAAAAGGAACAGGGATGCTTTCAAGCCTATCCATTACATTTATATATCACAAAAGGATGTATAATTCAGGACAGAAAAGTTGTGAGCACACAGTTTGCTTCTTTTTGTTAGACTACTTTTTTAAAAATTAACTGTAAAAATAGCATTTCTAATAGCCATCATCACCACACATTTTTCCATGTAGATAACAGCTCTCTTCAGATTCAAGAAAGCTCTAATAGATCTCATTTATCTAATCTTTCAGAGCCAATTAATTTTACCAGAAAATATTCATCTCATATCCTCAAACATCAAATTCAATGAATCATAGAGATAGAAAAAGTTCAAAGGATGATTAAAGATGAAAAAATAAAACAACTCATTTAGAAAGGACTTGGAAAAGATTTAACTGAAGGTTTTTAGTATCATCAAAGTAAACAAAAACCCATCAAAACTATTTGTGCAAAATAGAAAAAAAAAAGTTAAATGCATCTGTAAAAAAAAAAGATATAACTATTTTATCAAATTCTGAATCAGTCAGACAATTAAAAAAAACAAATTAAAATTTGTTTATTTTCTAAAAAAGATGCTTGCTCCATCTCTCTCAGCTTTCTAGAACTGGTCTAGAATATATATTATGTAATAGTCTGCAGGTACTCTTTCCAGCCTCCACTGGCTTTCTGAGGGAGGATGTTTGCCAGATAAAAGCTGGGAACCGGGGCAGCTGTCTGAATTCAGAGCCAGAGTGGTACTGAATAATACAGCACAGGATGTGAGTCTAACCAAAACTCTTTTGGGTTATACAAGGCACCGTACTTGCTAAATAAAATGAATTCAATTATTTTATTTGTTATTTAAAGAATTAGTACTTCAGGATTGGCTGAGCAACAAAAGCAACAAAATTCTTGTTCAACAAAACAACAGCTATCCCAGAGGAGTAATTGCAATATGTGCTCTAATTCTCAAATTTGAAACTCGGGGTGGTTACACAACCTGGAATTCAGAACATCTGACGGACACTCACAAACATATCCATTATTTACTATTCTGAGGAAAAGGCATGAACACGGCTGGCACCTTTGAACATCTGAGTTCCAGAGTCAGATTGTATCACAAATAAGCACAAGGCATTTGCCACTAGCCTAGCCAGCTCTCAGGAGCCCATTCATATAACACTGCTCCAGTTCTGATTGATTTGTTTTTATTTTTAAGAAAAATTCCCATGAGTCTTAGGGTTTATAAAGTCCCTGGATTTCCATCTACAGCACTGAAGGCAAGAATACAAATGAAGAAAGGTCCCACTATTATACAAGGAGATAAAGACTGGAGACAAAGCCTTGACCTCCTGCAAGATATTAGCAAGGTTTCTTGACTCGGGGGAACCCTAACTTCACCCTAAGGCCCCATATGGACTCAGACTGTCATAGCTGACATTTTAAAGTGGAAAGACAAACAAAGAAAAAATGTTGTCCAGCTGTTAGGATATCAACTCAAATGCAACTGTTCCAACTAATCTTTGCTCTGGGTCTATTGAGATGATGTCATGGATTCCTCTGCCTCGGTCACAAGGTCCATTTAAGCAACAACAGTCAAGATTTGGCCAACAGTATTTATTCAGCACTAAAGTCAAACAAAATGCATCAAACTGAAATGATTCGACAAACCTAAAAGTGAGTATCTTTTCATACATTTCACAGAATGTTTAGAAAATTGAGGAAGCAAAGATATATGACATCCTTCTGCATGAAAGAAGATTCAATTAAACCTCAGATATTCTTGCCAGATATTTGTTTAATACATTCTCAAGTATCTCTACCAGTGGAGACTTTCCATGTCATTAAGTAATTTACTGTAGAGCTTAAACTGCTCACTCAGCCACAAGGGTTTCCCTAACCCTCTAGTCTGATTTACCTTATTGCCATCTAAGTCCGGCAATGCTTATCCAATCCACAATGGATGGGAAGAGAAAACTACAGCCTTTCCCTTGACAAATGTATTTTAAGCACCTGAAAAATAATTTTGTGGTCCACTTCAGTCTGATACCATTTTAGTAACCAAGCCCCTTTCACATTTCTCGCCACTTTCCAGATATGTAAGATCCCATTTGCTACATATTTGCTTTCTCCTTTGGTCTGGCTAGATGGCTTATGTCCTTCCTGAAGGATACAGGGCACCAGCCTGGATGAGAATGTGTGAGCTCAGAAGAGAACAGACAGCCTTATCTTCTTTTTTTTTTCTCTTCTTAACCTCCATTTTTAGTCTTTACAATTTCAAATATGAATCCTCTTCCTCACCCATCTTTCTCCCTCCTGTAATGCTTCAGTCACTATTCTGAGAAAGACACTCTCACAAAGTTTCACATAGAATTGGCTTCTATTTCTTTCAGAATGCTGCTCTCATTTGTCATGGTCATCCCAAATACAACACTCCATTGTACTTTTAAGCCTCTCACCTTTGCTTCTTCTGTAATTTCAGTAAGTATTTCTCAGCTGATATCATGGAATTGCTCTTTTCTATTAGTTTCTTTTCAGTGTTATAGAATCCATAGCTCTGGAACAAAATATGCCTATTTCCCTTCCATTTTATCCTGAACACTCCCCCTCCCACCAGACATACTGTCACCCAAGGAATGTTCCTGGCTTTTATAATTGTGTTATACAATGAGTACTAAACCTCTCATTGCTGAAGGAATGTTATGACAGTTTGCCTCTACTACCTTTGTTATTGTGTAACTGAAGGTAGTATTTGCCTCTAAAAGCCTAAAATGTTTCTAATGTGGTATAAGCACAGCATTGTAGCTGTTCCTTGTTGCGGTTAATCCGCTCGATATCAATGCAGCTGTTTTTAGGAGTTACACAACAGATTTCAAAAAAACCTATTTGTTTGGTCATGAGGTTAACACAGGCATAACACAAAACTAGTCATGACAGATTTTTGGGGCAAAGCTATGTATGTTTCTTGCTCAAAGTCCCTGGTCTGTTGGGCTGCACTGCCTAGAATCACCGTGTTTGTGGGACCCAACCTTCATGCAAACAAGACTAATCACTTCAAATGATCTTTATTGTAGCAAAGGCCTGAAGGATGGGTCAGTAATTTCATTAACATATCCTACTCTGGTGTGAATGCTCTTAATTGAAGTCTGGAGAGGTCCTAAAGACATTTCAGATAGGAGGTCCTGTGAAATAAGGCATGTAATTAGGGAATGTCTCAGAATGATTGAAAGGGTGTTTTTCATCAACACCATCTCTGCTGTTTGAGCCCATTCACTGAACTTTGCAGAAAGGACTTTCTGAACAAGAGGAATGTGGAACACAGCTATTATTACTGTCAAGTATGACATATAGGTGAGAAAAAAACCCCAAAACTATCCCTCCATTACTTAGAAAATCACAGCTCTGGCTAATAAAAACTGTGCATTTCATCTGTGGCCTTTACTACAGAATTCTTTAAAACTATTAGCAGCATCTTCTGTTTTTCTCAGAATGAAAGCTGATAAATTAGCAACAGAGGGAAGAGCTCCTAAGCTAGACACTTCACTTGGAGTCGTTATATAAATGACCTTTCTGAAATGTGTCCAAGACTTAAATTACTCTGATTAGTTGATATCTGTGGAACTGGCAACAAGCCTTTTCACTGTTGCTCTCATGGTAATTATTATTCTTGTTTCACTGCATATTTTGATAGCATTTCTCAAGTGTCTAGTTATGAATCTCTTAAAAAGCCTGAGGACAATTGAATCAGTAGAGGTAAAATAAGAACAGATCCCAGCTGATACAGTCCTTGCCTTCTCTCTACATCTATTTTTGAAGTTGAAAATAAGTGTCTTCCTACATCCAACCCAGAATTGATCAGAATGTGCTTAAAAAAAGGAACAGGGATGCTTTCAAGCCTATCCATTACATTTATATATCACAAAAGGATGTATAATTCAGGACAGAAAAGTTGTGAGCACACAGTTTGCTTCTTTTTGTTAGACTACTTTTTTAAAAATTAACTGTAAAAATAGCATTTCTAATAGCCATCATCACCACACATTTTTCCATGTAGATAACAGCTCTCTTCAGATTCAAGAAAGCTCTAATAGATCTCATTTATCTAATCTTTCAGAGCCAATTAATTTTACCAGAAAAATATTCATCTCATATCCTCAAACATCAAATATTTCACATTCCCATAACTCATCTCCCC
This sequence comes from Emberiza elegans, assembly GCA_024865655.1. Taxonomy (NCBI): domain Eukaryota; kingdom Metazoa; phylum Chordata; class Aves; order Passeriformes; family Fringillidae; genus Emberiza; species Emberiza elegans. The sequence goes on from JALJVW010000206.1 coordinate 23,352,597, forward strand.
AAACTGCTATCAACTCTGCAACTGGAGTTTGTGTCTCTTTGCTCCCACAGCTCTTTCAAACACCACTTCAAGTCCCATCACTTCTCATTAACTAGTAACTTCTTCAAATCTCTTTGATAGAAGAGTTAAATCCCCCAAGTCAAAACTTTGAAAATTAACATTTATTAATCCATGTTTCACTGTGCTCTGCATTATCTGCCACTGAATCAGGAACAGAAACTGCTCTCAGTTCCTGTTTCTGTTTTCTCTGTAAAAATCATTCCTTTGCATCCTGTGCTGCCTAAGAGTGACACAATGCACAAGATATTCCTCTAACAATATGGTATGACATGCCATGGAAAACCAGCTGTGAAGTATTTTTTGATAGATGCTGCAAGAAATGTTTCATGCTGTATGATGAAAGCAGATATAAGCAACCTTTTAATAACTTGCACCATGTCTTGCTTCTTTTTCTTGATTGCACACATCCAAATGGGTCGAGGACTTAATTCTGGTGGTTTTGAAAGATAAAGCTGAAATAATCTTAAATTAAATAGATCTTTATACTGAAGTAAAAAATATATATATAAATATACATCATTATAGAACTTGAGTTTCCATTTCAGTGCATCCAAGTGGAAATACATGGTTAGCAGTTGACAAAGATACCAACCATAAATTTTGGTAAAGAGAGCTCCAAAAAACTTTCTTATTCCACTAACACCATTTTCCCCAATCAATAGTACAGAACTAAATGGCCAGACAATAACTATATATATAAATGTCATGAATGTCACCATAACATCAAAGAGGTGAGGAAAACATTCTTCATTACCAAGAAGTTGGATTACTAACTGAAAAAATCTGTACATGAAATACAATACAATAGCAAAGGAAAAAATGGTGAGTGGGCTGAGGCACTCAGGGAGCAATTCTAAGAGCTACCAGTACTGACAGACTTCCCCTAGACAGAAGATGATAAATGTGCAGAGGAACTGTTTGTAAACTGAAAAATCATCCAGCAGATTAGGCAGAAACAATTTTTCCTCAGGATCTTAGGAGGGTTTTGTTTTGCTTCCTCATCTGACAGTACTTTCAATTATTGAGACAGAATGACAAAGGAGCATATGTGCTCAATGATCAGAGGACCTGCACCATCAAACTGGGCATCTGGTACTCATTTCCAAAGGATGCTGCAAGTGAGATACAAGTGAAACCCAGAATACTGAATAGTCCTGAGCCAGGCCAGCTGGAGCAGGACCAAGCAATTGGGCCATTTTCAGAGGAACTTAACACAAGTGGTCTATAGAAAGTAATTTGTACCTGGGACTGCACCCTGTAATTGCTTCATTGTATTTGATCAGCAATGTTACAGAGATTATTTAGGCATACATATGGCCAACAACAGAACAAAGAGTGACTGCAAAGGTGATTCCATTTATCCTTGGTCTTACTCCCAGATAAAGTTAAAGTGCACTATCATAACCCAGCCATTAATCTGTGAACATATGACTAGATCTGGAGGAATAGTATCCTTGAACAGGATTCATCACAGAAATAATCACCAAATTTATGAAGCTGAAGGGTCTCCTCTGAATTGGTTTCATTCTAGCCTGATTTGCACCTGCCCCATTCTGTCCTGAATAGCTCACTCATTTTGGAGAATGTTATGGCTACCTACTGCATTCACCAGCTGTAACTGCAGCTGTTATTTCTGTTGTCCTTTTTTCCACCAAAAAAAAAAAAAAAGTGTCTTTTTTTATTCCATCTTTCCACATTAACTGACAGCCCAGGAAAACACATTTTGCAGACAAAATTCTGAAGCACTGGATCAATTTGATTCATTATATAATAGTCGCTCAGTGACAATCACTAGGGTTGCAATGTTACTTACAACTCTTTTTGATCAACTGCACAGAATTTACCGAAAAGATGGTCTCACTTAAAATTTTTTTTTCATTAAATCTTAAAAATATTTTTTCTTCTTCTTCCATTGTTCTGGATAAATTCCTGAATAACCTTTTTAATTATTCAGTAAGAAGGACGTAATTTCTCAGATTTTATGGAGACAGTAGCTCTTCATAAATGTGTGCTAACACAGCTTCTACTAGAAACCTTTGTAATCTCACCACATTGTGGGAAAGGGAAGAGGGAAAGAACTCCTTTTCATGGAAAGCATGGTTACCAGCGAGTTTCTTGAAAATGGTGAATGGAATCACAGAATCACAGCAACTGAAGTCATTTGGGACTTTCAGGAACATTTGGTCCAAACTCGAGCTCAAAACAGGTCTGTTTAGAACAGGCTGCTCAAGCCCATGTCCAAGTGAATGCTGAGTCCCTCCAAGGACAGAGGTACCACAACCTCTCCATAAATCCTGTTCCAGTCTTTGACCATTCTCATGGTAAACACAAAAATCTCAATAACTAATCAGAATATTCTACATTAACATGTTTTCCTGCCCAAACTTTTAAAATTTATGACCCAGTTCAAGTCACACTAATTACAAAAAAATCAACTTCTTATTCATTGCTTTGTGCCCCTCAAACCCTCAAATGCAAGGTTTGATTTGAATTTCTTTTCTCTCTTCATTGACTATCTGAGTGGCAAATGAAATTCTATAAATGAAATGCATACAGGAATTCTGTGCAGACTTAGAGGGAAAAAAGGATCCAGAATAGAGCATGAACATGGCACTAGATCATCCCACAGACAGAATAAGCCTGATAATTGCCCAATTAAACATTATTGCAAAAAAGGTCATTATCCTGTCCCCTACCACTTCAATACATAGCACACAATCAAATCACATTATCCTTTTCTAATAATCAGGATGCCTTGGAGTAACACAGAAGAAAGAAATCAAATATTTAACTTGCCTTCACCTCCAAGTAGTCTTTTTTTTTTCCTTATAACTACTGCAGCTAAGGCTCTAAGAGGCCTGATAAGCATTTCCAGTCTTGGGTAATACTAATTTAGTAGTGTCACAGCAATTACTGTGTATGAAGTATCACCTATAGATATAAAGAAAAATTCCTGAAAAGTTTACTGAGTCCTTTCCTTAAAAATGCTCTCATACAGATGCATATGTGATGGTAAGAACAGGAGGCTGAATAGAGATGAATCTGTAAATTGTTATCTGGTTTATCTGGATCAATTTCATCACCCATCTGCACCTTGAAAGATGGAAGAGTTGGGTGGTTGATTTGTGGGGTACAAATCATGCCTTAACAAAAGCTTTTAGATCCTTAACATCTCTCTTGAAGGCAGCATGACTTCAGTCACCAGTGCTGGTTTCCTTGCCTTATTTTAGCTGCTAATTTAAAGCTAATTGTAGAGCAGGTCACATCTAAGTCACTGGAAAAAAGGCTCAGTTACTTTCATGGTGCATGGCCACGATCTGAAAGTGAATAATAAAACCATTAATTGAACCCATTTAAAAGGAAAAAACAGCAAGAAGCAAACACAGCCCAACTATGGTTATTTGGAATTAACATGTAATTTTTCTAACTGGGTCCCAAGTAAACACAGTGTCCATTGCTTTCTTAAGCTTTTTGCCACAAAGTATCTCTTGTCTCACACTGCCACACCTGGCTTGGCCTTTATAATCTCAGAATTTGGGTCGCAATTAGTGGACACCTACTGGCATTTTCTCTTATCTGTCCCTTCTTTTCCCCAGCAACATGGAAGACATCTACAAAACCAGACATGAAAACTGAAGCAGTGCTTCCTCTGGGTGCCATGCAAAAAGCCCATTATCATCAGAAGGCAAACATGCTGCTTTTTTTCCATAAATGGGGAAATTCAAAACGTGAAATAATTAACACATTCCTGGGAGTATGAGTGCACTCAACCCAAAAATACTTGCTACAGAATACAGCATCTTCATTTTATATTCATGATAATGTAGGGAATTAAAACATTCCCTCCCTTATTTATTTATATGCAACAATAAACATCCTTTTCCAGGCACCACCAAGCATACCAGAAAATAGAGTTCTGTCTCCACTTCTATTCTGTGGCTCAAGATTGAGAAGAGAAAAATCCCAGCAGTGTGGCACAAGATAATTAAAACACAATAAAATATAACACAGCTTTACAACTAAAGTAATCTGTTCAAGAGTGACAAGATGCCAAAGCTCTGACACCTACAATGCCCAAACAGGCAACATGTCCAGACTGGGCAGAGCACAATGTCTGCCGTTCACAAAGCTATGTGAAATGCTTACTGAGACCTTGGATAAAAAAGTTTACCTAGTGCATTCCTTCTGTTCATCCACCATCAGGTTCACTAAAATGAACAGGCTGTGAAATCAATGGCCTCCCAATTGTTCATTTGAAGGAGCGGCACAAAACTGTTTTATATAAAAGAGACTGAACTGCCAACATTTCAATGAATCTGAAAGAACTTACCCAGGACCATTGACCCAAAAAGATAATCAGCACACAGTGGTGAGCACTCAATGCTCCCCCACCAGAGAAATTGTTTAGTAATGGTGACATAACCCCTGGATTCTGGGTCATCAGATATAAAATATCATTACTGTTCAGTAACTATTCAGTGACTCAGAGGACACAAGAAGAGTTGGCAATCACAGTCCCTTTTTTTTGTGCTTGTGATGAGCAATTTCTGGCTAGACAACTGGTTCTCTACTGGGGCAGGCCAGAGGATGCCAAGTCTATTCTGTTCCAGCCAAGGACTCACACAGGTATTTCAATGGGATTACCCGAGAGCTTGACAATTGACTACAAGTTTGAAGGTTATGTTGGACTGGGACCAAAGTGATCAGCACTAAATCTCTCTTGATGAACTTCTCTGCATTAACATGTATTGAGGGAAAAAAAGAAAAAAGAGAAAGACCTAGATCCTGAGTGGTGTTTAGATACCAAAATTATGAAATACAAAAATCCCATGGATCCTGTAACATCCTTAAATATCTTCAAAGATATGAGTCAAAACCACCCTCTATGCTCCCAACTACTCTGTTTGTTGTGAGCCTTAGGGAAGAGGCCAGTGACAGAATAAAGGTGCAGAAAGCAAATCTCACATGGCAACCTGGCAGTCCAGAGAGAAACACCATAGTTTACTGTGCCATAGCTCAGACTCTTTTTTAACCATCTGAATTTATGCTTCTCTGATTTGGCTGTCAACCGTAAGTATTAAAGACTCTTTGTAACATAAAAGAAAATGCTTCCTATACTAAAAATGCCCTGAAAAAGTAGTTATAGTTTAATCACAGTTGCAAAACAACCAATACATTACATTGAGTCATATTCATCACTTTGCCTAATCTGTATCAGAGAAATATCTACTTTACTTATAGAGACTTGTTTTAGTTTAACTAAAACTTTGTTATAGCTGCATGCCAAGGAAAGAAGCCATACTGGCTCCTTAAACGGATAATCACGTAGCACTTCCATCTGTGGAACATGTTTTCTCCGTAATTTCCCTTTCAGTATGGAGTCTTTGACATGCAGAAGAATGGACAGCACTTGTCAAACTATGATTACTTCAGAAATTGAAATACATAAAATAATAACCAAGGCAATCAAATGCACACACAACTATCATTTGCTTGGAACACAGACAAGCAGATAGTAAATGATTCAATTTATAATTAATTCAGAGAGAGAAGGAGGAGTTGAAAAAAACCCTATATAAATACATTCTTCAGGACTTGGCAGAAAATAATGACTGAACAAGGATCTCAAAAGGAAAATTAATGAATGACAACAGGAGCAGCACATGTGTAACGTGAAGATAGACTACAAGAAAATTAAACATGTTGCTTATGGGAAAATAACCACCTTCTCCTTATTTTGCTCAGAAAAAAACCACACAGTTCCTAATGGAATTCAAGGCTATTATTCAATCAGAAGATTCTCATGAAGGCAGAAACTGTGAAAGTATGCTTCCTAAAGCAGAGCCCCAGGAGATAATTGAAGCCCTAGAATCATAGCAGTGATTTTCTTGAACTCTCATCCCCAGGTTACCTTAAAAAAATCCACCAGACAAGAACATCCAATGCAGCAACATAAAGGTTACAGTCAGTGAGATGTAAATAAAAAAACAGGAAGAAAATAAAATGCCTAAAAAAATCTTTGGGGAAAATTATGGGTAAGTATTTGCATATGTACACACGCAAATTGAACTTTGCTATATAAACCATATACCTGAAAAATATAACATTTTAAAAAATCATAGTTCTCTTCTGAAAGTACTGTCCAGAAATTTCACATACCTTAGAAGTGTTTTAAGAGCCTTTCAACAGCCCCAGTTTTCAGAACTCAAGCACAGTTTTCAAGATTACACTCAAGCAGATTTGCTACAAGAAACACTGAAAAAGATGGACTTGACATGTAGGAAGGCCATAGATGTCACAGCAATCCTGTGTGAAGAGCCCCAGCCTCTGGTCTAAAACGATGGAGATTTCAATGGAAGCCACTCTGACAAAGCAGGTCCCAGCCTGACAATTCACACATTGCAATGATCTCTCTAAAAGCAAGAAATATTTTTATGGAAGTTATAGAGGGGAAAAAACAGATCTTATTGATTTAAAAATTCACTTCATAAATCCTGTGGTACCACAGAACTGGAGAGAGAAGAAAACAGAACTGTTTTCTTCCTAGGTCAGTACTGAAATTAAATCTGTAGTCTTCTCAGCCATGCAACCATTACTCAAGGACATCCAGTGATAAATCAAATTATTATAAGAGCCTCATACTCCTTATATGAGGACCAGATCCCACTCTGTGCTCCTCTTCCAGATGGCATCAAATAATGTGTGCTAACCTTATTATTTGCCTTTGAAGTTCCCTCACTACCAAAGAACTTAGTCACCACTGCTCTGAAGTTGTGGTCAGAGGACAACAGGGACAGAGCTGTGTTTCCAGCACCTGTCAGTTAGTGCTACATATAACCACTGCACCTACCAAAGCTGAATGACAGCCCAGTGAAAATTCCACCATCCTAAGTCCTGCAGCCAGAGGGGTTGATGCAATTTTTTCTCCTAAGGGAAAGAAATTTCAGCCATTCTTCAGTTCCAAGCTATACAGAATGCACACCATACACCATACAGAGATGCAAACCCACCTACCTCTGCAGCAAGATGAAGCACCAGCAAGGAAGGTGAATGGATTACCAGCCTAGGGTATAGCACATAAACTGGCACAGTCTAATTTATAAGATAACAAGTCTGTGGAGAGACCTTAAAATAAGGAAGCAATACAAACCATTCAAAGTAACTAAGACCCAGAGAGCAAAGGAGGTCAAACAATGGCAAGAAATTAAATAGGTTTAATATACTACTGGGCACTCACAGATAAGTGCCATTAGTTCCTACATACTTCATTTTTTAGAAGACCAATTACAGAACTCCTGCCACTGAATAAAGATTGTGGCTTTTACTGTGGCTTCTCAGGGAGAAAAGAAATTAGCCTGGACAACTTAGAAAATATACAAGCAAATAAAGAGTGCCATTATTATTATTATTACTTAACAAATCCCATGATTTCTTGAGCCTCATGGTATTTAATTTTGGAGTCAGTTGCATGGTAGAGCTTGGTTTATGAAGGCAGGGATACAAGGCTGTTATCAGCTGCATTGAAAAAGCCCGAACACTGTACCAGAGGGAATTTATTGCTTACTCAGTCTTTATACTGGAGTAAGAGATATATATTCCAACATCACCAAAGTAAATCTAAAAGTTTCCATTCCTATCTTCTCCAATTACTGATAAAAATCACTTTGAAGAGTACATTAAACTAGTGCCAGGCAAAACACTGCAGCACTTGCTCCTCACAAAGAGCCATAGCAAAATTTGGCTGCTAAATTCATGTCCTTATTACCATAATGGTTTTTTGTGACATCTGCTGCCCTATAATCAGTGCTTGGATTCTAATAATTACATGGGATATGATACTGTACATCTAATCAGTGCTTCAGTGAACCAATGAAAAAGACCAAGTCAGAAGCAAAAAAACGAATTCAATAGCAAACTTACACAGAATGGAAATTTTGGTTCTCTCTCAGGTGTTCCCATTACCTGACATTTTTTGATATGTAGTAAAGAAATTTTATTTATACTAATGAGGCACTACCAAAAATCAATTCCTAAACCACAACTGCATTTAAAACAACTGCTGCAACCTTGCCTTTCCGAAAGTGCTGAGGACAGAGGAGCTCTTACAGTTTCTCTTCGCATGATGCAGAAATGTGTGCAATTGTTACTGATGAGTCAGGGTAAAAAGGTCCCTTAGCCATCCTTCTCTTTCTTGCTAAACTCTTTGGACATATGTCTTAATCTGTGTGGGAGAAACACAGGCAACATAAATAACAGTTTCCCTGAATCCCGGAGCTCAAACAACACAACTGCGATTTCACTCCCCCTGTGATTCAAAGCAGGCTGGAAGTTTCCTTGCTATAGAAATCATGCAAATGTATTAAAAATTGTTACCACCCTCAAATCAAGAGCCATAAAGAAAGAAAAACTCTTCTAAAATCTGTTGGAGACCAAGCTACAAATTTATTTTTTTGTTAGGCTCTTTTACAAAACAATAGTAGAAAGAACTAGGATTGAAAGTGAAAGTCCTGAAAACTGGTTTGGCCACTATCCTAAAACTGTAGGATGAAATTATATGCTGTAGTCTTCATTACTTGAAGTCTTTAAATCAGATTTTTTGTAAGATACAGGTATACTCAGGTTTTAACAACAGAATTCTGAAGTTACAAACTCCCAGTGAGCCCTAGGAGTGGACACTCTTTTACTTAGCTGCCCACCACAGACATTTGAGTTAGTTTGATGATGCCACACATATATTCCTAAATCTGTCTTCCAGTTTTTAAATTAGCCTGTACTGCTGTGTTATCCCTTGGGTACTATAAAGAAATACATTGAGACACTGGACTATGGAAGAGGTGTTTAGTGCTCTTTGTCCCCACTAAACAGATATCATAAGACTGAAATAAGCTCCAAGAAGACAAAAGCAAGAAAGCACACTCCCAGCATCTCCAGTTAGTTTGTCAGACTGACCAGCTTACTTTCTTGGTCTCTCTGAAACAGCAGCTTGGGCCACCAATTCCTCCACTTTTTCAAGATTCTTTTTGCTACTGAACCTCATTTGGAGTCTTTCTGCTTTCTTTTGGTTAAATGACATTTCAGAAAAGGGAGGAATGGCACAGAGTAAGGAGCTGGAATTCTCTCACTATGTTTCCCAAATTCAAATGGCAGAGCACTGCTCATTTGTCCTTTCAAAGGTGGTTCTTCTTCTCCTGTCAGTGGGTGCTGGGACACACAGATGTGATGTTTCTGTCCTGTCCCACTCTGGATTAGCTTTAAGCTGCTTTTGCTAGTTAAAAGACTAATAAATAATGATAAAATTTTACTATTTGTTATCACACCAACCTTGCCATGACACTTTGCATTAGTCTCCTAACTGAAATTACATCATCTCCAGGAGCCAACATAATCTAAATATGGTACTTGAGCAAAAATTAATTACAGGATTAGAGAACAGGTTTTCTGATGTGCCTGGCATACCTATATCCCTTCAGGGGAATGCTTGAAAGACCCAAACACAGCACTGTGTTGCTTCATTTTCAATCCTTCACTACACAGGGGCCACAGTGGTTTTAAAACCCAATGACCAGTCATTCTCTTGATATTCATGCTGCAAGGTTTGGACAGACTGCAAAGCAGTACAGTAGGGTTATGTAAGCACCTATCATAACAACATTATGGGAAAAACCTTGAGTGAAATCTGTAGACAAACAATCATGCCACAAAGGCTGAGCAGAAGCCAGCAGGTTAGACACACAACTGTGATGCTAAGAAACCACTCTCTCTGGGAGATCTGGAGCAGAAACAGCAAAGTTATGATATAACCCATGACCACAGACAGCACTGTTGGTAAAACTGCAAGCCAAGTGTCCTGGACAAAGGCCCACTGGGATGCTCTCCAGGCAGCAGAATCTGTGGCACTTGTTTTAGAGTCTAGCACACACGATTTAAATGCCTTTTCAGGTTACAGCAAAAAGAAAATTGCAAGGCCAGAGCATGCAAAAAAAGTGGATTGCCTGTGAACATGTCTGCTTCTCTCACATCTCCAATCACAAACTTTGGGCAACATGCTTCCCTTGCACTGCTCCTGAGGGTGTTTCTCTGTGGAAGATTGACTGAGCAGTGTTGAAAGACTCATTTGTTACCTCCCAAGATGGACAAAACACTTTCCTCTGCAGTACTGCACTACAGGACTCAAAAGGAGCAGGTGAAGTTATGCAGCAGTAACACCAGATTTAGGACACCAGTACACTGCAGATGTGTATCACCTATATAATATTCCATAAAATTTAGGTGTGCACTCATTAGAAATCTCTTTGACTTTGAAAGGGAACCACATTCAGAACACTCCTTCTCTACTGGTTATTGATCTTTGTATTTGCATAAATTTATTCATGGCCAATATATATCTATTTGATCTTTAACCTCAAATATCTCCTCTTCTCTGTTTTTTCTCCTGAAATATATTTACAGAAAGGTATTACAAGACTTCCAGACTTTATTTTGTGAGACTAAAGAAATCTATCCCACTTCACAGAGAATTGTTTGTCCTATTCATCCCAAATAGGCTTCCTCTGCACCTTTTGCAATTTCAATGAGTTTTTATAGCAAATGAATGATCAGAACTATATGAAATATTTTATGCTTAGTTATATCAGTGTACTTTCCCACTGCTTAAAAAGATGGTTCTCACGTCTTTTAGTAGCACAGCCACTTTTTCCACATCTATCACACATTTTCATGGTCCAGTCTTTTCTCCACTAAGGAGGCAGATGATAAGGGTTTTTTTTTCAGTTTCAATCAACAAATGTGAGAATTTTGACTGTTATATTTCATGCCTTTTTCATACTTTACCATCTCATTATGTTTTTACAGGAATTACTAGTCCTCCTCTGACACAGATTAAAAAGAATCATCAGCACAAGAGCAGAATTTACCAGCATGCTCCCATTTTAATGGCAATTTTATTATCTAAATACTAAAGAAGACCAGTTCCCAAAGCCAGTTTAGGAGAATCTCTGTTTGCTTGAGAGAAGCTGCTTCTCCTTTCTTCTTCACAGAGCCTTGCCATGTCTATTACAGTTCTTCTCTTAGTAACCATTTTCCCTATTTGAACTAACAATTTCTATGGGATACATAACAAATGCCTTTGGGAAGAAAAGTAAAAGATAAGATCTACCACAATCCCTTTTAACTAAACAATAAAGAAATAATCTTCCCTTTTTAAAGTCACCTAGATATTAAAAAAAAAAGGAAAAATCACTGTCAGTATGTAACTGAAATTTTACAATAATTGTTTCAAAACGTCTAAAGCGTGGGTATAATTGCCTGCATCACTGTTTTTCTCATTTTGACAAATTAAATACATGGTAAAATGTCATGTACTATCAAATAAAAAAAAAAAACCACAGATTTTTTTTCCCTAGGAAGAAACACTGAAAATCAAAGGATAAAAAGGTAAAAGCTTCTTTTTCTTCCCTAGAAGGAATATATTTTTATGATTCAGTCATCTTTAAAAACAAAACAAAAAAACAACAAAACATGTTTCTTACAAAACCATCTGCAAAACAAGCAACCCACCTATTAAAATACAGATTGAGCCTGGACTGATATTCAGTTGAGAATGTTTTTTATTTCTATTATCATTATGAGATAAAAACAATAGGGAATTTCTTTGCTCTAACTGTTGGATAAATTATAATAGATCTTTGAGTATGTATGTTTTCAAAGGCTTCTCTTCCAACAACACTTTGTATAATTTGCTTCAACATCTGTTGGCCTGCTGAGTTCATTCTTTATTCACATTTCACTAGACCTATAATTAAACTCTCTTAAAAAATGTATCACTTCAGGTGTCCTAATGAAGAATCCTGAGGAAGCTGGTAATAGTTTGCTAAGGCAGAGCAACAAAGCTCCTTCTCTTCTTACAACTATTTCTTGCAAGATTCATTCTCTTGAGCAGATGGAGGGCTGCAGTAAAAGACAGCAACTCAGGGCTGAAGAGGTCATAAAACTCTCAAGAGCAGGAAATTACATAGGCATATCTGCCAATGAGGTCTATATATGAAAAGTCATTAGGCCTTCCCAATCTCTTCAGTTCCTGCTTCCCCAAATAAAAGAACAGTATTTTAAGAGTAGTAAACCCAAATCATCTTGTTTCAATTTAAGCTTATTCCTCTATTTTCTTTTATATGATAGGCATATAGCTCATGCCAAACACAAAAAGCATCCACCTGCTACAGAGAAATTAATTAGATGTATAAGCAAGTAGGGGATTTTCCCCCCTGAAACTTGATCCTGCAGCCCATGGAGAGTTTTGAAGCAGTAAATACCTACTACAGTATTGATACCACATGATTTGACTTTTGTTTCAACATGAGTTTTAGCCCTCAGGTTTAACAGCCTTGGAAGGCCCTACTTCATTGTGCCACAGACTCAGGGAGAAGAAGTCACCACCCTCCAAGAGCTGTGTCACTCACTGGGTGAGCAGGCTCATCATCCTCCCAGGCTGGAGAGTTCTGTGAGCTTCACCTGCCTTCTTCCCCTTTGGCACTCCAGGCTTCTCCATCAGGGACAGGTGAAACCTTAACAGGCAAATTACTACTGAAGCCACTAGGATTTTTGCCAGACTAAGGAAAGCAAATTCAAACTAACATCCATAGACAGAGCTGTGCACAATGATCATCAACATGTAGAGTTGCTTGTATAAAGACTATCAAAAAACAGTCAGAAGAGCCCTGATGTCCCTAGGTAGTCACTTTATTTGAATGCATTATGAGGTACTATTGGAAATTGTATGAGTTACTAATACAAGCCAAAAGTGGAAAAGTAACAGTAAATATTGAGAAAAGATAATTATTAGATGCTCTTTGCAGTTTATTGAATTATGATTTTGATTAGTATTAAAAAGCTGACAAAATACTGAAAACTGTAATTAAACTAGGATAAAGAAGATTGTATTTCCTTAATACATGACATTCCATCAATAAATGAAAGCAAATCTTGGAGTGGAATATGCTCTGAGAATAGTAAAAGGAATGGTACCTCTGGGAAGTAAGCACACCAAATATTCAAAGTAATATACTTGTTATAAAGACTGTGAAAATCAATGTAAGGATATGCAAATAATGAAAACAAAGAAAATTTACTGTATAACTGATGTGCAGCCTTATCTTTAAATATGACAATATTTACACATATGCATACATAGCTCAGTTGGTCAGAGCCTGGCGCTAATAATGCCAAGGCTGTGGATTCAACCCCTGTATGGGCTGTTCACTTAAGGGCTGGACTTGGTGATCCCTGTGGGCCCCTTGCAACTCAGAATATTCTGTGTTTCTGTGCTACAAACACCCTCCTATCTTTCCATTTTATAAGAGGTTACTGAATGTCAAAATGGGTTCACAAGTATTTTCAACATGTAAATTCACAATGTCCCACAGCTCCTTCTAAATATTTCTAACTTATTTTGCATCCTTCCTACACAGCTGGGACAGTTTACATTTCTTTAAAAGTTATTTAGCAGCTGAAGGGCACCATAAGACCTGGCAACCTCTTGTACATAGAGCTGTGTGCTTCCTAGACCAGCAGAGCTGAGCTCTTGAGGAACCACTGGGAAATGTTCTTCAAGAAACACATATTCAAAAGTCCTGTTCAGTACAGCAGACTGCTGATCAGAAACTATTGGTCCCAAGACTGACTATTATCTTTAGTATTTTGATTTCAAAGACTAAATGGCTGAAATTCAGTTTGCTGCCAACTGAATTGCTTGCTAAGCTGCAAAAACTCCCACATTACCTGGCATTATTTTGAAATTGAGTAGAAAATAAATGCATGCAAAAATAAACTAAATGCAAAATATAACCTCGCATACCACACATCTAGAAGTGCTTAAGGAGATTTTGGGCACTTAGTTCCCACTGACGTCAGTGGTAAATGCCCAAGATTAAGCACTTAGGGAACTGCACAGTAACAGTTGCAGAGCTGCATGGCATAACTGTAAGCTATATTCATCTTATTCATTAAAGTTTCATATTTTCAGTTTTGTGGAGAGCATTCCAAATGTATTGTGGTTGTTTTAAACCAGACATTCCAAGCTAAATGGAGCACATGTCTCATGGAAGTTATTAAGTAAAGGATTAGAAAACTTTAAACATATTTTTCTCCTAGAAATCTGCTCTAAATACTAGTGCAGTTGTATATCTTTCAGAAATGAGACAATAATTAAACTCAATGGCTTGATTAAAATCCCAAACCAGATAACGGTTCTTTAGGAAAAAAACCCCAAAACATCCAACTGATGCTTCTAATTTATAGCAGACCTTCAAAAATAAATCATGCAGGTCATTAATTTTATATCATAAGAGGTCTTTATATTAGATTAAATGCTCAGATGCATTTATTGCAGGAGAAAATTAACAGGTCACATTTGGCTGCCTTTTCTTGGCCATTATTTATTTGGGAACAGCTCTTTGGTGACTTGGCATATCTTTTTCAAGGTAAAATGAGGTGATGAAGCATTCCGTGATTCTATTTCTAAACTACACCCTCTAAAATCTTTCAATCAAGGAAAGAATCTCAAAAATTGTTGTGCTGGATTCCACATCCTAAAGAATATGGGACTCTTCTAATACCAGAGCTTAAATTTTGGAGTACCTCTGCTGCTGGTAGGTCCCCAAACCAAGCTCAGTCACAATATTAATCATTTTTGCTGCCTGTGACTATGTAGTGTAATTTAGAGAAAGACCAGGTATGTTTTATATATAGGCCAGAAGAAATATTAGGGAGTCACATGATTTTTCTTTTCCCTTTGCACACTGAGGCAAAGGACCTCATGATCTTACTGAACAGCATCTGAAGGCAGTGTTTGAAAAAGGTCTTGGTATATGTAACTATCCCGGGGCTATGGCATTTCTCCAGATTTCTTTTCTTCTAGGATTTGTAGGACCCTCATTATATTCTTCACAATGATGTAAATGATGCTGAATGTAAACCTAGACCCTTCCATGCCTCCACTTCCCTGCCAAACCTTTACTCCAGGACAGTGGGGGTCTCTGCCTGTTCCTTTGGCCTCATATAACTTCAATTTCTACTTCTTGCTCTCAGCATTGAAGGAAAAATTTAAAAAAGTCAAAAGAGGAGAAAAATAAGAAGAAAATTGCAGAAAAAGTGTTTAAAAATCTAAAATGGCAAGTAAATACAAACCATAACTGAATTAATACCTTCAGTCAGAGTGGAAGGCTTTTTTTGGGTGAAATTCTTTTTGTGGATTTTTTTTGTGTTGTTTTTGATTTTGCAGTTGATTTGTTTGGTTTTTTTTTTCCTTTAAAGCATATGTTAGAATTCTCATGGAAGCAAAACAGATTCCTTAATTTAAGAGACTGCAGCTCTACTCAGCAGTAGGTTTGAATGCCATCTTGCAGCAACAGGGAGAGTAAAAAGCCAGTCTTGGAGTGCCAAATATTTAAATGGAAGTTCAAGAGCTCTTGGCGGATGGTGAAGTTCTGACAGAAATTGTAAAGATGCTATTGGCTTGTGTTTTAGTGAGTAGCTCTTGTATATTCAATTTTAAGTTTGTAGTTCCATCACTACAAAGCATACGGTGTCTGCTTTGAAGGTTAAACATGAAAACACAAATTAAAACTGGGATTTTTTTCTTGTTTCTACACTAAATTTGTTGTGTGTGATCTTGGCAAGTCATTCAATACTCAGGTGCTCCTTTGGTAAAATGAAAAGAAATAATAACAGATGTTAGATGTGGCCATTTTATCACTAAATTCATCAGTCTTTAAAAACAACTTTAACAAATGGTGATGATGAAACCTGTGGAAAACATGATAAACAGTTATTTCAAAATTCAAATCCATCCACTCTAAATCCACAAATGGTAAGTAAAACATATTACAGCATAAATGCCAAGAGAGATGAGAGGGAGAAAAAGCACATGACATGATCTTAAATCATGAAATGCACATGGAAGTTTTCATTGAGTATGTAGAATGGATGGCCATCAGGAGCCAGCTGGCTGGATGAATATAAACAGCAGGAATAGGTATAGGTCAATGAACTTCCTTTGAAAAGTGGGTATCAAAATCCCAAAATGAGTAAGAGCAGAGATGTCTTGTTACTGATAAAAAGAGCAACTTGAGGGAGATGGGCACCTCTGATCAGAAACATGTTTTAGGATTCCTGGGAATGTTGAAGACTGGAGCAATTTGCCTCAGCAAACAAAGGTAAATTATCTACCATGTCAGTTAACAAGTTAAGGAAATACAGCCCACAACTGCAGAGGGATGTGCAAGGAGAGCAGAACATGTTTTAAATTCAGCATGCCATGTTTAATAAAGCATTATTTTGTGTTATAACTTAGTGCTTTCTGCAGGGATTTACTGCCTCAAGGATGGTCAGAGGCTACTCTGTCAAGTTACAAGCTAAACCACTATTGCCACAGTACAGCTGGAAGGATACAGGAAATTACCTGTAGCATTATAGGGCCAAGCAAACAGCCTGTAGTTTTCTTTATCACTATTATTCAATTTTTCCCTCATTTCCCATCAGAAAACATGTTTACAGAACATGGAAACAACTGGACCTTTGAAGAAATGCCACTCTGCCTTCCTGGCCTTTGCTCCCCCATCCTGTGATGCCTGGCTGAAACAGGTGTTCTGTGATGAAAAAGGAAGCTCCTGAATGCCTAGAAGCATAGACCAGCAAACCCAGACAAAAAGTCTTTTCATTCCTCATATATTTTTTTTACAAGGCAGCCATTGATAATAGCAGTCACCTGGCAGGGAGATAAAAGTTGGGAAGCTTTCCTTCCTAGTTTACCTGTCCTATATAATTTAGAAGTTAGTAACATTCCTAAAACTGTGCAACAGACACTTCCTTCTTCCTTTCTGTGATTTTCAGGAGAACAGAATCAGAGAAGGTACCTTTTTTTTAAATTTTATTTTTTTAATAATTACTTTTTAATACTGAAAAAGAAACCAAATTAGAATAGCAAATGCAGCGTTTTCCTCTAAATGGACACAGCTTCTCTATCGAGTTCTACAGAGCTTCTGAATATATCTTTTTCTATCTTCACTCTCTGGCTCCCTACAGATTTAAATTACAGAAGCAGAATATTTGTCCTCAAAGTAACCTATTTTTTTAATTCACATGGAAGTTTTGATCTCTCTCCCTAGACTTTCAGGCTGAATAGCCCCACAGAATTAATACAGCTGCTAAAATGTATAGAGGGAATTGAATCAGGTCTTTCATTCCTGCCCAGAAAATAGTCTTATAGCTCTCACAGTCACCTCATGGACTCCTCTTCTTGCTTCTCTTTTTCCCATTTCAAGAGTCTAAAGCACTCTAAAACCAAATGCACTTCCTTTACCCTTAGATATAAGCAAACTAAATTATCATGTATTATAAATAAATAATACAAATAAAAACATCAAAAAAGAAACAGGCATCCAGAACCTTTCAGCCTCCAAATCCCAAATGCCTTCAAAGAGTATAATGAACAGCTTTTAGGTATAGAGTAGCTTTTCAGTAACAAGGTAAAAAATCCCCCCCATTCTTTCATTCATTCTCTTCCTGGGAGCACACAAGCCATGTTTGCTGCCTGTGGGAAAGTGGCATCAAGCTGTCCTGTGACCAAAATCCCACACTGCAACATTTCACATGCACTGAGCACTGCTGTGGACTCGACAGAATTAGAGGCAAGGCTCTGTGGGCTGAAGACTCATTTCAAATTGGCTCAAGCTGCTCTTTTAGGAGTAAACTGTGGCTGTGTTGAAGCATGTAAGGGTAGAATATAACCTCTTTCTTTTTCCCTAAATTAAATTCTACATATAAAGGGCCCTATAAACATTTTAGCAACACCTACCAGCATGTTCTAGTGCAAGTCATTTGGTGAAGGCTTTACATATGCACTTCTCTTCAAGCACACAATTCCGTCACATTTTCAAGTTCTGTGCCAAATTGAGGCTTGCAAGGGTAGCAACTCTTTTTCTTTTTATATTGAATTTAAATCTTTTACATCTTTTTTCTCTTTGCCTTCTCCTGCTTTATGGCAAACCTCAAAACGTATTTGAATTCGACTTAAAAATTTCCTTAGATCTCCAAACAAAAGATTATTGGAAAGAGAGGGACAACTGGCTGCCTCTACAACTGTACTAGTATCTGTCTCAGACTCTCAAAGTAGAGAGATGAAGTTAAAACTACAGTGGATTTATGATGATCAATAAAAATAATTATGACAGCAGAAAATATAACCAAACACAGGACAATCTCTCTGGCCACAGAGTTCTTAAGTCTCACTAGGAATGCTGGCTTGGTATGCACCCCCCCTAGGCCGTGCCATAAAACAGCAAAATAGGATAAAATAATAAAATTCAAATACAGGCATGGGAGGGTCAAAGCTAAAGCTGAAAGGACTAATTTTATTTTACAATGTGCTCTAACTAGAGCAAACTTCTGAAGATAAAGCTGGATATAACTTCCTATCCTGGAGACTTCACCTTCAGTTTATCATCTATACACGCTTAGGGACAAAAATGTGATTCACTAACATCTCTGGGTCATCCCTTGAAGCTAACAGCAATGTTTTTGTGTAAAAAAGTAGAACAATAAACCATAAATTTGCATTCAAGAAGCAGCATGGAATAAGTGTTTACACTTAAATTTGATGTGAGCCATGTGTGCTTATTGCTTCTCAAGCTCAGGCCACATTTCAGTCCCTTGGAGAGAGATCATAAAATCTAAGTGAATATTTAGTTTGTGCATCTCCTAAATGTGTCTTCCACATCACATTAGGAAAAAAAAATAAATCCCAGTGTCCAGCTCTTAAAGAACAATGCAACAGGCATTAGAAGAGATTACTCACTGCTGTTATCCACTACAACTACACAGGGAGGTCAGTCTTTTCTGCCTGCTGAAAGACCCTTTTCCCCTCAAACCATTTCAGGATCTGCAACAAGGCTGCAAAAATTATTGCCTCTCTTGCAAATGTACTGGGACTTCTGGGTCAGCTACATTCCAAAGTTCAAGATCAGATGAAAATCTTAAACATCTACATCTTTTTCAGTCCACTCATATGTAGGACACCATTTGTATAGAATGATACTGTTGAGCAAGCATATAAGTGCAGTTCTAAAGAAGGGAAGTTTTCCATAGCTAAAGCCTAGATATGCAACTCCAAATGCTCCAAAGTGTGCAACCCGTCTGAGCTTTGGTTTGTTATTTTTCTGGTGCATTGCTTTTCCTCCCCCGTTCCCCCCCTCATTCCTGCTGTCCCCCTGTCCCTCTCCCACCTTCTTGCTTTCTTCTCTTGTTTTGTTGGGGTTTTCCCCCCAGCTGATGGCTCTATTAGATATATTACCTAAATGATGTAAACTTCTTTCCAAACTTAGGTGGGAGGAGGGAAACACATATACTTTGCAAAATAAGAATAACAGCTTTTTGAAATACAGCTTTTTGAAACTTATTGCTATTTCTGCAGAACAAACAAACCCCACCATCAGTGATAAAACAGCACATGCTGAAAAGCACCAGTCTGCTGATCTATCAGTTCTGTTTTCAGCAAGATATTCACCCTACAGGAAACTTCAGCATGATTTATAGCATCAGAGGCACAGCATTATACATGGATGGTGTATACATACATGTGTTATAGATCATTTGCCAATAATCTTTTTCCTTAAAAGGACATGAAGATACTGTCCCACTAAAGGCTACTATCATATTTATCAAGCAAAATAATAATTTACATCTTGCAATGATTGTTTTTTTAGGATGATAAACTTTTTGAGCAATCAAATCATTCTGGTCAGCAGGGTTTTAACCCGAGTGCTTTTTGGAATTCTTTCTTCTGACTAGCAATTTCTGAATCTGGATTCTTATTTTTAAAGTTTAATTACAGGAAAAATAATTTTACAGTTTGTGGAACACCATCGTTCTCTTCTCTCCAAGAACTCAATGACAAAAGCAAAAAGATTTGGACACCGTTTTTTCAAGTTGTCAAAGTGCCAACAGGCAAAAATCTGACCCAGTATTTGTCTATCCTTCAGACATGCTTGTGTTTAGGAAAAGAACTTATCACACTAGACTATAAAATGCTGCAGTTTTGGATGTGTTATATAAACAGCTGAGAGAAAAATCCACCCCTGATGCAAACCTGAGTGAAGGAGTATCAGAGATGGCGAAATCTGCAGCAGTCCAAGACTAAGCCTTGTGGTCTCTGCACTAATCAGAATCTTCAGTCAACTCTAATCTGGATTTTTTTCCAGACAGACAGGTTACTTGATCAGAGGTCTGACTGGGATTTAAAATCTGAGATTAGGGAATTGAAGGATAAGAATGCAGAGAGAAACTACACCACTGAATTTGAAGAAACAAGGGGAAACTCAAAAGATCTGCTGTTGCAGAAAAATTCAACTCATACTTTGATACACAAATAAGGAATCTTTAATTCTGGCAAAGCTGTCACTTTTAAAAACCACCTTCTTACTCATAAAACTAGGACATCACCTGACTTTTACAAGGTCTTCCAGAATAAGAAAACTATGAATATAAAACACATATCTATGATACTGGGAACAATCAAGCAAGCTGTAAGACAAGTATGGTCTGAAAACAGCAGTGGAGAAGTAGAGCATATAAACTGCTTGCAGACAAGTGATGGAAATCAAAAGTCAGGGGTTCAACATCAGGGCACCTAAACAAAATTAAGAACACAAACTGGATTCAAGCTTGCAGTAGAACACAATATGAAATGGCAGAACTGCCAATCCTCAGGCATCTCAGCTGAGGTGGAGCATAATCCCTCCTCCTTTTGAACACTTTTTCAGGGTGCTTTCCAGGTGTATGGGGGAGTTCAAGAGGCTGACAAAAGACAGTGGTAGTTTCTTTCCTCCATTCAAATTGACAAGTTTTCTCTAAGAAGAGTAATTTTGCAGGTCATTAATGTTATTCTAGAAAATGGCTCTGGATTGAATCAAAACCAGTGTTACCAACTCTGCAATCATTGTCCATGTAATTGTACATGAAAAAAACAGGGAGTGAAAGAGCCAAGTATATTAAGTCAAAAAAAAAAAAAAAGGAAAAAAAAAACAGGCTGAGCAAAACCAGATAAAGACCAACAAACCTTCAAACAAAGCATGCTAGAATTTATTTTTTTTTGCTACTGTAGTAACTCAAACTCAATGACCTCATTACATGCTGTGGCACATTATACTTGGGTCTGCTGCAATTTTACCATGTGGCCAAAGGTTGTTAAAGTGAAGCACGTTACTGATGGCCTGTGGTGCATGGGGGCATGTGGAACAGACTCTCTTGATACAACTGCTTCTCCTCTCAAGGAAATACTTGCTGACCTAAGTAATCTCTTCTTAGCTATGCTGTCCTGGGTAAGAAATTGTTAGGACATCTTACTACTGATATTGTATCATTTGTGCATTGGAAAGATAGAAATGTCTCAAACAGCTTACAGGAAAGGTTTGGGAAGGATAAATACATTAAATTAATTTCATTTCATGCATGCAATTATGTTATTGCTTAGCATGATATTTGATAGGGAAAGAACCCTTTGGGTTTCTGTGGCTGAATGTAAACATGAAAAGCTGTGTACTTCTACAGTCTGCAACTGTACATTACAGTTATTAGGACTTGTACAGTTTGCATAAAAAACTAAAAAGCATTGTATTACACATTCTTAATCCATAAAAACTTTTTTAAAAAGAACATGAATAACAAATGTAATAAAAAGTAAATGGAAACCAGAATTGATGACAATCTGTAATGGTGATTCATGTTAACCATTTTATTTGAGACTACAATTTAGATCAGTGTATATATAACTTTAAATAGGAATCAGTAATAAATTTTGTTGATATTGAGGTCAGGTTTCTGAATAACCAAATGCTAAACTTCTAGTCCGTAAATACCTTCACTGCAAGTAAAACATAAATCTATTATCTTTACAGCAGCTGCAATCTGAAAAATATGGTCTTTTAATTTTGTTGCCTCATATACATCTTATTAACCAAGAAGCAACCTGAATGAGAAATACACAATAAAGTTAAAAAAACCAAAACTCCCAAACCCCAGCTGGATGATTAAGACAACTGTCCTTTTCAGCCACTCTCACCCTTCTTGTCATCAAATAAAAGTAGGTTTTTTTACAAGATAAAATGGTCTGCTCTTACAGGGCTTACATAACCAAATTCTCAACAGCAATAAGTCTCAATTAGAAATGACTAGAAAGTTAATTGCCCACCCTCATCCAAATTTTGATCTTATTCAGATTAAAAGTGAATAGTCAATGCTTGCTGTAGGAAATTAAATTAAAACATGCAAATACACAAACACATAAACTTCGAATCAAAGTGCTTTTTGTGTTTATATATAATACAAAAATTTTAAGTTAAAGGTCCAAATGCAAAATGTGAAATTAGATATTTTTTCATCATCAAAACAACAATCTCACAACTACTTGTTTTGTCACTTCCTAGTGAAATACTTGACAAGAGCACATCAACTTTAACATAATTTTCCAATTTCAACTAGTTTTTTCTTTGAGCATTTTTTGACTAAACCTACATAACACCTGGTAGTATTGAACAGAATTCAGCTATTCCACTTTTCCAGAGTTTTTCTATTGTTCTAAGAGGATTTATAATGCTCACAGGTTTCAAAATACTACATTCATCCTCCTTATAATTTTATTTTCACCTCCACTACCTCTTCTGAAATGTATGTAGTCTTTTCCATTTCTCTCTCTCTTTTTTAAATCCCTCTTGACTAACAAGAGCAGGTCTGATCCATCTGATCTAGAGCATGGCCACATCAGCTGCTGAAACAGAGCAAGTGAGGAGGAAGCAATCTCTGAAACAAATAGAAAGGGCAAGGAGGAGATGCAGGATGGGGCAAAAGAGGATGGACCCAGGAACTCTGAAACCTGTTTTGCCACAAAGAAGTTCCTTACAGAGGGCCTTGGGTTTCTGTCCTGGGGGGCTGAGGTTGAACTGCAGATGCACACTGTTTTGATTGCAAATTCAAATGGAGAACCCTTTTAACCCACAGAGGAAAGCAGAAACATGCAGCTGGAGAATATCATGGAGCAACTACCACAAGAAAGACTCATGCCAGCTCCCAGTTCTCTATGGAGGCCAAGACTACATTTTCCAATGGATTTTTGGTTCAGCTGCTGACTCATAAAAGAAGAATCTGCATAGGGATGAACAAACCTTAACCCTTCAGAAAACACTGAATTTACAGTGGATGATATTCGCCTTTTACAACTAGCCTGGCAGCAACTCCTGCGAGAAGAAAAGATGCAATTATTCAGCAGAGATGCAGTCTGTAAATTGTGACTAAAGGGGGAAAAAAAGGGTAATGCATGAATAGAAGAAAAAATTAAATACAACTCTAAGTGCTTATTACTGGGCAACCACTGCATCCTATTCTGCTACTAAATGCAGCTGAAACTTCCAAGAGAATGTGCCCTATGACAGCAGTTAAGGAAAGCTGCAGTAAATACTATAAATGGCATTGAAACATAAGCAGCCCTTTGACACAGTTCAATTACATCTGTAAAGCAAAGGAATGGAGATGCTAGCATCAACTCTGACACAACATATATTTGAAACACTGCCAGAGAAAGGTTAAATTGAAAGGTTTATATATTCCCTTTGTGGAACTCTTCCTATTCATGTCAAGGATTGTTCACTGAACAAAATGGCATGAGATAAGTGATTCTGCCGAAAGACCAAAAAAGTCACCTGGAGAATATCTTAAAAAAAAATTATCTGCCTATAATGGAACCTAGACAGTGTTTCATATTAAAAAGTAAAAGTTCTAAAAAAGTATGAACAAATTCTGATTTTAAAAGCTTTATCTCATGACATAAGAACACTAACTACAGCAGAATTTTAAATGTCCTTAGCTCGTCTACAGCCACAGAAAGTGTATGTTAAAATCACATTAAAGCCATGTATATCATAGGAAATGAGAGACAGAGGCCTCAAGCTAAGAGAGCACTGACATTCATGCTTGTATTTTATCTAGCTGCAGAGTTCAAGGCGAGCCCGAGTGTACTTAAAGCTATCCACACAGAATGATTCCAGATAGCTGGGTGACACCTAGAAAGGTCATACTGTCCAGCCATTTGCTCCAAGGCAGGAACAGCTGCCTTTTTTGATGGAATGACATTTTGGACATATGTTTATCTAACCTATTTCAGTGATGAAGAATACTCATAGATAATCCATTCCTCTAGCCTTATCATATAGGAATCTGCTTTACTGCAATTTCAGTCATTAGTTGCTGCTGAAGACAAGTTCCTCCTCTGTGGAAGCCTTTTACACAGCTTAAGATTGTTACCATGTCATCTCTTAGTTTTATTCTCTATAACAGTGTTCTTTCCTGTTTTCTTCACATGACAGTCCTCAATTAGTCCATATATTTCCTAAAGTGCAGTGCTTTAAACTGAAGAAAATATAACTCTTGGGATCTTATCGTGGTTGAGTAGAGCACAGGTGTCATTGTGATTTCTTGTACCTACCTTCATATCAATCCTTACATTGCTCTTGATGGATCACCCCATCAGGATGCTACTTTTGAAACTCTGTGTTCAACTCAAGCACCACGCCTGACCCTGGATCGGGCCTCAGAACCTGCTCCATTTGTCCGTTTCAGAAGGTTGGGTCAAATCCAAACACACTCTAACACTGTCCTTTGGTTGAGGGACATGAACAGGTTACACAAGCTCTTTCAAACCCAAACACTTAGCACAACTGATTGCTCAATGCTGACTGCAAGGAGTGCTAACTGAAGTTAAGTTTATTGGTTGGATGAAAAAAAAGAGAACAGGAGAAAGCGGAGGAAGTGTTCCATGATGAGACACAGCACCCAGCACTCACAGATGTTACTTTAGGGCAATGTTTTATGCTCATTTGTGAGAAGCCACAACCAAAAACAATCCTCATGTGTACTTAGCATGGCCTCTCTGCATACTTCTCCATAGAAAGCAAACTCATAGGTTCTTCTTGTTCCTGCTGTGATTATGCAATTCTCCAGTTTAGTACATACAGCATCTGCCAATTGCACCGTATTAACACTCCCAGCTCAGCCCTCATCAAACCTAAAAGTTGGATATAATTCCACACTGCTGGCAAGCTTGCAGCATTTCCTTGTACTGGATCATAAATGCTCCCATCAAATTACCTTTGTTCCCTCTGTAGAGAGTCGTCAAGAGAGATTACTTTAACCAAGTCCGCCTTAAATTCCATTGGTATTCTTTTTTTTAGGAAGCATGAACCACACTGGAAATGCAAAATGCCAGTGACCCCAGCTGTGTTCTCAGACTAACAGACTGCAGTCTTGGTAAGTTTTGAAACTGGGGATGTTACAGAGATTTCTTTTTTCCAGGGCTTTTAGAGTTACAAGCAGCAGAACTGTGCAGTAATTCACACAGTCCAATGAAACCAGGGTGACTTTTATAAAGCAGGGTCAAATGATACTTTTATTTTTATTTATCTTAATATGAAATTTTTATCTCCTTTGTGGAGGAAAACCAGTAGGATTCAACAGAGCATATGATAGCTGTATTTGGCATACTTCAAAGCAAAACAACTTTCCAGGTACCACTGCATAGTAGTCCCACAGGAAACACAAGTTTAAAGTCCAAAGCTCCATCTCCTCAGGTCTGTGCAGGTGTGGGTACCTGCAGCACTGCTCCACCAAAATTTGCCAAAAAGTCCTTAGTGAAAAATATTAAGGTCTGTGACTATTCTCCCCAGGAAGTCCCTCATCACCTGACATTATGCATTTCTTCATCTTCCTCCTTCATGGTCTCAGGAGTCTCTTCCTTGAAAGGAAACAGCCCTCCTAAAGCTGCATTTTTTAGAGGAATCTGGTATTCAGTAAGGCAGTAGATGTCACAAGGTTTTGCTCTAAATGGCCTGTATGTGCTGCTTATAAATTTTTCACCAGACAAAAAACTATTCCGAATTATAAAGACTTTCTCTTCATTCAACTACATTTGTTTACAGTGTAGAGAGATAGTTCTCCTGTTATTTATCATCAGCTCCAAGTTACATGCCAGACAAAACCTAACATCTGAGTCAAGTATTTGCTGGAGTTTAGGTGCCTGTATGAGGATATAAACTCTGAACAGGAATATTCAGAGCCAAACAAAAACGCTTTTTCCCAAGGGATTTTTAAACTTTCAATGAACTATGAGTATTGATCTTACTGTGGAAATGAGTTTCTGTAAAGCTGAATTTAAGACCTAAGTCAACCTCACTATAGTCTTAATTTATCCACTATTTATGAACAGTATTTCAAACCACTTTTTCAGAGGAAATGACAAAGACAAAAAGCACAAAAAAAAGAGGAAGAAGCAGTATGAAAGCTGAAAAAAAAGAGATGACTACTTTTGAGAGAAATCTTAGTAAAATATATATGATGTGGAAATAGGATTTGGTCTCAAATGTCACTAGGATTCTCTAACCCAATAGTCCTGGTTTACATATCAAGTACAAAAAAACCCCAACAACTTAAATGCAAACAGAGAAAACATACGTGATATACATGTTGTCTAATCTTGTATTTCTTTTGCTACTTCTAAGATAAAAGCCAAAGGTCCTAAAGTTCAGTGATGAAAGTTTGGTCTCAATTATAGATTTATTTTTTTTTAAACAGAGTAAAATTCAGGAAATATCAAAATGTTACTATTTCAGCAGTAGATAAATGATGAACACTCCTTAATAGCAATTTATCCCATAAAAATAATTTTACCCCTCCTCTGAATGCTGATGTCTGGAGACAGCAGAAGTCCAATGATTATAAATTATATCAGGATTCTGGAACATACTTTGACATATTGTAATAAAAATTATAATAACAGCCTGCAATTCTGACTGATGACATTTGCAAAAGAATGGAACACTTTCAAGACTTTGTGGCAGCACTTCAACAGTGATCCCTCACTTACACAACTGGACGCCTTAATTGTTTTGTGAGCTTTCAAGAGACTGTCTGTTTCACTTGACTTAATTAATGTCATATTCAGTTTGGGTACTGTAAAACACACATGCACACAAACCTCGTGTTTAAGAACCTCCATCCTGGATTTTCAGCATTTTTGTCATCAAAAGGGACGTTCTGTGCGGGCCCAGGGGCGGGCGGATGGATGGATGGATGGATGGATGGATGGATGGATGGATGGATGGATGGATGGATGGATGGATGGATGGATGGATGGATGGATGGATGGATGGATGGATGGACGGACGGACGGACGGACGATGCCGGAGGGGAGCCGGGCCGGGCGCGGCCGCCGCTGCGCCCTCTGGCGGGCACGGCCCCGCTCCGGCCAGCGCAGCCTCAGCCTGGCACAAAGTCCGGGCTTAGAAACCCCCGGGGGCAGCCAGGTAAGTTCCGGCATGCCTAGAAAATTATTTCACTTGGATTGGTCCGACTTGATTTTCTGCGGTAAGATAATTCTAATGAGCTGGCAAAAAACGCCTTTGCATTTTTTTTCCCACGTCTGCTGAAATCAGAGTGTATCCCTTTGGTAGCATCCTCAGAAATCCTCTCTGGCTCCAGCTCTGCCAGGGCTTACTATAAGTTTCTATTTCTTGATGCTGTTATTCTATTCATTTTCAATAAGTGGTTTGTTACTGTGTATTTGACAAAACAGTAAAAGCAGCATCCCCTTAAGAATTTGCAGCTACCTCAAATATTTATTATTTAATTATTTAAAGGTTTTATCTGAGCTGATCCAAAGGGATACAGTAGGTGCCAAGTAAAACCTTGAAACATCACCTTTTTTCATTTTGACTCACAAAACCTGAAGTTGAATTTCTGACTTTACATATTTTTTTCTCTTCTCACTGATTGGACACAGTCTATCATTGCCTCTTTTTTTTTTTTTTGTTTTTTCCCAAATAGCTACAGCATTGCAAACAAACAAACAAGGAAATAAAACTCAGATTTTGAAAACAACATTTCATTATTACTGTAATAACATAGATTTTTTAAAATCAAGAACCATGGAAAAGATGCCAAAGTTACAAACATCTAGATGCCAAAACTGACTTCAGATTGCCCATCTTGCTACGTGAAGAAAACAACTACTTGCTATATTTTCTTCAGAATGTATTAAATATCAAAATAATATTTGCCTCATTATAAACTCCTTCCTACTTCATAACACATTCAGGAAGACACAAGACATTATTAAATGATTTATGAATAAGCAGTCCACTGGTAAACCTTCCATTTAGTGCCTCCTGGTAAAGAAACTGATGACTACTACAACTTAATAGCCTAAATCAGGGTTGTGTGGTGTTTATTTGCCCACTGATATATTATACTTCATTTAGTCAGCACTAATATTTTATTGGCTGCATACATTGGCTGAAAGATAATAAACTTCGGGAGTTCAGTCTACTACCACACAAGATTGCAATTCTCTTTTTCTAATACCACCACTACACTTTTTTTCACCCCCTTATAACTAACATTAACAAATACCAACATTTGTTGCCTACAGCCCTGAGTGTAGCAACATGGGGTTTGCAGCAGTACATGAAAACTTTCCTCCCGGCTCTTCCCTTCGGCCAAAGTGACATGTGAGCCCCAGCAACCTGCTGAGCTACCCCGTCGTTTAGCAATTCCAAAACTCAGCGGTGGGCCCCTGCCCGGGAAACTCCCGCTCTGTCTAGCGCATAATCTCGCTGGACATTAAAAAAAACCGACCCAGTCTTTCGGGTCAGTTACACAGTGACCACAAAACTTTTCACCCTTGTATCAAACCTTTAAGGAAAGGAGGAAGGGGCAGTTCTGTTGCACCAGGGAAGCCAGTAGGCGTGTTCCATCTATTGATAATCTAGCTGGTATTTCGACTGCACAGGCACGGCTTTTGAAAATACCTGTAAACCAGAATCTGCTGCAGAAAGATCCCCTGACACACAAACCCCACGACCTTTCTCACTTTCCGCAAATGTGCCAAGATATCCCTTAGCAGCTTTCCCCTCCACAGCACAGGAATGCAGGATACAGAAGGCTTTAGCGATCCAAAGGGAACCCCATGCTGTGGGAAACAGTGGCCCAAGAGAAAGCACTACAGGTGCGGTGTGTCACGCATTAACAGGTGTCTCCGAGAAGGACTGACAGCAGGACCCTGACACTTCACAAGCAAAGTTAGTCAACAGAGCCTCTGGCTCCTAAGGAACAGGTCCCACAGCGCCTGGGGCTTCTTCCTTTATCTTTCTCCTCCTCTCAACGCCCAGTTTCCAGGGAAGGCTGCAAGCTACTGACTTCCGCGGGGGAGGAGAGTGCCCGCTAGCTCTCCCAGGCAGGATCTGCAGGGAAACTTTGCCATCCCTCCACGGCTCGCTGCCGGGAGAGCTGGGGGCCCCCGGCGCGGGAGGGAGGGCGGGGGAGGCTGTCGGGGCGCCTCTCCCGGGGACTCGGGGGGCTCCGTCCCTCCCTTCCCGGTTCTCGAGGTGAGCCCCCCACGTCTCGTACACGGCTGGGAAGGAGGCTCCGGGGACCCCGCGGAGGGGCTGGGGAGGGGAACAGCACCGGCTCCCAGTGATCGCGGGGCAGATTCATTAAAGGAGGAAAGTCCCGAATTCTCGTCAAAATAAGAAATGAAGTCATAGAGAGCTCTTTCCGGAGAAGCCAGGGTAGGGAAGGATGAGACCGGGACCCCGGGCCTCTCTCGGGAGGAGGGGGAGCCAGCCCCGAACGGCGTTTGCCCTCTCCGGGTACGCGGCCCGTGGAGCGGCCGGCAGAGCCCACACCGCGGGGGCTGCGGAGCCGGCCCGGCCCCCGACCCCGGCCCCGGCCCGACCCCGCCCCGGCCGCGCTGCCCCGGGCTCGGCGGAGAACCCGGGCCGGCCCCGCCCGGCAGGTACCGGCCTCGCTTACCGCGGCTCTGCCTCGGCGTCTCCCCGCCGGCGAGCTGGCAGCGCTCGCTCAGGCACTGGAAAAGTAATAGAAATCCGGCGGCTAGTTTGCTCCTCCGCAGCCTCGCCATAGCACGGAGCCTGCCGAGACAACTCTCCGGGTGCGGGGTGCGCGCCGCTCCTCGTCGGTGCTGGGGAAGTCCGGGGGGCAGCGGAGAGCAGCCCTAGCAGGCGCCGAGCCGCCCTGTGCTCGGAGCAGGGCTCATGCAGTGGGGCGACAGGGACGAGCCGCGGGGCTGAGGGCGCTGCACCGGGTCTGGGGGGTGCTGGAAGGAGGCGGGGAGGGCTCCGTCCCCCGAACTCGCGCGGCCGCCCCGCTCTCAGTCCAGCGGCATCACCGCTAGGGAAAACAAGCCCAGCCTCGCTGCGAAGTGCCAAACTCTTCCCTCTTCGCAGCCTGCTGATAGATTTTAGGAGAGCCACTGAGATCCTCCCTTCCTGGCTTGCCCCCACCCAGCTCCCTTCCCCCGCAGGGTGAGACAGGATGCCGGAGGGACGGAGCCTCTCCTCGGTGTACCGCTACCGACTAAACCCCTCCGAGGGAAACCAGCGGGGAAACGTTCCAGCCGGAGCGAGCGGACCGGCCCCGAGTACGGGGGGAGCAGGACCCGGAGGGCGGGCGGATGCGCCGCGGGAGAGGATGCGCGGGCGGCGGGGAGGCAGGCGGGGACGGACGAACAAGTTCTCTCTCTCTTTCGGGGCGGTTTCCGCGGCCGGCGGCGCTGGTGCGGGGCCGAGGGCAGCGGCGTGGGGCGGGCGCTCCCCCGGCCCGCAGCGCTGCCGCCGCCCCCGCCGCGCAAGTGCGGGCAGGGGGCTCGCCTGAGGCCGGTCCCGGCCGCCGCCTCGCTCTGCCCCCCGCCCCCTCCGCAGAGCGCGGTGGGGCGCAGGCGCCGGGGCTTCCCCGGCTCTCCCGCCGCTGCCGGCGGGGCCGCGCTCCGCACGGCGGTCCCGTGAGGCGCTGCCGGGCCGGGCACCTGGCCCCGGCACGCTTCCCGAGCGGGGCGGGTCGCTGCCCGGACTGAGGCAACCTCGGCTGCACGGCGAGAGCGGGGAGAGGGCGGCGGGCGGCGCGGAGACCCCCGGGCCCGGCCGGAGCCCCGCTGCTCCGCGGGACGGGGCGAGCCCGGCCCAACGCCGCCCGCTTGTTCAAAAGTTGCCGTGTAAACGTTCGCCAGTTTCGCGGATGACAACTGCAATAACGCCCAACCCCCCTGAATCCCATTCCCCGCTCCCCCTCTCCCCCAGAATTTCCCTGTGTTTTCGGGTAATGCAGCCTCCCTTCACAACCCCTCCCCCCCCTCCCTTTTATTTTCTCTATTTTCTCTTTCTTTTCGCAGACCAATGAGTTGTTTATGTACACTCATCGCTTCAAAAGTGCAATGGCTGGGACGGTTCTCCCCTTCCAAAAAAATTATCTTCATGCTTGATTAAACGCACCGTGAATAATCCCGTCCCCTCCATTAATCTGTGAACGACGGCACGGAGACAGAAGCGAGCAGAGGGCGCATCAATCAAACCCAGACAAGCGAAAGGGGCACCCGGGACCGGGCGGCGGCTTTTTACCAGTTCAGCAAACTGTGGAGCTGGTAATCAGCTGAGCAACATGTAGAGAACCATGAATGCACCAGCCTCTCAGCACTTGCTACCAAATAATTAAATTAATTAGGGCGACAATTAAATTAATCAAATAAATAGGTCTAAGGAATGTCAAACATAGCAGATAACTAATACTTAATCACAAAAGAACAACTAGTAACAAGAGCGTGTTTTTCTTCAATTTACTGCTGCTCCTGAGATTAAGAATTCATCAGGTCCATTGCAAGTGTCTTGCTCTTTAATCATTGATGTGTTTATGTGTAAATCAAAACATAATACCCATGGGTTTAAGAAGTATATTTGAAGTATAAGCAGAAATTTTCTAAATGTTTTCAATGTATATTAAAATATGATGCTGGAGGGTATTATCAATAAGGTTTATATTTGAGTTTATAGTGGGCCTTTCTAGTTTCAAGCTTCTTGCACATACTCTTAAATAAAACAAAAACCATCCAAGTATTGCTAAAAATAACTGCAGAAAATATATTCTATATTCTCTGTATAAGAGAAAATACTGGAGATTTTATGCATCAGGAATTAAATCCTGGCTTTGCTGAAATCTGTGGGGATTCAGGGGGTGTTACTCCCTTGTATACCAGGTGATCTGGATTATGCCACAGACTTTTGTGCAGATTTGGTCAAGTTAGTATTAGAGCTATTTCTGCTTCTTAAACAAAAGGTGAGATATAGGTTTCTTCATGCTATTGGAATACATTTTTCCTTGACAGATGGTCAGGTTGCTCAGATCACCCAAAGTATTGCTGAAGTTGCTGAGAGGATTGTTGAGCTTTTGGCCTTTACTGGAAGGGGTAGGGAGAGAGTCTTAAGGAAGGGCTGACCACTCTTTGTACTGTTTTTCAACAAAATTATTAGCTGAGAATAAGAACAATAAGGTCTGTAAAACCTTCACAATCTGTTCTCATCTTCTTTTATCCTTTTTAAAAAATAATAATAAAGATGAGATTACTGTAAAGTAATAGTAAATCTTAAAATACAAAAGATTTGAATGGTTTGAGAAAAAAGTTTACATGTTGCTAAAATAAGTAATAATTTGTTAAGCCCCTTATGTATAGTGTAGAGAGGCCTAAATGAGGACAAATAATTTTTTTCTCTTGTTCTTCCATTCTCAGTCCTATAATTTCAGATTTAAATTCTTCATAGATACACTACAAAAACTGCATACTGAAGAAAGGGAAGGATTAGCAAGAGACAGCTGAAGCGTGCAGTTGCAGATAAAAGTGTCAGCAACATACTAGGTCCCACAGTCCTAATTTTCTGTGTTCTGTGTAGTTGTGGGACAGTTTTGCCTTGTGCCTGCTGCAAGGTTACCACAGAATCACAGCATTCAATACATCTTTTTCTCCACAGAAAAAAACAAACTGCATCCTCCAAAGAAGGCTTTATCCATTGTGCTTCTTGTGCTACAAAACAGAATTAGAACATAGCTTATCTTGGTATAATTGTGTGTAAAGTACAGGCAAGACTTTTTATTGCACTGAGAAAAAGCCTGAGATGAAAGTTAGTAATCAATCTTATAGTGATTAATGACAACATGTCATTGTTAGAAAGGCATTCATAACACAAAAGTTTATGCATTTGTTGTTACTTATAAAGCATAACTAAAACTGAAAGAACAACTTGAAGGTATCTCAAGTGATGAGCTGTTTTTACTTGGAACACAGTGCCTGTGATAAGTTTTCATTTCTCTTATGTGCTTTTACCATCACCATGGTTGCACATTATCTCACCTCTCTTAGGTATATACCTTACAGTGGCATAAACAGCAGTGGTTCCATAGAAATCAATGAGAACACTTCCACTTTCACCAGTCAAGAATATGGCATTATAATTTCTCTTCCCGTGTAATCCATCCCTGTTTATAACATCAGTCACTCAGGAAAAAAGGATGGGAACATTCTCTCTATTTGTTGTGTTCTACTGTCATACTGCTTGCAAGTGCCTGCTCTCACTTCCGTCCTTATTGCATTACTGATTCTGAAAAAACAGAGTTTTTACATTTCTTTGTCTATTTTAACATGTTCCTAGCTATTCTGCTTTGATAGATATAAGAGAGGCACTTCTCAACTGCATTCCAGTACTAGCCTGGATCAATAACTGCTTTTGCATTTGAGGAGTCAGGGGAGGATATCTCTGCTTAATTCGGGAAAAAGAAACTGGTAGAAATAGTTGCAGCATTCCTGAGAGAGGGGAGAATATATCTGTATTCTCTTCCAAGAAGAAAAAAACAGAGTTTTCCTGTTTGGTGAACTTGCACTTTCTGTTATTCTGCAAGGATTGTGTCTGCATATTAATAGAGAGACTACAACCATCAGTATTTTGTGCTGTGAGTGATGTCTATCAAATAACCTACTTTCCCAACTGCAGAGAGAAAAAGATCTAGGTAATTAATTTTGGAGCCATAAATAAGACTTGATCTGCCAGGAGTAGTCCCCACAGGGACAAAATGGATTATGAGGCCCTTATGGAGCAGGTAGTCCACAGCTTGATGTTATGAGTATCACACATTGAAGCTGCACATGGCCTTTAATCCCTGGGGGTGAGTTTGCCACTGAGATTCACCTCCCTCCCTTTGGATCTCTGTGCTGGTTAGGGCTCAGGAAGGTGATTTGTGTAGCTATTGGGAATTTGGCTGAGGCATTAGGCTTAGTATTGTCAAAAGGAGGTGTTAGAGCTGTGAACTTCGAGTGCTGCCCAGCTGGCAGCCGCCTTTGATTTTGCCAGTTCAAAGGAGGAGCACAGCATTTTAGTTGAATCACTAAAGGGCACTGCAAAACTCAGATGTTAAGCATGAGGCAGAGAGGCAGCTTCCTTGTTAAATAGGGAAATACTGCAACTTTCCAGAGAAGCTGCACTTTTAAACAAGCCTTTGCTTCTTTTCCTTTTCCTCTGGCTGGAAGAGCCTCGAGTCTCATCAGTCAGCTTTATTTTCTGGGAAAAGCCCTGAGGTTCCCTTTCTGGTTAAGTCATATCCAGTAGACTTCTGCTAGATCCCCTGTAACTCTCTGCGAGGTGCTATATGCAAATACATGAGTTTGCACAATTGTGCCTAATTAGAATCTGTCCTTAGTGTTGCTCTAAGAGCTGTGTGGTTAATGCCAGTTCAGCTTTGTTCAGCAGAGCTTTCTGCTTATCTCTAGGACAGCAGGACTGCAAACCTCCCACATGCACTGCCTTTGGCCTCTGCCACGACGCATGGTTAGGGAGAGTTTCTTTTGGAGTAAAGAGAATTCAGATTCATGGAGTGGTAGACACTTTGTGATGTGGAAAGCAGAGCTCTGTCTCATTATCTCACACTGATAAAGTGGTGCACTGGAAATTTGAGGAGGGGAAAAATTAAAGAGGAATGTTTCAGCAAGCAAGGCAGCATGAAAAAATAGTAGAGTTTGAGGTTAAACAAAAAGTTTAATCCAAAACAGTTTTGATACTTATTTGAACTCTGAAACAATTTTAAAAGTATGGAATCGGTTTTGAAATGGAACATACTTCCAGAATGAGAAACCAAAAAGTTCCAGCTAAAGATCAGTTTTTTAACTCAAAATGCTTCAAACTTATTCTTTCAATGAGTCTGCCTTTGCAACAACACCGACTCAGGGAAATGCTGCACCAAGCAATGCCTTTGCCTGCTTGTGATCGGGATCTACGAGGATGCTTCTCAACTTTGAAAGTCACAAGGCAGCAAACCCCAAAACAGGGCCTAGGAGTTCCCAGTCACACCCCCCATCCCTCAACTCTGAAAAAGGCTGTGGTTGTGTCCTTTACTCAACTTATGTCCAGTACAGTTCCAGTTCCAAGCTATGGAAGGACTGGAGGAACTAGAAGGGTTCCTGAACACTTCTGGCAGGGCCAAGTTTACCAGAGAAGTTAGTATTTCAGTGTAGCACTGGTCAGCAGGCCACAGTAAACCCATAGGAGAGCTGAAAGAGGCTAAAGGGGACAAGAAGACAAAGCAAGCATGGAAATGAAAGTGAGAGAAAAAAAACCCAATTTTTTCAGTGACATTTCTCTATTGCTGTGATGAAAGCCTTATTTATATATGGATGCAGACGTTTGTGTGGTGAACCTTACATGCACAGGACCCAAGCCTTTTTTCATGGATGGCTACAGGGAAAGTGGGAATGGTGGCAGAGCAAATAATTAGTTCTCATTTATCCAAGGTAGTGGGGCTCAGCGCAGGATAATATTCAGAATGGACACATTCTTTGTGACCAACTGTTAGTCACTGAAGCAGTCAATACAACTAGGAACAAAAATTTTCAGCTACAATTAAAACCAAATCAACCTCAAACATAGCTGTTCAGTGGCCACATTTTCCAAGAAAGCAATCTTTACTAGAATCTGCAGAAGCATGCCAAGCTATTCTTCACTAAGCCCTTTCTTACTCATGATCTGGAGCTGGTAGGAGGGCCTGAGCAATTACTATGGCCCATACAGCTGTGAGTAGAGTTAACATTTTTAATCATTTGAGACCAAAGAGAGAAATCTGCTGCTGAGCACAGCAGGGGAAGGCAGACTGGGTTTAGGACTGGTGTTAGAAAAAGTAATTGGCTTGGGATTAGGTTTTAGGTCAGGAAGCCTAGGCAAACTTTAAAGCTAGAATGATCTTAACAAGTGCTTAGCTGAGACAACTGACCCAGGAGTAGCTGTGACACTGACCTGTAGAGGGTCAATGCCTGGTGATAATGATGGTTGTGGGGGTGGGGGAAAGGGACAGCTGCAACAAGTAGCCAAAGTTTGGGAGGTAAGTACTGAAAACATCTACCACATTTTTGTGCAGTGGCCCCAGCAGCATTACAATCTGCTGCACATCCAGCAGCTTGTTACTCGTTTGTCTTTCCAGACTTGATTGCACATGAAACCACACCACAGATTTCTCTAGCAGTTTGTGCTGAGGAAGATCTCTCTTGCTAGGATTGCCCCAGCTTGGTCCATTATGGGCATCGAGACTGTGCAATATGTCTAAAATGCAGCTCAGATTTTGAATTGAAGCTTTTTCTTCAATTCAATGCTTGAAAGAAATAACTGTGTCCCTTAAATGTGAGGACTAAGGAGCACAGAGCTTTGGCTTCCTCTCTGCTATAGGGGCTGATGTGTCTGGACACAGCTGTCATATCTGATGATCAAACCCTGAAACCTGCTTCAGAAGAGTGCCAGCATCCCCAGCATAGAGATTCCAGAGATTCACCACATTGAGGTGGGCAAGCAGGCAACTGGCAGTGAAACTGATCACAGAGGCCACAGCCTGTGCAGGCAGGGAATGGAGTGTGTCAGAAACATTCTTTTTAACAGTGATTCCATTGCCCTGAGCTGAATCACATTCAGTACAGTGCTGCTCTGGCTATGAAGAAATAAGAAATACAATTACTTAGAAACTGTGTTGTCTTAGTTTCATCTTAGTATATATATTTCCTGTATGTTGTGATGGATCTTAAAAGTCACTGTCAACATTCAGTATGTAGGAATGCACGACTGATGTGCAAAATGCCACTGTTACTTGTGCTGATAGGAGGCTTAAGGAAGGAATATATCTTCAAAGAAAAGTATAACCTAGCAAGTTTACTTCAATTCAGCCACTGTGGCAATACTTCATTGGCCAGGGAAATATTTAAGAAGAGAAGAACTTTACAGGAGCAGTGGGATGCTAAAGCAGATTAATGTCTCCTTTTATCTTGTTTTGAAGTGGTCCTTTCTTGGTTATCACAGGTTGAAAAGGTTTCTGTAGTGATTCCTGTCTCCAAGAAACACAAGATTTAGTCAAAGGTAGGCATACCCATCTGCCAACCAACAGGCTTCCCCTGACCAGTAAGTTCTGCTGAGAGCTGCCACCCATCTCTCCAGTAAGACTTCCCTGTAATTTGCCCCTGTATGTTGCTCCAAACTGCCTTTGAACACCTTAACTGCTATATAAACATTAAGATATGATTTTTCCTGGGTTCCACATGCGCCATGGATCTTGGCTGTGTGCCTAATGAGAAATGGTAAGCAACTGTCCAGTGAAGGGTAGCACTTATTTGATGATTTTTCATGTCAGAAATCCACCCCTTATAATCACACAATAAGTGTTTATTGTGAGACTTTGATCTCAAAGATTTAGCTCTCCCTGCAGAGCAAAAGCAGATGCTTGGTAAGCTGTAGCTGTAGTCCTGACAACCCTTTCAAATGTCTAGACAGTGGAAAGAGATGATTACATCCTCTTTTAAACTCAACTGCAACAATTCAGCACGCTTACCATGTTTACTTCAGGATGAACCTACTTATACTGCTTTGTTTCATGGCACTGCAAGTATCTAATACTTTTGAAACATGCAGGATGATAAGGTGGTCAGGATAAAAACTTGCTTTCCTTAACAGTAATAAATCTGACAGATGTACTAGGTCACATATGGTCCTTATACAGACTTTAGCATTGAGATTAGAGATTAAGGAGTTTGATAACATGCATTTGCAGCTAATACTTATCATTTAAGAGTCTTGAAAATGTTAACACTTAGAGAAAGCCTATTTAATTAATGCTCATTGAAGAACACTTTAAATCCCAGAGACAAGGCCAGGAAATGTCCAACATTGCTGATTTACTTCATGCCATGTATTGAACAGGGGATGAGAAAACTGAGTTATCATAGTCATAATGAATGAAGAGCTATCTTAGTCTTACAAGACAATAGATTAAGGACAAGAGATCTGAAAAGAGAAGGGAAGGAAATTTCACCTTACTCAGCATCCTCAGAGCCAGCCATGGAAACTGGACATGTTAATGTGCCAAGTCTGCCTCTCATCAACCATGTCACTGAAGCAAGTATGGAAAAAATTCTGGTAATGTGATTCAGGACTGTATTAGGTGCTCTCCAGTTTTGTAATTAAGAACCTAAAACTCTTTCTTGTGGTTGAATAAAACTTCTGATTTTCTTGTTAATCTGTGGTGGAATTTAAAATTATCTCAGGTGCTTCTGATAAATCAGAATTACTTTTTCTCTCTGGGAAGCCTAACAAGATGCTATTGCTAACACAGAATCACAGAACAAACTCTTTGGATGGTAGAGAACTCAGAAAAGTTTATAAATCTCAGAAAATTTATCTGGTTCAATACAAAATTTTTAACAAAGGTCAAAGTAAATATAAATTGTAAATATATTAAACCTTTGTCAATGGCAAGCTGTTGATATCTTCAGAAAAACCCACACCGTTGTATTCTTCTTTGTTCTTGTAGTAAATTGTCCAGGCCAGAATACCTGCTCATGTGGAAAGCTGAGGTTATTATTCTCAAACTGTGATTTTAAGCTTGATTCAGGAAAGTTTTGTGGACTATTTTGTAAAATTCTCTGTCTTCTAACATTCATTTTGAATAGTCTTATTTCCTGTGATCTGAAAAATCAGTTTCCCAGTAGTGTTTCTAATATGCCACCAAGTGAAATGTCATCAAATCAACAGGAGTTCTTTTGAGGATGATTTTCTGGATGTATTTTAAGGGTTGGCTACAATTTCAGTTTGTTGCATCTATTTCATAATGAAGAAATAAGTCTGCAAAGATATTTCCAGTACGGTCATGTCACCAGTTCAGACTGAATTTCAAAAATAGGTAGGTAGTAAAGCCATACAAGTTAGATATATCTATCTACTCAGTAAATATAAGATTTTTCTGATATTTCAGTTTTATGCTCCATCATGAAGTCTGATCTGAGTTTCCCAACTGCAGCTGTCAGAGTTGCTTTGCTAACACCAATAATATATTTTATTTTATTTCTAGTGCAAAATGAATCCTACAAACAGAAGACATAATGTGTATATGAAGATTGGAAACCAAAGGTTTTTTAAAATGAAAAGAGCATCTAAAGCTGGCAATGTTTGACTCCTAGGAAACAAAAGGAAATAAAGAGGATAAATTTAAAAATTGGAAGAACTCTGAACTTTTAAGGACAGATGACACATGATAATGTTAACTGAAATCTGTTTAATTCATGAAGTCATAACTCAGTTTCTCCTCAAACCATGCTGCTGTGCTGGCAACAAGTAGCTCTTTAGCAATATCAAATAAGCAGATGATGCAAAAGAAACAATTGCCTTATGTTCCTTTCAGTAATAAAATAAGCAGTCTATAAAGCTAATACCTTTGCACACAGTTTCAGGGTTTTATGGTAATCTTATTAGGTATTTTTGCAGCTATAAATTTCCACATGTAGTGGAATGTATCTAAAAGATGCAGGTCAATCTGTGTCACAAGTCAAAATATGTGTTGAAAAATAAACTTATTTTTTTTATAATCCATCATCCATTTCTTTCTGCCTTTTTTTGTTTTTTGCATTTCCCTTGTTTCTTTTTCTTTGTGCTGATGAAGAATGGTGCTTTGAAGCAAGAAAGTTATAAACTGTAGGCTGTGTAAATAAGTTTATATCAAATGTACTTCAGGGACTTACACTCTCTTTATCATTCCAGTGAATTGTTTTTTGAGGTTTGACAGTAATTGTTTTGTCCAAATGTTTTTCAAGGTGTTGTGTTTTAATGCCAGTTGACAACTAAGTACCACACAGCCACTTATTGACTGCCCCTAACACATTCCTGATGGGGAGAAGAATCAGAAAGAAAAGGTATAAACCTTGTGGGTTGATATAAGCACACTTTAATAATCGAAACAATAATGATAATGATGAAGATAATAATGGTAATAATAACAAGAGTGGCAATAATAATAATCTCAACAACAACAATAATAATAATAATGACAAGGAGAGGAAGAGAGAATAATAGAATCCAGGAGAAACAAGTGAAGAACAATACAATTGCTCACCTATGCCCAGCTCATCCCTGAACAGTGGCCAGCTCCTCCCAGACGCCTCCCCCAGTTCATATGCTGGACATGATATTTGTGGTGTGGAACATCCCTTTGGTGAGTCCAGGGCAGCTGTCATGGCTGTGCTCCCTCACAGCTTTTTGTGCCCCTCCCAGCTGCCATACGTGAGACACTGAGAAGTCCTTGATTTAGGGGAGCACTACTTAACAACAGCTAAAACATTAGTTTGTTATCTACATTGTTCTCATACAGAATTCAAAAAAGCACTGCCTTGTAACAGCTACTAAGAAAAAAATTAACCCTGTCCCAGCCAAAACCTGGATAAAAAGAAGACTTCTTGCTTTTTCTTTTATTTTTCCTTAATTATAATTTGAGATTTTGGATACATCTGCATTTTTTTCTCTTCTGCTTTGGAAAGATAACAATAGAACAGCATATTTTTCTAAATTTAGAATTTTGTCAAACACTAACTGTGACCCATTCCTATGTATGAAGCTTAATACTGTTTCTTTCAGTCATTGAAACACCAATAGACAGTCTTACCTTCCCCTTTTATCTACATTCCTTGTAAGTTCAGTTAAATTGGTCTGAATGGGAGTTAAATATGCAGGGCTCCAGGGAGAGAACCTTGGCTAGTCAGTCACATCACACTCTGGGTTCAACACTGCTAAGTAATTTTGCCACAAAATTAGAAAACTAAGCCAGGGTGTATAAAATAAGGTCAAGTTGCAGTCTAGGGAGAAAAAAAACCCCCAAACATATGCAAATCAGGTTGCATATGATTTTTTAATTGTCTGTACTAGTTCACTACAACAATTGTAGAATATTTTAGCTTGTATGATTTAAGAAAAAATTCCTCCCGGAAATCAATTTTAGAAGCCCACCCTGATACCAGGCAAAGCAGTTTTATCTAGTTAAGATATCTGAGCACAGTCTTTAGATTTTGTGAATTGAAATACTGGGATGTCCAAGAGAGTCATGTCTGTTCAAAACATTTGGAGATCTGGAATACAGGGCTGGATTTCAAGCCGTTCTCCAGAACACCCCTCTGAAAGTTACAGACTTGCCTGTCTTTCAGCAGGTGAAATGGTTATGCTGGGAATAATAGCTGTTAATAATAATATAATAGCTCTTTTAATAATTATAACAATAGCTGTTTTCTTAATAATATCCAACCTTTAAAAACCTGTCATTCATATTTTCGTGAAAATGAGCACAGTCTAACGTGTTACACTACCCTTACATTTGTTGAAAACAATCAAATGAAAAATAATTAAATCAGCTGGTGTTACTTGGAGGATTTTACAAAACTGATTTGTGAGGGGAAACGGAAGGTAGGGGCTTACAAGGTGTGTGTGTGTCATGTACACACACCTCTGCCTGCTGGAAAATGTGAGACCAGGCTTCTCTGGTAGCAAGAGAGTTGTGAGCTAAGTTTTGCTCATTTGAAGTTGGTCCAAGTTTTAATTGGCACCTTCTTGGGTTGTATGTTCTGTCTATCTGGACACACCCATTTAAATCCCATTTTTATTTTGGCAGTCACATAAAAAAGGCAAGAAAATTAAAAACAGTCCATATAAATGACACATTAATGTATGGATGTGATGTTTCTAAGTCCCTTTCCTACTTTTTGACAGTTGTAGTTTGTGGACAGATACTGATTTTCAAAGAAGAAAATGTTCTAACATGCTGCCTTTTCCTGCAGATACTGGACAGATACTGATTTTCAAAGAGGAAGATGTTCTAACATGCTGCCTTTCCCTGCTTTTCTCATCTGCTGAACTGCATTTTCAAGACATGAAAAGTGCTTGAATTTATCATATTATGAGAAAATAAGAAAAAAAATAGTTGACATTTTATGTTCCCTTCTAGAATGGTAGCTATTTTTCAAGCTTTACAGTTGGATTTCATTAAATTTTAGTCTATATACCTTCCCTTACTTTCCACTACTCCATATAAATTTCCTGTGTCTTGCTTTCTACATGCAACTCTAGAAAACATGTTTTCCTGCAAAATGTGATGCAATTGTAGTTGAAAAAGAGCATAGCTCAAAAAAATGGGAAGGAAAGGGTAAATACATTGCCTAGAATTAAAAGAAAAAGATGTAGTTATAGGTGGTCTCATTAGCCTGATTTATCAAGGTTCTCAAGCAGCTGACACTTCATAGTAGGAGAGGAAACAGAGCCAGCAGGTATAGCATGAGCTTGTCATTCAGAAGAACTGGGCTCAGTTCCTGCCTTATCGTTGGTTTTTCCCAAGTCACTAGGAAAGCAGATTGCTCCCTCCTAATTCGAGAAAATACCCTGTCCTTACCTTACCAAGCTGCTGTGAGTGCCAGGCAGGGGCAGCTGTGAGGTCTGATACGAGGTAAGGACAGCCCTGCAATAGGTGGTGCTATTCCCACACTTCAGAATCAGGGTGTCTGTGGTCTTTCATCTACAAGTCATGTGCTGAGAAAGTCCTGACTTTATTTTTTTTTTTTTTCTTCTGATATTCTCACAAAAAAACAAGATTATTAAAACATTTCCCCCCATTTTCCTAGTAGTATTCAGCTTCCTTGCTTTGGGGTTTTTATTTGTTACCTACTATTATCTCTCCCTAAAGCAGTTCTCCTCTACTAAATCAGGTCATTATTCATCTGTTTCCACACATTGCCCTCTCTCCCTAAAGCAAGTAGAAGCTCATTCATTCCATTCAAGTATGGAAAATACATTTTCAAAATGTTAGTCCTAACTGCTACGTGTCAGAATCAGCTTAACTATTTGTATCGAATCCTTTGTTCAGAAGACAAAAGAACCAGCAAAGAGGATAATGGATTACCCACTGTCATGTCTCATCTGAAGTTATCTAAAGGCTGCTTTGATAAGTAGAGTGAGAGTTGTTGGTGTGACTAATGTTGCACCATTATATTGCTATAACCTGTAAGACACAGAGATACCAGGATCATAAGAAATACTGCTGCAGAGCATCCAAAGTGGTTAACAACAGTGAAGGAAACGCTGGCATCTAATCCATTACATATATTGCATTGGTACAAAAAATTGATTTTTCTAGCTGGAGTGGGGTATTAGAAGTCTTTATACAAAACAGCTTCTTATCCATGAGGAGTTAGATGTTTTTAGCATGATATAAGAGATTAATTTGATTACTATAGACATACTCCAACAGAAACCTTATTACTTGGTTGTCTTGCAGACACTGTAATAATATGTACCCCTGTCAAAGAATGTAGATACCAGCATTTAACAACAGAGATATTCAGGGTAATGGGCTGACCTCAGCTCTGCTGATTCCTGGCCGTAAAGGTGTAATTCCACTGGTCAGCCATTTCCTGAACAGTTACAACAGTTACAACACAAATGGACTCACAGTACTTTAAGAAGGTCATAAAAACTTCCCCAGTAAAACAAACAATCAATCAAACAAACAAAAAAAATCAATCTAGTAATTTTCCAAAGATTTTGCCAAAAGCTTAAGAAGGATTTTGGTACCATGTTTGTCTTCCTTCTCCTGGTTAAAGAAACTGTGAAATACAATAGGAAGTGTTTAACTCAATTGGCCCAAAGGACAGAATAACATTAGTCAATTTGTCCTATTAGCTCTATGCACTCTATGCTCTATGCACTTTCTTTCTTTCTTTCCCTGTTGAACATTGAGTCTGAAACAGCCACATCAGTAACAATCCTCACAATATCTCTTTAGTACAAAGTGAAGAACCCAGATATTCATAACAGTTTTTTCATGGAGTTAGTGTTTCTGCATTTAGCAAATTGCTTTTCCCCTAAAATTAATCATTGTTCTTAAAGACTTGGAAGAAAAGAACAAGAAAAGTAAGTTTATACATAAATAGTCCAAGAAATAGATTGTAGCAATAAGCTCCAGGAAATATTCATGGGCGAGACGGTCAACAGAAGTTAAGCAGTGACCCCAAAGTAATAGCACATTATGGTTATCAGCTCCAATATACTGAGTGCAAGGGAACAAATTTATTTTTTTTTTCTCTTGAAAAAGGGGGAGTTGAGGAAAGAGTTCTGAGATGAAATAGAAGAAGAAATTAATTGAAAAATTTGTTCTTAAATTAATAACCTTTGAAGCCCCAGTTCAATCTAATCACACATGTTCTTAAAA
This sequence comes from Emberiza elegans, assembly GCA_024865655.1. Taxonomy (NCBI): domain Eukaryota; kingdom Metazoa; phylum Chordata; class Aves; order Passeriformes; family Fringillidae; genus Emberiza; species Emberiza elegans. Next base: position 23,397,123 of record JALJVW010000206.1, read on the forward strand.
TCTCAGGATAGAGTACCAAAAGCCATCATCTATGCCTAAGGCATGTCCTATAGTGTCTGCACAGCAACTTCTAACTTCTCCTACACATAGCATGCATCACCCACCTCTAAGTTACTTAAAACCAGGCATAGATTAGTCCTGCTTTATCAATCCCTTCATCTCAGAACCACTATTCCTCCTTTTGCAGGGAAATCCAGACACCAGTTCAGCTTCTCTTGCAGGCTGTAATCTGTGTTAGCCTGCCAGTGCCTCTTGCCCTGGGCAGTCTCCACACCTAGCTGCTTCAGCAGGTTCTAGAGGCAGCTGAGATATCAACATCCATCACCTTTGAACAAGCTGGTTTTTGGTCTTTTATAGCATCTGCCCCTCATTAGCTGCTTGGTAGAGGAAAAGCAGGAGGAGAGGACAGATGTTATTAACGTGTTCACTGCTGCACTGTGAAGTGTACATGCTCCATCACAGTCTTTGGTAGTTCCAGCTGGCGTGACTCAGGGGAAGAAGTTGCTAATTGTCAGATAGAAGCTGTCTGAAAAGTTTTATCAGCTCCTTTATATTCTGCATAAAGATCAACCTGGGCTCAAAATTGTTAAGTTAGCAGGAACACAATTTCAAGTGGCATGATGTGGTTCACCTGCATTAGTACTGGTCTCAGCAGTCATTTCTTGAAATCACATCTTCCTACATTTGCAGCTCACAAAGAAGTGTGTTTGAGGTTTGGAGAAAATGGTGTGGTAAAGATATCTGTTAAGAAAACCTGAAGAATCTTTTAATATTTTTACCATTGCTCAGAGATATCAGTGCTAAAAGATCTCATTCTAATTTTTGATTGATTGCTGTGGTTATGAAAAACCAAACAATTTCCTCAGATCTTGGCTGTGCATTGATCATGTATTAAAAAAGTTGTCAGGGGAGTAATTGCATTTTAAGACATGTAAAGCATGAGCACATTTGGGATTATCTGTATTAGTTCTCATGTGTCTGTATTCCAAGTTTAGAAATAGAACAAGAAGAAAATACATTTTAATTAACAAACTGTCTTTATTCTGGGTACATATAGGACCCAAAATATAACATTTGATGGACCTATGAACTAGAAAACCTGTGCTGAGCATTGTTCCTCATACAATAACATGTAACTATATTCCAATTCCTTCCTTTCCCTTTATTAAATAATGTGCAGAACAATAATAATAATTTTAAAAAAAGGGTCTGAATGCTCAGGACTGAAGGTAAATAAAGTCAACTTTTAGATATTATAATAAAATCATTTATTAGAAATACTGTTGGAAAAGTATCTTAAATTGAATTTTTAATATATATATCTAGATGCCAAATAAGTTTTGTCTGCTGTGAGGATAGACAGATCTTGAATCTCTGCAGACACAAATAAACACTCCAGAATTTGATGGATTTTCTACAATAGGTTCAATTGATCCTGCATTGTGGGGCACTCTGCATATCCAGTCCCTAATAATGGGAAAGGCACACATAAATATACATTGTGTGTCTGGGCTCTTATTTCCAGATGGCAGCATGCTCTCACAGGCCACTTGTTGTTTATTCAAGCAACACTTGCATCTTTAAGTTTCAAAGCTTTGGGAAGAAAAGTTAATTTTTGGTCATTTATTTCTACTAAGTTAAATCTTTATTCAGCTGCACCTACTGTTGATGGCATTAAGTGAGGACATCAGTTAATTAACCATGAGAACCCAGGGGAAGTGGTCTCTTACTGGTTTGTGGTGTTCAGCAGGCACTGGACTCAAAGGACCCAAAGCAAAGCACGGGTTCACTGCTCACCCTGTGGCATGTTTGGTCCCCAGCACATGGTCAGCTCCATCAGGGCCTGCAACTACTTGAAAATGGGAGGTAAAGCTTGACAATCACAAACCTGGCAGCAGTGGGCTGGAGCAAATCCCTGCGGACTCACAGGCCGTGTCCCAGTGGAGCAGGATTTGCAATGAGTGCTCTGGGGACGTGTGGAGCAAGTCACCAACCAAGTCTCTATAAAGTAAATAAAGTAAGCTAGTTCCACAGGAAGATGCATTCCACCAGGCAGCACGCTCAGGAGAAGTAAGCAAGCCTTGTGGTGAGAAGTCCTGAGGGGAAAGGAGCATCTGCCTTCCCAGAGCCTTCTAGCCCTAGCCAAATTGTTCAGTTTGAGTTCATAGCATGGAAGTCCCTTCCTAGAGCTGACTTTGCATAATAAAATAACTTCCTTCAAATCTCTGATGGGGACTGTGTATTGATATCTGATTCTTGCTCCTGAACGACATTTTTTTAGGTGATGAACAAGGCATTTTCTTTCAAGGAGTTATTAATGAAATTTACATGATGGATAAGACCCAGAAATCAATATTCCTATGCAGAAATCTCTTGCCTCTAATTTTATGGGAGGGAACCTCACATTTACTCTAAAAATATGTGTTTTCAAGAGAATTTGTGGAGAACGTATATAGCTTGCTCTTGCCTATGCACTTTTCTGGAAAATATGTATATATGGGGTTAACAGCTGGTTTGTTTTATCTCTCACTAATTCCCACCAGAAGGAATAGGAAGTAGTCTAGGAATCCACATCTCACCGTTCTGAGACAAATGCATGACCTAGCAGGTAATTTTCCTGCCCATATTTGTGAACACAAATGTTGGCAATGTTTTATCCTTCTACGAGGGAAAGTTCAGCATGAGCTGGTCACCAGATGGGTGCAGGGAGACTGAAGTTTTCACAGGTCTCAGGCAGGATATTTGGCTTTACATGCTTGGATAAAGTGGTCTGAATTATTATGTTGCACTGCATAAAACGAAATCCTTACAGCTGGAGAAGGGAGGGAGATCCAAACTGAGACTCTGCCTCAGTTTCCACATTTAAACTAAACCTCAACTACTGGCTGCCCATTCAATAGTTTCATTATGGATCAGCCATCGAATAAGGATATGCTAATGTTAGGGGACATATTAGTTCTTTAAATTGTTATGACAAATTAAAAATTTAAGGTAGAATATCTAATTTTTCCCACACTCCCTGACAGAGTGCAAGGATCACAGTATGTTACCCAGGGAAAATATCTGTATAGATATCTTTCAGTTCCAGGAATTATTAATTCTTATTTCCACCTAGAAAGCTAAAAAAAGGCTTAGCACAAAAGTAGTATTGATTTCAAAAATGAAGAAGATTTAGCTTCTTTTGTAGCTGGGCATTTCTCTTTCTTGTTAGTTGAATAGTACCATATTTTCTTTCAGTGAGGGGAAAAGGAGAAAATCATGGATGATGCTGGGGCTGTAGGTGCTCTCATTTCCCTTGCTCTGTTCCCTCTCTTTGCTAGTCTTGCTGTGAGCCGTAGCCCCTTGTAAGCCCCCTGCTTCTTCTTCTGGTGGGAGCAGAGACTCAGGGGTTTGCAGGTGCAGCTTTGGAGCTATGTTAAGGGAAGAGATTTGTGTGCACAGGGGCTAGAGGTGGTTGTGGTGAAGGAAAAGAGGGGAAGGGAGGAAGAGGGGTTTTGAGACCAGTGACTGGGCAAGAGGAGTCCTTTGGAGAAGCTGGAGAGGAGCATTTGTGTTGTTAGGTTCCCCAAGGCATGCAAGGACACAACAACCCAGGTAGTCCATTCTGACTCCCACATGCACGGTTGCACACCAGGTGACACCAGGTGATGGCTCAAATGAAGAGGTTTAGGGGTGTGAGCTGGATGAAGGTGAGGGTAACTGTTATGACAAAGGAAAAAAACTGTTCAGTCATTAAAGAGTTAAGAACAGCTGCTTTACCCGCTCAGACCTTTAGTGCTTAAGGCAGTTAGGAAGTAAATCACAGCAATGAAATTTAAGGATGTATTCCCGGTAAAGCTCAAGCAAATACCTTTAGCAGATGCTTAAAAGTTATATGTGTGCTTAAAAACATCACAGAATTTTCCCCTTGAACAGAACTAGTCTGAAATGTGTCATTTACTGTAGTTCCATTTCTAGCTTCATATGTAAAATCTGTGCTTCTCACCATTTCATGGCAATTAAGAGAAGCTGATAGGCACTCCAGCTTTTAGGGGATTTAGTAAGACCAGCTAATATCTATTACTGCTTAGGAAAAACTAGTTTCATATAAAAACAGAATTTTGTGTTTCTGAGAATGCATATTACTATTTTAGTAGTCTTATTATATAACATGTTTTGATGCAAAATTAATCCCACCTAAGAGCATCTATGATCATTCACATTCTTTAATCACCAATTAGTACATGATGCATTTTCTGATAATTTGTGGTGTCACTAATCACAGAAAAAATGATGAAACAACTGTGGCCATGGCTTGTCTTACATGGTTTGTATAATCTTGATTTTGATGACTTTGCACAGGAATGACAGATATGATGAAATTAAGCAAAAGTTATCTATTTTGCTGTCATGTGACCAGAGGAAGGCCTGCTAAGGCATTTCACTGGCATCCTTGTGTTACCTTTAGAACCAGTATACCTGCTTTTTTTGATCAATCACAATCATGTTGTACAAAAGTACACTAGAAACTGGGCTACTGAATGTGTAATTATATGTCTCACATAACTTCAGGTCTATTTTTACTGTTTTTTAAGGATTTCTATTAATGTTTAACAGCAAAAATGCACAACTTTACTTTCCATTGAAAAATAATGTAAAATATTTTTGTAATTAAAAAAGATTAATTTTATTTAAAGATTAATTACTTTAAAGAACTACTACTGAAACAGATTTTTTTAAATTAGGCGACTCTTAGAATTCAATTTAACACACACCCCAAAATACAATATAAATATTATAAAACAAAATAATATTTTATATAACATTTATATATCATGCATAAAATATATAAACAAGAATAGAAGATAGTAATATATTATGCATGTATAAAAATTAAAATTTATTTACAATTTAGATTGTGAGGATATTGTTAAAGCAATTAATTTCACAGTGAGTTGTTAAATATATAAAGATAGAATATATCCTAAAAAAACTCAGTGCCTACATTTTTCTTCTAGACAAGATACCTTTAGCAGTAGCGATGGCTTTCTAATTCTTTTTAAACTTATTCATGATTGTTAAGGTCAAGAGTCCCCAATGTGCAACACACTGTCCTTCAACATGGCTCAGATCAAATATTTTGGGCATTTCCTTTGGGCAGCTTGCCATTGTTCTATTGGGTTGGAAGTTACAGCAATTTGACTGGTATGTCTTTTAATCTTTTTTTTTTTCTCCTTAGCTATTGAAAGCAAGTATTGTTGTATCTGCACTGCAGCTGAAGCAATTTTGCAATTGAAAACTTGCATGTTTGCTTTCTGCTTACACAATAATCTATTTTGATCCAGGGTTCTGTTGACTGCTGCATAAAGTAGCAAGTGCTATCCCCCCCAAAAAGTACAGCTTTAAGAGAATAGTAATACTTCTCTGTTATCTTGAAAAGGCTGTCTGTGTGATTTATATTGCTGGCAGTGTATTAAATGTGTCATGTGGGTGTCAGAGAAGTACAAAATAGCTTCTGTTTAACAGGCTCCTCCTGTATGTCTGTTCTTGGGTCCTCCTTAACATATTTACTTTTTTAGCATAATATAAATGGAAACATGGCGTGAAGTACTTTTGCAGTGCACTTTAAATCTGTAGTTAATAATTTCCTAAAATAAAGAAGTCATAGCAATATGTACTCACTATTCACATATTATTAAGAACAGGATGTGTCATGAAACTTGAAGCTATGTAAAAAAAAAATGGTTAAATGAAAAAGAATTTCTCCTTAGTGGGCTATTCCTTTTCTTTCCTCAAATGTTTCTTGAGGAATTTTAATTCACTACTTAAAGCATTCATTAAGCAAATTTTTACATTGCATGGTATTGTCAGTCTCTGGAACACTGTTGGTCCTTTGGGCATAGTTTCAAACAGATTAGGCCATTTTAATAGATTGAAGCCAAAACCAGAACCATCTGTCCCCATTCCTGTGTCTGCAAACCATGTTTCTCTCAAAAGTAAGAAGCAACCAATCAGTCTTTTATTTTACTGCCTGCATTTGTTCACCGAGTCATCTGGGCCTTTCTAATGGCAACCCCATTTGAGGTGTACACCCAAAAAAGAGTTAATTGGGCCATTTATGATAAGTAAACCACAAAATACAGAGATACAAATAAATTTCCTCCATGTGAACTATGCCCTTTTTATTCAGGAAAGAAGAATCTGCTAACAAGAAAACCATTTCAGATAGGGCACAACTTTTCTTTCTAAATTAAAACTTACAGGGAATTTGAGTGTACCTAGTTAAAAAAACCCAAGCAAAAAGACCAAAAAAACTCCATATATTTTGTCATTCTGAAGAAGATACAACTTTCATAAGCCATATTGATAGATTATTAACATGTCAGTGAAAATTATTCAGAATTGTAAATATATACCTGCACACCAAGTATCCATCCAGCTTCCAAAACTGTGGGTTTTTTTCCCCATTCTCCAGATTCCCACACAGGATTCACAGACCACAGAGGATATTTGGAGTTGAAAGGGACCCACAAGGTTCATTGAGCCCAACTCCTAAGTGAACAGCCCACACTGCTGGTGCTACCAAGGGTCTTTCAATGGGACTCAAAGTCTTCAAGCTTCATTGAAGTGAATGTGTTGGTTTTACTTGCCCTGGTTTTTGGTAGCAGGGGGCCACAGAGGCTGTGAGAAGTTGCTGGAAGCTTCCACCATGCCTAGCAGAGCCAATCCCTGATGGCTGTGAAGGCTGCTGGCCAAGGCTGGGTCAACCAGAGATATTGATAATGCCTCTGTGATAACATATTTAAGAAGAAAATCAAAACAAAGGGGCCATAGTTTTTTTCTAGCCAGAGAAGAGGAGGAAGTGAGAACATGTGAGGGAAACAACATGGAGATACCAAGGTCAGTGGAGAAGGAGGGGGAGGAGGTGCTTCAGGTTCTGGAGCTGAGATTCCTCTGCAGGACCTGGTGTGACTATGATGAAGCATTTGTGCCCCTGCAGCCATGGGGATCCATGGGGGATGCAGAGATCCGCCCATGGGGGAGGAGGTGCCCATGCTGGAGCAGGTGGATGCTTGGAGGAGGCCATGATCTAGTGGGAGACCCGGTGGAGACAGGGCCCCTTTCTTCCAGGCTGAGTACCCTGTCCTGTCCACTGCACCGTGTGGAAAGAGTGACCCTTGCCACAGCAGTTTTGGGACTGTGTGCCCGTGGGAGGGACTCACACTGCAGCAGTTTTGGGAGCACTGCTGCTTGTGAGATTGGAACCATGCTGGAGAAGTTCATGGGGAACTGTCTCCCATGGGAGGGAGCCCACGGCCTTGCAGGGGAAGCATTCTTCTCCCTGAGTAGCAGAGGAAAACCCTGGGTGATGAACTGACCAAAACCCCCATGCCTTGTCTCCCTGTGCTGGTGGTGGGAAGGAGGGAGGGGTTGGGCAAAGAAAAGGTATTTTAAGGGCTTATTTTACTTCTCATTATCCTCCTCTTATACTGTTAGTAATAAATTCACTTTGTACCTTTAAGAGGAGCCTGTTTTGCCCTTGCAGTGTTTTCTCACAGTTCTTAGCTCATGAACTCTTCATTAAATTTTTTTCCTGCCTCTGCCCAGCTGTGGCAGGGGAGGGTGAGTGAGTGGCTTTCGTGGGTGCCTGGTGTTTGGCCAGTGTCAAACCCCATCAGTGATTTTGAAGCCTAAGATTTTCTGACTAGAAAAATTAAAAGTTATGTCCAATCCTGTTATCTAAGCACGGCTGTTTTACTGGCAACTGGGGCAGTCTCTGTGCTGGTGTAAAATTCTAGGGTAACCAGTTGACAATCAAGGTGATAGATGAGCTCCAGAACCAAGTCACTTAAATCACAAAAGTAAGTATATAGCTCTTACCACAAATTCATACTGAAACAGCAAAAATCCAACACCAAACTTGTTTATCTTATTGTTATATGGTTGCTTTGTTGTGTATCAAATGGAGGAGCATTAATTGTCTGCAATGAACTGCCCCTCTCCACCATGTGCCTTGCATTCCATCCCGGGGGAGCGTTTACTCAAGCAACAGGCAGGGCACAGCACTTACCACAGCAGATAGCATAGGATGATGGAGGAAAACAGCAAAGCTTCAAATGTCTCTGACAGTTTGATTTAGGTACAGATCTTTCAACACAGTTTGTAACTATCTGAAAATTATTTGATCTAATGATGCAAGAATGTTCCATGAGAACTGACAATGAAACAAAGATAAAGCTAATCACTTAAAACACTGAAATTAATATCCCCAAAGTTAAGAGTTTCAATCGATATTTTGGCTGTTATATAAGATTTTCTGAGTGTGCCTGGAATTTCTTGAGGTCCCAGGACTGCAATTCCCATTGACCTCAATAAGATTTATAGGCAATTGAAACTCTTGAAAATCTGGTGACATTATTCATGATAATCTATGTAGTAGTACCTGAGGACCAAGAAAGCCTTGAGGAATTTGCAATGCAATATATAAGATAATGACAGTATAGAAGGTAAGTGTAATTTAACCAGCATGATTGAAACAAGTTTCCTATGTGATAAAAACTGCCTTTTCCTTTCCTGCAGAAAAGAGAATAAATGAAGGGTTGAATGACCAGTGAGAGAATATAAGACAGAGGATAAAAAAGCATATATAAAGATTGAAAAACTGAAAAAGATGGCAAGATTGAAAGCTGAAATAAAGAGCCCATTGGCACAAGAATAGAAAAGTTCAGCCAAAAGCAAAGACCATTCTCTGAAGATGCAGGGGTTCAGAGACATACATGTTGTGCTTGCCTTTCCTCTTGGCAGCTAGTGTGTGTGTTTGTGTATGGATGTATGATTAATTTGTGTCAGGTTAAAGTATATAATGCAAGTTTAACTTAGTTTTAAATAACAAATATGTGCAACTTGACTAATCAGTTCTATGCTAAAAGAAATCAAAGCTATCCATGCAACCTTTTCAGTGAGATATTTTATATTTTCTCTTGTAAGACACTAAATAACGATATTTGTAGAGTGATCAGCACAGGAAAGATGTGGACTTGCTGGAGACAGTCCAGAAGAATGCCATAAAAATGATCAGAGTGATGTTATGCCTCTCCTATGAGAAAAGCTGAAAGAGTTGGGGTTGTTCAACCTAGAGAAGAGCAGGCTCTGTGGAGCAGGCTCTTTGAGCTGTTCAGTATGTAAAGGGGCTTATAAAAAAATGGGGACAAACCTTTTAGTGACCTCTGTAGCAATAGAACAAGGGATAATGGTTTAAAATAAAAAGAGGATAGAGTTAGATTGGACATAAGGAAACATTTTTTTTTTTGTTGGAAGGGAAGAAAAGAAGAAAGTTTTTTGGTTGTCCAGGGGGATGGGCAATACCCCAACCCTGGAAACATTCAAGGCCAGGTTGGATGGAGCTCTGAGCAACGTGATTTTGTTGTCCCTGCTCCTTACAGTGGGGTTGGAATAGATATCTTTAAAGCTCCCTATCAAACCAAACCATTCTGTGATTCTATGATTTTATCTCTTTTCCTTTGAGATAAAAAACTGCACAACAACCTGAGACCTGTGTATGGTATGCACTGGGTATGCACTGACATTTACTTTCATTTCCAGAGAGCTTTTCAGGAGTGTATGAGGTAGTGAGTTTAATTGCGGTCTCTAGGAGGATGACAAGCTAAATATAAGGAGTGAGCCCACATGTCTACTTACAGGCAATATTTTGTGGAATTACTTCCTCTTGGTGATTTTTTTTCTAGAATTCCCACTGGTATTGCAAAACAAAAGTTTTGGTCAATTTTTTTTTTCAGGTAAATGCCTGAAGAATTTTCTTAGGATTATTTGAAGTGAACTTAGCAAAGTATGTTAGCTTACTCTTTGATTTGTATCTGTAAGTAGGAAATGGGTCATTAATAGAATAGAAATATGAAAATTTTTCTACTTCTATATAAGAAAATATTTATATTCCTAGATTCCTAATATGTTGAATATTTACTGATGTTAATTCTCTCCCTTAATTCTCATCATTCTACCCCATACATGATTGAAAACAGTTTTGTTGAAGTTGAACTGGATAGGATTTTCTTGTATCTACTTAGTAGAAAAGTTAAACATAGTCATACAAACAGGAAAATAAACTGAGACTGAATCCAAATGTTCTTTTCAATGGTTCCTTTCAAGTCTTTTGACTATGAGAAACTGATCTTCAAGAGAAAGTTCACACAGTAAATTTGGCAGATTTTAGAGTAATTTTAAGTATCATTTAATGGGTTGCTAAACTGCAGAAACAACACTTAGGAATGCCTTGATTGGTTAACATATGCAAAGGAAGTTACATGTGTTACCAGAAATTTCAGCCTGAGCATCCATCCTTTGGCCACTGCATTTTCTCAAGGATGTCCAGAGAAACCTCCTGCAGGCTAAGACAGATAAACGGGAACTGCAAAGTAATTTAATCCTTATCCTCTAGATATTCTAAATTGGTGTAGGGGTATTTATCTAGGAGTATACTCCTAGGAGTATATTATTTTATCCTTTTGTTTGGATTTGTGTCAGTAGGAATTTTGCATATAAGGTCAAGGCAGCGCATAACCCTGAGAATCCTGCTTACCTCTTCAATTTGTTACTTGAATAATCACATTGTTAAAATGAATACAGACCCTTTTTACAAAAAGATGTAAATCATTATTAATTCCATGACAACACTTCACATGAATCACATTGAATACTTTAACTACTAAAGTAGTTGTAATGCACAGTTGTACTGGAGACCAATTGTAATAAGGTGATATAATGTAAAGTGTAATATAGTAATATAATGTCCACTTCTGGCCAACATGTTCAGGTGAATATCAAACAGATTACTAATGCTAAAGCTCTAGACATAGCATGTTTCTGACATAGCTGTATGTTGGTGCTCAATTGTATTCCAAATCTTGGATATTAAAACTATAATAGCATCAACTAAAACTTTACAAATTCACATACAATATGTATTGTAAAATACTTGTCACAGAGTGATACTGTTTTATAATCTGAATAAAGTGGTTGAGAAAATGAAAACTTAGTCACTTCAAGAAGTAGGACTCAAAATTAAAGACTAAGATAAAGAACAAAATGAAAACAGCTTTATTCTAAGTAAAAAAGTTACTTATCATTACCTCTGAATTATTTAGGCTTAACACCCCAAACTTTCAAAATATGCAGAAAAAATTAAAGCACTAGATTATCAGGGTTTTTTTGTTCTCCACAGCTCTATGCTAATCATTGGGCTGAGTGTGAACTGACTTTTTCCTCCTGCTATGAGCAACCAAAGTCTTTGTTCTGAGAATGATCACATAATTACATAGAAGATTAAAGAATTCCCATGAATAATTTGTGCTCATTTCTCCCTGTTAAACCCATTTAACCCAGTTGAGCATGCCTTGCTGACTTGCTTCAGAGACTCACATTTTCATTAGAAAAGTAGAATATTTACCCTCCCCTGCAGCTGATAACTTTTTCTGGCTTATCTTGTTGCCTAAACATTTCCATGAACAATTTGGCATTTTTCATAAATAAATTATAAAAGTAAAAATTAACTCCTTTTATGGTGACATGGTGAAAGAAAAGGTAAATCTTTAAAAATTCATTGAGCTATCAGAATGGAAAATTCCTTTTAGTAGTTGGAATCAATGTTGGGAGATGTATTTTAGCTTGTGGTCCACTGAGGGCCAGAGGACTGAAAGAAATGCATTGTCACATCACAAGTTACTTTAGTTTACCTCCTACCCCCAATTTTCATCACCTGAACACTAAGTCAAGTTTTATGTTCCTGTATCTAGGCTGAACACTATTGCTTTTTGGCCGCATTAAGATGAGGGCAAAAAAGTGGTTTTAAATAAAACAGTAAATACACTGTAAATTTCTGGTGTGTTTAAGGTTATGTTCTGATCTATTCCCTTGTCCCCCTTTGAGATGAACCTTGTGTATTTTAATAAAAATAAAATGCAAGCCCACCAAGACTACTGATCTACAATTTATCATATCTTAGTAGCCATATACAACTATCCTGTAGAAAAGTGCACCTATTCTTAAGGCCTTTTTTAAAGCATGAAATATATCCCTAAGAATGATTATAGCTACAGATGGTAAATTAAAACCCAGACATGAATATTAACTTGCCTGACATTTGTGAAGGTCTATGGATGGCTGCTGCAGGAGCATGTGCACATTATGACCACCCTTCTATTCAGCTGCATCCCTGCTTTCAAATAAAGAGGGGCTACAATATAAGAGCTACAGCTGATGAAGTGGCAACACTCTAGGAACAGTTTAGAATGATGTTACTATGTTCTTAATATTGTGTTTCCTTCCTTTGCTGCACTTTGTACTTCCTTCTCACACAAGTGGAGAGCAATTTCCTGTTCACCAGTCTTAGTAACTGACTGGTACCTTGGAGAATAAATTTCTGTCTTTAAGTTCCCAGCAGAGGAGGAATACTGTTCCGTGTCAGGTGCCAGAGCTCTCACATGCTCTAATCTACGTGAAGCAATACAGCCCACGGTAGATTTTTCTGCTTAGATGCTTAGAAATTTCCATTTTTGTTCTCATATGAATTCTTCCCACCCCTTCTCCCTCACTTCCCACACAAAAACTGAAAATGAAAAACAGAAGATGTCGGGTTTTGACAGATGCTTTACTGCAAGTTATATGTGTTTATTAAGCTCTTTCTGTCTAATTTACACAAACAGAGAGGTCTGGAAAATGATTGTGTATTAGATACCATTTCTGGGCACACTTGCAAGGAAGATTATCCAGTGAAAATCTTCCTATTACGTACATACATTAATAAAATTTGGAGTTAATTAAAACAGTGGGATTCATATTATTAAATCTGGACATCTCCATTGCAGGCATAATGTCTAGATGTCTTTACAGGCAACAGGAAGTATTAAATTATGAGCTGCTAGAATCTACCTGAGAACAAGATTATTTCAACCCCTGCCAACTTGATGGCTACAAAAAGTGGACATTTTTTGTAGCTTCAGTGTTTATAAATGGCAGCATGTCTGATCAAGATGTAGTGGATCAGATCAAAGCTCTAAGTAATGCAAGAGCCTATCTCCAGCTGTGTGAGATGCAGAAACAGGTAATGAAAAGTCAAAAGGTGTGCCTGGGACCTCAGCCACAGCTGAGCAAATAATGCAGGAACTGTAAGGGGAAGCTGAGGACACCTTTGTTTTCAGAATGATCTCAAGCAGACTTTATGCATGGCACAGGCTGGAGACAACTTAATGAGGGCAATGATGTCAAGGAGCTGGGTGCCACCAACACCATGGAAAAGTAGGACTACAAGTAGATTTAGGTCAAAAAAGAGTTCTGGATGCCACCTAACCCATCCTCTAGATAAAAACCATAATACCTTCAAAATCAGATCATGTGGTTGATCAGTTTTATCATTGCATAGTCATCAGGCTGCTGCAGGTGAAAAAAGGAAAGGATGGGAGAAAGTCACCATGAGCAAACACCTGGACTACACCTGTGAGCATATGCACTGTAATGACCAGCAGATGCAAGAGAACATGGGGCAACCGTGCAAAACACAGGTACAGCTGCACCAATGCAGCCACCGAACCCAAAGGGGAGCTCTGAACAAGGCTTGAGCCCCTCAGTGTTGGCAAGGAGAAAGATTCACAGCCACATGTTGTACTTCAGGTTTTGCAAACAGAAGATGAGATCCCGCTCCCCTTTCAACACCTCTTCCAAAGCTGCAAAGCAGCAGCCAGTGGCAGATGTCGAGGCAAGTATTGGAACAAGCTGTAAATACACTGATCCTTTCAGAGACAAGACCTGTCCATCTGTGTGTGAAGCGCGATTGTTGATATGTACAATAAATAAATCTTGGTTTGAAATCAAGACTAGCCAAATCCAAGAGACATGGATGCTTGTATTCTTTATGATTGTGAGACCTCAGAAGCAAAACAACTGTGAGAAGACCATATAGACCACACTGAAAGTGGGATCAGGTTTGTTAAAAGTTTGCCTTGTAATTTATTTCTGCTGTTACCTTGGATCCTTGATGTATAAACATGCTTAAATTAGACCAAGTATAGTATTCAATGTCTGTATAGAGTATCCGTCTTCTAATTTATTCCCAGAAAACAGGTCACTTGGAAACAAATAATTTTTATTTCATAAAGTTTATGACAATATCAGCATAAGCTTACAGAGGGTATTTAGTCAGGGGATATTAAAAATAGGAAGAAGATATATATGTAAAAAAATTTAACAATATCTTATCCTGTATATTTATATCCTGTATATTGCCTTTAGATTTGTTCTTTAGATTTTGGAATTGAAACTGTGGAAAGGATGCCTGAGAATATGAATTCTAAGAATTTGGTCCACAGTATTAAAAAATTTCAGAAAATGAAATAGAAAGTTAATTTTTTGTCTTAAACATTTCAGTCTGAGGCTGAAAAAATAACCATATATTGACTATAATTAAATATCTTATTTTTCATTAAATAAGAAGAGAAAAAATTATTGAAGTTCAGAAAGATTAAAAGTCTGAATTTCAGCACTTTCTTTGTAAGCATTCTGCCATTAATAAAAATTGAAAATTATTTTGATAAAAGGCCTAACTTGTTTCAGAGGTTACCCAGAAGAGTCACAGTTATCTCAGAAGATAACTAATCATTACTGATGAGTAATATGATGTTCTCTGAGTTATTTTACAACAATTCTTTATAATCATCTACTTTGATTTGGGACATTAAAAGATGAATACCATAAACAGTAAAATAAATGGTTTTCTTTTCATAAGCGAG